>JAEOAD010000006.1:50828750-52282500 GCA_036365145.1 Orientallactaga sibirica
AACTCAACAGAGGTGAGACAGAAAGTCATCCCAAAAGATAACTGGGCTAGTTTACACTGGGGAAATAGATACCCTAAATTGGGTATATAGGCATGCACCTGGCTGACGTACAACCCATTGGAGCCCATTTCTCACTGAGCCCCTACCTCAGCCTCCCCAGTAAAAGATTAAGGGTGGGAGCCACACCTGAATTAGGATCTGTTTTCATTCTTTTTATTTTTTTAAATCTCCACTCATGCATATATATTCCAGGCTGGTTTTGTTTGTGATTGTATGTTGCTCAGTAGGATTTTAGGTGTGTTCTGTAATTTTCCTCCACCAAGCCTACTATTGTGATCTCTCTACTACTCTTTCCACCTATAACCCTACACTTTTCCTCTTTTTCCAACCTCTTTTCCATATTCTCTCAACCTTAGCACTTCCTCTTTATTCTTTTTAAATACTTTATTTACTTATTGTAGCAGACAGCTTCAGGTTCGCTGAGATGAACTTCCAGACCAGGCACAGCTATGGAGGAAGGGATATTTTCGAAGCTTACAGATCCAGGGGAAGTTCCATAATGGCAGGAGAAGTGGCCTGCTCTCACAGGACCAGTCAAGAGAGCAAAGCCAAGACGCCAGCTACACAGCACACTGAGCAAAAACTACAGCCCAAAAAGTCACAGGGCACACTTACAGGAACTCCTGCTAGGCACACTTTGCATATCTTTACAATGGAATCTCAAACCCACCATTAACACCTTAAGACCAGCCCCCAGTGACACTGCCTCTAGGAAGGTGATTGCAGATGCAAACTATAAAGTAATAAAACATTGAATATATTGGGGGCCATATATTAAAACTACCACATTCCGCCCCTGGCCCCCAATAGATTTGTAATTATCACACATTGTAAATTGTATTCAGTCCAATCTCAAAAGTTCTCACAGTCTTGACTAACTTAAGGTAGTCCTGTAAAATCAAACAAGTTAAATACTTTCAACATGTAAAGGCACAGAGTAAACATTTTAACTGGTATAAGGCACAGCAAGGAGAGACTAGAACAATGCAAACTCAACCACCATCAGCCGTCATCAAACTTCTGCAGTTCAAGTTCAATATAACCAGAGACTGACAGTCTCCAGGTTTTCCAATTCCGCCCCTCCAGCTGGGCAGAGTTGCCAGGGAAAACTTTTATCCCATGCCAATACTGCACTCCATGGTAGCCCTTTTGCATGTTTCTGGTATATCCAAAACATCTTCAGGTCTCCATGCAAACCACGGCCCATCTTCCAAAGGCTCTTGCAGCCTATTCCTGAGGGTCTTCATGCCCTGCCTCATGCCGCATCTCAGCAGCGGCTCCTGGAACCGTGTGCAATTCCTGACCATTCTATGCATTTTTCATGCTTCCAAAATTAATACCAGGTGTGCAGGACACAGCCATATTCTTAATCCAGGGAGAAAATAAATCATAGCCTTGAAAAGCAGGTTCCTTCTCCAGTCAGCTCTTTCCATGAATTTGCATTTTTAACAGTCTTTCCTCAGGCATCCTCTCCATTGTTTTAATGTAAATCAGTCAGGCCACCTTCCTTCCACCTTCCTTAAGATTGCTAATGTGTCAACAATAGCAGCTAAACCAGTCTCAATGCCTCTACTTTTAACTTGCTTCAGGTTTTCCAACTTAAAATCTTAAAATCTCAGTCCCATATCTTTAGCCAAGCACATCAGTCCATTACAAATTTAACCTTGATCAAACACTCTGGGCCTGGAGAGCAGAATGTAGCCATCCCTTATGCCAGTAGCCCAGTTCCAACAAAGTCCTCTGTTGTCTTTCCTTCCCCTTAGAAAGCTCATAAGCCAAGCCTCGAAGTTCAATACTGTCTGCACTTAGCATTCTCAAACTCTCATCAGAATAGTCTATAAAACTTGGCTTACCACTCCAGAAGGCATCTTCAGTTGCAAGCACCAAGTCCATGCCCATTACTCCAAAACAAAAGTTCCAAAAGACGAATATCCACACGGTCAGGTTCATCTCACCCCAAACTCCTCAGTACCACTTTACTGTAGCAGACAGCTTCAGGTTCGCTGAGATGAACTTCCAGACCAGGCACAGTTATGGAGGAAGGGATATTATTTATTGAACCTTACAGATCCAGGGGAAGTTCCATAATGGCAGAAGAAGCGGCCTGCCTTCACAGAGCCAAGCAGAGAGAGAAAAACCAACCAGCCACCACAGCACACAGAGCAAAAAGTACAGCCAAAAGCCCAGCACACTTCAGGAACTCCTGCTAGGCATACTTTGCATATCTTTACAATGGAATCTCAAACCCACCATTAACACCTTAAGACCAGCCCCCAGTGACATTGCCTCTAGGAAGGTGATTGCAGATGCAAACTATAAAGTAATAAAACATTGAATATATTGGGGGCCATATATTAAAACTACCACACTTATTTATTTATTTAAGAGAGAAAGAGGTAGAGAGAGAGAGTGAATGGGCACACCAGAACCTCCAGCCACTGCAAACAAACTACAGACACATGTGCCCCCTTGTGCATCTGGCTTACATGGGTCCTGGAGAATCGAACCCGGATCCTTTGGCTTTACAGGCAAATTCTTTAACAGCTAAGCCATCTTCTCCAGCCCTTCCTCTTTATTCTTTATAACTGCAACCTTCCATGGCCTCCACAATCTCTAAATTCTGTAAAAACTAACAGTATCTCAACTTCCTTCTACAAGACACTGTGCCACCTCCATCCTTTGCAAAGTCAATACTAATCCTCATCCTGATCTACCCATTTACTTATAAGTAACCCAAACCCTAGCATATTTCATACCAGCCTTACATGGATAACTTCTGCTGTTACTCTAGGACTAATATTGAGGCCATCTCTGGCACCTTAACTTCTTACCTTGAAGATACAACCTATGATGTACACATCTAAGCATACAGCTGATAAATGGAAAACCCAAGCAAAGAAATAACCTGAGATACAAAATTTCAATGCAGTAATATAACAAACACCAAAAAATCAAGACAACATAGTTACACCCAAATTATAAATCCTTAGTAATGACCTCCAGTGAGACTGTTAGATGAAATTATAAATCCAACAGTAATCATCTCCAGTGAGACTATTAGATAAAATCTAAGAAAGGAAATTCAAAAGAAGGATTATAGCCAGGTGTGGTGGAGCATGACTTTAATCCCAGCACTTGGGAGGCAGAGGTAGGTGGATTGTCATGAGTTTAAGGCCACTCTGAGAGTACATACTGAATTCCAGGTCAGCCTGAGGTAGAGTGAGACCCAACCTCGAAAAACCAAAAAAAAAAAAAAAAAAAAAAAAAAAAAAAAAGAAAAAGAAAAGAAGAAGAAGGAGGAGGAGGATTATAAGCATGCTTAAAGAAATTAAGGTTATCTACTTTCTCCAGTCATATTCAGGATAGAACTAGAAACTTTAGGTAGAGCAGTAAGACAAGAGAAGGATAAAAAGGGATAGAACTAGAAAAGGAAGAGATAAAAATATCATATCATTATTTACAAATCATATGACTCTATACATAAAAAAACATAAGACCCAGTCAAAGAAACCAACTCTCTTAGAATTGAAATTCTCCATGGTGGCAGGATACAAAATTAACAGAAAAACTAGTAGCCTTCCTATATGCCAATAACAAACATGCTAAGAAAGAATCACAGAAGCAATTCACATTCACAAGTATATCAAAAAGTATACCTTGGAATAAACCTACTCAAATGAGCAAAGAACCTCTACACTGAAAATTTTAAAACAACTAATAAATTGAAGAAGACACCACAAGATAGAAACACTTCTAATGTTCATGTATTAAAAAAATTAATATTGTGAAAATGACCATTTTAGCAAAAGCAATCTACAACTCTAACACAATTCCAATGTTCATTTGTTTGTTTAGTTGGTTGGTTTTACAAAGTAGGGTCTTGCTCTAGCCCAGGCTTACCTGGAATCTGCTATGTAGTCTCAGGCTGACCTTGAACTCACAGCGATCCTCCTACCTCTGTACCTCTGTCTCCCAGGTGCTAGGATTAAAGGCGTGCAACACTATGGAAAACTTACTTATTTTGTTATTTTTTTATGCTCTCCCTTCTTCTCCCTACTATAATAACAGATGTTCATTGAATTCTTAGCACTCTCATACATTAGCTTATCTATTCCACACAGTAACCACGTAAGTTATGAGCTACTTCTGCACTCTACTCCACAGCTACTGGTATTTATCATTTCCATTATAATTTAACAATCTACCAGCAGCCACAAGATTCCAAAGTAGCATTACAGCTACACATGTAATTATAAGTCTCTAATGCTCTCAAAACAGCTACAATATCATAAGCTACATAGGATAATATTCATTAACTCTAATTTTTAGAAAGTATGAATAAACATGTGACCAATGTAGCCTACAGTAAAATACTTGCAAAGCAAGAGAAAAATTTTTAAATAACTAATGCATTCTTGCAAAAAGGTTTTTGCCCAGACTATAAAACAAAAACCAAGTCAGTGGTTGCCGATATAACCGAGTGGTAGTGTTCACCCAGCAATAACCAGACCCTGGGTTTGATTCCCAGCAGCAAATAAAACTATTTTTTTAAAAAAGGCAGAACAAAACAAAGAAAAAACACCTATAATTCAATTATCTCCTTCTGTCTTGCCCAAAAGAGTGGAAGAAAAGCCGTTGTTTTCCTTAAAATTCAAACTAGTAAATATATTAGCTGTATTTCTGAACAAACTCCCAAAATCAATTGTTTCATTCAGCACCTTTTAAATATTAAAGAAAAAGGAAGTCCATATAAAATACCCTAGACTTCACTTAAAAATACAGTTAGGGGCTGGAGAGATGGCTTAGCGGCTAAGGTGCCTGCCTGCTAAGCCTAAGAATGCTGGTTCCTATGTCCAGTGGTTCCAATCTCCAGGTCCCACGTTTAGCCAGATGCAAAGTGAGGCAAGGGCGCAATGCTGCACTTGCCCACAAGGGGGCGCACGCATCTGGATTTCATTCACAGCAGCTGAGAGACTGCTGGCACGCCCATTTCTGTCTCCCTCTCCCTCTCCCTCTCTGTCTATCTCGCTCTCTGTCTCTCTCTCCAAAAATAAATAAAAAATAATTTTAAAAAATACAGTTAGATGTTCTTTAAAGTTCCTCTTATGATCAAAATTGTCATCTGTAAACTCACTATTGAAGGTGAGGTGGAAAATAGTAATGAAGTGGGTGAAGATACAAGTGAATGTATGACTCACAGTTTGCAAAGTAAAATGATTTTGGGGAACAGGCTCAAGTAGAAGAGGAGCAAATAATGAATTCTGGATGAAATGAAGACCTTTCCTGTCCAAGGACTGTCACCAGTCCTTTATTACTTGAGGATTAAGGGAATAGTGAATAAAGCTGCCTGCCAGACAGCTGCAAGGGTAAAAATAACATTCTCTCTAAGTGTGCCTCACCTGAAAGTTTTCAGAAATAACATTCATAAAATTAAACTTTCTGCTAGTTTCTGGAAAATCAAACACAAACCACAGCAACAGAAATATCAAATAAAAAGATTACATTGTATGCCAGAAACTGAACAGGATGAAACAATGGTGTAGGTCAAGCTGTAGAATCATCTAAATGTATTCAACTTGACTTTAGAAAAAAAAAAATACAAATACATTTTTATGAAAAGACTATTGTTTCTTTTCCTACTATATGGATTAGTACAAAATAAATGTGTGGCTTTCCTAAAGGAGTCCAATAATTGATAAAACAATGTATTTAGGGTTGGTGAGTGTGATAGTTTGAATATATGTCCCCCAATATATTCAGTATTTTATTAGTTTATAGTTTGCATCTTCAATCACCTTGCTAGAGGCAATGTTACTGGGGGCCAGTTTTAAGGTGTGGTGATGGTTTGAGATTCCATTGTAAAAATATGCAAATGTGCCTAGCAGGAGTTCCTGAAGTGTGCTGTGTGAGCTTTTGGCTGTAGTTTTGCTCTGTGTGCTGTGGTGGCTGGTTGGCTTTTCTCTCTCTGCTTGGCCCTGTGGAGAGCAGGCCAGCTTCTCCTGCCATTATGGAACTTCCCCTGGATCTGTGAGCTTCAATAAATAATATTCCTTCCTCCATAACTGTGCCTGGTCTGGAAGTTCATCTCAGCGAACCTAAAGCTGTCTGCTACAGTGAGATAGCTTAGCAATTAAGGCATTTGCCTGCAAAGTATAAGGACCCAGGTTTGATTCTCCAATACTCACATAAGCCAGATACACAAGGTGGCACATGTGTCTGGAGCTGTTTGCAGTGGCTTAAAGCCCTGGCATGCCCAATCTCTTTCCCTTTCTCTCTCTTTCTCTCTCTCTCTTTTTTCTCTCTCAAATAAAAAAAAAAAAATTTTAAGCCAGACATGGTGGCACATGCCCTTAATCCCAGCGCTCCACTTGGGAGGCACAGGTAAATGGATCACTGTGAGTTTGAGGCCACCCTGAGACTACATAGTGAATCTCAGGTCAGCCTGGAAAAAAACATTTTAAAAAAATGTACTTAGATTTTTTTTTTTTGATAGCCTAAAAATTAATCTCAAGCCACACCTTTCCCTCCCCTTATATGTTTGTGTGTATGTGTGCATAAAATATATCATTCATATTTCAATATGCACTTTCTAAAAATGACACTTAGATGTGGGTTTTAACTGTTATGTCTCCATTATCAATCTCTAAAAAACATAAAGGGAATTTCATTTGATAAAGTTGTATTTAACAAAACAATTTTACCCAATTTTCTTATCTACATCTTCTGCATATTTAAGTCTTTCTATTATGTGAGTATAATCCTCTAAAGAATAATCCTCTATATTCACATGAACTTATTAAAAATGCTGGATGGATTCCTTTCAATATACACTGTCTGACATAAAATGAACGGAACTGTTAAGGAAACCCACACTTCCTATCACTGATGGAAGAACAACCACCAGCCTATCTAGTTTACCTAATCCAACTTGAAAACTCTCAGGAAAAAAACACACACACACACACACACACACACACACACACACATACAAAGGTGCTATGTGTGAGTGCCCTAGCTAGACTTTGACAAAGGCAGTCGAATTCCAGAATCCTTGTTCTTAATCATTATGCCATATGCTTTCACATATTTTGAAGAAAGACACAAGGTGTAGCTTTTAAAGTGAAACAAGTTATTTGGGTAAAAATAATGTCATTTAAAATAAGATGTATCAGGGCTGGAGATATGGCTTAGCAGTTAAGGCTCTTTCTGGCAAAGCCAAAGGACCCAGGTTCCATTCCCCAGTACCCATGTAAGTCAGATGCTCAAAGTGGCACGTGCATCTGGAGTTCGTTTGCAGTGGCTAGAGGCCCTGGCACACCCATTCTCTCTATCTGCCTCTTTCTCTCTCTCCCTCTAATAAATAAATAAATAATAAAATATTAAAAATAAAATAAAATATAGCATTTCAGAAGTAAGTACACTAAAAATATTATCAGAGGTCGGGAATGGAGGTACACACCTTTAATCCCAGCATTTGAGAGGCAGGCATAAGAGGATCACTGTGTGTTCCAGACCAGCCTGGGACTAGAGAGTGAGTTCCACGTCAGCCTGGGCTATAGTGAGACCCTACCTAAAAAAAACAAATTATATAAATATGTCATTTTAGCATTTTGTTGTAAACAGACATTTGAAGAAATTTTACTGTAATAAAAGATTTTTTTTTTCTTTTGCCAATGTACTGAATTATCAGACAGTTTCTACCATGTTTGATGTTACATTGTCTAACATTTTTGGTTTCTGTATACAATTTTGATGCATTTAACATATAAAGACCTTATTTAATCTTGCCAGCAATACCATCAATTAGATGGATATGATGGTTAATTTCATGTATCAACTTAGTTAAGCCATGACCAAATCTGTCCACAAATTTGGTCAAACATTATTCAGACCTTTTCTCTAAAGGTAGTTTGGAGTAAGAGTAATACTTACATTGGAAGACTCTAAGTAAAGCAAATTACTCTCTATAATATGGTGATCAGTGAAAAGCCTGAAGAGAACAAAGACTGACCTCCACTAATATGTAAAGGAATTGGGGCAGTACACTGCCTTTGGACTTGAGCTGCAACTCCCCTAGGTCTCTAGTCTGTTGGCCTATCCTTCAGAGTTAGCATTCCATAAATGCATTTGCCAATTCTTTAATCTCTTTCTCTTTGTCTGTCACTCTCTTCTTTCTCACTTCCTCTCCATATACACCCACAAATCAGTTGTCTCCTACCTGCCATTTCCTTTTCATGATTTTGGGTCAGTCTTAGTAAACTTTAATTTATTACAGAGCTTAATGATCTGTAAGTTTTAAATTATACAGCATTCTAAGTATAACAAGGAAAATATTGTGCTACCCCATACTATATGTGCTATGTAGCAGTCATCATAGTTGTGTGATCAATTGTCACCATGCTGTACTGTTTAAGTAACCCTTCCTACATTTAACAATGGCCCCAAAACACAAGAGTTATACTGGAAATTCAAAATGAAATGGTAAAATAAAACCATGTATGACTTATGTTAAAAGGTAGAAAATCTTGACATCATAAGTAAAGAAAAAAGTTGATGCTGAAGTTGTCAATATCAATGGTAAGAATTGATAGTTAATAACAATCTATAGAAAGCATGTGATGTTATCCATAGTTCCACACATACACAGGAGGCCTGGGAATATGTATTATACAAATAAGTGGGGGAGGTGACTCTAAACGCACGCACGCACACACGCACACACGCACGCCACTGTTAGTTATTTTCTCCATTGCTGAGATAAGCCACCCACCAAAAGCAGCTGATAGAAGGAAAGTTAGGGGGTGTTTTGTTTTGTTTTGACTTATAATGCCTAGAGGAAAGCTGGGCATCACCTCTGCCACAGCAGCTGGAAAACAGGAGCAGGACAGTGAGCCAACTAACACTGACAAACTGGGGGCTAATGCACCTCAAGCTCTGCTCCCAGTGACACACTTCCTCCAACAGGGCTCCACCTCCCAAACTGCCATCAGCTGGGGACCAAGCATTCAGTTCACATGTGTTTATGGAGACACTTGATTCAAAAACACACACACACACACACACACACACACAGCATACGATTTATTCTCTAAGGATTCATATGCTGGAAGACTAGTCCCCAGTTGCCAATGTTGAGAAGTAGTTAACCTTTAAGAGACAGACACAGCACAAAGTAATAAGGTCATTAAGGGTGCTGCTTTCAGAAGGAAGTGATAAAATTCTTACAAGAAACTTACTATAAGACCCTCAAAATAGAAGAAAAAGATGATGACATCAAATTAAAAGAGAGACTAATGGAGAGAGGGAGGGGATATGATGGAGACTGGAGTTCTAAAGTGGAATGGGGGGAGGGGAGGGAAATATCAGGTGGGTTTTTTTGTATGTAAGTATAAAAGTTGTCAATAAAAAATAATAATTAAAAAAAAGAAAAGAAACTTGCTATAAAAACAAAACCAGTTTCTCTTCATGCTTTAGCTTTCTATCTCCCCAAGTCATCAATCCCTCTGTGATATGTGACCTCTAGGATGCCATCTACTGTGATAAGACAAGGGAGCACTCACTAGAGCTGGCACCACACTGTATGAATGTTCAGCATCCAAAGACAGACACACACACACACACACACACACACACACACACACACACCTCTTCCTGGTTTGCATATTTGAAGATCCCTGAATAATACAGAAAGGTACTGAAAAATTCAGACTAAAAATAAGAATAGGAATTCACATCTGGTTTTGTTTCCAATCATAAAAGATTATACAATGCTAAAGAAACCATACTGCAATGGAGTTTTGATACCTTATATACTAGATAAATCCTCTTTAAAATTATGATTCATAGAGATAGAGATATAGCTAGCTCAGTGGTAGAGTACTGGCCTACAGTACACACAATCCTAAATGCAATCCTCAATATCACCAAAAGAGAGACAGAGAGAGAGAGAGAGAGAGAGTGAGAAAAGGGAACAAGAGAAAGAAAACTAACAAACTGTGATTTGAAAAAATAGATGAACACTGAGAAGTAATTTGACAGATCCTCAAAAGGGTAATCATATCACATTCTATCCACAGGTATGTATTTAAGAGAAATAAAACTATGTTCATACAAAAACTTGTACACAAGTTTCCATAAAATTCACATCCACAATAGCCATGGAGAAAAAAATAACAAAATCAATGACCAGGGCTAGAGATGGCTTAGCTGTTAAGGAACTTGCCTGCAAGGCCTACAAACCCAAGTTCAATTCCCCAGTACCCACATCAGCCAGATGTACAAGATAGCACATGCATCTGGAATTTATTTACAGTGGTTGGAGGCCCTGGCACAACCATTCTCTATCTACCCCCCCCCAATAAATAGATATAAATCAACTACCAACTAATAACTTGCTAGGCAAAATGTAGCATGTCCATACCATCGAAGATTCATCCATTCAAAGAAAAAAAAAAAAAAAAAAACAGAACCAAGTAGGACTGTAGGTGTAGTTCAATGACAGAGTACTTATCCAGCAGGTGCAAAGCTCTGAGTTTGATCCTCAACTCCACAGTAAAAAAGAAAAGGAAAAAGTATATGCTTTAAGATGGGTAAGTCTTGAAAACATGCTAAGTAAAAAGATGCAAGCAAAAAAATATACATAACATATAAAATCATTTATATGAAATATGCAGAGCAGGGAAATGCAAAAAGATGAAAAATGCACCAGTGGCTTTTAGGGGCTGGAGAAAAGGTAAATGGAATTGAATGTCTTCAGAAATGAGGTTTCCTGTTACAGAGTGATGAACATGTTTCAGAATTAGATAGTAGTGCTGTCTGCATCAGCACACAAATATACAACACATTGAACTGGATGCTTCCATACGGTGATTATAATAGGTGAACTGTATCTCAATAAAAAAAAGTTAATGAATAAAAAGCCAAGTCAACTCACCTGTCCTTTTTGTGGTGCCAAACAACGAACAACTTCATCCACCATGACTGGGACATGTAATTGAGTCATAGCTTCAGAACCTCTGCCTCCAGATCTATGCAACTCCTGCACTCCAGGGTGGGCAGTTTGCTGCTGGGCTTCATGTTCAGTATGTTTTCCTGCTGCAGGATGCATTTTCTTTGGCCAGGCACCTACATTAAGGGTGCCCGATTCCACAAAGCATGATAAAAAATTTTTATATACTCTACAAAAATGTGGGTACCGAAGCATTCTGTAGGTCAGCAAGTCTAGAAAAGAAAGTTAAAATATGATGACTTCTGGATTTTTGAAGAATGTTGAATTACTTTGGAGAAAGCTTATTACTACTAAATATTTAATACATGAGAAATGTAAGACTTATCATCTGAACACGTAAAAATGACTCCCTAGTCACATGAAACAAGGAACCAATTAGCATGACGTATGTAATTTAAATGTAATTTCTCACTGGGCATAGTGGCTACATCTATAGTTCCATTATTAAGAATGCTGAGGCAGGAGGACTACCATGATTCTGTGCTACATAGTGAGTTCCAAATCAGCCTGGGTTACAGGGGAGGATCCTGGTTCAAAAAATAAATATGAGGGAGGAAGGAAAAAATTAATTAATTAATTACACAACTTTTTTCTGAAAAGAGTATTTTTTTTTCAATTTAATTAGCTCTAAATAATAGGTTCTGTGATATAAAGTTATTTATTTGAAAAGCTAGCTGGATAACCAGAGGGGCTAAATCTTCTAGTTTAGGTCTAGATGGTCTTTTATTTCAACCGCTTCTATTTACATTTCTTATAATATGAAATTAACAACTTCAATTTAGCTATGTATGACTGTCCCTTGAAACTTAAACAAGCTAAAAAAATAAATAAAAGATACCAATCACTTTGTGAAAATCTTGAAAAATCTGCCCTAAACCTTATCTGACAAAACTATGTCACCACAGCCTGTATCAGTGGAATATGTACAAATTTTATAAAAATTCATCTGGGTACACTTAAGCATTCATTTCTTTCTTCTTTGTTTCTGCAGTGCTAAGGATCAAACCCAGTTTACATGTGCTAGGCATACACTCAATCACTAGGTTACATCCCCAGTTCTTGAATTATGGAGACAAATTCTTGCTATGTAGCTGAGACTGGCCTTCACCTCACCGTGTAGTTTAGGATAACTTCAAATTTGATATCCTGCTTCAGCTTCCTAAATACTGCAATTAAGGGCATGTGCCACAACACCTAGCTACATTTTGGCATTTCATACTCACCTTTTTTTTTGTGCGGTGGGGGGTCCTGGATATTCTTAAATTCCTTATACTTTATACTTTTTCCATGTCCTTCTGAAATTTGCATTCTTTTAAATTCAGAAGGGAAATTTACCTTTATAAACATATTAATAGAAGAACTTTTATTTTATTTATTTTTATTTATTTATTTTGGTTTTTCAAGGTAGGGTCTTGCTCTGGCCCAGGCTGACCTGGAAGACATTGTGTAGTCCAAGGCTGGCTTCAAACACATGGCAATCTTCCTACCTCTGCTTTCCAAGTGATAGAATTAAAGGTATGAGCCACTACACCTGGCTAAGAATAAATATTTTCATCAGTCCTCATGTTAGAAAATTTCACCTGACTGCCTTTATTAAATCCATACATTCTCAGAGTACTTGAAGAAATAAAGCCCATATAAATATATCTTCATTCTATTTACTACAGAAAATGAAGAGTCAAACATATGTTCTAACTAAAACAGAAAAAATACAAATGTATGTAAATGTATTTATATAATGTAAATAGCATATCACTTAATATAATACATTTATTTAGACAGAGTCCATAGAATGATGTGACAAAATGTGAATCAGGAAAACAAAATGGTGACAATAAAGACTAGAAATGAGAGTCCAAAGTAAATTTCTGCATATCAAGCATTGACAAATTATTGAATTACTCATCACATTTTAAGCTCTCCAGAAAGCAAACCCACTACACTCTAGTTTCTCAACAATTTTTCAAAATAGCAACTTTTTGTTTAGCCCTAACTACTAACTACTTTAAGCAAACTACATGCTATAATTTAATCTTTTCCCTATTTTATAGATGACGAAAATGAAGGAAAACTGCCATAAAACACGCAGCTAGACAGCCATAAAGTTGTAACTGTAAAGGTCTGTCTTCAGAACTTGAAATCTTATTTCTCAATGCTATAAACATAATTGGATGAGACAATTTAATGTACTCATTGAATTTAATGGTAGACTATGCTATGTATAATATCTTATGACTTAGTCGTCTTTTTTTTTTTTTTTTTTTTTTAAATGGGAACAACATCCTATGACTTAGCCTCGGCTCCATGTGGAAATATCATGCTATAAAGTAGCCAACACAAGACATGCAATGTCTGGAAATTTTGAAAACTAAAAAATAAAAAGAGAAGAACTATCAATTCCTAGAATTAAAACCATGTGGGAAAGAACAGATTGAAAAGTAGATTCAAAAGTGTTATCATGGGGCTGGAGAGATGGCTTAGTAGTTAAGGTGTTTGCCTGAAAACCCAAAGAATCCTTGTTCGACTCCCCAGGACCCACGGAAGCCAGATGCACAAGGGGTGCATGCATCTGGAGTTCGTTTGTAGTGGAGTCCCGGGCACACCCACCCCCACTCTGCCTCTGTCTCTCTCAAATAAATAAATAAATTTTTAAAGTGTTATCATAGTCTGGAGGGATGGCTCAGCAGTTAAAGGTACTTGCTTACAAAGCCTGATGTCCCAGGTCAATTTCCTAGTTCCACATAAAGCCAGATGCACAAAGTGGTGCATTCATCTGAAGTTCATCTGCAGTGGCTAGAGGCCCTGGTGTGCCCTTATTCATTCTCATTCTCTCCCTTGCTCCTTTGTTTGACTCTATCTCTCTCTCAAATAAATAAAAAAGTGTTATCACCAGCATTTAATTCTTTTTGTTTGTTTGTTTGTTTTGGTTTTTCGAGGTAGGGTCTCACCTGACCTGGAATTCACTCTGTATTCTCAGGGTGGCCTTGAACTCACAGTGATACTCCTACCTCTGCCTCCCAATTACTGATATTTACACCTGGCTATAGCATTTAATTCTTTATTGTACTCAAATTCTATGTATTTTTCCAACTATGTTCAAAGTACAAAGTCTAAAGTTTTTATTATGAACTAATTGGCTTCTAGCTGGCTAGGTCAACATTGTAAAGGGTACAAATGATTATTTTAAGTTGTTTCCTGGGATGCCTCCCTAAAAATGCACATGCAAACTATAATGGGAATTCCTTGTGTATAGCCCAGTTTTCTATCCAACAACCAACAACACTCCTGCAATCTTTTAAGGGCCAGCACTTTAAGTGGTTTAAAATTAAGCTGCCAATCGGTAAGCTTGGTCTAGGAAGCTTATTGTGCTGTGTTGTTGGCAAGTCATTTACCTTTTCTCTACGCAGAATGTTCAGTTTAACGTCTTGAGGCTTCACTAGGTTAATAGTGGAAATACAAAAGTTAAGTGATACCTGTGAAAATTAGTTCCTCAAGCTTGTTCCTACAGTTTCCCCTGCAAGGAAATTTATGAACATGTAATTTTAAAGGGGAAAAAACAATGAAACCTGGAGGCGGGAACTCGAACACATAGAAAGTGAAAAAGTTTCCAAAGAAAGGTAAAAATCACCCCTTAGTCCAAAGAATTCTGCCCTGTCCAGAAGCTGCAGGGTATCTGCGTTGGCGCGTGAAGGCGGAGCGTGGGAGGAGGGCCCCGGCTTCTGGGCGTGGGGTGAAGGAGGCCAGGCGGCCCCGGAAGGCTCCCGGTGGGATCCTCAGCAGCCTGGGACTCCTGACACCTTCTCCTCACCTGAGGCACGGAGATTTCCCAGTCAGCCACTATCTTGGGCCAGCGAGGACGCTAAGATGCAGTAGAACTTGAGTTTGCCAACATCTGGGTCCCAGGCCTGGGGGAAAGTAGTGAGGACGGACAGATGGGTCCAAGTCCCCTCCAGCTACCGAGGACGTCCGCCTTTCGTTCCGCTGCTTCCAGCCCCTGCTGCCAATGGGTCTCCTGGGTCACAGGTTTCCAAAGACCTTCCTGGGGAAAATAAGTAATGGTAAATTTACTTTGAAGGGTTTGAAAAACTAATGTCTGACGAAACTTAACGGTAACTTTCAGTATTTTCTCTACTTTGTTTACTATAAAAATACATTTAACTTGTAATGACACCGCATTTGGCTAAAGTGCTCCAATTTCTAAATAAAGGTGAGAATTTCTACATCCTTACCTCTAAGTGGTGGGAAAGTTTGGGTGCGTTTTCCGGGTTTCATTTCGGTACAAAATATGCCCTTCTTTTATCCTCTGTTATACCTCCTTAATGTTCTGCCAAACTAGAGAGTAGCCAGCTGGCATTGGAATGGCATTGATTGTGATGTCAAAAATCTCCATGCTTTAATCAAATTACTCCTTAAGAGTACACACCTCATAGTCTGAATATGGCTATATGTAAAAGTGTAATGCTGAATTAAAATTAAATGTAATGAACATGGATTAGATATGAAAACACCTGTAACACTGATAAGCCTTAGCAATGTGGATTTTTTAAAAGACAATGAAATTTAAAACATTTCTATTTACTTATTCACTTATCAAAGCAATTTCACAAAATGCTAAGATATTTCCAGCTACATCAAAATAGCATTTTATACTCACCCTAGAAAGTATTGAATTCTGAATTGGTTTGTTTGAAGAATTCAAAACAAGTATTTTCTATATTTTTTGAAATATTATTTTTATCTCACTCAAATGAAGGTAACAATACTTGTATCTCACAGGATGTTTTTAGAGATAATATGCAAAGTGATGAAAGTCTTGAGACACCAAAAGTAAAGAACTATACTAAACTGTGAGAGCATTTTGAAATAAAATTAAAAGATTTAGCAATTTATTTCCAAACCCAGTACCACAGAAATAATTATTTAATTGGCTGATACAAATAATACAACTAGAAATAAGTAGTAGCTTTATTAATCACCAACTCAGTGTCAAAATCCACTGATTACAACATGCACGACACGATGTTGATTTTCTTCAGCCCACAGTCACAGGTTTCCATAGTTATGCTCTGCATTGGATCATCCTATTTTACAGTAATGTTTAGTCACCAGAATCTAAGCTCCAAGAGGGTAGAGATTTTGATTTAATTGTGTTCTAATGTGTTCCTAAGATGTACAAGCAATTGTTTGCTGGACATAAGGACAAATACAAATATAAAGAACAACAGTTAAATTCAGGTCATAAAACTACAATTATTCTGAGGTTTGACTGGGATATAAGTCACTGGTAGAAGGCTTGGCTAGCATGCAAGATCACCTGGATTGTAACCTGAGCACTGCAAAGATAAAATATCTTGCCAAATGACTGTTGTAGCAAAATATTTTTTTCTTTTTTTAAAGTATACAATCTGAAATAATATGATCTGGGACTATAAACAATCACTTGATCCACTAAGGAACTGGGCCAATATCTTTAAATGAATTTACTTTATAATGCTATCACATAATGCAAAAAGCCCTCATATACTAATTAGTTTCATACATAGCACTAATGGGATCAGATCTGTGAATTCTGACAAACGAAGCCATTAAGACCTTGAACCAAAAAACCTGTACTTCCAATTAATGTATGTGAATAGGCCCCATACCTGCCAGAGCTGGCTTAATCCTTGGAAGCCTCATCAGATGAGGGTAAAAAAGAGAAAAACAACCAAAGCCCTCAGGCTCCGCCCCTCCCTCTAAACTACAAAGGCCCACCCCTTCGCACTAGGCCTCACTCACACCCAGTTCCTGGGCTTTGAGGTTCACTAATGATCTCAGGTGGCCGCCTACCACCTGCACCTCCGCCCTAGCCCCGCCCACCGCCGCACCACTTCCGGAAGCCACCGAGCGCGTTGCCACGGCGACTCCCGGAGAAGCGGATTCCACCCCGCCCCAGCGCAGCCGATCCTCTGGCGCCAAACCACAACGCGCCGCCGGGGCAACGTCCGGCGTGGTGACGTCACGAGGGCGGCAGCCAATAAGGGGAGGCGCTGAAGAAGCTGGCTTGGGTTTGAATCTGGTGGCTGTGAGCTAGGCGCCCGAGGCCGACGTGGAAGTGGAGGCGCGGAGGCTCGGTGAGTAAGCGGGAGGCGCGCTCTGTCTCCGGGTGTGCGGGGCTGGCCGGCCTCCTGCCGCGGGCGCGCTGGGCATCAGAAGTCCCGGGGGACCGGCCGCAGGGTGCCAGCAAGAAATGCACTCAGAACTTTGCAGCTGCCTGGCTTTCACCCCCCCAGCCGACCGTAGTCCGCGGGCGGGGCGGGGACCTTCTGCTCCAGCTTGGGAGAGGAAGTGCAGAGTTTTAAAGGGCATCCTGGCCCCACTCCCGGACTCGGGCCGAAGACTTCCACAGTCTAGCACCTGAGTGGGAAATGCCTTCCGGCTTCCGAATCCCGCGTGTCCCCCACCACCCTGGGACCCTGCGAGTGGGTCCGCCTGTCTGTCACGTGGTGGGCAGCACCCCGCCCCACTCCGTCATTGTTGAGGATCGGTGAGACCCACTTGCAAAAAGAGTCTGGAGGCTTGAGTCAGTTCCACAGTGTGTCTGCAAGGCTTACAAAGAAGTCAGCGCTGTCTGCTTAAAGGAGGTGGTTGGACTAGACTGACTTTATGGCTGGTGTCATTTCACCCCGTGGAGCTCCCCTACTTTTGGTTTGGGGAAGTTTTTTCAACTGTTGTGCCAGCAACCAGACTTGGACTGTGCCAAGTCCAGAGATTGGATAGTACTTGCGACCGAGTTCATGTTATTTTTGAGAAAACTGCTCTCATAAACAAAGATTATCTGACTTTCGCAGTAATCTCATTTTTTTTCCTTATTATTTATTTTTTTGGATTTTCGAGGTAGGGTCTTGCTCTCTGGCCTAGGCTGACCTGGAATTCACTGTGTTGAAAATGCATCTTGCCTCATTTGTAGCTGTATCTCAAATCAGTTAAGGTTCACGGTAAAAATGACTTGAGCTCATAACTGAAACATAAGAAGGAAAAAAGAGCCCAACTGTCAGTGCTGCCTTTCCTCTAATGGAAATTTTCATTCTTCCCTGATGTTTGTATGTTAGTAAGCTCAGTGGCTCTGACACTAAAGTTGGTGGAAAGAAAAGTGTAAATAAGGAAAATTACGGGGCCTAAACAGTGTTTGTTGAATAAGAATCTTTTCACTGGAGTTTATTTTTAAGAAATAATTCATAGCTACATCACTCTACTAAAGTAGCACTGAGGAAACGTTCTCTTCTATTTCTTAGCAAAACATGATGGTGAAGAACAGGAAGTGTGACTTGGACATGATGAGTGCCAAATGCTTACCATAATGCCTGGCGTTGTAGCTCAAATAATCATCACTGTTGCTCATTTCATTAGTATTAACATGTTGATCTAATCCATGTCATCTGTATATTTGCCTAGAATAACTACTGTGTATTAACAAGCACAAGGAAATCATTATCAGTTATATATTTAATGAATATTCATTCAAGAGCTCCAGTCCAAATCCTTGAGAATTCTGCAAAAAACAAATAACAGAACAGTGTTTACTACTTACTGAGGGATTAGGGAAATTGGAATCATTAGTTCAAACAAATAACTGAAATTGTAAATAAATCCACAGGTTCTCTGTACAACATGGAGCATGTATTTTTTTACCTAATTGTTGCAATCATCACATACTGTGTGTTGTGGTGGTATGAATAAGGTGCCCCCCATAAACTCATGTGTTTTCTTTTTTGTTGTTGTTTTCTTCTTTTGTTTGTTTTTCGAGGTAGGGTTTCACTCCAGTCAGGGTGGCCTCAAACTCATGGTGGAGATCCTCCTAGTTCTTCCTCCCCAGTGCTGCCATTAAAGGCAAGTGCCACCACATCCAGCTAACTCATGTGTTTTCAATACCTGGTTCCCATCTGATGACAGTTTGGGAAGTGAAGTCTTGTTGAAGGAGTTGTATTTCTGGGAACAGGCTTAGAGTGTTAAAGCCAGTGTGAGCCAGAACTTGGCTCACACTCTTGTTGCTCTTTCCACCTGCTGTGGCAAAGGTGATGTCCAGCTTCTGTTGGAACCATGTTTTCCCTGCCACCATGGAACTTCATGAGACAAAGCCAAAAATAAACCCTTTCCTCCTATTAGCTGCTTTTGGTCCAATGTTTTCAGCCAGCCATGAAAATGTAAGTGCAACAGTATATATATATATATGTGTGTGTGTGTGTGTGTGTGTGTGTGTGTGTGTGTGTATATATGTATATATGTATATATGTATATGTATGTGTATATACATATACATACAGATATTATACCTTGAATATGTACACTCTAATGCCATCTAAATATTCAATTATTTTAATAATTAAGTATCTTATTTGAATCCTGTGGGAAAATTTCTAACGACCTCTACTTTTGCCTTTTGGGTTCTGTGCACTTTATATAGTTTATTGGTCAATTCATTTGTTACTCATTTGAGGACTGTACTAGACTATAAAAATACATAATCCCATTCACTGTCATTCCTTATCTGTCACCTCTTTTCTTTTTGGTTTTACAAGGTAGGAACTCCCTCTAGCCCAGGCTGACCTGGAATTTATAGTTTCAGGGTGGTCTCAAACTCAAGGCAGTTCTCCTACCTCTGCCTCCCAAGTGCTGGGTTTAAAGGCGTGTACCACCGCATGTTCGTTCAGCCACCCCTTTTCTTTTCTTTTTTTTTTTTTTTTTTTAAATGAGAGAGACAGGGGTGGGGTGAATGGAAGGAGGGAATATTGGCAAGCCAGGGCCTCCAGCCACTGTATTCAAACTGGAGGCCAGTGCACCACCTTGTGCACATGTGCAACCTTGAACATGCTTCACCTTGCGCATCTGGCTTATGTGGGATCTAGGAAGTTGTCTTGGGTCCTTAGGTTTTGCAGATGAGCGCCTTAGCTGCTAAGCCATCTCTCCAGCCCTTTTTTTGGAGGTAGGGTCTCACTCTAGCCCAGGCTGATCTGGAATTCACTATGTAGTCTCAGGGTGGCCTCGAACTCAATGGCAATCCTCCTCCCCTTTTCTTAATATATAGAATAATCATAAAATTTTGGATCTAGAAAAGAACCTTCAGTATCATATAGTCTTAGTCTTTTTTTATATATTAGCAACTGAAGCCCCTCATTAACCTCTTCATTATCCTTTCTATTATACCTTGTTTTGTGTATACTTCATAAGTTTCCTATTAAAGTGAACTGGAAATCTATTATCTTTCATATTTTAGTCCTGCCAGTGAAATTCTACCATCTTGCTAGTTTGATTCTATGAAACAAATACCACTTAAGAGTAGATATAACAAAACTGGTCAGAGACATAAAGTTGTCTGAAAAATTATGCATCATCACCTTATTATGTGTGTGTTCATAAATGTGTATGCATGTTCCGCCTTCTCCTCCCATCTGCATCAGCGTGCTAAGACTGTAGAAGCCAAGGCTTCTGGTTTTTATGTGGGCTGTGGGATTGAATTCCACACACTAGTCTGAGCTGCAAGGTCTTTATCCACTGTACCGCCTCCTCATGTTTATTTGCACTCAGAGAGAGAGAGAGAGAGAGAATATTGACAAACCAGAGTCTCATGCTGGGAATGAACTCCAAATGCATGCACTACTTTGTACAGCTGGCTTTACACAAATACTAAGGAATCAAATGCAGGCTTTGTAAGCAAGTACCACTGAACCATCTCCCCAAGTCCCGGTTTTATCTTTTTTTTTTTTTTTATCTTTTTAAAATAACCTTCTCTTTTTCCTTCTCCAGCTACAGTAGAAGAAAACAAAAATCCCTTTGAAGATTTTTAGATGTTCTAGATCAAATTATATCCAAACATCTAAAACTAAACATCTGAAATGAAACATGATCAAAATGACCATGAAACTGGCTAGCCTCTGTCACTAATCTCTCTGCTTTGTACAAGCTCAATCCTATCACAGACTTTGTACTTGTAGTCTGACATAACGTGCCCCAGAGACCCACTTATGTGCTCTCTGGCTTCATTCTCTTTAATAAGTTACACCTTCAGTGAAGCTTTTTAGGAGTTATTTCTGTCCCATCTAAACCAGAAGGGAGACATATACTATTGATCCTGTATACCTCCAGACCCAGAAAAATGGCTAGCATATGGATGGCACTTAATATTTATTTACTCAATGCTTAACTAGCTTTCCTTTAGCTAGTTAAGCATTGAGTAAATTAAATATCCTTTAGCTACTTTCCTAAATAGCCCTTGTTAGTTACATGTTTATGTAAATGTGTCACTATTCCATTAATATTTGTTTCTCTTGCTAAGTAGTAAATAATGTCAATCATTTGTGGCACATCTTCTGTACCAACTAGTTTGCTAAATACTTAATCCATACTCAGTCCTTGGAACAATTCTTATGAGGTAGGTGCTATTATAAGTCCAATTTTAAAGAGGAAACTGCTACAGAAACAGTAGGTGACCTGACCACAGTCACAACCAGTATGTACTAGAGCTGGGATTTCAATGTAAGTCATCTGGTTCAAACAGTTAATAGCTAACTTATTGAATTAATTAATCAACTAACAGGTCATATCTTTCCAACCAGCATTTTCTTTCTTTCTTTCCTTTTTGAGACAGGGTCTCATATAGCCCAGAGTGGCTTCAGAGTCACTCTGTTGCAATGGATGACTTTGAACTTCTGATCTTCTTGCTTCCACTGAGTGCTGAATTTATAGTTGTGGTCCCCTATCTCAGTTTGTTGCTGGGGACCAAACCCAGAGCTTCCTTCATAATAGGCAAGTACTATACCATTGAGCTGTATCCAAGTCCCCCAATCCCCCAACCATGAAATTCCAAGATTTGGATTAATTCATCATTGTATTTAACATTCATTCTTAACCACATTTCAGACATCTTTTTGAAATGTGTATGAAGGATAGTTTTTGATATCTTGAGTGTGGGAGATTACTAGCACTTAATAGACAGGTGACAATACTAAGCATTCTCTAATGCATGAGACAGTTCTAAAACTGGAAGAATCCCACCAAAGAGTCATTCATGTGTACTTTAGGAAACACTGAAAATTGGGTTTATTTTGGGAAGAAAAGTAGAAAGAGGGACAAGGACAGAAGAGAATTCACATCTCTTAATACTTGAATATGAATACACTTGATAGTGATCTTGATGACCTTCATAAAAATCCTATGAAGTGTTATTATCTCATATACAAATAAGAAAATTGAGCTTCTGAAGTTAAGTAATTTATATAAGGTTGGAGAATGTGGAATTGGTGCTTTGGAGGACACCGTGCCATAGAAGGTGAATGAAGAAAAACTAGCAGAATAAATAATTTGCCTGGGACCTGGGGTTTAGACTCCAAATGGCATCTCTTTCTTCATCATTCTACTTTTATGGTGACCATCCTAAAAAGGAAGAACTGTCCAGAATCTGCTGCTTTTAGATTAGTTGGCTTTATTTGGATTCTGTCCAACAGTATATGGTTTGCTGGCATACTTCAAATTTAGCATTGCTGTTATTTCTCCCTGTTAAAAAAATATATACATCTTTGACCTTTCTTCTTACATGTACATCATTTCTCTATTCCTGTATTCACTACTGGAATTTTTTTTTTCCTCAAGCAAGCTTTTGTCCCCAAAGTTCTCCAAAGCTGCTATATACATGTTACTAAATTTCTTGGTTAATTCTCATAACTACCTGGCCTGTTAGTTTTATTCAACACACTTAGTCTTTCTCCTCCTTAATTTAATGGTTTCCCAAAAGTCTTATGACAGAACTAACGTAAAAACTTCTACAAGTGTAAACTGCATTAAGAATGTAAAAACAGCCTTTACTTTCTTGACTTGGCTTCTAACAGCCTTTCTGTTTCTACCTGGATGTCTCTTAAAAACTTGTAATCTTAGGCTGGAGAGATGGCTTAGTGGTTAAGTTGCATGCCTGTAAAGCCTAAGGACCCAGGTTCAAGTCTCCAGGTCCCACATAAGCCAGATGTACATGGTGGCATATGCATCAGAGTTCGTTTGCAGTGGCTAGAGGCTCTGCCATGCTCCTTCTCCCTCCATCTTTCTCTCTTCCTCTCTCTTCTCTAATAAAAGATAAATAAATAAAACAAAATTTCTTTAAAAAACTTGTAGTCTTGGACTGGAGGGATGTCTTAGTGGTTAAGGCGCTTGCCTGGAAAGCCAAATGACCCAGGTTCTACTCCCCAGGATCCACATAAGCCAAACGCACAAGGTGGCGCATGTGTCTGGAGTTCATTTGCAATGGTTGGAGGCCCTGGTGTGCCCATTCTCTCTGTCTCTCTATGTGTCTCTGCCTCTCTTTCATAGATAAAATTAAAAGAAAAACTTGTAGTCTTAATATGTCTATAACTGAACTCCCAAATTGTACTTCACATACATTGGAAACTTGTTCTACCATCGGTTCCATCTACCTTGATGGCTACTTAAACTTTGAGACAGTTTAGCCAACACCTTGGGAATTCTGTTGAATTCTGTCATGCTTCACATGCATCCTTCAAGAAATTCTGTTTACTGCCTTTAGAGAAGGCCCAGAATCTGACCACTGCTTCTGCTGCTACCACCTTGTTCTGAGCTAATACCGTTATCTTTTTTTGTACATACTATTTCAGTGGGTTAATCGCTATTCTGTAGTATATTGTCTCCACAGCAGTGAGACTGATCAAATCACTGTGCTCAGGACCATCCAGATTATATTATTTAATCCTTGTATTTTCACCTCACGTCTTATTACTCTTTTTTTTTTTTTTTTTTTTAACTCCTTGTCAGTAAAAACCTCATGCTATCCTAGGGTCTTTCCTTGAGTCACTATTTTCTATCAGAATATATATCAATCTCTATGCAAAAATGCCCTCAAATCCTCACTGAAATAGTGATGTTTTGTTTTATTAAGGCAGAAAAGCAGTTTAAATGTTTTGTTGTGATGGTAGTTTTCCTTGGTATTTTGAGAAAGTGTCTTACTATGTAGCCCAGGCTAGCCTTGAAATGCCTGATCAGTGCCCAGTTTATGCAGTGCTAGGAATTGAACTCAGGGCTTTATTATGCTAGGCAAACTGAGCTAAATCACCAGCAGCTTAACAGTATCTGCATGATAGACAATATACCATGATTATAATCCCCTCTTTTCTGAATCCCTTCTTTCCAAGTAGTCTCTTCTATTTTGATGTCATCATTTTTGTTTCTCCTATTGTGCAGGTCTCATGTAGGTAGCATTAGCTACTGTGAGGTCATGAATATCAAGGCCACTTTATATCGGAAAACAGTATTGTAAAGCACTCCTTCCCTTCCTTTGGCTCATACATTCTTTCTGCCACCTCTTTCAAAATGGTCCCTGAGCCTTGAACAGTGTGATGAATACTTCACTGTCACTTTTCAGCACTTTGAGTTTTGAGTTCACCCCAGTGGTGACCACCATATGAAAAAAGAAGCTTCTCTAACCAAAAGTGACAGTAGCATTAATATGTGGATATAAACTTAAATATTTAGAGGGCAATTTGGTTAGCAGAGTATATCCATTTAGCCAGACAATAGTAGTTTCCACCTTAGGGCTTTTGACCTCCCAACCCATATGCTTTTCATTGGGATACACACACATACATTTATTTGTTTGTTTATTTGCAAGCAGAGAGAGGGAAGAGAAACCAAAAGAGTGAGTATGTGATTATGCCAGGGCCTCTGTTACAAATAAACTCCAGATACATGTACCACTTTGTTCATCTGGCTTTACATGGATTCTGGGGAATTGAACCGTGGTTGCTAGGTTTTGCAGGCAAGCACTTTAACCACTAATCAATCCCACCAGCCCTTCATTGGGTTTTTAGTACCAGTCAGGAATTCTTTTCTGTAAGGCAGCAGGCCTCAAATCCAGTCAGAGTAGATGGCTTTCCACCATAAATAGACATGCCATCATTGCACTAGTTAGTACATTTGGTCTGCATAGCCCTTCCTTTTTTGGCACATAATAATGCAATATATGTATAGACTACATTGTGATATTTTACATATGCATGTGTGTGTATTAATGAGCAAATTGTGCTAAGTAACGTCAGTCCCCTCACATGCATGTTTCTTGTGGTGAGAACATTTTAAATCCTCTCTTTTAGCAACTTTAGAGTTTATACAGTATGTAATTGAGACAGATCAGGAGGGGCCAATTTTGCCTGAATACTGAACTGGTATGAAATACTTTTCAATCTGTTAAAATTAATTTTTGTTAATGACAAGTTCTCTAAATTTATTGTAGCACTCTTTCTGATGTTTATTTTATTGTAAATAAGTAAAACCTTTGGAGAAATAGGGCAATTTAACTCCCTAATTAGCAGCAATTCTTTTCCCCATGGTTGAACTGTCTTGAGCAAAAGAACTATCAGTCAAACAGCAAGCTAGAATACCCTTATGCCAGCACACCCATCTGTAAGACTCCATGGATGGTTGAGAAAATTAATCAAAGATTACCGCTGAGTGCCCAGCTCCTGAAGTTCCAGCCTTTCACAATCACAAGCCTAGATGAACCATTCTACCTTGGCCAGAGGAGGAACAGTTCCAGCAATGGAGAACTACTTTGCTGCTAAGGAGCAAGGTCCTTAATTGTCCAAAATGCAAGCCTTGATGATTGTAATTAGTGCTAATAGGCATGGCTGTGACTGGCCCAGGCACCCCTTCTCAGCTGCGTAAGCATGTCACTGAATCAGCTGAGAGACACTCAATGCTGCTGCACATTATTCCAACTGACCCTTCTTGAGTGGTCGTTCCTTGCCTGTGTTCAGTAATTCAGGCCTACCTAGAAGCATGGATGGAGGTAGCAAGGACAGTAGAGGCCAG
The DNA here is from genome assembly GCA_036365145.1 of Orientallactaga sibirica. Taxonomy (NCBI): domain Eukaryota; kingdom Metazoa; phylum Chordata; class Mammalia; order Rodentia; family Dipodidae; genus Orientallactaga; species Orientallactaga sibirica. The sequence continues at coordinate 50,854,663 of JAEOAD010000006.1, forward strand.
AGCAACTTAACAGCTGAACAAACACCTCCGTAGGGCACCAGGTGCCAAGGGCTTCATCCCTCAGTTACTGCATATTCTCTTGTGGACACCATGAATATTGCCACACTGCCAAAGCTGAATAAGCGTCTGGCAGCCCATAGGCCCAAATCTGACTAAGGGTGCAGGTGGGATATCAGTATGACTGATCCCTCATGGGCACCCCATCTGCCTACTGGTTTCCTGCTCTGCTGGGAGGAAATTCCTACACCTAGAGCCCAGGTCATGAATGTTGTTTCCATCTACTGGCTGCCAAGCAGGGCTGGTGTCCTTCAGCATTGGTCACTTAGTGAAGGAAGAGCTGAACAGTTTGCAAGCTGTCATGGCCAATGTCCTTACTTGAATGTTCTTTTTTTTTGTTATTCTAGGTAGGGTTTCACTGGCCCAGGATGACCTGCAATTAACTTTGTAGTCTCAGGGTGTCCTCCAACTCATGTCAGTCCTCCTACCTCTGCCTCCTGAGTGGTAGGATTAAAGGCCTGGGCCACCACACCCAGCTTTGAATGTTCATTTTGTTGTTGTTGTTGTTTTTGTTTTTGTTTGTTTGTTTTTGTTTTGTTTTTTGTTTTTTCGAGGTAGGGTCTCACTCTGGCCAAGGCTGACCTGGAATTACCTATGTAGTCTCAGGGTGGCCTTGAACTCATAGCAATCTTCCTATCTCTGCCTCCCGAGTGCTTGGATTAAAGGCGTGTGCCACCACGCCCGGCTTGAATGTTCTTTTGACTCTAGATTATTTTGTGAATAGTTAAGATTTCCAAGTTATTGGCTTATATTCATTTTCTTTTTTCATGCAAGACAATCATAGTCAAATCACAATTTATGAATCTACTGTTGTTGCTGTTCCTTAGACTTGCATATCATTGGGAGATGAGAAACAAAGACATGTATTCAGTGGCTGGAATCTCTGAATATACCAAGGAGTATCCACATTTCTGTGATGGTCAGACCTGAGCTAAAGTGCTAGTGCAGATTTGAAAGATTCTTAACACTACTTCTGAGATGCAGAGAGGCTTCCAGCCAAGTCATTACCCTGCTTTGATTCTGAGAGATTTCCTGTGCATTCCCATAACCCAAGCTAAATAGTATTAGAGCCCCTGTGAAACTCAAAGCCGTTACCTATGACTCCACTATAGTATTCAGTTAAAGTGCAGCACAAACTCTGATTAAGATTTCAAGTCAAATGATTTTTGTCTTGCTTTTATGGAAATGTGTGCCATTTGACTTGTTTTAGGATAAGTTTATAGGTATGTGTGTGTATGTGTAAATATGTTTTCCTACTGTAACACATTTAGCAAATGAGTAAAACAAAAATATCACCCTTACAAGTAGAGCTAATATTAAAATTGTATTTCCCTTTTAATTTCAGAGAAATATCAGGCAAATTCATGTGAACAGGAATAAAAAGTAACCAACAATGTCTGCTACTGAGGAAGAGTTGTGTCACCACATGAAAGTAGTAGTTCGTGTACGCCCTGAGAACACACAAGAAAAGGCTGTTGGATTCCATAAAGTGGTTCATGTTGTAGATAAACACATACTAGTTTTTGACCCTAAACAGGAAGAAGTCAGTTTTTTCCATAGAAAGAAAACTACAAATGTTGATATTACAAAAAGACAAAATAAAGATCTTAAATTTGTATTTGATGCTGTTTTTGATGAAACATCAACTCAGATGGATGTTTTTGAGCACACCACCAAGCCAATTCTCCGTAGTTTTCTGAATGGATATAACTGCACAGGTAATTATTTTGGTTTGGGGTCTAATCTCTCTGCTTCCAGCTTTACATTTGGAGGGACATGTATTCTTTTCTTTCTCTTAAATACAATCATGTTTAAAATGTTTATCTGGGGCTGGAGAGATGGCTTAGCAGTTAAGGCGCCCGCCTGCTAAGCCTAAGAACCCGGTTCCAATCTCCAGGTCCCACGTTTAGCCAGATGCAAAGTGACGCAAGGGCACAATGCCACACTTGCCCACAAGGGGGCGCACGCATCTGGATTCCGTTCACAGCAGCTGAGAGACTGCTGGCTCGCCCATCTCTGTCTGTCTCCCTCTGCCTCTCTGTCTCTCTGTGTGTCTCTCTCCAAAAATAAATAAAATAATAATAATAATAAATTTTTTTAAAAAATGTTTATCTGGTAGCAATTTTTAAGAAATTCAGTAGATTACATTGAAATGTAATCATCCTGCATCTTTTGAGCAACATTCTCTTTCCCAGGCCTTGCTATTGCCCCTGTTGATTCCCTTCTCATTTCCCCATATTATCAAACCATGTGCTTCCTGCACAAAATTGTATTCATAAATATGTCCACTGTTTACCTCTATAGTCATCTTTCCCTCTTGAATAGTCTGACATTTCTGAACATTTGGCACTTTCTTTGCATAACCATTTTTCTTTAAGGTGCCTTGGAATAAAAATGTTAAGACTCTGTGAAAACTGAGAATTTTGAGCTATTTTAACATATCTTCAGTCCAAGAAGCATCTAATGTGCTTTGGAGAGACTAATTTGCCTTTCAGAAAAGGCCATGTTGATTTCTCAAGAAAAAAGAAATTTAGGGGCTGGAAAGATGGCTCATTGGGAAAGGATCTTGCTTGCAAAGCCTCTGACCTGGATTCAATTTCCAAGACACCCAACTTAAGCTAGATGTAAAAAGTGATGTTCATTTCATGTTTCTCTGCTTCATCACAGAAGACAACCCTCTGGCCAAGTTAGAAGAGAATTAGGGTTATTGATTAGAACTAAATATTCTTTGTTCATGAAACTTAATAGAGATTTTTGTTTTTTGAAGTACAGTCTCACTTTTTCCTTTTTATAAAAAATTTTCCTTCACTCAAAAAAGTCCTTAGCCACGATTGAATCTTTGATTTCTCTTTGGCTTTACTCTATATTCTTAACCATTTGTCTTGAGACTTCTTACATAGATAAAGCTAAAGATCAGTTTAATAGATTCTGCCAAAAATAATAATTTATCAGCTAGTAATATATGAGAATATAATCTCTAAATGAATAATCTGGCATTTGCCACTTGTAACCTAAAAGAATGGATACTTTATGCATTTGAAGAAGTGCATGATCTTTATGCTGTATTGGGTAAATCATAAAAATAATTTGCCCAGAATGAGGATTTATAGGACAATTTCATAAATGGCGTGTATATGAGACTGACACACCAAACACACCTGTATATCTACCTTGCACAGGTAACTTGCTAAAGCACTACTAAAAGTTACACTCCCTGACTCAAAACATTAGGAATATAGTATATTACATACTAGGATGGAGGATGTGGAGATATAGTATGTTTTGAAAGCACAAATGAAGTCATCATTTTTTTCTGTTACAATCAGGGAAGGTACAGAAATGGCATTAGTGCTAAGTAGAACAGGTATTTTCTGTTAGATTTATAGTCACTGTCAGCGTGTCCAGATAGAACTATCCATTAGAAAGGTTACTGCAATGTTTCATTGTAAGCAACAGCTTTGACACGCTCTCGTAAAAACTCAGTTCTTGCATATGGTGCCACTGGAGCTGGGAAGACCCACACAATGCTGGGATCACCTGCTGAACCAGGAGTGATGTACCTAACAATGATAGACCTCTACAAATCCATGGACGAGATTAAAGAAGAGAAAGTGTGCAGCACCGCAGTTTCTTATCTAGAGGTAAGATGGTGATATCCATTCTTTTTGAGAAATCTTCAATGACATGGACCATTCAGTTTTGTTGTTGTTTGGTTTTTCGAGGTAGGGTCTCACTCTAGCCCAGGCTGACCTGGAATTCACTATGTAGTCTCAGGATGGCCTCAAACTCACGGTGATTCTCCTACCTCTGCCTCCCAAATGCTGGGATTAAAGGTGTATGCCACCACACCCGGCTACCATTCACATTATTTTATTCAGTAGTCTTTTCATGCATGTATAAAATCATTGACATTCCTGATCTTGGGTGTGTACTTGCATCTTATTTTTCTCATTTTTAAAATTTTGGCATAATTTCAAGCTTATAAAGTCACAAAAATAGTATATGTTACTTCCAGATGCCCTTCACCATGATATACCATATGTTAACATTTGTGTGTCTGTGTGTGTTCATGCATATTTTTCAGAACTGTTTAAGGTATAATTTGTAAGATGGAGAAATTTTCTTACATCCACTGAAATTGATTAGGAATTAGCAATCATTATCATCTAATTTGTGGAACTTAATGAAATTTTGCTTATTAATAGTCTTTACTTAAAAAAATAATCCAAGACTGTAAATTACATTCACTTGCCCTATGTCTTTGTGTTTTTGTTCTCCTTTGAATGAGCATCTATGTGCTTTTTTGTATTTTATGATGTTGCCATAAAACCATAAAATCCTCAGTTTAGGTTTTCACTGTTGTATTCAGCTTATGCATTAGATGAAACACCACAGAAGTGATGCATATGAGTATGGACCACTTCATACCAAGATACTGTTGGCTAGACCCTGTGGTAGTTTAAATGTGTGGCCCCCAATATATTCAGGATTTTATTAAAGTTTGTAATTTAGATCTGCAACCACCTGGATGAAGAAGGTGTCACTGGGCAGATTGTAGAGTCCAGCCCTAAGGTATGGTAGTAGATTTGGAATTCAGTCTAAAGATGCACAAGTGCCTAAGTTCTGTATGGAGTTCAAGAAGTGTGCTTGCCTGTGCTGGTAGTGTGTCTTTTGGGTCATTGCTTATGGCTTTACTCTCTCTACTTGGACCTGTGAAAGCAGGTCAGCTTCTTTGGCCATTACAGAACTTCCCCTCCATCTTCAATAAATCCCTTCCTCCATAACTGTGCCTGGTCTAAAAGTTCATCTCAACAACAGGAGGCTGTCTGCTACAGGCCAATTACTGGCAATGTTAACTTTCATCAGTTTCATTATGCTGGTATTTGCAAGGATTCTCCACACTAAAGATACTATTCTATCCTTTATAATTAATGACTGCTTTGTTTGCAGACAATGTTAATATCCCCTCACTCTTCATACTTTCCTCTGTTAGCATTAGCATCCTCTAATGATTCATACCTGAATCAGTTATGATGATGATGATGATAGATGATGGTAACTTATACATTCCATCATCTCTTCTATGTTTATTCATTGTTTTTTTTTTTTTTTTTTTTTTTTTTTTTTTTACTGTAAGGAAGAGCTTTCTCTTTCCTGATTACAACAGCATGAACTCATGGATTATTTATTCAATAGATTATATTCTCTTTCTTTGCACTTAGTACCAGGCTAGCCTCAAACTCAAAGTGATTCTCCCACCTCTGCCTCCTGAGTACTGGGATTAAAGTCATGTGTCACCACACCTGGATATTGCCTTGAACTCTTGGTCCTCATGAATCATCCTCCCAAGTGCTAGGATTACAGACATACACCACCATAGCTAGCTTTATGGTCACTTTCTGTGTGCTCAAATTGTGAAGATTTGACCAGTGGCATCTGCTTTATGCTGCCTCTTGCTTGCTATGTTGGCATGTCACATCATTCTCATAATAGCTGGTACTCAGCATATAGTAAAGCTGCTGCTGTTTGTGGTTTGATGCTCATATAGTATTTTAGAAATGCCATCAAAATAACTAGTGTCACTGGCAGCACAGGATTAATAGGCATCTCTAGTATCAGCAATGTTCTCATCAAATCTTAGAGTTGCTCTATATTGGTAGAGTTTCTTCCACAGATTGATGAAAGTCTTATGCTACCAAAGTTACCTCAACAAGCTATCACTTAGAGATAAAGAAGTAAAACTCTAAAAAGGCACTACCTTGATGATTGACTATCACCACCATTACAAAGGAGAAAGGGACCATTATTCAACATGAGTGAGAATACTGAGGTTTTAGTCCCTGCTCTGCTGTTGATTTTTGTAACCATGAACCAGTCATCCAGGATCTTAGTTCCCCATAATTCAATTGGGAGAGGCTATTGATAGTTGTATGATAAACTTACTAAAAATTGAAGGACAGGGGCTGGAGAGATGGCTTAGTGGTTAAGGCATTTGCCTGCAAAGCCAAAGGATCCTGGTTCCTCCAGGCCCCATGTAAGCCAGATGCACAAAGGGGCACATGCATCTGGAGTTCATTTGCAGTGGCTGGAGGCCCTGGCATGCCCATTCTCTCTTTCTCTTTCTCCCTCTCTGCCTCTTTCTCTCAAATAAATAAATAAATTACATTTTTAAAAAATTGATGGACAATGCTATATCTATTTTTTCTCTTTTTGGTGCACATCTTTTTATGTATATGCACATGTGCAGATGTTTGTACCCTGTTTACATGCGTAGCAGGGACAGAGGAAAACCTCAGATGTCCTATGTTGTTTTTCCACCTCATTTCTTGTTTTGTTTTGTTTTTTTCTTTTTTTCTTTTTTATTTTTATTTTTCAAGGTAGGGTCTCACTCTAGCTCAGGCTGACCTGGAATTCACTATGTAGCCTCAGGGTAGCCTTGAACCCATGGCAATCCTCCTACCTCTGCCTCCCAAGTGCTGGGATTAAAGGCGTGCGCCACCACGCCCTGCTCCACCTCATTTCTTAAGACAGGGTCTCATTGAACCTGTAACTCCCTGCTTTTTGGTTAGAAGGGCTGACCAGAACAACCTGGCAATACCCCTCAGTGGTGGGGTTACAGGCATGCATGACCACATCCAGCTTTTTACTAGTGCTGGGGATCCATCTCAAGTCCTTATGCTTTTGTACAACAAGTACTCTTAATCACCAAAGCATCTCTGCAGCCCCAAACAGATCTTCGGTTTTTCAAAGTAGTGTCTCACTCTAGCTCAGGCTGGCCTTGAACTCACAGCCAGCAATCTTCCTACTTTGGCTTCCTGAGTGCTGGGTTTAAAGGTGTGCGCCACCACACGAGGCAGAGAGAATGGACTCACCAGGGCCTTTCTCCACTACCAACAAATTCCAGACACATGCACCACTTTGTGCATCTGGCTTTATGTGGGTATTGAGGAACTAGGCTGTATGGGAAGCACCTTAACTGCTGAGCCATCTCTACTCCTATCTCTCTCTCTCTTTTTGTTCCATTTTTCAAGGTAGGATCTTGCTCTAGCCCAAGCTGACCTGAACTCACAGTGATCCTCCTACCTTTGCCTCCCAAGTGCTAGGTTTAAAAGTGTATGTCGCCACACCCAGTCTCTATCTATTCTTAAATGTGGATTTCAATGTTTACTATTTATTCAGTAAAGTTCGTCCTTCTAGGAAAATTTTTGAAGCTATTTAGGTAGCTGACTAAGCCTTATTTTACCATAGTTAAGTCAGAAATTAAGCAGGTTGAGAATATAACTAACTTTAGGTGTCAAATGTAAACTTAGGTGATCATAATTTTTCTAGGATATGAGACCTTCCATCAGCAGTATGTGTTATATAACAGTTGTTAAAACATCTATGTTAATGTGGTTAAAAATATTTTATTTTTAGTTATTTATTTATTTGACAGAGAGAATGGGCATGACAGGGCCTCCAGTTACTACAAACGAACTCCAGACACATGAAACCCTTTGTGCATCTGGCTAAAATGGATCCTGGGGAATCGAACCTGGATCCTTTGGCTTTGCAGGCAAATGCTTTAACCACATAGCCATCCCTCCAGCCCTAATGAGGTTCTTTTTATTTTAAGGTGTATAATGAACAGATTCGGGACCTTTTAGTAAATTCAGGACCACTTGCTGTTCGGGAAGATGCCCAGAAAGGAGTGGTAGTTCAGGGGCTCACCTTACACCAGGTATGCTCATAAATGGTCTATTTAGCCTTTTCCAACAGCCATTTCATATAAGTAGGTTTTCCATTCTGTTGATGATGAAACAAGTGTAAGATTAAAATGAATTTTAAAGTAACTAAAGCAATGAGTGGTGCATCTGGTCAATAAGGGAGTGGCAAAATATGGATTGTTGTTGGGATAGCCTTCCTCTTCTGCCTCTCATTGAGTGTCTTTGGTATTGTTATCTCTTGAAATCTGGTTGAATACTTTGTGCATTTTTTTATCTCAAGGACTAGATTATTTATTTGTTTGTTTGTTTGTTTGTTTATTTATTTATTTTTGAAGTAGGGTCTCATTTGTTGACCTGAAACTCATTCTGTAGTTCCAGGCTGGCTTCCAACTCAAAGTGATCTTATCTCTGCCTTCCAAGTGCTGGGCTTAAAGATGTGTACAACCATGCCTGGCCTCATACTTCATTCCTTATGAAACACCACATACCAAGCTGATAATACACTGTCAATAAGAAATAGGATTGGATTAATAGGAAACATTTTCTTGCACCTTCAAACGACATCTTGTCTGTTTTGAGAGAGCTTTGCTCAGTAGTGGGAAACTTTACCAGCATATGTGAGGCCCTGGTTTCATTTCTTAGTACCACAAAGATAAAAAGACAGCTTGCTGATATTTTTAAAATAGAATACTAAATATTTCTTTTCTACTTGAACTTCTCTAGCCCAAATCCTCAGAGGAAATTTTACAGCTATTAGATAATGGAAACAAGAACAGGACACAACATCCCACCGATAGAAATGCTACATCCTCTCGTTCTCATGCTGTTTTCCAGGTAACCGGCCATTGGGCCATCACTTCGAAGTTGGATTTTAAAAGAAATCCAGCCACATGTATGAATAAATTCTGTACCTGACCAAAAGTCCTTATCTGTATACTTCTCTGTTTCTCAGAACTTTCTTTATTTTGCAAGCTTTGTTTTGTGTTTAAAGACAGGATCTTATTATTAAGTTGACCATGTGGATCTTGAACTCACCAAGTAGCCCCTGCCAGCTCTCCATTTATGAACATCCTGTCTCAGTCTCCTGAGTGAGTTGACACTATAAACATCTTGTTGCCAGCCCACAAAACCCAGTGTTCTAAGCACACTGAGCTTAGGCTCCAGCATTGAGTGCCTTCTACCACTTTGAAACTCTTGACAGCCTATACCACCAAAAACATTTAGAATTGAATTAATGTCAATCAAAAGCTTGAAGTTACACCCTTTGCCATAAAGAATTTTACAAAAATATGGGTTGGTAAGTTGTAGTTACAGAGGTTATTCTTTCCAATACTTTATGTAGTGTAGGATTTCGCTTTAAGTCTAGATTTATAGGACAGACTATCTGTGAAGATACTGATTCACTTATTAAAGGATGATACAAGACTTCATAGGGGAACATGTCCATAAAAACCAAAGGTACGGATTATGATCCATTACTGTTTCTGTGGTTTCTAGCCCTGATGATATCTATATGGTATTGTGTGTGTGCAGTGTAAATGATGTATGAAATCCATCTTAGAAAAAAGCATTCAGGGGACTGTCAGGCATGGTGGCACACCCCTTTAATCCTCGCATTCAGGAGGCTGAGGAAGGAGGATCACTGTGACTTCAAGTCCAGTCTGAGACTAATTCTAGACCCTATCTTGGGGGGGGGGGGGAAGCAATTCTAAGATAGTCAAGCCGTAAGCCATTCAGATAATCTCAATTCAATGGTTTCATGGGTCTTTAATACTCTTGACATGGACTTCTTTATAAATTATTTCAGAAAAATGACACTGAGACTTCTCTAGAATGTGAAAGATCCTGCTTTATAAGAAAGTTTACTAGAAGGCTTTAAAACAGAGTAATAGTTTTTCTTTGTCCCTCTTTTTTTTTTTAACATATTTTATTTATTTAAGAGAAAGAGGCAGAGAGAGAGAAGGAGAATGGGCATGCCAGGGCCATCAGCTACTGCAAATGAACTCTGGATGCATGAGCCCCCTTGTGTATCTGGCTTACATGAGTCCTGGAGAGTCGGACCAGGATCCTTTGGCTTTGCAGGCAAATGCCTTAACTGCTAAGCCACCTCTCCAGCCCCTGTCCTCTCTTTTTCACCTATTTTATTAAACTCTGCAATGCAATATAAAGTAGCTGACTAAATTAAATCTTACTGGTAGTGGAAAATGACAGGTATACATACAGTGTTTGGAGTTGTAGAGTTTGGGTCATCATTCAGATGCAGCATTCTTTGGGGGACAGTCCTTAAAGCATGCAAAGCTTTCTGACCATGCCCTTTGGCCTGTGTTCCTGTCTGTCACCTCTGATAATCCCATATGATGGCCCAGAGAGAAGTAGAATAAAAATGGCGATAGTGATGACTTCTTATAGGTCAAGGATTATTTTCCCTAAAGGGCCTTGTGTTAGTCAGGTTTCCATCAATGTAACAAATACTTGATATGATCAAGTTTAAGTGAAATGGTTTTATTTCCGTTCACAGTTGTGCAACTCTCAGTTCAAGGTAGCCTGGCTTTATTGCTTTGGTGTTCCTGTGAGGCAATAGATCATGGAAAAGGGTGTTATTGACCCCATGACCTTGATAGAAAAATTAAAAAAAAAAAAAAAAAAGCAAAGAAGAAGAAGGCTATATAATGATATAGGGGAACTGATTCTTGGAGTATCATTTACACCCAGGTTGGTCTCAAACTTCTGAGCTCAAATGATCCTTCTACTTCAGTCTCCAAAGTAGCTGGTACTTTAGACCTGTGCCACCAGGCTAGGAATAGAGCCCTCCTCCCAGTAAGAGTTTTCACCTCTAGTAGCAACAAGGTAGACAAACAAGAAATTACATTGGACCATGGGACGTTTAAGGTGTAATCTATAGTATGTACCTATATAGACGTTTTTCATGTACATGTTATTCTCAACTTGAATAATTCTAGTGACTCCATTATTGTCAGCTTATACCATGTTATTTTTGAAAATAAAGTGCATTAAAAGTTAAAAGAAAAGGTTGATAAATCTTACCCTCATTTTTCCTATTGTATAAGATTTATTTGCGACAGCAAGACAAAACAGCAAGCATCAATCAAAATGTCCGTATTGCCAAGATGTCACTAATTGACCTGGCTGGGTCTGAGCGTGCCAGTGCTACTGGTGCTAAAGGGACACGGTTTGTAGAAGGCACAAATATCAATCGATCACTTTTAGCTCTTGGGAATGTCATCAATGCCTTAGCAGATACAAAGGTAGGTATTGTGTGTTTATGTGTTAACTATTTTGAAATATTCAAATAATTTCTAGAAAGACTGTTCAGCATAATTTTGTTATAAAAGTTTATTACAGGTCAAATTTTAATATCATACCAATGATTTTTAGACATAGATCATAATCATAGGCCTAGGTAACTCTGTACTGTTAAGGATTTTGTTTTGTTTTGCAAAACCCTTAATTTTCAGGTTTTTCTATTTTTATAATCAGAATAAATTAAATAAAAAGAAATGGTTAGCCGGGCATGGTGGTACATGCCTTTAATCCCAGCACTCTGGAGGCAGAGATAGGAGAATCACTGTGAGTTCAAGGCCACCCTTAGACTACATAGTGAATTCCAGGTATACCTTTCCCAGAACAAAACCCTACCTCGAAAAGCCAAAAGAAAAAGTAATGGTAAATAGTTAACATTTTATTAGCCAGGCACGTTGTCTTAAGTCCTGTAATTCTAGAGGCTGGATTGCAATTTAGAGGCCAGAAAGATCCCCCACCATGTTTTTTGTTTTTGTTTGTTTGTTTAGTTGGTTGTTGTTGTTTTTTAATTTTGCATGAACCAGACATGGTGGCACAAGCTTTTTATTTTATTTATTTATTTGAGATAGGGAAAGGGGGGCGTAGACATGCCAGGGCCTGCAAATGAACTCCAGATGCATGCACCCCCTTGTGCATCTGGCTTACATGGGTCCTGAAAAGTCAAACCAGGATCCTTTGGTTTTGTAGGCAAACACCTTAACCGCTAAGCCATCTCTCCAGCCTTCCCCCACCATGTTTTTTATTTAGAGAGGCTATTAGATTAAGAGAAGGAAGAAGATATTATGAAGAGCTCCTGCCCATAAGGAGGCATGAAGGAGATAAAGCCCCTTTTTTGTTGTTGGTGGTGGTGGTGGTTTTTTTTTTGTTTTTGTTTTTGTTTTGTTTTGTTTGTTTGTTTGTTCGTTCGTTTTAGACAGGGAAGGAGAAAGAGAAAGAATGGGCATGCCAGGGCCTCTAGCCACTGCAAAGGAACTGCAGACACTTGGGCCACCTTGTGCATCTGGTTTACATGGGACCTGGAGAATGGAACACAGATCCTTAGGTTTTGCAGACAAGTCCCTTAACTACTGAGCCATCTCCCCAGCCAGGCCACATATTTTGAACTTGAAATTTGTTTGTTTGTGATTGTCTGTTTGTTTTTTTGTTTTTTTGAGGTAGGGTTTTACTCTAGCCCAGGCTGACCTGGAATTCCTTATGTAGTCTCAGGGTGGCCTTGAACTCATGGCAATCCTTCTACCTCTCCTGGGATTAAAGGCACGCACCACCACACCCAGCTCGAAGTTGACTTTTATTTGCATGTTTTTGGTTTTGTGAGGTAGCGTCTTGCTGCTCTAGCCCAGGCTGACCTGGAATTCATTCTGGAGTCTCAGGGTAGCCTCAAATTCATGACAATCATCCTACCTTTGCCTCCCAAGTGCTGGGATTAAAAGCATGTGCCAACCTGCATGCTTTTGTTTTTTTTTGTTTTTTTGGGTTTTCAAAGTAGGGCCTCACTCTAGATCAGGCTGACCTGGAAATTATTATGTAGTCTCGGGGTGGCCTTGAACTCATGGCAATCCTCCTACCTCTGCATCCCGAGTGCTGGGATTAAAAGAGTGCACCACCACTCCCAGCCAACATGCATGCTTTCTTTGTTTGTTTTGTTTTGGTATTACTATGGAGAATTAAACCCAGTTCATCTATCCATACATACACACGCACGCATGCACACTAAGCCCTACCACTACTACTGTGCTAAATCCTCAGCCATTTTTTGAGGCAGGATCCTACATAATTGATCCATGTGGCCTTGAACTTTTGATCCTTTTATCTAGGCCTCAAAAGTGCTAGGATTATAGGCTTGTACCACTGGGATCCCAGTTAATTGCTTCTTTCAGACACCTACCTTTAAACTTAATTTTTTTGTTTTTATCTGTGCCTGCATGTATGTGTGTATTTTCCTATGCATTGGTGCACATGTATGTGCAGATGTACATGCACGTATGTGAGTGTAGTTTGACATCACCTGTTCTCCATTTGACTGAGGCAGAATGCCTCACTAGAAGCCAGAACATGCTTATTCGGACAATCTAGTTAGCACAGTTTGTCTCCAGTGGTTTCTCTATCTCTACTTCCTGATTGCTGGGATTACAGGCAGGCTGCCATACATACCCAGCATTAATGTGAGTTGTTGGGAAGGGAACTTTGGTCTTCACATATTCATGGCAAGTATTTCATCCTCTCAGCCCTGAATTTTTTTTGGGGGGAGGGGTTATGGTTTTTTGAGGTAGAGTCTTATTCTGGCCCAAGCTGACCTGGAATTAACTGTAGTTTCAGGGTGGCCTCAAACTCATGGCAATCCTCCTACCTGTGCCTTCCGAGTGCTGGGATTAAAGGCATGCGCCACCACGCCCGGCCTGAACTTGGTTTTTAATGTGACATTTCGCCAGCAAAGGGAGAGAGACTTAACATTTAAAATGTAATATGATCACATAATTTCATGGTATTTATTAATTGCTTTGGGGCAATTAACAATATTTTATGTCTACCAGAAATGTTTACAAGGATACTATATTTGAAAATACAGAGTGACAGAGATGGCTTAGCAGTTAAGGTGCTTGCTTGCGAAGCCTAAGGACCCAGGTTTGACTTCTCAGAACCCATGTAAGCCAGATGTACATGGTGGTGCATGTGTCTGGAGTTTATTTGCACTGGCTAGATGCTTTGGCACGCCAAGTCTCATTCTTTTCTTTCTCCAATAAATAAATTAATTAAAATTTTTTAAAAAGAAAATACATTAATTTGTAAAACAAATTTATTTTTTTAATTAAGACTTGACATTTGAAGTTATATCATACATAAAAGCTTTAGGAAAATGGCTGAAACTATTCAAATTCTCATTGTTTACTGCTGTGCCTGCCAGGATAGCTGACCCATCAACTTGAGGGTGTTTTGTTTTGTTTTGTTTTGTTTTTTTGGTTTCTCGAGGTAGGGTCCTGCTCTAGCCCAGGCTGACCTGGAATTCACTATGTAGTCTCAGGGTGGCCTCGAACCCTCAGCCATCCTCCTACCTCTGCCTCCCTAGTGCTGGGATTAAAGGTGTGCACCACCATGCCTGGCAACTTGAGTTTTTTAATGATTTGTCTGTCTCCACATCCCTTCTCACCCTAGACACACTGGGATTTCATGCACTAGGGCTACTATGTCCTCCTTTAAGTAGTAGGAAGGGCTCCAAACTCAGATACTCTCACTTGCACAGCAAGTGCTGCATCCATTGAGCCATCTCCCCAGCCTATGGCTCTTGTTGATCTTTTATGCATGTCTTATCCATGTAAAAATCATTTCAGGTACTACCAGCAGTATTTGTTTTGTACTGTTTGGTTTTAAAAAATGTCTTTTAGCAGTTGGGGGTCTAGGATCCATTTCTCTCACTCAAGCTTCATCAGTTTTGTAACCTGTGGCAAGTCGTTGCACTTTCTGCTTACTTTTAATTTCCTCTTCTTTAATAGGGAAAGTACACATAACATTTTTGCTTTTAACATTATAATGACTCTTTCTACAGAAGTAAGTCCTTTTGAAAATATTCATACTTTTAAATGAGAGCAGAGGGCTGGAGAGATGGCTTAGCGGTTAAGCGCTTGCCTGTGAAGCCTAAGGACCCCAGTTCAAGGCTCAATTCTCCAGAACCCATGTAAGCCAGATGCACAAGGTGGCGCACACATCTGGAGTTCATCTGCAGTGACTGGAGGCCCTGGCGTGCCCGTTCTCTGTCTCTCTCTACCTGACTATTTCTGTATCTCTCTCTCTCTCAAAAAAATAATATTTTTTTTAAATGAGAGCAAAATCTTTAGAAAATCTTTAAATTGAAGTTCCTTTTATCATGTATATAATGTATTTATTTTCTATTCATAATAGATGATGTTTAAGGTGAGTAGTGCCTCCATTCTATGAAGAGTTTTTTTCTTTTTCACTTATTTACTTTTCCATCTGGGCCCATGGTTTAGAAGTTGCCTAACACTCTCTCATTTGTGCTGTTTAAAATAACAAAGAAAACATAAGCTTATTGGTGTCCAGCAGTAAACAGAACCAGACAGTATGAAACCAACCTCTCACATTTTGACATTCTGATTTGTGGCATGTTAAAAAGCAATATGAATAATTCTTGGTCATTTTATTTTCCAGTAATTTTAGATTTTCAGAAAACTTACTGAGATAACAACATGAATATATTGTTAAATATACCCAGTACCTAGTTTCCCCTTATTTACAACAGTTTTGGATTTTGGAGATTTGTTTGTTGGTTACATGATTGTTTTGTTTTCTTGAATTTATATTTTTGGAAATAGGATATTGCTTTGCTACCCCAGGGTAGGTTAGAGCTGGTGATCCTAAAGCCTTGGGCCATCATCCCCTTCCTGTTACCTTTTCTCTTTAATTTGGTACATCATTACCAACTCATGAACCAATCATACTATATCACCTTTTATATATTTACTAAGTAGTGCTATAAGATTCGTTAGTGTCATTTCAGCTACCAGTTACATCATAAGTCTGGATAAGCTGGGCATTGCTTAAGTTCTTCTAGTGAAGTAGTAGCAAGTTTTCCTTTAAATATGAAGAATGGCATAAGAATTCTTTTGTTTTTTTCAGAGAAAGAATCAGCATGTTCCTTACAGAAATAGTAAACTTACTCGCTTGTTAAAGGATTCTCTTGGAGGAAACTGTCAAACTATAATGATAGCTGCTGTTAGTCCTTCCTCTTTATTCTATGATGACACATATAACACACTTAAGTATGCTAATCGTGCAAAGGACATTAAATCTTCTGTAAGTACTTGCTTTGCCTTTGTTATGAGACCATGAGCTTGTGTTATTGTTTTTATAATCCTTATGAAAGTGGTACCATCAGTTAGAGACATCTTAACTACTTAGTTGAATTTTAATGTAGTGGGACCTTTACCCACCTAGATTATGAATGGAATGGGTGGAGTTACTCAGCCACAGGGGTGCTAGGGTGCTTCAGTGCCTTTTTCACATTATGACACAGGATATTGGGATAGCGCCCTTGTGGAATCAGACAAGGCATATTTATTGCTTGCTGCCAGAAATGATGCTGTAATTTACCCGAGCACCAATTAACCATCATGTTGCCTCAATTTGTAACCTGCTTTCCACTAGTTAATTTCCACATTCATGATGTAGGTGTGACAGCAAGAATAACTGGATATATATTTTTAGTTCAAAACATGATCTGTGTCTAAAATCATAGGGTCTCCACTTAGAGACCTACACAGATAAACTGACATGATGACTCCTTCATTCACTCTGCCCTTTCCCTGTTGCAGCTCCTTTTTTGTGTTAAAAAGGAGAAGCTTATGGTCATCCTGGGAGAAAAGTCCATATACTGGTTAGAGAAAGCCACTCCATATGTACAAAGGATGTCACACGTTTTTCATGTACTCCTCAAGTCCAACCATTTGAAGAAGGCCTTTTTAGCTTCAGTTTATAGTTATGAAATCCAAAAATCAAAGTTTTAAGAATTTAATTCAAAGTCACTTAAATAAGAAATGATATTGAAGTAATTTGTACAATTAATATTCTCCCCGTTCCATAAAAGCCAAGGTTGTCAGGCTGTGTGTGTGTGTCTTAATATGAACTCTTGGGTATGACAGGAATTCTGAATTAAAAGCCAGTGAAAAGAAAATGGGGAGTGTTGTGAATAAATTCCAAAAAGCCATTTGTTTATAAATATATTATTAAAATTCCCATTATATCCTCTTGTCACAGATTTTAATTATGAACATAATATGCCCATCATGATTAAATGTGAAAAAATTAAAATTGATCAAATGTTCCTGTGTGTTGTTATCCCTATCTCTCTCTATCTTTTAACAGTTGAAGAGTAATGTGCTTAATCTCAACAGTCATATATCACAGTATGTGAAGATCTGCAATGAGCAGAAGGCAGAGGTATGTCTGTTATTTACATTGTTTGCATCTCCCTCAGTTCTTCACTTGAAAGGACTTTTTGTAATTGTCCATACAGTTAGTTAGTACTTTTCTTATTACAGTTGAAATCTGCCTTATCAGTTATTTTTATAAACTAACTTTGGCTGTGGCCATGTAAAATAGAAACAAATAAACTGCCTTATATATTTAACTGGTGTTTTCTTTTGACTAGATTTTAATGTTGAAAGAAAAACTCAAAGCCTTTGAAGAACAGAAAGCCTTTACTGATAAAAATGACAAAGCACAACTAATGATTTCAAGCACACAGGAAAAAGAAATCGAGAGGTAAAAATCATTAAAGTCTCATCTGTAGCAATTTACTGTCTTAAAATTCAATACTTTACCAATCGTTTATGTTCTACATCATATATATACAAAAACCAATTCAGGGAGTCACTGGTTGTCCATCTTAGTTTCAGTTGTATAGATATATTGTGTGGGAGGAGACAACTGGTTTAGGCATCTGTGAAGATAGCTTTTTCTACTTTTTAAAATTTTTGTTTATTTTTATTTATTTATTTGAGAGTGACAGAGAAAGAGGCAGAGAGAGAGAAAAAAAAAAAATGGGCACGCCAGGGCCTCCAGCCACGGCAAACGAACTCCAAATGCATGCACCACTTTGTGCATCTGGCTTACGTGGGTCCTGGGGAATCAAGCCTCAAACTGGGGTCCTTAGGCTTTACAGGCAAGCACTTAACCACTAAGCCATCTCTCCAGCCCCCTTTTCTACTTTTTTACTTTGTTCTGCTGCATCATTTGTGTAAATTCTTGTATTGGCTCACTATAGCTCAATTAACTACTCATTTCAAATTGTTAATTATTTGAATATATTTGTCACACTGATAGAAATTGATGGAATGGTGCTTGTTTTCCAAGTTGACCCACTACCTTCATTGAACTAAAATAAGAGTAATCATTTCTTGATTCCAGTGGGTCAGCTTGTAAAATTGTCTTAATTACTTGAGGGACAAGTATTCTTGAATAGCTGTATTATTATTATCTCTTTTCTTTCTAAACTATTTTTAAGGCATTGTAGATTTTGTTGATTTTTTAGAAGCCTATTAATTAGTTACAGATAAGAGCAAAAACTAGTACATCATCTACTTTGCAAACATAAGAAGTCATTTTGATAGTTATTTCTGTCAGCTACAAAATAGTTTTACATACAATCTAAGGTCATCATATATACATATATTGTTGAACTGCAAGAGCTCTCAATATAGATTTTCTAGTGTATGGAAATGATTTTTTTAATCCACCTACCAAAAAATTTCAATGTTAAATTGATGTTATATTTTATTTGGAAATGTGTTTTGATATATCCCACAAAGTTTAGTATCTTTAAAAATATACTTGAGACTAGAGAGGTGGATCAGTGGTTAAGGTACTTGTCTGCAAAGCCCAAGGACCCAAGTTCAGTTTTCCAATACCCATGTAAAGCCAGGTGCACAAGGTCACGCATTGACCTGGAATTTGCAGTGGCTAGAGGCTCTGGTGTGCCCATTCTCCCTTCCTCTAGCTGCCTCTTTCTTTCTAATTGTCTCTCAAATAAATAAATAAACAAACAGATTCCTTACATTGTATTCTTACCAAAGCAAGCATGTATTATTGATTCTCATGTTTTCTTAATCAATCATGGTAACAGTTCTCATGCACTACATGCATGTTGAAAAAGAATTCACCAGCTTCCCAAAGCTCAATGATTACCTCCATGAGATACTCCATTACTTACCCAAGCCTACTTTACCAATTATAATCTTACAAGGCCAAATATGGTAGCCCAGATGTAACCATCTACTTACTACGCAGGAAACTAAGACAAAAGAAGCATAACTTTTTATGTTTGGGGGGATAGGGTCTCTAGTCCAGGCTAACCTGGAACTCACTCTGCAGTCCTAGGCTTTCCTCAAACTCAGCAATCCTCCTACTTCTGCCTCCTGAGTGCTAGAATAAAGGCATGTGCTACCACACTTGACTAGAATCACAGTTTCAAACTCCAGCCTGTGCAACTTAGGATGCGTAAATTTTAGGATATAATTCATTGGTAAAGTGCAAAGCCCTAATTTAGATCATCAGTAATATGGGGGAAGAAGAGGACAACCTTCAGATCAATAACATTTTTTTAAGTTAATGACTTTTTCATTCAATCTTCCTTTTTGATAGAATGGAGGTAACCTGAGCTAAGAAGTGAGCATTTACTTAGAAATAAAATTAGGTATTCCATGACCTTTGTCATTTTAACTGTTGCCTGAAAGATATCCACAAAGCACCTTTTAGTATCAATCACATTGTTACATAGGACTTTTTAATGCTGGGAATTTATAGACACTTTCTATAAAACTTAAATAATTTTATGAAGTTTAAAAAGATAGTGAGAGCCGGAGAAATGGCTTAGTAGTTAAGATGCTTGCCTGCGAAACCCAAGGACCCAGGTTCAATTCCCCAGTACCCACATAAGCCAGATTCATGAGGTGGTGCATGTGTCTGGAGACTGTTTGCAATGGCTGAAGGCCCTGCTGTTCCCTTTCTCATTCTCTCTGTCTCTCATCTGTCTCTGTGCTTGCAAATAAATAAACACACACAGATAATGAGAAAGTATAGAGTATTTGCTGTTTGTCAAAACTATTTGAAAAGTTAATGTTCAAAACGGAATCATGGAAGCCAGGCATGGTGGTGCACACTTTTAATCCTAGCACTCGGGAGGCAGAGGTAGGAGGATCACCATGAGTTTGAGGTCACCCTGAGAATACAAAGTAAATTCCAGGTCAGCCTGGGTTAGGGTGAGACCCTACCTCAAAAAAAACAAACAAAAAAAAGGAGGGGGGAGGGAATGATGGAAAGAAAATTCAACTGTGACTATGTCAAGAAAGTGGCCTGGTCTACTAGATTTCATCTTACCCAGAAATTTGTGTTTTCTTGTTAATTTGAACACCTTGAATAACTAGAAAGTAGTATTACTCAGTCCCTTGGGAGTCTATCTGTTGTAAATGTTATTATGTTTTAAGGGAGCTTTGTAGAAACCTTTGATACTAATTCCTGTCCTTCCATCACAATCAGTAAACACCAAATAAAGTATTTGGACAACAAAACGGACAGGTATCAAACTTTGTCCTTGAATAAAATCATTACTAAAAATCAAGATTCTCTTCAGGCATAACCTAAAGATAACTTATCAGTTCATTTACTGGCACTAGCATTGGTGTAATATAATACATGAACTCACAGTATCTGTACATATTCTTATGCAATATTCATGGCTTTAACAAGACTGCAGTGAAGTCAATGTATTGTGGCTTGTGTTCACTCCCAGGAGAGTTTCATTGAGAACGACTGACGTACATTGGCAGTATTTTTACCACAGCTCCTAACAAATATATCTAAAATTATGACCAAAGAACATTTATTTTTAAATGCGAAGACTTGATTTTATTTTAAAAGCTTCACAGTTAATTTTCCTTAGATATTTTTGCCTGTGTGTGATTTCTTATATGGCTACCACATCTCAGAGCATAAATTCATTTTTTAATATTTTAATTTATCTATTTGCAAGCAGAAAGAGAGAAAATGAATGGGAGTGTCATAGCCTTTTGCCACTGTAAACAATCTCCAGGTATATGTGCCACTTTGTGCATTTGACTTTTTATGGTTACTGGGGAACTGAACCCAGGCCATTGGGCTTTCAAACATCCCTACCTGCTGAGCCATCTCTCCAGCCCCAAATTTATTTTTTTAAATATTTTCATTTTTTTGCAAGCAGAGAGAGATAACCAGAGAGAGAGGCAAATAACCTTAAAATATTATGACCCCCCAGTATTCTGCTGACCCTCTAAGGTAGTAGACTATGTGGTTTTTTAGGAGTTTTCATAGGAATTAATCAGTATCAAGTCTCTGGAAAATTGGGGATCTGAGTCAAATTCCACAGTTTTAATTTTTTTTCATTTTAACCTTTGGAGAAAGCAAACCATAGTGACTTTGCTAAGTTTACTACATTGTAAACTTGAATGTTTAGAGTCCTGTCAATTCACTCATAGCCAACCAATAGATGGTTCTAACCATATGGTATACTTTCACTATAATCATTTCTGACCTAAAAAACCAGGGCTGGAGAGATGGATTAGCAGTTAAGGCATTTGCCTGCAAAGCCAAAGGATCCAGTTTGATTCTCCAGGATCCACGTAGGCCAGATGCACAAGGGCGTGCATGCATCTAGAGTACGTTTGTAGTGACTGGGGCCCCTTGGTGTACCCATTCTCTCTCTCTCTCTGCCTCTTTCTCTCTCTCAAATAAATAAAATATATTTTAAAATTTTTTCTCTCACTTTCCTTGTGGGTTATAGAAGATCATAAATGAATATGCTTTTTCTTTCCAGTAAGCCCACACCAGAACTATACATGATGCTTTGTTGCTAAGAGGGCAGTGAGGATTGGCATAGTACACCTCAATCCAGGTTATGGTCCTTCCCTGCAGACATCAAATGTTTTATTTTTGCTAGGTAGTTACATATAAAGCATAGATTAAAATGCAGCATATTACTATTATCAGACCTTGTGATACTTAATATCTTTCAACAACATGAATTGTCTTTGAGATAGCAAGAAACAAAGCTAATGCCCCCTGTAAACATTGTTATAATAAGAAGTCATTCCATCCTATTTGTTATTACTGAGTACAAGTCTCTGAGGGCTATATTATTTAAGTAAGCTTTGTATTTTTGAATACAGAATGAATGAAATTTTATGATGTATTTTTATGTTTGGTAGATTTCAAGAAACTCTGAACTGCTTGTTCCAGAATCGAGAGGAAATCAGGCAAGAATATCTGAAGTTGGAAATGCTACTTAAAGAAAATGAGCTAAAGTCATTTTACCAGCAACAATGCCATAAGCAAATAGAAATGATGTGCTCTGAAGACAAAGTAGAAAAGGTACTTATTAGATGTTTAAAACATAGATAGTTCTAGTCTCTTTTTGGTTTTTCGACGTAAGGTCTCATTCTATCTCAGGCTGACCTGGAATTCATATATAGTCTCAGGGTGGTCTCGAATTCATGGCGATCCTGCCTCCCAAGTGCTGGGATTAAAGGCATGTACCACCATGCGCGGCCAAATTTAGGTATTTCTAATTCTCAAAATTTCAATAATAGGCAAGGTTTCTTAGTACCTGATTCTCAGAGAAAAGTTGGAGATGCTAAAGGAAATGTGGCAAATATAAAAGAGACCAAAACCAGAAATAACAATGTTAGATATGTTGTTCTGAGTATGTATAGAATTCCTCACAGGAAAAAAAAAAAAAAAACATTCAAGGAGCTTATAACCAAAGATGGGAAAGTTGAAGCAACCTACCTAGAAGTAGGCAATTTTTCTACTTAGACCAACAGATTTTAGGTTTTATTCCATAGAGAATGTTTTATCACTGGTAATCTCAGGCATGTTCTTACATTGTCCTAAGAATAAGAAATGTATATGTTTTGTTGGTGCTTTCAAATACTGTAGTACGTATCCTTCCACATACATTGATCTCTTCCAATACCCTGCCTTCGGTATGAACCAGTTTATATGGATACAGTGGCTTAGAAATGATAGCTCAGTAGGTAAGAGCTCTTAATTGTGCAAGCATGAGGGAGGCCTTGAAAGGCTCTGAATGCAATCCCAAGTGCCCACATTAAAACGTGGTGTGGCTACACAAGGACTCAACCCCAGTACTTGGGGATCAGGAACAGGAGAATCACTGGTCAGCCAGTATAAACAAAAATAGAAGCTCTGGGTTCAATGAGTGACTCCATCTCTAGAAAACAACATAGAAGAGAGAGGCGGGAGAGGGGAACACACCTTACGTTCTTGGGCTTACACACATTCATGTCCTACACATGTATGTGCTATGCATATGCCAGAAAATCAAAAATGAAATGTAAGCTATTACATAAAGCTAAGAACTTCAGATATGCTATGGGAGAGTTAAAGGAGAAAATAAAATCTTTTTTTACCAGCAGAATAAAAAGGTTTAACAAAAATGTCTCAGCTGCCATTATAGGTATGCTTTTCAAAATAAAACAAAACAACAAAAACCCTACAAATTGAATTGCTAACAAATAAAATGGTATTTGTTGCAGTTACTTTTGAATTGCTAGGGTAAAGAACCTGAAGCTGATGGGAAGAAAGCAGCTAGTGGAGGGAAGGGTTTATTTTGGCTTACAGTGCTCCAGGGGAACCTCCATGATGTGCAAGGAAAAGGATGACAGGAGCAGAGGCTGGACATCACTTTGACACAGCAGGTGGAAAACCCCCGTCTATGAGTGAGCAAACAGTAGCAAAAGAGAACTGGCAATAGCACCCCAAGCCAGTTCCCAACAACACAGCACCTCCAGCAAGGCTCCAATTTCTAAATTGCTATCAGCTATGGACCTAGTATTCAGAATACACAAGTTTATGGGGGATACCTAATTCAAACCACAACAACAGTATCAAACCAGTGATGCCTTAGGAACCTATAGAAGCAATGTAGAACCCACTTAGAGAAATAAAATTTCAACTGTAGCTACTGATGAACTCATAGTCCAAAACTAAAGCACCTCATCAAAATTTTCACACTAAGCAAATGCAGCGCAACCCCCCCCCCAAAAACTTTACATGGTAATCTATTAGATACTATGAAAATAAATAAAATCATAAAAGGAATGTCAGATAAATATAAATCAAAGATAAAGACACAGTCAATAAAGAACATCCAAATGTGAAGGAGAAAAGCAAAAGAAATATCTAAAAATATGTATTCACATGATTTAATAACTCACTGTGTATATACAGTGCCAGACAGTGCATAAACAGTTCACATACATTAACTTATTTCATTATAAAGCTTCAGAAGATACTTAGTATTTTCCTTCGTAGTCATTTTGTCAATGTTAACACAAGATCATAGGTAGCCGTGTTATGATTTAAACTCTAGTAGGTTGATTCTACACTGCTGTTAACTACCTTTTTTTTTTTTTTTTTTTTTTTCTGAGATAGCATCTCACTCTAGCCCAGGCTGACCTGGCACTCACTTTGTAGTCCCAGGCTGGCTACGAACTCACAGCAGTCCTCCTACCTCTGCCTCCTCAGTGTTGGGATTAAAGGTGTTTGCCTCCATAACACCTTTTTTTTTTTTTTTTAACTTTTTAGCTATTGAAGAGACAGGATTAAGGAATGGGGAGGTAGATCTGAGAAAATTCTATCAAATGCAGCATAGATAGTAGTGCATGTGGAAGAGATATTGTTAGATGATTGCTCATTAGTTTTCTCCTTTTTTTGATGAAATGCCTGACAGGATGGCTCATAGCTGAAGTCCAGTCCACTGTGGTGGGGAAGGCATGGCAACAGGAGCATGATATAGCTCATCACGTTGCAAGTGCTGTCAGAAACCTGTTCAGTCCAGGATCCCCACCCGTGGAATAGTGCTACCAGCATTCAGGGGGGGTCTGCCCTCCTCAGTTAGACCTCTCTAGAAGCACCCTCAGAAAACAAGTCTAGAGGTGTGTCTCCTCTATGACTATTAATCCTGTCAAATTGACAGTAAAGATTAACCACCACACCTTGTAAGAGGCCCTTATATACAAAGTAACATTCCTCCTCCCCCCTTTCTTTCTCTTTCTGCTCTCCACCCCCTTAGCCCAGGGTGGCCTTGACCTCATGAAGATCAACTGCTTCAGCCTCCTGAATGCCAGGATCACAGACATGAGCCAAGAATTACCTTTTTCTATCTATCTCAAGACTTTGTTTGAGACAGAGAGTGAGAGTGAGAATGGGTGCGTGAGGGCCTCTAGCCACTGCAGACAAACTCCAGACGCATGCGCCACCATGAGCATCTGGCTTATGTGGGACCTGAAGAAGCAAACTGGGGTCCTTAGCCTTCTCAGGCATACGCCTTAGCCACTAAGCCATCTCTCCAGCCCAAGACTTTTGTGTTGTTTTGTTAAACCTTAATAGAAAGCAGTATGTTACCAAGGGCTGGGGAGGTGGCTCAATTGGTAAATTGCTTATACAAGCACAAGGACCTGAGTTTGGATATCTTAGTACTCTGGTTAATAAAATCAAGCCATAGCAGCCTATACCTATAATCCCAGCACTGGACAGGTAGAGACAAGAAGTTAAAAAAGGAGTGGAGGGATGGCTTAGCAGTTAAGGCATTTGCCTGCAAAGCCAAAGGACCCAGGTTCAGTTCCCCAGGACCCACGTTAGCCAGATGCACAAAAGACGCACATGTCTGGAGTTTGTTTGCAGTGGCTGGAGGCCCTGGTGCGGCCATTCTCTCTCTCTCCCTCTTTCTCTGTCAAATAAATAAATAAAAATATTTTTTAAAAAAAGAAGTTAAAAAAATCAAAAACCAAAATAATGAACTTTCAGATATTAAACATTGTTGCATTCAAACCCATAGATGATTTCTTTATAGGGTTTCTAGAAATTATGTAACATTTGTTAAATGCTAAACAATAAAGACAATATTGTCTGCCTTCAAGCACTCTTTGGTGAAGTAACTGAAGACCTACTAGTTGTCCTCCCTCAGGTTCCACCCTTGCTGAATATCAAGTGAAACATCACTTCTCCCACTTTGTATAAACTTCCTTTCAAGACTTTGTAACCATTAAAAATATCTCCCAATATTGCTCTGAGAAACTATGAATGAGATTTCCAAAAATTTTGCATTCTTACAATATGATTACCTCAGTACCTGAGAGATGAATAACATTTTATGAAAATAGCTAAATATATTTTGAAAACAAAATAAGTCATGAGAAGAATGGCATTGTTGGACATCTTTGTAGCTATCTGCTGTCTCTTTATATGCTTGTATTCTCTTCTCTACTTGTCATTCTC
Organism: Orientallactaga sibirica; assembly: GCA_036365145.1. Classification (NCBI taxonomy): domain Eukaryota; kingdom Metazoa; phylum Chordata; class Mammalia; order Rodentia; family Dipodidae; genus Orientallactaga; species Orientallactaga sibirica. The sequence goes on from JAEOAD010000006.1 coordinate 50,880,585, forward strand.
TTGTAATCTGACCCATCCCTCCGTGATCATTCTCTATACCATGAAGCATGAATAAGAATTATAAAGAAGGGCTGGAGAGATGGCTTAGCGGTTAAGTCGCCTGCCTGCTAAGCCTAAGAACCCCATTCCAATCTCCAGGTCCCACGTTTAGCCAGATGCAAAGTGACGCAAGGGCGCAGTGCCACACTTGACCACAAGGGGGTGCACGCATCTGGATTTCGTTCACAGCAGCTGAGAGACTGCTGGTGCACCCATCTCTGTCTCCCTCTCCCTTTCTGTCTGTCTCTCTCTGTGTCTCTACAAAAAAAAATAAAATAAAATAATAAAAAAGAATTTAAAAAAAAGAATTTTAAGGAAGTGTCTGTTTTTGATAGCCACTGGATCAGGATACAAGAGGGACTCTAGAGACATCCAAACTGGAAAATTATCTGTCCTTTTTTTTTTTCTTCTGGCTTCTGAGGTCAGGGCTCATGTAGCCATATCTGGTATCCAGTTCTTTGTAGCAGAGCCTGGCCTTAAACTCCTTATCCTACTTCCTCCACCACCCAACGGCTGGATTACAAGCATATATCACCGTGCTCACCAACATCATCTCTTATTATGGCATCGCCCTCTATGTTGAACTTCATAAAAGATGTGGTGGGTTTGTCAGCTATGTGTATTCTGTGTGTCATTGTCAGATCTGTTTTCAGATGATAACAATGTAAAAGTACATACTTGGATGCAGTTGAGGAAAGAATATTTGGTAGCTTGTCTAGAATGTGAGATGGATTAAAAATGTGACATGTAATATTCTGCTTGGTGCATAGTGATAGAACTAGTGTGAGGAGGCGGATTGGGATGAATTGCAAGTCTACCTATAATCAGCATGAAAAGCAGGGAAAATGCTCAACCTTTCTGAACCTGTTTCATCATGTGACACAGAGATGACATCATTTACCTTTTTAGAAGAACTATTTACTTTATTATAAACAAATTAAAAGGAAGTATTATAAAGATGATTTTGACCACCAGAACCTAGTAAAAGGCTCTGGGACATGTTTATTCGATGGTTGAAGTCAAGCTTGGAAAACATTTGGTTTTCCAGCATGTTCCTTTCCTAGTGGTTTGAGGGTGAGCCTTTCTTTCTGCTCTTGAGGAATGTGTGCATTTTGTTTATTTGTTGTTTTTGTTAATGTCTTCACCTAGGAGAATGATCAGGATATGATTAACTACAGAAACCACAGTAAAAGAATCTTGGTGAGAATGACAATGCTTATCAACCATTATTACATGATTGCTTGACTCTAGCCTGACAAGGAGGCTGCTTGCTTCTTCTTGACCTTTTTATTTCATTTCCCTTGACGGGATGGTTAAGTAAAGCATATAGATAGCTAGGATTTGTTTAGGGCTTGATTATGACCATATTTGCTTGACCATAAATTCTTATAAGTTCATATCCTCCTCTGAGATGAAGATTCTCATTTTTTTGGTTGAATATCTGCAAATATTAATACTTTTTATAAAGAATTTATTAGTCAAGAAGGGCAGAGTCTTTGACCTAGGAGCAATCTAGTTCCTGCTCTCTTTATATATTGATTTATTTTCACTCTGCTTCTAAAACCAGCTGCAAGTGCTTGTTTTAATCTGTGGAGATTTATTGTTTCAGGTATAGCCATCATATGACAGATAGTGAGTTCAGTGTCTATTGGCAAATAGCCCAATGAGGTAAAGCCCACAGTTCCCATGATAATGTGTACACCCTTGGGATAAGAATCCCAAAGATCAGATTTGCTCTCAATTCATGGAGAGATACAAAAACCACACATAGTCATCTTATTTGTGGTAGTACCTCTGCTTGGCCACAGGCAAGATCAGATACTGATAACCATACTGATTATAAGCTTTCTGTTCTGTCATTTGTATCAGACAATTTAAGACCTTATAGGTAAATCAGAACAGTAGGGCTATTTCTTCACATCTTTCAAACTGAGGGAAAGACAAAATGGTAAACATGGTATGCCTGTTCTTTGATTTTAAATAAGAAATTCATGAAATTTATCTGAACTTACATAAACTTTACAAATGCAATAAGCAAAAAAAAAGTCTAATATTTGGCTACTGGATGTCTTAAAGCAATAAGCTCTCAAAATGTAATTCATAAAAATAACAATTCGGGTCACTGAGGGTGGATGCTGTGTTCCAGGCTAGTGCCCGACCCCAGCCACCATCCTATAGGCCACACGCCTCCCCCCCCCCAACTCAGAGCACAAGGCTTCATTGCTCTCAAAAATGTCCAGCAATGACCAAAAATAGCTATTTGTGAAGTTTTTGAAATCATCAGAGAACTCTGAATGTTTCTTTAAAGTTCTTGAGTCATTAAAGGAATTCCAATCTGAAGAGTACTTTCAAATTATTGCAGAGGAAGCAGCATTGAAGATAAAGGAAAATGATAAATCATTTTATGTCCATGACTCTTAGTGGCCCTGCCTTTAATCACTTTAAAAAGATTGGCTGCCGAATTGTTCATCCTCAATTCATCATGTTTTGCATGCAACACCAACAGTGTGTCCCAAAACCTGAGCATCTGGTTTACAATATGATTATGTCTGATGTAACTATATTGTGTACAAGCCTGCATAAAGAGAACAGGGAAGAAATTTCATAAATACATACAAAGGATGGGCGGACAAGTGTTCAGAGACTTTAGTGTATCCATAACTCACCTTATTGCAGGAGAAGTTGGGAGCTACCAATTTGAAGAAACCTATTTTGTTTTCTTCTTGAATAAAAACACTTTAGGAGAAATCACAAGAAAAATAACTAGATGTACCTACATAAACATGGAGGATTTGATATGTCTTATTTTTCTTGGTTGCACCATCTATGCGACTGGTTAAAATGGCATAGAAAGTTCAGGAGCTCACAGCTAAGGATAGAGGAACGTACATGGGACAGTTGAGACTGAATGAATGTACTCACCTCATTATGCAGGAACCAAAAGGACAGAAATATGAATGTGCCAAGAGGTAGAATGTGCACTGCATGACTATGCAGTGGCTTTCTGACAGTACTGAGGAAGATGTGTCAGGATGAATCGATGTGCAAGGCAGAACCCAGGTCAGAGAAAAGGACTGTGCCTGACACTTCAACTTCCAGTGGTCATGTCAACACAGCTGACACTAGGCATAATGATTCATTCCCCTTCCCAGTGCTTGTGAGGCTGAGTCAGGAGGATTACCGTGAGTTCCACACCAGCCTGGACTACAGACTGAGACCCTGTCTCAAAAGCAAATAGATGGTTTAGCGGTTAAGGTGCTTGCCTGTGAAGTCTAAGGACTCAGGTTTGATTTCCCAGTACCCATATAAGCCAGATGCATGAGGTGGCATATGCATTTGGAATTTATGTGCAGTGGCTGTAGGTTCTAGTGCACCTATTCTCACCCCCTCCCTTCCTCCCCACCCCCCGCCTCTTTCTCTGTCTCAAATAAATGAATGAAATATTTTTTTAAAAACAAACAGGAGTGATTTGGACTGCTATTTTATGAACACAAGGTGGCAGTTATATGCATGACCTCAGCAGCTTTCAGTATCAGCACAGTATTGAGCCCATCAGGATGTTGTGGATGATGGAGAATAGCAGAAAAAAAAAGACTTCAAGATAGAAGAGGGACTAGTGGGAAAGAAGAGGTTCAATGAAAGAGGGATGGGAGGGAACAAAAGAAGGAATGGGGTGTAATTATGATCACAATACATTATGTTCCTATATGAAAATTGTCAATAAAAAAGGTTAAAATTTTGGTCAGCCTGAGCTAGAGTGAGACTCTACCTTGAAAAACCAAAAAAGGTTAAAATTTTTTTAAATCAATTTTCTTTTTTTCTGTAAGCAGTAGTAGTGTAAGATTTTAAAGGGGGGAAATAGCTTTAGATACAAAAGTATAGCTTAACTTAATACAACACCCTGACAATATGTATTATTTTCTGAATATTGTATACACCATGTATCATAAAAATTAGTTCTATTATTAAGCATATTGTGTTTCAGGCCACTTGCAAACGAGATCAGAGACTTGAAATGTTGAAGACTCGCCGCTGCTACCTAGAAAAAAAGAGAGAGGAAGAGTTGAAGCAATTTGATGAAAATACAAATTGGCTCCATCGTGTAGAAAATGAGATGGGACTCTTAGGTCAAAATGGTTCCATTCCAAAGGTATTAATTTGTTCATATGTTCAGATTTAGTTTATAAAAACTGAACTCCTTAAACTTGTCAGCATTATTTAGTAAATATCTTAAATAGACAAATGTTGTCCTATTTTTCTGAGATTTAATCAATTTATTTTACTGTTTTTGAGGATGATACCTTCTTGTTAATTACCTAATGGGTTTGTGGTCTTTGCTTTACCAACCCGTTTTTCACACAAAGAATTTTACATGATCCTGACTCTGTAGATAGGTAAAATAGCAATACAAATCAGGCATTTACTGATAACATCATAATAAATGAATTTATTTTGAAAACAATTCATATATATGCACAATTTTACCATTTATTAAAAACAAAAGCACACTTGTGTATGAATGAGAATTAACTCTTTGACATAAAGTATTAAACTATTGCTGAATAATTCATATTGCAGAATATAGAATATCTTCATTTTTCATTTGATTAGTACTTTAATGTTATAGTCATCAATGATGAGAATGTCACCTCTGTAGAAGTGTGTCATACAAAATGGCAGAAGCTGACTTTAGGCGGTTTCAGAAATTGTTGATTTTGTCCTAATCCCAAGCCAAGTCACTTAAAGATTTGTGAAACAAGTCAAGAACTCACGCAGCAATTTGTAACAGCAAATAGCGCACAGTACAGACCAAAGATATGACCATCTGAAACTGGTGCTAAAGAATGTCAGGAGGGGCCTGGAGAGATGGCTTAGCAGTTAAGGCACCTGCCTCCTAAGCATAAGAACGCTGGTTCCAATCTCCAGGTCCCACGGTCCAATCTCTAGGTCCCACATTTAGCCAGATGCAAAGTGACGCAAGGGCGCAATGCTGCACTTGACCACAGGGGGGCGCACGCATCTGGATTTTGTTCGCAGCAGCTGAGAGGCTGCTGGCGCCCCCATCTCTTATCTGTCTTCCTCTCCCTCTCTCTCCAAAAAAAAAAAAAAAAAGAATTGTCAGGAGGGAAGTATTGCAGATCTTTCTTTTCTATAATAGCCATTATGTTTCTGTAACAGTAGAAAAGTTGGTCCAGACAGTAAAAATGCTATAGCTTTCAGCATAGCCTCAAATCTGAGCAATATTCATTGGCATGCATTGTGTAAATTCATATATTGCATGCTCAGAACCAACCTGGCAGGCACTGCCAGAAATACATTGGATTCCATACTCATTTGATTTTGGATTTGATTTTGGTCATCATTCATTCAAAAACCTTTTACTATTTTAAGAGTTTTCACTACCTCCACATTCAGTTACATTACCTCATATAGGAGTCACACCCACAATTTAAGAAGTTGTGAAGGTTTGTTTTAAATCTTGAGACAGTCATTTAAAAATGAACATATGTATTTATAGTTTTAATATGATAGTATATTGTCTGTACTTCTCAGAAGCCTCACTTAGACTACACTATATTACAAAGTAGTATGTTTATACATAGAATCACCATTCTAGTTTCTAGCCCATGTCCTATTACAAAGAAACTTAAGAATTTGTTTAGTCATGGAGAAGTAGGAAAGTAGCCTATAGTCACTTGCTAGTTGGTCTTTGCTATTCTCTGTTTACTATAATCTCCCAATTTTAAAAATAATGGTGTGTTTTCATTGTTTTTTAAATTTACTTTTTTATTGACAGGGTTTAAAGATTAATATCATTGGAGTTATTTTCAATAGTTAGTCTTTTAATATGATCAAATATAATTTTTATGTATTATAATTTATGTGGAAAAGATAATATTCCATTTTCACCACCCAAATCCTGCCTTCAATTCTGTTTTCTCTTGACATTTTCACAGCTGAAATAATATTTAGTCATAAGCCATTATTTCCAGCAAACAAACATCATAGAGGCTTATCCAAGGTCCTACAACTCTGGGTAAAGATCCTACATTCTTTACACCTTTGAAACTGGTGCTAAGTTGTTCTATATCTGCCTTTAGTACCTACTTTGAATAACTTCTCTATATTCCTCAGTGCCACAATCCTAATTCAGACTCAGGGCCCTCATTTTTGTACCACAGCATTTGGTCTTCCTATTTCTGATCATGTTCCATTGTAATGCAACCACTATAACTAAAGTCACATTTCCAATGGTGATCTTCAGTGCCTTGTCCCCACTATATGATCCCCATCATGATTGACCAGGACTAGGATTGGAACCTTGTACTCCTAGCTGTGTACACGCTGTACTATAGCTGTTACTAACGATGCATACTTCTCAAAATGTGCCACGCTCTTCCAATCTGATTTGGTCCTCAGTATTACAGTCTGGCTTTTCCAGAGATCAAAGTATCCAAAACCAAACAATTCAAAAGGATACAAGAAAAATTTGTCAAAGGATGTTTATGCAGAAGAATTGGATTTTTCTTTACTTAAAGAGAAAACAGAAATGTTTGACAAACACATTTACACCCTTATAATTATTTCATTTTCTAACTGGAAAAATGTGAAAAGATCATCTAGTACAGTTCTTCCATTTTAGTCATGCAAGTTGCTTTCCCTCCATAAAGTCCATAGATTTGGCTTAAGTTGACATGAGCATATCCCTAAAATTCACATGAGTCATAGGCCAGTCCTCTGACATGCCCTTGCTCCATCAAGTGTTTTTATCTAAAATACGTGGTGTAGATTTTGAAGTATGAAGGTAAATCACGTTAATGCCCCTCCTCTGTACAGTGCATCTCAGAGTGATGCTTTTCCTTCGAAGCCCCTACCACTGCCATAAGAAGTTTTTTACAAGCAAAATGACATCTGAGCTTTTAAAAGTCTTGGTCGTCAAATATGTATAGTTAAAATAGGTTGTCAGATTTTTTTCCTGTAATGAAGCTCCAAGGATAGCTGTCCTACTATGGGTTGCTGGCAGAGCTAAGCAAACTGTCCCCAAATTATTTTCACATTATACTTACTGAATGTTCTCAATTAACCATGCTGGGAATGCTTTTGTTATTTACACTTACCCTCTGAGTTCGTGCTTCTCAGTATGATGCTTAATAGATGTCAGGAACAATCAGGAAACTTTAGGTGGCAGATTAAAGGTCCCTTAGCTATAGACAGGCAATCTTGAGAAAATAAGAACATATCAAACTATTTTCATTCTGTTTCTAGGATGAAGTTTATTTATGAAGAATAGATGGGGGCAAAAACATTTGAATAGCATTCAGCTCAATCAATTTGATCTCAGTCTATCCTGGGGTTAACCCTATATTCTAGTACAGGTAGAACTATAAACTGAGTGAATAAATGAAATTCTTGTTGACCAGAGAAATGGCAGTTTAGGGATAATGTCCATCTAAGTCATCAGGAAATGGCAATTAAGCAGAAATTGTTAATGCTATTGTATTTTACTTTGAATAAATTGGACTAAGAACCTGTATCCTAGTGAAAATTTTTCTAAATTCTTAATTAACATTCAATTTATGAAGTGATTTAAACCCTGCTTTGCTGATTAGTAATAGGATACTTGGTCCATATTGTTTCCAAACATTTCATATGCTTAAAAAAATTGACACTAGAATGTTATATTAAAATCAATAAAATTTTAATAATCTAAAAATATTCTAGAGGCTGTGGAGATGACTTGGTGATTAAAGGCTCTTGCTTGCAAAGCCTTCAGGCCTGTGTTCAATTCCCTAGTACCTACTGGAGGCCAGATCCACAAAGTGGCATTTATGTCTGGGATTCATTTATAACAAGAGGCTGTAGCATGCCCACTCTAATTCATACTGTATTTTCTCTCTCCCTCTCTCTTACAAATATCAAAAGTATTTTTTAATTGATTCTAAAATATTTAGCATTACTTTCACTAGGAACTCAGTAAAGATCTTCATCTTCACCATTTACACCTCCAAAACAATGACCTGAGAGCTCAGATTAGACATATGATGGATCTCGCTTGTCTTCAAGAGCAACAACACAGGCAGACTGAGGCGTAAGTACATGAATTTAAACTCTATGGATTTAACACTATACACCCAAAAAAAAAAAAAAAAGTGATTTTTTCACTGTAAGAAAGCTGTCTGTTTCTTCGAATACTGTTTATCAATTTGCAAGCAGAGAGATAGACACAGAGAGAATGGGTATGCCAGGGCCTCCAGCTGCTGCACACAAACTCCAGATGCATGTGCCACTTTGTACATCTGGCTTTATGTGGATATTGGGGAATAGAACCCATGTATTTAAGATCTAAAGGCAAGCACCCTAACCACACTGAATCATCTCTCCAGCCCAGGCTATAACATTACATGTCTGTTAACATCAGCAAACAACAATTCTAAAACTACTTATTTAATGACCCAACTTCTGTGAACACCAATTAATTTAGATGATTGTTAGTTATTCATAATTCTGCAATGACTTTTTTCTTGATATTATTTGCTTAAAGTAACTGGACTTAATGGTGTCTTGATCTTTTAAAAACATAAGATTTATTTTTGTATTCGAGCGGGAGCAGATAGAGAATGGGCACCCCAGGGCCTCTAGCCATGGCGCATGCCTACCTTGTGCTTTTGGTTTTACATGCATACTGGGAATCAAATCCTTTTTGCTTTGCTGGCAAGTGCCTAACCCGTAAGCCATCTCTCCAGGCCCTGTTGTCCTGATTTTATGTGAAGCTCTTTTATGCACTCTCTACACCTCAGTAGTAAAATTGTAGTTGCTGTTTAAAGTATGATAATATTAATGAAAGGGTGACTAACTCTTGTCATTTTAGATAAGTCACTTAATTTTGTAGGCCTTACTTTGGTGCTTAGAAAATGATATATTATTCTTTAGGGACTTTCTGCCATTCTAAAAATCTATTTGCATACCACAAATATTCTCAAATTGGCACTTTTCGGTACTTTTGGTTTAAAGAAAGCTATTTTTTTTCTTTTAAATATTTTATTTATTTGAGAGAGAGAGAATGGGCGTGCCAGGACCTCCACCCACTGCAGACAAACTCCAGATTACATGTGCCCCTTGTGCCTCTGGCTTACGTGGGACCTGGAGAATCGAGCCAGCATCCTTTGACTTTGCAGGCAAACATCTTAACTGCTAAGCCATCTCTCAAGCCCCTAATTTTTAAATTTTTATATTTTTATTAGCACATGTGTGTGTAGAAGCTGTAAACTCAATTATAATAACACCTCAGTGTATTGGGGGACATAGACTCATACTGTCACAGCATGTATTCAGTATGAAGCACTTTGTTTGCTTGTTTGTTTTTTATTTGGTTTTTCGAGGTAGGGTCTCACTGTAGTTCAGGCTGACCTGGAATTAACTATGTAGTCTCAGGGTGGCCTCGAACTCATGGCAATCCTCCTACTTTTGCCTTCTGAGTGCTGGGATTAAAGGCATGTGCCACCATGCCCAGCAAAGCACATTGTTTTCGTAAATGCTTAAACACTAAGAGCCACTCTTGTCATCTCTGTTTTGAAAATGATGCAAAAGCTCGTGAAATCAGAAGCAAGCCTTTGCAGTCTAGGGTCTGCTCTCTTAAGTCCTCTGAACGGTACACATGTTAAGAGCTGTAGGGGTGTGCAGGTACATCCTGCTTAGCCTCCCTCCATTTCACACAAGAACTGAAGGGATGCACGGGTACATCCTGGTTAGCCTCCTTTCATTTCACAGGCCCTCTGTTTTCCAGCATTCATTGTTTGTCAGTCATTCACTTATGTCTCATTCTGTATAGTTAATATATCATATTGTATCAATAATGACAGCAAGGACAGACATGCATTTGCTTGTCTGTCTAAATTTCCTGGGGTTTTTTGTTGTTGCTTTTATTTATTTGAAGGTGGGGAGAGAGAATGGGTGCTTCAGGGCCTCCAGCCTCAGTAGAGAAACTTCAGATGCATGCATCACCTTGTATATCTGGCTTTACATGGTTACTGGGGAACTAAGCCTGTGTCCTTTGGCTTTGCCAGCAAGCGCCTTAACTGCTGAGCCATCTGTCCAGCCATTTTTGTTGCTTTTATAAGGATCTTTTTGTGGGGTCGGGTTTCAAGGGTAAGACTGATGTGGAACTCATTCTGTAAACCCAAACTGGCCTTGAACTCATGGTAATCCTCCTACCTCATCCTCAAGAGTGCTGGGATGCACTAAAGGCATATACCACCAGACCCATATATAAAGGTTTTATATGTTTTTAACTTACATGGCCCTCAGAAGAATGTCCTCCGTTTCGATTAGAAATTGGTTTATACCTTATTTATGTCTGGGATTCATTTATAACAAGAGGCTGTAGCATGCCCACTCTAATTCATACTGTATTTTCTCTCTCCCTCTCTCTTACAAATATCAAAAGTATTTTTTAATTGATTCTAAAATATTTAGCATTACTTTCACTAGGAACTCAGTAAAGATCTTCATCTTCACCATTTACACCTCCAAAACAATGACCTGAGAGCTCAGATTAGACATATGATGGATCTCGCTTGTCTTCAAGAGCAACAACACAGGCAGACTGAGGCGTAAGTACATGAATTTAAACTCTATGGATTTAACACTATACAAAAAAAAAAAAAAAAAAAAAAAAAAGTGATTTTTCACTGTAAGAAAGCTGTCTGTTTCTTCGAATACTGTTTATCAATTTGCAAGCAGAGAGATAGACACAGAGAGAATGGGTATGCCAGGGCCTCCAGCTGCTGCACACAAACTCCAGATGCATGTGCCACTTTGTACATCTGGCTTTATGTGGATATTGGGAATAGAACCCATGTATTTAAGATCTAAAGGCAAGCACCCTAACCACACTGAATCATCTCTCCAGCCCAGGCTATAACATTACATGTCTGTTAACATCAGCAAACAACAATTCTAAAACTACTTATTTAATGACCCAACTTCTGTGAACACCAATTAATTTAGATGATTGTTAGTTATTCATAATTCTGCAATGACTTTTTTCTTGATATTATTTGCTTAAAGTAACTGGACTTAATGGTGTCTTGATCTTTTAAAAACATAAGATTTATTTTTGTATTCGAGCGGGAGCAGATAGAGAATGGGCACCCCAGGGCCTCTAGCCATGGCGCATGCCTACCTTGTGCTTTTGGTTTTACATGCATACTGGGGAATCAAATCCTTTTTGCTTTGCTGGCAAGTGCCTAACCCGTAAGCCATCTCTCCAGGCCCTGTTGTCCTGATTTTATGTGAAGCTCTTTTATGCACTCTCTACACCTCAGTAGTAAAATTGTAGTTGCTGTTTAAAGTATGATAATAATAATGAAAGGGTGACTAACTCTTGTCATTTTAGATAAGTCACTTAATTTTGTAGGCCTTACTTTGGTGCTTAGAAAATGATATATTATTCTTTAGGGGCTTTCTGCCATTCTAAAAATCTATTTGCATACCACAAATATTCTCAAATTGGCACTTTTCGGTACTTTTGGTTTAAAGAAAGCTATTTTTTTTCTTTTAAATATTTTATTTATTTGAGAGAGAGAGAATGGGCGTGCCAGGACCTCCACCCACTGCAGACAAACTCCAGATTACATGTGCCCCCTTGTGCCTCTGGCTTACGTGGGACCTGGAGAATCGAGCCAGCATCCTTTGACTTTGCAGGCAAACATCTTAACTGCTAAGCCATCTCTCAAGCCCCTAATTTTTAAATTTTTATATTTTTATTAGCACATGTGTGTGTAGAAGCTGTAAACTCAATTATAATAACACCTCAGTGTATTGGGGGACATAGATTCATACTGTCACAGCATGTATTCAGTATGAAGCACTTTGTTTGCTTGTTTGTTTTTTATTTGGTTTTTCGAGGTAGGGTCTCACTGTAGTTCAGGCTGACCTGGAATTAACTATGTAGTCTCAGGGTGGCCTCGAACTCATGGCAATCCTCCTACTTTTGCCTTCTGAGTGCTGGGATTAAAGGCATGTGCCACCATGCCCAGCAAAGCACATTGTTTTCGTAAATGCTTAAACACTAAGAGCCACTCTTGTCATCTCTGTTTTGAAAATGATGCAAAAGCTCGTGAAATCAGAAGCAAGCCTTTGCAGTCTAGGGTCTGCTCTCTTAAGTCCTCTGAACGGTACACATGTTAAGAGCTGTAGGGGTGTGCAGGTACATCCTGCTTAGCCTCCCTCCATTTCACACAAGAACTGAAGGGATGCACGGGTACATCCTGGTTAGCCTCCTTTCATTTCTCAGGCCCTCTGTTTTCCAGCATTCATTGTTTGTCAGTCATTCACTTATGTCTCATTCTGTATAGTTAATATATCATATTGTATCAATAATGACAGCAAGGACAGACATGCATTTGCTTGTCTGTCTAAATTTCCTGGGGTTTTTGTTGTTGCTTTTATTTATTTGAAGGTGGGAGAGAGAATGGGTGCTTCAGGGCCTCCAGCCTCAGTAGAGAAACTTCAGATGCATGCACCACCTTGTATATCTGGCTTTACATGGTTACTGGGGAACTAAGCCTGTGTCCTTTGGCTTTGCCAGCAAGCGCCTTAACTGCTGAGCCATCTGTCCAGCCATTTTTGTTGCTTTTATAAGGATCTTTTTGTGGGGTCGGGTTTCAAGGGTAAGACTGATGTGGAACTCATTCTGTAAACCCAAACTGGCCTTGAACTCATGGTAATCCTCCTACCTCATCCTCAAGAGTGCTGGGATGCACTAAAGGCATATAGCACCAGACCCATATATAAAGGTTTTATATGTTTTTAACTTACATGGCCCTCAGAAGAATGTCCTCCGTTTCGATTAGAAATTGGTTTATACCTTTTCTGAGGTGATTAGAAGCTGTTGAGAACTACAAATAAGTCCTTCTTATCTTGACTCCTACCCAAGATTTTTTCCGCTAAGTGTCTACTGTATTAAGTGTTTGCTTGAAAGAGCACATTTCATTTTACAAAGCAAAATTGAAGTCTAATCTGAAAATGTTTTAATATTATAAAATGTAACTGTGGGTACAAGGAATAGACACAATCTTAAGAAAACATTGTTGCATATACCCTAGATTTGGCACAATCTTCTTGAGTAAGATTCATCAAAATAACATAAACTAAAGAAAATTCATAGGAGATCATTGTAATAATATACTATGTTAGCTGTTGAACTAAAAAGTAGATTAATGTATTTTAAACCTCTAATTTATCTCTCCTTTCTTGTCATCTTCTATTCATAGAGTATTGAATGCTTTACTTCCAGTCCTAAGGAAACAATACTGCACATTAAAGGATGCTGGCCTATCAGATGCTGCTTTTGAGTCTGACTTCAAAGATATTGAACATCTGGTAGAGAGGAAAAAAGTTGTGGTTTGGGCTGACCAAACTACCGAACATCCAAATCAAAATGATTTACCAGGGATTTCTGTTCTTATGACCTTTCCGCAACTTGGACCAATTCAGTCTATTCCTTGTTGTAAGTACAGCTTTTCTTTTGTTTTTTAAGATAACATAATTTCTAAAGATATTATTTTTTTAATCTTTGTTTTTCTTTTTGCTAATTCATTTATTTGAGAAAGAGAGAATGGGCATGCCAGGACCTCTAGCCACTGCAAATGAATTCCAGACACATGCACCCCCTTGTTCATCTACCCTACATGGGTATTGGGGAATTGAACCTGGGTCCTTAGGCTTAGCAGGGAAGCACCTTAACTGCTAAGCCATCTCTTCAGGCCTCTAAAGGTATTCTTGATATACCAGTCTACAGAAGGGTTAGCTTTTTATTTTTATTTATTTATTTTTGTTTGCTTGTTTGTTTTCAGAATAGGTTCTTACTATCTAGACTTTATATTTCCAGGCTGGCCTCACCCTCATGGCCAGCCTCCTATATCTACCTCTGTAGTGCTGGGATTAAAAGTGTGTGCCCCCACACCAGGCTCAGATTTTTTTTTTTAATGGACTGAGTTTGATGACAATTAATTAATGAGGAAACTAGCTTTAGAGTAAATTCAACTAACAAATATTTCCCAGCATCTAACAGTAAGTATAGCTCTAGCATGTATCCAATTTTTTCATTCTCATTCTCTTTTAAAATTTAACTTAATTAAAGGATAAAGATTATAATTAATAATACTGTGATCTATAGCATTATCTGTTCTTGAGATCAACTAACTTTATGTTGGTATAGCTCTCGTTTTCTCTGTGAAGTATGTATAAACCATGTTAATTACATAGAAAATGAGACACTGTAGAATGACCTAAGAAGTCAAATGTCTTCTTGGACTCTCTCCTGAAGTTGGTTTTAAGCCTTATCTTTGAGATAATTTATCTTAAAGGTTTGGTTATCTTTATGTACACTCTCCCAATCTCTGGGTAGAAGATAAAAACATGTTTCCATTGTATAGTCCAGTTAGCTTTTTGCTAGGCTTCACTTGATTGGTAGCACATTACATTTTGGTATGTAACTTTTTCTCAGTTGCTTAGTTTATTGCAAATATTTTTAGTGTGTTCACATTGAGAATTTACGTCATATTTTTTTAAACTTAAAAATCCAGAAAAGAGAGCTACCACAATTTAGTGTGTGTGTGGCAGATTCTGCAATGCTGTGACCAGAGCTAAGAAAAGTTATTTTTTTTCCAATCCGTTTCAGAAGGGTCATTCATTCCATGGTCGCGTGGTCTCATGCACTTGGGCAGAACCTAATAGCAGCAGGCCCATGTAATGAAGGAGGTTCTTTACCTCATGGCAGGTATGGAACAGAAGGGGAGGAAGGGCCTGAAGTTCAGGTATAACCTTCAGGTGCATGTCCCTAGCCATCTTCTTCCTCCAGGGAGGCCTCACCACCCAATTCTACAGCTTCCCAAAGTAGAATCAACAGCTAGGATTTATGTGCTCATCACGTGAGCCTCCAGGAAACATATCACTGTATTCACATCTGTGAGCTTCTAAAACCCAATTAATATATTAGAAAACAAGTTGCTGTTAATACTTTAAGTACTTTCTATATTTTTGGTCTCAAAAACAAGACAGAATAGAATTTACTGTTCAGTCTCAAATACACCAGAAATGAAGCAGTTTGAGAGCTGATCTGACACTCAAAAATTTTGGGTTTTGTATCATTTTCTCTTCAAGTTAGAGGTACTTAATGAAGTTTATGCAAGTAGTCTCTTTTTTGGTTTTTTCAAGGTAGGGTTTCACTCTATTCTAGGCTGACCTGAAATTCACTATTTAATCTCAGGGTGGCCTTGAACTCATGGTGATCCTCCTACCTCTGCCTTCTGAGTGCTGGGATTAAAGGCGTGCGCCACCATGTCTGGCCCTTTTTTTTTTTTTTTTTTTTTTTTTATTTAATATCTTAAACCATTCTGGTCTCATGAGTGTGAAATAAAGTATATTGCCAGGTGTACTGAGTGTGTGGGATAGTGCATACTATTGCATGCATTTGGCATGGAGTATACTGCCAACTGAATTGAGTGTGTGTGACAGTATTTTATGCTTATCTTTACATAAACTCAAAATGAACACACTCCTTTAGAATTTGTAATTCATATATTACTAGAGCATTGCTACATCATCTAATGTATCTTTTACTTGTTTGAATTAGTGGGATTTTTTTGCTTTTGCTTTAGTTTAGATTTTGGATTTTCAGAAGAGTTTCTTTAAAATATTTTTATTTATTACTAAGAGAGGGAAAGAGAATATGTGTATGCTAGGATGTCTTACTATTACAAACGAACTCCAGATGCATGTGCCACATTGTACATCTGGCTTTATGTGGGTACTGGGGAATTGAACTTGTACTGTAAAGCTTTTCAAGCAAGCACCTTTAAGTATTGAGCCATTTCCTCAGCCATGGTGGTCTGTTTTTTAGATAAGGTCTTACTTTATATATACTTTATTTTATATATTTTATATTTATATTACTTTATATACTTTATAACTCTGACTTGCTTAGAACTTGTGGCCAAGTTTGGCCATAAACTTGCAATTATGCTTCAGCTGATATTAGAGATGTATACCAAAACACCCAACAGTTTTCTGTACTTTTTCTGTTAACATTTTATTGACATTCCATAAGTGTAGACAATATACCTTGATCATAATCCCATCTTAATACCTCCATTCCCCCTTCCATATCCACTTTCCTCTGAATCTGACCTTCTTTCCAGCTTTCTATATTTTTAACTTCACTAGATTTTTTACATTAATGTATATCATCAGTACCAAGTTTTCTGTGGACCCAGAAGCTTGAAGTACTTGTTATCCCTTCACTCCCAGTGCTCCCTTCACTGCAACCTCCACTGGTGGCCACAACACACATCCTCAGGGGGAAATTAACTGTGATGATACACATTCCCTGCAAATATATGTAGCCACACACATATACATTTTTAAAAATATTTTTATTTATTTCTGAGAGAGAGAGAATGGGTGCACCAAGGCCTCCAGCCAATGCAAATGAACTCCAGATGCATGTGTCACCATGTGCATCTGACTTAAGTGGATTCTGGGGAATTGAACCTGGGTCCTTAGTCTTCGCAGACAATTACCTTAACCACTAACCCACCTCTCTAGCCTCATTTCTTTTTATTTTAATAAAACACTATTGCTATTAGACATCACTTAAGTGTTATCTTTAGAAAGCAAACTTGAAACATTTTTTCATATTCTCCTACACCTGATTCTTTTGTTATAATGTCTTCAAGATGTTGGAAAGATGAAATAGGGCTTTAACTGAGTATACCAACCACCTGCTATTTGATGGCTATTATACCTTATTTTAAAATCCATATTTCATTTGCAGTCTAGTTGCACTGACTGTATCTGTCAGCAATAAAATAAAACATTTATTGGCCTCTTAATTCAGAATTATTTCAAAAGAAAAGACTATTGAAATCATACTGTGTGTTTTATAAGCATGTATTTTCTTTAGGAAGAACATTACAGGATGGCTTTGTTCTTAGTGTCTTGCTGTTGTTTCATTATTTTTACAATCCTGTTGTAATGATTTCAGACATTAACTGTTTAGTACTTATCTGTTCCATGAGCTGGGTATGTTGTATACATTATGAACAAAGTCAAAAATGAAGAACAAGACAAGTATACCAGTTATTCCAACTCTACTGTTCTTAGTCTTAGAATATTCAGGTGAGTTCATGGGAAAAGGCATAAAAGTATAGTTTATGTTAACATTTATAAAGATATAGCAGTGCTTAGATAATATAATGTTCATGACTAAAATTATTCTACAAATGGTAGGTAGTCTTGAAAAATTTTAAAGTAAAATTAGGAAGACTTAAGTAAAATATGAATCTACTTATGCATGTGTCACTGATTTCCCTCATAAACAGATAATTTCAAGTGGCTTAAATGCTGTGGGGTTATATTTTTTTCAAGTCTTTTACAAGCCTTTAAATAAAGTGCTGCATTATTTAAAGGATGTGCACATGGTTCTGTCAATAGTCTGATAAGATTACTCATAATTCTTGTAGCCCGCACTCTAATATTGGACAGTTAGTGTGATAACTTTATTTTTGCAAATAATGTTTCACAGTAAGCAAGTGTGTAAATTTACTTTGGTGCTTATCTCTGATCAAGCTGATGATAGAGAAGTCCTAGAATTCCTGGCTCAAGGTACATATTTGAGTTTTTAATGACATATTCTAGGTAATTCCTTGCCAATTTTAAGTCCCATCAGCATTATATGAGATTTTTCCTTTTATCTGCACTGACATTATTAGCAATACATTTAAATTTGAATATTAGTAAATTCAATTATGCCCATGCATCTGGATGCACAGAATTTTAGAAGGAACTCTGTAATGGGTCCTATGTGGCCCTCACTAAGTGTAAGCATTTCTCTCTTATGTCTAGTCTTGAGCCGATCTGCTTTCTCCTACTTCAGTTTCTAAAAGTAAATCTCAGACATACATGTTCTGTTTGTATCAAGTATCCCTTAAAGAAAGTGTAGAGCCAATGACCTCTTTACACATAATATGGTTTGGATTTTTTATTTGTTGTGTATTTCTTTTAACATTCTTTTTTTAATTATTTATTTATTTGAGAGAGAGAGGGAGGAGAGAGATAATCGGTGCACCAGGGCCTTTAGGCACTGCAGATGAACTCCAGATACATGTATCACCTTGTACATCTGGCTTATGTGGGTACTGGGGAATCAAACCTGGGTCCTTAGACTTCATAGGCAACCACCTTAACTGCTAAGCCATCTCTCCAGCCCTCTTTTAACATTATTAAATATTTAATCAGTGTTCAGATATATACTCTTGTCACTTGGGTGATTTGTATGCTATCTTCAGCCTGATCAAATGAGGTCCATATTTTATGATTGGTTAATGTGTCTATTAAGCCTTTTAAATATGAAGTTCTTTCTTATTTATCATTATTAGTTACTTCTTTTTTTTCTTTTTGGGGGCGTGGGGTTTAAGTGTTAATATTATTCTTTACAGTTTTGCTTAGTAGCATATACTTTTTTTTCATTTATTTATGGGTCTATTTGTGAAATGCCTAGACATTTCATCATTTTTCTTTTATAGTTTTATTTTATAAAAACAACACTTATTTATAAGAGTTGATGGGATTTATTTACTCACTCAGTAATAATGAACTTATACACCAGGTAAGATATATTTCACAATACAAAACAAGCACCCAAAACCTCATGTAGCTTACTTTCTAGTGAGAAAGGAGAGTTTGCTATTTTCAGTAGTAGGGTCAGGATAGATCTCATTGGTGAACTATAGGAATTCGCTGTTGGCCACCTGGAGATCTAGAAGAATTTATTTTCAGATAGAGAAAACAATACAGAAATTGTTAACACAGGAATGTGCCTGGCATATCAAAGAATGACAAAGATGACATGATTGTTAGAAAGGAAAAGAGACGGTCTTATAGGTTATTATAAAGCATTAATTTTTTGTTTGAATATAAGAAAGCTATGGGATGATCTAAGCAGAGATGTAAAATCACTCAACCATGTTTAAAAAGAGTCCACTGGCTGATGTATTCAGAATATATTGTAGTACGGTAGGCTTGAAACTTGAAGAGACTACTGCAATGACCCAAGCAAAGATGGGGTTGGCTCAGACAAGTGTTGGAGCAATGATGTTAGTGAGAGCTTTGATTCTAAAGTATTGGGAAAGTAAACCCAGCAGAATAGCATAGGACAAATTGTCCTTGGGCAGTGAGAGAAAGAAAAGCCTGATATCACTGAGAGTTTTAAACTTTCCATTTGAAAGAATGGGTTCAGATTTTAAAAGCTGAGAAAGACTGCAGTTGGACCAAATTTACAGATGGGAGGTATGGTTTTAAATCATAGGAGTTTAGTTTGAGGCTTGTTAAATTTATTTAGCTCAAGGTACATACAAAACTCAAGAGAAAACTCTGAAAATGAAATACTGACAATGAAATACAGCTCTGATTATTGTTAACATTTACATGCTATTTAGAGCCGTAGGACTAGTTGAGAACACCTTGGGAATATATTAATTTTACTCTACATGGTGCAGTTTGTCCTTCTGCTTTATCACTTGTTCTTAACTTTGTTTGAGGTGTCCTTTTAGAGGCTGAAATTTTATTAACTTTTTTCCCTCAATGTTTTTGGAATCATTCCTCAAAAAGAATTCCCATTCACAAATTTTTAAATTTTCTCTTCTATCTTCTACTTTATTTTGATATGATCTACCTTTGGTTTGTTTGTTTGTAGGGTCTTGCTCTAGCCCAAGCTGACCTATAATTATTAATTCACTATGTAATTCAACTCAGAGATTATCCTACCTAGGCCTCCTGAGTGCTGGGATTAAAGGTGTATACCACATAGCCATAGAGAATGGGCTTTGTCAGGGCCTCTTGCCACTGCAAAAGAACTCCAGATGCATGCATCACTTTGTGCATGTGGCTTTACATGGATGCTTAGGGAATCAGACTGGGGTAGTTAGGCTTTTCGAGCAAATGCCTCAATTGTTGAGACATCTCTCCAACCCTACCTTTGTTTTGTTTTGTTTTGTTTTGTTTGTTTTGTTTTGTTTTTTTAATGAGCCTGATACTTGGTATGATGCCGTTTTCCTTCCCGTACCTGTGTGATTTGACCTATGACATTTCTGTTCTCAAGGGCTATTCTATCATGTTTATACTTGACATGTATAGTACTGATTGTTCTGTAGTAGTGCTAGTCCTTCAATATTCTCTGCTTTTGAAATTCTTTTTTATTTTAATTATTATATTTATTGAGGGAAGTAGAGCCAAGGAAAGGCACCCACATGGCTAGAGATCCCATGTGGAAGATCTGGGGGGAAAGTGTGGAAAGAAGAAGTTCAAGGAGCTCCTGCCATGTGAGGAGCTGGAGGGATAAAGAATCCATGCAGAGAGTAAGGGCTGGGGTCCCTCCTGGCTGGGCCTGGGCTAGGGTCTAGGCTGAGCCCCTCCTAGAAGTTCCCAAGTGATCAGGGAGACTGCTGCCTTCTCCTTGAATAGGTATTTATAAGCTTTTAGTGCAGGTGGGGCTGTCTTCCAAGTCAGGTAAACCAGAGGGACAGCTGGTTGGTTAAGCATAGGGGCTGCCTCAGGAAGAGCTTAGCACTGGCACCAAGTCCTGGGGCTGAACTTGAACAATGTTTAAATCCTATGAAAGACCTTCCTCCCGGGAGGGGTCCTGGTTATGTGTGGAAAAACAGGCCTAGGGGAACTAAGCAAAAAAGAAGTCAGAACATCTTGGATTTCTACCAAGTGCAAACTTACCTGTGCTTTTCACCTTCAGGGGTCCAGTCACCCTAACTCTTCCCCCCTCATTTCCCCCTCATGAGAAGACACTGTAACTGCTGTTAGAGGACAAGGGGCAATACTGCCAGATAGTAAACTATTTCCTGCTAAATTTGACACAAAGTTATTTGTGGCAGTTAGAGATCTCTCCCTTAGAGGGGAACTACTCTAAACAATACTGAAAGTGTATTGATGGAGTGCAGGAAGATAGTCTTGGAAGGGAATGTTGGGGAGAAAGAGTACAAGTAAGGAGTTAATGAGAAGTGAGCACACAGCAAACTGGATGTCTTCAGGGT
Organism: Orientallactaga sibirica; assembly: GCA_036365145.1. Taxonomy (NCBI): domain Eukaryota; kingdom Metazoa; phylum Chordata; class Mammalia; order Rodentia; family Dipodidae; genus Orientallactaga; species Orientallactaga sibirica. Next base: position 50,901,728 of record JAEOAD010000006.1, read on the forward strand.
TGTCCTTGTGGACTTATAGGACTTGGGGAGCATTCGAGGGAACCCAGGTAAATGGAGTTGGATTGTCTCAGGACTATCTGAGCATGAGGTAGCCGAGATTTTCTTCCAGAACTATTCATCGAATGGCACAGTAGTGTCTGACCTGGCCTGAGTCTGTTTCTGTATGGCTTGTAAAACAGATGAGATATTAGCAAAGTTATCAGGAACATAACTTTGATACCATATTTTGAATAATAGCCTTCCAGAGTATACCTTTTTTAATTTGTCCTAGGGATAGCCAGGGCCAAAGGTTGGTGCCATAGAGCCATTGGATGCCACTAACGGCTGTACAAATATATTTTTAGTCTCAGGACTTATTTAAGAATATCCTGGCACAAATTAGAAGAGATTTCCCATTTTTCCCAGTATAAGGAAGTCTTTTGAATTAAGCGACCCTTAGTCAGAGTCATCCATATATATTCTATATTTGAAAATAACCCTTTTGACATCTTTGGTTGTTTTTCCTTATTATAAAATTAGAACCATTAGAGCTGGGGACAACATGTCTTAAGGTCTTGTTTGTTCCCCTCTTGGAAAGCTCTTGTATTTCTTAATAGGCCATTCATATATTTGAGGTATCCCTTTATCTTTGGCTATACATTTCAATCTGAGTGTTTAAGACCAAGCAGATAGCCAAAATTTCATCAAGGATTAATTTTGGAGGTCATTAATGGCTCTCCAAAGGAGACTTTAGGGACCCAGGAGTAACTTTTCTGATATTGGTGTTTTCTGTCTGTTAGGATGAGTCAGGGCCATGCTGGCCAAGTAGTTTTCCCTTCTTTGGGAAGCCAGGAGGACTGATTGCTCCTCAATTGTGAATCTTCTATTTCAGTCTATACACTGTTTTTTTTTTTTTGTTTCTGGGTCTCTGTATCTTCCCTGATCAGGAAGACAGGTGAATTACCAGGAGGCCAGTGTAGAAGTGTCCCATCATCTCCAGTGGCCTCATGACCTGGGAGCAATAACCAAAATATTGGCCTTTTTAGCTCTGATGATTACAGTTGGCTTTGGCTTCTACATAGGTTACTAATACCATTAGAAAGAAAGTTATCCCCAACCTGGAGGTGTGTACATATAAAGCACATTTGATTACTGAAATAGGTTTAGTTAAAGAATGGCACAAGAGCTTAAAGTCATTTTGTACAGCCTTTTGAAACTTGGTTGTCCTGTGGCAGCATAGGCCATATCTGAGGCATAGAAAGTAGGCACATCTTACCTTTTTAACAAATATCTAATAGTTATAAATACAGGCAGAACCTCTTCCCAGTCTTGAAACAATACAAATCTAAACCAATTAATTTAACCTAGAAATTGTCAGAAAAGGACAAGTAAGACACTGTAAAGTCTTGGCACCTGTATTTGAAAACATCTTTGATTAGTCCAGATACCTGTGTGGGTACCAGTTACCCAGGGAACACTGGACACAGAACCACAGAGCTTGAAATTATTTCTCTCAGATGAGGACCATTGTTTGGGCATTAGGCTGTACCCTAAAGTAAGAAATATGTCTTAAGAGTTAATTTTGTTGTGAGTCTTAAAGCCAGTATTTATAACCTTTAAACAACAGCAAATTAGCATCAGAGAGCCATTAATGAGTGAGGCCTTAACCATAAGACTCAGTTTCTCTACTGGTTAAAACCTTGATATCAAGTAAACATATTTTAGATTTTATCCAATTAAATGTTTCAATGAAGGGGCCCTTCCCTGAGCAACCTTAATTATCACTGTGATGTCCTGGTGAAGTCCTTTTTTCTTTATCACCCTTTCTGGTCCCTTTTCTTTTTCTTGGCTTCCTAATTATAATAAAACAGAAGTTGCAACCTGGAACAACTGTTTTAAGTTCTTACCTGGTTTGGCTACTAATTACTAATTTTTGTAATTTTTTTTTTTTTTTTTACAAATATTGGGTATTGATTAAGAATTTATCTTTAAGAAGAATTCCTCCTCCATGGTATCTGGAGCTACATTAGTATGTTGCTTGTTTGTTTTGTTTGTTTGTTTGTTTGTTTGTTTGTTTGTTTGTTTGTTTGTTTTGAGGTAGGGTTTCAGTCTAGCTCAGGCTGACCTGGAATTCACTATGTAGTCTCAGGGTGGCCTTGAACTCACAGTGATCCTCCTACCTCTGCCTCCCAAGTGCTGGGATTAAAGGCGTGTGCCATCATGCCCAGCTTTATTAGTATGTTTTTAATTGTCTCCTTAACTCTCTGGAGAGAAGTCATGGGCAATTCCTGTTCTCCCTGTGTTATCTAATGAGCCCAGTTTCTCAGGAGACAGGCTAGCAGAGACTTGGGCTATCCTTGAAACAAACTGTCCCATCTGAAACAAAATGGAGGAAAGTGAAAAGAAGACTCTGTAGTCAGGTTATGCCCCATCCTGATTCAAATCTTCTTGTTGGAGGGGGGCATCCCTCCAGCTGGATTACGGAGAAGACATTTCTCTTGAGGAAAGGTCTTGCTTTAGCCTAAGCTGACCTAGAATTCAAAATAAATAAATATAAAACAATCAAAAGGGTGATGGTCATGGCCAAACCAGAGTAAACAGCATACAGAACAAGTGTCTGCCAGTTCTCTATCAACTCCGGACGGTGAAGAAGTTGCCTGTTCATTTTCTTTATGAGCTCCTTGGAACTCATGGCCATCCTCCTATGTCAGCCTCCCTGAATGCTGGGATTAAAGGTATGCACTGGCATGCCTGGCTAAAACTTTTCCCTGTTTTCTCCCCAGTCAAAAGGGGACATACAGCACAGTCTGTGTGTCTCCCAGAGCAAGGAAGGTCCAAGATGGGTTTCCATGTTCACCCACACGGCCAGCTTCCAAGCTCGGGTTCCTCCATACTTTTCCCCCAATGCTCGGCATGCGCCTTAGATCATGGCATATAAGGTTTGTCACTGGTCATGCTTAGGGCAAGTGCAGAGATTTCTGCCCTTACTCCAGTCTTGGCGGCTTAGATGCCATACTTGGGGGTTGGGGAGGTCTCTGAGATGGTTTTCCCTTCTCTACTCTGGGAGTCTGGGATATGGGTCCCCCACTGGTCAGTGAATGCTTGGGACTAAAGGGATGTTGTTACGGTTTTAAAGGTAATCTCTGGTTTGCTTTTTTGTTTGTTTTTTGGGGTTTTTTTTGTTTGTTTGTTTTTCAAGGTAGGGTTTCACTCTAGCCCGAGCTGACCTGGAAGTCACTATGTAGTCTCAGGGTGGCCTGGAACTCCTGGCGATCCTCCTACATCTGCCTCCCAAGTGCTGGGATTAAAGGCGTGCGCCACCAAGGCTGGCTTGGTAATCTCACCTTAAATATAAGGATCCTACTATTTGTTGGTATTAGAGAGATAGATGTGGTCATTTACTTGATGTCTTTTCATCATATATTTTTACCTTGGTATACAGTTTAGGTAAGCCTGATGCTTGTCTTATGTAAGGAGTTGGTAACCTGATCAGATACCCTGACTCAGTTTACCTATTTAACCTCTTTATAGAGTAAGAAATTTCATCTAACAGATGTGACTTTAGTTGTTCAAAAGAGAAGAACTAGCCAAGCGTGGTGGCGCATGCCTTTAATCCCAGCACTTGGGAGGCAGAGGTAGGAGGATCTCAGTGAGTTTGAGGCCACCCTGAGACTACATAGTGAATTCCAGGTCAGCCTGGGCTACAGTGAAACCCTATCTTGAAAAACCAAAAAGAGAGAGAGAGAGAGAGAAACTATAAAGAGAACCAGAGTTATATGCTGTTTGTCACTCCCTATTCCTTGTCAGAGACAATTGGCCATTTTGTCTCTGGACAGGGTCTGGGGTGACACATGGCTTAAACTTGCATGGGGTCTGAGATAAAGGGGGCACCATCCCTTTCTCCAGAGTCCAGCTTGCCATGACTTTAAGTAGCATATAATAGTAAGCAAGAACAAAAGGAAATGACAGCAGAGAGCTAAGCATCCTGACATTCCTATTCTGAAGTTGTTTGTTTTTACCTGGGAAATTTATTTTACTCATTTGCAGTATACAAGGTGTTAGGGTCTTGTCTATGTCTAACCTGGTTAGACCTCCAAGGAATGTGAATTACATCTGTGCTTATGACTTTGTGACCTACCTAGCATATGGCATCACCTGTGTCTAATGTAAACTAAAGTCTGTGTCCCTATATAAAACTTTTAGAACATCCTTAAGAGTCTGTAAACAGTTGAAATTTTTTTTTTTTTTCGTTTAGGCATGGTGTTTAGGTTTGGCCTGAAAGTTAGCTTTCTGTTCATTATAAAAGGAAATTGACAATTTCTATACTTAGAGACAATAAACCATGAAATTTCCCTCCACTCCCCCATTCCCCTTCAGAACTCCGTTCTCCGTCATATCCCCTCCCTTTCTCCATTAGTCTCTCTTTTAATTTGATGTCATCATCTTTTTCTCCTATTATGAGGGTCTTGCAAAGGTATTACTAGGCACTGCAAGGTCATGGATATCAAGGCCAATTTCTGTCTGGACAGTTGCACTGTAAGGAGTCATACCCTTCCTTTGGCTCTTACATTCTTCTCACCCCCTCTCCCACAATGGATCCTGAGCCTTGGAGGTTGTGACAGAGATGTTTCATTGCTGGTCACTCCTCCGTCCCTTCTTCTCGGCACTATGTGGATCCTAGCTACAAAGGTTTAGACTTCTGTGTGAACTGGAACCAAAAATTGGTAGCAGAAGCCAGTAAGCTGGTAAAAGGCTATAAGGGAGGGAGGAGAAGGAAGGACATAAGTGGATGGTGTTGCATATACATAAGTAAATTGATTAATCTTATACCCACTGACAAAGAAGCACATACACTAGCTTCACAGATTTAACCATCTTATTATTGGAAGTTTGTAGAGAAAAAGCCTTAGCAGAAAAACTTAGAATTTCTTTAGTATTTATGCCACCAAAAACCTCTACCTGACAACCAGACTTGTTTTATAATACCAGTATATATACACCTATAGATTTTATATAACACATTGATTTGAGATATCCCCTACTAATAAACTCCATGAAATACACTTTTAAGTCTATGAATACAGGTAAAACATGTCAACCGTTTTGGGGATAATATTTATCAGTACCTCTAACACACTTGGACCTGCTTTTATTAAGAGTAACTAGGGCAAACTTTTGTTTTTGTCTTGAGGCCGGCTGGCCTAGAACTCAGGCCAGTTGTCTCCTTTTAAGTAACAGGATATTACAACCTTTTAATATACCTGGCAAATTATGAGCCACTACCTCATAGAATATTGTTGTTTTCAATAATCCCCTATGTAAGTTGAAGTTGACCTAGAACATAAATTCAGTAATTGTATTTATGATATCATGTAATAAAGTATTGCTTTGTTTATATAAAATTTCATCTCACCATAGGCTTTAGTTAAATTTGACTTTAAAAGACAAAAAAACCTTGAAGTAAATTGAATGCCTACAGAAACTTTAGGAAAGACCTGTTGGGCTATTGGGATTAATAAAGAAAACAAAAGGTGTCTGTAAAGCAGCATCTTATTTGTTTAAAGCCTAAACAAGAGAAAATGTCAGACACAGTTCAAATTAAAGTTATGTACTTATTTCTACCAACAATCTAAAAGTCACGTAGGTTAAAAATGTGGGCTCAGGCTATCACTTTGGAACCTCGAATTGGTTATCCTCCTGTCTCAGCTTCTAATGTAGCTAGGATAATAGGCATGGGCCTTCAGGCCTAGCTCATTTTATTGTTTATATGAATAAATGATTTACAATTATATAAAGATGTATTTGTCACAGAGCAATTTGGCAGAAATTCATGGCAGCTAGTGAGCACCACCAGGCATGTCTTTCCCATTGTGTCTCTGTGTTCTCTGGGAGATAGCACGGTTACTTCTCACACACAGTTGACATAGCTGCATGCCTCAGCTCCATAGCAGGGGAGAGGCATATGGTTGAAGCCCAGGCCTGTTAAAAAACCTTTCCAGCCAAGTGCCTAGGCTTGGGGCATGGCTTGAGCATTTTCAGTCTCCTCCTCATTTAGGGGGCCAGTGACCCACAGTCTCTGGCTGGGTGTTCCCTCTGCTCTGAAGGTGAGGTCTAAAATCTGAATTGAGCAGAGGCCATGCTGCAGGATGGGCAGAGCACAGAACAGAATTCTGAGCTCCATTCTCCCACCCACCCACCCCCCATAGGCAGCCATGTGTCTTGTGGTGCCGTGGCTTATAGTGGAAAAGGGGGAAAAAAGAAAGAGACACTAGAATACATTCATTCAGTCAAGGGTCTTTTGGTTCCAGATCCTGCATGTGGCCATGAGCTGCCCCACCCCCAAGCTCAGCAGAACCAGTTCCCCAGCCCTAGAGGAGTTCAGCTTTGGGGTCAGAGAAGCTCAACCCAGTGCATCTCCCTAAAAAGTGTCACCTTTACAAAAGCATTCTGCCTGGAGCTATACCAGTTTGGCACCAGGCAAGCGCGTTTCTACAGGGCTCCAATCCCAGCAGGGTAGAGCCTGCCTGGCCAATGCCATTCATCTTCCTCACCTTAACCAGAGATAAAGATTGAAACTGCATTGGCATTAAATAAAACATGCACCTGCTCTGGGCCTGGTAAAGTGAGAACACCTCCCTGTGTGGTGGACTATATATGGAACTGATAGCTCTTCATTTACGATTCATTATCCATCTGGAAACCAACAGTAATATTTCTAACTGTCTCTTTCTTTTTCTTTCTTTCTGTACTATGTGTCAGTGGTTTTATCCTAAAGCACAATAAAAGGAAGTATACTAGTATAAACCAGTCTCTGTTTGTGATCATGGTGATCCTCCTCTACCTCTGCTAGGATTAAAGGCGTGTACCACCATGTCTTTTAAAGGATCTGTTTGTTTGTTTGTTTGTTTGTTTGTTTGTTTGTTTGTTTGTTTGTTTTCCAGGGTAGGGTCTCTTCCCTAGTTAGGCTGACCTGGAATTCACTATGTAGTCTCAGGGTATCCTGGAACCCATGGTGATCCTCCCACCTGTGCCTCCCAAGTGCTGGCATTAAAGGCATTTACCTCCACACTTGGCTAGATATTCTTACTGAATAGTGTTCCTACATAAGTTTAGGCTTCCCCTAAAATTGCTTGGATGCAAGAAAATACCTTGTAAGAAAATGCAAGATCCCTATATTCTTCAAATGACATGTAAGATAGTAAACATTTATAAATTAAGTCTTCCATACTTTTCCCACTTAAAAAAAAAAGTTTAGTCATTACCACTAGACAGAAGTCATGGTTGTGATCCTAAATACATTTTGTATCCAAACCCGTTGACTGTGCTTACTCATCTATAATTACAGGTATTGCTGTAAATTAAAGATTCTTTGCATTGTCTCTTTTTTTCCCCATCTGAAATGAGTATAAATGCTGGGAAAATGAAACTAAGCAGAAATTGTGGTGTCTACTATTTCCCACAAAATCAAATATCAAAAGATTATAGCTGACTTATTCAAGGCATAAGATTAAAGCACTGAAATAATTCTTTAATATTTGGGAAAATACATATTCTCTTTGTAACATTTGAATTATAACTACTTTCTGTATCAGCTCTGATTCTATAATAACCATACTCATGTCACAAGTTTACCATACTATAAAATGTTTGGTTAACCTGACAGCATCTCAGGTGGATGTGTTTCTTTGGTTTGTTGGTTGATTGGTTTGTTTGTGTGTGTGTTTGTTTGTTTTGTTTGTTTGTTTGTCTTCAGTGCTAGAAACTGAATCTAGTGCCTCGCCTATGGTAATACATAATCTATTCCTTAACACCTCATCTTTTTACCTTTGGGGTTTGGTTTGATTTATTTAAAACAATTTCTCACTAAGTTTCCCAGGGTGGCCTTAAACTCACTGTAACCCAGATAGGCCTTGCAGTTCTTGTAGTCTTTCTAGTATCTAGTATTATGGGCTTACACCACCATGCCTGGCTAAATATCTTTTGAATAGTTAAATTCATTCATCTGTATAATTTGCCTCTGAATTTTGTGAGTCACTGCTGATAAAAAGAATCCAGATTTGTGATTAGTGTAGTAATGGTATCAATCATTTGTATCCTACAAGTGTTTATTGAAATGTATATATTAATGCTTTGTTTCACTCTAGAACTTTGCCACCTAATTTTTGATCTAGTTTATTTTCCCAAAATGTCTCCTGTACATACTAACAGGGGGTGCTAACAGAATTTTTACATCATTTTGTACCAAATCTCAATTAGATCTCATTCCATTCATCAGTGTCTGTCAATACGCACTCTGCTGTGTGGCCTGTGACTCATGTTTGCCGAATCCTACATTCTGCTTTCATGCTAATGTGCAGCTCTATAAACCTTTTACGTTCACAGTCATAAGCTTTTGATAAATTAGTTCCTCTGGGTAAAGTCATTCAGAACACATGATTTGGCTGATCAAAAGATGATCCCAAAAGGCCTACTTGAATTTTAAGAATAGGATTTTGTAACTCGCTGGTGATAAACTATTTTCTTTAAAAGAAACCACCTGTGGAAGATTTCTCAAAGCCACAAAATAAATTCAGGATTCCTTTACATAAGAAACCACATGGAGCCGGGCGTGGTGGCGCACACCTTTAATCCCAGCACTCGGGAGGCAGAAGTAGGAGGATTGCTGAGAGTTCGAGGCCACCCTGAGACTACATAGTTAATTCCAGGTCAGCCTGGACTAGAGTGAGACCCTACCTTGCAAAACCAAAAAAAAAAAAAAAAAAAAGAAACCACATGGATTTTCAGTAGTACTTCTGTATTAATAAGACCTTCTCTTCTCAGCCTGCATGTCTGTCTTTGCACTCCCATAGCTTTTTTTAAATTCCACTATTACAACCATTACCATATCTTCCCTTTCCTTTCCTTAACAACTTCACTTTACTTATAGTTGACAATATCGTCAAATCATTTTTAAAGTATTTGCTTCCTTTAGAAATGTTTTAACCTTGTTTTTATCTTCACAATAAATGTTTAAGCTATGTTGCCCAACCTAAGGACTGGAGTTAGGCCCCCAGCACCCATGTAAATGATAGGTAACCATGGCACCCACCTGTAATCCCACCATATGGGAGGTGCAGACAGAAGATCCCTAGGACAAGTTGTCTAGCTATATTAGCCTGATGAGTGAGACCTGGGTTCACATTGAGGAAGATACTCAACAGCAGCCTCTGGCTTCCACGTGTACATATGTTCACCCACATGTCATAAACATACATACATACACACCACATGCACAGGCCAAAAAACATATTAAAAGGGTAGATGAAGCAAGAAGAAATGTTTTGTGAACTTTGTAAGTATTTTGTTTTAATTGCGTAATGGATTTTTATTCTAAGCATTCATGTCATTTGCTGCTTGAAAACTAAAACATTATAATAGTCTAGCATACATGTAGCTCATAGCCAACTTTCTTCCACTGAATCACTTATTATAAACCCAATTTTATATCCATAAATATGAATTTAAGTTAGTGTTTAGTGGTGCTGAAATTTAAATTCAAGGCTTTGTGCATGCTAGGCAAGCATTCAAACACAGAGCTACAACCCCAACTTTTAAGTCTCTTTTAACGTTTATATGTTATGTTTATCTAATAGCCTACTAATAAATATTTGGTTAGTTTTTATTTTGTTCTTATAAGCAACAATCCACTAAAATCTGCATATATTTATTTTCTAATTATTTTCTTAGACTACAAGTAGAACAGCTAAATCAAATTTAACATTTGTATGTTTAAACTTCTGATAGTCATTGTCAAATTACCATTTCTAATATGGTTACACAGTGTACCTTCATAAAGAGGCCCATGGAAAAGAATACTTTATTAACTCTGAATGAGTTATTTCCTTTACCTGAATGCTGGTCCCTTTTCTCTGGGTTTTTGAGTTATTTTTCTCTGTAGATAGATTCTCACACATATACATACACACGTCTGTCTGAACCCTAAACTCCTGGCCAAATATGTTGTACATATTTCTTTTTCTCTCCCTCACTTTTTTTTTTTTTTCCTGATAGGGTCTCACACTAGCTCAGGTGACCTGGAATTCACTATGTAGTCTCAGGGTAGCCTCGAACTCACTGCGAGCCTCTGCCTCCTGAGTGCTGGGATTAAAGGCGTGCGCCACCATGCCTGGCTTCTCCCTCACTTTTATTCAAAGTAGATTTTAGGGGACATGAGGAGGTTTGTTGATTTGTTTCTTGTGGGGCTGGGAATTGAATGGTCTTTACACATGAATTTTGCATAATCTAATTTTAATGATATCTATGTTTAATACACCTATTTTATGTCCAAAAAAAATAGTCAAGTGATAGCAACTCTGTATATTCATATGCACCTAGAAAATTTTCTTTTTAAAAATATTTCTATTTACTAGCAAGCAGAGAGAGTACGGGCACATCAAGGTCTCTTGCCACTGCAAATGAACTCCAGGTGCATACTAGCACTTTGTGCATCTGGTTTTACTTGGGTAGTGAGGGATTGAACCCAGTCCATTAGCCTTTGCAAATTGGTGAACAAGAGTGGGAGTTTGGGATTACTCCATTTAAGACGAGCAGGTAACAAGTACAGTTGGCCTTCTGTGCATTCAGCCAGTGGTGTATTGAAAATACCTTAAGATCCAGAAACTTCCAAAACCCAAAACTTGATTTGCCACATGTCAAACACTGTTTAATCTACATAACTGAAGAGTGGTATATACTCTGTTGCCTCCTGTCATTCCATAGGGCTTCAGTGTCTCTCTGGCTCCTGATGTAGGTATAATTCATCACATGTCCTTCATAGACTGTGCAGTTAGACCTACAACAACTGCATCTACATCAAACGTGTACTGACTTCTGTCCTTGCCATATTCCCAACACAATATAATATGTGGACATTTTGTGTTTCTTATTTTTTGAACTATCCATTTCATTTGTCCATTTGATAATTGGCAGGCTTTTATTTTATTGGTGTTTTATTTTTGCAGTTCTTTAAAAACTGTGTCCCTTGTCTAAAGTATAGCTGGCAACAATGGCAGAAAAGTTTTTGTTTGTTTGTTTTGCTTTGTTTTGTTAAAACTCCTTTTTTTATTTTTTTAATTGACAACTTCCATAATTGCAGACTATATCCCATGGTAATTCCCCCCCTTTCCCCGTTGAAACTCTACTCTCCATCATATCCCCTCCCCCTTTCAATCAGTGTCTCTTTTATTTTGATGTCCTGATATTTTTCTCCTAATACTATGATCTTGTGTAGATAGTGTCAGGCCTTTTTTAATTTTTTTATTTTTAGTATTTTTGGTTTTTCAAAGTGGGATCTCACTCTAGTCCAGGCTGATCTGGAATTCACTATGTATTCTTAGGGTGGCCTTGAACTCACAGCTATCCTCCTACCTCTGCTTCCTAAATGCTGGGATTAAAGGTGTGTGCCACCATACCCAGCCTGAGAAAACTTTTAATTTCATGTAGTTCCATTGTTAATCTTGGGGCTATTTCCTGTGCTATTGAAGTCCTATTCAAAAAGTTCTTACCTATGTCTATATCTTGAAGTGTGTTCCCTAGTTTTTCCTCTAGTAGTTGTAGTGCTTTAAAGTTTTTGGTGTTTTTTGTTGTTGTTGTTGTTGTTGTTTTATTTGAAAGAGAGAGAGACAGAGAGAGGAAGAATGGGCGTGCCAGGGCCTATAACCACTGCAAACAAACTCCAGACACCTGCGCTACCTTATGCATCTGGCTTATGTGGGTCCTGGGGAATCAAACCAAGGTCCTTTAGCTTTGTGGGCAAGTGTCTTAAGTGCTAAGCCATCTCTCCACCCCCAAGTTTTATATTAAGGTCTTTGATCCACTTTGCATTGATATTTGTACAGGGTGAAAGTCATGTCTAATTTCATTTTTCTACAAGTAGGGATAGTTAACTGTCTTGTTCATCTAGCACGATATTGAATAGAAATGGTAAGAATGGGCCATTTTGTCTTAATCCTGATCATAGAGGAAATGGGTCTCAGTTTTTCTCTATTTAATATGTTGAGTATGGGATTGTCATACATGACTTTTATTATTTTGAGGTATGTTCCATCTATGTCTGCTTGACCCAGGATGTTCACCGTGAAAGCATATTGGACTTTGTCAAATGCCTTTTCTACATCAGTTGAAACCATGTGTTTTTTTTTTAAACCCTTAATTTTATTTTATGGTTTATTTCCTTTTGATTTGAGTATATTGAGCCAGCCTTGCACACTCAATGTGAAGCCCACTAGATCATTATGAATTATCTACTTTTATGTGTTCATCTGTGTCCATCACAGAAATTGGTCTATAGTTTTCTATTGTTGTCTTTATTCGGTTTAGCAATAAGCGTATTACTACTCCTTCATAAGATGAATTTGGAAGTGGTCCTTTGTAAGGATTTTTTTTTTTATTTCTTCCTTGACTTACTTTTTTTCTTTATTTTTACGAAAGATAAGTGGTTTTTGTTTGTTGGTTTGTGTTTTTACTTGCTTTTTAATGAGAGATAAGAATTGGTGCACCAGGGCCTCCAGCCACTGCAGTCAAACTCCAGATACTTGGGCCACCTTGTGCGTCTGGCTTATGTGGGATCTGGGAGTTTGAACATGGATCCTTAGGCTTCGCAGGCAAGCGCTTTAGCTGGTAAGCCATCTCTCTGTCCCTAATTGGTCATTCAAAAGCAGAGTCACGGCTGGAGAAATGGCTCAGTTAAGGTGCTTGCTTGCAAAGCCCAACAACCTTAGTTCAATTTATCAGTTACCCATGTAAACCCAAATGAACAAAGTGCTGAATGTATCTGGAGTTGGTTTGCAGCAGCTAGAGGCCCTGGAGTGCCCATTCTCTCTGTCTCTCTCCTTTCTCTTTGTGCTTGCAAATAAATAAAAATATTTTTAAAAGGAAAAGTTGAAATCAGTGATCTTTAATCAATGAGACCCTGTCTCAGTAAGTATGGTAGAGAGCAATTGAGGATACCCAACATCAACCTCTGGCATTTGTTTGTATAGGCTTGTTTTTGCTTGATCTTATGTCTGTAAAATCTGTACATTACTTCCCCAAACAGACATTTTCCATGTCATCAAGTCTGCAAAAGGTTGCTTAAGTAACAGTGAAATTGTCCCTATTCTGTTTTTTATTTGGACACTGTTCGCAAATCTAGTATTGGGGAAGTATACAAAAGGAAGGGTTCATATAGAAACTGCCTCTTTGCCCAGTAGCAAAGATCACACCTATGTAGGGTGAATGGAGCCAACAGTGGTGGGAGAAGCACTATGGATGGCACATTTTGTTTCCTGTTCCTATTTTTTAAAATGTTTTGTTTGTTTGTTTGTTTGTTTGTTTTATTCATTTGAGTGGGGAAGAAGAAAATGGGCAGACCAGGACCTCCAGCTACTGTATACCAACTCCAGAAGCATGCTCCACCTTGTATTTTACATGGTTGCTAGGGAATTGAACCTGGTTCCTTTGGTTTTGCAGGCAAGCGTCTTAACCACTAAGCCATCTTTAGCCCTGTTCATTACTATACTGAGACCTGGGAAAAACTGTATCTTGTGATCGCCTAGTACTACTCCTTGTCTCCAGATTTCTTTCTTTCCTTTCTTTCTTTCTCTTTCTTTCTTTTCTGAGGTAGGGTCTTGCTCTAGGCCAGGCTGACCTGGAATTCACTATGTATTCTCAGGGTTCCCCATTTTAATCACATCTCATTTCATCATCTCATCGACACTTTGTCCCTCATTCCACCTACCTCCTAGTTCTGATTTACTGGACTTTAGTGACATCTGCTACTATCCTTGATCTCCTTGAGGCAGCACCAACAGATGAGTGGTTTAGATTGTTACAGATAAGACCTGTCTGTATTCTAGTCTGGCTGTGTCTACAGGGCCCTTCAGAAAGCCTCTAATGTTCTAGCATACAGATGATACTGTTTTCTCTCTACCAACGTTGTAGCAGGTTTTCTCCTGTTTTCATTACATGCTCATTTTAAAGGAACTATGAATGGAAAGTTGTAGCTGCCTCTGCCAAAGTTATCGTCTTGGGTAAAGGTAGCTTTTGTAGTTAAACATCGCCACATGTAAGGTCCTCTACAGATGTTCCTTTGCATTTGCAGTAAATCCTCAAGATGAACTTGTTCTCTAAGACCTCATTTCTACTTTTCTTCTTATTATGCGTCAAGGACACTTACTTTTCTCTTTCCTTGTGCTCAACAATTTCACTGCTACCATTTGGGTTTTTGTGCTTCTTTCATTTTTCTGCCATTATACCCATGTCTTCATAGAGCTGGCTCCTTTAGCCGTTCAACTTTCATGTTATATCCCATCCTTAGAGTGCTCTTTCTTGGCACTCTGATCTTTATCACTCTCTTCCAATTTTGTGTTTCACTGTCTTTACAACTTATGTGCCATGGTGTTAATTTGTCTATTATCATATTTACCTGCATAATTTGATACATTTAGGATGTAATCCTCTTAGACTATTGCTCTTACTCCAGAGCTGACCACAGTGTTGATCTGAGATCATAAATAGTGGTGGGCTGCAGAGATGACTTAGCAGTTAAGGCGCTTGCCTACAAAGCCAAAAGAGCCAGAATTGATTCCCCAGTACCCATGTAAAGCCAGATGCACAAGGTGGTGCATGCATCTGGAGTAGCTTTGCAGGGGCTGGAGGCCCATTCTCTCGCTATCTCTCTGCTTCTCTCTCAAATAAATAAATAGTAGTGGTGTCTTTATTTTTAACTGTGAAATGTCTTGACATTGCTTTCCTCAGGATTTGAACATGAGTTTCAAAAAGTCACATTCACTGACATCCCATGTGTCATAACCATCTCAGAGCAATACAAATGAACACTTAAACAATGTGAAATTTTTGATTCTTACCCCTTTCTATATAGTGCCCACACCACTGGGTGATTTTATTGACTTCTGTCATCTGTTATCATCCCTTATTCTGTAGGCGTGTGACTGTGAGTCTCATTCTCACTCATGGACCTTTTCTGCCTCCTGCTTTCTTGTTGTTTCTGTGTTTGTTTATTTGTGGTAAGAATTGGGTAGGTTTTGTTTGCTTATTTTGGGTTGGGGAGCACAGTCTTACTCTATAGCCAAGGTTGGCTTTGAACTCGCAGAAGTCCTCCTTCCTTAGCTTCCTGAGTGCACCACTTCACTTGCTTTTTTTTCACAGAGTCATTCTAAAGGAATATCATCTGTCTAAAGGTTTCTTCCTTATCACTTCTACACTACTGCCCCCAAAATTATGGAATCTTGGTATAGAATTTTCCCAAGCTGACTCAGATGAATCTGCAATTGCCCCAAGCCTACTCTTCTGGAAATTTACTGTACACCCTTTTTCTCTAGTGGAAAAGTACAGCAAATCCCTTTTGTGTAAATCAGCCTAGCTTATTCATTGGTTCATGCAACCTGTAAACTCAACATGGCCCCAACCCTGTACTTTATATTTCCATACTTCATCAAGTATTAAATTTGGCTAAAGGATAATTATTTACTCTAGAAATAATATTCAAAAGGAAATATCACATAACATGTGCTTTCATTTTTCATTAAGTGGAGTCATTATCCATATATATTTATTTATATGTATTTATTGTGAGTTGACGTTAATTTTTAAGTCACCAACTACCCAACATAGTTAACATTGAATCAACTATGCCTTTTGCCCTCTTAATATTTTATCTGAATTCTTTTTTAAAAAATATTTTTTAATGTTTATGTATTTATTTGAAAGCAAGAGAGAAAGAGGCAGATAGAGAATGGGTATGCCAGGGCCTGAAGCTACTGCAGCCAAACTCCAGAAGCATGCACCACCTTGTGCATCTGGCTTATGTGGTTATGTGGGTCCTAGGGAATCAAACTTGAGTCCTTTCGTTTTGTAGGTTTCACATGCAAGTGCCTTAACCGCTAAGCCATTCTCTGAATTTAATATTGGAGGAAATAAGATCAGTATTTTGTATATGCTATGTCTTTTGTATCTCAGTCAAGCCAAATAAACAATTGATAGACAAACAGATAGTTACTGCATGTCCATGCTTCTCCTGCAGAGAGCAGAATTATGCTGAAGATGGACAATTGATGACATTTCTATACTGCGGTGTGGTGTGATGTGGTTTGGTTTGGTTTGGTTTTTTGAGGTAGTGTCTTACTCTGGCCCAGGCTGACCTGAAATTCACTATAGAGTTTCAGGGTGGCCTCAAACTTACAGTGATCCTCCTATCTCTGCCTCCCAAGTGCTGGGATTAAAGGCATGTGCCATCACAACTGGCTTTTTTGTTTTTTTGTTTTGTTTTGTTTTGTTTTGTTTTGTTTTGTTTTGTTTTGTTTCATGGACAAATTGCTGCTTCATTCATACAAACTTCAGTGTAGCATGTATGTTTAAATGATCCCAGAGCACAGATGAATATTTCTTCAGGGTCTTACGGAAGATTTAGTTGCATAGTATTTAATAACAGCAGGGGGAAGTGGCCCACCATGATTGGAATGCTCCAAGTTGCCACTCCAAAATTTAGTCCTACTGGGTACATAAAAGAACAGTAGAGATTCTGGGTAAACTTTATCCCTGGAGATACTATGTCCCATTTTGTTGATTGCTTTTAAAAATGGTCATCACATATGCATATTCCAACAAATTTCTGGTTTTATATTCTAATTTATGACCATGGTAAACTGACTATCAACTGAAAGATG
Source organism: Orientallactaga sibirica (assembly GCA_036365145.1). Classification (NCBI taxonomy): domain Eukaryota; kingdom Metazoa; phylum Chordata; class Mammalia; order Rodentia; family Dipodidae; genus Orientallactaga; species Orientallactaga sibirica. The sequence goes on from JAEOAD010000006.1 coordinate 50,918,410, forward strand.
CTGTTTGAAATGTATTATTTTAAAGATACCTGTGAATTAATTATTGATAGACTGTTGGCAACTAAATTACCATTTGTGAAAACTTGTTCAAGCATATGAGTTCAAGCATATTTGTATTTGTAAAGCCTTTCTTTGAACCCCAAAGGTTTTGATCATCTAATCCTAGAAAACCTGTGTCCATAAGCAGATAGTCCCCTAGTTGCAGGGAGTGTTGATGCCACACTACTAAAGTGAGTTGCCCAAGGTCACTTAGTAGTTGGTGAAACCTGAAATAGAATGCAAGTCTCCTGACTCCCAATTCAGTTCTCTATCCTCAATATAGTTTTCTGTCTTCTCTACCCCTGTATCTCTCAAGGGAAAAGAAGTTAATCTTCCATCTATTAATAGCCTCCAATTTGGTGGTAGCAGCACAGTGGGGAAAAGTAACTGTCTCTACACTGTAGCATTAGTGTAAAAATATCTGGTAATGGAAAATTTGACAAATGTCATGTTAAAGGGAGTGGAAAATTATTTTAAGATCTAGATCTCATTTATCTAGTTCTCAAAAAATAAAATTCCTTAGTAGAACCAGAGACTGAGTATTTCTTCCTGTTTTTAAATTGTATTTCCTAGAGGGTGATTGTCAACTTAGCAATTACAGAGCCTGTTTTCGACTAATATAATAAGAATAGTGCTTGTAGTATTTGTAATTGCTATTCATGTGTTTTAACTTATAAATTATGAGCTGCTTTTGAAATATATAACATGTGTTTTCAGTATTTCTCAAGTATTATATTTTTATTTTTTTATTTATTTTATTTTATTTTGGTGGGTTTTTTTGTTTGTTTGTTTGGTTGGTTGGTTGGTTTTTTTTGAGGTAGGGTCGCATTCTAGCTCAGGCTGACTTGGAATTCACTATTTAGTCTCAGGGTGGCCTCGAGCCACCTTCCACCTCTGCCTCCTGAGTGCTAGGATTAAAAGTGTGAGCCACCATGTCCAGCTCAAGTAGTATATTTTAAAGCAAATATGACATAAGTGGAGGTGTTCTTCATTATTAAAAAGCCATGGATGGAAATAACACACATTATATGTTTTGTTTTTGCCCAAAGTAGGGTCTCACTCCAGCCCAGGCTGACCTGGAAATCCTCTGTAGTCACAAGCTGGCCTCAGACTCACAGCAATCCTCCTGCCTCTGCTTCCTGTGTGCTGGGATTAAAGGTGTGTGCCACCAGTCCTGGCATTATATTGTTTGTTTGTTTGTTTGTTTGTTTGTTTGTTTGTTTGTTTGTTTGTTTGTTTTGTAAGCAGTATGCTCCCAACGTCAGTCACCTTGACGTTAATCAGCATTAGGCAGAATACCAAGTATAATTTAGGCATAATAGAGTTTATGAAGTGGATTTTTATGTATACAATCATCTCAGTATCTTGGACGTTAATAATAGGTATTCGTGAGACATTGCATGCTTAAATATTTAAGCAGGTCTAGTACTTTGGAAAGTCACACTTAGGTTATAAAAAGAATCTAGTTCTCTCAGGGTGTGACTGTATACCACTTTAATCCCAGCACTTGGGAGGCTGCAGTAGGTGAATTGCCATGTGTTCAAGGCCAGCCTGGCCTACATTGAGACCCTGCTTCAAAAAACCAAATTAAAAAAAAAAAAGTAATTCTCAAGCAGAGATAACTGAAATGTTAGTAGTAAATGGATAGTTAGGAATAAGAAAATTTTCTTGGATAGAGGAAGAAGTGACTAGTACAGATATTGGAGAAGAATAATTTATAATTTTGAAAAGCTGTAGAAAGGATCATCATACTTAGTGCTAAGTTAACATTTGGGATGTTGGCTTTATAGAGGAGTGAGTTAAAATACTGTGAGCTCTACAAGTCAGTGTCATTTGTCTTTGATATCAAATCTGATGTTTGCAAGTCTGTTAGTTTTGTTTGCCAAACAACACAAACCAGCCAGGCAGGCATGATGACATAGGTCTTTAATCAAAGCACTCAGGAGGCAGAGGTAGGAGTTCAAGGCCAGCCTGGGTCTGATAGTGAATTTCAGTTCAGCCTAGGCTAGAATGAGATTCTAAGGGGAGGGGTGAGGTACAAACCTACTCATGTAAAGTTCCTCATTATCTATGTACTTGACATAACAGGCACACTGCATCATTAACCTGGGAAGTTTTTAGTTTATTGTTTAATGCTATTCTTGTTTAGCTAGACTGGATTGCCAAACTGGTGATCGATTTTACAATAGTACAAATACCTACAAATGTTACATCCTTTGTTACCTTAACCTTGAGTCAAATATCAAAGTTGTGAATTGCTTGTGAATTATTGGAATAAAGTGTTGGAATTATTCAAGTAGCTAAGGAAGCAATATTATTGAACTTTTTAAAATTTTATTGAACAGGCACATCATCAAGTGAAACTTACATGCTTAAAACTACCCCACGAAAAAGAACTCGGAGAAAACTGATGCCTTCTCCCTTAACAGTAAAGCATGCCCAGAAGTCCATGGTGGCTGAAAGCTTGCAGCTCAACGATTCACTCAGCAGAGAGCTTGAGCCTATTGTGTATACTCCTGAAGACTGTAGGAAGCCCTTTCACAACCCATCTCCAGTGGCCTTAGTAAGGCCATCATCATATCCTACAAACCTTGAGGTCAGCAGCTCAAGTATGAACAAGAATTATTCTCTGACAATGTGTGAAGTAGATAGACCTCTTAATAGAACAGCATGTAGACAAGATTTGAACTCTACATTTACTGTATGTGAAGACATCAGGAATTTGAAAAGTAAATTGCCTGAAGAATCATTACCAAGCAATAAAAACAGTTTACAAAGGTAAATGAACTACTTTACAATTATTTCACTTGATTTTCCATAGTTCTTAAAGTATTCACTTCCTTTTTCTTTAGCTATATTGGAGATTTGTTTCATAAATTATGTTCTATGTTCCTAACAAAAATGACTAGTCAGTATCAAATGGTAATTTAGGGGGCTGGAGAGATGGCATAGCGGTTAAGGCATTTTCTTGCAAAGCCAAAGGATCCCTGTTCATTCTCCAGGGCCTGTGATGTCTTATCAGACCTGGGTTTACTCACCCATCTATTGGGATGACTACACCCATATCCACAGACAACTCCATAATCACAGCCAGCCTAACTGGGAAGAAAATACTTTCACTTTCTTTTCTATGAGGAATGCAGAAATACCTTCAAAGTAACTCTGCCTGTAGCATTATAGAAAGAAAAATCCTTAAGGCAACTGAGTGAAAGTTTGTTGTAGAGTGGAACATTTCATTTATTAATATCAAATGGCTTACTAATGACCAAAATGTGTATATAATCTAAATTTGAATAAATTAGAATAATTCTTTCTAACTTAATGTTTACTACTTACTATACAGGCTTGACCCTGCATTCCCAGCTAAGGATTCTATGCCCATGTCAAGCATAGTGCCATCCTACATGGCAATGACTACTGCTGCCGAACGGAAACGGAAATTAATAAGGTATGGTCAAATGTAGATTATTTCAAGCTCCATAGAAGGTCACTTTACACTTTAATTTCTCTTAACTTTTTATTCCTCCTCATTTTATTATTAATTCATATTTAATCATTTATACTAAGTACCCTGAGCAAAACAGGGATTTATGTTACTGAAAGGCAATCTTGATGAACTCCAAGTATTTCACTTGAATTTTACATAAAGTAGTCCATCTTTAAGATAATTAAAAATGAATTAAAGCCAAGTGTGATGGTGCACACCTTTAATCCCAGCACTCGGGAGACAGAACTCAAAGGCGATCCTCCTACCTCTGCCTCCCAAGTGCTGGGATTAAAGGCATGTGCCACCACACCCAGCATGGATTTTGATCTATAACAAATCAAGTCTTTTTCTCTGGTTGTAACCCTGTCACTAGTATCAAACCAAGATACCCATCATGAACAATGGCAGGTGTCTTAGAATCATTCCTAACAGCTACCCTGAAGCACTGGAGAGCCAGCAAGACAAAGGCCCTCAAGGGTAGAACTTCCCAGAGAAAGAGAAACACTCTATATGAGCCACATGTAGAAAATCACCCTGGTTTTAGTTCTGTTAAAATGAATCAAATATATAATCTGGGACTAAAAACTTAAGAGTTAGTAAAATTAGAAACTAATAGGTAAATCAAAGTTAACAGGTTAGTCCCAGCAAGAGAATTACTGAGATAGAAGGTAAGATGATAGACAAATGTCTGAATTAGTATAGAAAGAGTAAAAAGAGCCAGGCGTGGTGGCACAGGCCTTTAATCCCAGCACTCGGGAGGCAGAGGTAGGATCACTGTGAGTTCAAGGCCACCCCTGAAACTACATAGTTAATTCCAGGTCAGCCTGAGCTAGAGTGAGACCCTACCTAAAAAAAAAAAAAAAAAAACAGACTGAGCAAATATAAAACAGGCATTTTTATTTTCTACATTATTGTGAGTAGACAAGCATAACAGCTCAAGTTTACTCTTCTAAATTTCCTACTTTCTACTGTGGATCTGTTACATCTGGGTAACAAGAAATGAATTCACAAATAGCATGATTACCTGTGCTTCAGAGAATGTCTTCACATACGTGAATTTAGGATCTTTTGCTACTCCAAAACCAAAAGTAGAGCAGAGATGTGGACTGTAGATTTTGTGTTTATGAATTGATTTTTCCTGAATATCTCAGACTCCATGACGGTGAAAATTTATACAAAAGTCTCCCTTACCCGTAGTTTTTCTTTCAACAGTTTCAGTTGCCTGCATCAACCAAGGCTGCAAAACATTAAATGGAAAATTTCAGAAATTAACTTTCATGCCATTCTGAGTAGTCTATCTCTTCCCATCCTTCTCCATGTATTGTTCTTCATCTAACATATCTCTGGATGTGCTGCCTGCCATGAGCCTGGTTATTAGTATTCACTTGGAGTGGGTAGTGCTTATTCAAATAACCCTTGTTTTGCTTAGTCTCCCAGACACAAACAGTGCTGATGCTAACAATTTGGATATGCTATAGATAAGCCATAAATTAACTCCTCTAAAGAAAAAAAAATGAAAGTTTTTCATAGATGTGTAAGTGTAGGAAAAAACGCAGCAGATGCTGACTTCAGTCCTATTCATGATTTCCAGATCCACTACAATCATAGAATGATACCTTATGGATAAGGAGGGGCTACGGGATTTACCAAGATAACAAGTTTGAATTGTGTAATTAGTCTGGCTGACTTCATGAGTTAGCCTAGCTCACCACCATCATCTGTTTCATGCATTTGATCACTAATTTGTATCGTCTCAATGTTGTCATTCTTCCCACCAATTAATATGTTTTTTGCTTCTTTAGTGGTAGTATGTTCCCTTCTGCTTACTAAAATATGGCAAATGTTTGTAACTTAAGAATCTTAAGATGTAAACACAAGTCATTATCAAACACATGTTTGTTTTCAGAAATGCCTATGTATGTGACTTGTGTGCTGCTGGTTTAAAGGAGTTGAAGGACCACTACATAAGCAACTGTATTGTGAAATAATATTAAAAGACATGTAAAGAAAGTAACTTGATTGTTCATAGCCTAATAATTACTCTGTTACATTCCCTCTGGTGCTAATAATTAGATCCTGCCATTAACTAAGGTTAAAAGAGATTAATGCTAGAAATGTACATAATTACTTTATTTTTAATCTTCCTTTTCCCCAATTAAAGCTACATGAGCTCAGGTAATAAACTCTGGTATTTTCCACTTAGCAGCTTTATATACATGTTTAGTTGTATGTCCTGTAGCAATGTTTTTAAAATATAATGAAGGGAAGTCTCCCTGTATATTTATTTAATCTATCTTTTACAAATTTTTCTCTCTTAAATAAAAATTAGAGTCCAAAAGTTCTGAGTGTTACAAAATCTACCAAGCTGAATTTTTGTCTTAAAAACTGGGAATGTTTGTTTGTTTGTTTGTTTGTTTGTTTATCTCAGTAACCATTTTGATTGAATTGATCTGGTATACAAGCACCATGTGTCTTCTTAGCACTCAAAAATGGTTTTACAGTTGCTGTGCATTTTTATTTGTTTAGAAAGATATCTAATGATTCCAGCTAGAAAGAATATTAAATATATTATTTATTAAATAGAATATGTATTAAATTCTACACATAAGATGGGAAAATGTAAATTCTTAACATTACTGATATTTGTAGAAATAGAGTTGGCTTGTAATTGAAACTCATTAAATTTCTTCAATATTGTCTTTAACACACTTTACTCAGATCAATTTGTCTTTTTATGTTATGATCCAATTTGGAACTAGTTTATCTAAATCCCAGAAAATTTGCTTTCTCTTGATTTGTGTGTAAATAATGCAGCCTGTGTTATTAGGCTCAGTTTTTATTTCTAGAACTGTGAATCTTAATCTAATGTTTAATGATCAAATAAGAGCATAAATTCAGTAAAAAGTAAGGACCTGACACTAACCAAAGTAGAGAATCGTAGCACAAAATATAAAGACAAAAGCATTTCTTACAAAGTCAGTGATAACCTTGATCTATATAACCATGAGAGTATTTAGTATTCAAATCATAGGAATGAAAAATATCCACAACTGAATATGTTTGCTCACGAGGCAAGCTTTGCATGTTGAGCACACTAAGTACAGTGACTATAGTTTCTCTCAGGAGCTCTAGAAAATTGAGATATGAGATATTTTTCTCTGTATTCAATGTGCTCAAAACCCTGGCATGTGTCCCATGCCATCATACTAGGTTGGCATTTCTAGGTATTAATAAGCACATAGCATGTGCGCCTTCTCAGCCCCAAAGGTAATGCACCTAACCAAACTGCCACATGCCTGGATTGCCACATGGAAAAATTTTTGCCATTAAAGACAGTCCCCCAGTTGTCAGTTGACAACCAAGTTAGCTTTAGTTTATAAAGTGGTATATAGTATCTTCATGAGCCAAATTCCCTAAAATTAGTTTATCTGAATCAGTATAGGTGTGCCTTCCACCCAACTTCAGTCTACTTCAGGACTGAGAATATTGCTGCTTTCCTGAGCCCTGATCAAATGAACCACATCCACAAAATTCACAGCTTCTTCAAGTCTGAGAACTTAGAGTTCTATTTCCTCCTTCTACTTCATATACCTCAGGTTGATGTCTGACTTTTTTCTCCACCCCTATGTTTGTTCATTGTATAAGTCTTTAAGACAAGGACTGTTTGTGTCTTACTTACTTGGAGATCCCATTAAAGCTGTAATGTGTTTAGTAATATCAGCCTGAGTTAGAATTTGGTCTGTTAGCTGGGTGTGGTGGCACATGTCTTTAATCCCACAAGTCAGGAGGCAGAGGTAGGAGGGATTGCTGTGAGTGCAAGGGTCAGCCTGGGACTACATAGTGCCAGGTCACCTTGGGCTAGAGTGCGACCCTACCTCGAAAAACTAAAACCAAAAAGAAAAGAAACAAGAAGGAGAATTTAATTTATTAATAATTTGTGATTCCTAAATTGCTGAAGGTAAAACAAATATAAATACCGTCTCTTCAATTTCTGTATTTATATATACATTCTTTAATTTCATCATTTTATTACTATGTTCTGACTTAATATGACTTCTAGATGATCAGTCATTCTTGCTTCCTTTGGTAAGAAATTTGGTTTTTAGTGGGGCATGGTGGCACATGCCTTTAATCCCAGCTCTCGGGAGACAGAGGTAGGAGGATTGCTATGAGTTTGAGGCCACCCTGAGATGACAGAGTTAATTCCAGGTGAGCCTGAGCCAGAGTAAGACCCTACCTGAAAAAAACAAAAAACAAAAAAAAGCCGGGTGTGGTGGCACACACCTTTAATCCCAGCACTGGGGAGGCAGAGGTAGGAGGATCACTGTGAGTTCAAAGCTACTCTGAGTCTACATAATGAATTCCAGGTCAGTCTGGACCAGAGTGAGACCCCACCTCACTTCCAGTTACTTACATTGTGTCACAGCTATTGCTTCTTTCTTTTTTTAATTATTGTTGTATGTAGAACATAAATAACTCAAATATATTTTTTAAATGCTACAGCTAATTGAAAACTTTTCCTCACCAGTTCTACATCAAATACTTTATTAATTGCTGAAGAAAAACATGGATTTGCCAAACGCATTCGACAGGATAATTCAAGTGATAAGCTCTTAAAAGAAAATAGACCCATACTCGGTATGTTTGAGCTCTTAATTTGATATTTACTGACATGATTGTCTAACATATATACATTACTTTACGTTTTTTCCAGTGTCTTCATGGTAATCACCTTTTGTGTAGTATTCATCATTGTTATTGTGTGGTAAAATAGGTGTGATTGTCCACATTGCAGATAAGGAAACAAGACACAACTTATGAAGTACTTCTCTAAGGTCACATGAATATTAAGGTAGAGCCAGAATTCAGAATGAAAGGGTTCCTCTCAACTTTTATCCTATGCCCTTTTTTGCTATCTAAGTGCCTTGTATTTTAGAAGAATTGGTAAATAATTTAGCTGTTAGTTAAAATAGTTAAATATATAGTGAGATGCAGGTAGATGGATGAATGAAAAAAGACAAGGCAGGTGGATAAATACGTTATGTTTTTGAGACAGGGTTTTGCTGTGTATCACAAACTGGCTTTGAATTTGTGGTCCTCCTTTCTGTGCTTCTAAGTACTGAGATTATAGGCATGCACCACCATGCCCAGCTCATTATACTTTATAAAGAAATTACACCCACTTGTAACTTCTCTCAACCTATTTTTAATAATTTGGCCTATGATTCATAAATGTAATTACTATACAAAAAACTAGTTTGTGTCTAGTTGTAACCGTATTGTAACTGACATTTAACAGTTTGAAACAGATATTAAAAGCCTGCATTCCTTTAATCACATAAGTGAGATGAGTCCATGGAAACAAAAATCCTTAAGTTGAAATATGAGTGTGTCATACCAACCAATTCTGGGCTACAATATACAGACCTGTGTCTCTCCAACACTACAGTTCCCAATACTTCTTCCAGAAAGTACCTAAGCACTCACCTTGTACTGGGTCCTACAGTGAACACAACCATCAGTAGGTCCTAGTATGGTTTCTTCTCAAAAGAAGCTTACAGTGAGATTTTAAAGAGGTAATTCTCATATATAAAACTTTGAAGCCGGGTGTGGTGGCACACACCTTTAATCCCAGCACTTGGGAGGCAGAGATAGGAGGATTGCCATGAATTCAAGACCACTCTGAGACTACCAAGCAAATTCCAGGTCAGCCTGGGCTAGAGTGAGACCCTACCTCAAAAAAAAACTTTGGCCAAGCATGGTGCCATACATGTTTAATCCCAGCACTCGGGAGGCTGAGGTAAGAAGATTGCTGTGAGTTTGAGGCTAGCTTGAAACTGCATAGTGAATTCCAGGCCAGCCTGGGCTGGAATGAGACCCTATCTCTAAAAACCAAAACAGCAAAACTTTGATACTTCTCGTATTCTAGAATACTATGAAATGTATCATGTAACTCTAATTTAAATAGATGTACATTAAAAGGTGAGAGGGGAAGTTTTTGCCTAAGGGAAAATTTAGCTAATGCTAAGTTAAAGATTATGATTGTTAAGGGTCCAGAAACAGGAAAGTGTAAAAGCTCTGCCTAAGGAAAGAATCTCCCTAAAAGTTGATCATGCATGAAAGAAAACTAATGCGTATTGGAGAGTCTTGATTTTCTTCTCAGTACCAGGCATGAACTCCTCCAACAGTGGTTACCAATTCCTCCACAACACCTACACTGTTCTGAACCCATCAACATTTTCACAATGAGGTCAAAAAGAATGAGACAACTAAACAGGAAGGACTACCTTAAAACAGGAGGGTCCTCAGTGGAATGGGGGGTGGGTGAGGGGAAGAGGATCACCTGATGAGAATGCAGCCAGATTACAGTATGTCCACAAAGTAAAGTTCCCAATTAAAAATTAGGGGCTGCAGAGATTGCTTAGTGGTTAAGACACTTGTCTGTGAAGCCTAAGAATACTTACTGGAATCTCCCACACATAGCCAGACGCACAAGGGGTCTCACACGTCTGGAGTATGTTCACAATGGCTGAAAGGCCTTGGTGCGCCCATTCTCTCTCTGGCTCTGCCTAATTCTCCCTCTCCCTCAAATAAATAAATAAAGGCATATGTCACCACACCCTGTCTGTCAAAATTTTTTTTAAAAAAATAATAATTTTAGGACTGGAGAGATGGCTTAGCTTTTAAGGCACTTGCCTGCAGAGCCTAACAACCTGGGTTCAGTTTCCTCTTACCCATGGAAAGCCAGATAGAAAAAGTAGTGCATGCATCTGGAGTTCATTTGTAGTGGCTGGAGGCCCCCATGTGCCCATTCATATTCCCTCTCTCTGAAAATGAAAAAGAAAAAATTGAAAGAGAGACAGGCTTTGCTCAGCAATATGGAAGAAAGTGAAGTAGTACATTCAGAAGCTCACTCATGCTTCCCCTTGTGTGAAGAAGTAAGCTGGACAAAGAACCTTTAAAGCAAAGGTGTCTATATTTCTGTGCTGTTGTGTATGAAAATATGCTAATTGACCATGAATTTCAAGAAGAGACTTTCATTATACTTTTCAGCAAATTGTTGTAAATTGAATGAGTGATAAATACTCATTGAATTATACTTGCATTTATGTATCTTTATTTATTCTCTAGGGTATAAAAGAACCAACTATAAAATAAATTCAAGCACAGTTAGAAAATTTGGAAGAAACATTTCAAAAGGAAATTTGCATTAAATCACTTCAAGACCAAGGAGAAAATGAAATTAAGTATGCTTTTAAAAGTGTCAGTGTCTTTTCTGAAATGTATTTAAAATTTTTTGGAAGACCCTCTAAAACTGTTTACCAAATATTTTCAACTAGCAAAAAATGAAAATGTAAACATAAAATTATAACAGTGAAGTTTATGCTTCAAGTTTCTATTTGTTGCCCTTGACAACCCCTAAGTCAGCATGATGTCAGGTTAGTTTTCCTCTGCCATGCGTTGATTAGAATATTTTAGGAAACAGTGGCTTTAAATTCTCTTTACCATTTTCCAAAATATGGATAATTTAGAAGTCATAAAATAACCCAAGATATTATTGGTGTTCTGTTATGTCATACTACATGGTTTCACTCATGTATGTGGTTTTCCTTTCTAAAAGTACTTTTGTATAAAAATGTAGATATATTTGCCCATAAAGTTGTAAATATTATTTAAATGTCTATTGTGAATGAAACATTGTCCTTACTGCTTGATATATTAAAGATGTCATTTTTTTAAAGTTCGATTTGCTTATTTGATTACTTCCATTGCATACTCTAAACTGTTATTTTATGCAAATGTGAATTTTTATTTTTATTTATTTGAGAGCAACAGACAGAGAAAGAGGCAGATAGAGAGAGAATGGGTGTGCCAGGGCCTCCAGCCACTGCAAACAAACTCCAGATGCATGTGCCACCTTGTGCATCTGGCTTACATGGATCTCCTGGGGAATCAAGCCTCAAATCAGGGTCCTTAGGCTTCCCAGCCAAGCACTTAATTGCTAAACCATCTCTCCAGGCCCCAAAATGTGTTTTTCTTTTTTTTCTCTCTCTCTCTTTTTTTCTTGTTGTTGTTCTGTTTTTATGTGTATTTCTTATTAGATTGAGGTATGCGTACAAGACCAGATTTGAAAATAAATCCATACTTTTTTTTTTTTTTTTTTTTTCAATAATGATGAGTAATTGGTTGGAGAGATGATTTAGTGGTTAAGGCACCTGACTGCAAAGTCAAAGGATCCAGATTAAATTCTCCAGGACCCATATAAGCCAGATGCACAAGGTGGCGCACGCATCTGGAGTTCATTTGCAGCAGCTAGAAACCCTGGTCTGACCATTCTCATCCTCTCTCTCTCTCTTTCTCTCTCTTTCTCTCTCTTTCTCTCTCCCTCTCTCTCTCTCTCTCTCTCTCTCTCTCTCTCTCTCATCTGCCTCCTTTTCTCTCAAATAAACAAAATATAAAAAGTAATAGTGATGAGTAATGACAAAATTTTAATCATTCCTGGTGTTACAAGCTACAACATAATGAATGGTACAGCCTTGTTCTCTACTTGTGCTTAGTCTACTTCTGTGTTGACTAAAACATGTATTTGACTAATCATATGTTTAAGTGTGTATCATGGAAAGGACCTTCACTCCATAGCAAACAGTCATGCATCAACTGATTACAATGTCTTAAGTCTTTTAGTCTGGTTTTTCTATATCAATCTGAGGAAGTATGAGATAGGATGATATTCGTTTAAGTATGCTTGCAAAGGCCAATAAGTCACCACACCTCATTGTCCACCATACACTGTAGTTGTGTGATTTTTTTAAAAAAATAGATTTTGCCTTTGTAAGAATTAATGATTATTTTGCAATTGAACTATGTTGTGAAAAATTAGGGATATTAGAAATTATGAAAGTGGAAAAACAAAGCTCTTCAACATGTGAATAAAGAGAAAATATGTGTATGTACCTAGATTGTGGATGCTGTCAGGGGCTGGAGTGATGGCTCAGCAGTTAAGGGTGCTTACTTGCAAAGCCTGATGGCCTAGGTTCGATTCTGTAGTACCCACGTAAAGCCAGATGCACAAAATAGTGCATGTGTCTGAAATTTGTTTGCAGTGACAGGAGGCCCTGACACACTTACACTTACTGTCTCTCACTCTTTGAAACACTTTTGAAAAGAATTCTGTCACTCTAAAAGCATTTGTAAATGAACTATTTAAAAACTAGGCCAATCATAAGTATATATCACTCTGATTTTAAAACACCTGTATAACCATTATATATTGTGAAATGCAAAATCATTAGTACCTCAGAAGCCCCCTTTGCACCTTTTCCCATGTACTACCTTCCTAGAGAAAACAGCTGTTTCTCACAGTATAGACTGGTTGTTGTAATACATCTAATAATAGATTGCACTAAAAAGTAATACTGAAATCCATAAAATTTCCCTTTCCTCCTCATCCTCTACTAGTATTTCAATGTGTAACTAATGTTAATAGTTCAGATACCCCAGCAAGTATTTATCCCTGTGTTAGTGACTTTACTTTTTGTTGTGACAAAATGTTTGTTAAATGCAGCTTAAGGGAGGGTTTGTTTTGAGTCACAGTTTAAGAAGGAATACAGTTCCTTGTGGCAAGAAAAGTATGATGGCAGGATCATGAGGCAGCTGTCTCACACATTACATCTACAGTCAGAAGCATAGAGAGATGAATGCTGGTGCTCAGCTTACTTTCTCCTTTTTATTCAGTCTGGGACATCAGCCAATGTTATAGTGCTGCCTACATTCAGAGTAGCGCACTGGAAATTACCCCGCCCCCATGGACACACCCAAAGCTGTGTTTCCTTGGTGTGGTTTGAATGTGAATGAATGTTCCCAATGGCCTCAGGTATTTTTTTATTAAGATTAAGCTTCCTGCTTGAATCTCCAGCAGCCTGCTGGAGGGGGCTTGTCACTGGGGGCAAATCTGGATTCTAGCTCAAAGGACTGGAATTTGCGCTCAGGGGTGGGTGTTTACTTGCTTCTTTTTGATGTTTGCTGGCTGTTTGGTTTTTTTTTTTTTTTCCTTTTCGATTTATGAAAGGAAGCCAGCTGCCATTGTTAGAACATCCTCTGGATCTGTATGTAATCTTTTAATAAATCCCTCCCATAAACTGGTTAGATATTCATCCCAGCAATGTGGGTAGTGTTTACAACACACCAGGAATCTAAATCTAGTCAATGTGACAAGATTAACTATCACAAGTCAACATGCACCGAAGCATATTTAAACCTTTACCTTCCTACCCTTTCCTCATATTCTCTTAGCCATCTCATAGTGTAAAGTGCATTCAGTTCATCTCTAAACATCTCTCTAGTCTTTAATAATCCCAACACTTGGACTGGAGAGTTGGTTAATGGTTAAGGTGCTTGCCTACAAAGTCAATGGACCCAGGTTGAACTCCCCAGCAGCAGCTAGAGGCCCTGGCACGCCCATTCTCCCCTCCCTCTCTCTCTTTCTCTCTTTCTCACTCTCCCTCTCTCTCTGCCTCTTTATCTCTCTCAAATAAAAAATTTTAAACAATAAGGTGGAAAAAAATAATCCCAACATTTTATAAGTCCAAAGTCTCTTCTAACACTCAAGGCAATCTCAACTATGAGTTCCTATTAAAAAAAATATGTACTTGCATATGCAATGGCATTGCATAAACATTCCCATTCCAAAGGAGACAAAAATGAAGACAGCAAAGAAACATGATCTACACCAGCAAGATAAACATGAAACCCAGTAGTTCCATGTATGATATCTGGGACCCAGGTTGGAATCATCTGGGCTCCATTACCCTTAAGCAGTCCAGTCCTCCAGCTCTGCTTACAGCACATAGCTTCTCCCTTGAGCTTGTTCCTTCCTATTCCTGCAGCTTTCCTTGGCCAACATCCCCTGATCCTGACCTTGTTAACATTAGGTTCCACCTTCCTTACTTCACTCAGTCGCCTTGCAGGGAATCAGCCTGCTACCTATTCCCTGGCCTCAGCAGCCTTCTGCAACCTCCTCTCTGACCTGACTCTTAAATCTCCCATGCCTGCAAAACTAGTGCCAAGTACTGCTGCTACATGCTAAAGATGTAGCTGGTTTCCTTGGACCACAGCTGTAGCAGCCAGCCTTTCTGATTCTGCAGAAGCACTTTCCAAGGTAATTCTCGAGCAGGGAACAATGTCTGAGGAATTCTTATTTTAGGCTCCTAAAAACTTACCTTGAATTTTCACAAGATGGATTATTCAGTGGGTAGCCCTGTCTCTAGCATGCCTTTCCTATTGTCCCAATATAGTGGAAAAGGATTTGTTTTCATAGAGCTAATCTTAACAATTTGTGTTAGTTACAGTTGCTTTCTCAGTACCTGCTTTGGCAGTTTTAAACTTGCTCCTTTCTCCACCAGGGTACATGTTTTTCATATCTTTGCTCTTCCCCATTGCTCTTTCTCACTGTAGACCAGGATAAGATCAGTGAGCAGTAACCAGAACACAGCATGAATGCTATCCTGTCCTAAGATTTCCCCTGCCAAGGAATTAGCAGATTGAATGTCAGTGCTGCCTTCACTGCTAGCCAGTGAAGCTTCTCTATTGAAATGGCAGTAGACTGAGGAGACTGAAAACTAATCCAAGCAGAAAATAGGCTATAGAGAGTTCACCACTAAAGATTTCTATCACTTTGTCCAAGGCTCAGGGAACATTGAGGAAGATGGAGTAGAAGGAATGTAAAAGCCCCAAGGTGGGAAGGCAAAGCATACTGTGGGGGCACTGTCCTTTCAACATGAAACAACTAGTGCAGTCATGACCCCCATGGTCGTTATTGATACCCCACAAGACCTTCACTGTTCTGACATCTTAAATAGGTTAACACAGAGGACAGAGAAGGACGAAATGAATGAGACAACAAAAAAAAGGACTACCTTGAAAGAGGAGGAGGGGGACCAAAGAGGATAATCTGATGGGAACACAACCAAATTATAGTATGTCCATAAATTAAAATGCACATGCACACAAAAATAAAAGATTGCCTCTGCTAAACAAATTAGTCCATTACTTTTAGACTCAGGCTCACTCAAGTTCTCAGGACACAGCTCAAATGCAACTAGATTAGAATATCACGTGATAGCCTCTGGCAAGTCCCCAGAAGAGCCTTTGTTCCAAACTGAAACCTCATGAACCAGGCTCCCACTGCTCACGTTTCTTTTGGTATTCTGATCTGTCACACTCACCAAAATAACCCATCAAGCTCTGCTTACATTATTCCAGGGTGTTTCTAGCTTGAAGTTCCACACTTCCACATTCTTCCCACAAACCAGGTCTAAAGGTCTGGCAACCTCATGGCTAGGTTTATCATAGCAAAGGTTTTACTTCTTGGTACCAGTTTCCATAGTAGTTGCTTTTCTTGTTGCTGTGACAAAAAACAACATAAGGAAGGAAGGGTTTATTTTCACTCAGCCTAGGTCTTCTGCCCATGGGATGGTGCTACCAGCATTCAAGGTGAGTCCTCCTCTGTGGAAAAACCCTCATAGACATAGTTAGAAGTGTTTCCATGGTGATTGTAAATTCAGTCACTGACAGTGAAGATTGACCATCACAGTGAGTAACCCTATATGCTTAGATTACTAAAAATTGGATTATACTTTATTGTTTTTGCAATTTCCTTTTTCTCATTTATAATCATGGATTTTGGTGAAATTTTTTGTGTGACTTTCAAAAATACTGCTACAACAACAAATAGGAAATGAATCTGTTTTTACCATTTTTACATTCATACTGTCCCTTTCTTTGCTCCCTCTGTGTCTTATTCCCCCATCCTTTATTTATTTGCAATCACAGAGAGAAAATAGGTGTGCTACAAACACCAGATGCACGTGTCACATTGTGCATCTGGCTTTACCTTAAACATTGAACCATGTCTCCAGCCTCAGCCACCTGATTTTTGTTTTGTTTTGTTTTTGAGATAGGGTCTCACTTTAGGCCAGGCTGACCTGAAATTCACTCTGTAGTTCCAGGCTGGCGATCCTCCTACCTCTGTACCACCATGCCAGTTGTAAGATATCATTTTGACAAAGAAGACTGTGCTTACCTTCTTCCCAAAATTAGTTGGAGAGCATGATTTTATGTGCCTTGAAGTTACACTTTGCTTACCTGATGCTTAGTTTGCCAAGATGTAGAGAACTGCCATGGCCTGTCTGAGCTGCATTAACAGAGTGCCCTAGGCTGTGTGACTTTAAGCATTTCTGAAAGCTGGAAAGTCCCAGGTTAAGGATGCTGGCATCCAATGAGAATCATCACAGGATACTTGCTCTTTTTAGTGTACATAAAATACTAAATTCATAATCCCTCCTATGACTTCTCCCAAAAGTGGTTCTTGGCAGGTAAGCCGGATAGACCATCCTTCTCAGAGTAAATGTAGTACTACACTAACTACTTAAGACATACAAATGGCAAGTTATGCACCACTGCCACAGTGACTAGTCCATCATGCAAGGAGTTTGGATAAAGGTTAGTTCTGAAACATTTCTGTCAAATATATCTGTCACATATAAAACAATGTGTTTATATGCATAGCTAAGCAGATGTAGGGCTAAACTAGTGAAAAGTCTTAAAAAATGCTTATTCTTTCAAACAGATGGAAGGTGAAAGATGTTTGGTATACAAATTAGTGACATAAATTGTAAACAGTTTTGTGTTTTGGACTATGCCTCATTCCTCATTTCCAGAATATTTTTGTCTCTTAAAAAAAAAAACACTTTTTTGTCGGGGGAGGGGTGGGAAGAAATTGTTGAAAAGGTCTCACTATGTAATCATCTGGCCTGGAACTCACTGTATAAATCAGGCTGGCCTCAAAACCATAGCAATCCTCCTGCTTCAGCTTCCTGAGTGCTAAGATGCACTCACCATGCCTGTCCTGGAAAAAAAATTAATTGCATTATGGTCATCACTTGAAGTCTAATCTGTTCACATTTCCTCTCAGGTCAGCTCTCCTTATAGAAAGGCAAAGAGTTGGGTATCAAGACTTCAAATGTAGCTGGGTTTCTAAATTACATCACTCCCTATATACAAACAACCCAAAATTCCACAGGAGCGCACCTACTAAATTCCTCTCCTCAAATTTTCATCCCAGTTTAAATATACTTCTCTTTATTATTAGCAATTTTTATTGCCACTTTTCCCATTTTTACACTATCAAATGTTTTACATTGCTATCTTCACACCTTCCAAAATTCCACTAGTTATCCCTCATAACCACCATTCTTCTATCTTTTATACTATACAGAAAGAAAGAGGCCAGTGGGTTCATTTTTGCCTGGTAATTCCTGCATTTGCAGCAAAGTTATAAGATGTGAAAGAGCGAGAGAGATGTATGGTGGGAAATGCTAGAGTATCTGTCAGAAACTACAGTGACACAGATCTATGAATCTTGGCCATCTTTCATGTGGACTTTTCCAAAATCATTTTTAATTCCAATCTAATACTTCTGCCAAACTTGTCTATTTGGCTGAACTTACGATAAAGCCAACCTAAGACTTTTTTCTACTACATATAAATCATTCAAGCAATTGAATGTTTCTGAACTCTTGAAGAAATATGCCATTTCTATTGTTTGTTTTGGGGGGGGAAGATTTAAAAGGCAAGCTTTGAGAATTGAATTAGATAAACTCCATGCAGGTAAATTTTAACACTTCTTTATAATCAACACATTTGTTTGAATTCTTATAACAATGACCCACCCCCCTTAGGAGGCAGCTTCCTCAGCTTGTAAGCTTAATTTGGCAAGATGCATGGTGTAATAAACTTTTGGGTTAATTTTAGTAGTCTTCAAAGCTCTTCATAGTTAGACTCATTCCTCTTCTTTCCCAAAGAAAGAGATTATGTCTAACATAATTGTGATATTAAACATCTTTTGTAAGTATTGGGTAAATTTCATTATCTTTTACCGCTATTGGAAGTTAATTTTTAACTAAGGATGGTGGGAAGTGATGGCTGTCAGAGTTAGTTGGAACTCATTTCAAATTTCCCCATCTGTCAGTAGTTCAGCATCTATCTCGTAGACCCAAGATGATACAGTTGATTGCATAGAAATGACATCTCCAGGTGAAATCCATTACAAACATAAACTAATTCCCAGTCATGACCTTAATGACCAGGAGCTGATCCTTCAGCAACCAAAAGTAAGCTGTAAAATGGAGGATGAATGTAAGCATTCATTTGGCATGTGCCAGATACAAACACTTTCTAGTTTTTCCCTCCTTCATTTAATGCTCATTTAGAAATGCACACCCAAAACGGCTTGATATTTAATTCTTTTATAAACTGTAAACACATCACAGTGTGGTTTTTGGATATCTTACAAACTTTGTCTGTAAACAGAAGTTGCTTCAAGGCATATTCCAGATACTTGCTGGTTCAAAATTTTAGAAGTTTAACAAGTTCTCCAATGAATGCCAATAATTTTTAACATTTGGATAGAAAAAGCACATTTGATACAATGAATGTTATAGCTGTTTACATTTTAGTGGTTATAATCATAGCTACCTATAGGACATGTTTATATGATGAATCCTACAATACAGACAGCACCTTGAAACATCCATCTTAAAAACATTAAAATAAAAATTAAAGATTCTACATCCAATTATATTACCTAATACCAGATGGAATGTAGCATAATATTGCAAAACAGCATGATTCAGTCATACAAGTGGCTTGGGTTTGGAATAGTTTTCAATTGGAAGTGTCATTAGAAAGAAAATTGCTGGAGTTGAGAGAAGGGAAACCTGTTCCTGATCAATTTTGAGACTATTATATTGGTGAAATCAGTTGTAGCATTAGTTACCTACCTATAGCCAAATGGATCTTTTGTGTTCAAACAGAGCTATTTATACAAGAGTCAGTCATCCTACCCACAAGTGTACATGAAGGAAAGAGCTCAGAAATGATACCAGTATCAGAGCAAAAGAAATCATTGATACAACCATGAAACCAATACTTGAAATGAAAACAAAAAGTTGTGTAGGAAAACTCATTGTGCATGTTTACCTGGACTATTAAAAAAAGTCATATTTGGTATTTATTATGAACTTAACTCAGATACAGAGTTTAAAATGTTACTTATGTTATTATTACAGTAAGTGTTAGGTAGAACCCACTAACTTGCATTTAAAAAATATTCCAGGAGGCTGGAAAGATGACTTAGCAGTTAAGACAATTGCCTGCGAAGCCTAAGGACCCTGGTTCAATTCTCCAGTTCCCACGTAAGCCAGATGCACAAGGGGGAGCATGCATCTGGAGTTCATTTGCAGTGGCTAGAGGCCTTGGCACACCCATTCTCACTCTCTCTTGCTCTCTCTCTGTCTCTAATAAATAAATAAATATTTAAAATATATATTCCAGGGATGGAGAGATGCTCAGTGGTTAAGGTACTTGCCTGCAGAACCTAACAGTTCAAGTTTAATTCCCCAGTACCCACATAAAGCCAAATGCATAAGATGGTACATGCATCTGCAGTTCATTTGTAGTGGCTAGAGGCCCTTGCACACTTAGTCTTTCTATCTCCTCTCTTTCTCTCTCAAATAAATACATAAAATTTATTTTAAAAAATATGCCAGTATTTTCATATCATACTACATTTTAGCTATGTGATGTACATGGCAACAAGTCTGGACACTATGAGATCCAAGTTCACACTAGTCTAGTCAGTCACCCTTGAGCCCCAGCATCGAGCACAGTACCTGGTCTTGTGTTTACTTGTGTTCAAGAAATCCAGTATAAGACCCTCATACAGTTCATGTTGGCAATTACAGAAAGAATCAAACTGCTTTATCTTGGGGAAAACAATTTAAACAGTGTATAAATAACTGAATTTTTAGACTAGCAATAAAATGAGACTTATTTCTTATAATTATCTTTTAAAATATGTTCTGACTCCTCCAGAGTGGCCTGGGTCACAGATCCTCTCTCACTCCAGTGAGTGACTCATGTAAGTTGAGAGGTAGATGCCATTTTCCCTCTGTGTGGGCAGAAGGGTACTGGCTGTGCCATTCTTGGCACAGCTCTCATTTTAGCCCTAAATATACTAGTTTTTTTTTTAATCACATCTTTATAGTATACTTTCCTACCATGTCAGTATTACAAAGTAACTGTCTAAAGTTGTAATTGTCTATGGAATTTTTAGCTAAAAATGAAGAATTCCTTTATTTTGTTGAATTAAAACTCATCTAAACACATCTAATAACTTTTAGTAATCCTGTTAAAATTTTACCCCATCAATATACCTCTTTTTTTTGTTGTTGTTTCTCAAGGTAGGATGTTGTTCTAGCCCAGGCTGACCTGGAATTCACTATGTTGTCTCAGGATAGCCATGAACTCATCGCAATCCTCCTACCTCTGCCTCCCAAGTGCTGGGATTTAAGGCATGCATCACCACGCCCAGCTTACCTTGTTTTTTTAATACAAAGTCTCATTTCCCTAGGCTGTACATATATCAATAAATGTGTTCACTTATGAGTAGTTATCTGATGATTTAAATTGGTATTCTAACTGTCCCATACAATTCGGCTTAAATTGAAATGCTCTGGACATGCACATTGTGGGTTTAATGGTTTTTAGGTTTGGTGGGGGAGGGTTGTTTTGTTTTTATTTAAATCCTCTTTGAGGTTGACCCTAGAAAAGAAAGTCCTCCATTTCATTGTCTAAGGAAAATGCCCTTTCTCTGTAAATTCTCAATATGTCACTGTTCTTCAACACTTCATTTCCTACACTAAGTAGTATAAGTTCTTCCCATATAAACCAGTTCTCCAAATCTCTGGGCAACAACTGGATATCTGTCCTCTAGTTCAATTATGACACTAACTACCTGGAACTAATGCAAGACCCCACAGGGCAAGGGTCCAGTGCCACAAGAATATGCCCAACCTCAGACATCAATCACAAGTGAGATCCCCAGATGGTCTATACATCCCCATCCAACTCGGCTACAAGTTCAGTGTCCCCATGACCTTCTTTGGTTTGATCATTTGCTATCACTGCTCAGAGAAACATTTTACATATGTCTACCCATTTCTTACAAAGACTCTATCTCAAGAGCCACCAAATAGAAGGTGTGGAAGAGGAAGGAATGGGGAAGGTAGAAGGAGTTATCACATCCTCTCCAGACACCTTATCTCCACATGATCACTAATATGGAAGCACTCCAAACCCATCCTTTTGAATTTTTTTTTTTTTTTTTTGGTTTTTCGAGGTATGGTCTCACTCTGGCCCAGGCTGACCTGGAATTAACTATGTGGTCTCAGGGTGGCCTTGAACTCATGGCGATCCTCCTACCTCTGCCTCCCGAGTGCTGGGATTAAAGGCGTGCGCCACCATGCCCGGCTCCTTTTGAATTTTCATAGAGGCCACATTATGCAGGCATGTTTGATTAAATCATTGATCATTGAGAATGAAGTCAGTCTCTAGGCCCTCCAGCCTCTCCTGTAATCACGTGACTGCTTCCCTGGCAACCTGATCCCATATTGTGGTTATGGGATCTTTCCAAAATTTCCTCATTAAACTAAGCTCAGGTGTGATTGAAAGAAGCTTGTTAGGAATAACAAAAGATATTCTATTTGCCTTTGTTGCTCTTAGCCCTTAGGAAATTCCAAGGGTTTTAAGGCACTCTGTGCCAACAACAGAGATAAACACCAAACATATATTTCTTATTAAAAATTAGAGTATCACATATTCTCATTGTTGAAAATTGGTCTTTGTACCTTAGGGTAAGAACTATTAGGAGTTTTCTTTTCATCTCTTCTGACTTCCCATTCAATGCAGGAGTCTCTTCAATGCCATTTTTAACCTCTTCCTGGAATTTTTCATGGATAAGAAATTAATCTTTTGTGAGGAGGCACATGCCACTAACGGAATGTCATAATTTTTAGAAACATCTCAACCAAATTTAAATTTGGTCCACAAAAACTTTGTTCCACTAGCTCTGTTTTTGAAAGTAATAAAGTTGCATATTTTGTTGCCAATTTGCCACTTACACTTAAAATCTGCTATTCAGGATCATTAACCTTTATTACAAGGACTTTATAATGTCACTGGGAAATAGCCAGTTCCTGATTGTTTGCATATGCGATATTAGTCAGAAATGTCTGCAGCTGCAAGGAAGAGCATACCCAGCCATAATAGCTTCAAAAGTGAGGAGTTGCTTCCTCTCATAACTAGAAACCTGGAGAGTTGATTGCCAGTGTTTGCTCTAGAGTTCAGTGGTGCTTAGAGATGTTTTCTCTGCAATTCTCTAGGTCCTTCTGGTCATTTCCTATGATCAAGGCAAGTATAATGTTTTTCCCAGCTGTATCTCTTCTTCTCAAGAAAGCAAAAGCTTCCCAGAAGTACTCTAAGTAAACTGGATGGTTTCTATACTATTTGATTCCCACACCTTAATGGAATATGACACTTAGTAAGTGATCATTAAAAGTTATGATAATAATACATGAATGAATATCTTTATCAACACAAGCCATGTGAACACAACTTTGTCTTTAGAGAAATTCAAACCCAATATTAAATTCAAATAAACACAATCAAAAATATCTCATTCCATGTTGAAAACAACCATAAGGAAGCAATTAAAAGGAGACATATTTCAGGGTTATTCTTTGCTTGCTTGCTAGTAGTTTAAAACTTTCAAAAGCAGCTTCAATGATCTACAGTCAATGATCTTTATCCAAATAAATAATAATAAGTAGGTAATCAGTAAGTTGTTGTTGTGGAGTTTTTTCCTGGTGAAATGACAACAGATAAAGGAAAATATTGAAACTTTGCACAAAAGTCCAAAACTAGTCGGCAGAGTGTAAGAAATGCAAAATCTTGCACTTCACCCCAGACCTTAACCAGAAAATCCCTATTTTGGGAAAAAGTTATTTGAAATGTACATGTCCATACAACATCATGTTTTCTTGATAATGTGATGATACAATGAGTGCTCTATTCTTTTGCATGACCCGACTAAGAATTCTCAATGTTATCATAAAATGTCATTTATACAGAACTAAATAATAGTGTTTGATCTCTGTGAAAAAAAATGTCTACTGTAGAGCTGGGGAGATCACTTAGCAGTTAAGGCACTTGCCTGCAAAGCCAAAGGACCCAGGTTCGATTCCCCAGGACCCATGTTAGCCAGATGTACAAGGTGGCTCATGCATCTGGAGTTCTTTTGCAGTGGCTAGAAGCCCTGGTTCACCCATTCTCTCTCTCTTCCTCTCTCTCTCCCTCTCTCTCTCTCTCTCTCTCAAGTAAATAAATAAAAATAATTTTTTTTAAAAAAAAAGAAAATGAATGCTCTATATCAGAGTTTCTCAACCTTGGTCTTACTGACACTTGGGCCCCAATTGTTCTTTGTTAGGAAGAGCAGGCTGTTTAGCCACATTCCTGGCCTCGATTAAATAGATGCCAGTAGCAATCACCACTCTAGTTGTGCAAACCCAAAATGTTCCCAGACCTTGCCAAATTTCTTCAGGGGGCAAAATAGTCCCAACTGAGAAACAGTGCTCTCTGCATGAAAACCTTGTCATTTGACAATGAATTTTCCAAGCAGCAACTCCTAACTTCTTTCTATCTCTTCTTTTGTTTCTTAGTTCATACCCAGATGCCAATGTTTTTTGTATTTCATGTCATTATATATGTTTGGATATGCTTTTTATTTTTCTTTAGCTACCTTTAATCTTTAAGTGATTTAAAAAAAAATTGAAGGTGTGTGGACAGCAAACTTACCAAGTTCTTACTTATCCAGAAATGTCTGGCTTGGTCTCACTAGCTTAGCTGAGTGTAGAAACCTATATTCAGTATCTTTTACACGTGGACGTTGAAGATTGGCCCACAATTGTTACTAATGTGAAGTCTCACACCACTGTTTTTATTTACTATATTTTGGGGCATAAATCTGCCATGTAATATTTGTTGGACCTGGGTCAGGACCGGGACCAGGACCAACTGAGTAAGTCTCCTCTTGAAAATGAAAGAGAAAGTGATCTCGACAGCAATCGATTGTCCTTTATTCAAAGCAAAGAACAATAAAGGGCAGATAGTCTTTCCGTGGGATTCGAGACTGCTCTCACACAGAGCTGAGCTGGGTTTTAATGGGGTCAGAGGTGGGAAAAGGGGAGAAAAAAGAGCCATCAGAAAAGGGGTAGAGGAAAAGAAGGGGTACCAGGCTGTTCCACCTGTTGAATCTGTTTGTCTTCTTTATGGTCTTGGGACAAGAGTCTCTGCACAGTAGATGTTATTATTGGAGAAAACATTTTGAGGTATTTTGCAGCCCAGGGACATTCAGTATATCTATTGTTCTGAAACTCCAACGTCAGCTTGCCAGGTCACTCTGTTACATACTAACCCTTCACTATAGCTTGATTACCTGAAAGTGTCAACATTTGACCATTATTTTTCCTACAAACCAACATTTTGACACAGTTGAATTTAATATTTGCTTTCTATTCATCTATACTTCCTCCTCATTCCCTTGGAATTTTTGTTATGACATTTTCTCCATTATTTTGTGTGTGTACTTTCTTTTACTGTTAATGATTACACTAGACATTACAATATACATCACTAACTTACCAAAATATGATGGCACATGATAGTTCTACTACGTTCAAATAATACAAAGATCTTCACCCATCCTCATATCATTTATTCCTTCCATGAATTACATACTTTATTTGTATATATAAATTTGATTTACATTTTTAAACAGTATTGTTCATTTGCAAACAGAGAGACAGAGAATGTAGGTGTGCCAAGGCCTCTTGGTGCTGCAAATGAACTCCAGATGCATGTTCCACTTTATACATCTGGCTTTATGTGGTACTGAAGAAATGAACCAGAATAATCAGGCTTTGCAAGCAAGTGCCTTTAACCACTGAGCCATCTCCCCAGATACCTAAAAGCAGGATCTTGAAGAGATCTGCACATCCATATGTATAGCATTATTCCACCATAACCAAGATGTAGAAACAACCCAGATGTCCACTGACAGACACAATGTTGCCCATAAATGCACAGACTAGTCAAACGTACTTGTAGACAGATGAGGGTTGAAGACACTGGTCTTGAAGTGAAGACAAGTTTTTTTTTCAGTGTACATGTGTTCTCATAGGCGGAATCTAGTCAAGTTCAAAGAAAGTAGTGCAGTGGTTGCCAGGGACTGCAGGGAAGGGAAATGAAGGGCTATTTGGTGAGCAGTTTGTTTTAAAAGGGTGAAAGAAAAGGTTCTGGAGATCCAAAACACAATTGAGTTTACATGACAAAACTTTAACTAGACACTTTAAAATACTGATAGTGGTAAGAGTAACAGAAGAAAAAGGAATACTTGGAAACTACACACACTTCTACATTAGCTGAGTCAAAGGAAGGATATTTTAATAGGGCTAACTGAAAGTGAATAAAAATACAATGCATCAGTTTGAGAGACACATAAAGCAGTGCTGAACAAAATTTATCACACTAAATGCTTACAATAACAATGTCTCAGAGTGGTAGCTCACACTTTTAATCTCAGCACTCAGTATGGGTAAGAGGATCATAGTGAGTTCAAGGCCAGCTTGGGCTAGAGTGAGACCCTGCATCAAAAACAAAGGTCACAATGATTTAAGCTTTCAATCTCAATAAGCCAGAAAAAGCAAAATAAACCTAACAAGGATACTATATACATACACCTGTATAAATACATACACTACCTGCTCAACGGGACTTGCTTACAAAGCCTGCTTGCCCAGGTTCTATTCCTCCATAAATCCAGATACTCAGAGAGTACATGTTTCTGGAGTTGGTTTGAAGTGTTAAGAGGCCCTAGCATGCCCATACTTTCTTTCTCTCATACATACTTTTTATTTTATTTCTTTTGGTTTTTTATTTTATTTTTAATGAATAATTTTTAAACTCTTTTTATTTTTAAATATATTTTATTTATTTAGTTCAGAGAGAGAAAGAGGCAAAGAGAGAGAGAGGGAGAAAATGGGTGTGGCGGGACACCCAGCCACTGCAAACGAACTCCAGATGCATGCTCCCCTTACGCACCTGGCTTACATAGGTCTTGGAGAATTGAACCGGGATCCTCTGGCTTTGCAGGCAAATGCCTTAACCACTAAGCCACCTCTTCAGCCCCTTTAATGAATAATTTTTAATTGACAACTTCTATACTTACAGACAAAAAAACCATGATGATTCCTTCCCCTCCCCCACTTTCCCCTTCACAACTCCACTCTCCATCATATCCCCTCCCTCTCTCCATTTGTTTCTCTTTTATTTTGATGTCATTTTCTTATCCTCCTATTATAAGCTTTCAGTCACTGGTCAACAGGGTAAAAGTTTTCAGCTCAGCCCCAGCTTGATTTCTCAGTGACCTTGCCACCCAGGCACGTGGAGTCTTCAGCAATAGGATCTTATCATATGCTTCTCATGGGAAACCAAGGGCCTTGGCAATAGCATACAATGTTTTGGAGGCAACATGGACCTCCCTGGCCAACAACTCACTGGAAGGTATCCCATCCCTGGCACTGAAATTTTTCTAGTAACACTCTATGGCTTTGGGATGTGCCATTATCCAAAAAAGTAGGTCTTCATATGTCTTATTCAGAATATCTTGAATTTTGATTGACCCTCACCCACTTTCTGTTACTCAATTTCTTCTTCTGGCCTCTCTTTTTCCATTCCACTCCCTGTTCTTCTACTTACATATATACAATACCATCTCCTTAAAGTCCTTTCCTCTAGCTTATTGGCCATTGCTACCAATTTTTGGTTCCAGCTCACACACAAGTCTATACATTCATAACTAAGATCTATATATGAGAGAGAACATGTAATGTTTGGCTTTCTGGGCCTGGGTTACCTCACTTAGTATAATCCTTTCCAGATCCACCCATCTCCCAGAAAATTTCACAATTTCATTTTTCTTTACCGCTGAATAGAACTCCATGTTTCAGAAAAGGTAAAACATGAAAAATACAATGTGTCACAGTAATGAAGTGCTTTATTTTTATTTTTATTTTTATTTTTATTTTTATTTTGGTTTTGCGAGGTAGGGTCTCACTGTAGTTCAGGCTGACCTGGAATTAACTATGTAGTCTCAGGGTGGCCTTGAACTCTCGGAGATCCTCCTACCCCTGCCTCCCGAGTGTTGGGATTAAAGGCGTGCGCCACCACGCCCGGCTATGAAGTGCTTTATAAGTGTTGCTTTTTCTCTTGTCTCTTTTTAAAATTTTTTTATTTATTTGAAAGAGAGAGAGATACAGAAATAGGCAGGTAGAGAGAGAGAGAGAGAAAGAGAGAATGGGCATGCTAGGGCCTCCAGCCATTGCAAACGAATTCCAGATGGGTGTGCCCCCTTGTTCATCTGGTTTACATGGGTCCTGGAGAATCAAGCCTTGAACCGGGGTCCTTAGACTTCACAGACAAGCGTTTAACCACTAAGCCATCTCTCCAGCCCTCTTGACTCTTTTGAAACTGCAATTAAATACATGATAAACATGTATATTTAGGTACCTTCTCCACATGTTTTCCATCCTTTGGGCTCTGTTGCATTTCTTATTTCTTTAATATCAGATTGTTTCCTTTGAAAATAAGCAATGTTACTTATTATTTGATGAACTTTTAACATTTGTCTTTGTTTCCAGAATTATTTCAGGTATTTTTACAGATATATTTTATGAGAGAAAAAAGAGCTTTTGAAACATGAATGAATGAATGAATGAATGAGGTTTTGGAATAGAAACCATATTGCATAACTTGCTAAAGGAATATACATACAAATCGATCATAATGTATCAGTGATGTAGTCTGCTGTCAGTTTCTAGTTTCTCTTTGCTAAAGAAGTAATACAACATGGCAGTTACCAATAGAGTCAACTAAACAGATGTGTGGTTTGTGCACATGTGTGTTTGAGTTCTGGCCATGTAATCTTGGACAGTAACAATATCAGTTGCTTTCTTGATGCTGGGAAAAATACCCAATCAGAACCAGAGAATGGAATGAAAGGCCTTATTTCAGCTTACAGTTTGAAAGGGAAATGTTTGCCTTAGCAGGGAAGGCATGGCAGGCCTGAGCAGGAAGCCTGTGTTGTATCTTTACAACAGCAAGCTAAAGGTTCCATAACCTCCCCAAGCTAGGCCACCAACTAGGGATTAAGTATTCAAACACATGAGGCTATGAGGGACATTTTATATTCAAGGAGCCAGGTGTAGTGGCAAATGCCTTTAATCTCAGCACTCAGGAGGCTGAGGTAGGAGGATTGCCAGGAGTTCGAGGCCAGCTTGAGATCACATAATGAATTCCTAGTCAGCCTGGGCTAGAGCGAGACCCTACCTCAGAAAAGAAAAAAGGGTATTGCTGAAGACTCCACATATTTGGGCTGCAAGGTCACTGAAAAAGTCCTGCTGGAGCTGAGCTGAAAACCATTTCCGCATAGACCAGCTAACAGAAAGCTGGAAAGGTAATTCAATGGGAGCAAGAGAAATCAATAGTAGATACTGCAAGCCTTAACTCTGGTCAATCAGGCCAAATGAACCAATGGGTTCGATAGTGGCATGTCTGTTATGGGAAAAACAACTGCTCTCTAATTGGAATGGAGGTCCACTCCATGGGAGGGAATGCATACATGTCTGACACTGAAAACCTATGACAGGGGTAGTAATGAGCCCTAGGGGTGTAACGTCTGCCAGTGTCTGGCTAAATGTATATGCTATGCTCACCAAACTGCATGGTAAGCACCCCTCTACCCATATGTTAATGCTACTCTCATCTTTAGTTAGAGAAGCTTCTCTTTTCAGATGGTGGTGACCTTGGGATAACTCAGAAGGCACTATAGTGCTGAGAAGAAGTGACAGAGGAGTACTCAGCACTGAAACATCTCTATCACACCTTCCAAAGCTCAGGGTCCATTGCAGAAGAGGTGGTGGAAAGAATGTAAGAGCCAAAGGAAGGGTAAGACTCCTTACAATTTACTCCTCCAGATACAAAATGGCCTAGATATCTATGACTTTGCAGTGCCTGACACTACCTACACAAGACTATCATAATAGGAAGAAAAGATGATGACATCAAAATAAAAGAGAGATTGAGATTGAGAGGGGAAAGAGGTATGATGGAGAGTGGAGTTGCAAAGGGGAAAGTGGGGGGAAGGAGAGAGGGAGGGAGGGAATTACCATGAGTTATTGTCTATAATTATGGAAGTTGTCAATAAAAAATAAATTAAAAAAAAGAAAAAGGGCAGGGTAAGACAAGATATATACTGTGGTAGTATGAATATGAAGAGTGCCATGTAGCCTCATGTGTTTGTGATTAAGTCTCATACTCAGTCCCAGGCTGCTAAACCTTTGGGAGATGGAGCCTTGATGGGGTAGGTGTGTCACTAGGGTCTGGCCTTGATGTTTATTAGCCCAGCTCCAAGCCCAGCACTTAGACTATTGCCATTCAAGTATGTAATAAGATGTGAGCCAGCTTCCTGCTCACTTGTGCCACTCTTTTCCCTGTCATGATGAAGCTTCCCCTCAACTGTAATCTGAAATAAACCCTTGTCTCACATCAGCTGATTTTGGTCAGATGTTATGTCCCAGCAATGAATAGGTAACTGTAACACACACTGCTTTTTCCCTAATACAACTTTTGCTATAAAAAAAAATGAAACATCTCTAAAACTACTACTACAGTATCAATATATTTATTGCCATTTTACTTGTATAACTTGATTTTAAGCAACTTATTTATTTTCTCTGTTGTAGCTGTTCCATTCACATAATACAATTACCATTAGTTGTGTAGTGGAGATAAGCTTTATGGGCAAATATTATAATTATCTCTTTAAAAAGCCATATTCAGAAAAGTCATATTCAGTTTAATCTGTAGCACAAACCTAAATATACTGGAGGAAAGTTCACTGTGATGTTGCGAAATGGGGGTTATCAATGTTTTCCCAACACTTTGGCAGAGCCATAATCAGTGGGAACTATTTAGTGCCTGGCTGTGTGCAGAGCCTAAAAGAAACTTGATCATGGTCATTTGTGAACAGAAATTGGATCCCACTTATTAACCTTTCTCCCCCAGGAACCTGGATCCTCCAGCTGTGCTTGGAACCCTTTCCCCCTTGCTCCCTCCTAGAACATAGACCATCAATTCTGACTTTTTTACCACTAGTCTTTTTATCTCTCTCCTTTGCTAGGTGCCTTTCTCATAATTTAATTCATCAGTTCACTTGCCATATTCCTGGCACAACACCAGGCACCAGGACAGATGCAAAGAATACTAAAGCATTGTTTGTCTGCTTAATTCTAGAAGTTCACAGTATAGTTAAGGAGATTTACACCAACAATAGATCCAAATACTTGGAATTAAGGCAGCTAAAAATGGCTAGCATCTTTTATTTGACTAATGTAGTGACAGTCCTCCATTCTATCCTAATTGTGATGTTTCTTGAAGCAGTATCAGATCATATGTAGACTTATTACTACTATGTACCAGGCACTGTACTCGGTGCTTTTGCCTACACTCTCTCTTAATCCTCACACAACCGGAACTCCCTCCTATTAGTCTCATTCTACAAAATGAAGAACAGGAGCAGGGAAGGTACATTATGTTTTAGCTCCCATAGCTTTAAATAGTTATCTATGTGGATGGGTTAAGAAACTTGCCATTAAAAGTAACAACTCTCAAAGTGCAATAAATAATGAAGAGAACTTATTTTATTATTATTTTATTTTGTTTATTTTTATTTATTTGAGAGTGACAGACAGAGAGAGAAAGAGGCAGAGAGAGAGAATGGGCATACCAGGTCTTCCAGCCATTGCAAACAAACTCCAGATGCCACCTTGTGCATCTGGCTTACGTGGGTACTAGGAAATTGAGCCTCGAACCAGGGTCCTTAGGCTTCACAGGCAAGTGCTTAACCACTAAGCCATCTCTCCAGCCCTCTCTTCTATTTTGATGTCATCATTTTTACCTCCTATTATGAAGGACTTGTGTAGGTAGTCTAAGGCAATGTGAGGTCATGGATATCAAAACCACTTTGTATCTGGAAAACAGCATTGTAAGCTCCTACAGTCTTTCTGCCACCTTTTCCGCAAATATTCTGAGCCTTGGAAGGTGTGATAGAGATGTCTCACTTTGTGCAGAGCGCTCCACTGTCTCTTCCTCTCAGCACTGCGGTGACTTGAGTCATCCTATCCACCTGACTTATTTTGAAGCAGCATCTCTCACTGAACTTAGAGTTCACTGATTCAGCTAGTTAGCAAGCCTTGGGGATCCTCCTGTCTCAGCTTCCCCAGCACTGAGATTATAAATTCATACTGTCACACTGGATTTTCCACTGGGGCGGGGGATCAAAATTCAAGATCCCATACGTGCACAGCAAGTACTTTACCCACTGAGCCATCTCCCCTGCCCTTCTTTATCTTCTGTCTTAAGGGTTTCATCCCCATGGTGGGATGACTGCTGTGGTATACTGAATCACAATCCTTCTGCTTCTTGTGTAATCATTTTATTTGTGTGTGAATGAGCATATGTAATGCATGTGTGTGTGTGTACAGGTGGGCACATGCCACGGTGCATGTGTGAAGATGAGAGAATAACCTTGGGGCCATTCCTCTCCTTCTACCTTTTCTCCTTCTACCTTCTTTGAGACAGATTCTCTCTTATTGTTGTCTTGCCACTGGGAAAGCCAGGACAGCAGGCCCCAGAGCTTTGGGTTTCTCCTGGCTCTGCCCCATGATATTTCAGATGCATGCACCACTTTGCAGGCTTTATGTGGGTGTCAAGCTTGAGTGGGCAGGCTTGTGGAGCAAGCTCCTTTAACCACTGAGCCATCTTCCCAACCCCTCTTTCTGATCTTGTCCAAAACAAAGTCTATATTCCACCTCCAGACTAAAAAAAGAAAAAGTGGACTTTGATTTGATGCCGTGACTTCTAACACTGAACTAAATAAATAGTGTCTCACAGGGCTGGAGAGATGGCTTGGCAGTTGAGGTGTTTGCCTGCAAAGCCAAAGGAACCTGGTTTGATTCTCCAGGACCCATGTTAGCCAGATGCACAAGGGGGCACATGCATCTGGATTTCATTTGCAGTGGCTGGAGGCCCTGGCACGCCCATTCTCCCTCTCTCTCTCTCCCTCTCTCTCTGTGCCTCTTTCTCTCAAATAAATAAATAATACATTAAAAAAATAGTGGCTCACAGAGAATGGGATCCTGGAGGGCTTCCTTAGTTGCTACCTATGCCAGAGTGCTTGGGTGAATTTGACAGAATGATGCACGTCAGTCCTGAGCACAGTACTGGCACATGGGACTGTTCATAGAGGGTGATTATTACTGCTGTCGGCTACTATGTTATATATTCAATATTCAACACTTAGTCATTCAAAAAGCACTGCATACCTGCAATGTTCCATGCAGTCTTAGGCACTGAGCATCTAGCACCAAATGAATTAAAGTCCTTGCCTTCTTGGAGCTGGTATTCTGATAAAAGATCAATGACTAAATAAGTACAAAGTTAAAAACAGAATATGTACAAAAAAAGGACAAGGAAGGGTGGAGACAGGAGTGACCTGGGGGAAGTTACATATTTGGGTATAAACAGACTGTAGTCAATTTGAGAGTTAAATTCTGTCATGTGCTTGGGACTGGGAATCTTAGGTGTCTGTTTTGAAGGGTAAACTATTTTCAATTTTATTTGTGAGAAGGATGAGGCCAAAATGCTATAATAAATATGAAAATACACAGCAGGTGATATGGGGTGTTGGGCCTCTCCACATCCATACTATAGGTATGCTATAAAGCTGGAGTAACACTGAGTCTCTGTAAACAGGCAAATTGTCAAGTTCGTCTCTCTGGAGTATGAGTGACCAAAGAGGCAATGCCGTCACTCTTTAGGTATAGGAAAAGCTTGAGAATAATCTTCAGATGATGACAAGAGCCGAGGTTAAGCATGTACCTCATCTGACTTAAGAACAAGTTCTTGTCAACTTACCTTCCAACAAACATCACAAACTGAAAATAATGTAAGTTGGAAATGTATTTAGTATGAACATCATAGTTTCTTTTTTTAAGCTTATTTATTTATTTGTAAACAGAGAGGGATAAACGTAAACAAACAAAATGTGCATGCCAGGGCCTCCAGCTATGGCAAACTAAGTCCAGATGTATGAGCCACTTCATGCATCTGGTTTTACGTGGGTACTGGAGAATAAAATCCATGTCATTAAGCTTTGCAGGCAAACACCTTAACTGCTTAACCATCTCTCCAGCCCTGAGCATCATAGTTTAACCTAATATTCCTTAAACGTACTCTTACCTTAAGGACGCTTACCTTACTCAAAATGGGAAAAAATAATCTAACACAAAGCTCATTTTAACTGTTGAATCTATCATGTAATTTTTGAACATAGTTATAAAAATTAAAACAGCCTAGAATGGTTGTCTGTGCACACTTCCACACCATTGTAAAGTCAAAAAGTCACAAAAGTAGGACTGGGAAGTCAGTTCAGCACATAAAGGTGCTTGCTTGCAAAGCCTGACAGCCTGGGTTAAATTACCTAGTACCCACATAAAATCATATGCACAAAGTGGTACATGCATCTGGAGTTCATTTTCAGTGGTAATAGACCCTGGCACACCCAACTCACTCTCTCTTTCCTTGCAAATAAATCAATTTTTTTTCAAAAAAAGTAAACCAATGCAAACTGAGAACCAAGTGTACTGAAAAGACAGTATGATATGAAAGTGAAGTGCGCAGAAATTCACTCTGTTTGGCTGGGGATGTAACTCAGTGGGTGGAGTGCTGGCCTAGCATGCACAAGGCCTTGTGTTCAATCCCTAGCACCTTGTACAGTGTAATTTCAACACATTTGGAAGTAGAGGCAGGAGAATCAGTAGCTCAAGCTCATCCATGCTTACAGAGTAGGCTGGAGGCTAACCTGGGCTCCATGAGATCCTGTCTCAAACAAACAAACAAAACACAGGTTCATTCTGCTTATTTTGTGTGATTACAGCTTCTTGTTGCTCTTGGACTTAACAACAATCTGATCTCTCATTTAATTCCAGTTGTTGAACAGTATTGACTGTCCTGTGTTAAACTTTTCAGCAGCTTTGCTCAGCTGTGCCACAGAAATAGAAAGCTCTGGTATTAAAATGTGTGTGGCATTCTTTGTTTCATTATATAAATCTTTCAAAATTATTTTGTTTAGTTAGTTAGAGAGATAAAGATGCAGAGAAAGGCATAGAAAGAATGGGCATGCCAGGGACTCTAGCTACTGCAAACAAACTCCAGATGCATACACCATCCATGCATCTGGCTTATGTGGACACTAGGGAATTGAACCTGGGTCCTTAAGCTTCATTGGCAGGCACCTTAACCACCAATCCATCTCTCCAGCCCTCATTATATAAATCTTTCAATAAGTGAAAGTGTTGTAATAATTCCACATATAGTTCATCATTGCTTCCCAAAGCAGCAGGGGGTCAGGTCTTAGCTAACCACATGAACAAGTGATGGAGAAAGTGGCACTAGATCCCCCAATTTGATGTTCATCACCAAGAAAGGAAAGTCTGCAGTATGCTGTTGTGGTGGTTAAATGATAGGTCCTAGCTGGTGGCAATTTGGGATTTGGAGCCACCTGGAGATATACTGTTGGGGAAGGCTTGTGAGTATTATAGCTAGATTCCCCTTCTCAGTGTTTGGCACACTCTCCTGCTGCTGTTGTCCACCTGACAATGGTCAGGAGGTAATGTCCACCCACTGCTTAGACCATTGTTTTCTCTTGCCATCATGGAGCTTTCCTTGAGCCTATAAGACAAAATAATCCTTTTCTTCCACAACATACTCTTGATCGAGTGTTTTCTGCCAGCAACATGAAGCTGACTGTAACAGCTGTCCACTGTCATACAGATTTGAGGACTACTGAAATACACCTCCTTTCTGAAGTCTCTTCCACCTGTTCAGGTCCTTGCCAACTTCCTCCTTGGGAACTTTTGTGGCTGTTTTATTTTATTTATTTATTTGAGAGAGACAGACAGAGAAAGAGGCAGAAAGAGGCCAAGGCCTCCAGCCACTGCAAACGAACTCCAGATGTATGTGCCACCTTGAGCATCTGACTTACATGGGTCCTGGGGAATCAAGCTTATTTACCCTGACCAAGAAAATCACTGAACTAGAATCAACTCATCAAAAATCCAACAATTGAATAAATGAAATTGAATGGAATCACCTCTTACAGCACACAGCTTTCATCAATAGACTAAACTTAATTGAAGAAAACCAGAGAGACCTCAAAAGAGAGATAAATGAATTGAAGGAGAATTAACAGAGAATTTCAATAGCAAGCTAATTAACCTTAATGAAGACATGATTAAATGCTAGAATGAATTCCAAGAAACATTAAGAAAATCAAACCATAAGCTGAAAGTGGAACTTGACAAAGGGATAGATACAATACAGAAGAAGGCAACAGAAAATAAAAACCAAACAGACCTTGTAAAAGCCTCCCTAGAAACTGTCACTAACAGAGTTACTCAAGTGGACACACACCAGATCTGGAAGACAAGACAAAAAAAAAAAAAAAAAAAACAGTTTGGGAGTCCAAAAACTTTGATAAGTTCAAAAGGAACCCTAATATGATACCCTAATATGGGATACCCTAATATGACCAAATATCCAGATTATGAGTACACCATAAAGAGGAAGAAATTCAGGCCAATGGCATGGACAACATATTCAACAAAATTGTTGAAAACATTTCCCATCCTATCAAAAGAAAGACCCAGTCAAATACAAGAAGCTTACAGAACTCCAAACAGACTGGACTGAAGAAGAAATTCTCCACAGAATACCATTGTTAAAACTCTAAACACTGAAAAGAGAGAACACTCAAAGCAGCAAGAGAGAAACAACACATTACATACAAAGGCAATTCCATCAAAATTACCTCAGATTTCTCAATGGAAACTCTGAAAGCCAAAGGGCCTGGAATGGAACACTTCAAAGTCTTAAAAATTATGGCTTCCAACCCAAACTACTGTACCCACTAAAAGTATCCTCATAATAGCTGGTAAAAAGAAAATTTTTCCATGATAAAAGCCAGTTTTATGATTATATGAATACAAAGCCAAACCTACAGAGAATACTTTAGGGAATTCTCCACACAGAAGAGTCAGACAACCAATCTCAGAAGCCCACAAGAAAAAGATAACAATAACCAAAACTAGAGCAGGCTCAAAAAGGCACAAAGCCCAAGAAACCACCAACCTGCATAAAACCTCCAACATGGCAGGGATTAAATCAAACATCACCATTATAACCTTAAATAGTAATACTCTTAATTTACCCATCAAAAGACACAAGTTAACAGGTTGGATCAAAAACATGGACCCTTGTATCTGCTGTCTTCAAGAAACCTACCTCAACAGTAAGGGCAGACACCTCTTCAGGGTGAAAGGATGAAAATGATTTTCCAAGCAAAGGAAATAAGAAACAAGTGGGTGTGGCTATATTAATATCTAAAAAGTAGTAAAAAAAAAAAAAAAAGGGACAAAGAAGGCCACTTCTTAATTATCAAGGGAATGATCCACCAAGAGGACAGCACAATCAAATATTTATACACCAAACCCAGGTGCACCACAGTTTATGAAACAAAACCTACTTCTAACAAACCAGAAATAAACCCCAAAACCATCATAGTAGGGGACTTGAATACCCTATTATCATCAATAGACAGATCATCCAAGCAGAAAATCAACAGAGAAATAATGGAGCTTAACAACACTGTGATGGTTAAGGTGTTGCCAACTTGATCTGTTCAGTAATCCACAGAAACCCTTTTCAGGTGGGTCCCTGAGGGTGCTTCCAGGAAGAATTAACTGAAGGAGGAAGACCTTCCCCCAGAGTGAGCCCTTCCTCCAGAACAGGCAGGCCCTCTCAGATGGGAACTTTATATAAGGAAGCTCTGAGTGAAAAGAGCCGCTTCCTTCCACTTGGTGTTTGGAGCTGCTTTCTGCCTTCCAGCATGGATTGAAGACCAGTGCCAACTGAAGACCAGCATCAACTAAAGACCCCTGTGGATTGAAGACCAGCAGCTCCTCAGGAAGCCTCCAGGCCTTCAGTGCTGGATGGGGACTGCTGAGGCATCTGGGCATGTGGACTGAGCAGCTGCCAGGTTCCTTGATTCTTAGGCCTGAAACTGCTATTGGACTCCTGTAAGATAATCCAATAATTTCCTTTTTAATATAATTCATTCTAGCAGTTCTCTTCCTGTAGAGAACCCTGACTAATACAAAAACCATAAATAAATTAGACCTAACAGCCACAGAACA
This sequence comes from Orientallactaga sibirica, assembly GCA_036365145.1. NCBI lineage: Eukaryota > Metazoa > Chordata > Mammalia > Rodentia > Dipodidae > Orientallactaga > Orientallactaga sibirica. Next base: position 50,956,261 of record JAEOAD010000006.1, read on the forward strand.
TTCCATCTCAATTCTATAAAATACACATTCTTCTCAGCAGCCCATGGGACTTTCTCCAAAATAGCTTATATATTAGGGCATAATAAATTCCTCCATAAATTAAGGAAAATTGATGTAACTTTCTACATCATATTGGACCAAAATGTGTTAAAGCTAGAAATTAACAAGAGACACAACAGAAATTTCACCAGCTCCTGAAGACTGGAAATGCACTTTCAAATAATGAATGGGTGTGGAAGAAATGAAAAAGGAAATTATAAAATTTCTAGAACTTAATGAGGATGAAAACACAGTATACCAAAACTTATTGGACACAACGAAGGCAGTCCTGAGGGGAAAATTCATAGCACTAAAAGTTTTCATTTAGTGACAGAGAGATCCCAAATTAATAACCTAACCATCCACCTAAAGGCATTAGAATAATAAGAACAATCCAGCCCTAAGAGATCCACATGAAAAGAAATAATGAAGATCAGAGCAGACATTAATGAATTGGAAACTAAGAACTCAATTAAGACAACTGATGAAATTAAGAGCTGGTTTTTTGAAAAAATACACAACATTCATAAACCCCTGGACAACTTGATCAAACAAAAAAAGATAAGTCTCAAAATAACAAAATTAGAAATAAAACAGAAAAGTCACAACAGACATCAATGAAGTGGGAAGACTCATCAGAACATACTTCCAAACCTATTCCACAAAATTGGATAACCTGAAATAAATGGATAAATTCCTTGACAAATACCACCTACCAAAACTAAATCCAGAGCAGATAAATCTCCTAAATAATCCAATTATATTCAATGATATTGAAAATGTAATCACAAACCTTCCCCAAAAGAAAAATCCAGGACCTGATGGATTCTCAGCCTTAATCAAAAACATGAAACCACTTTTGCTCAAGCTTTTTAATATAATCAGAGATCAGGGAAAGCTCCATAATTCTTCTTATGAAGATACCATTACCCTAATACCAAAAGCAAACAGACCTACAACAAGAAAACTATTGACCTCTATCCCTGATGAACTTGGATGCAAAAATCCTGAACAAAATCTTTGCAAACAAAATTCAGAAATACATTAAATTTATTATCTATCTCAATCAAACAGGCTTCATCCCAGGTATTCAGGGATGGTTCAACAAATGGAAATTGATTAATGTAATATGCCACATAAATAATCTTGAAAGAATCACATGATCATTTCAATTGACACAGAGAAGGCTTTCAAAAACCAACATCCCTTCATAGAGAGAATAGGCATGGAGGGTTTATATCTCAACATAATAAAGGCTATATACAAAGCATTTAAGCCCAAATAATACTCAATGGTGAAAGATTCAAGGAGTTCCCATTGAGATTGGCAAAAAGACAGAGGTGCCCACTCTCACCACTGCTCTTCAACATATTATTAGAAGTCCTAGGGCTGGAGAGATGGCTTAGCATTTAAGGTGCTTCCCTGGAAAGCCAAAGGACCCACATTCAATTCCCCAGGTCCTAAGTAAGCCAGATGCACAAGGGGGTGCATGCACCTGGAGTTCATCTGCAGTGGCTAGAGGCCCATTCTCTCTCTCTCTCCCTTCCTATTTCTCTCTCTCTCTCTCTCTCTCAAATAAATAAATAGAATAAAATTTAAAAATTAGAAATCCTAGCCTAAGCAAGAAGACAAGAGAAAGATATAAAAGGGATACAAATTGGAAAGGAAGAAGTCAAACTAGCCCTATTTGCAGATGACATGTTCCTATTCCTAAGTGACCCAAAATACTCTATCATAAAATTTGTAAAGGTGATGTTGCAGTCAGGTTCATATTGCTAGCAGAAATAACCTTATCAAGAGCAGATTTTGGGAATAAAAGGTTTATTTTGGCTTACAGACTCAAAGGGAAGCTCCATGATGGCAGGGGGGAGTGATGGCATGAGCAGAGGGTGGACATCATCCCCTGGACAACATAAGGTGGACAATAGCAACAAGAGAGTGTGCCAAACACTGATAAGGGGAAACTGGCTATAATACCCATAAACCTGCTCCCAACAATAGACTACCTCCAAGAGGCATTAATTCCCAAATCTCCATCAGCTGGGAACCTAGTATTCAGAACACCTCAGTTTATGGGGGACATCTGAATCAAACTACCACATTCCAACCCTGGCCCCCATAAACTGATAACCATCCATGATATAATATGCAGTGAATTCAGTCCAACTTTAAAAGTCCCCATAGTTTTTAGCAATTCTAATGATGCTCAAACATTCCCATAATCCAAGATCTTTTAACTGAGCCATAATACCAAAAAAAAAAAAAAATCCCCCAAAACCCATAATGGCACAGAATAAACACTCATACTGCAAAAGATGACATTACGCATAGCAAAGAAATATTCAAGCAATACATGATTTAAACAGGGCACACATCAAACACTGTAGCTCCAAGTCCAACAATTCTTCCCTTCCAGCTAGGCTACTCACAGTTCTGGAAAACTTCATCTGGAGCTAGCAGCTTTCCTTAGCAGCTGTCTCATGGTCCCAGCATCTCCACTGGCTCTCCACTGCAACCCACAGTCCATCCTCACTGCTTCATTGGGACTCCATGTAGACCTCCAACAAATCTGCTTCACACTGCCCATGGCTGTTTCCAAAACATAGGAATGTATTGCAAATTCAATGACCCGCTCTCTTTCCTGCATTTCTTATACTTCATAATACCAGGTGGAGTGCCAATTTGTTAATCCAGAGTGGGGTGAGGGAATAAAGCAGGACACTCCTTTAGCAATCAGGCCCTTCAAAAGAGACTACATTCTTCCTGTTGCCCCAATGCAGGTCAACTGACCCAATCTCAAAGGTTGTAATCTTTCATATAATTGCAGCTGAACAGGCAGAAGTTTCATCCCAAATATTTCATTTCTACCCTATATCCCTCTGCTCACACCAGTCCATTTCTACACAAAGCATTGCTGCATAAGTTCTCAGGGCATAAGCATAACATCAGGCCTCTTACACAAACTGTTTCTAGCCCAGTCCAGGCAAAGCTCTTTCTCACCCTCATAAGGCAAACCTCACAGTACATAGTTCTTACTGCATTCAGGTCTTTAAACTCTGACCAGAATAGTCCATCAAGCTGTACTTCCAGCACTACAAGGTATCTCTTGGGCCAAGGTTTCAAATCCTTCCACATTCCTCTGAAAATCAGCTCCAAAAGGCCAAAGCCACACAGTCAGGTGTCTAGCAGCAATCCCACTCCTCTGGTACCAACTTTACTGTTGCAGTCAGGTTCTCACTGGCAGAAATCACCTGACCAAGAGCAGCTTTTGGGGAAAAAGGGGTTTATTTTGGCTTACAGACTTGAGGGGAAGCTCTATGATGGCAGGGGAAATGATGGCATGAGCAGAGGGTGGACATCACCCCCTGGCCAATATAAGGTGGACAATAGCAACATGAGAGTGTGCCAAAACTCGACAAGGGAAAACTAGGTATAATTCCCAGAAGGCCCACTCCCAACAATACACTGCTTCCAAAAGGTGTTAATTCCCAAATCTCCATCAGCTGATAACTTAACATTCAGAACAAGTAAGTTTATGGGGGACACCTGAATCAAACCCTACCACAGGTGATCAATCTCTTAAGCAAAGTGTCTAGGATACAAAATCAACACACAAGTAAATCAGTCACCTTTCTACATGCAAAGTACAAATATACAAAAAAGAAACCAGTGAGTCTGTCCCATTTCAATAGCCACAAAAATCAAAAACTTTGGAATAATACTAACCAAGGAAATGAAAGATCCATATAATTAAAATGTAAAAACACTAAGGAAAGAAATCAAGGATGTACATGAGAAGATAAAAAGACCTTCCATACTCCTGGATAGGGAGTATTAATATTGTGATAATGGAAATTCTACCAAAAGCAATATACATGCAATACCAATAAATAAGCCAGCACCATTGTTCATAGAGATAGAAAAACTAATCTCAAAATTCTTATGGAATGGAAGAGGGCCTCAGATATCCAAAAATATCCTCAGCAAAAGAGGCATACACAATCTAAATCTATACTATAAAGCCATAGTAACAAAAATAGGATGGTACTGGCATAAAAATAGGCATATAGCATGGTGGTGCACGCCTTTAATCCCAGCACTTGGGAGGCAGAGGTAGGAGGATTGCCATGAGCTCAAAGGCCACCCTGAGACTGCATAGTGAATTCCAGGTCAGCCTGAGCTAGAGTGAGACCCTACCTCGAAAAACTAAAACAAAACAAAACAAAAGGCATATAGACCAATGCACCAGAATTGAAGACCTACTCCTTAGTTCACATAACTACAGCTACTTGATCTTTAACAAAGGAGCCAACAACATACACTGGAGAAAGCATAGCATCTCCAACAAATGGTGCTGGATGAATTGGATAACCACATGTAGAAAATGTAACTAAATGCACTCCTTTACCTTGCACAAAAATCAACTCCAGATGGATTAATACCTCAATATAAGACCTTAAACTCTCAAAGTACTGGATGAAAAAATAGGGGGAACTCTTCACAATATTCCTATAGAGAATAGAGAAGAGAAGGACTTCCTGAACAATACCCCAGCAGCCCATGAAATTAAACAATCACTCAACCAGTGGGATCTGAGGAAGTTAAAAAGTTTATGTACAGACAAACGTACCATAAATAGGGCTAGCAGACTACCCATATACTCATGAAAAATCATTTCCAGCTATGCCACTGACAGAGAAACTATACAATAAAAAAAAATCAAACAATCCATTCAAAAATGGGGTGGAGAACTTAATAGGGAATTCTCAAAGGAAGAAAAACAAATGGCTAATACTCACCTAAGAAATTGTTCCACATCCTTAACCATCAGGGAACTGCAAATTAAAATAATTATGAGATTCCACCTTACTCCAGAAAGGATGGCAATCATAAAAAAAATCAAATGAGAGTAAATGTTGGTGACTATGTGGGGAAAGAGGAACTCCCATTCACTGCAGGTGGGAGTGCAAACTTGTACAAACTATGATGTAAATTAATATGGAAACTTCTGGGAAAAAAAAGATGAAAATAGAGCTACCAACTGACCCAGCTACTCCTCTACTGGTATCTACCCTAAAGGCACCACTCTCCAGTGCAGAGATATTTTTCTCAACCATATTTATAGCTGCTCAATTCACAATCTCTAAGAATTGGAATCAACCCAGATGCCCATGATTTGACAATTGTATAATGAAGATGTGGTACATTTACACAATGGAATTCTATTCAGCTGTAAGGAAAACTGTCACAATGAAATTTGTAGGAAAATGGACAGATTAGAACAGATAATACTAAGTAAACTCATATAAGCATAAAAAGGCAAATGCCACAGTCTCCCTCATCTGTGGTTCCTAAACTGGAACAGCTTGAATTACTGTAATGCCCAACAGGCAACTTCAGGGCCAGATAAGAGGGATGGAAAGGTTTGGGGGGAGGGGAATAGGAGGGCTGTGCTGGTGGGGGAAGATAGACACAAAACCAAATCCAGAATGAATTGGTACCATAGAAACCTTCCTCCTGGATAGCAGACTAAAAGATATTACCTGGGATAGAAGCATGGAGGGATAATCTGGTAAAATGGGCCTTGGAGAGGGTGGGATGACATCTAACCCCAAAATATTTTGCCCTTGCAATACTAAGAAATAACCCAGCATCAGTTCACAACATGGGATGCTGAGCAAAAATGGCCAACAATGCTGCGATCAAGCAGGGGACCCTGCTATATGCAAGCAATCATTCTGACAAGATGTACACACCTGTGCAATAGTGGCACACAGCCTAGATGGTTAATGAATGGTTTTCTGATTGGCTAAGAGATCTATTCAATAGGAAGGAAACCATAAGTAGAACTGGAGCCAAGCCAGAGTCCTATGGAGGTAAGATTATGGATGAAAAAGAGAAGCTTCCACTAGTCTTTAACTAAAAGTGAGGCTACACCCACCAAAATCTCTCTAAATTAACAATGCTTATCCCTTTAACCCAACCTGATCTCACTCTTTTTCGTTTTCAGAAAGCAGTGAGAACCAAGGACAACACAAATCTATCAACAGGATGAGGATAGCTGTCTCCATGTCAGCAAGTGAACCACCCCTAGCAGTGCAGCTATAGCCCGGGGGTGGGGTGGGGGGGGACAAAGGAATTGGCAAGATGAGCAAGAATGCTGCTTGCATGGAGTGCCTCACAACCTGAGCCAGGGTGATGGAGAAAGACCCTGAGGACACTCAAAATGCTCCCAAGCAGAAATCCAGAAGTTGCTGAGAGCTCAACACTAAAGTATACTTAAAGTACATCCACCAAGGCTCAGGAAATTTTGTTCAAGAGGGGGAGGAAAGAATGTAAGAACCACAAGGTGGAAGGGAATAGCCAGAGGCATTGCTGCTCCTCGAAAATGACTGACTGCTGCTTTCACAACTCATAAAACACAACTACATGGTGAATACCAGCAATTCCACTAAGGGGGACCCTCAGTGGAGTGGGGGCAGGGAGAAGGGGAATGATGGTTCCAAAACTTGATGCATCCATACAAAATTTCGACTTAAAAAATTTAATAAAAAAATAAAGGAAAGAAAGCAGCTGTAGGAGTTGGGGAGATGGCTCAGATGGTTAAGAGTGCTTATTGTGCAAGCATGAGGGCCTGAGAAGGCTTGAAACTGCCCAAGTTCAAATCCATAGCACCCATGTAAACAACTGGTGTGGCTATGCAGGTCTGTAGTCCTAGTACTGTGAGCAGTGGAAACTGGAGAATTGCTGGAGCTTGCCGACAGGAAAAAAAATGGCAAAAATAGCATCTCTAAATTTAGTGACACACTCCATTTTAAGAAAAATGACAGATGAGTGGAAAAAGAGATGCTCTCTCCTTGCTTTCATACATGTCTACACAGAATACATGCACCTAAACATATGTGCAGGCTGGAGAGATGGTATAGTGGTTAAAGCACTTGCCTGCAAAGCTAATAATCCAGGTTCGATTACCCAGTACCCGCATAAACCAGATGTACAAGGTGGCTCATGCATCTGGAGTTGATTTGCAGCACCTGGAGGCCCTGGCACACCCATTCTTTCTCTCTCTCTCTCTTGCTCTCTAATAAATAAATAAACATATGTTCATACACTACAAGCATTAAATCACACCCCAAAACACATAATATATACATAAAAAAATTAACCAGGATATGCATTTAAGCTGTATGTGGAACATAAATGAATTTCATGGTTAGATTTGGATTTCATAGCCAAGATATCTCATTATGTACTTGAAAACATTTCAAAATACAAAAATATTGAAATATAAAACATATCTGATCCTAAGTATTTTGAAAAAGGGTTACCCTAGAATGTAAAATCCTTGAGGTGCGTATGTTCCTGTTCAGCGGTTTGTCCATGAAGGGCATGCCTTCTTAGATGATGGCTTTTGGAATTCTAAATGCATATTATTGTCTTTGCTCTACAATGCCTACTTACCAGAGATACAGACAAGTTACAAGGGGCATAGCCACCAAGACAGTGAGCTCCAGGCAGGTTTCAAAATTGATTAGAGAGAAAAATCTACTGGGTAAAGACATTTGAGGGGCTGGGAAGATGGCTCAGTGATTTAAGGAAGTTGCTGGTAAAGCCTATCAGCCTGAGTTCAAATCCCAAGCCACCCACATAAGCCAGACACAAAAAGTAGTACAAGCCTTTGGTGTTTGTTTACAGCAAAAGGTCCTGTCATGTCTCTACCACCACACACCCATGCACAAATAATTAAATAAAATTTTAAAAGAAGTTTGGATGCAGATTTCAATATCATCTCTTCCATTCCTTCTCTCTACTCCCTTTCTTTATCTCGTTTTTCCTCTGTGCCATTTCTTTCTATCTCTCCCTTCTTTCTCACATACTTCCCAGGTAACATAGATTTTCATTAAATTTTTTGGACAAAATTATAAGATGGAGAATATAAAAATGGAAAAAATAAGAAAAAATGCATAATTATTCCACCGAAAAATACTGCTAGGGAATGTTTAGTATTTTCATACATTTGTGTCATTATACTTTGTTCTTATTTGTTCCCTTCCCCCACTATCCTTCCCTCTACCCCATTCATTCTTCCCCCTGGCTGGTTCCCTTCCTTCTCCCAAATAGTTTCCTCTTCCACTTTCTTATCACATCATTCTTTCTTTTTAATCTCTCCATGAATATCTCATGAACCTATTTCTCATTTGATGACCTACACACACAGCACAAACTCTAAATCTAGGTTCTACCTGCAAAAGAAAATGTGTTATATTTGACTTTCTTAGTCTGGCTTATTTTGCTCAATATAATGATTCCTAGGTCCTTTCATTTTCCTGTGAAAGCCATAATTTCATTTTTTGTATGAAATTCCATTGTATATATGAACCATATTTTCTTTATCCATTCATCTGTTTATGGGCATATAGGTTGGATCAATTTCCTGACTGTTATGAATAGTGTAGCAATAAACCTAGATGTGCAGTTATCACTGTAGTATGTTAACTTAGAGTCCTTCAGGGACATACCTAAGAATGGAAAAGCTGGGTCATATATATGGCAGTTCTATTTTCATGTTTTTGAGGAACCCCCTATTGATTTCCACAGTGAATGCACAAGTTTCAATACTCACCAACAATGAATAATTGTTCCTCTTTCTGTCATCTTAAACAGAATTTATTGTCATTTGATTTCTTGATGATAGCCTTTCTGACTAGGATGGAATGAAATTCCAAAGCAGGTTTAATTTACATTTCTCTGATGGTGAAAGATGTTGAAACTTTTTCAAGTATTTCTTATTCCCTGGTTGATATTTTTAAACAAGGATTTCCAACCTCTGATATGTTCACACATGGTGCACATCAAAAGCACTCTACTTTTGGTCACTATGATCTACCTGGCAGATGTATTTCCTTTGATGCCATATCTCCATGATCACAAACAGAAATTTTGTGTAATGTACATTATTCTACTTGTAACTCTATTGCTACTCCTCCCACCGCACATGACATTCTGCACCTGACTGTCAACTTCTCATGTCACAGTCAGTAATGTATACTCTTATGCAAATACTGCATTTGGTTTGGGAATAAGAGGCATAATGGCTGCTGGAATTGGCTAGACTTGTGTCTGAATATGAGACCTACAAAGCAGAGCTGTAAAGCACTTGGAAAACCATTTTCATTTTTCCAAATCTAGGCTATCCATCATTAGAAAGGAGTGTTTATGCCTATATATCAAAACTTTTTATAAAGATTAAATCAATTATGTAACTAATAAAGGCAAATCTTAAGAAAGAGTGCCCAGTACCCAGAGAGAATATTAACTGTGGTTTTGTCCATGACCAACCACATTATTGTTCATAAACATTGATTGTGTCTCCATGTATCCCTGAGAATCTCTACCTTCAAGCATAGTATTCTGTGGTCTAGCATATATTGTTTTAGTATAAGACTTTTGTTTCAGTAAATGAGGTCTAAAATTTAATTTTTGTAAATATATTAAGTGAGGAGTAAATATTGTATAAATAAAGTTTAGATACTCATCAATACAGGCCATCCGATTATAAAACTGATGTTTATTAAATGTCCTGCCACAGGACATGGTGGAGCATGTATTTAATCCCAGCACTCGGGAGACAGAGGTAGGATTCCTGTGATTTTGAGGCCACCCTGAAACTGCATAGAGAATTCCAGGTCAGCCTGGGATCAAGCGAGACCCTACCTCAAAAACAAACAAACAAACAAAAAGTCCTGCCAAAGACAGAAATAGACAATGCTATGTATGGCATTGGGCATTGTATCAAAGTCTGAAGCATTTCTTTCACCTGTTAAATTAATCTGAAACCACCCATCACATGCCCAAAGTGTCTTTATAAAAGATTTCTCCATTTTTTCCTTTCTTCTACCTTATTTCCCAGTGCTCCTGTACACACAAATCAGAAACCAAAAGGAGGCAATAATTAAAGATCATCTAGTAATTCCAACAGCTTGGACCACTTTTTAAAACCTCAGAGAGTGAAGGAGCAGCTTGTTTTCTTCTTGGTGAGGTGCTTGGGATTCAGCATTCAAGAGCTCAATAAATATTCACTTTCCTCATAAATGGAAGAGATACTCAAACCAACAGATGTGCAAATCATAAAGCAAGAAACATGAAAATGAAAGGCAACATGGCTCTTCTTAAAGGTCATAACTTCTCAAGATATTAAAATAGGTAATATGCCAGATGAAGATTTCAAAAGTTTTTTGGTAAAAATGATCTATTCCTTGAAAGAGGATACAAACGAACACATTAATTCAATCCAGGCTTTGGAAAAGAGAGTCAGGGATATGGAGAACAAATGTCATCAGCATAGATGGAAACAAGTCAGCATAGAAGAAAAACAGAGGACTTTTTCTAAAATCACATTGTAGACCACAAATCAGGTGGTAGAGTGCATGCATAGCATGCACTAGGTTCTGGGTTCTGGTTCTGGTTTATGCAGTTCAGCACTGCATAAACTGGTTATAGGACCATTAACCAGAAATCCCAGTACTTGGGAGGTAGAGGAAGGAGGATCAAAATTTCAAGGTTATCTATGGTTACCTAGTGAGCTCAAGGCCAAACTGGGATATATGATACTTTGTAACATTAAAACATGAATAAAAGTAATTTCTTGAATCCTATCAGCTCATAATGGAATAAAACTAGAAATCAATAGAAAAAATATCTGAGCTGGAGAGATGGTTTAGTGGATAAGTCACTTGCCTGTGAAGCCTAAAGACCCATGTTCAACTCTCCAGAGCCCATATAAGCCAGATGCACAAGGTGACGCAAGCACACAAAATCGCACATGTGCATAAGGTGGTGGTGTATGTGTCTGGAGTTCAATTGCAGTGGCTGGAGGCCCAGGTATACCAATTCCCTCCCCACCTTGCTCACTCTCTCTCATAAAAAAAAAAAAAATAGAGTTAAAAAAGAAATCTTACAGGGACCCTGTGAGCTTGCTGCAGAAGTAGGCCCCTTGTTCCACCTTCCTGGTTGAATGATCTCTGGGTCACCAACTCCCAGATCCCCTGCTTTGGAGGGTGCACATGCAGAGTGAGTAGGCCAGAACTCCTAGTTCTTCCCCACCTACCAATTCCCTGGTCCTGATTCCTCTTCTGCTGGCTTGTGGCTGCCTGGGCCCTGCAAGCTTGCTTGCTCCACCTTCCTGATTGAATGGGCCCTGGGTCTCCAACTCCTGGATGCCTTGCTTCAGAGGGGCACATGCAGAGTGAGTAGGCCAGAACTCCAGGTTCATTCCTCACTACCTAGTTGTCTGGTCCCAGTATTCCTTCTGCTTCTTGGGGCAGCCTGGTCCTTATGTGTGTGCTGTAGAAGTAGGCCTTTTGCTGAGGTTTCCTGATTGACTGGCACCTGGGCCCCCAAATCCCTATTTCCCTGAGCCAGAGATTATATGGGCCACTGTGGGAGCTGGCCTCTTGCCCCTGGCTCCCCAGATTCCTGGTTTCTTGTTGCCAAATTCCTGGTCCCCTTGTGCTGAAGAGTTCACACAAGTGGAATGAGTAGGTCAGAGCTCCTAGTTCCCCACATCCCACTACCCCAGATACATTTGATATACTTGCAATCCTCATTATCTGGGCTTCACACACAAATCCAGTTCACATTTAAAACAGAACACTCACTGAAGATCCTATAAGGACAAATACTTGTTTCCTCCTAAATAAAAGTTTCCTTCATGATGGGTAGACCACAATGCAAAAAAACAATGAAAGTAAGAAAAACAGAGATCCCCACCAAGGATGCCTAGTTCCACATGGAAGCCTCCAATGAAATCATAGAGAAAAACAATAGATATTAAAACCCAAAATGAAAACACACAACCAATGTGACCCTGATCAAAAGAATTGCTGGACTAGAAGCAAAGCATCAAAAAAACAATAGTCATATAAATGAAATTGAGCAGAATTGTATCTTAGAGCACTCAGCTTTTGTCACTAGGCTTAACTTAATAGAAGAAAAGCAGAGAAGATTCAAAAGAGAAATAAACAAATTAGAGGTGAGTCAACAAATAGAGGATCTCAATAACCAGCTGATTAAACTTAATGAAAACATGATCAAATGCAAGAATGAATTCTAGGAAGCATCAAGAAAATCAGACCTTGAACTGAAATTGTACCTCAAATAAGAGATGGACAGTATGCAAAAAAAAAAAAACAAAAAAAAAAAACAAAACAAAACAAAAAACCAGAAAGCAAAAATCCAATAGAGCTTTTAAAAACCTGTCTAGAACCCCTCACTAACAGAGTCACTCATGTGGAAGACAGAGCCTCTGATCTAGAAGATAAGACAGAAGAAATTGATCAGGAGGCCAAAAACTTTGCTAAGTTCAAACAATCATGCAAACAAAATATGAGGAAACTGTGGGATACCCTAAAATGACCAAACATCCAGACCATGGGTATACCAGAAGGGGAATAAATTCTGGCCAGAGGCATAAAGAACATATTCAACAAAATTATTGAAGACATTTTTTTCTCAGTATTGCAAAAGAGGCTCATCCAGATACAAGAAGTTCACAGAACACCAAACAGACAGGACCAAAGAAGAAGCTCTCCAAGATATATCATAGTTAAAACTCTTAACAAGGAAAACAAAGAGAGAGTGCTAAAAGCAGTAAGAGAGACAAAACTCACTACATACACAAGCAGTCTCATCAGAATTACCTCAGATTTCTCAGTGTAAACCCTGGAAGCCAGAAGGGCCTGAAATGGAACACTTCAAAATAAAAAAATTATGGCTTCCAACTCAAACTACTGTATCCAGTAAAAGCATCCCTCATAATAGATGATGAAAAGAAAACTTTCCATGAAAACATCAACTCTATGATTATAGGAACACAAAGCCAAATCTACAGAGTCTACTTCAAGAAATATGCCACATAGAAGAGTCAAACAATCTCAAGAGCCTACAAAAAGAAGCAAACAATAACCAAAACTAGAGGCTCAAAAAAGTACACAGCACAAGAAAGCACCAAACTCCATAAAGTATCCCATTATAGCAGGGATTAAATGGAATCTCACCGTGATAACCTTAAATATTAACAGTCTTAACTAACCCATCAAAAGATACAAGTTAACAGAGTGGGTCAGGAAAATGGATCCCTCAATCTGCTGCCTTGAAGAAACCCACCTCATTACTGAAAACAGACACCTCCTCAGGGTGAAAGGATGAAAAATGATATTTCAAGCACATGGAAATGAGAATCAAGCAGGTATTGATTGATATATAAATATCTGATAAAATCGACTTCAAACCAAAAGTAAGCAAAAATTACAAAAAACACTTTTTACTCATCAATGGAATGATCCGACATGAGGACATCACAATCATAAATCTATATGCACCAAACACAAGTGCACCACAGTTTATAAAACAAAACCTACTTGACAATAAGGCAGAAATAAACACCAACACCATCGTAGTTGGGGACTTCAATATTCAACTATCAATAGACAGATCATCCAAGCAGAAAATCAGCAGGGAAACGAAAGATCTCAATAACACCATAGATCAACTAGACATAAAGACATCTACAGAACTAAAATCTATAGAATACATATTCTTCTCAGCAGCCCATGGAACATTCTGCAAAATAGACCATATATTAGGCCATAAAGCATGCCTCCATAAATCCAGAAAAATTAAAGCAGCTTCCTGCATCATATCAGATACCAATGCTTTATCCTTAGAAATTAACAACAAGAGACACATCAGGAACTCCAGCAGCTCCTGGAGACTGAACAACACACTTTCAAACAACAAATGGGTTGTGGAAGAAATCAAAAAAGAAATTGAAAATTTTCTAGAAATGAATGGATTGGATAACGAATGGAATTCTACTCAATGCTAAGAAAAAATGATACAATGCAATTTGCAGAAAAAAATGGACAGGCTTGGAACAGATCATACTCAGCAAACTCACCCAATCACAGACAGACAAATACCATATGGTCTCACCCTTCTGCAGTTCCTAATCTGGACCAGCTTGAGTTGCTTACATACCTGATAGGCAACTCAAGGCCCAGGCAATAGGGATGGAACAATTTGGGAGGAAGGGAAAGGGAGGGTGGGGAAAAACAAACACAAACTAAATCCAAAATGAATTGGTACCATAGAAACCTTTATCCTTGAAGATAGACTAAAAGATATAACCCTCAAAATGAGTAAGGGGGAGCACCTGAAAATAAGGGCCCTGGAGTGGGTGGGATGAAGCCTAAGCTTAAAAAATTTCCTTGACTCTTGCCTGTAACTCCCAGTACCAGAAATCACTTTCTATCCTTAATGAGCTATTGATCAGGGAGACTTATGAGGTCCCCCAAACAAGACAGGTTTCTGTCAAAGCACCTGATTGTCCACCTTAGGTAAGACTTTATTGCTGAAGATATCATAGGCTGCCTTCACAAAACTTGGAAAGATCTGGCTGGAATCTGGAAGACAGCCAGTCCCCAGACATCTGGTCTAGTGCTCAAAAGTGCTATGTGAGCTCCTGGGGGAAAGTGGCAAACAACAGTCTGAGCAACCAGTGGTCTAAGTTACTCAGAAGCAAACACCCTGACAGGATGTACATGCCAGTGTAATAGTGGCACTCAGCCTTGGTTGGTTGGTAGCCAATAGCTTTCTGATTGGCTAAGAGATCCACTCAGTGTAACTGAACCCATATCTGGAATTGGGAACCAGGTTAAAATCTTATGGAGACAAAGATTATGTTCTCCAGTGTCAAGCTCTCACTAATCTTTGGCTAAAAGAGGAGTTACATACATCAAAATCTCCCTAAATTAATAATGCTTATCCCATTTAATCTATGCTGACTTCACTCTCTGTTGGAGAATCTGTTTTTCTTTTTCAGAAGTTAGCAAGACCGGAGGAGATAAACTACCCCTCACACTTCAGCCAAGTCACAGCTAAATCCACAGAGGAATTGGGGAGATGAGCCTAAGTGCTGTTTCCATGTGAACTTGACAATCAGTGCCAGGGTGAATGAGACAGACCCTGAGGACACACAACATTTACCAAAGCAGATATTTCAAAGGCTCCTAAGAGCTCACCACTAAAGTAGACTTAAAACAGCCCCACCACAGCTCATGGAATTTTACAAAAGAGGGTGTTGAAAGATTGTGAGAACCACAGGTTGAGACATCATACCCAGAGGCATTGCCACCCCCCACACACACATCTAACTGCTGCTTCCACAACGCATAACCCACAATTCCATGGGGAATACCTGCAACCCCACTTAAGCAGGTCCCCAGAGGAATGGGGCAAGGGCAAGGGAAAGAGGGTACCAACACATGATGTATACATACAAAATAATACTAAATAAATAATGGATAAGAAAAAGAAAAAAAATCTTACAAATGCTATACAAATACCTGGATGCTGACCAACACACTCTTAAATGATTAATGTGTCATTGAAGAAATTATAGGGCAGGGTTAAAAATTCACAGAATCAGGCTGGGCATGGTGGGGCATGTCTTTAATCCCAGCACCCAGGAGGCAGAGATAGAGGGATCACTGTGAGTTTGAGGCCACCCTGAGACGACATAGTGAATTTCAGGTCAGCCTGGTCTAGAGTGAGACTTTACCTTGAAAAACAAAACAACAACAACAACAACAAAATTCACAGAATCAAATTAAAATGAGAAGACAATTTAGCAGAATCTTTGGGATATGCTCAAGAAGTTATAAAAGGAAAGTTTGTAGCAATGAGTGCTTAAATTTCAATATAAAAAACCAGAAATCTTTCAAATAAACAACTCTGCAATGCAACTCAAACTCTTAATAAAACAAGAAACTCAAATGCAGTATGAAGAAAAAATGAATATCAGGGGGAAAATGATCAATGCAATGTATATGAAAAAAAATTAGAGAATCAAGCAGATGAAGTATTGGTTCTTGAAAAAAAAATAAGATTGGCAAGCCCCTAGCCAAATTTACCAACATAAAATAAAATAAAATAAAATAAAATAAATTTACCAACATAAATAAAATAAAATGAAAGCTTAGATGAAAGGGGAAGACTCTCAGATATTTCAATGAAATCTAGAGAATATTTAGGGCATACTTTGAAAACTTATATTCCAAAAGTTAAAAAAAAAATCTGGAAAATGTAGAAAGAAGGTATAAATTCCTAGATGCCTATGATCTGCCAAAACTAAATTAAGAGGATATAAACCTTTACTAGATACCTAACAAGCAATGAGATCAAAGCATAATAAACTTGATTCTAAGAGCAGAAGGAAAGACTATCTGGATAATGACAGTAACCAGTGTGAGGGTAGCAGAAGGCACAGGGGAGGGAGTTGGGTAGGGGAATGAATGAAAACAAAGTATAATGACATATATGTAGGAAAATACCATAACAAAACCTCTTACTTTTTATGTTAGCTTAAAAATAATAATGATAATTAATTTCTCTACAAATAAAAATCCAGAATTGGATGGAGATGTTACTAAATTTTTAAAGACATTTTTATCTTTCTAAAAATATATTTTATTTATTTATTTGAGAGAGAGACAGAGAATGAGAGAATGGACACACCAGGGCTTCCAGCCACCACAAATGAACTCCAAATGCATGTACCCCCCTTGTACATCTGGCTTACGTGGGTCCTGGAGACTTAAACCAGGATCCTTTGGCTTTGTAGGCAAACTCTTTAATGGCTAAGCCATCTCTTCAGCCCCTACTAAGTTGTTATAATCATTCAAAGATGAGCTCTTCAAATTGTTTCATAAAAAAATAAAAAGAAAGATCATTACTAAAACCATGATATGAAACCATTATTATTATTAAAATATTTTTACTTTTATTATTTATTTGAAAGAGAGAGAAAGAGGCAGGGGACAGAGAGAATGGGTACATCAGGGCCTCTAGCCACTGCAAATGAACTACAGACATATGTGCCACCTTCTGTATCTGGCTTTATGTGGGTAGTGGAGAATTGAAACTGGGTCCTTTGACTTTGCAGGCAAGTGCCCCCAAACCATTATTATTATTTTTACACCAAAACTGGATTATGATACAATAGCAATAGAGCTCAAGTTTTCTTATGGGCATAGATGCAAAAATTCTCAATAAAATTCTGGCAAACCAGATTCAAGAGCACATTAAGAAGATCATATGCCATGATCAAATTTGTTTAATTCTAGGAATACAAAGATGACTCAAAATATGCAAATTATGGACAGAAATCACTTTGTCTTTTTAATTAATGCTTAAAGACCTTTATCAAAGTTCATGACAAAAGCCCTAAGAAACGAGGAAGGGAAGAAACATATCTCAACACAATAAATACTATATATGACAAACCTATAGTCAACATTATACTAAATGGGGAAGAAACTAAAAGAATTTTTTCTAAAATCTAGAACAAGACAAGGGTGCCTATTTTCCCCACTCTTATTCAATATGGTGCTCAAAGTCTTAGCTAGAACAAGTAGGAAAAAAGAAAAGGTTTCCAGGTAAGTTGGCAGCATAGGAACCACACCAAACCAGATCAGGGAGGTATTTAAGCAAAACTACAGCAAAATACATTCTTCTTCTGAAAAGTGCAGAATAATTTTTCCAGATAAACAGCAGAGAAACAGGAGACAGCCAGAATCCCACTGGGGAGCTTGCGGCTGGATCCTCAGCAGCCCTGGTCAGCCACAGCCCCAATCTGCCATGGCCCCAATCCGCATGCCAGGCACCACCTGCCAGGCGTGCATAGTAGCAGCAATAGAGACCAAAAAAGGGGACTTTCCAACCTCATCAGCCTCCTTGCAGAGCCCAGAAATCTAAAGAAAAGTCTGCTGAACTACTGCAAGAGATACAGAGGGAAAGTGTGAGCAACTACAGGCTTCCTGAACTCTCCTATACCCCAACCATCAGAACCATGAACCTCCAGCATTCAGCTCCCAGTGGCACCACATCCAGCACAGCTGAGCCAAGTTCAAGCTCCACAGCACAACACCAGCAGTGCATCCAGCACAGCTGAGCCAAGCTCAAGCTCCACAGCACAGCATGGAGGGAAGAAGTGGGCACTCAGCATTGGTGAGATTGGAAGCCACACCAAAAGGTAAAGAGGCCGGCTGACTGACAAAAAAAAAAAAAAAAAAAACTAGGCTTGCATTGGAAGTGCTAATCTCTCTTTCCATGTCAGGGCAGGTTATGAGTTACATATTTGTGGTTGGCTTTACCATTTTCAAATAAGCTGAACATGGGGTGTTGAATATTGCTGACTTTAATACTTTCAGATTTACAGGGCCTTTGTGTTTTGCTTTTGTCATTATGGGGGCAGGGTCTGATCCAGATCCAGGCTGACCTGGAACCCAATTCAGAACAGAATTCTCTGCCTCCTAGCTGACAGGATTAAGGGTGTAGAGCAACACACACCCTTAGGGATTTTGGTCTTATAAGACTTTCTGTTTTAATCCTGATACTTGTATACTCTGTGAAGGTTTTTATTGAATGTGTATTTTGCTCAGTTGAAGTTTAGAATTTGTCAGTAAATTGTTCCACGCAGTCCACTATAATACTTTCTTAGCAAGCAAACTCAACACCTAGGATTACTTCTGAGGTTGGATTTGGGTACAAGTGCTACACTTGGCACGTTAAACTCATATCCTGAAAGTATATAAAGGTGGATAACCACATCTAAGAACACTGCAGATAAATAGAAAACCTAGCATCAAATCAATCCAAGATGCAAAAGTCACTACATTATAATACAAGAAACACAAAGAATCAAGACAATGCAATCCCACCAAAAATTATAAATCCATTGGAATTGTTCACCAATGAGACTGTTTTAGATGAAGTTCCTGTCAAAGATTTCAAAAGAATGATGTTATCTATACTCAAAGAAATGAAAGAAGAAATTAAAGGAATCAGAGAAGAAAACAAAGGAATTAAAGAAGAAAAAATAACTCCTGAAAGAGAACACAGGAAACCAGCTTAGTGAAATAAAAAGGTTATTACAGGACATGAGTAAGGAAATAGAACTACTGAAGAAAAACCAGGCTGAAATCCTAGCTCTGAAAAACACAGTCAGTGAAATAAAAAACTCTGTGGAAAGTCTTACCAGTAGAATGGATGAAGGAGAGAACAGAATATCTAAACTAGAAGACCAGGTGGCAGACTTAATACAGTCCAACAAAGAGAAAGACAAGCTAAAAGAAAGGTATGAATGGGAATTCCAAGATATCTGGGACACTATGAAAAGCTCAAACATAAGAATTTAGGAT
The DNA here is from genome assembly GCA_036365145.1 of Orientallactaga sibirica. Classification (NCBI taxonomy): domain Eukaryota; kingdom Metazoa; phylum Chordata; class Mammalia; order Rodentia; family Dipodidae; genus Orientallactaga; species Orientallactaga sibirica. The sequence goes on from JAEOAD010000006.1 coordinate 50,975,559, forward strand.
ATAGCAGAAAGAGAAGAATTTCAATCCAGAGGCTTAGTAGGTGTTTTTCCACAAAATCATAGAAGAAAATTTTCTCCAAATTGGGAAAGAAATGCCAGTGTAGATACAAGAAGCTTTTAGAACACCAAACAGACAAAACCTAAAAAGATCCTCTCCTTGCCATGTTATACTTAAACTACTAAACACGCAAACCAAAGAAAATATATTAAAAGCAGTTAGAGAGAAAAAGCAAGTGACCTTCAAAGGGAAACCCACCAGGATCACAGCAGATTACTCAACACAAACTTTAAAAGCTAGAAAGGCTTGGAATGATGTATTCCAAGTTCTAAAAGATAAAAACTGTCAACCAAGATTACTTTATCCTGCAAAGCTATCTATCCAAAGTGATGGAGAAATCAGGACATTCCACAACAAAAACAGGCTAAAGGAATTTATGGCAACTAAACCAGCTCTACAGAAATTACTTGAAGGAATCATTCATGCTGAAAAGAAAGCAAAACACACTCAGCAGGAAATAGGAAAGAATAAACCATACTCAAATAACAGTTAAGACAAGTGAGTAAAGTGAAAACAGGAAGAACTACAAAACAAGAAGAATGGTGAGAATAAATACATATCTTTCAATAATGACTCTTAATATCAATGGCCTCAATGCCCCAAGCAAAAGACACAGGCTTGCAGACTGGATTAAAAAGCAGGATCCTACCATCTCTCAATAAAACTCACCTCTCAATAAAAGATAGAAACCTTCTTAGGGTGAAAAGTTGGAAAAAGGTATTTCAAGCAAATGGGCCTAGGAAACCAGAAGGAGTTGCTATCCTAATTTCTGACAGGATAGATTTCAAACCAACATTAGTGAGGAAAGATAAAGAAGGTCACTTTATACTGATTAAAGGAACACTCCAACAGGAGGACATTACAACCCTAAACATATATGATCCTAACATGGGGGCTCCCAATTTCATCAAACAAACACTATTAGACTCAAGGTCAGAGATAACTCCAAACACAATAGTAGTGGGTGACTTCAACAACCCACTGTCATCACTTGACAGGTCTACCCAGCAAAAAGTAAAGAGAGAGACATCTGCATTAAATGATGTCATGGAACAAATGGACCTAACAGATATATACAGAACATTCCATCCAAATGCTGCAGAATATAAATTTTTTTCTCAGCAGCACATGGAACATTCTCTAAAATAGACCATATAATAGGACACAAATCAAATCTTAACAAATACAGGAAAATTAAAATAATCCCTTTTACACAATCTGACCACAATGGGATTAAACTGCAAATCAGCAACAAGAAAAACTAGAGAATACAGAAATTCATGGAGACTAAACAGTACACTATTGAATGATGTATGGGTCACTGAAGAAATTAAAAAGGAAATCAAGACATTCATAGAATCATATGATGATGAGAATACAATATACCAAAACCTTTGGGACACAATGAAGGCAGTCCTAAGAGGGAAATTTATAGCTCCAAGTGCCTATGTTAAGAAAATAGAGAGTTCACAAGTAAAAAAATTGAATGCTTCACCTTAAGGCCTTGGAAAGAGAAGAACAAGGAAAACCAAAAATCTGTAGATGGGAAGAAATAATAAAGATTAGAGCAGAAATTAATGAAATGGATAAAAAAAAATCAAAAAATCAATGTAACAAAGAGTTGGTTCTTTGAAAGGATAAACAAGATTGATAAACCCTTAGCAAATCTGACCAAAATAGAGAAGAGACAAAAATTAATAAAATTAGAGATGAAAAAGGCAACATCACAACAGATTCCAAAGAAATTCAGAAAATCGTACGGACATACTTTAAGAATATATATGCCTCTACGTTTGAAAACCTGAAAGAAATGGATGATTTTCTTGATTCATATGACCTACAAAATTTAAATCAAGATGAAATAAACCATTTAAATAGACCTTCAACAAGTACAGGGATCCAAGCAGTTTTAAAAAGTCTCCCAACAAAAAAAAAATTCCAGGCCCATATGGATTCACTGGTGAATTTTACCAAACATTCATGGAAGAACAAACACCAATGCTTCTCAAACTTTTCCATAAAATATAAAAGGAAGGAATTCTACTAAAATCCTTCTATGAAGCCAGCATCACCATGATACCAAAACCGGACAAAGACAGAACAAAAAAAGAAAATTATAGACCAATCTCCCTCATGAACATAGATACAAAAATTCTCAAAAAAATACTGGCAAACAGAATAGAAGAATATATCAGAAAGATTATTCACCTCGACCAAGTAGGCTTTATCCCTGAGATGCAGGGATGGTTCATGTTGAAGCATGTTATGCAAATCCATAAATGTAATACACCATATAAATGGTCTGAAGGACAAAAATCACATGGTCATCTCAATAGATGCAGAAAAGGCATTTGACAAAATCCAACATCCCCTCATGTTAAAAGTATTACAGAAACTGGGAATAGAAGGAACATATCTCAACATAATAAAAGCTATTTATGACAAACCTATAGCCAACATAACACTAAATGGGGAAAAGACTTGAAGTTTTTCTGCTAAATTCAAGAACAAAACAAGGGTGTCCACTTTCCCCACTTTTATTTAATACAGTACTGGAAGTCTTAGCAATAGTAATAAGGCAAGAGAACTCATAAAAGGGATACAAATTGGAAGTGAAGAGATCAAATTATCATTATTTGCAGATGATGTGATTTTATACATAACAGACCCTAAAGATCTACCAGAAAAATGTTAGAGCTGATAAATACTTTTAGCAATGAAGCAGGATACAAAATAAACACACAGAAATCAGTAGCTTTTCTATACACTAACAACAAAAATGCAGAGGATGAAATCAGGGAATCTCTCCCATTCACAATTACTAAAAAAAAAAAAACCTTGGAATAAACTTAACCAAGGAAGTGAAGGATCTCTACAATGAGAACTTTAAAACACTCAAGCGAGAAATTGCAGAAGACACAAGGAAGTAGAAAGACATCTCATGTTCTTGGATCGGAAGAATCAATATTGTGAAAATGTCAATCTTTACCAAAAGCAATCTACACATTTAATGCAATCCCCATTAAAATACCAATAGTATTCTTCACAGAAATAGAAAAGCAATCCTAAAATTCATCTGGAAAGACAAAAAACCTTGAATAGCCAAAACAATTTTGGGCAACAAAAATCAGGCTGGTGATATTACCATACCCAATTTTGAGTTATATTACAAAGCCATAGTAACAAAAACAGCATGGTACTGGCACAAGGAGAGACATGTAGATCAATGGAACAGAATAGGAAACCCAAATATTAATCCAGGCAGCTACAGGCATCTGATTTTAGGAAAAAATGCCAAAAATATTCATTGGAGAAAACATAGCCTCTTCAACAAGTGGTGCTGGGAAAAATGGACATCTGTATGTAAAAGGATAAAAATAGATCCTTGTCTCTTTCCATGCACAAGAGTCAAGTCCAAGTGGATCAGGGACATTAATATCAGACCTGAAACTCTGAAACTGCTGGAGGAAAAGGTAGGGGAAACCCTTCAACATATTGGCAGAGGCAAGGACTTTCTGAATATAACCCCAATTGCTCAGGGAATAAAACCATTAATCAACCACTGGGACCTCATGAAATTACAAAGCTTTTGTACAGCAAAGGACACTGTGAATAGAGCAAAGAGACAACCTACAGAATGGGAGAAAATCTTTGCCAGCTATATATCTGACAGAGGATTAATATCCAGAATATACAGAAAACTCAAAAAACAGAACAATAAGAAATCAAACAACACAGTTAAAAAATGGCTATGGAACTAAATAGAGAGTTCTCAGAAGAAGACATACAGATGGCATATAAACATCTAAAAAAGTGTTCCACATCCTTAGCCATCAGGGAAATTCAAATTAAAACTACTTTGAGATTCCATCTCACTCCTGTCAGAATGGCTACCATCAACACAACAAATGACAATAAATATTGGTATGGATGCAGAAAAAGAGGAACATTTCTACATTGTTGGGAATGTAATCTTGTCCAGCCATTGTGGAAATCAGTGTGGAGGTTCTTGAGACAGCTAACAATATATTTACCATATGATCCAGCTATAGCACTCCTGGCATATATCTGAAGGACTCTTCTCACTACCTTAGAGATACTTGCACAACCATGTTTATTGCTGCTCTAGTCACAATAGCTAGGAAATGGAACCAGCCTAGATTTCCCTCCACAGATGAATGGATAATAAAGATGTGGTACATTTACACAATGGAGTTCTATTCAGTGGTAAAGAAAAATGAAATTATGAAATTTGCAAGGAAATAGATGGATCTAGAAAAGATTATACTAAATGAGGTAACCCAGGCTCAGAAAGCCAAACGTCACATGTTCTTTCTCCTATGTGGATCCTAGCTACAAATGTATAGACTTGTGCGTGAACTGGAACCAAAAATATGTAGTAGAATCCAGTAAGATGGTAAAAGGCTCTAAGGGAGGGAGGAGAGGGAAGGACTTAAGTGGATAGTATTGTACATATGTAAGTAGAAGAACAGATTACAGGGAGGGGAAGGCCTAAGCGAGGCCAGAAGAGAGTGCGTAAAAGAAGCGCAGGGGAGGGTCAATCAAAATTCAAGATACTGTGAATAAGACTTATGTAAACCTACTTTTTTGAATAATGGCACATCCAGAAGCTATAGATTGTTACTAGAAAATTTTCAGTGCCTGGGATGGGATACCTTCCAGTGAGTTGTTGGCCAAGGAGTTCCCAATAGCCTCCAAAACATTACAGGCTATTGCCAAGGCCCTTGTTTTCCATTGAGAAACAGATGGTAAGACCCTATTGCCGAAGACATCTCTTGCCTGTGAGGCAAGGTCACTGAGAAAACAAGCTGGTGCTGAGCAGAAAACCTTCTCCTTGTAGACCAGCCAACTGAAAGCTGGAAAAAGCTGCACTGCATGCAGCTGTATGGGAGACAGAAGTCATCAGTGGTGAAAACAGTGGACACTGGAAAACTTAAGTTTGGCCAGACAGGCCCAATGACTGAACTGGTGCAATAGTGGCATGTTTGGTCTTGGGGAAACCCAAGTACTCCCTAATTGGACCGAAGGCCCTTTTTTTGGTAGGGAATACATGCCTGGTACTGAAAAAACTAATAAAAGTCTATGGCAGGGGAGGTCATGAGCCTTAGGGGTATAAAGCCTGTGTCTGGCTAAATGTATATATTATTCCCACCAAACTGTCCTGAAAGCACTACACTTAATGTTTATATTCGCATATTAATGCTACTCTCACTTCTGGTCATAGAAGCTTCTCTTTTCAGATGGCAATGATCACTGGGCTGACCCAAAAGGCAACATAGTGCTGAGAAGAAGGGACAGAGGAGTGTCTAGCACTGAAACATCTCTGTCACACCCTCCAAGGTTCAGGGTCCATTGCAGAAGAGGGGGAAGAAAGAATGTAAGAGCCAAAGGAAGGGTTTGACTCCTTACAATGCAACTATGAGACAGAAATTGGCCTTGATATCTATGACCTTGCAGTGCCTAGCAATACCTTCACAAGACCCTCATAATAGGAGAAGAAGATGATGACATCAAATTAAAAGAAAGACTAATGGAGTGAGGGAGGGGATATGATGGAGAATAGAGTTCTGAAGGGGAATGGGGGGAGGTGAGAGAAATATCATGGTTTTTTGTAAGTATAGAAGTTGTCAATAAAAAATTTTTTAAAAAGAAAAGAAATAAAATTATTCTTATTTGTAGATGACACATGCTTGCATTTAAGACCTTAAACATTCCACCAGAAAACTAATCTGATATAATCTCAGAAACACTTTCAGCAAAGTAGTAGGATACACAATCCACATATAAAAATCAATAGTTTGCTGGATGTGATAGTTTATGCCATTAATCCCAGCACTCAGGATACAGAGGTTGGAGGATTGCTGTGAGTTCAAGGCCACCCTGAGACTACAAAACCCAAGTCAGCCTGGGCTGGATTGAGACTCTGCCTTGTGAAAATAAAATCAAATCAACGAAATCAGTAGCTTTTTGTATACCTATAACAACTTGCTGAGAAAGAAATCAGAAAAACATTGTATACACAATGCTTTCAAAAAATACCTAGACTTATGTGGGCTGGAGAAATGGCTTAGCAGTTAAGGTGCCTGCCTGCCAAGCCTGAGAATGCCTATTGGATCTCCAGGTCCCACATTTAGCCAGACACTAAAATAACACAAGAGAACAATGCTGTGCTTGCCCACAAGGGGGCCTACACATCTGGAGTTCATTCACAGAGGCTGAGAGGCCATTGGTGCACCCATTCTCTCTCTCTCTCTGCCTCTTCTTGTCTTTGTCTCTCTCAAATAATAAAAAATTTAAAAATATACTTAGAATAGCTGGGAATGGTGGCATATGCCTTTAATCCCAGCACTGGGGAGGCAGAGGTAGGAGGATCACCATGAATTCAAGGCCATCCTGAGAATACAGAGTGAATTCCAGGTCAGCCTGGACTAGAGTGAGACCTTACCTAGAAAAACCAAAAACAAATCAAAACAAAAAACACCCATAGATATAAACTTAACCAAAGAGGTGAAATGTCCTCTACACTGTAAACTTTAAGACACTGAAGAGAGAAATTGAAGAATATACTAGAAGATGGAATGCTCACAGATTAACAGAACTAATAGAAAATCATTACATTACTAAAAGCAATCTACAGATTCAACACAGTCCCCATCAGAATGCCAATGACATTTTTCACAGAACTAAGTAACAGTCTTAAATTTTACATGGTACAAAAGACCCAGAATAGACAAGGCAATTCTTAATAGAAATAGCAATGATGGTTTCATTATATTACCTGATTTCAAGTTTTATTCCAAAGCCATAGTAACATCAACAGCATAGCATTTGTTAAAACAAAACAAAACACAGACACAAAGACCTATGCAATAGAATAGAGGACCCAGATGTAACACCCCACAGCTATGGCTAAGTAATATTTGACAAAGGTGTCAAAAACATACCCTGAAGAAAAGATAGGCTCTTTAACAGATAGTGCTGGGAAAATTAGATTTTCACATGAAGAGGAAAAAAATTAAACCTATATCTTTCACCTTGCACAAAAGTTATTTCTAAATGGATTAAAGACCTTAATGTAAGGTCTGAAACTTTGAAACTACTAGAGAAAAACATACGTAAAACACTTTAAGGTACAGGCACAAAGATTTCCTGCAAAGGACTTCAATTGCACAAGAAATAATCATAAAAATTGACTAATGGGTTTATATGAAATTTAAAAGCTTTGGCACAGCAAAGGAAACAACCAGACAGAAGAGACAACCTAAACAACGAAAAATCTTTGTCATCTACATATCAGATGACTAATTTCTTAGACAACCCTAAATTGAAGCACATTTTACAAGCTACTTAACCCAGTCCTTCAAATGGGTGAAGTTGTGGAAGCCAAGACTAAGGCACTGTCATTGATGGGGTAACAGAAGAGGCATGGTGATCCATACACATCATGTTCTGGAACAGAAAAATTTTCCTGTAAAAATGGGGAAAATATAAATGAAATAAAATATAAAAGAGATCCGCAATTTAGTTGACAATTTTTTTTTTTGAGGTAGGGTCTCACTCTAGCTCAGGCTGACGTGGAATTCACTATGTAGTCTCAGGGTGGCCTTGAACTCACAGTGATCCTCCGACTTCTGCCTCTCGAGTGCTGGGATGAAAGGCGCGTGCCATCACGCCTGGCTTTTTTTTTAGTTTTAATTAATGTAACATGGTTATGTAAGCTATTAACATTAGGGAACGGTGGGTACAGGATATACGAGAATATTGTATACTAGCTTTGAAAATGTTCTATAAACTAATATTATTTTAAAATAAAAGCCTAGAGCAATAATGCTTAGGATGTGAATGGATATGGAGAAATTAAATAGCGGGAAAATAGTGTAAATTAAGGCCCAGGAGTTGGAACTTATTTAGTTGGTTCTAAAAACAGTCAGGATTGAGAGAAACTGAATCCAGAAAGATGTCTAGGAGTCAGCTTGCAAAGAATCCTGGGATCAAGTTTAAGAATTTTGATAAAAATTATCATCCAAACTACATGTACCACCAAAGAGGATGTGAACTCCCTAAATCATTTACAGAAATGAAACAGAGGGCTGGAGAGATGGCTTAGCAATTAAGGTGTTTTCCTGTTGAAGCCTAAGGACCCAGGTTTGATTCCCCAGTACTCATATAAGCCAGATGCACACGGTGGCACATGCATCTGGAGTTCATTTGCAGTGGCTAAAGGACCTGGTATGCCTATTCTCTCTCTCTGCCTCTTTCTCTCCTGCTCTTTTTCAAATAAATAATGATGGCTGAGCATGGTGGTATAAACCTCCATTTCTAGCACTCAGGAGGCAGAGGTAGGAGGATCACCATGAGTTCAAGGCCACACTGATACTACAGAGTAAATTCCAGGTCAGCATGGGCTAGAGCGAGAGCCTACCTTGAAGAAAAATAAATAAATAAGTAAATAAATAAATAAAATATTAAAAATAAAATGAGAGAGAGCTCACAACATAAAAGAACATATAAATATCACAAGATATATGTAGACAATAAGTTCAATGATGGGGCACTAAACATAGCTTTTCTGACAAGTAAAGCAGAAAAGAAACTGATTTGATTGCTGTTTCTCCTTGGCAAAAGATAGCTACTTAATAGCAGAAGTAAAATAATTTTTCTGCTATAAGTTTTAAGATAAGATCATGTAGGCCTTTGATTAGCTTATTAGTAATCAAAGTCTTTAACTTGATGAAAGCCACAGAGAGGCTGTTTAGATAGCTAATCCTTGAATAGATCTTTATTTAAAAACCTGTTTTAGAGTTGGAGTGATGGCTTAGCAGTTAAGGCACTTGCAGGCAAAGACAAAGGACCCAGGTTTGATTCCCCAGTATCCATTTAAAGCCAGATGCACAAGGTGGCGCATGCGTCTGGAGTTTGTTTGCAGTGGCTAGAGGTCCTGGTACACTGGTTCTCTCCCTCCCTCCTCCCCTCTCTCTCTCTCTTTCTTTCTCTGTCTCAAATACATAAATAAATAAATTATTTTTGAAAACTTGTTTTATAATATTTATAATCAAATTGTACCTCAATGAAAAGATTACTGCAAGGTCTGCAGTAATGCAAAAATGCAAACCAGTTAGTTTGTTTTATGACTATCTGAATTGGTTCTCAGAAAACTAATTTGAAGAATTGAAAAGAATGTCTCTTAAAGTATCACTATTATCACACACTCTCCTATAAAAAGATTTCAATGATTCTCCATTACCTACAGGTTTAAAACTTAATATTCTATTTTAGAGGAGCTGTACCTCTGAGACTTATTAACTAATTTCATCATAAAGTATTCACACTCCAGCATTTGCCAATGATTTGTGTGTTACTGACTTTGACTGCTGGCAAATGTTTTGGTCTGTTTTTGCTGATATAACAAAATACTTTCAGCTGGGTAATATGTAAATAATAGAAATTTATGTCTCCTAGTTCTGGAAGCTGAAAAATCCAAGGACAAGGGACTGGAAAACATGATGTCTGGTGGTATCTTGTTCTCTCCTAAAATGACACCTTGAAGTTATTAAAGAGATAATGTTTAAATTTTTCCTCATACTGTCTTTATGATTTGGTATTTTATACTTTTGAACAGCTCAAATTGGTCTAACTCCAATATGTCAGCAGGCTCACCTAGTCCAACCAGCTTCACAAACAACTGTTTTATGCAAGAAGTAGTTAGTGATCCATAAGGATTTGCAAAACTGTAAGTTGATATAGCTTGGTATAAAGGAGGTAGAGAGACCTCTATCTTATCCTGTTCTAAACTCCAATTTATCTACTACTCTCCTGTCTGAGAATATGTGTAAATGACAAACAGCTTTGTCAATAGAGAAGTGCTTTCCCCGAGCTTATTACCATTAATCGAACCACCAGTTCTTTCTTTGGAGTATGCACACTGTCTCAGCTAGTATGTACTTAAAGAATGAAAAGGTACTTGAAAAATAGAAAGCCTTCCCATGAAAAAGATGAGAGACTCCCTCCATGGATTTTTAAAAATTATTTATTTATTTGAGAGAGTAAAAGAGGCAGACACACAAACAGAGAGAGAAAGAGAGGGGGTGCAGGCCAGGGCCTCCAGCCACTGCAAATGAACTCCAGATGCAAGTGTTACCTTGTGCATCTGCCGTATGTGGGTTTTGGGGAATTGAGCTGAGGTCCTTTGGCTTTGCAGGCAAGTGCCTTAACCACTAAGCCATCTCTCTAGCCTCCCTCCAAGGATTTTTTAGCTTCAGGAAGATGGGAGATGTCTAAATGGGGCAAATTGAGCTTTATGTGAACCAGGTTTTCTTGAGTGGCTCCTGCCAAGATTATTTATGGCTAAGATTGGGTGTGTTCCTTAGCAAGGTAATTTATTCTGAGCACTTGTTAAGGCATGCTGGCATTACGTGTCAGTGATCATTGGCCCTGGCTGAGGGAAAGCTCTCTAGCAAGCATTGTCAACAGGGTGATGACCTGGGATCCAGCACGTCCATTGTTCTTGGCAGGTTTCAGGCTGCAGAGTGAAGTGTAGCTTAGAGGTGTTTCTGTATGATTTACACAGTTTCTTATACATCCTCCTATAGTCAAACAGCCCATTGAATAAGTCCAGGAACAAAAGGCTGGATTAACCACTTAAACCAAGTCACTAACAAGGACTTTACGGGTATAGCAGGGGACAGAATTAAGGAAATGTACAGGAGTTTTACTATGCTATAAGCACTTGGGGAGTAACGTGGATGTTGATCTTCTTTGGTGAGTGGATGAATGATGCCAGCAATATATTTTATTAGTCTTTGGCCCACGGTAACTCAATCCAAGCCATTACAGCATTTACAAAGTAAAGTTAATAGAATTCTGAAGATTGTATAGTTGGACTACATGATCTTTTAATTTTTTTTTTTGAGATACACTGTTCTAATTTGAATGGCAATGCACTGATGACTATCAAATATTATTAGGCCTGGAAAGTGCAAGCTTTATTTGAATTTAAGGTTGCTCAAAAAATACTGATTAAATACTGATTGGGGTTGGAAGTACTGGCACACTCCTTTAATTCCAGCACTTGGGAAGCAGAGGTAGGAGGGTCATCATGTGTTTTAGGCCACCCTGAGACTACATAGTGAATTCCAGGTCAGTTTGAGCTACAGTGAGACCCTACCTCAAAAAAACAAACAAAAAAATACTGATAGTTTTTTTTTTCTTAATTCATTCTAGCCCACAAGTTAGGACCAAACCAATGTAAAAATGAGGTTCCACTGAGTGAAAAGGCTTTTGGGAAATACATGTTGTCTTGTGTGTGAGCTAGCATTACATCTGGCTTTATGATAAGTGATTTTCTACTTAAATAAGAGGGGAACATTTGGAAGAAGGTCTTTGTGGGACAATACACTGGAGAAAGATTCAGATGTGTGTTTATATGCTGACTAGGGTGACAATGACTGCAGGAGTTGGGGCAGGGACTGTAGGTATAACCCCATCCGATTATCCATTTTCCCTTTGTCTTGGTAATGATAAGCAAGTTATTTAGCTGAGAACATGGTTACCCAGAGGAAGACTACATTACTTAGGTAGCCTTGAAACTAGATGTCAAGGTTTTATCCAAACATATGTTAATGAAAGATATATGAGCAGCATTTGCCCTATACCTTCAAAATAAAAAAGAAAGTCCTCCCTCTTTCCATATGCATGAATGTAGACATGTAGCATCAGAGAGGGTGGTAAGCCATGCTAGATCATGAGAATGGAAGAAGCTTCCTAGCACTGTTGTGGAAATACCTGTTTTCCTTACAATCTTCATTATGCAATGTATTTACAGCCTCTTCCTGCCAGTCACTTCCACTTATCCCTTATCCATGTTATCCACAAATGCCATCAGGTATACCTACAGACAGATTCAAAGTCTGCCCGTTCGTCATGATCTCTTCTGGACTAATGTGATTGCCTTTACCCTCACACCTCCATGGGGAGTGGGCCACACAAGCTCTGCTTTCTGTAATCTGTGTGACCTTAGTCAAGTTATTTACTTCTCAAAATCTCTATTTTTTACCGTTTTTAAAGTGGCAATTATAATTCACCAGGTGGCTGTGAAATATAGATAACATGGTATTTGTGCAAACATCTATTGCTGGCCAATCATGTGATGGGTGCACAATAAAACCTTCCCTTTCAAATTCTCTTTCTTTTATATTCAAGATCTCAATCAAGGCATGGAGACTGCCATGATATTTAATGACAGGGCCTTATACTTCTTACCTGTCTTCTTGAACACATTTTCAGAAATAAAAACAAAACTTGGTTTGAAATTAGTATTTTTCCATGACACCAATACAAATTTTGGAAAATTCTCCCAGATGAGTCCTTTCTTTGGAAAATCTCCATTCCCTCATTCACAGTAACCCAGTGCTATTTACCTAGGACCCAACACCTTTGACTTTGTTATTTTCAATGTTAATAAATGATTTAGTTCATTTCCTGTTTTCCTGTGCTCACCAACCTGCCAGCAGCAGTCACAAGCCAGCCTTAAAATAACCTCAGTGGTAAACAACAGATTTGAATTAGTAGGATATCTGTAATTGTATTACACAGTCAACCTGGTTGGAAAGAGGAAGATGTGACTGACTCTTGGTCTCCAGTGGTGTGACTTGGTCAATGCAAGTGAAGAACAGGATTATGAGGTATTGAAAAAAAAAAAAAAGTTGTCAGGAAACCTTAATAGATGTTCTCAAGGTAGGAACAGAAAGATCTGTCTTGCTTTCCTCTGTTCACCACTGTGCCTGGCACAACTTGGGATACAATAGAATGAACAAGTTCATCTGGACTGAGTGGATATTTGTCGGGAAGCAAATGTTTTCCCTCCACCAATTCTTGACTCAAGCCCATTTTTAAAATTTGAATATTTCTCACAATGGGTTTTTTTTCTCCTCCCATCGTCAAGCCTTTCTTCGCTTGTCTCACCATACTTAGCAGAGAGGTGGGTTCAGTAAATTCAGGGTGAGAAGCAGATACAAAACATCTGCAAGACAAAAGAGGCTAAAATTATAATTTTGAGAGAAAGAGCGGTAGAGACAAGGAAGGAGGAAAGAATGCTTTTGTGCTCAGCTATCCACTTAGAAATAGGATATAAAGTGTTCTACCCACCAGGTTGGAGGCTAGACCGCACTGGTCTAATAAGATGAGTACTTGTAATTTATGGCCTTATGATGCTGACATATAATTTAAAAAAGAACTCGAAGTAGCATTCAGATCTGGTTTTTCAAAGTGATTTTGATGACTTGAGTTGTGTTTTTCATATATACATAAATCTTTCCCCCTTCTCCACTTTTTCTTTTGGTGTGAAATGTGATACTTTTCAGTATTCTTGGGTTCTCTTGGAATCCAGACTTTTTTTACTTCCTCCACATCTGCTATGAAACAAAATATTGATTAATGTGATCTGTAAACCTAACCATTTAAATGGGGCCAATGACCAATTCCTATTTTTGTTGTTGTTGAAGTTTCTATCATTTTTCCCCCCAATCTCTGTCTCTCCACTGTGACTTTTTTGGCTTATGAAAAGATTAAAGGAAAATTATGCCAGCATTAAAGTTTTCAACCACATCTGAGGCTTAAATTCCAATGCATGTGACTAACCCAGACTATTTTGCTAACTTTGAGATAAAAATATTTCTAACCCTGCTACTTTTGTCATATAAAAATTATAGAGTGACATAAAAAATGTACAAAGCCTATCCATGCCCAGAGGTAGTTTCCTCATTCTCTGAGAGACTCATAAATGCAACAAAGAAAAATTAGCAATAAACCAGATTTAACACTTAGTGATTCTATAGCAAGAAAGTATCCTCTGGCAGAAAAATATAGTTCTAAAGGGTCTGATTAGTTTGACTTAAAAGGATGCATGTAAAAGATTAGGAGGTGAATTCTAAAGAGGTGGACATATTCTCCTCAAAATAGAGTCCTAGTATTACAAAATTCCAAAAGGTGCTATTTTCATAGAATGCAATAAGACTGGGGCCTTCTCTATGGCTGTGCAATGTGGTCACAGTGAAACACATATAAATGAGCAGAATCTTCAAAGTAGCTACCTCTTTAGGCAGCACACTTCATCCAAAAATAGCACCTTGTTCAACACTTTGGAACTACCTTCAAAGTCCATGCTCTACACTTTGGAATGCCCTTAACAGCTGCAAATAATCCTTCAGCAGTGGATTTGACATTTGTAAATATTAAAAATCTTTAGGTATTAAATCTCATATAAAAAGTACAACCTAGGGAAATGTCATTTTGTTGGCTAAAAAAAGGAAAGAGTTCTGAGGTGTTTAGATTAATTTTTCTGTGCAACTCCAGGGTGTATTAAAGCTTTTCCTTAGGAGATAGAAGAAACTTGGGAACAGAGGAAAACAACCTAATAAGTGCATTGTCTGCCAATGGTATATTTGGGGGAACAATGTTAATTGATATATTTTATATTTTCTTTCAAAAATTATTTTATTACTATCTTATTCAAATCTGTTTTCAGTTTTTTATAACGGTGCCTCTGTCTCCCTGGAGATAAAATGGGAATAATAATATACCACGAGTCTATTGCTAAAAATGTGTAAACTGAAAGATTGAGGAATTATTGTGGATATTTCTGATTCCAATCTAGATGGATAGTTTTCTTGGAAAAAAGAAAAAAAACTCTGTTGAGGTAAAGACCTATCACCCAACCCTGTTAAGGGTTTGTCAACACTGGTACTCTGCAATCAGATCACTACTGGGCAGAATGGAAAAATAACATAATCCCTAAACAATTGCATTTTTATACCTCACCTATTAATAACAGTTCTGCATATGATTTCCAACCTATGGACAAGATAATCAATCAACCAACATATCCCTCATGATCCTTTGGATTTCCTAATGAATCCAAGTGCTCATCAGGCTAAACATGTCAGACTTCCCTGACAAGTGCCCCTGCTTTTTGAAAATACAGTTTTTTCAAACAGCACTATTACTTCTATCAACTGAGAATCCTCCCTACTTTCTTGTAGGCTTTTTTTGGAAATAAAATCAGTTAGGGTTGGTCAGGGTAAGGGAGTAGAGTAGGGTACATGTGTCTGTTTTGTGTTGTTCTGCTATTGTGGCACTCACAGGATCATAAGGGGCAGTGTTGAGTAACTCCTTTTATGTCTAGACAAATATCCATAATGAAATAGATGTCTGGCTCTTGAAGCCACTTCTTAGTCTGCAGGTATTTTCATTCACAAAGGTCCAAATAAGAATGGATAACACTGTCTTAGATGAAGTCACAGATACTAAGAGGGAAAATGAGATTGCCTGCTGAAAGTTAAAATGTTGTCACCTTGAGCCAAATATGGACTATAATAAGAATCCTGTGTGCTGAATCATATAGACCTGGAAAGGAATCTTCAAGCCCTACTTTCCCAGACATTCAAATAATCTGCCTTGATCTCCTTAATGTCCTAAAGTAATTATAAGGTTTTTTTGTTGTTGTTGTTTGTTTGTTTTAATGGTTTGCTTTCCTTTGGCATTCTTAGGCCCCTCAATTTTTGCACTCTAGAGCAAACCTCTGGGGTTTCATATTACATAGCTTCCATGACTGTTTTATGAATTTCTCCATAAGAAAAGCCAGCTTGACAATGAATGGGTATTTGTCATTTGTATTTTATCTCCTGTTTTCCCTTTCCCAGTTTTCCACACCGTAGAATGGCATTTGAAGGACATTTCTTTTGAGCAATCCCTATCTGTCTAGGAATAAAAGCACATTATCTAGGACTTGACCAAATTTAATCACTGCTTTACCTCAAAAGGAAGGTACAATAGACTGGAAAACACAAAGCAGAAGAAGTAAGATGGAAGGATTTTGTAAGAACTCTTGCCTTTCTTTGTTTTTATTACTATTTTCTCCTTTAAAGCCGCAGTCATCTGCCTGCCAGGTGGAACTTATTTGGGTAACACAGCACAGGTGTATCTTGCTGCACTCAACAGCTGAATTCCTGAAAAGCGGCCTTTCATAGAATTTTTATAAATTGAATCACATTTTCCTGTAGGCTTTATTATAGTAACAGAAGCCATTATCCACATTTGACTGATTCTCAATTGGCAGAGCCCTCTCACACTTGAGCTTCAAGTTTCCTAGCCAAATCTCTATGTCAAACAGTTAATGATCTGGAAATAATAAGTACTTATGTGAGCTAGGGGAGCATTATACTTAAAAGAAATTTGATTGTATTCTTCTGAAAGTAGAGAATCTTTATAGCACTGTGTGAATTTTCATTCATGGAGTCATAGACTCAGTAGCATGTGTGAGGTTGCAGTCCAGACTTTTCTTCTTGCATATGAGGAAACTGATGCCACAGACTTTTTTTTATGTAACAGTATGATATGCTAAAAAAGGATCCATTTTGAGGTTGACAGGCTTGCATTCAAATGTCCTCTTCTTGGTGTACTAACTGTTTGGCTTTGGGCAAGCTATCAGAACTTTCTGAGCCCTGATTCCTCATCTTTAAGACAGAGGAAATATGATCTACCTCTTGGGGATGATAGAAGAATTAAATGAGGTATATAGAACAATGACACACCATCCAAGACACAATAAGGGTTCAATGAATACTTGTCTGGTACTCAGTTTCCCTTTTATTGCATTGTATTAAGTGACAGTTAAAAATACATTTCTTTCTAAAACTGCAAAGATAATAATATCTGATGGTGAAATTCAAAGGTCTAAGAATATAGTGTATAAGACACATTCTCTTCCTGTTTCTTATAACCACTTTTTCAAGGAATGAATGATTAATAGTTGGGTTTGCTTTTCACTCTTCCAGTTCTTTTTTTTTTTTAATTTTTAAATTTTTTTTTATTTATTTGACAGAGAAAAAGGGAGAGAGATAATGGGCACACCAGGGCCTCCAGCCACTGCAAACGAACTCCAGACATGTGCACCCCCTTGTGCATCTGGCTAACGTGGGTCCTGGGGAATAGAACTTGGGTCCTTTTGGCTTTGCAGGCAAATACCTTAACTGCTAAACCATTCCTCCAGCCCTCTTCCAGTTCTTTTTCTTTACCAGTTTTTAGGTGGAATAGATCCTATAATAAAGGTGTTCCATCGAACTTCAAAAAGTCTTTATCAGCCGGGCGTGGTGGCACACGCCTTTAATCCCAGCACTCGGGAGGCAGAGGTAGGAGGATCACTGAGAGTTCGAGGCCACCCTGAGACTACATAGTTAATTCCAGGTCAGCCTGGACCAGAGTGAGACCCTACCTTGCAAAACCAAAAAAAAAAAAAAAAAAAGTCTTTATCAACCCATCATGATTATAAAATGCTGTGTTGTAAATAGAATGAGCATGGAATCTCAATGGCATGTACCTGTTAGTGCTTACTTCTCAATGTATCTTAGGGTCACCTGGGTAGCATCGCTTGTTGATACCAGCTGGACTTGGTTCTAGGCAGAAAGTTCTACTCTTGTCTTCTCTAAAGGTTAGGCTTGCTTTTTGGTTCAGTTGAGTTTCTCATTTTTTCTAGAAGAGCAGGGTTCCTGGGACATATATTTTTCATGGAGTAGATGTTGGGAGGTTCTTGAGAAATCAGAGAAAATACCTGATGCTTCTTGATTATAAAGTATGCTGTCACTGTGGCCCAAATCCCACTGGTTGCAGCATGTCATATGGCTAAATCCATCAAAAGTGGAGAAGTAGCCCCATTGCTAAGACAAGGGATTGGCAAGTCACATGGAAAACAGCCTGGTGGGTTATAACAACACAATTCCCCATAGTCATAGCAACAGCAAATCCATTTCACAGCAGAATGTGTTCCTCTCTGTCACTCACTATAAACTCCTGCTGGGCAAAACCCATGATTGCCTTCTTTCTTGCTATGGTTCCAGCTCCTAAATTAGCAAAATAAATAAATAAATAAAAATTTAAAATATCAATATTCAGTAACTATCCAATAAATATTGAGATTCCTAGTTATGGAGCAAATAGAAAGCAGATACTAACAGTCCTAAACTAAAATGTTATCTGTGTGTACTTGTGAAGCTGAGATTTTCCTCCAGAGCGCAACATGTATTTATCAAAATGTTCCTGGCAGCCAATATTCAGAGCAGGCCAGAGGTTGTAGAGTTGCCCCCCGCCACCCCCTATTAGTTAGCAGTAATTTTTATGCCAGTGTAAACCTTTGCTTAATTGCTCTGGCCTAACCAACTCAGAATGACAAGTCCATCAGTAACATGGAAATATAGAATGCACCCAGCTTGCCTTTAAATGTCAGCTGTGAGGCTGCCGATTTTGGCCTGAAATTTAGATATGGTTTCCAACCCAATTGCCCTTTTAATTTGTTGTGTTAACAAACAGAGATGGTAGAGGGAATGTTTGGGGGTCACCTGAAGGGAAAGCAGCTCACAGCTCGTGGCTATACAAAGGGGAAGAGTGGCTGGCCAGAAAGCTAGTGCCTGATCTTTAATGCATGGTCTAGGGATCCCAGACCCTGCCTGATCAGTCTGCATTTTCCCTTAGCCTCTCCTCTCAGTTTACCTCAGGGCATCCCATCTTCTTTGTGTGCTACTTAACGTTATCTTTTAGATACTCATAGTGTATTTATATAATTAGGCTAATGGTAGGTAATTGTGTGCCTGCACCATGTAATTATGAAACCTAGCCTCCAACACTGTGGCACAATATGTGGGCAAGAGGCACCATGTGTGTAAAGCTGCCACTTGATCCTTCTTCCCATTCAGGGATTTGCTCCTTTCGAGGTGCCTGAAAAGAAAAGGCCTTTTTGTAAACCCATTATCTACAAACAAGGCCCTGACAAACACATTTGCAGAAAAACAAGGCTTTGTGAAATCTTGTATTTTGGCACTGGAAGTCAAAACCATGCAGGGGGAATGCTGCATACATTGTCTCTGGAATTGACACAGGTTTTCTTTTCTACATGTAGCAAACAAGGGGGTTGAATTTCAATCTGGCAGCACATTCTCTCACTCTGAGCAGTCTCACTGAGGTGCTGTTGAGTCCTCGATTGGCTGTCACTCACTGGAGCTAATTAGCATGATTTTGAGGGTGATGGGAAGACCCTCCCTCTTCCAGAACATCTCTGACACTGGACTGACTACAAATGTCATTTTCTAGGATTCATACTAGTCATGTACCCCACCCCATGTGTTCAGTCTTTAAGGTTTGCCAGGCCAGGTGCTGACCAATTATCTTACTGAATCCTCTGATTTATAACACCCGTGTGTGTGTGTGTGTGTGTGTGTGTGTGTGTGTGTGTGTGTGTTTAAGGGGGAATACTATTATCATTCACAGTGTATAGATTAAGAAGCTGAGGATACAAAGGAGAAGTTGATCAAAGTCTTACAATTTGAACTGATGTTCTGCAGAATCCCAAAGCTCTTGGGATAGCTAGTCTGCCTTTCCCACTGGCAAAACAACAGCAAGAGAGGCCCTGTATCAGTAAGGTGGAAGGAAAAGACCAACACTGTGAGATTGTCCTCTGACTGCCACATGTATGCTCTAGCATGCACATGTACACACACAACACACACACACTAACAAAACAACAATAAATATTCACAATACAAAAGTGACTAGTGGTAGTGGGACAAAGGACAAAAGAGTATGTCCAAGTGACTTTCCATTCAGTTCAATAACTATCCCATAAATATTGAAATTCCTAGTTAAGGAGCAAATAGAAAGCAGACACTAACAGTCACATGGAATCAAGATGAGAATTAATGGGGAAGAAGGGTGCAAGTAGGAGGAGGGGGGAGATGAGAAAGAGATGAGGGAAATAAGATCAAAATATACATGTATGAAAATGTCAAAAATAGAAAAAACCATTTTATAAAGTCTCATAAATCAATATTGTGGTAGTTTGAATAGATGTCCCCCAATATATTCAGTGTTTTATTAGTTTGTTGTTTGCATCTGCAGTGACCTGGCTGGAGGCAATGTCACTGGGTGGATCTTAGGGTCCAGCCCTAAAGTGTGGTGGTGGGTTTGAGATTCCATTGTAAAGATATGCAGAGTGTGCCTAGCTGGAGTCCCTGAGGTATGCTGTGCTGTGTGGCTTTTGGCTTATGGCTTTTCTCTCTGTGTTTGGTCCTGTGAAAGCAGGCCAGCTTCTTCTACCATTATGGAACTTTCCCTGGATCTGTAAGCTATAATAAATCCCTTCCTCCATAACTGTGCCTGGTCTAGAAGTTCATCTCAGAGAATCTGAAGCTGTCTGATACAAATATCCTATGAGAAAATATGATGTAATGGTAAAAACAGAGAATTTACAATCAGAACATGGGATTCTTTTCTGGATTAATCACTATGAGCTTTCACCTTGAGTGATATTCCTTTTTTTACAAGCTGTTTTTTCATCAAGAAATGGAATAATAGTTTCTTTAGGTAACATTGTTGGGACAAAATGAAACTGCCTATAAATAACACACGGTAGTTTAAAAGTAGATGTTCAATAATGTAATTTCCTCTCAAGATATATCATTTGAACTCATTGACTTAGAAGGCTTTATTGAAGATAACTAGTATTATTTCCTATTTCTGAAAGGAGATGATGTTAAACAAAGGAAAAAAGTAGATTTAATGGGTTTTCTTTAAAAAGAAAAAAACTTCATAAAGGCTGTTGTGTGAGACAGTTAGGAACAATTTTAGCCAAGGTGACTTTTAACTTGATCTCTTGAGCATGAGAAGGTACTGTAAAGGTTTGCAGTGGTACTGGAAATGAACCTTGTAAGCAGAAAGAACAAAAAACCCTGGAAGACAGAAAGGCCGGGCTACATCCAAGGAAAGGAGAGGAAAGACAATAAAGGGGAAGGGAAGGCCACCCAAAGTGTGAAAAAGGACGATTCTAGAGTAGAAAGGGGGACAGAGACACCTATAAAAAGTAGGCAAGCCTCGTTTTTTTTTTGGGGAACTTACTTTGTTCTGTAGTCCATGGGATGCTGTCCAGGACACTGACACAGGAGAGAAACAAGATCAGATAATGACTGAGAAGTAGTACTTGGGCAGAGCAAGTCCTTGGGGGATGGGACAGTGGCCATGAGGAGAACGGAGTGAGGAGAATCTATGACCATTTTAGGGATCAATGCTGGGCTTGAATTTTACCTCTGTAATGGAGAGAAGTTTTGTCTTAATACTTCTGAAGGAAACATTTCCTTTTTCTATCTGGATTGCCTCTTAAAACTGATTATTCTGGTCAATGAAGGAGGTTGAAGAGGCTTTAATTGGTTTCCTGAGCAGACCAATTTTTAAGATGGTTGAGTAGGCAGACCAGTGTTAATAGATCCCATATTCCTAACTTCTGTCTGTGTCCTTCTCGTAATGGTCTTTGAAATAATAGTATGCGACTTCACTATAGCCCATCATTCTAAAATAAACTCAAAATTCTTGTATTTTTCTCTGAAACATAGAGCAATGAGACTCTTTAGTGTAGCCAAAAGGGATTATATTATAGTTTAATATTAAAATGTTAACATCTGTTCTGATCTTAGGTTTTATTGAAAAGTTCAAACTTCTACATGAAGAAATATCAAACTTGAAATTACCCTATATGACTAAAGGAACTTTGTCTTTCTTACAACACTAGAGGAGGGTGGGGGATTAAAATAGACCTTCAGGAAAAATAAGGTTCATATTTTATGAAGATATGAGGGACTCCATTTAGGGCTGGTTTGTACAACATAAGCTAATTTTGTTTTAGAGGAAATAATTTTTCTTCACTCCGTTTCTCAAGCCATTGCAATCAGGGTCCCGATACAAAACAGATGGCCACTGTAATGGGGGTATTTCAGGAAGATTTGATGAAGGGATTCTTATAAGTATGTGGACAAGATTAAGGAAAACAAGTAATAATGAAGCACTTTGTTTCCATTAACAGCCTGGTCTTGGAGCCATTGTTAACCATAGATCCAAAAGAGAGGAATGGAGTAAATACTTAAATTTACAGAGGTGTGTAGCACCAGAAGAGAGCCCTCTGAGAAGAGCCATTTGCAATGGCTTTATTATCAACTTGACTGCATTGAGAATCACCTAAGAGACTTAGGCACATCTCTGGCTGTGCCTATGGGGCTTCAGAAAGAGGATTAACTGAGGGGGAAAGACTAGCCAAGAATGTATGTGGTACCATCCCATGGCCTGGGGGCATGGATGAAATAAATGGGGGGAAAGAGAGAAAAAGAGCTGTGCACCATCCTCCCCCTTTCCTCTGCTTCTGACCCTCAATGACATGAACTGTTTTGGTCTGTTCTGTTTTGCTCACCCCTCCCCTCCCCACCATGATGGACTGAGCAGACAAAACTGTGAGGCATAATAAAAACTTCCCTCCCTTGTTTTTTCAGATATTTTATGATAGCAATGAGAAAGGTATCTTGTATGCTATCCATGGTTGTGGATAGCGTGATTTGATAGGATGGGAACTGGGGAAATGGTTACTGTACTTACTCCTTTCTTCCATCCCACCTCCACTGGTCTCCTGTAATACTGCTACTGGCTAAGTCCCGCTGGAATCTGGTGTTCATGGCAGCCTGGTAATGTCCATAAAGGCCAGCCTTCCAGAGCTCAGTGCAGAAGTGGAAGGGTGCTAAATGTTTCTAGAATAACTGATGTGAAATATTCCATTTATGGTGTAGTGAGTGTCTATAGAAGGGCTGATATATAATATCCCATCTATAGGGTGGCTAGTGCCTCTAGAAAGACTGATGTATAGTAACCCATCTGTAGGGTGCTGGGTATCTCTAGAAAGGTGCATCTAAAATATCCTATCCATAAGGACCAGGCATTGATAGCAGCCATACTGAGGGGGTGATTAATGTGACAAACAACCTTGAATTTAGAAAGAGATGGTCTTCTGTCTCTGTTGCCATTTATTATTAATTAGCTCTGGGAAGTTTGTACATCTATGAAATTTTTAAGTAGAACTCATCTAGTGTTGGATCTTTAAACCCCTGAGCCATCTTCCTAATCCTAGTGTTGGAGCTTTTAATTTATTCACTTTGATTTTCCCACCTTGAAGGAGTCAAGGCTCTCCTGTGTGTGTTCTGTACAATGGGATAAAAGTATCTACAATTTGAATTATTGTAGGGATTAAACCAAGTGGATGGCACATATGTTATATGGTGAAAAACACTAGATTCAAACTTTCTTCTGTCCAAAGATCAGATCTTCTGAAGGATCGTGAGATTATTTTTAATCTTTGTGTGTGTGTGTGGGGTGGTGCACAAGTGTGGTGGGCAGAGGATAACCTTGGGTGTCAGTCAGTTCTTACCTTCCACCTCATTTGAGACAAGGATTTCTTATTTACAATTTCAAGCAATCTGACCCAAGAGCTTGTGGAGATTATCCTGTCTCTGCCTCCCATCTCACTGTAGGAGGACTGGCTTTATAGATATAATCACTGTGTCTGGGGGATCCAGACACAAGTCCTCATGCATACACAGTGAGCACTTCTACTCAGTGAGCAGTATGCCCAGTGACCAGCACCACTGGCACATTTAGAGTGGGTTGGTATATTAGTTGTTCTTCTCCTTGCTGTGACTAAATATCTGGCAAGAAGCAATAAGGGAGGAAGGATTTATTTTGGCTAAATTTCATGGGGCAGATGAGGCAATGTAACTGAGAATACCACTTTGGTGTGGGAGTTTGAAGCTGATCAAACATTAGTGTAGCAGACAGGAAACAGAGAGAAGACAAGAAGCATGATGGGCTTTAAACTTTAGGGCTTCACACTACGCCCCAGCAACCTACTTCCTCTACCTAGACCCCACCTCCTAAAGGTTCATTAACCTTACAAAATAGCACCACCAGCTGGGGATGAAATGTGGAAACACATGAGCCTGTGGGAGACATTTGATATTCAAGCCATAGCAGTTGGTATAGTTAACTGACACTCAGGGTATTTCAGACTAAGGAGGAAAGGTCTTTGAAGGTTCTGGAGACTGGGAATTCATTTAGGCTTATTACATGTGGCTTCATCATCATTCTTTATAGTCAATAGAATCATTACTTTAGACATTTCACCTCTTAATTTTTTTCCTAGACAAGAGTTAAAGGAAGAACAAGCTCCTCTGCACTTCCTCAGTAGGATATATGCTCCGCAGGGGAGGGGACTTGGCCTGTTTTCTTATCATAGGTCTGTTTCTATCTCAACATAGACATTTGATAGGGAGTTCTTTATGGTGATTAGATTTTAAAAAAACTTACTCTGAAAAAAATGTATCAAGAAAGAATAATATCTCTTAGGCACATAGCAATTATCCCCAAAAAGCATGCTAATTTTTAAAATATTTTGAGGAAGGGTAGTTTAAAGAGCTAGGGAAAGTTTTTCAGATATTAGGACACCTGGAGTTGTCTATGAAATGTTGACACATGTCAAAGATAAGCTCATGCATGCACCATCTGGGAGGCAGAGACCTGGGCCTTCTATCTAGGAGCCAGGGCTCCCAGGGGAGGTGAAGTGAGCATGGATTCATGTGTGAGAATGTCAGTGTCTCTCCTGACTTCAGTCCTCACTCAACAATTGGGCCACTCTTTTTTTCTGGACCATTAAAGTACCTCCTTTTTGGTTATGTTTCAAGGTTTGCCGAAGATCAAATTTTGTGTTTCGCCTGAATTGATAGGTTAAAAACTTGCTTTTGTTTTTAGTCTAGCCTATGATGAAAAAAAAAAAAAAAAGATTGGATTCAGATGGGTGGATTTGGTTACCTATTCATCAAATTACGGGTATTGATTGCAAGTTACTACACCTTAGCATCTGATACCCTTATGATGTTTAAATAGGCACTATCTTATTTCTCCTAGGGGTTAGCATTCCATAGCAAACATATTTTTTAAGTAGTTTATATCCAGAGAAGCTGCATTGAGAAGCATTTTTAATGGGTATGTACTGGGGAACTTCTTTTCCCTAACATTCTGTATCTCTCCTTAAAGTTTTTATAGTATTTGGTGAAGATCATTATCAACATCTAATAATGAAGCTAGATCCCCTATGTATTAGATATTTCCCCTTCTCTACATATGAATTCATAGCCTGTGTTCTTCCCTAAAGTCTATATGCACATGTTCAACTTGACTTTCTTGAATACCTGACAAATACTTTAAACTTGGCATATCAAAAGTTGAGCTCTTTGCTTTTTCTCATTTCAGTAATTTCTCCCTCCTTCAGGTGTTCAACATGGCATCCTGGGGGCTCCTACTGACTGTCCTTTCCTTTGTACCCATACAAAATGCTGGAGTAATCTCAGCTTCTCCTTCAGAATGTAATAAGAATCTGACACTCAGCACTGCAGCCACAGCTAGGCTGAGTCTCATTGCTTCTCACCCAAAAGTCCTCTGGAGGAATCTTTTTGCTTTTATCCCAAAATGGCTTTAGATCTGTCCTCCACACAGCTGCCATCTCATCCTGAAACCTGAATCACACCACACCACCATGAGTTCAAAGTCCATCAGCTTTTGACTTCTCTCTGACCTTCAAGAAAAGTCCTTTCAGCACAGGATGGCACTTCTGCCCTCTCCTCCCATCTCTTAGTGTTCTCTTCTCACTGTATTGAACATCCTGTGGTCTGACGGAGGTTTCAAGGATCAAACATGATGCTTCAAGGCTTTTTTTTGCTCTTGCTTCTGCTTTTGTCTTTCTTCTTTTGTTTCCTCAGGAGTTATTATGTTGGTGAAATTAACACTTTGATGCACCATGTATTTACTTGTTCATTGCCTGTCTCCCTCACCTGACTATCAGCTCCAGGTAGAATTTGGTCTTAGTTAGAGTGCCTAATTCTGGCATACTCTGAATCTTCAGTAAATATCTGATGAACAAAATTAAGGATGCTTACATTGAAATTCTTCAGAGAAAGCTTTAGTTCTTATGACACAAGCATATAGACATTGCCTGGTTAGCCCATACACTAACAGTAAGGACATCTTGGCTCAGACAAAAAGTTCAGAAGGGGCTGGGGAGATTGCCCAGTGGATAAAGCACTCACTGCCTTCCAGTGTGAGTACCCAAGTTCTATCCTCAGAGCAAATGTAAAAGTCTGGCTTCTCTAATCTGACTGGGAGATAGGAGGTACAGACAGGAGAATTTCCTAGATTTGCTTGCTGAACATAGCAAAACACAACATAATAAAATAAAATAAGGAAAATCTCTGCCATAAATGAGGAACAGTGAGGATGATGGACCCTGAAAGTCCTCTGATCTACACACACACACACACACACACACACACACACACACACACACACACAATACAAATTTTCAAACGTTCACAAGACTAATTCCACATCTGGAGTCAGACACATTACCATTGTGCCACAAGGCTGGCCTCATTCCACATCTGATAGGGTTTGGTCTGCATTAATGACAGTGATCATCCATTCAACATTTGCCTATCCCCTCAACTACCTTCTTGCTTCTAAACATTTCTCTGTGATTAATATGAGTTAACTTTTCCTCTTCAAATTCCTTGTTGAGTAAAGTATAATAAAGTCAGAGTAAGAATTGGGAAAATTGGGCTGGAAAGATGGCTCATCAATTAAGTCAATTGCCTGCAAAGCCTAACCACCTGAGTTCAATTCCCCTGTACCCATATAAAGCTGGATGCACAAGGTGGCTCATGTATCTGGAGTTTGTGGTACCTAGAGGCTCTGGTGCACCCATTCTCTCTCTGACTTCCTCTTTCTCTGTCTCTCTGCTTGCGAATAAATAAATATATTTAAAATTTTAAAAAAGGGAATTGGGGGAAACTTGTTAGGAGAGTACTTTCACAGCTATTTGCCACACAGTGGCCACGGTGAACTGATGGAATACTGGAAAGATGACCACACATCTTCAGGACTAAAATGTAGCAGGAAGTAGTACATCTCTGATACCAGTGAGTGAATGAATGAGTGTGGAAATTACCCTCTCATTATTGAATAGTTGTGTCTTTTAATCAAACACGGTCTACACTTTCTTCTCACCTCATCCTTTGTCTACTCAAGCATTCTTTCTTTGCCCCACATTTTTGTTCTTGCTCTCTACCCTTTCTGCATACTTATATTTTACCCAACTTCTATTTATACAAGATAAGACATTCTACTCTAGTTTTCAGCTTAGACATAATTTCTATATCCATAGGAGGATTCACCATCCTGAATTCTTTGGTAGGGTGAGGCTGTGACTCCATTTATTTATTCAGTTGGTGACATATTTCACTTCCAGGATATGATATTACGCTTATAATTCATGACCTCCTTGAGTTGTGTTTTCTCTGCCATTTCTGGTTACTCTATTAGCCAAATTCCCCTGTCAATCTACACTAGGCCCATTGCATGAATGAGAAAATAGCTCTTGGTATTTTAGACTATTGATATATGGCTTCCTCTGACTGAGTCATAGGGCTAAGTGTTCATCCTATGTTCCTCCATAGCATGTGGACTTCTCTCACTTTTTGTATTTTCTTTCTTTCTTTCTTTCTTTCTTTCTTTCTTTCTTTCTTTCTTTCTTTCTCTTTCCTTCTTCTTTCTTTCTTTCTTTCTTTCTCTCTTTCCTTCTTCTTTCTTTCTTTCTTTCTTTCTTTCTTTCTTTCTTTCTTTCTTTCTTTCTTTCTTTCTTTTATAGAGAGTGAGAGACAGAGAGAGAGAGAGGAGTAGAGATAAAGAATTAGTGCACCAGGGCCTCAGTCACTGAAATTAAACTCCAGACACTTTCTCCACCTGGTGGGCATGTGCAAACTTGCACTTGCCTCACCTTTGTGCATCTGGCTAACAGGGGACCTGGAGAGCTAAAAATGGGTCCTTAGTCTTCATAGGCAAGAGCCTTAACTGCTAAGCCATCTCTCTAGCCCACTTTTTGTATTTTCTACCTCATTTCTGATACACTTGCAAACATGTCTATCATGTTTACTGTTATCTCCCTAGTACTTGGTACAACATTTACCTAATAAGTGTTTATGAAGTGATTTTGATATTTTTATCTAAACATCTCTGAGGCTTTGAACTTTAAGGCAATGCTTTGAAATCTTTAAATAATGAAAATCTTCACACCAATGCTTTAGTTGAATCAGCTTTTCACCCATCCTGTGAACCAAAATCAAATGGCCAGGCTGGGATTATTCTCCTTTCTTTACACCGCTATTTCTCTGGAACAAACAGAAAGTTAAAACAGTGTAGAAAAGCCCTAGTGAGAAAGACTGGGTCAGCTGTTGTTCAGCAAGTGGGGAAAGAGCATGGTCGAGCTTCAGAAGTGGTGGCAAAAGATGAACTTGGCACTGAAATCCACAACATTTAAGGTTGAAGAAGAATAAATGGTGATCCTTGCCTGTATCACAGGATCTTCTCAGGAAACAAAAGAAGCAAAAACAAAATAGAGAAACTGTCAGTTGATCTGGGAGATAACATTGTTGGCAACCATGAGGAAACACACTTATGACCTGTTAGTTGGTGAAATGTGGTCCTGTGATTGGGATATTGATTGTTGCTTAAATGTTTGTATGCTGGAGGCTTGGTCACTATGGATGTGGGGGGACCTTTATTAAGTGAGATTTAGAACAAGTTAGTTGGGACATTGGGCACCATTCTTGGAGGGGATTAATGCTGGTCTCAGAGCAAGCTGTTAATGTTTTTTTATGTGTATATGTGTGCATGTATGTGTGCATGTACATGCATATGGAGGCTAGGGGATGACCTCAGGTGTTGTTCCTCTGACACACCATCCAATTTTTTGGATACAGGATTTCACAGTGGCCTAGATCTTGCCAAATAGATTAGGCGGCTGAACAGCAAGTCCCAGGGCTTCACCTGTACCTGTACCCGTCTCTGCCTTTCCAGCACTGGGATTACGAGCTTGCACTGCCTTTCTAGGGGTCATGTGGGTATTGCAGATCATACTCAAGTCGTCATGTTTACAAGGCAAGCACTTTAGTGACTGAGCCATCTCCCCAGCCCAGCAAGCGAGCTCATGAGAGAGAAGACTGCTATAAAGCAAGACCATCCTAAATGTTGTCTCATCCCTCACATGACCAGATCCTTTTTCTGCTTCTCTCCCATGTTATGATGGAGGGTGGGGAGGGATCATTAGAGTCCAAACAGAGGGGGCTACCCAATCTTTGTTTTCAACATCCAAAACTGAGAGTTAAATAAATGTTTTTTTTTTAATACAATACCCATCCTCAGGTATTTTACTGTGGAAAACATAAAATGGACTGTCACTTGTTTTATAAAACTAGAGATAGCAGGTGGAAGAAGTGAGACAGGTTAACTTACCAAAACATGTTTATCATTCCACCCTTTCTTTGCTTCCCTTACTCTTCCTCTATACCTTTTCCTTTTCCCTGTCTTTTATTTATTCCTTCTTCTCTTCCTTCCTATTTCTATCCCTTTTCCTTTCCCCCTTTCCTTCTGATCATCAGTTTTGTACTGAGCAGACACTGTGATGGCAACTCTGTATAACAAGACAAAATATTTTACAAGTTAGTAGGGGACAAGGGGAAGAAGCACCAGAAAAAATAAGTGTGGGGTACAGAAGGTGAAATCATAAGAGGTGGCGCCAACCCAGCTCCATGGAGCCTTCCCTGAGTATTCTCTGTTGAGAATAGCTTCCCTCCCTATCTTGAACCCTCTGTAGCCCTGCTGACCTGCCTGTTAACCTGTCCAGCTCCTTCTTTGTGCCTGCTATTTTCCCTGTATGTTAGGTTCTCTTTGCATACCCCTGTTTGTTCCCTGTCACAAGCAGTCTAAATTTTACTTATTTGCTTATTTAAAAATTTAAGTTTGAGGCTCTGAGGCCACAGAACATACTGGTTTGGGCTGGAGAGCTGAAAAGCCTTCAGCAAACAGCTTGTGACCAATTGAATAAGCAAATGAGTAAATTAATCAAACTACACCAGGAACAGCATCCTGTCTGGTCGGAGTAACTTGGGTCAAGTTCTTTGAGGTCAAATAAAGTAGAGAAGGGAAGGGGGCAATAATCTAGGCCTAGGAAAGTAAGTCACAGCTCTGGGAACCCAATAGTAGGAATTAGGGACTCAGACTATGGTGAGAGGTCTCACTTCCAAGGCAGAATGTTGGTTAATAGGTGGTCAACATCAAGCCTGAGTTCCTAAGTCTAGGCCTCCAGCATCAAGGATGACCTGACTACAATCAAAAGCTTTCTTCCCAGGACCTGAGCTCTTCTCAATGTGCAAGCAAAAGTGGCAGGACTTGCAGCATGGGATACTGAAAGGGCCACTGAACATGCGCCACATTTACTCTTGACAACCTTGGATACTTGGACCAGCATCAACAGTGTCAGCTTGGCCAACCACAGCTGGCTTTTCACTGTTTCAGGACAAAAGGAAGGGCGATACTAGGATTTATGTTTGTATATGTAAAAAAGCAAGCGGACTTTTTGCAGGAATATAGACCTTAGATTTAATCCTAGCTCCACTCTTCATAATCTGGACAATTTAGGAAAGTTTACTCAGTCTCTTTGAGCTTTCTTTTTCTTCTTCTTCTTCTTTTTTTTTTTTAGTTTTTGCTTGAGAACTTAAATATATGAACATATACTAATTTGATCATGTTCCCATCCCTTTTTCTTACTTTGTTTGCAATGTGGTGCCAGGATACCCAGCTCTGTATCTGTAAAGATGCACAATGAAGACCTGCCTCACTTAGCACAATGCCTCACTTATGGTAAGCACTGGACAAATGGTAGCTATCTATGATGAAAGTATAGATGCACGAGGGGCTGCAGTTGCTTTTGTGCATGTTGTAGGGATACATTCAAGGAGTCACAGTCTCTGTAATCCTCCCTTTCAATATGTGATGATTCTGTGACTTTAATTAGTAGACATGGTACTGGGCTCTTCTGTGCCTAAGCCTTTAAGGACTGGCAGGTTCTACTTTTGGGAGCTCAGGATAGCTATAGATGAAGCCCAAAGCTCTCTGTTGAAGAGAGCACTTGGAAATTCTACGTAGAAAGAGGTATACTCAGACTACATGACGAATGGTCTTATCTTCTTGAGTCCTAGCAATGCTCAGTCTTGCATTTGTCTCTGCCAAGATGCCAGATGGGGAAGGGGGTTGTCATGGATATTCCAGATGACTTCAGCCTCAGCCACCATTTGATTTCAGCTGCATGAGGGACCCAAACATGATGGCAGATGAGCCTCTATAGCGAACCTAGTGAGACACACAGAAATGTCAGAGATGACAAAATAGTTGTTGCTTTAAACCACTAGGTTGGGGATGGACTGTTTTGTTCCCCTGCAGTGCATGAGCAAAAGGCTGATGTGTTTATGCTTTAGTTACCAGGAGCTGCGTTTTCTCCATTCCTTGCCTGATGGGGGGCTGATGTGGGGTGCTACACATGGACGTGTTCTGTGCTGCACCTGAACTTTCTAATTGCATTAGCAGGCCTGACTCATCAGCCATAGCCTCTATTTGGATTTCAAACTCCAACCCAGAATAGTTTGAACCAGTTGCCTCTGCATATCAGCTCCACAAAATAGATTTCTGCTGGAATTTGCAGTGCCTGCTCTTGGCCTGAAAAGTACTCCTATGTTCCTCTCCCAACTCTGATGTAAGAAAAAAAAATAGAGTGATTAGGGTCATGTCACACATTGTCCCTGTGTAGCAACTGCTCTGCAAACCTGTAACTGAGGGACCTCGTTGAGATGACACTGGGGCTGTCTGGCTGATATTGGATTTCAGCCCACAGATGGCAGGTTGAGTGTCATTTGTATTCAATCCTGTATGAATGGCTACAGAAGCATGTGTTGCTGAAAAGGTAGTCTGGGAGATACTATATTTGTTGGGCATCAATTGAACTGAAAGTGCAGAGAACCAGACAGCCATGGCTTGCTTTTGTTGCAGCAGGTTCAATTTCACTGGGCATCTCAGAGTCATCCAGAGAAAGGGTGGAGGTAGAGTGAGTCTGTAGGAAGGACTGGAGGTAAGGCTGGAAGGCTTTTCTCTCAGGTCACTTGGCTTTCCTCTTTCTTTCTTTTGAAACCTTGCCTTTTCTATACATACACCCTCTGAGCCACCAGCAGTTTCTAGCTAATGTAGCAAACTGGTCAAATGGAAGATGGACTGTACTATCTCTAGACTCTAAAGATGGCTAGTTCTCAGTTCTAGAAGATAATGTTATTTATTTTTCTTGTTGCTGTGATCAAATGCCTGGGGAATGGTTTCTTTTGGCTCACAGTTTGAGGGTAAAGTGGCAGGAGCTTAAGACAATCAGTCACCTTGGGTCCAGAGTCACGAAGCACAGGGAGATGAATGCTCCTTTGTTGTTCATCCATGGCCCAAGTCTATGGGATGGTACTACCCACATTCAAGGTGGGCCTTCCCTGCTCAGGAAAACCTTTCTGGAAAGACACACCCAGAAGTATGTTTCCATGGTGATTGCAATCCTATCAAACTGGCACTCAAAGTAACCATCACATAGGTCAAACTGTGAAGTGTAGAAAGCTGCTCTCTATGAATGTGGATGGAGCAGAGAACCACTTAGATGTAGTTTGAAGATTAATATATGAAGGAGCTTATTGACATCACCATCATTTCAAGCCCTTCTGTCAGCTTCAAAAGCTCTGTGACCTTATGTGAGTTATTTAACCTCTCTGAGTCTGTCACTGTTAGGTCTTATGGGAGTAATAGTCATGATACAATTGGAAGGTCTGAATTAGAACACATGTATAGGACAGGAAAGCAGTTAACTTTCCTCATTCTGCCATCTCTCCTAGGGAAAAATCCTTTGAACCCTGCTTCTCTGGGAAGAATCCTTCTTTCCTTCCTCCAGGTTGAACTTACCTCCAGTACTATACTTCTTGCCTTCCTGTAATGGTTGCATAGCCATATTTGCAATGTGCTAGGAACTGTTCTTAACCTACATGTATAGATCATTTACATGGCAACAAGATACAACATGGGGACTAAAACCTTCTGTCTCTTCTTACCAATGATATCCAAAGACATAGAGAGGTTAAGCCATCTACTCAAGGTGGTAGGTGGAAGAGGAGTTGCACCCAGGTACCCAGCCCTAGTGTCTGCATGGTGTATTGTGTCTGCAGCTGACATCCTTGAAACCTGTTTTTCTTACTAGGCTGAGGCAGACACAGACTTACTCTGCTGCTAGTGCTTAAGATACACTTGGTATGGGGTAGCATTTCAGGGAGGTTTACTGACCTTAATCAAAGTGATGAGGGGTTGGAGTCCAGGGATGGATTAGATGTTCATAAAAATGCAGGAGACCCCAGGCCAGTGAACCCCAACTCTGGGTTCTTGTCCAAGTTACCAAAGAATTAAAGATATGGATTTTGAAAAGGATAAACTATGAATTAAGAGATTTATTTTAGGATCAAGAGGGAAGGCAAACCAAAAAGCCTCTGCCAAAAGAAGGCATTCCCTTTGCCAGCCTGTTTGGGAAGGGACAAAGAAAATTCCCTCATATCTCTGGGAAGAAACCTGTGGGGAAGGGGCTCACATACCACATGGGGAGCAAAGCAGACCAAAAGATGACCCTCACATAGGGATCAGAGAAGACTTAGAGAGAGTAAGGGGCTGAGAGCTTATAGA
This sequence comes from Orientallactaga sibirica, assembly GCA_036365145.1. Classification (NCBI taxonomy): domain Eukaryota; kingdom Metazoa; phylum Chordata; class Mammalia; order Rodentia; family Dipodidae; genus Orientallactaga; species Orientallactaga sibirica. Next base: position 51,009,177 of record JAEOAD010000006.1, read on the forward strand.
GAGAGCATACATATTTCAAAGTAGAAAAACACCCAAAATAAAACAGGAAGTGCCCAGAAACCTAGAAGATCCCTTTCAAACAGGAAAAGAGCAAGCAAGCTAAGACTGGTAAGGGGCCAAGGGTCAAGAGGAATCAAAAGAGCTCATACACGTGGCTCAGGCCCACATACATGGATCAAATATCTAACTAGAATGAGCTGGCTCAGGTGTGTAAGGAAGAGTCCTGAATGGTTGGTGAGCTCAAGAGGCACATGAAGGGCCAGCCCATAGGTGTGCTAAGCTAAAAGTGACAGGACATGGCTGCTAAGGAGTTGATGAAGGTGGCCATAGTGGATGAGACTGGGTCAGATGGAGATTCTAGTCTTGCCAAGGCAGGTAAGGTGGCATCCATGTGTCTGTGGGATTTTCCTGAACTACCTACCAGAAAAAACTATGTTGTTCCTAACCTGTGCAATACACAGAGGCCATCTTCAAGGACTTTCTGCAAGCTAGCCTGGATCTTGGAATTCATTTGGGTGCCATTAATGTTGCTCCCCTCTCCATGGTCCTTTATTCATTCTTCAAACTCCAGGCAGAGTATCAGTCCTCTCACATAATGTCAGATTAAAATATAAAATCAAGCAGCTCCAGGTGGACCAATTCTGATGGAGTTTCTGCAGTGGTGGAAGCAAAACCCCTGGCACTTCCTCTTTCCTCATTCTGCAGGCTCCCCTTCCCAAGCTTTCTGTGTGTGTAGCTACTTTGCACACAGAGGAAAAGTCTTCCAGCATAGCTTACAGAGATGTCTGCATTGCATAGTGATGTTTTCTGTGTCCTCCCCCAGAATACTGTGAAGATGGAGTGAGGCAGTGTGAAATATTTGAATGTGGTGCTTATTATCACTGGGGCAGCAGCATGGAAGTGAGCTAGCCTGCTGGGGCCCAACAGAGTCCAACTTGGGGACCATGCATGAACTACACAACTTCCTTGTGCCTCAATTTCCTCATATGCAAAACTGTGATATAATAACCAAGCCTTATTGTTCATAAGATGGTATTAATAATTAACAGATTATTAGTGTGTATGTGAGAATGATGAATAATGCATAAATACAATCATTACTGTATGCAGCAGACTGTCAGAATGGCCTGTTTTCACTTTGAACAGGTGTATAACTTTGTATTTGTAGCATTCATCTTCCTGGCTGGAAGTGAATTAACAGAATGGTAAATACTGACTTCGGAGAGTAGCTGAGGCCATTTAGAATGGCAGATGCTCTATGAATGAGCATCCAGAAAGGCTTCAGCCAGGGGAAGACTGCTTTCCTCCAGCTCTACAATTCCCCCTGGTGGAGGTGGGGATTAGGGAAGAAGGATGTCAGAAGGAATGTTAGAAATTACCTGATTTGCCTAAGGTTGTCTGCAAGTTGGAGACAAAACTGGAAACTCTTGCCTCTACCATGTACTCTAAGAAGGGGCAGCACTTTTTATTTTAACAAATAAAAGAAAGGACTGGGGCTGAAGAGATGGTTCAGTGGTTACAGCTCTGGCCTGCAAGGCCTAATGACCTGGGTTTGATTCCCCAGTATCCACATAAATACAGATGCACAGTGGTGCATGCGTCTGGAGTTCATCTGCAGTGGCTGCAGGCTCTAGCACAGCCATTCTCTCTCTGTGTCTTTCATCTCCCTCCCCCCTCTCTCTGTTCTTGCAAATAAATAAAATAAAAATATTTTAAAGAAGAGAAAGGAGTGGACTACAGTGTCGGGGTAGGAAGGATGGAATTGCAATATGCAATATAAGATGCCCCTGGTCATGCTATGTAATGGGAACTGTTGGAAGTATTATCCCAAAGAAGAAAAATGTAACCATTGGTAAAGTTAAACTCAGAAAGAAATTTAACAACTACTTAAGGCACCTGAAATTAGCCATAATTATAATGGCTAATAACCACAAAGACTTGCTGTCAACAGCACTAGGCATGGTTTAAGTGCTTTTCGTTAACATAATAATAATGTTTCTCCTAAACCATTGCTATCATCTCCACTTTATGGGTGAGTAAGCTAAGGCATAGAGTGACTTGGCCCTGACTGAGTGGAAAGTGATAGAATCCAGATTTGAAACCTTGGTATCACCTGCTTCTCTCACTGGAGCTGTGTTTCCAGACAGGTAACAGCACTAACACAGTCGTTTAGCCACCCTAGAAGCCTCTGCAACTTCACCCGAAAGAGGACAACTATGTGTATTAGTTACTTCTCACGGCTGTGGAAAATACCTAACAAAAGAGAGAGGGAGGGCTTATTTCAGCTTATCATTTCAGGATATTGTAATCAATCACACTGAGGAAGGCATGGAAACAGGACTTTGACAGAGCTAGTCATGGTTAGTCAACAATGAGGAAGCATAGATGATGATGCTGCTCAGGCAGTTTCCTCTTTTATAATTATTATTTTTAAAATTTATTGTGTGTGTGTGTGTGTGTGAGTGTGAGAGAGAGAGAGAGAGAGAGAGAGAGAGAGAGAGAGAGAGAGAGGAGCATTGGTGTGTCAGAGCCTCTTGCCACTGCAGTTGAACTCCAGTTCTGAGGAGTCAAACCTGGGTCCCTGGGCTTTGCTAAGTCATCTCTCCTGCCCCCAACTTCTTCCTTTTAATACAATTCAGTATCCCAGCCATGGAATGGTGCCACCCACAGATAAGGCAGCTCTTCCCACCTCATTTAATCTAATTCAGATCATCTTTCCAAGTGATTCTAGGCCCTGCCACATTGACAATGAAGGAAGCCAGGACACTATACCTTAGCTGCATATCCAGTGCTTTGCACAGGGCCTGGGGAGCTGTAGTAAAGCAAAGCCTTCAATGCTTTCCTTATTCTTTACAGGTCTCTCTCACTGTCAGGAGCAGGATTCTGTATAGAAAAATAGAGAGCTAATGTTTTCCATGAGGCATACAATTCAGCAACACATCAACCTAATTTTTAAGGGAAAATATTGTTGAATACTCCTCACCCATTCCCTTCCCATGAAAAATTTGGAAACACATTGTTGGGGTGATAGGTTTTCTATTTTCAAATTTCCTTTTGAGATTTAAGGACTGATTAAAATACATGCTTTAGCTGCAATTCAAGGAACAACTTGTATCTCAGAGGTTTTCAGTGGAGGTAATTTGATACCATGGGGCACATTTTGGTAAATGATGGAGGTCTTTTATTTGTCAATTACTTAGAAGGGTATAGCTTGTATTTAGCCCACAAGGGTCAGAGATCTGAAATCTCTTGTAATCTGTAGGCTGCTCCATAGATGAAGACTCATCCTTGTCCTCACAACACTTCTGAATGTCCCACTAAGCTATCATATAGATAAATCAAACAACCTATTTGGAGTTATTTGAGCTTAAAATTGACCTGAATTTTACATATACATACAAAACATATGTGAAATCTTTCAAACAGATACCATCATGTAAACAAAAAAGACTGTTCTTTATCCCATTGAATTTTACCATATTGAACTTTACCAAGACTCATTCATCATTTGAGCAATGTCACATCATTGATGGCAACTGCACTCAGGTGTGAGTCATTAATCCAATGCCTGACCTCTGTACACTTGTCACATTCCTAGAGATTCTGTGTCAAGTGCAAGTGTCTGACTGCTGCCGGAGATGTTCCACTGTAGTTGTAGAAGAGTATTTACATACTGAGATAAATGGTAACATATTGTGTGTGTGTGTGTGTGTGTGTGTGTGTGTGTGCGGCGCGCCATCAGAGGACAACCTTGGTGAATTGGTCCTCACCTTTCACATTGTTTGAGATAGGGTTTCTTGTTTGCCACCGTGAATGCCACATGAGCTGGCCAGTGACAATCACTTCCTTATGTAGTAGGTGCATCGGGATTACAGACACATTTTCTACTTATATCTATCTTTTATATGGGTTCTGGGGATCTAAGCTCTAATAATTAGGCTTGCTCAGCAAGTGCTTTTAACCATGGAGCCATCTCCTTAGCCCACATTAAATTATTTTAAATTATTTTCTTTTCATTTCTGTTAAGGTATTATATTGATCTTCTTGAAATTGTCTGTATAGATAGGCTATACTATAAAGTTTATTTTAGGATAGTGAAGGGAAACACAAAATTATGTAATACTTAAAGAAAGGTGAGCTTCTGGCCCATATGGTTGGCAAGCTCTAGTGTAATGAAGCCACTTGTAGAATCTTGCTTTCTGCTTTCTCTTTATTTTTAAAGTTTGTATACAATGTAGTAGGTTTATTTGGGGGAAATTTTTCATACTTTGTTCTTATTTACTTCCTTACTGACCCCATCCTTGCTGGTCCCCTTCCTTCTCCCAAATAGTCCCCCTTTCTGCTTCATGTCACCTTCCATTATGCTTCCTTTTCCTCCCTCCCTCTCCTCCATCCCCTAAGACCACATCTTATTGTCCTCTTTTGCTTTCAGCCCACACAGGCATAAAATTTAAATCCAGAGTTCTGCAGGTTCATATTTGTCTTTCTGAGTCTGGCTAATTTTGCTTAATATAATGATTTCCAAATTCATCCATTTTCCTGAAAATGCCATGATTTTTTTATGACTTAATAAAATTCCATTATGTATCTGTATCACATTATTATTTTATCCATTTACCTGTTGATGAACATGTAGTCTGGTTCCATTTCTTAGCTATTGTGAATAGTGTTGCAATAAACATGGATAGCTAAGTGTCTCTGTGCTATGTTGATTTAGACTTAATCTTATTGTTTGTTATGGGTCTATTTGTCTATATTGGTTTGATTTAATTTTGGATTTTATTTTGGCCAGGTCTTTCACCCACCTGTGACTCTACAAACTAACCCATGGAGTGGCTAATGTTCTAGCTGGTGAAGTGTCTCCCTTTTACTTTGGGAGTGTGAGAAGAACCACAGCATTGAGATTTATGCAGGTGGTATCCTATCTTCATTTTTGTATTTAAAGACCCTCTAAACATTAATTACACTACTGGAAGCATGTAACTGTGGGTAATAAAGAAACTAGTGAACTTCAGAGTTTTCAGGCTCTAGCAACAAATGGCAGTGTCACACTTATGTTTCATTGCTGGATAAACATCTGACCAGAAGCAGCTTATGGGACGAAAGTGTTTATTTCAGGCTTACAGAATCCAGGGGAAACACCATCAATGGTGGAAGAAGCTGGCTCACTTTCATGGATGCATAGCAGGGAGACACCTTTAAATAGCCAGAAAACAAGGTCAGCCTGAGCTCCAACTAACTCTGAACATACCTTAGGAGTAGACTACAAGATCTGTCTCCACTGACACCTCCTCCATCAACAAAGACTAAGTGGGAAGCATAACCTTAATCAAAAATTCCTGAGTCTATGGGAGATATACATTCACATTCAAACCAACCATAGCTATACTGGGTGCTCTACCCATTGAGCTTAGGCACAGGGCTGTGACTCTCTAGTTATTCACCATTGATGAGATCTGCTCCTTGCCACCAGGGTTAAAGCTTCCTGGGCCAAGCTAGCTGCCTTGTTGGAGGCACTGGATGGTTTGTCAGCACCTGGCCCTTCCCAGGGTTGACTCACTCTGAGGGCTGTGGCAGATTAAATTTAGGTTCTCTGTTTTATGAGTATTCCCCATTTTTATACTACAGGTTACCTCAAGCTGTTGCCCTCCAAATCCTATAGAATGACATAAAGCTGTTACTCTCTCCTATGGAGGAATCACTCATTGTCTCGCTAAAACCAGTAACTGAGACATGTGTGGGCTATGGACTTTTCCTGAATGTAGGACTCCAAGTCTCTTTGAACCAGGACCACCTGGCTTACCTTTTGGAGGCATGTTCTGTTCCACCCTTCTCTGAGGAGCATCAGGCTAGAGCTGTGTTGGCTTGCTAACTTTTCTAAGAGTTGCCTGTCTTTATTTCCACACTTTCTGTGTGTCCTTTCACTGCCATTGTCAATTTAGGATGGTCAACCTCTCTTTTGTTCTTTGGAATATAGTCTACTTTTTTGAGTCTGACTCTTCCTTAAATGTCACATGGAAGAAGCTTCTAGTCTATCATCTTACCAAGAAGTCCTAGAATCTGGTTTTCTGTAACAAAGCAGTAATAATTTGATAATGCCCATTAAAAAATGGTACAAGGGCTGGAGAGATTTGATAATGCCCATTAAAAAAAATGGTTCCAATCTCCAGCCGTTCCAATCTCCAGGGCTGGAGACTTGATGGCATCTAGTTCACAGCAGCTGAGAGTGCTGGGCGCTCATTTCTGCCTCTGTCTCTCTCCAAAAATAAATAAAAACATAATAAAAAAATAGTACAAAAGCTGGCCTGGTGGTGCACGCCTTTAATCCCAGCACTTGGGAGGCAGAGGTAGGAGGATCGCCATGAGTTCGAGGTTACCCTGAGACTTCATAGTTTATTCCAGGTCAGCCTGGACCAGAGTGCCGAAAAACAAAAAAAAAAAAAAAAAAAAAAAAAAAAAGGTACAAAATAGGGCTGGAGAGATAGCTTAGTGGTTAAGGCGCCTGCCTGCTAAGCTTAAGAATGCCAGTTTGATTCTATAGGTCCCATGTTTAGCCAGACACAAAGTGACGCAAGGGCACAATGCTGCACTTGCCCACAAGGGGGCGCATGCATCTGGAGTTTGTTCACAGTGGCTGAGAGGCCGCTAGTGCACCCATTCTCTATCTGTCTCTGTCTCTGTCTCTCTCTTTCCAAAAAAATGGTAAAAAATGATAATCCTCTGAATTGATGAAAGTTTGCTTGTAACTGCTAATAAAGAGTTACAAGTTGATTAATTGAATGCCATGTTATCTCCTTCAATAATGTACTATAAAGTTCCAAGTGAACTGATAGCTATATACAATTGGAGAAAAAAGACAAATTCATAGTCAAATTAGTTTGAAAAATGGTTAAATAAGCAAAACGGGTTTCTTTTTATTTAAATCTATTTATTTAATTGAGACAGAGATCAAGAGATAGAGAGAGAGAGAGAGAGAAAGAGTATGGGCACATGAAGGCCTTCTGCTACTGCAAACAAACTCCAGATGCATATGCCTCCTTGAACATCTAGCTTTACATGGGTATTGGGGAATCAAACCCGGGCCATCAGGCTTTGCAAGATAATGCTGTTAACCCCTGAGCCATATTTCTACCCCACAAAATAGGTTTCTTTGTGGCAGTACTTTTCAGGGCCTTTGAAATGCTATTCTGGTCAGGCTTGGTGGTTTATGCCTTTAATCCCAGCATTCAAGAGGAGGCTGAAGTAGAAAGATCACCATAAATTCAAAGCCAGTCTGGGATACAGAGTTCTTCATCAGTATGGGCTGGAGTGAGACCCTGCTTCAAAAAAATAAAGTAAAATAAAATGCTATTCTGCAGGTTGAGCCTACAAAAGTGAAATGACTTTATGTGATAGTTGATCTCTTGTTGCCAGTTTGACACCCAGGGCACTTTGGAAACAAATCTTTGGCCATGCTTAGGAGGGATTGTCTAGATTGGATTAGCTGTGGAGGGAGGACCCATCCTAAGTGCAGGTGACATCATCCCACAGATTGGGTTCCTGACTGTAAAATTAGAATAGTGATGGCTGAGCAATCATCACTCTGCTTTCTCACTGTTGGAGTGAATGTGACCAGCTCCTGTCATGACACCTTCCCTGTCACTATGGACTTACCCTTTAGATCAATAAGCTGAAAATAAACCATTTCCTTCCTTAAGGTGCTTCTGGTCAGATATTTGTTTCAGTGAGTAACTGATACAGTATGTTATGTTCACTTGGTCATGGAATATATGGAATTGTGACGTTCTTTAAAAAAAGAAACTTTCTAATGATTTTAGCACAATTTAGTTTTGATGCAGTAGCAAGTATTTAGTAATGGATTTTATATTGAGATTTCATGTGGAAGGTTCTTAAAACTGTTGCAATTCTACAACTGCAGTATTTTTACTTAGCATGTGTGTGTAGGGTGCACATATGTTTGCAGGTGTGGAGGTGGTGTGCATGTGTTTGTAGTGTGAACACATGCTTGCACGTGTGGAGGTGGTATGCATGGAGATCAGAGGTTTATGTTGGGAGCCTTTTTCCATTCCTCTCTACCTTAAGTACTGAGGTAGGGTCTCTCACTTGAGTCTAGGGTTCACAGACTCAGCTAGTTTAGCTAGACATATGATTCCTATGACACCCTCCCATCTCTGCCTTCCAAATACTGGAATTACATGTTGTTGCCATGCCCACCTGCTATTTATGTGGTGTGCTATTTATTATGTGGGAACCTAAGCTCTGGTCCTCACATTTGGGCAGCAAGCACTTTTTACATATATTTTTTATTAGTTATATATATAGTGTATATACAGCCATGATGGTACCATCGTTAGCCTTCTCCCTGTCCTCCCCCATGGGTATTGTGGGTCTTGCCTTATGTGGCTAGCCATCAGTTATGTGGGAGAGGCAATGAATCTGTGTATAATGAACCCAACTCATGGCTCTAACAATCTTTCCACCCACTCTTCCACGAGTTTCCCTGAGCCATATTGGGTTCATTTTAGGTCTATTTCAGTGACAAGGTTTTGTGACTCTCTGTGTCTCTGGATGTCTGATTTAGTAGGGGTTGAGTGTTCTTTGTGCCTATCTCCTTTGCCCTTGTGCTGGTACCAGGTTCACCAATAAAGCAGCACTCTTGCTCATTTCCCCTATGACTCTATGGCTTCAGCTGGTGCCTTGTTGTGGTGCGATAGGCTGATTCTCTCATCAGGATATGCATCCATCTGAAAGAGAGAAGCAGATTCTCCAATGGAGAGTGAGGTCAGTGTAAGGTACATGGATAGCCATTATTATTTTAGGGAAACTTTAATAGGTGTAGGCCCTCTTGTATCTCAGTATTGGTGGGAGCTTGATATTGGAGAGCGGGCTCGTTTTTGGATATGGTTCTGACTTGTTTCCAATTTCCAGGTGTGGGTTCCATTATACTGAGCAGATCCATTAGCCAAATCTAGAGCAGTTGGTAAGCCACCATGGGTGTGCACCACTACTGCACTTGTGTGAGCATCACATGAGGTTGTTTGCAGCTGAGTAGCTTAGACCACAAGTTGCTTACACAGATGTTGGTTATTTTCCCCCAGTCACTTCTTTAGTGCCTTCTGGAACCAGACAAGCTAACTGTCTGGGAACTGACTCTCTTCCTGATTCCAGCCAGGTCTCTCCATGTTCTGTCCAGATAGCATATGGTGTCTTTAGCAGTAAGGTCTTACCAATAACCTTTGGGAGTCATCAAGTACTCTGACAGAAATCTGTCTTCTTTTGGGAAACCTTGCAGGTCTCACTGATCAACAGCTACTTGTGGATGTTAACCACATGCTGGTATTGGGAGTTACAGGTCAGTGCCAAGGGAAAAGAAGGAAGAAAAAAATATAGGTAATATGAAAGAGAGAGAGGAGGGGGTGATACAGAGAGAAACAGGAGAAAATTGAAGTTAGTCTTCATCCTACCCTCTCCCAGCCCTGGTGATTCGGGTGTTCTCTCCAAGCACCTGATGCAGGTTTGACCTTATAGTATGTCCTTCAGGACATAAGATTTTGTGGTACCATTTTCAATTTGGGTCCAATTTTTTTGTCCCCCCTACCCTTTCCCTGCCCTCCTACCCAACAATCCCTATTGTCCAGTCATCAAGATATTTATTAGGTGTGTCAGCATTTTGGAAGAATACAAATTAGAAGCCACAGATGAGTGAGACCATGCTATGCTTATCTTTCTGTGATTGGGTGAGTTCACTAAGAATGATCTGTTCCAAGTTTGACCATTTTTGTTAAATTGCTTTGTGTCATTTTTCCTTACTTCTGTGTAGAATTTTATTGTATGAATGTACCACATCTTAGTTATCCATTCATCTAATGATGGACATCTGGGTTGATTCCAGCTCTTAGCTATTATGAATTGAGAAGCTATAAACATAATTGTGCAAATATCTCTGAACTGAGGCTTGGGCTTCTGGGTAAATGCCCAGTAAGGGGATAACTGGGTCTGTTGGTAACTCTATAAACATCCTTTTTAGGAGTCTCCATATTGCTTTCCATAGTGGTTGTACCAGCTTACATTCCCACCAACAGTGAATGAGGGTTCCTGTTTCTCCACATCCTCGCCAGCATTTGTTTTTATTAGATTTTTAAATTTTTGCTGTCCTTACTGTGGTAAGGTGGAATCTCATAGATGTTTTAATTTGCGTTTCCCTGAAGATTAGGGATGTTGAACGTTTTCTTACGTGTGTGTGTGCCATTTGTATTTCTTCCTCTCAGAACTCCCTGTGCAGTTCTCTGCCCCATTTTGTGAGTGGGTTGTTTGATTTTTTTTTTTATTGTTTAGGGTTTTGAGTTCTTTGTAGATTTTAAAAATTAGGCCTCTGTCCAATGTGAATCTGGCAAAAATTTTCTCCCATGCTGTAGGTAATCTATTGTCTCTGCTTATTGTATGTTTGTTGGTGAAAAAGCTTTTCAGCTGCCTGAGATCCCAATGGTTGAGTGATTGTTTAATTTCCTGAGCTACTGGGGTTTTGTTTAGGAAGTCTTTTCCCACTCCTATATCATGGAAAATGCCTCCTACTTTTTTTTCCAGTAGTAGCAGTGTTTCTGGTCTTATATTGAGGTTTTTGATCCATTTGGACTTGTTTTTTCTGCATGGCAAAATGTGTGGATTGAGTTTCATTCTCCTGCATATGGTTATCCAGTTTGTCCAGCACCATTTGTTAAAGATGCTGTCTTTTTTTTCCAATCTACATTGTTGGGGCCTTTGTCAAATATCAAGTAGCTGTAGTTACTTGCCCCCAAATCAAGATCCTCACTTCTGTTCCATTGGTCTGTCATCCTGTTTTTATGCCAGTACCATGTTGTTTTTATTACTATGGCTTTGTAGTGTATCTTAAGATCAGGTATGGTGATGACTCCAGAGGTATTTCTTTTGCTGAGGATATGCTTGGATACCCGAGGCCTTCTGCCTTTCCATATGAAGTTTGAAATCATTTTTTCTATCTCTGTGAAGAAAAATGTTGGGATTTTTATTGATCTTGCATTAAATGTGCATATTGCTTCTGGTAAAATTGCCATTTTCACAATGTAAATTCTGCCTATCCAGGAGCATGGGAGGTCTTTACATTTGCTTAAGTCCTCCTCAATTTCTTTCTTGAGTGTTTTTATGTTTTCATTGTAAAGGTCTTTCTCATCCTTGGTTAATGTTATTCTAAGGTATTTTATTATATTTTCTCCTATTGCAAATGGGACAACATCACTTATTTCTTTCTTTGTATCTTTGTATTTTGCATATAGAAAGGCTACTGATTTTGTGCATTAATTTTGTATTCTGCTACTTTTTTGAATGAATTAATCACCTTCAAGAGTTTTGAGATGGAGGTTCTTGGGTCACTTATGTATAGAATCTTCCCTTTCTGGTATCCCCATGATCCAAATGTTGGGACATTTAAGGGTATTCCACAGTTCCCTCATGTTCTCTTCACAAAATTTTTTGAACTTATGGAAACTTTTGGATTCATGAACTGTTTTTTCTGTTTTGTCTTCCAGTTCTGAGTTTCTATTCTCCACATGGCTGACTCTATTCTTGAGAGCTTCTATAGAATTTTAGGATTGTTTGATTTGGTTTGTATTTTTATGATAGCTCCTATCCCTCTGTCAAGTTCCCCTTTCACATCATTTTCTGATTTTCTTAATGCTTCTTGGAATTCATCCTTGCATTTATTTATGTCTTCATTGAGCTTAGCCAGCTCCTTATTGAGGTCCTCTCTCTTTTCACTCTCCTTCAGGTCATTTAACTGTTGTTGGAACCCTTCCTGGTTCTTTCCTACTAGGTCTAATCTAGTGAGAACAGTATTCATACAATTATTGGTCCTTTGTTGAGTTTTTGAAAGTTCTGCTATTTTCTTAGCTAGGGTTACTTGCTTGTGTCTTCATTTTGGGGTTCTGATCCTATTATCTCTTCTATGTTTTGATTAGAGACATCCATTATGGGACTGGGCAATCTTGTTGGATTTACTTGCATTTGAGTTTTCATCTTATTCCTTTTGCGCTGTAGTCTGCCCATCAGAGTGAAGGAAACTTATTAAATTTAGGAGGAAGCTGTAGTTTACCCTTGATCTTGTTCTGCGCATGGGGGAGGCGGTGACAAGTGGGATGTCTTTTGCGTGTGGCTCTCTACAGGTGTGCAAAAGCCTAGGTCAGGGTGGGGTGGGGCAAATGCTAGTCTCTTGGCCTGGGTCCACTATGGGGAGTGGCAGCTAGTGGGATGGCTTTCATGCATGGAGCTCCATGGGGACAGGAAAGCCTAGGTTGGAGCAGGGTGGGGTGAATGCTAGCCTGTTGGCCTGGGTCTGTGCACAGAGTGGGGGGGAGCAGTGGCAAGTGGATGGCTTTCATGTGTGGAGCTCTGTGGATGGGGCAAATCCTAACCTGTTGACCTTGGTCTGCTCATAGGGTGCTGTGGCAAGTGGGATGGCTTTTGCTTGTGGAGCTCCATGGGGGCAGGAAAACCTAGATTGGGGTGGGGTGGGGCAAACGCTAGCCTGTTGGCCTGGGTCAGTGCACAAGGTGGAGAGTGGGGGTTGTGGTGGTGGCATATGGAACTCTGCAGGGCCAGAAAGCCTAGGTTGGGGCAGCGAGGGGCAAATGCTAGCCTGTATCCACTAAGCCTGCGGTTGGTGGAGGAGGAACCTGCTGCTGGGAGTGAAGCTTGAGGGGACTGGGGGACTGATGGGCTACCCAATAGCTTGGGAATCAGTGGATTCCCTACTATTCTCCCCACCCTCCCCCTGGAGGTGCAGACCATTAAAAACCTCACTTAACCCTAAATGTCTTGCCTTTCCTTCCCCATGAAGTGAGGTGTGGTTAGGCAGACACCATCTTGACCAGAAGTACCCTAGTTCTGAGTTTTATATGTACTGTTTCAATGCAAAAAGCAGCAGCCATAATTGAGCAATGTGCAGCCCATTTATAAGAAATTAGTTAATTGTGTGCAAAAAGTTTTGCACCAAAGTAAAGTGTATACATTTTTGTGACATGTTAAAAGTGTTGCAGAACAACAGAATTTGCTTCTAAAGAAGTAACCTTTGAAAATTAGACACCAGGAAAGTTATGCATGTCAGAAATAAAGAATGTTTCCAAAATTCTCTAACCCTAGTCTAAGCAGGAAAGACCCTAAAACACCCTAAACTGTCTTACCATTTAAAACTTTCAAGATCACTGAAACCACGGAATATCCAAGAAACTATCTCAGCCAAGAGGAATTTAGGAAGTCATGACAATTGAAAGTAATACAGTTTCTAGATTAAATCTGGAATAAAAAAAAAAGAAATTAGGCAAAAGCTAAGGAAATTTGAATTAAAAAATAAAGTGTGAACTTGAGTTAATAATAATATGTCAATACTGGTTTATTAGCTATAATAAATCTATCATAACAACATAAAAAATTAATAATAGGGAAATTGAGTATGAAATACATGTGAACTCTATACCATCTTCTTAAATTATTTTTATAAATCTAAATCTGTTTATAAAAGGAATAAAAAGAAATTCTAACTCATAGGTTTGCCACAAAGCTTACCTGATATACATAGTACAAATTTGTTTATTATAGGCAGCATGGGGGGGCAATAAATAATAATAGTTACATTTATAATCTCCTGTCTTTGCTATTCTCTTTCCCTACCTCCTACCCTCCGAGTCCAGACCGAACATCAGGTAAGGTCCCTTTTGGCTTAAAGATTCTGGGCCTTTTTCTCTGGCTTAAATTCCTCAGATGTTATTTGCTGCATGTGAGTCATGGTCAACCTCAATGGATTTGTTTTAGAGACTCTATAGCTTATTATTCACTTTTTTCACTACCCAGCTGTATGCAGTACTTACAATTAGCAGTTTCTTTTACAAAAGGACTAAGGATCAGAACAGCTAGCCACAGACATCCTCGCATAAGTTTCAAATTCTAGATTCTGATGTCAAACAGAGAGACTACAGTTGTCCCTATGACCAGCTTCTATGCATCTGGGCCTGTGACAAGAAAGCCTGCAAGGAGAGTGAAGGAGCATGAAAAGTTGTTCCCAGAGGGAAAGAATTTCCCCTTCTCTGCCTATACCCAGGATCACCAAGTCAGCCTGTCTGTGTTTTAGGGCTGCCTCATGCTGTACTGGCTGTCTTGGAACTTGTTTGCCTGACTCCATCAGAGCTCTTTAGCAGAAAAAATTAACTAAGTGCCAGTTGAAGTGTGTATGCTCTTCTGTGTGGCCCCAAAATGATTTGAGTCTTCTGAATGGAATTTCATACATGTGTTGGGTGAGGTGATTTATTATGGGTGGTAATGGAAATTAATTTCACTTTGAACCCTGGGACACCAGAAAATGCCTAAGTGCTGAACCATTTTCTATAAGTGGGCAATAAAGTTGCTACTTTCTTCTCACTGAGAGGGGAGGTGGCGATGACCACTTGTAAAACAATGAGCTGGAATTGGAGGTTAATGGGCCTTGGCCGGCAGGCAGCCTCCAGGGCACCTCCTACCAACCCCTGCTGTCAGGGCACTCTTAGGCTTCTTGGCGCCATAGATAATGGATGCTGGAGGGGAGTCCCTGTATGCAAAAGGAGAGCCAAGGAGGGTGAGAGGGCAACATTCCTTGGGGGTCAATGACCGGTCTTTGGCCATAAGTATTTGGCTCAGTGGGCAACCCTGTCCCTGGGAGTTCCCTTAGTAGGAAGCAGACTGGCTCAGAGCTATAAATGGACCTGAGAAGATTCTGTTTCTAAAGATAACTTAGTTAAGACTACAGAGCTGAATATGAGGAAAGTTATTTCTAGAGGATTTCTTTCTGGAGTCTAAAGTCTCCCAATATGGTCTTCTGATTTAAAATTTCAGCCCCAATTTTGACATAGTTGTCCAAAACACAGATCAGAGAAAAAAAAATAGCTTCTTCCACATGGAGAAGAATGAAAGTAGATCCATATCTAACACCTTGCACAAAAATCAGTTCAAAATGGATCAAAGACCTGAAGATAAGACCTGAAACATTAAAACAGCTAGATGAAATACTTCAAAATACCTGCATAGGAAAGATTTTCTGAACAGGACTCTAAAAGCTAGGCAATAATCCCAAGAATTAGTAAGTGGGATTATATGAAATTAACAAGCTTCTGTACCTCAAAGGAAATAACCACCAGAGCCTACATAGTGAGAAACGTCTTTGCCAAGTCCACATGAGGCAGGATTAATATTTATACTATATTAACTATAAAAATTAAATAACAATAAAAGTCCAATTAATAAATGGCCTTGTGAAAAGAAAAAGTTCTCAAAAGGAGAAATACAAATGGCCAATAAATACCAGGAAAGGTGTACAACATCTCTTTAGCTATCAGAAAAATGTAAATGAAACCTGCTTTGAGATTCCATCTCACCTTCCTCAGAAATTATCAAAAAAAAAAAAAAAAAACCAAATACTGGTGACGAGATGGGGAAAGAGGAACTCTTACTCAGTGATAGTGAGAATGTGAACTGATACAGCCACTGTGGAAATAAGTATGGAGATGCCTCCAAAAACTAAAATTAGAGTACCATCTGACCCAGATATGGCACTATAGGTTATTTACCTAAAAACCTTAAGTCAACATATCACAGTGATGAAAGAGAGAGAGAGAGAGAGGGAGAGAGAGAGAGAGAATATGAATGGATGTACCAGGGCTGTTTGCCACTACAAACAAACTCCAAATGCATGTGCCATGTGTATCTGGCTTTACTTGGCTACTATGGATCAAACTCAGGAAGACAGGCTTTGCAAGTAAGTTCCTTTAGCTGCCAAGTTATTTCCCCAGTCCCTACACAATGGAATTTTATGAAGCCATAAAGAAATTATGGTGATGACATTTGCAGGAAAAATGGGTGCCAATGGAAATCATTGTTACATGAAATAAATCAGACTTAGAAAAAGAAATGCATGTTTTCTCTCATATTCAGGGACTCTATATAATAGAAAGTAGAATGGGACACTACCTTGGGGAAGAAAGGAAACAAGCTAGAGGGTTGAGGAGCTAGAGAGAGGGCTAGTGTGGGAGGGGAATGAATGCAAACAAAGCATGACACATATGTATGAAGATGCCATGATGAAACCTATTAATCTGCATGTTAACCTAAGAAAATATTCAAAAGGAACCTCAGTCACTATTGAAAGGCAAAAATCCAGGGAGCATGCTGAAGCCTCCACTGAGACCAGTCCACAGGACTATACCACTATTGCAGCCCTCAGAGCTTTGGAGGGGAAGACAATGGACTTATCTAAGTAATTCAAGTACAACATGCTGTGAGTTGTGCACAAACATCTAATTACAGACACACATTCCTGCTGCTCTTCCCTGAGACATGGAAGGCTGGGAAATGAAGGAAGTTTAAGCTTGAGGTCTCAAGGTAGAGAGCAGTAGGAATGTGTGCCTGTAGTTAGATATTTTGCACAATGGCTTGTATACAATGATGGAATTTGAGATCACATCTCTACAGTTATGGTTTTCCCTCAGTATTTAGCTAGCTTGCAGAAGCTAACTTTTTGCCTTCCTTGACGACAGACTTTCCTGGTGGAGAAATCAAAGCCATCCGAGGACAGAGATCATGTTTTGAGATGTTTCCTGTGGGATGTAGCACCCACAGTAGGTGGGTCAAAGAGGAGAAGCTAGGTCGGAAATCTATAGACCTGAAGCTGGTCTGTATAAAATCCTTCCAAATCTTAGAACTTAATATATTTTTCCCTAAACTTGATGGTGCTAAAGATAGATACAATGTTAAAATAAGTTGGGAAATTACCTATGCTATCAATAATGGAAAAATATTTACATTAAATGTGCTTCCTCAAACTCACATCTGATGTTGTCAATGGAGTCAGGCCAGCAGTTGCAACAAGAAGTGTCCCTTACCCTGTGTAATGAAGCTAACCAGGAGGAGCATAGAGTTGGAGGAACCAGGTCCAAAGTGTCACAGGGTCATCCAGAAAATGCCACAGCAGCAGAGAGTAGAGCAAACATAATTCACAAAACAGACTTTGTCCTTGAAAATGGGGCTTCAGAAAAATGAGAGCCTGTGGGTCCTTTGACTCCAACTTATCAAGTGTGTTTTTTGGAGTTGTTTCATGTGTAGCTTTTTAGTGAAAAAAAATCAAGTACAATACACAAGCTTGGGTAGAAAAAGAGGGAGATAGCATGCTTTCTTTCCAGCATCTTATTGTCAGCTTCTTATTGTAATCTGAAAGAATACTCTGAGCAATAAGACATGGGCACCTCTACTTCCTTAAGAGAAAATGACATGCTAACTTGAGGATGAGGAAGTCTATTTTTCCCAGGCATATTTGGATCTATAATTACTTGAGGTCATGAACCCACTTATGAAAATAAATAGCCAGTGGTTTTTCTTTAACATAGTTGACTTAAGGAAGGAAATTAATTTCTGGTAAAACTGCTTCTCCAGCTTTGAACTCTGGCAAGAGCTGTCATGACGCTGAGAACCAGCCTCTTCTAGCTGCCACTATGTATGTCTCTCCTCCCTCTCTCTATGTATATTTTAATGGATACTTATTAGAATGTATTGGCTCATGTGACAATGGAGACGGAGAAATCCCACAATATATCTGAAGACTCAGGAAAGCAAGTGGTATAGTTGGAAGGCCTGAGAGTCACACAGTCAATAGTGTAAGTTCCAGTCTGGATCTGAAGGCTTGGGAACCAGAGTGTAGAGAGCAGACTGATGCCTCAGCTCCAGCCCTCAGGTAGAGTTAACTCAACCTCCTTCCACCTTTTTCTTATTTTTCATGTCCTTGGCATTGGATGCTACCCAATAAAGTATCTACTGCATGCAGTCCCTGCCCAATGTTAATGTCTTTCAAAAACACCTACACACACACAGGATTAATTTTTATTTATTTTTATTTTTTATTACTTATGTACATACTGTGTATACAGCCATGTTGGTACCATAGTTAGCCTCCTCCCTGTCTTCCCCCCTCCAAAGGGAAACTCCTTATTGGGGAATGTAGGCCATGCATTGTGGGGGTAGCCATCAGTTATGGGGAAGAGGCAATGTGTCTCTGTGCATAATGAGCCAACTTGTGGCTCTAACAATCATTCCGCCCTCTCTTCTGTGAATTTCCTTAAGCCATGTTGGGTTTATTTTAGGTTTACTTCAGTGATGAGATCTTGGTAGCCCCTGTGTCTCTGGATATCTGGTTTTGCAGGAGTTGAGTGTTCTCTGTGTCTATCTCCTTCAACCTTGTGCTGATATCAGGTTCACCAAGAAAGCAGCACTCTTGCTCATTTTCCCAATTACTCTAAGGTTTCAGCTGGGGCCCTGGTGAGATGTGATGGGCTGATTCTCTCCTCAGGTTCTGCTTCCATCTGAAAAAGAGAAGAAAATTCTCCAATGGAGAGAGAAGTAAGCACCAGATAAATGGGTTAACCATTATTATTTTAGAGAGAATCTCATTGGTGTAGCCCATGATTGGTGGGAACTTGATATTGGAGAGTGGATTCATTCTTTGGATATGGTTCTGACTTGTTTCTCACTTCCAACTATGGGTTCCATTCCACTGAGTGGATCCATTAGCCAAATTAAGAGCAGTTGGTTACTCACCATGGCTTTGTGTGAGCATCACATCAGGTTGTTGGCTGCTGAGAAGCTTAGATCATGCATTACTTAGACAGTTGTTGGTCACTTTTCTCCAGTCGCTCATGTAGCACCTTCTGGCACTAGACAAGCTAACTGTCTGGGGACTGACTCTCTTCTAGATTCCATCCAGGTCACTCCATGTTCTGTACCAACAGCATATGGTGTCTTCAGCAGTAGGGTCTTACCATTAACCATTGGTGGGACATCAAGTACTCTGACAGAAATCTGTCTTCTTTTGGGAAACCTTGTATGTCTCTAATCAACAGCTCATTGTGGATGTTAACTGCATGCTGGTACTGGGAGTTATAGGCCAGGACCAAGTGAAAAGAAGGAATAAAAAGATAGTAATATAAAAGAGAAAGCGAGAAGAGAGAGAAGAGGGAGAGAGAGAGAAAGAAACAGGAGAAGATTAAGGTTAGTCTTCATTATACCCTCCCTAGGGCCCTTTAATTCAGGTGTTCCCTCTAAGGACCTGATGAACGTTCAACCTTTTAATCTGTTTTTCAGGATATAGACTTTTATCTATTTTCATTTGGGTCTAGTTTTGTGTACCCCCTCCACCCTTACACTCCCCTCCCACCACATCCTCCCTATTGTCTGGTCCTCGAGATGCTTATTAAATATATTAGCATCTTGTTCAGATTCAGGTTAGGAGCCACAGATGAGTGAGACCATGTGATGATTGTTTTACTGTGTTTGGGTGAATTCGCTAAGAATGATCTGATCCAAGTTAGACCAGTTTTCTTCAAATTTCATTGTGTCATTTTTCCTTACTGCTGTGTAGAATTTTATTGTGTAGATACACCACATGTTGTTTATCAAATTGTCTAATGATGGACATCTGGGTTGATTCCAGATCTTAGCTATTATGAATTGAGCAGCTATAAACATGTTTGAGCAAATCTCTCTGGACCGAGGCATGGAACTTTTAGGGTAAATACCTAGGAAGGAGATAACTGGGTTTGTTGGTAATTCTATAGTCATTCTTTTTAGGAGTCTTCATATTGCTTTCCATAGTGGTTGTACTAGCTTACATTCCCACCAACAAGGAATGAGGGTTCCTATTTCTCCACAACCTCACCAGCATTTGTTGTCATTAGATTTTTTAATGTTAGCTATCCTTACTGTGGTAAGGTGGAATTTCATATTTGTTTTAATTTGCAATTCCCTGATGATTAGGGATGTTTAACATTTTCTTAAGTGTATATTTGCCATTTGTATTTCTTCTTCTGAGAACTCCCTGTACAGGTCTCTGCCCCATGTTGTGAATGGGTTGTTTGATTTTTTTATTATTTAGGTTTTTGAGTTCTTTGTAGATTCTAGAAATTAGGCTTCTGTCATTTGTATAGCTGGTAAAAAATTTCTCCAATTCTGTGGATAATCTATTGGCTCTGCTTATTGTATGTTTGTCTATGAAAAGCTTTTCAGCTTAATGAGATACCTATGGTTGAGTGATTGTTTAATTTTGTGAGCTACTGGGGTTTTGTTCAGGAAATCTTTTCCCACTCCTATATCATGGAAAATTCCTCTTATTTTTTTCTCCCAGTAGTAGGAGAGGTTCCGGTCTTATATTGAGGTCTTTGATCCATTTGGATTGACTTTTGTGCATGACAAGATGTGTGGGTTGAGTTTCATTGTTTTTGCATATTTTTATCCAGTTTGTCCAGCACCATTTGTTGAAGATGCTGTCTTTTTTCCAGTCTACATTGTTAGGGCCTTTGCCAAATATTAACTAGCTGTGGTTATTTGACCCAAAATCCAGGTCCTTGACTGTGTTCCAATGGTCTATATTCCTGTTTTTATGCCAGTACCATGTTGTTTTTATTACTATGCTTTGTAGTATAGCTTTAGATTAGGTATGGGGATGCCTCCAGATGTGTTTCTTTTGCTGAGGATATTCTTGGATATCTGACGCCTTCTGCCATTCCATTTGAATTTTGAGATATTTTTTCTATCTCTGTGAAGAAAAATGTTGGGATTTTTATTGGTATTGCATTAAATCTGTATATTGCTTTTGGTAAGATTATCATATTCACAATGTTAATTCTGCCTATCCAGGAAGATGGGAGATCTTTCCATTTTCTCAAATCCTCCTCAATTTCTTTTTTGAATGTTTTTATGTTTTCATTGTATAGGTCTTTCACATCATTGGATAATGTTATTGAAAGGTATTTTATTTATTTATTGTTCCTATTGAAAATGGGACAATGTTACTTATTTCTTTCTCTGTATCTTTATCTTTTGCATATAGAAAGGCTAGCATTTTTGTGCATTGATTTTGTATTCTGCCACTTTTCTGAAGGAGTTAATCACATTTAAGAGTTTTGAGATGGAGGTTCTCAAGTCACCTATGTATAGGATCATGTCATTTGCGAATAGGACTAATTTAACTTCTTCCCTTCCAATCTGTAGCCTGTCTTATTGCCTGAGCTAGGACTTCCAGTACTATGTTGAAGAGCAGAGGTGAGAGTGGACACCCCTGTCTTGTTCTTGATCTCATTGGGAATTCCTTCAGTCTCTCCCCATTAAGTATTATTTGGGCTTTAGGAGCATTATATGTGGCCTTTATTATGTTGAGATATAAACCATCCATGCCTGTTCTCTCTAAAGTTTTAATCATGAAGTGATGTTGTATTTTGTCATGAAGGTTTGATCGAAGTCAGCTGAGAAGCCATTTAGTCCTGGATTCTTCTTTTTGGAGAGGTTTTTGATTACCTTTTCAATTTTGATGGGTGTGATAGGTTTGTTTAGGAGATTCACCTGCTCTGAGTTTAGCTTTTGTAGGTAGTATGTGTCCAGGAATTCATCCATTTCCTCCATATTATCCAGTTTGGTAGAGTAGAGATTTTTGAAATAAGTCCTGCTGATTCTCCCATTTTCACTTTCGTCTGTTGCGATCTTTCCTTTTTCATTTCTAATTTTGTTAATTTAAAGCATCTCTCTCTCTCTCTCTCTCTCTTTCTCTCTCTGTTTTGTCGCTTGATCAAATTTTCCAGGGGTTTATCAATCTTGTTTATTTTTTCAAAGAACCAACTCTTTGCTGCATCAATATTCTTAATTGTTTTCTTCATTTCTAATTCATTAATTTCTGTTCTGATTTTAATTATTTCTTTCCATCTGGAAGTTTTTGGGTTGGATTCTTCTTGTTTTCCCAGTGCCTTTAGGTGGATAGTTAGGTTATTGATTTGGGATATCTCTGTGTTTGTTATGAAGGCATTTAGTGCTATTAATTTTTCCCTGAGGACTGCCTTTTTGTGTCCCATAAGTTTTGGTATGTTCGTTCTCATTGCCATTCATTTCTAGAAATTTTGCAATTTCATTTTTTATTTTGTCCTCTACCCAGTTGTTGTTTAAAAGTGTGTTGTTCAGTTTCCAGGAGCTGGTGGGATTTCTGGTGCATCTTTTGTTGTTAATTTCTAGCAATACAGCATTGTTGTCTGATATCATGCAGGAGATTATGTCTGTCTTCCTAAATATATGGAGGCAGGCCTTATGACCTCATATATGATCTATTTTAGAGAAGGTCAGGGATTTATTATATTATTATTATTTTTTTATTTTTTTATTTATTTATTAGAGACAGAGAGGGCAAGAGAGTGAGTGAGAGTGAGAATGGGCACGCCAGGTCCTCTAGCCACTGCAAATGAACTTCAGACGCATGCTCCCCCTTATGCATCTGGCTTACATGGGACCTGGAGAATCAAACCAGAGTCCTTAGGCTTCATAGGCATGTGCCTTAACTGATAAGCCATTTCTTCAGCCCAGGGATAATTTTTAACTAGCTATACTTATCAGGTGATCCCATAGCCTCATCAAGTCAACACATCAAATTAACCACAAATTATCTAGCCGGTTTTCTTCTGTGCTTATTGCATGAAACTTTTTACCCTGGGCAGATGTAAACATATGTCTATTCACCCCAGACAGGGCTCAGAAAACAGACCAAAGCACAATTGTACCAAAATCCAAGGTGGGTGAACCAACACCAATGAGTTTATTAGGGTTTCTTATAGGGCACAAGTGAGGGGTTACTAACAGGAGCACAGATGACTCAAGGATGGTTGTATCACTATAAAGTCCTACCCTATCTTGGAGTGATGTCATCTTCTAGTTAACCTTCTACTTCCTGTATTTTCTAGCTTCTTCCAGTATTTCTTGCAGCTGCAAGGAGGGAAGGAGGAAATCAGAGCTGGCATACCAGTTGAGAGTTCTGTGACTCTACCCTCCCCTATCTACCAGGGAGTGTCAGTAGCTCCATCAGAATGGCAATAGACCTTGTGATCACTGTATTGTTCTGCTCCAGTGTTGCCATGGCTACCTGGCCAGAGAATTCTCTATTCCAAGATAGCATCATGCTGTGCCTGGTAAAGAAGGCCATAGAACAACACTCAAGTGGATGCTCTGGTTGGGCCATTCCCCCAAAGGCTTTCTTTATAGAAGTCCTGGGCAGGAATTCTGATCACAGGTCTTCATCTCAGAGCTCACCTGTGATTCTTAGGAGATAAAATATCATGAAACTGATCAGATTAAAAGCCAGGAAGACTGGTGGGGGCCCTGCTTTTGGTATATTTTAGCTCTGTGATATTCAGGGAGTTATTAATTTCCCTGAACTTCATTTTCCTGATCTGATAAGTGAGGGATCTTGCTACAGTTTGTAGAATGGTTATGAAGGTGGACCGGGCACTTGCCATGTGTTCATTCTGTATCATTTCCTCCACCTTTCCTTACTTAATTATCCTCCACCAGAGCTACAAGAGTGCTTTATCTAGTTTCATGTTTGGATTCTAAATGTAGTGGCTGAACCTCATTGACTCAGAAGCTTTGGAACAGGCCACTGTCCTTCTCATGGCTGTCCTTGGACTGAGGTAGTGGGCCTGTGTCTCAACCACTTAGACCTCTATTAAGGATAATTCCTTGTTAGTGAAATAACTTCCCTATATCATATATCTCAAATTTGAGTAATATGCAGACCTTCTTTAAAGATAAGAATTACCCTGTGGACTTCTATTGTTCAGAAATTATTTTTCAGTAGTGTGATATTTAGATATGTACAACATGAAGCTAAATATAAACTCCATATGATTCTAGTGCTTATGATGTTAAGTAGAAACTAGTTTTAAATTAAATATAAGAAAACTATATAAAAGTAGTGACATTTAAATTATCATTACATTTATATGACAAATGATATTATATTGCTGAAGCTAAATGGCCATTGTCTATGTTCGTAGGTATGCTTATAGTACTGTGTGTCAAATAATTACCTAATTTTATTATCATTTTTATTATCGATTACTTCTTTGTCTAATGTGCTATGATACTATTCAGTCTTTAGTTGGTAAGTAGTCTGCCTGCCTCTATTAATAACTGACTATTTAATGATGCTACCATTTATATAGCACTTATTAGTTCTCAGACATAATTCTGATATGCTAATTTGTTTAGTCCTCACAACTATACTGTGAATAGCATACTTTAATTTTCTCCATTTTATAGGTGAGGAAAACAGAAACATAGAAAGATAAAGTAATTGTTCCCAAGTCACACATATAGTTAATTAGTGACTTGGCATTCTTATCTTACCCTGAAGTCTTATTTATAAACTAGCCTCTCAAACACATTGTAAGTATAATCAGGAGGTAAACATGGACAGCGAAAATACATGGTAGTTTTCTGTGGCCATGGAAATCAACCAGAGTATGCCTGTATATTTTTGAGTGCTATAAAAATAAACACCTTTTTCTTACTTCCATAGAGAACTCACGGAATCTTGAGAATATATAAGATTTTGCAGAACCTAGCATAAATTTTTTATAAAGAAATTAAACAGTAGGTAATGGCCTTTAGAAAAATGAAAACCTAAGTTGTAACAGCAAATCCTCTTAATCTGCCTCATCTCTTAACTTGTTTTTGTCTTTGAGAAACCAAAAAACTATGTATTTCCTCTTCCAAATTACTTCAAGCCAAGGATGAATGATTAATAAAGATATTGTAGCAAAGATTCTATATTGTCTGGAAGGTTCTACTAAATTGTCTAAATATTTCCAATTCTGAGAAGCCATGATTGTATGGAAGAACCATGAGCCATGGGGCTGGGAGAAAAAAATAAGGATATGAGATAAGCAGAAATCAGCTGCTCTAAGAACTGACCATAAGTAGCATGTGTATGGCAGGAACTTTGAGAAGAGCATTCCTCCACTCCTTTGAGCTGTGTCACACTTCTAAACAAAATGGCTTCACTTAGCTAGTTCTGATAGCTCTGATGGAATAGCAAAAGACCAGCCTTATATTGATGAAGAGTATAGCTGAGAAATTTAACTTTGGTTTAAATATATGAAAATTCAATTTTATTCAGCATATTCACAATCTAGAGAGGAAAATTTTATTATCATAATATACGTCCAAAATATAAAACTAAAAGCAAAGCTAGGAGTGGTGGCCCATGCCCTTAATCCAGGATGGCTGTTAGTTCAAGGCTAGGCTGGGATAGACAGATCTCTGTTTCAAAATATCAAGCTAACATTGAAGTTAATATCAAAACAGTAGCTGCTTTTGCACCCAGAACAAGAGCAAAGCATAAGGGATTATTATGATCATTTCTATGCAATAGTTTACTAGAAGTCCTGGCATGTGCTATAAGGCAAGAAAAAAAATTGAGAACACAAAGATTCAAAAGGAAGTTATAAAAGTCTTTTTATTAATAGTTGACATTATTGTATACATAGAAGATTATAAAATATATAATGGAGCTACTAGAATTAAGAGTCAACAAGATCTCAATAAAAAATGCCCAAATATAAAAGCCAATTAAAACTTTAGGTACTAGCAACAAAAAAATTACCAAACAAAAACTTAAAAGTATAATGTACATTCACAAATTTGCATTGCTTTGTATGTTTGGTATATATGATGTGTGTGTGTGTGTGTGTGTGTGTGTATGCATGTATATGTGATATGGTCCTCTGTCCACATGTACAGCAACACTTGTCTTTCTCCATCACTCACCTGCCTGTTTTTCACCTTGCAATGGAGTCTCTTACTGATTCCAGAGCTTGCTGTTCACAGACCACAGTGATTCTCCAATCTTCACTCCCCATGGGACTAGGTTACAGACAGGTGTGACCATGCCCAGCTGTTTATGTGGGTTCTGGAGATTTGAACTTGAGCAGTTTCAGTACCCCCTCAGGCTGTCATGCTTGAGCAGGAAGAACACTTAACTGCTGAGCCAGCTCTCTAGCCCATATCAACAAATATTAAATAGTTAAGGGCAAATTCAACAAAATATATATAGGACTTATACAATGAAAGCTAAAATATATTGACTAAAAATTGAAGATCTCTGTAGCTGAGGAGAAAGCATGATTCAAAGCCTTATCGTCATCAGGAAAATTTCCATTTTCCCCAAACTTACTCATAGATTTAACACAACTTCAACCAAAATACTAACAAGATGACTCTTAAATTTACATGGAAATATAACGAATCCAGAAAAACTAAAGCAATTTTGAAAGAGAAAAAAATTGAACCTGAACTCTGACAATAAAGCTGAAGTAATCAAAAAAGTGGTATGGGGCTGGAGAGATGGCTTAGCCATTGAGGCACTCTGCCTGCCAAACCCTAAGAATGCCCTTTTGATTTTCCAGGACCCACGGTTAGCCAGACATAACATAAAGTGACACAAGGGCACAATTCCACACTTGCCCACAAGGGGGCGCACATGTTTGGAGTTCATTCATAGCGGCAGAGATGCCACTGACACACCCATTCTTTGTCTCTCTCTCTCTCTCTATCTATCTCTCTGTCTCTAAAAAAAAAAGTGTGGTATGAAAATGCTAATAGAGGAAAGGAGTAGAGCACAGAGACATGAGAGTCCAGAAATAGACCCATGGAAGCATAGCCAATAAATTAATAATTAAGGTGCAAAGTTAATTTAAAGGAATTTTTTTTTTTTTTTTTTTTTTGGTTTTTCAAGGAAGAGTTTCACTCTAGCTCAGGCTGACCTGGAATTCACTATGTGGTCTCATGGTGGCCTCGAATTCATGCCAATCCTACTACCTTTGCCTCCCAAGTGCTGGAATTAAAGGTGCATGCCACCATGCCTGGCAGGAAAAATCTTTACATCTAATGGTGCTAAAACAGCAAATAGCTTACATGCACTTGCAAAAAAAAAAAAAAGGAAACAACTTACTGACACCATAAATAAAGATAACTTCAAATTAGTTGTACATATCAATGTAATCACTAAAACCATGAAACTTTTGGTTTATTTATCAAATATCACATATGGTTACTTTGAGATCATCAAAAAAACTTTACTTACCATAAATTTAAAATTATAAAATCTTTAAAAGCAAACATAGAAGGAAATATTTGTAACTTTGGCATTTGGACTGCCAAAAGACAATAATTATTGAAGGAGGAATTCATCAATATAGGAATAATTATAATTAAACTGCTGCACAAGAAAATAAGTAAGCCATAGATGAAAATTTTCAATATATGTATCAGACAAGATACTTTTATCAGAATATATTAAGAATACTTAAAATTCAAAAGGAGCCCTACTAAAATGACCAAAAGATTTGACCTGATCGTTCTCCAAAGAATATATGCAATCATTTATGAAAATGACACAAAAGATATTCAACATTATTAGTCACCTGGAAAAGTTTAAATTAAAACCACACTCAGAAACCCTTACATTACATATGCATAAGAATGGCAAGAATATAAAACAACTGGAACTCTCATTCTTTTTTTTTTTAGTGGAAAAGTAAAATTGAAGCTGGGCGTGGTGGTGCACACCTTTAATGCCAGCACTTGGGAGGCAGAGGTAGGAGGATCACCGTGAGTTTGAGGCCACCCTGACACTACATAGTGAATTCCAGGTCAGCCTGAACTAGAGTGAGACCTTACCTCAAAAAACAAAACAAAACAAAAAAAGTAAAATTGATTACAAAGTAAAATCCCACCCTTACCCTCCCCCCATCCCACACTCCCTATTGTCTGGTCCCCAGGGTACTTATTAAGTTTGGCAGCATCTCAGGCAGATTCCGGTAAGGAGCGACAGATAAATGAGACGATGCAACGATTATCTTTTTGTGATTGGTGAGCACACTGAGGATGATCTGTTCCATGTTTCACCATTTTTTTTTCGAATTTTATTATTTCATCTTTCCTTACTGCTACGTAGAATTCCATAGTATAGATATACCACATCTTTAAAAATATTTAACAGATTTTTTTCTTTATTTATGTTTTAAAAATCAAATGAATGCACTTAATATAGAGCAAAGAAATTGTACTTCTAGGTGTTTCCCAAGAGAAAGAACAAATAGTTACACAAAGGCTTTTTCACAGTATTCATGGCAACATTACTAACAGCTCAAAACTGAAAATAAACCAAAAAGTATATCAACAGGTGAATGAATAAATGATTATCCATATAATTTAGAAATAAAGGGAACAAGCCACTAACATATGCATAGTATGCATAATATGAGCGAATCTGTAAAAGAAACTAGAAATAAGGAGTACATCCTGAATGACTCTATACATATACAAGTCTAGAACTAGCTAAATTAATCTCTTGAAACAGAAAGCTTGGCTTTCCCACAGACAGAGTGAAGATTGACTATCAAAGGCCATGAAAAATCTTCTGAGGATACAAATATATTTTATATGGTGATTGCAGTTTGTTTACAATAATAAAAGCATTTATAAAACAAAAATTCTTAAAATACACACCTAAAATATGTGTGCTTTATGGTACATAAGTTATTCTTCAATAAACTTGATTTTGAAAATGTTATGTTTCAAAAATTAGTAAATTTTGAATGGATAGAAGATTGCACTAGTTTGTTAGGGCTGCTCAAATTGAGTGATTTAAGTAACACAGATTTATTTCCTTACAGTTCAAGAGCTCATGAAATCAAGATGTTAATAGGTTTACTTTCAGGGCTAGGAAGATGGCTTAGCTGTTCAGGCCACTCCCAAGCTGTGTGTGTATGTAAGCCATGTGCAAAAGTGATCCAAGAGTCTAGTATTCATTTGCAGAGGCAAAAGGCCCTTGAATGACGCTCACCCAACACACACATGCAAATACATGTGTGCATGCATGTATACATACATACATATTTTTCATTGGCAGCTTCTATACTTACAGACAATAAACCATGATATTTCCCTCCCTTCCCCCACTTTCCCCTTCACAACTCTGCTCTTCATCATATCCCCTCCTTCTCTCCATTATCCTCTCTTTTATTTTGATGTCATTGTCTTTTTCTCCTATTATGGGGGTCTTATGAAGGTATTGCTAGGCACTGCAAGGTCATGGATATCGAGACCAATTTCTGTCTGGACAGTTGCATTGTAAGGAGTGGCACCCTCCCTTTGGCTCTTATATTCTTTTTGCCACCTCTTCCACAATGGACCCTGATCCTCGGAGGGTGTGATAGAGATGTTTTGGTGCTGGACACTCCTCTATCACTTCTTCTCAGCACTATGTTGGCTTTTCAGTCATCCCAGTGGTCATCCCCTTAAGTCCTTCCCTCTCCTCCTTCCCTTATAGCCTTTCTCTAGCTTACTTGGCCTCTGCTACTGATTTTTGGTTCCAGCTCACACACAAGCCTGTATATTTGTAGCTAGGATCCACATATGAGAGAGAACATGTGACATTTGGCTTTCTGGGCCTGAGTTACCTCACTTAGTATAATTCTTTCCAGATCCATCCATTTCCCTGCAAATTTCATAATTTCAGTTCTTTTACTGCTGAATAGAACTCCATTGTGTAAATGTACTACATCTTTATTATCCATTCATCAGTTGAGGGACATCTAGGCTGGTTCCATTTCCTAACTATTGTGAATAGAGCAGCAATAAACATGGTGGTGCAAGTATCTGTAAGGTAGTGAGAAGAGTCATTAGGATATATGCCTAGAGGAGTGCTATAGCTGGATCATATGGTAAATCTATTTTTAGTCTCAAGAACATCCACACTGCTTTACACAATGGCTGTACCAGATTACATTCCCACCAACAGTGTAGAAGGGTTCCCCTGTTTCTGTATCCTCACGAACATTTATTGTCATTTGTTTTCTTGATGTTAGCCATTGTTTGATTTCTTATTTTTTTTTTAGTTCTTTGTATATTCTGGATATTAATCTTCTGTCAGATGTATAGCTGGCAAAGATTTTCTCCCATTCTGTAGGTTGTCTCTTTGCTCTATTCACAGTGTCCTTTGCTGTAGAAAAGCTTTTTGATTTCATGAGATCCCAGTGGTTGATTGATGGTTTTCTTTCCTGAGCAATTGGAGTTATATTCAGAATGTCATTGCCTATGCCAATATGTTGAAGGGTTTCCCCTACCTTTTTCTCTAGAAATTTCAGTTTCAGGTCTGATAATAAGGTCCCGGATCCATTTGGACTTGATTCTTGTGCATGGAGAAAGACAAGGATCTATTTTCATCCTTCTATATATAGATTTCCAGTTTTCCCAACACCACTTGTTGAAGAGGCTGTCTTTTTTCCAATGAATATTTTTGGCATTTTTGTCAAAAATCAGATGGTGGTAGCTGCCTGGATTAACATCTGGGTCTTCTATTCTATTCCATTGATCTACATGTCTGTCTTTGTGCCAGTACCATGATGTTTTTGTTAGTATTGTATTATAGCTTAAAATTGGGTATGGTGATACCACCAGCCTTATTTTTGTTGCTCAAAATTGTTTTGGCTATTCAAGGTTTTTTGTGCTTCTAAATGAATTTTAGGATTATTTTTTTTCTATTTCTGTGAAGAATGCCATTGGAATTTTAATGGGGATTGCATTAAATGTGTAGATTGCTTTTGGTAAGATTGACATTTTCACAATATTGTTTCTTCCAACCCAAGAGCATGGGATGTCCTTCCATTTCCTTGTGTCTTCTGCAATTTCTCGCTTGAGTGTTTTAAAGTTCTCATTGTAGACATCCTTCACTTCCTTGGTTAAGTTTATTCCAAGGTACTTTATTTATTTATTTTTTTTTTGAGGCAATTGTGAATGGGAGAGATTTCCTTACTCCATCCTCTGCATGTTTGTTGTTAGTACATAGTACATTGTATTCTGTTACATTGCTAAAAGTGTTTACCAGCTCTAACAGTTTGCTGGTAGAGTCTTTAGGGTTCTTTATGTATAGAATCATATCATCTGCAAATTATGATAATATTATCTCTTCCTTTCCAATTTGTATCCCTTTTATGAGTGTCTCTTGCCTTATTGCTATAGCTAAGACTTCCAGTTACTATATTAAATAAAAGTGGGGACAGACTTCTGGGAAAGATGGCAGCATAGGAGCCATGCCAAACCAGCCTAGGGAGGGATTTAAGCAAAACCACAGCAAAATACACTCTTCTTCTGAAAAGTGAAGGTGTATAGGTTCTTCTTAGACACAGCAGAGAAGCAGAAGAGACCAAGATCAAACAGAAAGGAGGAAAACCATCAGAATCTCACTGAGGTGTTTGCTGCCCTGATCCACGTGATCTGTACACCCACCCAGCTCTGCCCGTGAGGCATGGAGCTGCAGCAGCAGACACCAAACAAGGGTAGCCTCCTTGAAAAGTCAAGAAATCTGAAGGAAAGACAGTGGAGACCAGCTAAGGAGCTATTGAAAGGTATACAGGTGTGACTGCATGAGCAATTCCAGTACATTTCCAGCTTCCTGCACTATCCCATCCCCCAACCATCATAACCGTGAGCCTCCTGAAAACGCATTCAGACCCAGTGGCAAGGCATCCAGCACAACTGATCAGAACACCAGGTCCATAGCACAACATGGAGGGATTGAGGTGGGCACTCAGCACTGGTGAGATTGGAAGCCACCCCATAGGCCTGCATTAGAAGTGCTAATCTCTCTTTCCATGTCAGGGCAGGTAATGGGTTGCATATTCTTGGATGGCTTTACCATTCTCAATTAAGCTGTATTTGGGGGTTGACTATTGTTGCCTTTGATGCTTTAATATTTGTAGGGCCTTTGTCTTTTGCTTCTGTCATTATTGGGGGCAGGGTCTGATTCAGATCCAGGCTGATCTGGAACCCAATTCAGAACAGAATTCTCAACTTCCCAGCTGACAGGATGAAGGGTATAGATCAAGACACACACTTAGGGATTTTGGCTTTATAAGAGTATCTGTTTGTTTTAATCCCCACACTTGCATACTCTGTGCTGGTTTTTATTGAATGTGTATATTGCTCAGCTGAAACTTAGACTTTGCCAGTAAATTGTTCCACCCAGCCCACTAGAATACTTATTTAGCAGGCAAACTCATCACCTAGGATTACTTCTGCAGTTGGATTGGGGTACAAGAGCTACACTTAGCACCTTAAACTCCTATCCTGGAGGTATATAAAGTTGGATTGCCACATCTAAGAACACTGCAGATAAGAAGAAAACCCAATCATCAAATCAGGATGCAAAAGTCACTACATTATAATAGAAGAACCACAAAGAATCAAGACAATACAATCTCACCAAAAATTATAAATCCAGCAGAAATAACCCCCAATAAGACAGTTTTAGATGAAATGCCTGACAAATAGTTCAAAAAAATGATTTTATCTATACTCAAATAAGTCAAAGGAATCAAAGAAACAAAGTTAATAAAGAAGAAAACAAACTCCTAAAAGAGAACACAGGAAACCAGCTTAATGAAATAAGGAGGTCATAAATATATATATATATATCAGTATATAAATATACTGATGAAAAACCAGGCTAAAATTCTAGCTCTGAAGAACACAGTCAGTCAAATAAAAAATTCTGTGGAAAGTCTCACCAGTAGAATGGATGAATGAGAGAACAGAATATCTAAACTAGAAGACCAGGTTGCAGACATAATCCAGTCCAAAACAAAGAGAAAGACAAGCTAATAGGAAGGTATGAATGGAAATTTCAAGATATCCAGGACACTATGACAAGATAAAACATAAGAATTCAGGGTATAGTAGAAGGAGAAGAATTTCAATCCAGAGGCTTAGTAGGCACTTTCAACAAAATCACAAAAGAAAAAATTCTCCAAATTGGGAAAGAAATGCCAATTCAGACACAAGAAGCTTTTAGAACACCAAACAGACAAATCCTGGAATGAACCTCTCCTCATCATGTTATAATTAAACTACTAAACACACAAACCAAAGAAAATATATTGAAAGCAGTTAGAAAAAGCAAGTCACCTACAAAGGCAAGCCCATCAGAATAACAGCAGATCACTAAACTCAAACTTTAAAAGCTAGAAGGGCTTGGAATGATATATTCCAAGTTCTGAAAGATAACAACTGTCAATCAAGATTACTTTATCCTGCAAAGCTATCTATCCAAATTGATGGAGAAATAAGAATATTCCACAACAAAAACAAGGTAAAGGAATTAATGATAATTAAGCTAGCTCTATAGAAAATACTTGAAGGAATCCTTAGCACTGAAGAGAAAGCAAAACACACACAGGAGGAAATAGGAAAAAATAAACCATACTCAAATAACAGTTAAAACAAGTGAAAAAAAGGAAAAGGGGAAGCACTACAAAACAAGAAGAATGGTGAGAATAAATACATACCTTTAAATAATAACTCTTAACATTAATGGCCTCAATGGCACAACCAAAAGGTTGCAGACAGGCTTGCAGACTGGATTAAAATGCAGGATCCTGCCATTTGTTGCCTCCAGGAAACTCATGTCTCCATAAAAATAGACACTGTCTATATTTTATTTATATTTATATTTTATTTTATTTTATTTTATTTTATTTTATTTTATTTTATTTTAATGGTATTTAAAGCAAATGGCTCTAGGAGATAAGCAGGGGTTGCTATCCTAATATCTGACAGGGTAGACTGCAGACCAACATTAGTGAGGAAAGATTAAAAAAAAAAAAAGGCACTTTATACTGATTAAAGGAACACTCCAACAGGAGGACATTAAAATCCTAAACATATATGTACCTAAAATAGGGGGTCCCAATTTCATCCAACACTATTAGACTTAAGGTCACAGATAACACCAAACACAGTTGTAGTGTGTGACTTCAATACCCCACTGTCATTAATTGACAGGTCATCCTAGCAAAAAATAAACAGACATCTGGATTAAATGATGTCATGGAGCAAATGGACCTAACAGGTATCTACAAAACATTCCATCCAAATGCTGCAGAATAAACATTTTTCACAGCAGTGCATAGAACATTCTCCAAAATAGGCCAAAACAGACACAAAGCAAATCTTAACAAATACAGGAAAATTGAAATAATCCCTTGTACTTGTATGACAACAATGGGATTAAACTACAAATCAGCAACAAGAAAAACTACAGCACATACACAAATTCATGGAGACTAAACAGTACACTATTGAATGATGAATGGCTCATTGAAGAAATCAAAAAGGAATTCAATAACTTCATAGAATCAAACTATGATAAGAATACAACATACCAAAACCTTTGGGACACAATGCAGGCAGTCCTAAGAGGGAAATTTATAGCTGTAAGTACCTATATAAAGAAATTAGAGAGTTCACAAGTAAACAATTTAATGCTTCACGTTAAGGCCTTGGAAAAAGAAGAACAAGGCAAACCAAAAATCAGTAGATGGGAAGAAATAATAAAGATTAGGGCAGAAATTAATGAACTAGAAACCCAAAAAACAATCCAAAGAATCAATAAAACAAAGAGTTGGTTCTTTGAAAGGATAAACAAGATTGATAAACCTTTAACAAATCTAACCAAAAGAGAAGAGACAAAAATTAATAAAATTTGAGATGAAAAAGGCACCATTACAACAGATATCAAAGAAATTCAGAAAATCATAGGACATACTTTATGAATATATATACCTCTAAGTTTGAAAATCTGAAAGAAATGGATGATTTTCTTGATTCATATGACCTAACAAAATTAAATCAAGATGAGATAAACCATTTAAATAGACCTGTAACAAGTATGGAGACCCAAGCAGTTATAAAAAGTCTCCCAGGCCCAAGTGGATTCACTGGTGAATTTTACCAGATTTTCATGGAAGAACTAATACCACTGCTTCTCAAAATTTTCCATAAAATAGAAAAGGAAGAAAGTCTACCAAACTCCTACAAATCCAGCATCACCCTGATATACCAAAACCCGACAAAGAACAAAAAAGGAAAATTA
The DNA here is from genome assembly GCA_036365145.1 of Orientallactaga sibirica. NCBI lineage: Eukaryota > Metazoa > Chordata > Mammalia > Rodentia > Dipodidae > Orientallactaga > Orientallactaga sibirica. The sequence continues at coordinate 51,044,005 of JAEOAD010000006.1, forward strand.
CAGACCAATCTCCCTCATGAACACAGAAGCAAAAATTCTGAATAAAATATTGGCAAACAAATACAAGAATATATCAGAAAGATTATTCACACCAACTAAGTAGGCTTTATCCCAGAGATGCAGGGATAGTTCAACACACACAAATTGATAAATGTAATATACTATATAAATGGACTGAAGGACAAAAATCACATGATCATCTCAATAGATGCAGAAGTTATTTGACAAAATCAACATCCCTTCATGGTAAAAGTATTACAGAAACTGGGAATAGAAGGATCATATCTCAACATAGTAAAAACTATTTATGACAATCCTACAACCAATATAATACTAAATGGGGAAAACTTGAAGCTTTTCCACTAAATTCAGGAACAAGACAAGGGTGTCCACTGTCCCCACTTTTATTTAATATAGTACTGGAAGTCTTAGCTATAGCTCCCCTTCAGTTTTCTTGACTTTGCAAGGAGGCTGATGAGGTTCTAAAATCCCCTTGTTTGGTCTCTGCTTCTGCAGCTCAGTGCCGATCAGCACCAGGCAGGTGTGTGGATCATGCAGATCAGGCCTGCAAGCACCTCAGTGGGATTCTGGCTGTGTTCCTCCTTTCTGGTGGATCTTGGTCCTTCCTGCTTCTTCACTGTGGCTAAAAAAGAGCCAATACACTTTCACTTTTCATTAGAAGATTGTCTTTTGCTGTGATTTTGCTTAAATCCCTTGCTAGGCTGGTTTGGCCTGGGTCTTGTGCCACCATCTTATCTGGAAGTCCCAATAAATATTTTTTTAAAAAATTAAAACTTTTTGAAAAGAACTGACCTTCTCTTTGTCTTACAGAAGGCTATCTCTTCTTCCTCCTTCCCATCCTTTGCTTCTAATTCTGCCTTTGTTTTCTTGCATTGTAAAGATGTTGGTCATATTGGATTAAGATCCACCTGAGTGACCTAATTTGATCTTAATTAACTCTTCCATGGTCCTATCTTTAAATACATGCTGAGATTCTGGGGTTAGAGTTCCAACACCAATTCTGAGGTGGGGGCACAAGTGCATAACATTGCTATGACTAGAATTTATTACTTGACTAGAATGCTACAGAATTCTTAAAGAATTGTCAGTCAGGGCTGGTGAGTTGGCTTAGTAGTTGAGGTGCTTGCCTGAAAAGGCAAAGTCACAGATTCAATTCCCTAGGACCCACAAAATGCCAGATGCAAAAGGTGGTGAATGCATCTGGAGTTTGCAGTGGCCAGAAGCCCTGACACACCCATTTCCCCCTCTCTTTTTCTCTCTCTCAAAAAATAATTAATCAAAATAAATTAAAAAGCAAAAGAAAATTGTCAATCAAAACACTTTGTTTTCACTCTATGTCATAGCATAATTAGAAGAAAGAAGCTAATATAGGGAGGCATGGTTGATGAGAACACAGTTGTTTTTATGGCAAACTTTCAACCTTAAGATGAGGAAGTGATGAAAAGCATTTTTACTTGTATTAAGAATCTGGGTCGTCATAATCTAGGTTTTGACAGTAGTGGTCCATTATTACCCTGATAAAAGGTAGTATTTGAAGAACTCCCTCCCCGCTTTCTGAACTGTAGACTTCCCAGGTGCTTAAGGGAGACACTGAAGTTACAACTCCTTGAAGTACTTCTATTTTTCCCCCCAAAGGCACCAAAAAAGTTATACTTACATTTCATGATATCAATAGATCTTCTTCAAAAAGATGTTTCTTGTTCAAGAGAAATAATATGAAGATAAAAATCATTTCAGATGTCAAGTGGGAAACCCAATGAGTTGATTTCCTGTGACAACATTCCCATGAAAGGCAGAGGGACAGCATTTCAAGGGAGAAAATTGGACAAGCAAGGTAAAGGGAGTCTCTCTTCTACAGATACTCTCTTCAGAGAGGGCAAGATGATCTCACCTTCTTAGAAGAATTGTTTGGACTAAGAAACTATCTTTTAACAAAGGTTAAAAAACAATGAATACCACTTTTTATTTTTTTAATTTTTAAAAATTTTTTTGAATACCACCTTTTAAATGGAATCATTAACAAAAAAATGTCTTCTGAACTTGAAATATTCTGTTTAAGGCTATCCAAGATTTCTCAGATGGCATGTTAGAAGGAGCATAAGCAAATGTAGATATGTATGCAGAATTCAGTGCTGCCCATAGCTGCCTGAAACTAGTGAACAATCACTCCATTTATACCCTAGAAAAGGCATGAGTGTTACATAACTTCCTTCATGAACAAACATCTGTTCATCCCAGACAGGGCACCAATGACAAACCAAGGAAATGAGTCCACCCAAGCCTTGCTTGTGATCCACATAGTTTTCTGGGCTTACAGAAGCATGTGTCACTCAGCTACATCATTGAAAATTCTCCCTCTACCCCTTCATGGTCAACATGTATAGAAGCTGCATCCCTGGCACTAAGGCAGTGCCACTGGAGAGAATCTCCTCCTCCTTATCAATTGTTACTACTTATAGAACCTTGGGGTAGTACTTGGTGAATGTGCAACTTTCTGAGTTTCCTGAGCCTAGAAAGCTACTTGAACCTTGCATTTTTTGTTGGCTTTTTGAGTCTTATAAGCCTCCCTCCTTCCTATGAGGGAATGTTTTCCATCAGAGGAAAGAATTATAGAACATGGGATATAGGCATCTCAACTCCATGAAAAATTCTGTAGTTCCAAAATAGCTCACTTGGAATCAAAAATTAAAGAATGGCCCTATTCCTGGCAGAGAAAGAGTATAGGATTCATTGACACTGAAATTAGGAATATGAAGTAGGACAGAGCAGGGAAAGACTAACCCTTCTTTCGGAAACACTGAGACAACATCCTGAATAAGGAAGGTGTGGTAGTTTGAATGGATGTCCCCCAATATATTCACAATTTTACCTGGCTGGAGGAGGTGTCATTGGACAGATCCTAGGGTCTAGCCCTAAGATGTGAGGGTGGATTTGGAATTCCACTCTAAAGATATGCAAAGTGCTGGAGCATTGCCTGGAGTTCCCAAAGTGTGCTATGTGGTATGGCTTTTGGTTTTTTGGGCTTGTGTCTCTAATCTTTCTATGTTTGGACCTGTGCAAACAGACCAAGTTCTTCTGCCATTATGGAACCTTTCCTGCTTCGATAAAATCCCTTCCTCCATTACTGTCTTGGTTTGGAAGTTCATCTCAGTGACCGGAGGTGGACTGCTACAGAGGGGATGGAGATGTTTGAGTTTCATGTTAAAAAAGATGGCTGGAGGGGTTGGAGAGATGGCTCAACAGTTAATGTACTTACCTGCAAAACCCAAAGACTGGGACTTGATTGCCTAGTAGCCATATAAAGCTAGATGCACAATGTGGCTCATGCATCTGGGGTTCATTTACAGTGGCTGGAGGACCCAGTACACCCATTCATTCTCTCTATCCCAATCTCTCTTCTCTATATCTCTTTCTGCTCACAAATAAATAAATAAAAATATTTTGTCTTATTTGTTTGAGAGAGTGTGGGAGAGAGAGAGAGGAAAATGCATATAGGAAGAGAAGAATGGGCATGGCAGGTACTCCAACCACTGCAAATGAACTCCAGACACATGTACCACCTAGTGCATCTGGCTTACATGGATACTGGGGAATCAAACTGGGACCTTAGGCTTTGCAGGCAAGTGCCTTAACCACTAAGCCATCTCTCCAGCCAAAATAAAAATATTTTTAAAAAGATGGCTGGAGATAGAAGTGGAAGAATTTTGTAGACACCATGTAAGATTAATTAGTCTAGAGAGTATGGCCATATTTCTTGGTTTGCCTAACACAGTCACATTTACTACTGTTGTCCTGGTTTCATTATTCAATAAACCCCTTTCATGTCTAAAATGGAGGATGCATTAATGATAGAGCCACATTTGCTTTAGAGGCTTTCATTGAATTATTTAATATAGGATATATGATATAGGAGAAATGGAGAGAGCTGGCCCTCACTTTCTAGCACCAGGTCAGTGACACACAAATATTGTCAGGAGAGAGCCTTTCCCTGTCTTGGTGAAGAAACAGTCACAGTAATAGCAGCACTAGAAGCTGCAAAGTGGAAGACGGTACCACTGACAATAGAAGGACATTGTTATGGCTTGTAATGAGATCCTGGCATTGTAGAAATAGAAGTGGGAAGTTAAGACTTGAGACCCTAAGTCCTTCTGTGATTTCTGCAAGGTATTTATAATTGAAGAATATTTCTGCTGCAGCTTGCATAGTTCCAGAACCAGATACAAGTTTCATAGATATGCATCCAAGATCTTATGCTCAGAAAACTCCATTCTTGAGCTCTAATGGGTTGTCTTGAAAGTTCTGATAATTTTGTCTTTGATTTTGTGCTTTATTAAGTCTGGTTGGATGATGGGACAGATCCCAAAGATTGGGAGTTTAGATCATGCTCCCCCATCTTCTACCCTCCTCCTTACACTGGGTAAGTTCTCAGTACTCTGTTCCTCAGCCATCAAGTTCTGGCCTGCCTGGTCTCCCTTTCCCACCTCTGCCCATTGACTGCTGTTGTCTCTGGGAGAAGCCTAAGAGAAAATACACTACAGTCTAAACTGTGGTGAGGTCACAGTAGCTGCTGTCCATTGCTTGGGGGCATCTCAGATTCTGCTACTGAGGATATCCTAGTATAGGGTTAGCAGTACACCAAATGTCAGTCATACACTTGGTGTTGTAGCTCCGACTTTCTCACTCTGAGCATGAGGACTTAATGAGTGGCAGGTGGGGGATTTCTGCAGTTCAAGCTTCTCATATACTTAACAAGTTGCATACCCTTCAGTACCAATCTGTATCTGCTCCTAACTGGTCAGAATCCACATACTCGGGAAAGCACAGAAATAAATAACAAGTAAAAAGAACATTACAGATTGAGAGGGAGAAGGAAAGACAGAGAAAAGTACCACAGGTTAGTATTTTTTTTTTTCTGTCCCTTGAATAAGGGACCTGCATTTTTCCTGGAATGCTGCTCTTTTGTGGCTATCTCAGCATATTCATCTCTCAGAGACCAATATAAACCCTCAGCCGAGCAAGTACATGTTCATGTCACTTGTCCTGCGCTATCTTTCTGGACTCCTTTCTACCACCTCATGCCTCTCTAGCAGCAGCCCGCATCCACTTACTGGTACCTACTATCAGGCAGTTGTCTGTTTGCCTTTATTTTTTTCTTTATTATGTACATACTCAGTGTGTAAACAGCACATGTTGGTACCATACTTAGCCTCCTCCCTGTCCTCTCCCATCTGAAGGGACCCTCCTCATTGGGGATGCCAATTATTCCCATGTGTATTGTGGATCATCCATAGTGGGGTATCGATCAGTTATGGGGAAGAGGCAATGTCTCTTTGCATAATGTCCCAACTTGTGGACCTAACAATCTTTCCACCCCTTCTTCCATGAATTTCCATGAGTCATGTTGGGTTTGTTTTAGGTCTACTTCAGTGATGAGGTCTTGGGGTCTTCTGTGTTTCTGGATATCTGGTTTGGTAGGAGTTGAGTGTACTCTGTGTCTATCTCCTTTCACCCTTGTGCTGATACCAGGTTCACCAAGAAAGCAGCACTCTTGCTCATTTCCCCAATTACTCTATGGTTTCAGCTGGGGCCCTGGTGAGGTGTGATGGGATGATTCTGTCCTCAGGTTCTGCATCCATCTGAAAAAGAGAAGCAAATTGTCCAATGGAGAGTGAAGTCAGCACTAGTTAAATGGGATAACCATTATTAGTTTAGAGAGAATTTAATAGGAGTAGGCCCTCTTGTCGCCCAAGATTGGTGGGAGCTTGATATTGGAGAACAAACTCATTTTTTGGATATGATTTTGACTTGTTTCCCAGTTCCAGCTATGGGTTCCATTCCATTGAGTGCATCCGTTAGCCAAATCAAGTGCAGTTGATTACCCACCATGGCTGTGTGCCACTACTGTACTTGGGTGAACGTCATGTCAGGTTGTTGGCTGCTGAGTAGCTTAGACCATGAGTTGCTTGGACAGATGTTTGCCATTTTCCCTCTGAGATGCCTATTAGGTATGTTAGCATCTCAGGAAGATCCAGATTAGAAGCCACATATTGGTGAGACCAGATGATGATTGTCTTTCTGTGATTGGGTGAGTTCACTGAGAAGGATCTGTTCCAAGTTAGAGCATTTTTCTTCAAATTTCATTGTGTCATTTTTCCTTATTTCTGTGTAGAATTCCATTGTGTAGGTATACCACATCTTGGTTATCCATTTGTCTAATGATGGACATCTGGATTGATTCCGTTTCTTAGCTATTATGAATTGAGCAGCTATAACCATGATTGAGCAAATCTCTCTGAACTGAGGCATGGAGCTTTTAGGGTAAATACCCAGTAAGGGAATAACTGGGTCTGTTGGGCACTCTATAGTCAACCTTTTTAGGAGTCTCCATAATGCTTTCCATAGTGGTTGTACAATCTTGCATTCCCAAGAAATGAGGGTTCCTATTTCTCCACAACCTTGCCAGCATTTGTTTTCATTAGATTTTTTAATGTTTGCCATCCTTACTGGGTTAAGGTGGAATCTCATAGTTGTTTTAATTTGCATTTCCCTGATGGTTAGGGTTTTGAACATTTTCTTAAGTGTGTGTTTGCCATTTGTATTTCTTCCTCTGAGAACTCCCTGTACAGTTCTCTGCCCCATTTTGTGAGTGGGTTGTTTTATTTTTTTATTGTTTAGGTATTTGAGTTCTTTGTAGATTCTAGAAATTAGGCCTCTGTCAGTTGTATAGCCAGCATGTATACCCATTCTGAGGGTAATCTATTGGCTCTGCTTATTGTGTATTTGTCTGTGAAAAAAACTTTTCAGCTTCATGAGATCCCAATGGCTGAGTGATTGTTTAATTTCCTGAGCTACTGGGATTTTGTTCAGAAAGTCATTTTCCACTACTATATCATGGAAAATTCCTCCTATTTTTTTCTACCAGTAATAGCAGAGTTTCCGGTCTTACAATGAGGTCTTTGATCCATTCGGATTTGATTTTTGTGCATGTTGAAACGTGTGGATATAGTTTCATTTTTCTGCATATGGTTATCCAGTTTGTCCAGCACCATTTGTTGAAGATGCTGTCTTTTTTTTAGTCTTCATTGTTAGGGCCTTTGTCAAATATCAAGTAGCTATAGTTATTTGACCTAAAGTCCAGGTCCTCTATTCTGTTCCATTGGTCTATAATACTGTTTTTATGCCAGTACCATGTTGTTTTGTTACTATGACTTTGTAATATAGCTTTAGATTAGGTATGGTGATGTCTCCCTGAGTGTTTCTTTTGCTGAGGATGTGCTTAAATATCCAAGGCATTCTGCCATCACATATGAATTTTGAGATCATTTTTTTCTTTCTCTGTGAAGAAAAATGCTGGGATTTTTATTGTTATTGTATTAAACCTGTATATTGGTTTGGTAAGATTGCCACTTTCACAATGTTAATTCTGCCTATCCAGGAGCATGAGAAGTCTTTCTATTTTATTAAATCCTCTTCAATTTCTTTCTTGAGCGTTTTTATGTTTTCATTATATAAGTCTGTCACATCTTTGGTTAATGTTATTCCAAGGTGTTTTATTTTATTTGTTGCTATTGAAAATGGTACATGTCTCTAATTTCTTTTTCTGTATCTTTGTCTTTTGCATATAGAAAGGCTACTTATTTTTGTGCATTGATTTTGTACCTTACTTTGCTGAAGGAGTTAATCACCTTTAAAAGTTTGGAGATGGAGGTTTTGGGTAACTTATGTATAGAATCATGTCATATGCAAATAGGGGTGTATCAGACAGCTTCAGGTTTGCTGAGATGAACTTCCAGACCAGGCACACTCATGGAGTAAGGGATATTTACTGAAGCTTACAGATCCAGGGGAAGTTCCATAATGGCAGAAGAAGCTGGCCTGCTTTCACAAGACCAGACACAGAGAGAAAAGCCACACAGCACAGCACAGCACACTTCAAGAACTCTAGCTAGGCACACTTTGCATATCTTTAGATTGAAATTTCAAACCCACCACCACACTTTAAGATCTGCCCAGTGACACTGCCTCCAGCCAGGTGGCTGCAGATGCAAACTACAAACTAATAAAACACTGAACATATTGGGAGCCATCTATTCAAACTACCACATTCCTCCCCTGCCCCCCCCCAATAGATTTTAAACCATCACACATTGTAAATTGTATTCAGTCCAGTTTTAAAGGTCCACACAGTCTTGACCAAGTTAATAAAGTTCCAAAATCCCAAGTCTCATCTGAGATTTAAGGTTGTCTCTTAGCTGTGAGTCCTGTAAAATCAAACAAGTTAAATACTTTCAACATATAAAGGCACAGAGTAAACATTTTCAACTGGTATAAGGCATACCAAGGAGAGACTAGAACAATGCAAACTCAACCACCATCAAGCAATTATCATAATTCTGCAGTTCAAGTTCAATATAACCAGAGACTGACTGTCTCCAGGTTCCAATTCACCCCTGGGCAGAGTAGCCAGGGAAAACTTCCATCCCAGGCCAGCAGTGCACCTCATGCTGCATCTCAGCAGTGGATCCTGGAACCTTGTGAATTCATGACCACTCCATGTGTTTTTCATGCTTCCAAAACTAATAGCAGGTGTGTAGGACACAGTCATATTCTTAATTCAGGGACAAAATAAATAATAACCTTGAAAAGCAGGTTCCTTCTACATTCAACTCTTTCCAAAAGAGTTTGTATTTCTAGAAGTCTTTCCTCAGGCATCTTCTCCATTTTTTTAATGTAAAGCAGTTGGGCCATCTTCCTTAAGATTGCTAATGTGTTGACAATAGCAGCTTTAATAACCTAAGACCAGTCTCAGTGCCTATAATTTTAACTTGCTTGAGGTTTTCCAATTTGAAATCTTAAATCTCTCAGTCCAATATCTTTAGCCAAGCACATCAGTCCATTACAAATTTATCCTTGATCAAATTCTCTGGGCCTGGGCAGCAGGATGCAGCCATCCCTTATGCCAATAGCCCAGTCCCAAGAAAGTCCTCTGCAGTCTTTCTTTCCCATTAGAATGCTCATAAGCCAAGCCTCCAAGTTCAATACTTCTTCACTAAGCATTCTCAAATTCTCATCAGAATAGTCCATAAAATTTGGCTTATCACTCCAGAAGGTATCTTCACTTGCAAGCACTAAGTCCATGCCCATTCCTCCAAAACAAAGGTTCCAAAAGGCCAAAATCCACATGGTCAGGTTCATCTCACCCCACATTCTGGAACCAACTTCTCTAGTAGACAGCTTCAGGTTCGCTGAGATGAACTTCCAGATCAGGCACAATTATGGAGGAAGGGATATTTATTGAAGCTTACAGACCCATGGGAAGTTCCATAATGGCAGAAGAAGCTGGCCTGCTTTCAAAAGACCAGACACAGAGAGAAAAGCCAAAAGCCATACAGCACAGCACAGCACAGCACAGCACACTTCAGGACCTCCAGCTAGGCACAGTTTTCATATCTTTAGATTGAAATCTTAAACCCACCACCACACCTTAAGATCTGTCCAGTGACACTGCCTCCAGCCAGGTGGCTACAGATGCAAACTACAAACTAATAAAACACTGAATATATTGGGGTCCATTTATTCAAACTACCACAAGGGATAAATTAACATCTTCCTTTTCAATATGTATTCCCCTTCTAGCATTCCCATGATCCAAATGTTGGGATGTTTAAGGGTATCCCACAGTTCCTTCATGTTCTGTTCAAAAAAATTTTTTGAACTTATTGAAACTTTTGGACTCATGAACTGTTTCTTGACTTTTGTCTTCCAGTTCTGAGTTTCTATCCTCCACATTGATGGCTCTATTCTTGACAGCGTCTATAGAGTTTTGGACTTGTTCAATTTGGTTTATATTTTCTACTGCCTTTTTATGTATAGTATCCATCCCTCTGTCGAGTTCCCCTTTCACATCATCTTCTGATTTTCTTAATGCTTCTTGGAATTTATACTTTTATTCATGCATTTATTTATGTCTTCATTGAGCTTTGACAGCTGAGTTTTTATGTCTCCCCCCCCCCATTTTTCTTTCTCTCCTTCAGATCATTTAACTGTCTTTGGAATCTATCCTGGTTCTTCTCTATTAGGTCTAATCTAGCAAAGACAGCATTCATATAATTATTGGACCTTTGTTGATTTTCTGCAAGTTCTGCTAATTGCTTGGCCAGGGTTGCATAGCTTGTGTCTTCATTTTGGGGTTCTGATCTTGTTGTCTCTTCTGTGTTTTGACTAGAGACTTCCGTTGTGGGACTAGGTGACCTTGTTGGATTTACTTGCATTTGATTTTTTGTGTTATTCATTTTGTTCTGTGGTCTGCCCAAAACAGGGTAGGAATCTTATTTAATTTAGGTGGAAGCTGTAGTTTACCCTTGATGTGTCCTCAGTGATTATTGTCTTTTATATGTGCCTCAATTAGGCTTCTGATTGCAATGGGGCCTGTCTACTCAGATGGAAGGAGCCTGCAAGGCTCTGGTGGGGGCCTGAGGACCTGATGAAGGGGCTTGTTGGTTGGTGGTTGGGGTATGGGATTTGGTGACCAGAGGGGACAGGTGGGGTAGGTGGGAATGGGACAAAGCAGACTGGTTTTGTAGTGGGGTGGCAGAGGGGGCAGGATGAAACTGTGTGGTCCTGTGGTGGATTCTGAGGGGTAAAGGGATGGCACAACTGAGTCCATTGAGACCATGTAGCAGGGGGTGGATGGTGGATAGGACTGCTAGGTCTTGTGACACAGTGGGGCAGGGAGGTGGGACTGCTGTGGGTGAGGTGACAAATGGGGGGATGGGCGGTGGCCCAAGTGCTGGGAATGGGGAGGAAAACTGAGGGAAGGAGGAGGGAATGGTAGCCTGCTGGCCTGGGTCCAAGTTGCCTGCAGGATGTGCAGTAGGGCCTGGTCTGTGCCCAGTGGTCATAGCTGGGATGGCAGTCAGGTGATGGGAAAGCCCAGGGATGGAGGGGAAACATTAGCCTGCTGGCCTGGGACCTCTTAGCCTGTGGTAGTGCAGGAAGAGGCTGGAATGGCAGCTGGGATGGAGACTGGAATAACAGCTGGGACTGTGGTTGGAATGGGTGCTTGAGTGGTTTGGGGGAATGGTGGGCTACCTGAGAGCATGGGAATCAGCAGATTCCCTACTTTGTCCCTCCTTGCTCTCCTACTGAAAGTCTACTAGGATCTGCAAACCCCTAAGTACCCCAAAGGTCTTGCCTTTCCTTCCCCATGAGGTGAAGCATGGTTAGGTGAACACTATCTTGACCGGAAGTCTTGCCTTTATTTTTAATTTAATTAATTTATTTATTAGAGAGAAAGAAGCAGAGAGAAAGAGAGAGAGAGATAGAGAGAGAGAGAGAATGGGTGCACCAGGGCCTCCAGCCACTGCAAGCAAACTCCACCTTCTGCATCTGGCTTAGATGGGTTCTGGGGAATCAAACCTAGGTCTTTTGGCTTTGCAGGCAAGTGCCTTAACAACTAAGCAATTTCTCCAGCCTTTGCCTTTATTTTTTAAATTGGGGAGCCAGAAGTGTTCATCCCTTGTTTGAAATTTGTGAAAATATTTGTTGTGATGTGAAGGATCTGCTATTTACAGTCACACATCTTGGATTTCCTGATATTCATTAGATGTTTTTATATATTTATTTTACCTTCCTTAAGCCAAATTTCTAAAATGGGAAGGCAAATCTTGGTCTCTAATCCTGTGATATCCCAGGTAGGAGGGAACAGTCACAATCAGGTCTGGTGCAAGTGAGTTCAACACTTTTTTTTTCTCTCTTTAAAGTGTTTTATTGACAACTTCCATGTATATACACAATATACCCTGATTATAATTCCCTCCCCCCACTTACCTTTCTCCCTCCTCCTTAGTCACCTTCTGCTTTTCAATTAGTGCCTCTTCTATTTTGATGTCCTCATTTTTGTTATCATCACACTATATATGTCTTGTGTATGCAGCATCAGCCACAATAAGGTCATGAATGTCAGGCCACTTTGTGTCTGGAAGACAGCATTGTAAGCAATGTTGCTTTTTGCTCTTACATTCTTTCTGCCACCTCTTCCACAATGGTCCCTGAGCCTTGGAGAGTGTGATAAAGATGTCTTTCAGTGCAGAATACTCCACTGCCTCTTCTTTTCAACACTTGAATGAGTTTTGTGTTACCCCAGTGGTCACTTCCATCTAAAAAGAGAAGTGAGAGCAGTATTAGTATATTGGTATGCATATAAAGATTTGGAGGGAAATTTGATGGGCATATCCAGCAGGAATTATGATTTCCTAGCCATAGGATTTTGATTAAGCTTTCAAACCCAATCAGAGAGCAGCTGGTTTCCCTCAAACAGATGCCACCATTGCACCAGTTGGTACATTTGGCCTGACTGGCTAGCCATGTAGAGTCCACTGCTGGTTAAGATTATTAATGACCTTTCTCCTCTAGCAGGCTGCATAGCATTTGTTAGCACCGTGACAGCTAGTCAATAGTCAGGAGACTCCCAGTTCTGCTCCAATTTGATTTCTCCATGTCCTGCAGCTCAAGCCTGAGGTTTCTTCAGCAATAGAGTCTTAACATCTAGTTCTGGTGAGTAAACCAGAAGCCTTACCAATAGTTTGTATTGTTTGAGGGGCATTGGGATCTGCCCTGATCACTACTCACTGGAAGGTATCTGACCCATGGCACTTACAATTTTCTAATAGTAATCTATGGCTTCTGAGTGTGTGTGTGTGTGTGTGTGTGTGTGTGTGTGTGTGTGTGTGTGTGTGTGTGTGTTTTGAGAGAGACTGAGAGACAGAGACTTTTAGCTAGCATAGACATAGGTTTCCATATGGCATATTCCTACCACCTTTAATTTTGATTAACCCTCCTCTCATCCATTTCCTGTGTCCATCCCCTCACATAATCTCATTTAGAGCATTTCATCCCTAATATCCTAACCTTCTGCTTACATAGCTGCTATACTCTCCCCTCAAGCCCTTTACTCTCCCCTCCCTCCCTCATGAACCCTTTCTAACTTCCTTGCCTCTGCCACTGACTTTTAATCCAATCACAAACAAATCTAAACAATTGAAGCTAGGATGAACATATGCAAGAGAATAATGTGATGCTTGGCTTGCTGAGCCTGGTACCTCACTTAGTATAATCTTTTCCAGATCTACCCACTTTCTTGCAAATTTCATAATTTAATAATTCTTTACAGCTAAATAAAACTCTGTTGTATGCATGTACCATATCTTCATCATCCACTTATCAGTTGATGGGAATCTAGGCTGATTCCATTTCCTATTGTATATTGTGAATTAAGCTATTGTGAATAAAGCAGTAATAAACATGGATGGACAATTATCTCTATAGTAATGAGTAGAGTCCTTGAGGTATATACCAAAGAGTGGTATGTAACTGGTTCCTATGGTAAATCTGTTTTTAGCTGTCTCAGGAACATCCACACTGATTTCCATAATGACTGTACCAGTTTACAATCACATCAACAATGGAGAAGGGTTCCTTTACCTTCACACACACACCAGCATTTATTATCCTTTCATTTCTTGATTATAACCATTCTGACAGGGGCATGGTAGAATATCAAAGTACCTTAAATGTGCATTTCTTGGCCTGGAGAGATGGCTTAGCAGTTAAGGCACATACCTGTGAAGCCTAAGGACCCTGGTTCAATTCTCCAGGTCCCACAAAAGCCAGATGTAGATGGTGGCACATGCGTAAGGAGATCATTTGCAGTGGCTAGAGGCCCTGGCATGCCCATTCTCACTCTCTTTCTGTCCTTCTCTCTATCTCTAATAAATAAATAAATAAATAATTTTTTGTATATCCTATATATTAATCCTCTGTCAGATATATAGCTGGCAAAGATTTCTCCCATTGTGTAGGCTACCTCTTTGCTTGTTTAACAGTGTCCTTTGCTATGCAAAATCTTTATATTTTTATACATACATACATATATATATATATATATATATATATATATATATATATATATTTTTTTTTTTTTTTTTTTGAGGTAGGGTTTCACTCTAGCATAGGCTGACCTGGAATTCACTCTTTAGCCCCAGCCTGGTCTTGAACTTACAGTGATCCTTCTACCTCTCCCTCCAGAGTGCTAGTAGTAAAGGTGTGTGCCACCATACCAGGCCTTCCAAAAGCTTTTAATTTCATGAGCTCTCTTTGGTTGACTAGTGGCCTTGCGTCCTGAGTAACTTGAGTTCTATTTAGAAAATTCCTTGCCTATACCTTTATACGGAAGTGTTTCCTCTACTTTTGTGTTTAGCAGTTTCAGGGTTTCAGGTCTGGTATTAAGGTCTTTGATCCATTTGGACTTCATTCTTGTGCATGGAGAGAGATAAGGATCTATTTTTATTCTTCTACATATTGAGATCCAGTTTTCCCAGCACCATTTGTTAAAGGCTGTCTTATCTCCAGTGAACATTTTTGTCAAAAATTAGGTTGCTATAGCTGTCCAGATTTATATGTGGGTCCTCTATTCTGTTCCATTGGGCTGCATTTTTTTGTGCCAGTACCATGCTGCTTTGTTACTATGTTTCTGTAATATAGCATAAAATCAGGTATGATGATACTGGCAGCTTTATTTTTATTGTTCAGGATTGCTTTCAGCATTTGGGTATTTTAGGATTTTCTTTTCTATTTCAGTGAAGAATGTTATTCAAGTTTTTGATGGGGATTATATTAAATCTATAGATTGCTTTTGGTAAGAGCCATTTTCATAGTATTGATTCTTTCAAATCAAGGAACATGGAATGTCTTTCTGTTTTTGAGTGTCTTCTGCAGTTTATCTCTCAAGTTTTAAAGTTTTCACTGTAGAGGTCTTTCACTTTCTTGGTTAGGTTATTCCATGGTACTTGGTTTGTTTGTTTGTTTTTTGGTTTTTTGAAGTAGGGTCTCACTCTAGCCCAGACTGACCTGGAATTCACTATTCTCAGGGTGGCCTTGAACTTGTGGCAATCCTCCTACCTCTGCCTCTTGAGTGCTGGGATTAAAGGTGTGCACCACCATGCCCAGCACCAAGATACTTGTTTTTTGAGGGAATTGTGAATGGGAATGTTTCCTGTTTTCATCCTCAGCATGCTTCTTATTGGTACGTAAGAAGGCAACTGATTTAATTTTGTATCCTGCTACTTTGCTGAAAGTGTTTATCACCTCTAAAGCAGTTTTCTGGTAGAATTTTTAGCTTCTATTATGTATAGAATAATATCATCTGCAATTAACAATAATATGACTTCTTTCTTTCCTATTTGTATCTCTTTTATTTATGTCTCTGTGTTATTGCTATAGCTAAGACTTTCAGTACTATATTAAATAAAATTGGAGAAAGTGAACACCTTTGTTTTGTTCCTCATTTTAGTGCAAATGCTTCAAGGTTTTTCCCCTTTAGTATAATGCTGCTCTAAGTTTGTTGTATATATCTTTTATTAAGTTGAGATATTCCAACAATTTCTTCAGGCATTTTTTTTTCAAGGTAGGTTTTCACTCTAGCCCAGGCTGACATGGAACTCACTCTGTAGTTCCAGGCTGGCCTCAAACTCACAGCAATCCTCCTACCTCTGCCTTTTGAGTGACAGGATTAAATGCATGTGCCATCATACCCAGCTTCTTTGGGACTTTTACATTGAAGTGATGCGGAATTTTGTTAAATTAATTTTCCACATCTAATTAAGTTTTCATTTGTGCTGGGTGTGGTGGCACACACCTTTAATCCCAGTACTCGGGAGGCAGAGGTAGGAGGATTGCCATGAGCTTGAGGCCACCCTGAGACTGCATAGTGAATTCCAGGTCTGCCTGTGCTACAGTGAAAATAAAAAAATATATATCTTCATTGATTTATTTGGTATGTTACATTTATTGGTTTGTGTGTATTTTGCCATTTCTGTATTTATTCCACTCTGTTGAATTTGATCAGGATAAATGATCTTTCTGATGTATACCTGTGTTCTATTCACCAGTATTTTGTTTGGAATTTTGCATATATGTTAATGAGGAAGATTGATTTCTAATTTTTTTTCATTGTCTATTTGTCTGGTTTTGGTATCAGGGTGATGCTGGCGTCATAGAAGTAGTTTGATAGTATTCCCTCCTTTTCTATATTATCTAATGGATTGAGAAGCATTAGTATTTGTTCTGTGATGGTCTGATAAAATGTATCTGTAAATCCATCTGTGCCTGGACTTTTTAAATTTGGAGATTTTTATAATTATTAATTAATATGATTAATTAATAATTATTTTTTAACATAGATTATAGTATGACCCCCTCCCTCAGCCCCCATATCCCTGTGGGCCCTCCTGAGTAGGGTTACTGGTATTCTCTGTGCAGTAATTAGGGCCTTTCTCTCTGGAGGGAGCTGTGTCTCAGGGTGTTTCTACCCATCTTGCCTCTAACAATCTTGCCCTCTCTTCCACAATAGTTCCTGAGCCTTGGCAGGTGTGTTATCTGTTTGTGTTTGATTTCTCTGTAGCCTCTGTGTTTGTATTATTTTCCTGAATGTGAATGTCTGGCTAGCATTGGGAACTGCTTCCTCTGTAGTTTCTTCTGGACCCAGGTAAATGTGATAGAGGTGGCACATGTCAAGTTGAGCATTCAGCTGTCTCTTCTTGTGTTGATGGATCTTGGATCTACCCAGTATTCTCTGCCATCTGCAAAATAAAACAGATTCTGTGACCAAGGGTGAGAGCAGCTTTGATTAACATGATACACCTAGGAGCTTGAGAGACATTTTGAGAAGCTATCCATTCGACTTGTGCAAGGAACACTCGGTGCTTCTCTCTGGGTATTGTGATTTTCCTGACCATGGAATGCTAACTTGGTTTCCAGTGCCAGCTGTGAGTTCTCTTCCACTGAGCAGGCCTCATGTTCAATAGGAGAGCAGTTAGTTATACACAAAATCTACGTGCCACCATTGCAAAAGTGTGTACTTTTTGTCTGGCTCATGAATTGTATGGCTTGTAGGGTCTTCTACTTATTCGTGCTGTTGGTGACCATTATCACCAACAATTCCCATAGCATTTTACAGTGTCAAGAGAGTTTTCCAGATGAGAAATGGCTTTCCTTTCAGTTCCCATGTTGTCTCTCAATGTTCTGAGATGGCAGTCTGTTGTGTCTCCAGCAATAGGGTCTTACTTGTTAGCTTTTTATGGTAACTGAGTGTTTGGGAAAGGACTCCATTTTGGGGGAGTCACCCAGCTCACTCTGGCCAACTGCTAGCTGTGGGACTTAGCCCAGATCTGGCCCTGGAATCCACAAGTTAGAACACATGGTTTAAGAATTAAGCTTTCTCCACCTCCTATTGGGCATTTTGGTCTGGTTCATCCATCTCCCTTAATTGGGGATTCTACCTCATATACTGGTTTCCAGGAGGAATTTTCCTATTGTGCTGACTGCTTGAGTTGCCTATCAGGTATGTCAGCAATTTGAGTGGGTCCAGGTTAGGAACTGCAGATAAGTGACACCATGTGGCATTTGTCTTTCTGTGATTGTGTGAATTCACTGACTATGACTTCTTCCAAGTCTTTCCGTTTTTCTACAAATTTCATTATATCATGTTTTCTTACTGCTGAGTAGAATTCCATTGTGTAAATGTACCACAACATCATTATCCATTCATTCAATGATGTGTATCTGGGTTGATTCCAGTTCTTAGCTATCATGAATTGAACAGCTATAAACATGGTTGAGCAAATAGCTCTGTATTGATGCATGGAGTATTTAGGATAAATGCCCAGTAAGGGAATAACTGGGTCTTTTGGTAGCTCTATATTCATACTTTTCAGGAATCTCCATATGATTTCCATAGTGATTGTACAAGTGTATATTCCCACCAACACTGAACGAGGGTTCCTCTTTCCCCACATCCTCACCAACATTTGTTGTTGTTAGATTTTTTAAATGATTGCCATCCTTACTGGAGTAAGGTGAAATCTCATGATTGTTTTAAATTGCATTTCCATAATAGTTAGGGATGTTGAACATTTTCTTAAGTGTGTGCTAGCCATTTGTGATTCTTGCTCTGAGAACTCCCTGTTGAATTCTCTACCCCATTTTTGGAGTAGGTTGTTTGAGTTTTTATTGTTTAGTTTTTTGAGTTCTTTGTAGATTCTAGATAATAGGTTTCTGTCAGAGCTATAGCTGGCAAAGATTTTCTCCCATTCAGTGGGTAATCTATTGGCACTGCTTATGGTATGTTTGTCTGTGCAAAAGGTTTTTAGCTTTTGGCTGGGTGATTGTTTAATTTCCCTGGCTACTGGGTTTTGTCCAGGAAGTCTTTCCCTACTCCTATATCATGGAGAGTACCTCCGATTTTTTCTTCCAGTAGGAGAAGAGTTTCAGGTCTTATATTGAGGTCTTTAATCCATTTGGACTTGATTTTTATGTATGGAGACATGAGTGGGTCCAGTTTCATATTTCTACATATGGTCATCCAATTTGTCTAATAACATTTGTTGAAGTTGCTGTCTTTTCTCCAGTCTACATTACTGGTACCTTTGTCAAAGATCAAACAGCTGTAGTTACTTGACCTAAGGACTGAGTTTTCAATTCTGTTCCATTGGTCTATTTTTCTGTTTTTATGTCAGTATCATGCTGGTTTTGGTACTATGGCTTTGTAATATAGCTTTAGATTGGGTATGGTGATACCTCTAGAAGTGTTTTTCTTTCTTTTTTTGCTGAGGATATGTTTAGATATCTGAGGTTTGCTGCCATTACATGTGAATTTTTGAGGTCATTTTTTCTATCTCTGTGCAGAATGATGCTCAAATTTTTATTGGTATTGTATTAAATCTGTATATTGATTTTGGTAGAATTGCCATTTTCACAATATTAATTCTGTCTATCCAGGAGCATTGGAGTTCTTTATATCCTCTGAAGTCCTCCTCAATGTCTTTCTTGAGTTTTTTAATGTTTCATTATATAGGTCTTTCACATCCTTGGTTAGTGTTATTCCAAGGTATTTAATTTCTTTTTGTTGCTATTGAAAATAGGGCAGCCTAGATGATATCTTTCTCTGTATATTTTTCCTTTGCATATAGAAAGGCTACTGATTTTGTGCATTGATTTTGTATCCTGCCACTTATTGAAGGAATTAATCAGCTTTAGATGTTCTGAGATGGAAACTTTTGGGTTACTTATGTATAGAATCATGCCATCTGCAAATAGGCCTAACTTGACTTATTCCTTTCCAATTTGTATCCCCTTTGTTTCTTTCTCCTGTCTTACTGCTTGGGCTACGACTTCTAGTACTGTGTTGTAGAGCAGCGGTGAGCATGGGCACCCCTGTCTTGTTCCAGATTTCAATTGGAACTCCTTTCATCTTTCCCCATTAAGTGTTAATTGTGCATTAGGTGCTTTATAGATTGCCTTTATTGTGTTGAAATATAAACCCTCCATGCCTATTCTTTCTAGCATTTTGATCATGAAGTGCTGGTGTATTTTGTCAAAGGCCTTCTCTGTATCAATTGAGATGATCATGTGGTTCTTATGGTTAAGTTTATTTATGTGGTATAGTATGTTCACTGATTTCCATATGCTGAACCATCCCTGCAACCCTGGTATGAAGCCTACTTGATCAAGGTGGTCAATACTTTTGATGTGTTGAATTTTTGTTTGTGAGGATTTTGTTCAGGATCTTTGCATCTAAATTCATCAGGGATATAGGCCTATAGTTTTCTGTTCTTGTTGTATCTCTATCTGGTTTTGGTATTAGGGTGAAACTACATTCATAAGAGGAGTTGGGGAGGATACTCTGGTGTCCTATTATGTGAAACAGTTTGAGAAAAATTAGTTTCAGTTCTTCAATGAAGGTTTGATAGAATTCGGTTGAGAAGCCATCCAGTCATGGACTTTTCTTCTTGGGGAGGTTTATGATTACCTTTTCAATCTCCATGGATGTGATAGGTTTATTTAGGAGATTAATATGCTCTGAATTTAGTTTTGGTAAGTGGTATTTTGGCTAGGAATTCATCCATTTCTTCCAGATTATCCAGTTTTGTGGAGCAGAGGGTTTTGAAGTATTCCCTGATGATTCTTCCAATTTCATTGATGTCTGTTGTGCCCTCACCTTTTTCATTTCTAATTTTGTTAATTTGAGACTTCTCTTTTTTTCACTTGATCAAATTGACCAGGGGTGGTTTATCAATCTTGTTTAG
The DNA here is from genome assembly GCA_036365145.1 of Orientallactaga sibirica. Classification (NCBI taxonomy): domain Eukaryota; kingdom Metazoa; phylum Chordata; class Mammalia; order Rodentia; family Dipodidae; genus Orientallactaga; species Orientallactaga sibirica. The sequence goes on from JAEOAD010000006.1 coordinate 51,064,167, forward strand.
TTTTCAAAGGATCATCTCTTCATTTCATCAATTTAAAATTTTTTTTCTTAGTTTCCAATTAATTAATTTCTGCTCTAATGTTAATTATTTTTTTCCATCAGGAGCTCTAAGGGTTGGATTCTTCTTGTTTTTCCAATGCCTTTAGGTGGAAAGTTATTAATTTGGGATCTCTTTGTCTTTGTTATGAATGCATTTAGCACTATGAGTTTTCCCCTTAGGACTGCCTTCATTGTGTCCCTTAAGTTTTGGTAAGTTGTGTTTTCATTATCATTAAATTCTAGAAATTTTATAATATCTTTCTTGATTTCTTCTAAAACCCATTCAGTGTTCAAAAGTGTATTGTTTAGTCTCCAGGAGCTGGCAGAATTCTTGATGTATCTCTTGTGATAATTTCTAACTTTAAAGCATTGTGGCCTGATATGATGCTTCAATTTTCCTGAATTTATAGAGGCATGCTTTATGGCCTAATATATGGTCTATTTTGTAGAATGTTCTGTAGGTTGCTGAGAAGGATGTAAATTCTGTAGGGTTGGGGTGGAAAGTTCTGTAGATATCCATTAGGGCTAGTTGATTTTTGGTGTTGTTGAGCTCTATTATTTCCCTGTTATTTTCTGCTTGGATGATCTGTCTATTGATGATTGGAGTATTGAAGTCTTGCACATACTCTTCAGCACACAGGTATCAGGAGCTGGGGATCCAGGATCCAGGAAGCTGGAGAGTCAGGGGCAGGAGACCAGCTCCAACAATGGCACATGCACCCTCTGACTCAGGATATAATAGGGATTTTGGTACTCAGGTGCCAATCAGGAAGTCAGAGCTAAAGGCCTGCTTCTGCAACCCCAAAACAGGGACCAGGCCTTCCCAAGGCAGTAGTAGTGGTACTGTGTCCAGGAAGCAGGGAAGTGGGGAACCAACCAGGAGCTCTGGCCTACTCACTTCATGCATGCACCATCCGGAGTGAGGGATCCAGGAGGTGAGGACCCAGAGGCTCTTCAATCAGGAAGGTGGAACAAGGGACCTGCTTCAACAGCTGGGTCCAGGCAGCCCCTAGCCAGCTGAAGGGGAACCAACCAGGAACAGATAATGCACTGGTATACCCTCTGGTGCATGGTATCTGGGAATTGGGGACCCAGGAGGGCTTCAATCAGGAAGGTGGAACAAGGGGCCTGCTTCTGCAGCAAGCTGAAGGAGAACCTACCAGGACCAGGGAACTGGGAGGAGTGTGGGGCAGGGGGAACAGGGAAATCTGGCCTACTCACTCTGGGTGCAAACCCTCTGGAGCAGGGGACCCAGGAATTGGGGAGACAGGGTCTCTTCAATTGGAGCAATGGACCTGTTTCTGCAGCAATCTCCCAGGGTCCAGGAATCCCCAAGCCAGCCAGAAGGGAAATCTACAAGGATGAAAGAACTGGTGGTATGGGAGAGGGAGATATATCCTACTCACTCCACTGTATTACTTACATATAAAATCATGTCTTCTGCAAATAGGGCTAGTTTGATTTCTTCCTTTCCAATTTGTATCCCTTTTATTTCTTTCTCTTGTCTTATTGCTTAGGTTAGGACTTCTAGCACTATGTTGAAGAGCAGTGATGAGAGTGGGCACCCCTCTCTTGTTTCAAATCTTAATGGGAACTCTTTGAATCTTTCCCCATTTAGTATGTTTTGGGCTTAATGTGCTTTGTATACAACCTTTATTATGTTGAGATGTGGTCTTTCCATTCCTAGTCTCTCCAGCATTTTGATCATGAAGTGATGCTGTATTTTATTGAAGGCCTTCTGTTGAATGATCTATTGAATGATCATGTGGTTCATGTGTTTTAGTTATTTATGTGGTGTATTATGCTTATCAATTTCCATATGTTGAACCATCCCTGCATCCCTGAAATGAAGCCTACTTGATCAAGGTGGATATTGCTTTTGATGTGTTCTTGAATTTGGTTTGCAAGGATTTCATTGAGAATTCTTGCATCTAGTTCCGTCAGGGATATCAGTCTATAATTTGCCTTTCTTGTGTCTTTTTCTGGTTTTGGTATCAGAATAATGCTGGCTTCATAAAAGGAGTTTGGGAGCATTCCCTCTTTATCAAGTATGTGAAATAACTTGAGAAAAAGTGACTTTATTTCTTCAGTGAAGGTTTGGTAGAATTCAGATGAGAATCCATCAATTTGTGAACTCTTTTTGGTTTGGAGGTTTTTAATTACATGTTCAATCTCATGGACGTAATAGATTGATTTAGGAGATTTATTTGCTCTGTATTTAGCTTTGGTAGGTAATATGTGTCTAGGATTTCATACATTTCTTCAAGATTATCCAATTTTCCTTGGGGATATAGGTTTTGGAAGTATGTCTGGATTATCTGATGATTCTTCCAATTTCATTGGTGTCAGTTGTGACCTCTCCATTTTAATTTCTGTTCTTATTGAGACTTTTTTGTTCTTTTGATCAAATTGACCAGGGCTTTAAAAAAAATATTTTTATTTATTTATTTATTTATTTATTTATTTATTTATTTATTAGAGAGAGCATGAGAATGGGCACAATAGGCCCTCCAGCCACTGCAAACGAATTCCAGTTGCATGCACCTCCTTGTGCATCTGGCTTATATGGGTCATGGGGAATTGAACCAGGGTCCTTTGGCTTTGCAGGCAAACACCTTAAGTGCTAAGTCATCTTCTCCAGCCCAAATTGGCCAGCTCTTCTTTTCATCAATATTTTAAATTGTTTTCTTAATTTACAATTCATTAAATTTTGCTCTGATCATGATTATTTATTTACATCTGGAACTCCAGGGAATGAAATGCTCTTGTTTTTCCAATGCCTTTTGGTGAATGGTTAAGTTATTAACTTGGGATTTCTCTCTGTCTTTGATATGAAGGCATTTAGTGGTATAAATTTTCCCCTTAGGATGGTCTTCATTATGTTTCATAAATTCTGGTTGATGGGTTTTCATTATAATTAAGTTATATAATTTTACAATTTCTTTTTTAATTTCTTCCCTGACCCATTCACTGTTTAATAGTAAGTTGATAAGTCTTCAGGAGCTGGGTGTTTTCTTTTTATTCTCTTGTTGTTGATTTCAGCTTTTTTTTTTTTTGGTTTTGCAAGGTAGGGTCTCACTCTGGCCCAGGCTGACCTGGAATTAACTATGTAGTCTCAGGGTGGCCTTGAACTCTTGGTGATCCTCCTACCTCTGCCTCCCGAGTGCTGGGATTAAAGGCGTGCACCACCACGCCCGGCTGATTTCAGCTTTAATGCATTATGGTCAGATATAATACAGGGAGTTATGTCAGTTTTCCCTTAATTTATGGAGGTATACTTTATACCCTATTTTAGAGAATGTTCCATGAGCTACTGAGAAGAATGTGTTCTATGGAATTAGGGTGGAATGTTCTGCAGATGTCTGTTAGGTCTAATTGTTCTATGGTGTTGTTATGTCCATTATTTCCCTGCTGATTTTCTTCTTGGTCGATCTGTGTACTCTTGATAGTGGGGTATTGAAGTCCCTGCTATGATGGTATTGGGATTTTTGTTTGTTATCAAGTAGATTTTGCTTTCTAAAATGTGGTGAGCCTGTGTTCAGTGCATATAATATTTATGGTTGTAATATCCTCTTGTTGGATTATTCCCTTGAGTAAAAACTGGCCTTCTTTGTCTCCTTTGATTACTTTTGGCTCAAAGTCTATTTTTTCAGATGTTAGTATAGTCATACCCTCTTGTTTCTTATTTCCATTTGCTTCGAAGATTAATTCCATCCTTTCATCCTGAGGAGGTGACTGTCTTACACAGTGGTTTCTTGTAAATAGCAGATGGATGAATCCATTTTATTTTTGATGAGAGTAGTTAACCTGTATCTTTTGATTGGGGAATTAAGACTACTAATGTTTACAGTTATAACTGTGAGGTTCAATTTAATTCTTGTCATATGGCAGGGTTTGTGGGTTTTGGTGCTGTGCTGAGTTTTGTACATTTTCACATCTGTTTCAGTTTTGGTTATTGGTTTTTCTTCCTGTAGGCTCTTGAGATTGATGGTTGGACTCTTTTGTATGACATATTCCCTGAAGAATTTTCTATAGGTGTGGCTATGTACTCATATATTCATAGAGCTGGCTTTTATTGTGGAAAGTTTTCCTTTCACCCCCTATTATGAGGGATACTTTTTCTGGGTATAGTAGTTTGGGTTGGCAGCCATCTCTCAATGTTTGGAGTACTCCATTCCAAGACCTTCTGGCCTTTATAATTTCCATTAAAAACCCAGGGGTAATTCTGATGGGCTTACCTTTGTTTGTAATGATCTGTTTTTCTCTTACTGCTTTTAGCACCCTCTGTTTTCAATGTTTAGTGTTTTAATTATAATGTGATGTGAAGAGTTTCTTCTTTGGTCCTGTCTATTTGGTGATCTGTGAGGTTTTGTATTTGGATGGTTCTCTCTTTTGCAAGGGTGGGAAAATTTTCTTCTATAATTTCATTGAAGATGTTCTTCATGCCTTTGGCCTGCATTTTTTCTTGTATGCCCATTATCTGTGTATTTGATCTTTTTAGTGTATTCCACAGTTCCCTCATATTCTGTTCACATGATTTCTTTTTTCTTGTTTTAAAATTTATTTTATTTATTTGAGAGAGGGAGAGGGAGAGAGGGGGGAGGAGAGAAAGAGAGGGAGCATGGGTGTGCCGGGGCCTCCAGCCACTGCAAACGAACTCCAGATGTATGTCCCCCCCCTTGTGCATCTAGCTTACATGGGTCCTGGGGAATTGAACCTGGATCCTTTGGTATTGTAGGCAAGTGCCTTAACTGCTAAGCCATTTCTCCAGCCCTGCATGAGTTCTTGAACTTATCATAGTTTTTGGACTCCTGATCCAATTGCTCTGTCTTCTCTTCAAGTTCTGAAATTCTTTTTAAAAAATTATTTGTATTATCATTCATAATATATTTTGTATGTATACATTATGTGTTGATACCTTCTTTTCTATCATCCCTGACCCCTTCTGCTGGTGACCCTCATCAGTGGGGTTGCAAATATTCCCTATGGGGTTGTGAGTTATGCATTGTGGGAGCAGCAGTCAGTTATTTTTGTGGGGAGTGAATGCCTCTGAGCATGATGTCTCAACCTGTGGCTCTTACAATCTTTCTTCCCCCTCTTCTGCAAAATTCCCTGAGCCATAGTAGGTGAGTTTTAAGTCTACTTCAGTGGTAAGCTCTTAGGAGTCTCTGGATCTCTACTTTGATAAGAATTGAGTATCTTCAGGATCTGTCTCCTTTACCCTAGTGCTGATTATCAGGTTCACCATGGAAGCAGCACTCTTGCTTGGCTCCCCAATTCCTGTGGTTTCAGTTGTGGCTTGGCTGAAGCGCGAGGGGTAGTTTATCTCCTCTGGTCTTGCTACCTTCTGAAAAAGAACAGATTCTCCAATGGAGAGAGCAGTCAGCATAGTTTAAATGGGATAAGCAATATTAATTTATGTAGAATTTCATGAATGTAACACCTCTTTTAGCCAAAGACTGGTGAGATCTTGACACTGGAGAGCATAATCTTTGTTTCCCTAGGATTCTAATCTGGTTCCCAATTTCAGATATAGGTTCCTGTGTGACACTATTGCACTGGCATATCTATCCTGTTATGGTGTTTCTTCTGAGTAGCTTAGACCTCTGGTTGCTCAGACTGTTGTTGGCCACTTTCCTCCAGTAGCTCATGTCCTCCACATGATCTAGTCTGTTGATGAGGCTTTCTAAGGATGCTTTTAAGAGAGCTATTTGATTTGTTTTGTGGTATTTTTCAGCATCATTTTTTATCCCTCTATTGAGTTCCATTTTCAGTTCCTGGTTAGACATTTTGTTGTTTTGTGGAATTCATGCCTGCATTTAATCATATCTTATGAAGCTTGCTCCACTGATGGTTAAGGTCATCTATTTGTTGAATCACCTTCTAATCTTTTATCTATTAATATCTCTCTGATTTTCTTCTATTATGTTAAGGCTGGGTGACCTAGGGTCTAATGGATTCCTCCTCCTGTGTTGCCTCTGGGTGGGTCAGGGTGTGGTGCTATCTTACTTGGTTTACTTGTTTTCCAGGTAGTTCTCCATTCTCCCAGAGTTATTTCCTGTCCTGTGTGACACAGGGCTGATGTCCCAGGTCTGAGAGGCAGGTTACTCTGAACTGAGGCAATGTGGATACTCTCTGTAAATGGCTACTGCTAGGCCTACAGGGGAGCATACTTACATTAGTTTGACTTACCCACCTTGCCGCACATCTGGCCCTTGCTGAGCAGTCAGCCCCAAGACTATGTTGGCACTAAGACTACAGCCACAAGCTTAGTGGTTTGGGCACAGTCTAGTATGTTGTCTCCATTCTTGGAGAGGTTTTGGGGTCATTTATCAGGGAGTGAGTTCTCCTAGGTTTGAATGCCTTGACTTCTTCATAACTTCACTCTTGCCCTCTTCCTCACCCACTGCTGCCTCTGATGTGGCTTCCTTACCAGAAGTTGCTCTGTTCCTCTCTCACCTCTCAGGTCCCTTTCCCAGTCTCCTAGCACTGCTGGCAGGTGTTATCTAGACACACCCTATCAGTCCCTGTGCCTCTTTCCCTCTCCCCATCTCCTAGCACCTTTGGGAGATTTTCAGCATGTGTGTACCTCCAGCCATGCCCTGCCCTTGGAGATCAAGAGAACATACCATCTGTGAGAGAGTGAAGCTCTCTGTTCCCCAGCAGCTGGTCCTGCCATTTCACAGGCTGCCTGTTCCATGGGCTGGTCTCCAGACTAAGAGCATTGGGGTGTAAAGGAAGGCCAATCACCCACCCACTCTGCCTGCCAGTACTGAGCCAGAGAGCCTAGCCATGCTGCCGAGCTCAGAGCATGTAGGAATCTGAGGAATCTGAAAGATTCCCATACGTGTACCCTGTGTCCCCCCCTTTAGTATTGGAGACTGAAAACCTTGCCTCCTTTCTCTCCAGAAGTTCTAGTATGGCTATGAGTCTATTATCTTGATCAGAAACCCTCCTATGCCTAAGTTGTACATGTTTTATAAATTGTGTTGATCTCATTGTTAAAGGGTTTGTTTAAATGGTTCGCCTCATCTTGCTTTAATTATATATCTGGAAATTCATCCTTTTAGACTCTTCAGTTTAGTGGAATATATACTTTTAAGGAATGTCCTTAAATGATTTTCTGAATTTCATCAGTATTTTTGTAGTGGTGCCCTTTTTATTTCTAGTTTTATTAATTTTGGTCTTCTCTCTGTGTTGGTTAGTTTTAGGGTTTATATATCTTCTTTAGCTTTTCAAAGAACCAACTCTTTATTTCATTGATTCTTTGTATTACTTTTTGTTTGTTTGTTTCTATTTCATTACTTTCTGCCTGGGTCTTCATTATATATTTCTTTCTACTGAGATTTTTTTCCCAAGGTCTTAGTTGTATAATTAAGTTATTTATATGTAATCTAATTTCTTAATATAGGCACTTAAAGTTATAAATTTTCCTTTTAGAACTCTCTTTTTTGTATCCCATAGGTTTTGATATGTTATGTTTTCATTATCAATTAATTCTACATTTTTAAAATTTCTTTCTTATTTTTTTCAATGACCTATTATCATTCAATTTTGTATTTGTTTAAGTTCTACAAGTTTGTGTACGTGTTGTAATCCTTCCTGCTGTTAATTTGTAGTTTTATCACAATGTGATCAGAAAGAGTACATGGGATTAGTTCAATTTTCCTGTATTTTTTAAGATTTGTTTTGTGTCCTAAAGTATGATCTATTTTAGAGGAACTTCCATGTGCTGCTGAAAAGAATGTGTATTTTGCAGCATTTGGAGAGAATGTTCTATAGCTGTCTTGTTAGGTCCATTTGTTCTATCATATCATTTAATCCTGATGCTTAATTTTTGCCAGGATGACCTGTCACTTTGTAAGAGTGGAGTGTTGAAGTGGCCAATTGCTATTGTGTTTTGGCTAATCTGTGACTTTACATCTAGTAGTGCTTGTTTAATGAAATTGGGTACTCCCACATTTGGTGCATGTATGTTTAGAATTGTAATGTCCTCTTGTTTGATTGTTCCCTTCTTTATCTCTTATAAGTAATGTTAGTTTGAATTCTATGCTGTAAGGTATTAGATCAGTGATACCTGCTTGTTTTCTAGGCTGATTTGCTTAAAATACCATTTTCCATCATTTCACTATTAAAGTAGCATCTTTCTTTTTTGAGGTAACACTGACACTCTACTAGCCTGTGTCTATTGGCTGGAAAATTTAAGACCATTGCCATTTAGAGGTATTACTGAAAGCTAAGTATTAATGCCTGTCATTCTACTTGATTTTGTAGCATGTGTTTTTTTTCTATTATTGTCTTACATTAACTATTATTCCAACATAATTTATTCTTTCCTGTGGTCTCATTATATATCGGCTTTTCCTTATCTTAAGTTTGAAGGATCCCTTCAAATATTTTCTATAGAACTGGCACAATGTTCATGTCTTCCTTTAGCTTTTTTTTTTTTTTTTCTAATCCTGTACATTCTTTTTGCTGGATATTGTAGTCTGGGTTGACAGTTGTTGTATTCCAGAAAATGTAGTACATCATTCCAAGTGCTTGTGGCTTTTAAAGTTTGTGTTGCGATTCTTATGGGCTTGCCTTTATAGGTGACTAGTTACTTCTCACTTCTTTCAATATATTTTCTTTGGTCTCTGTGTGGTAGTAGCTTGATTATACTATAGTGAGAAGAGATTCTTTTTTGGTATTGTCTGCTTGGTGTTCTAAATGCCTCTTGCATCTATATTGGCATCTCATTTCCTAATTTTGGAAATTTTTCTTCAATCATTTTTGTTGAAAAATACTGACACATTAGATTGAAATTCTACTTCTTCAATACTAAGAATTCTTAAGTTCTTTCTCTATATATTGTCCCAAATGTCTTGACTTTCCCACACATACCTTTTTATTAATTTATCTTTCTCTTTGTTGAAATGTCACAAATCTTCCACCTTATGTTCAAGCTCAGATAGTCTGTCCTCTCTTTGATCCGTTCTATTAGTGGGACTTTCTACAGGTTTTATTTGACTTATGTTTTTCATTTCCAGTATTTCAGATTGGTATTTCTTTAGTATTTCTATTTCCTTACTCATACCTTATATTGACATCCTTACTTTATTAAATTAATTTCCTGTGTTCTCTTGGCTAAAGTGAAACATTTTCTCAAATATACAGGGACTAAAAATTAAGAAATATCAAAAGTGGCAAAAGTTAATACTAACACACAAATTACTGAAAAATATACTAAATATAGATCTTAAAAAATCAGCAGTTTTTTCTTTAGTGGGTTGGGTTTTTTCTCCCCCTAGGATTTTTTTCTTTAGCAACATGCCCTGATATGGGAGGTGCAATTAGCACTTCCAGTTCAAATTTATATACTCAGGTTCAAGGTATGTAAACCAGCCAAGTTAACTTTTGGGGCACCTTTCTATTTCACCTTTTTTGAGTTGTGGAGCTATGGGCTTGGTACAGCTGGTTAAGTTGTGGTCAGCCCTTATGATCAGTTGGTCTGGATGCTGTGTCCAGGTGGGGTGGCTGGGATCCCTTTGTATCCTATAATCTCCAGTGGTATTCCTGGTGCTGTCACATGGAGAAGAAGGTTTGTGGAATGTTGTCTGGAGGTGCCTGTAACTGCATAGCTATCCTCTGTTGTCTTCTTATTCAGGTTCCTTTGATGTTTCTGGAATGGTCTGAGTGGGGAGATCCATACCTAGTAGTCTCCAGGGCTCTTGCTGGCTCTGCCAGGGCTAGGCAAGAAAAAGCACTTCCCAGAGTCTGCTGGCTGGCTGGAACCCAACACTCACTGATTGTCACTTTTTTTTCCTAATGTGTGTACACAAGTGTGTGTATGTGTTCATGTGCATATAAATATCTGTGTACATATGTTCATGTATGTTCTTATGTATGTGGAGGACAGATGACAACCTCAGGTATTATTTCAGAGGAACACAATTCATCATTTTGTTTTAGTTTTTGGTTTTTAGATGTAGGATCTCACTGTAGCTCAGGATGACCTGGAATTCACTGTGTAGTCTCAGGCTGGCCTTGAACTCACAGTGATCCTCCTATCTCTGCCTCCTGAGTACTGGGATTAAATGTGTTTACCACCATACCAGGCTCCTAGTCTCTCACTGGCCAGGAGCTTTTCAATTAGGCTAAACTGACTGGCCAGCAGATGGTCTCAACTATCCTCTTATTTCCCCAGTGTTTGGATTACAATTCTGGGGATTGAACTCAGGTCCTTGTGCTTGCAAGACAAACACTTTACGGACTGAGCTATTGTCCCAGCCCAAGGTCACTTGGCTTCTACAGTTGCTGTGTTGGATATGCTCAAGCTTTTGTCACCATATTCTGTTGGTCAAAAAGGTTTTCCTGGCCTAGAGAGATAGCTTAGCATTTAAGTCAGTTGCCATCTTGCCATAAAAGCTGAAGGACCCAGATTTGTTTCCCCAGTACCCATATAAATCCAGATGTACAAGGTGGCACATGCATCTGGAGTTCGATTGCAGTGGCTGGAGGCCCTAGTGCACCCATTCTCTCTCTCTCTCTTTCTGTATCTCAAATCAATAGTTTTTTTTTCCTAAGATTCATATTCAGCTTTCAAATTCCTTCTCTCCTAGGTAGCATCCCTCCTAGTCTTACTGCTGAGGTCAATAATGTCTCCATATTCATCTATGCTTTTCCATACAACCTGACAGAACAATCTGGTAACATTCACTGTGGTTTGTTCCCAAGATGTCTCTTTTTGGATAGTCACTTGTTCTGAAAAAAATGCAAGCACTAACAGGATACTCATCCCTGGCAATTCCACCCTTTTATCCTAAACTACTTGCCTAGGTCAGGTTCCCCTACCTCTACTGGGAACCAAGACACTGACCTTTTTTCATGATGGGATATTTAGCATCCCTGCTGTGTAACCTCTTTTTCACTCATGTTCAACCTCCTCTTTACCTTTGGCTCATGTGGACAAAAGGCATGACGTTTAGTTATATGATTGTTTGACTCATTATACAAATAAAAGGTTTGAAAGGAGTATTTCATCAAATTAAATATTTCCAAGAAGTATGCTCTGCTAATGAGCTCAGAGTTGGAGATCAGCAGCATCTATCCAGGCATCTTCCTCCTCCCCTGGGAAGGGAGCAGCAGCCAGCAGACAGTGTTCCTGGTGTTATAAACAGGGAACTACAGACATCAAGACACTGAGTGCAGCTCCTAGAGATCAGAGATTTTGTGAATGGGGTTCTCAAACATGGCTGGCTTATTTCCCACATGGTTTTATAATGAAGAGGATTTATATCTTGGCTTTTCCTGTCAGAGGCTTCCAAGTCACAATATGATGATGAGTCTAATCCCAAGGGATTTGGGTGTGAAGACAGCATGCCTTTGGATGCCCGCTTTCCCCTTGTGTCTTTGCTTTACACTGAAAGCAGTGTTCTGGAGTGAGGCAGTATTCAGAAATGTGGGTTGCACCTGGTTGTAAGACCAGTCAAGGGGAAATCCATTGGATTATGGGTTTTAAGAAATGATCTTCTTATGGTTTTGGCTCTCAGCTGAAAAAAAAAACCCACAAGCTAGTGGGTAATAATTATTTGTGGTCTTTTGATATCAGCAATGAGATAATCCTAGGAGAGAAAATCATAATCTTCACTTTTTTTTTTTTACTAGATCTGTGCCTGCTCAGTTGTAGTTTCTTACTTGAGAAAGGGAGATGCTTCCAGAGACTGTCAAAGAGCCCTGCTTGTGGATTGAGGTATCCAAGAGCATTCTGCTAGTTGGAAGCTTTTATTGCATACCTCATCCATCTATTTTGCCATAAAGACTGCCCCTCCTTTTCCTCTCCATTATCACTTCTTTAATGAAGGCCTTAATAATCACTAGCCTGGACCATCACAGTGTTCTTCTACTCATCTGTCTTCACCCAGCATTGGCCAGCTTCCTTCAAATTGTTGCCACCGTGAGGTTTTTGAAAGGCAAGGCTAATAATCCCGATTCTAATCTGAATGTGATCCTTCAGTGACTTCTCTTTCCCACACAGCATCCCCAATATTAATATCCAGCTACTCAGGCCCCTAGTTTGAATATTTCATTCTTGCAAATGTCAAGATCTGCTCCCACATAGGGTCATCTCTTTCCTTTCTCTGAAGTGGCAGGCATAATTTTTGCCCATCAAGAATTGGACCTCTTTTTACATTTAGTGATGTATGTTGTCCAAACAATAGGGGGTTTATAATATCAAAATTGCCTTGAAAGAAAAAAAAAAACTGTGCTGCCTGAAACAGTGCTTCTCATATTTCCACTTCAGAACATACCATCATGAAGCACACTTCCCTAAAGGACAAAAGTATATGCCCAGAACACCTGGATTTTCCAGACTGAGATTTTGCTGATGTCTCTAGCTTCATCTCCCATTGGCTGTCAACGTACCTACCCCTTATGTCCCCATCAATTTTGCATGCTACCCATCATGGACTAGATCACCCCTTATATCATGTTGTTTCTTGCCTCCACTTTGCACAGGCTTTTCTCTGTTGCTGCCGACACTGTCTACCTGTCTGTCTGCTTACAATGTATTAGGTGATGCATTAAGTGCTTTATATAGCTTAGTGGTTAAGGCACTTTCCTGCAAACCTAAAGGACCCAGGTTAGATTCCTCAGGACCCACATAAGCCAGATGAGCAATGGGGCCCATGAATCTGGAGTTTGTTTGCAGTGGCTGGAGGCCCTGGTGTGTGCTCTCTCTCTCTTGCTCCCACCCCCCTTTTTCTCAGTCTTTGACTTTTTCTGTCTACCCTAAATAAATAAATAGAAATAAAATATATTTTAGCTTCCAGGTAAGATGGTGGCATAGGAGCCACACCAAACCAGCCCAGAGAGGAATTTAAGCAAAACTACAAGAAAATACACTCTTCTTCTGAAAAGTGCAGGAGTGTGGGTTTTTCTTAGACATAGCGGAGAAGCAGGAGAGACCAAGATCCACCAGAAAGGAGGAATACGGCCAGAATCCCACTGAGGAGCTTATGGCCCCAATCTGCGGTGGCCCCAATCCGAGGGATCTGTGCACCCAGCTCTACCTGCCAGGCATGCCTAGCAGCAGCAGCAGAGACCCAACAAGGGGACTTTCCAACCTCATCAGCCTTCTTGCAGAGCCCAGAAATCTAAAGAAAAGTCAGCTGAGATCAACTAAGGAGCTCCTGAAATAGATACAGGGGAATGGTATGAGAAACTACAGGCTTCCTGAACTCTCCCATCCCCCAACCATGAGAACTGGGAAACTCTGGCATTCAGCTCCCAGTGGCAGCACATCCAGCACAGCTGAGCTCAGCTACAGCTCCACAGCACAACACGGAGGGATCTGGGTGGGCACTCAGCATTGGTGAGATTGGAAGCCACACCAAAAGGTAACAAGGCCAACTGACAAAAAAAAAAAAAAAAAAAAAAAAAAAAAAAAAAAAAAAGTACATAGGCCTGCATTGGAAGTGCTAATCTCTCTTTCCATGTCAGGGCAGGTTATGGGTAACATATTTTTGGTTGGCTTTACCATTTTTAATTAAGCTGTACACAGGGTGTTGAATATTGATGTCTTTAATGCTTACAGATTTATAGGGCCTTTGTCTTTTGTCATTATTGGGGGCAGGGTCTGATCCAGATCCAGGTTGACCTGGAATCCAATTCAGAACAGAATTCTCTACCTTCTAGCTGACAGGATTAAGGGTGTAGAGCAATACACACCCTTAGGGACTTGGGCCTTATAGACTATTAGTTTGTTTTAATCCCCACACTTGTATACTCTATGCTGGTTTCTACTGAGTGTGTATATTGCTCAGTTGCAGCTCAGAATTTACCAGTAAATTGTTTCATCCAGTCCACTAGAATACTTGCTTAACACCTATGATTACTTCTGTGGTTGGATTGGGGTGCAAGAGTTATACTTGGCACCTTAAACTCATATCCTGAAAGTATATAAAGGTGGATCACCACATCTAAGAATACTGCAGATAAGTAAAAACCCAAGCATCAAAACAATCCAGGATGCAAAAGTCACTACATTATAATACAAGAAACACAAAGAATCAAGACACTGCAATTTCACCAAAAGTTACAAATCCATCAGAAATGTTTGCCAATGATCCTTTCACGTTACGGTTAAGGATCTTTCACATGAAGTTATCAGCAGACAAGCCACGATTAATATAGGTACAATTGGTTAACGCATGGGAAATTGTTGTAAAAGCTATTGAAGTTATCAGATTCAAAAATGAACTAGAAAGGAACATTATAGATTTATAAACTAAGATTTATAAACTTGATGACCCAAGTTGTCCTCGGCCAGAATGTTATAGGTCATGTGGAAGTGGTACACCTGATGAGTTTCCTACAGACATTCCAGGAACTAAAGGAAACTTCAAATTAGTCAGGCATGTTTCCTTTGTTGACTGTCCTGGCCATGATATTTTGATGGCTACGATGCTGAACGGTGCAGCAGTGATGGATGCAGCTCTTCTGTTGATAGCTGGTAATGAATCTTGCCCTCAGCCTCAGACTTCAGAACACCTAGCTGCAATAGAAATCATGAAACTCAAGCATATTTTGATCCTACAGAATAAAATTGATCTGGTGAAAGAAAGTCAGGCTAAAGAACAATATGAACAAATTCTTGCATTTGTACAAGGAACAGTGGCAGAAGGAGCTCCAATTATTCCAATTTCTGCTCAACTTAAATACAATATTGAAGTTGTGTGTGAGTACATAGTAAAGAAAATTCCAGTACCCCCATGAGACTTTACTTCAGAACCTCGACTCATCGTTATTAGGTCATTTGATGTCAACAAACCTGGCTGTGAAGTTGATGACCTTAAGGGTGGTGTGGCTGGTGGTAGTATTCTAAAAGGAGTATTAAAGGTGGGCCAGGAGATAGAAGTGAGACCCGGTATTGTTTCCAAAGACAGTGAAGGGAAACTTATGTGTAAACCAATCTTTTCCAAAATTGTATCACTTTTTGCGGAGCATAACGATCTTCAGTATGCTGCTCCAGGAGGTCTTATTGGAGTTGGAAATATTCACTGAGTTAGAAATTTCCTATTTCCTACTGAGACGGCTTCTAGGTGTACGCACTGAAGGAGACAAGAAAGCAGCAAAGGTCCAAAAACTATCTAAGAATGAAGTGCTTATGGTCAACATCAGATCCTTGTCAACAGGAGGGAGAGTTAGTGCTGTGAAGGCTGATTTGGGCAAAATCGTTTTGACTAATCCTGTGTGCCCAGAAGTAGGAGAAAAAATTGCCCTTAGCCGAAGAGTTGAGAAACACTGGCGCTTAATTGGTTGGGGTCAGATAAGAAGAGGAGTGACAATCAAGCCAACTGTGGATGATGACTAAAGAATCCCAGCTAAACAATACATTTGGAGGAGTTGGAACTTCTTTTAACAACCTAGGGGTATATTTTCAAAGCAATATTAGAGGAATAATTTAACAGCTCCTTCATTTGATAGGTAGCTGTAAGTTTATTCTCATTTTTGCATGATGAAAAGTCAACCTCTAGAACAAGATAGGGTCTATGATAAGTGTAAAAATGGCATACAGTTAGATTGAACCTACATTTTCACAGAGGTTAAAGCATTCCAAAATGTCTAATTTATACATTCAGGATGTTTTAAAATAACTTGCTATGCTAGGCTTTCCTGCATCACAACTATCACAGAATTTATCTGAAATAACATTTTTTTTTCTTTTTCATGATTCTATCTTTCAGTAGCTCTACAATAAAGGACTTTCCCAGTAAAAACTGATAGATAAAAATTTTCCTTGTATACTAGCTCCTCTTTGTTTGGCTCTCATAGTTTGTGTTAGTATGTCTTTAAAATTTTGAGCCAAAAGAATAAAAACAGGTTCACAGGAAGTTTACTCTTAGAATATGAGTACTCGATCCAATAGGCCTGAAATCAGTCTTCCCCACTAGGAAGTAGTACTATACCAGAGGATTCTAGTGAACTAGTCAGGCTCTTTCCAGGTGGTTTTTGTTTTAGTTGAGCTGGGGATGGAGCCCTGGGCCTCATGGATGCTACAATCACTCTATCACTGTCTCCACTCCAGCCTTGGGTTTTGTTAGTTGATGTGGTAATGACATCTGTAGGCTGTGATGTTAATCTATGGGCTTTGGACCTTGCAAGAGGTGAAAGATGTTTAAAAATTGAGTGATTTTTATATCTTATTCTCCAAACCCCTGCACTTTTCTTACACTGTGCTTTTAAGTTTTTACTTAAGTTTTTTTTTTTTTTTTTTTTTTGCTTTGCTATTCTGTTAGAACAATGATTCTTAATTCCAAATGACATGAGAATTGTTCAGGGAAGCTTTTACAAAAAAAGGGGGAAAAGTTGCTTTGATGTAGGATTCAGATATTGATTCTATTAAAAACAAGTTTTTAAAAGAAATAAGTTTAGAAAGTTAAGAAGTAGACATATTAAGTAATAGATTCTACTGAGGTTTAGTAATTTGATAATACTCTTTAATTTTGCTTTTCTTAAGTTTGCATTGAGAGGAGAATTTATACTACAGTTAATAGTGTTCTTTTTCAGATATTGATGCTGCCTTACAGAAGTTTAGAAGCTGTGGCTATAGGTCATTATTTAAGTTTAAAATTTTTGAGGGTGAATACTGACATTATGTACTTGATGGACTTGAAGGGTTGTATTGTAGCATGAAGAACACATTTAAAGAGACACCTGGATGGAATCTGGAAGAGAGTCAGTCCCCAGACAGTTAGCTTGTCTAGCGCCAGATGGCGCTAAATAAGTGACTGGGGGGAAATGACCAGCATCTGTCTAAGCAACTCATGGTCTAAACTACTCATCAGCAATCAGCCTGATGTGATGCTCACACAAGTGCAATAGTGGCACACAGCCATGGTAGGTTACCAACTGCTCTAGATTTGGCTAATGGATCCACTCAGTGGAATGGAACCCATACCTGGAAATGGAAACAAGTTAGAACCATATCCAAAAATGGGCCCACTCTCCAATATCAAGTTCCCACCAATAGTGGGATACAAGAGGGCCTACACCAATTAAATTCTCTCTAAAATAATAATGTTTATCCATGTATCTTGCACTGACCCCACTCTCTGTTGGAGAATCTGTTTCTCTTTCAGAAGGATGCATATCCTGAAGAGAGAATCAGCCCATCACACCACAACAGGGTACCAGCTGAAGCCATAGAGTTATAGAGGAAATGACCAAGAGTGCTGCTTTATTGGTGAACCTGGTACCAGTACAAGGGTGAAGGAGATAGACACAAAGAACTCTCAACCCCTACCAAATCAGATATCCAGAGACACAGATACTCACAAAATCTTGTCACTGAAATAGACCTAAAATGAACCCAACATGGCTCAGGGAAACTCATGGAAGAGGGGGCGGAAAGATTGTTAGAGCCATGAGTTGGGTCATTGTACACACAGTCATTGCCTCTCCCACATAACTGATGGCTACCCACATAAGGCAAGACCTACATTACCCATGGGGGAGGACAGGGAGAAGGCTAATGATGGTACCATCATGGATGTATATATACTATATATATAACTGATAAGATATATATATATATATGGAGAGAGAGAGAGAGAGAGGGAGAGGGAGAGGGAGAGAGAGAGAGAGAGAGAGAGAGAGAGAGAGAGAATTTCAATCAACAGGCTTATTAGGTGTTTTCAATGAAATCATAGAAGAGAATTTCCCAAAATTGGGAAAGAAATGCCAATGCAGGTACAAGAAGCTTTTAGAACACCAAACAGAGAAAACCTAGAATGATTGCCATGTTATAATTAAACTACTAAACACACAAGCCAAAGAAAATATATTGAAAGCAGTTAGAGAGTAAAAGCAAGTGACCTTCAAAGGGAAACCCATCAGGATCACAGCAGATTACTCAACACAAACTTTAAAAGCCAGAAGGGCTTGGAATTATGTATTCCAAATTCTGAAAGATAAAAACTATCAACCAAAATTACTTTATCCTGCAAAACTATCTATCAAATTGGTGGAGAAATAAGGACATTCCACAATAAAAACAGGCTAAAGGACTTTATGGCACCTAAACCAGCTCTACAGAAAATACATCCTTCACACAGAAGAGAAAGCAAAACACACATATCAGGAAATAGGAAAAAATAAACCATACTCAAATAACATCTGAAACAGGAAGCACTACAAAACAAGAAGAATGGTGAGAATAAATACATGTTTTTCAATAATAACTCTTAATATCAGTGGGGCCTCAATATCCCAACCAAAAGGCACAGGCTTGCATACTGGTTTAAAAGGTTTAAAAGGCAGATCCTGCCATCTGTTGCCTCCAGGAAACTCACCTTTCAATGAAAGATAGAAATCTTCTTAGGGTGAAAAGATGGAAAATGGTATTTCAAGCAAATGGGCCTAGGACACAAGAAGGGGTTGCTATCCTAATATCTGACAGGATAGACTTCAAACTAATATTAGTGAGGAAAGATAAAGAAGTCACTTTATAGTGATTAAAGAAACACTCCAACAGGAGGTAATTACAATCCTAAATGTATATGCACCTAACATGGAGCTCCCAATTTCATCAAACACTATTAGACTTACGGTCAGAGATAACTCCAAACACAATAGTAGTGGGTAACTTCAATATCCCACTCTCATCACATGAAAGGTCATCCCAGCAAAAAAAAAAAAAAAATAAACAGAGAGACATCTGGTTTAAATGATGTCATAGAACAAATGGACCTAACAGATATACACAGAACATTCCATCCAAATGCTGCAGAATATACATTTTTCTCAGCAGCACATGGAACATTCTGTAAAATAGACCATATTATAGGACACAAATCAAATCTTAACATATTCAGGAAAATTGAAATAATCCCTTGTATGCTATCTCACCACAATGGGATTAAACTGCAAATCAGCAACAAGAAAAACTACAGAGCATACAGTACAGTATTGAATGATGAATGGATCATTGAAGAAATTAAAAAAGAAATCAAGAAATTCATAGAACCAAATGATGATGAGAATACAACATACCAAAATCTTTGGGACACAATGAAGTCAGTCCTAAGAGGGAAATTTATAGCTCTGCCTATATTAAGAAATCAGAGAATTAAAATGTAAACAATTTAATGCTTCACCTTAAGGTCTTGGAAAGACAAGAACAAGGCAAACCAAAAATCAGTAGATGGGAAGAAATAATAAAGATTAGGGAAGAAATTAATGAAATAGAAACAAAAAAAAATCCAAAGAATCAATGAAACAAAGAGTTGGTTCTTTGAAAGGATAAACAAGATTGATAAACCCTTAGCAAATCTGACCAAAAGAAAGAGAGAAGAGACAAAAATTAATAAAATTAGAGATGAAAAAGGGACCATTACAACAGATACCAAATAAATTCAGAACCTACCTTAAGAATATATATGCCTCTAATTTTGAAAACCTGAATGAAATGGATGACTTCCTTGCTTGATATGACCTACCAAAGTTAAATCAAGATGAGATATGCCATTTAAATAAACCTATAACCTATAACAGAGATCCAAGTAGTTATAAAAAGTCTCCCAACTAAAAAAAAGTCCAGGCCCAGATTTATTCACTGGTGACTTTTACCAGACCTTCATGGAAGAACTAACACCAAATGTTTCTCAAACATTTCCATAAAATAGAAAAGGAAGGAATTCTATCTAACTCCTCCTATGAAGCCAGCATCACCCTGATACCAAAACCAGACAAAGACAGAACAAAAAGAAATTAGAGACCAATCTCCTTCATGAACATAGATGCAAAAATTCTCAACAAAATATTGGCAAACAGAATACAAGAATATATCAGAAAGATTATTCACCCTGACCAAGTAGGCTTTATCCCAGAGATGCAGGGATGGTTCAACATATGCAAATCCATAAGTGTAATACACCGTATAAATGGTCTGAAGGACAAAAATCACATGGTCATCTCAATAGATGCCGAAAAGGCATTTGACAAAATCCAACATCCCTTCATGGTAAAAGTATTACAGAAACTTGGAAAAGAAGGAGCATATCTCAACATAATAAAAGCCATTTATGACAAACCTACAGCCAACATAATACTAAATGGGGAAAAACTTGAAGCTTTTCCACTAAATTCAGGAAAAAGACAGGAGCGTCCACTTTCCCCACTTTTATTTAATATAGTACTGGAAGTCTTAGCTATAGCAGTAAGGGAGGAGACACTCATAAAATGGTTACAAATTGGAAGTGAAAAGATCAAATTATCATTATTTGCAGATGATATGATTCTATACATAACAGACCCTAAAGACTCTACCAGAAAAATGTTAGATCTGATAAACACTTTTAGCAATGTAGCAGGATACAAAATAAACACACAGAAATCAGTAGCTTTTCTATATACTAACAACAAACATGCAGAGGATGAAATCAGGGAATCTCTCCCATTCACAATTTCCTCAAAATAATAAAGTACCTTGGAATAAACTTAACCAAGGAAGTGAAGGATCTCTACAATGAGAACTTTAAAACACTCAAACAAAAAATTTCAGAAGACACAAGGAAATGGAAAGACATCCCATGTTCTTGGATTGGAAGAATCAATATTGTGAAAATGTCAATCTTACCAAAAGAAATCTACACATTTAATGCAATACCCATTAAAATTCTAATAGAATTCTTCACAGAAATAGAAAAAAAAATCCTAAAATTCATCTGGAAACACAAAAAACCTTCAATAGCCAACACAATTTTGGGCAATATAATCAGGCTGTTGGTATCACCATAACCAATTTTAAGTTATATTACAAAGCCATAATAACAAAACAGCATGGTCCTGGCATAAGAACAGACATGTAGATCAATGGAACAGAATAGAAGACCCAAATATTAATCCAGGCAGCTATAGCCACGTGATTTTTGACAAAAATGCCAAAAATATTCATTGGAGAAAAGATAGCCTCTTTAATAAGCGGTGCTGGGAAAACTGGATATCTGTATGTAGAAGGATGAAAATAGTTCCTTGTTTCTCTCCATGCACAAGAATCAGGTCCAAGTGGTCCAGGGACCTTAATATCAGACTTGAAACTCTGAAACTGCTAGAGGAAGAGGTAGGGGAAACCCTTCAATATATTGGCATAGGCAATGACTTTCTGAATATAACCTCAATTGCTCAGGAAATAAAACCACTAATCAACCACTGGGATCTCATGAAATTACAGAGCTTTTGTACCACAAAGGACACTGTGAACAGAGCAAAGAGACAACCCACAGAATGGGAGAAAATCTTTGCCAGCTATACATCTGACAGAAGATTAATATCCAGAATATACAGAGAACTCAAAAAACAGAACAATAAGAAATCAAACAACCCAGTTAAAAATGGGCTATAGAACTAAATAGAGAGGTCTCAGAAGAAGAAATACAGATGGCATATAAACATCTAAAAAAGTGATATACATCCTTAGCCATCAGGGATGGCTCCTGTCAGAATGGCTACCATCAACACAACAAATGACATGAAATATTGGTGAGGATGCCGAAAAAGGAGAACCCTTCTACACTGTTGGTAGGTATGTAATCAGGTACAGCCATTGTGGAAATCAGTGTGGAGGTTCTTGAGACAGCTAAAAATAGATTTACTATATGATCCAGCTATAGCACTACTAAGCATACATTCTAATGACTCTTCTCACTACCTTAGAGATACCTGCACAACCATGTTTATTGCTGCTCTATTCACAATAGCTAGGAAATGGAACCAGCTTAGATTCTCTCCACAGATGACTGGATAATAAAGATGTGGTACATTTACACAATGGAGTTCTATTCAGTGGTAAGCAAAAATGAAATTTGCAGGGAAATGAATGGATCTGAAAAGGATTATACTTAGTGAGGTAACCCAGACCCAGAAAGCCAAACATCACGTGTTCTTTCTCATATGTGGATCCTAGTTACAAATGTATAGACTTGTGTGTATGTTGGAAACAAAAATCGATAGCAGAGGCCAGTAAGTTGGGAAAAGGCTATAAGGGAGGGAGGAGTGGGAAGGAATTAAGGGGATGGTATTGAATATATATAAGTGGAAGAACAGATTACAGGGAGAGGAAAGGCCTAAGAGAGGCCAGAGGAAGAGAATGTATAAAAGAAGTGGGGGGAAGGGTCAATCAAAATTCAAGATAGTCTGAATAAGACTTATGTAAACCTACTTTTTAAAATAATGGCACATCCAGAAGCTACAGATTGTTACTAGAAAATTTTCAGTGCCTGGGATGGGATATCTTCCAGTGAATTGTTGGCCAGGGAGGTCCCTGTAGCCTCCAAAATATTAAAGGCTATTGCCAAGGCCCTTGGTTTCCCTTGAGAAACAGATGGTAAGACCCTATTGCTGAAGACCTCACTTGCCTTGAGCAGCAAGGTCACTGAGAAAGAAAGCTGTAGACCAACCAACTGAAAGCTGGAAAAGATGCACTGCATGCAGCCATATGGGAGACAGAAGTCATCAGCAGTGATAATAGTGGACACTGGAATCCTCAACTTTGGCCAGACAGGCCCAATAACCAAATGGGTGCAATAGTGGCATGTCTACTCTTGGGGAAACCAACTGCTCCCTAATTGGACTGAACATCCACTCTATGGGAGGGAATACATGCCTGGTACTGAAAAAGCTAATCAAAAGTCTATGGCAGGGGAGGTCATGAGCCTCAGGGGTATGAAGCCTGCTCTTGTCTGGCTAAATGTATATATTATTCCCACAAAACTGCCCTGAATTCACTACACTTAATGTTCATATTTACATATTAATGCTACTCTCACTTCTGGTTAGAGAAGCTTCTCTTTTCAGATGGTGGTGACCACTGGGATGACCCAAAAGGCAACATAGTGCTGAGAAGAAGGGACAGAGGAGTGTCCAGCACTGAAACATCTCTGTCACACCCTCTAAGGCTCAGGGTCCATTGCAGAAGAGGGGGCGGAAAGAATGTAAGAGCCAAAGGAAGGATATGACTCCTTACAATGCAACTGTCCAGACAGAAATTGCCCGTGATATCCATGACCTCATAGTGCAATACCTTCGCAAGACCCTCATAATAGCAGGAAAAGATGATGACATCAAATTAAAAGAGAGACTAATGGGGAGAGGGAGGAGATATGATGGGAGAGTGGAGTTCTAAAGAGAATGGGAGAGGGGAGGGAAATATCATGGTTTATTGTCTGTAAGTATAGAAGTTGTCAATAAAAAATACAAAAAAAGAAATAAAATATATTTTTAAAGAATACTTCTATGAGATAACAGAATTGTTAAAAACATGAAACCAAGTCTTAAAAATATTAAACTTGGTTTGATCTAAAAAGTTAATTTTGATAGATTCAGGAATTACATATATGAAGTTTGTGTCTACATTGCATGTATTTAATAATTATGTCACAAGTACCTCTCCTTGGCTTCCTGGGGAACTCCAATTATTCTTTAATACTACATTCAAGTGCCACATCTTCTAGGAAGGTTCATCTGATTTTCAAATAACATTAAATAAGTCTTCTCTTTGGCCTCATTAAACCCCACACATACTCCCTGGTATAACTTTTAATCTTTGATGCTAAGGATCAAACCCATGGCCTTACATATGCTAAGCAAATGTTCTATCACTAAATTATTCCCTGTAGTTCCAACCTCTGTATAGTTGTTAACAGAATGATTGGTTCCATCTCCTTACCAATATGCCCAGAAGAATTTCATTTGTATATCTCTAGACTGATATCTTATAGATGCTCAATAAAGATTTTTTTTGGCGGGGGGGGGAGTAAATAGCAAAGCAATATTCAACCAATACAAGACTTAAGCAGGGCACACATCAAACTCTAGATCCAAATCCAACAACTCTAGTCAGTGACTAGTCTCCAAGTCTGTTAATTCTAACCAGTGACAAGTCTCTGGAGTTCCAACTTCACTACTCTAGCTATGCTACTCACAGTCCTGGAAAATATCACCCAGTGCCGGAAGCTCTCCTTGTCATCCATCCCACAGTCCTGGCATCTCCATTGGGTCTCCACTGCAACCCATGGTTCATCCCCATGATTCTAATGGGCTCCACACAAGTAATTCAACAATCCTGCTTCACACTGCCCATGGCCATTTCCAAAATACAAAACTGTGTTGCAAATTCAATGACCCTCTCTTTCCTGCATTTGTTTTACTCCATAATGGCAGGTGAGCTAACAATATGTTTATCCGGGGGGGGGGATAGAATAAAGTAGACTTTGAAAAACAGAACACTCCTGCAGTATTCAGGCCCCTTCAAAAGACTCTGCATTCTTCCTATTGTCCCAATGCAGGTCAGCTGGCCTAATCTCAAAGGTTGTAATCTCTCATAGAATTGCAGCTGAACAGGCAGCAGTTTTGGCCCAAAGATTTGATTTTTTCTATGCCATAACCCTCCACTCACACCAGTACATTTCTAAACAATGCAACCCTGCACAAGTTCTCAGGACACAGGCATAACAGCAAGCCTTTCACATAAACTGCTTCTATCCCAGTTCAGGCAAAGCTATTTTTCACCCTCGTAAGCCAAACCTCACAGTCCATTGTTCTTACTTCATCCAGATCTTTCAACTCTGAAGAATAGCCCATCAATCTCTACTTAGAGCACTTCAAGGCATCTCATAAATTTCGAATCCTTCCACATTCCTCTCAAAAATCATCTCCAAAAGGCCAAAAGCCACACAGACTTTTATGTAGCAGCAATGACCTCACTTCTTGAGACCAGTCTTACTGTTGCAGTCAGCTTTGCATTGCTGGCAGAAAACACCAGACCAAGAGCATCTTGTGGGAGGAAGGGGTTTATTTTGGCTTAAAGACTCAAGGGGAAGTTCCATGATGGCAGGGAAAAACAATGGCATGAGCAGAGGGTGGACACTACCTCCTGGACAACATCAGATGGACAACAGCAACAGGAGAGTATGCCCTCATGGACTCATATCCTTACATGAATCATGTCCTCCTTTACCCTTAGCTGTGTGAATCAGCTCTAACTCTCAGGTATCTTCAGCATCCCTTTCCTAGCATGTGTTTTTAGCTGTAAATATACCAAGCAATCTTTATAGCAAGAAACAGAATATTGATTTCCAACTCTACTCACAATAGTGATGTATATAGGTTCCATCTGAGTTGCTGGTGCCATTTTTATCCAGCCTCAAAGAATATGTATCATTTCTTCATCATGAAATACATGTCATGTTTTATGTATGATTCTATACTCCCAAAGAAGCTTGTCCTGGTTCTAGTTCTAATTGTCTGTGTTGTGGTTTGAATTGGATGTCCCTCATAAGCTCATGTGTTCTGAATGCTTGGTCCCCAGCTGATGGCAATTTGGGAGGTGGAGGCTTGCTGAAGAGGTATGTTTTGGGGGGCAGGCTTAGAGGTATTATAGCCAGTCCATCTTTGCTAGAGCTTAGCTTACTCTCCTCGTGTTATTGTCCACTTGATGTTGGCAAGGAGTTGATGTCCAATCTCTGCTCATGCCATGTTTTCTCCTGCCATCATCAAGATTCTTCACTGATTGTAAACCAAATAAATACTTTCCTCCTATTAGCTTCTTTTGTTGGGGTGTTTCGACCCAGCAAGGACACAGTGGATACAATAGAAAAATTGGTACAAAGAAGTGAGGTCATTGCTGTAATTAATCTGGCCATGTGTTTTTAGTTTTTTTGGAATTGACTTTCAGGAGAAATAGAGAAGGATTAGAAATCTTGGCCTAAGAGACACCTTGAAGTATAAGCAGAGTTTGGTGGACTGTTCTAATCAGAATTAAAAGATCTAAATGTAGAAAGAACTATATATTGTGTATGTTTGGATTGTCAGGGAGCAAAGCACTTTGCTCAGGCTGGGCTAGAAACAGTTTGTATGAGAGGTTTACTTGCATTCTTCCTGTGTCTTGAGAACGTGTGCAGGGTTGCATTGAATAGAAATGGGCTTATGTGAATAGGATATGATACAGAAAGGAATGAAAATTTCAGGCTGGAGAGAGCATTCATTCATCAGCAGTTGTTTCAGATTACCCCCATTGAGATTATTGAGCCAATTGTTCTGCATTGGGACAGCAGAAAACTGACTCTTTTAAAAGTAGGAAACCTGAATGCTGAAGGAGTGTCTTTCTCTTCAAAGTTGGCTTTATTCCCTCATTGACTAACAAAGTTTATATGTTACCTGTTATTATGAGAGTATAACCAATGCAGGAAACAGAGAATCATTGGATTTGCAACAGGGTTTAAATTTTAGAAATGGCCACTGGGTGATATGATGCAGGGTTGTTGAAGTCCCTGCATGAAGATATGATTAAACCATGAGGATGAACCATGGATTTCAATACAGGTCCAAAGATTTGAGATGCCAGGATTATTGGATGGTGACTGAGGAGATCTGCTGGCTCAGGATGGATTGTTTCTCTGGTTGTGAACAGCCCAGCTGAAGGGGCAGAATTGGTATGCCAGAAACTTGGTCACTTGCTAGAGATGTCAGATTTGAAAGTACCAGATTTGATGTTTGCCCTGTTTGTTTTAGATTTTTTCATTGGTTCAATATTTTCTTTCAGTGCTATCTTTTGCAGTGTTAATGTTTGTTCTGTGATATTATGTGTTTTGGGTTTTATATATCATAAGAGACCTTGGACTATGGGTATATTTGAACAGTGTTGGGATTGTTAACAAACATGGTGACCTTTCAAGTTGGACCGAAAGCACTGCATTTTGCACTATGGACAGTCATCAGTTTATGGGGGCCAAGGGTAGAATGTGGTGGTTAAAATTAGGTTTTGCCCATAAACTAGTATGTTTTTGATCAAATGCTTGGTTCCCAGCTGATGGCAGTTTGGGAGGTAGAGCCATGCTAGAGGAACTGTGTTGTTGGGGATGGGCTTTGGGCTATTATAACTAGTTCCCCTTTGCCAGAACTTGGCTTACTCTCCTGCTAATGTTTTTCATATGATGTGGCAGAGGTGATGTCCAGCCTCTGCTCATGCTATGTTTTCTCCTGACATTACGTAGCTTCCCTTTGAAACTAAGCCAAAATAAATCCTTTCCTTTGATAGCTACTTTTGGTCAGGTGCTTTGTCCCAGCAACAAGAAGGTAACTGCCACAATATATTACAACAAAATAAACCACATTAAACTTAATTCATTTCTTTTACTTAGGAATTAGTCCCTGAGGACAGGCTTAGTAAGAATAATTCCTCTTGATCTGCCTGATGCCTGGGGTATCAGCTGAGAGAAGGGCCAGGGGTTGGCATATGAATGCTAAACAGAAGATCTTTGTATCCTTGTGAAGTCTCATGGCTTGGCCTTGGGTCTTTCCATGGATTCATTCTAGTGTGGTGGCCTTAGGGACTAGACTTCTTACAAAGCAATTGGCTTGCTCAGAGTGAGCATTCCCTGATGTCCAAGGAGAAGCTCTAAGGATTTTTATTTCCTTTTTAGGATTTCAGAACCCTATATCTTCCACATTCTCTTAATCCAGCTAGAGATACACTAGGCTCTGATTCAAAAGAACACAAGTCAAAGCCTACTTCTCAAAACGATGAGTAGAAAATAATTTTAAAACATTTTAAATTTGTCACAATATGTGAATCAAATAAAACATAAATTAAAAGAGATATTAGAGAACAAAATGTGGTTTTTAGAATCTCAGATCATCAGGAGACCCAAACAATATTAAGATCTGAACTACAGAAAAGAAACACCAAGAGCCCAGGAAAAGAGAAATACAAGAACCAAGTAGTGCCCAGAGCTTCATGTGGGTCTATGGGATTTCTGCATGACAAAAGCATTTCTTTGCTATATATTATTTTCTCTTTTAAGGAGTTCACATCTGTTAACTTATTTAGTCCTCCTAAAATTACCCAGTACCAAGGTTAAGTGCCATAGCTAGCAATAGTGGATGCCTGGGATAAACTATACTCTAAAAGTAAAATAAGCCCTGTTCCCCTCCACCCCTGCTCCCAGTGCTAGGGATTGAAGTGACAGCCTTATTCTTGCCAAGCAAGTGTTCTAGCACTGAGCTATATCCCTAGCCTCCCTGCGTTTGATTTATGACCCCCGAGGCTCTCTAACTCATGTCCTGGCTCACTAGGTGGTTTCAAGGGTGCTAAAAGTGTCATATAAATGCACAAGTCCTTCTCTCATCTGGCCTTTGCCTGTCCACCTCCCACTCAGCACCTTATCCAGAGTCTGAACGACCCAGGGAGTGTGCTTGATCTGTTTGCCACCTAATCCCTGGGCATCTGTCAAAGTTCCTGCCATGTTGCAGACACCTTTGAAGAGAAGAGGATTTAACAAGTGGATGAATCACAAGTACTTGTGTATAAGGGTGTACGTGGCATTAAAAGAAAAGGCTTTGGAGTCGGGAAGACCTAGGTCAGTCTCTGTTCTATGTTTTAAGAGCATCAGCTTTCATGTGTACTAGACAAAAATAGCTTATGGCCAGAATTATTGCAGGGACAGCTTCATACAGATGCTTCCAGTAACACCAATGCAGCCAGTATGTCTTACATACCCAGGTCTTAGTCCTGCCAGTTGAGACCCATGTCAAAGTGACTGGCATTTATGAGACATGACACAGGAAGAATATTTACCTTCCTACCCTCAGTTTGTCCTTGTCAGCAA
Organism: Orientallactaga sibirica; assembly: GCA_036365145.1. Taxonomy (NCBI): domain Eukaryota; kingdom Metazoa; phylum Chordata; class Mammalia; order Rodentia; family Dipodidae; genus Orientallactaga; species Orientallactaga sibirica. The sequence continues at coordinate 51,092,851 of JAEOAD010000006.1, forward strand.
CATACAGAATTGGAGACCCCTAAACCCACAGTAGAGTCATGCTCCAATAGCAAGCTTCCTGAGTGCAGAGGTAGGCACATTCATGGCCCACATCACTCACATTCTATAAGTATATGATATTAATGCATGTGATATTCAATAATTAAAATGTAGGTGCTTATTATTTCAGAATGTATTTTATTTGCATTCCTATGAGTTGAACACTTACATTATGCCCAAGTTTGTCTTTCAAGTGACATGGCTACTGTGGTCTGTAAATACAGATAAGAGAAACTCATAGGGGATCAGAGAGCAGAGACATGTTTTATCCAGTCAAAATTTCTATCTGAATTGAATCAACAAAATATCTCTTAGAATTCTGTTACATTCTCTGTACTTGCAAGTGCAGTGTTAATATATACCAGAAAATATTTTACATATTTCATAAATATGATCTCATTCAATCTTCAAAATGCCTCTGCAAAGCATATTCTTATTCTCGTTTTGCAGAGGGGGAGACCAAGGCAAGGAGATGGGATGTCATTGTACAAGGTTATTAGCTAATAAGGGGAAAAGCTGAGGTTCAGAGACAGGTGGTTTGGCTATAGAAAGCATGCCTCCACATTTTTACATATTTTATTTATTTTCACGGAAAGAGAGACAGAGAGAGGGAGGGAGAGGGAAGAGAGACAAACACATACAGAAAGAGAGAGAGAGAGAGAGAGAGAGAGGGAGAGAATGAGAGTGTCAGGGCCTCTTGCCACTGCAAACGAACTCCAGATGCATGAGACACTTTGTGCATCTGTCTCTACATGAGTAATATAAAATAGAACCTGGGCCATCAGGCTTTGTAGACAAGTTCCTTAAATGTTCAGCCATCTGTCCAGCTCCCCCCTTTTTTTGCAAGGGTTTATCTTGGACCCTCACCATCCTTCACATACCCCATTGAATTGTCTTTGGTGCTGGTCTGCCATCTGTTTCTACCCCATGTCAGTTTTCTCTCTTTAGTTCTTTATGTTCCTGTTCTTTTCTTTAAAATATTTTTTTATTTTTATTTATTTATTTATTTATTTTTGGAGAGAGAGACAGAAAGAGAGAGAGAGAGAAAGGGAGAGGAAGACAGAGATGGGCACGCCAGCAGTGTCTCAGCTGCTGCGAATGAAATCCAGATGTGTGCGCTGCCTTGTGGTCAAGTGCAGCATTGAGCCCTTGCGTCACTTTGCATCTGGCTAAACGTGGGACCTGGAGATTGGAACAGCTGGAGATTGGAACCAGCATTCTTAGGCTTAGGAGGCAGGCACCTTAACCGCTAAGCCATCTCTCCAGCCCTCTTTTCTTTTCTTTATTTTCTTCTTCTTCTTTTTTTTTAAAATTATTATTTTTTTATTGACAACTTCTATACTTACATACCAAAAAAACCTGATATTTCCCTCCCCTCCCCCCATTCCACTTTAGAACTCCAATCTCCATCATATCCCCTCCCTTTCTCCATTAGTCTCTCTTTTAATTTGATGTCATCATCTTTTTCTTCTATTTTGAGGGTCTTGCGGAGATATTTCTGGCACTGCAAGGTCATGGATATCGAGGCCAATTTCTGTCTGGGCAGTTGCATTGTAAGAAGTCATACCCTTCCTTTGGCTCTTACATTCTATCCACCCCCTCTTCTGCAATTGTCCCTGAGCCTTGGTGGGTGTGACAGAGGTGTTTCAGTGCTGGTCACTCCTCCATCCCTTCTTCTCAGCACTATGTTGCCTTTTGGGTCATCCCAGTGGTCATTGCCATCTGAAAAGAGAAGCTTCTCTAACCAGAAGTGAGAATAGCGTTAATATGTGAATATGAACATTAAGTGTAGTACTTTCAGGGCAGCTTGGTAGGAATAATATATACATTTAGTCAGACAAGAGCAGGCTTTATACCCCTAAGGCTCATGACCTCACCTGCCATAGACTTTTGCTTAGGTTTTTCAGTACCAGGTATGTATTTCCTCCCATAAAGAGTGCCTTCAGTCCAATTATGGAGCAGTTTGTTACCCCAAGAGTAGACATGCCACTATTGCACCTGTTCAGTCATTGGGCCTATCTGGCCAAACTTTAATATTCAGCATCCACTGTTTTCACTGCTGATGACTTCTGTGTCCCATATGGCTGCATGCAGTGCAGCTTTTTCCAGCTGTCAGTTGGCTGGTCTACAGGGAGAAGGTTTTCTGCTCAGCACCAGCTTGCTTTCTCAGTGATCTTGCCTCTCAGGCAAGAGATGTCTTCAGCATCTCTTGGTTTTTTGAGTTAGGGTCTCACTCTAGTCCAGGCTGACCTGGAATTCACTATGTAGTCTCAGGGTGGCCTCGAACTCACGGCAATCCTCCTACTTCAGCCTCCTGAGTGCTGGGATGAAAGGCGTTTGCCACCACGCCTGGCTTATAGTTCTCCATGTTCTTTAATGAATATGCTACAATGTGGATCTGAACTTACCACCATTACCATCACACCTTCTGTTCACCTTTGCCTAATAGACTGTCTCAGAGCACATGAAGAGGCTGTGGTACACAGTTCTTTGGAGACGCTGTGAATACTTCTGCTACTTGTGTAGTGAGCCCTTAGTTATTGAAGGTATTGGAGAATCATCAGGTTAAAAGTTCACCTTAGGAGGATGCTTGGGCTGCAAGGATGATGGGGCCACCTGCTGTTTGGGATGCTTCTCATGGGGCAGTGGTCAACCTTAAACTACAAAATAAGAATACCCAGGGAACCTAGCATAAGTGACAACATCTGAGAATTCTCACTGAGCCTCAGGCCCTTTGGTCTCCATCACCCCGTGGAAGGTCTTCATGGTGCTCTGCATTTGCCTCTTGAGCCCTGCACATGGGCCTGGCACTCACCTTCCCAGATGTTGATAATCTGTTTCTCCATTCTTGATGACTTCAAGAAAGTTTATGACCAGAAAGCCCAAGCTCACTGTGGGTGGGAAACTTCACCAAGATGTACATAGTTTCCTGGCCATGCCAGTGTTTCTAAAGGTGATTCTGCCTTGTTCTCTGAATCAGAATGTTGTCTACTTACATACAAGGTTTTAGAAAGTTCTCCATTAGAGGCTGTGATAAAAGGACATTCCCTAGGGGAGAAAATAACACCTGTTGGTTGTTGCATCTTTTTGGCATGCCTATTCTGCCCTGCTTTCATCAGAAATCTGGTCTTGAATCTCCTGTGGCTTCTAATAACTTCCTGTTTGGGTAGAATACTACAGAATTTTTAAACAATTTTATCCAGGGATCTGAGCTATAGTGCTAGCTTTTGAGTTTGAATCATGCTCTTTTACACAGTGTTGGGTTCCCATGTTGCTTGCTGGATCTGCCAATGGGTCTGAGGTCAGCTTACGGCAATGTTTTCAAATTCTCTTCCATCCCCAAATAAAGGTCCAATAGACCATCCCCATTGACTGAAGAGCAGATTCTGTTCTTGGGACACAATCCTTCCTGTTTAGACACTCAGCTGTTAGCAAAATCCTCCACAAGTCCTGGTAAGGTGTTAGATCTCTTAGCACTGGAGTGTGGAGGAGCTTATGGTGGTGGATGGGGTATTAGCATGGGGTGTGATTGGCTTTTAAGCTCTTTGTTAAATATAGTGACTGGGCGGGGGGTGGAGGGAAGGACAAAGCAATTGTCTTACTTTAACCATGGACTTTCCAAATGCCAAGGTACATATCTCATTCAACTGCTAAAAGCTTCTGAGATGAGTGCTATACAGACCTTCAGAAATGTTAGTTCATAGGTTAAAGTCTAAACTCTTCATTTGTAGAGAAGGGCTCCTTTGCAAAGAAGCCTGACATACCCCATTATGCCAGCTCTGAGCTCACTTTCTCAGTCCTGCCTCACTGAATGTCCCTTCCTTGAATCTGCCTCCCTCTTCCTTTCTTCTCTGCCTTTGTTTCTTCCATTTCCTCTATTCACATAGCTCTCTTTTCTCTTTCAGAAAATTCCTAATTATTATGAAATCTGGTTCTAATGTCCCGTTTTCTCTACAGTTGTTCCCACTCTCCACACTGGGGTTAATATCTCCTCTCTTTAGCTCCCCACTGTGCAGTTTCTTTTAAACCAATTATGTTCACTGTCATTTTCCTTTATTGTATCATTTTTATTTTATACTCCTAATTATTTCTTGCATTATGTGTCAAAATCTATCAAGGAGCTTAGAAGATGGCTAAGTCAGTAAACAGCATGTTTTACAAACATAGGAATCTGATTTTGATACTCAGAACCCTTGCTAAAAAAAAAAAAAAAGTCAGGCATAAGTGATACACACTTGTCATCCCAACACAAGAGAGATGGAGATAGGCAGATTCCTGGGGTTTGCTGGCCAGTCAGTCTAGCCTAATCAGGTGAGTTCCAGGCCATTGAGAGACCCTGTCTCAAGAAAGGTGGGTGATTCCTGAGGAATGATATCTTTGATATCCACATCAGAACAAGCATTTTAAACAGTGTTTATTTTCTCATTTATGCATCATAAATATTTTATGAAGTACATATTGTTATTATTTACATATTGGAAAAAGGATTCTGAGGTTCAAGTTATTCAGCTCAGTATTAGATGAATCCAAGACTGGGATCCAAATTTTGGGAAACAATTTTATACATCTTAATAATGTCTGTCTTCTTCCATGAGTCACAACAGTTCCAAGGGCACAGATTGTCTTTACTGGTTTCTCTATCCATGCCTCCTAGAAGACTTGCTAAGAATAAAATAACTACTTGTTCTTAGTAAACAAATGACTGGATATGTGGTATAAATGATCCAAGTAGAAGACTCTCTAGCCATGAGTTCCTTTCTCCTGGTTTCAACCCCATCTTCTCCTCTGACCTATAACCTCTGACAGGGGACTCTTGGTTTCACAGATGCTGTACTTTGAATGCCCAGGGTCATCCCACAGCCTATATGGTAAAAGCTTGTACTCCTGGGTGGCACTGCTAGTTAGAACCTTTGAAGGGTAAGGAGTTAAGGGATGATCATAGTTCATTGGAGACACACACTTGAAGAGTTTTATAAGACCCAGCCCCCTCTTCTTTCTATTCCTCTTCCTTTTTCCCCTGCTTCCTGTGCATGAGACAAGTGATTTGTTCTTCCGTGAGCTACCACCACAGGTCCACAGGTCCAAAACAGTAGGGTAACAGACTATCATAGACTCTGAGTCAAAATAATCTTTTTATGTTTACAAGTTAATTAGTTCAGATATTTCACTTCAGTGAAAGAAATCTGATACAACAACCTTTACCAATGATAGGATGAGCTCTGTGCATTATGTATTTTGCTCAGACTTTAAAAACTTTTTATTGACAATTTTTATATATGCATATAATGTATTTTGGTCATAGTACCCTCCCACTACCTTTTGGCCATCCTCCTCCATCTCCTTTCCACTGGACCCCTTCTTCTTTCCAATTCTTCTAGTTTGATGTCTTTCACTTTTTCCATTGTCCATGAGGAAATGTTGATGGACCCAATATTGTGTGGGTCATGACAGCTTCTGTGAGGTTATGAGTGCTACAGCCACTTCATGTCCAGAAGACAGTGTTCCAAAACGTTCCATCACGTCCTTTGTTTCTTACATTCTTTCCATCCTCTTTTCCACATTGTTTCCAGAGCCTTAGCCGATGTAACAGAGACGTCTCATTTAGTGCTACGCACTCAACTGTGTCAATGAATTCTGGGTCCCAGTAATCACCACCATCAGCAGAAGGAAGCGTCTCTGATAAAAAGTGAAAACAGAATCAATCTATGGGAATAAACATAAATATTTAGAGGGCAGTTTGATGGACCTAACATATCCACTTAGCTAAACAACTATAATACCTTTCCATCTGGGGTCTATAATCTTCCAAACAATAGGCTTTTGACCAGGCTTTCAGTACCAGGCATGAACTGCTCCCATGGAGCGGGCCTCAAATCCAGTCAGAGGAGTTGGTTACTGTCATACCAGTTATTCCACAATTGCACTAGTGGTCTCTTCTTCCCTGGCTGGCCAGTTGTGTAGTTCATAGGGTCCACTACTGGGTAAGACTGTTGTTGACCTTTCACCCCGGCAACCTTCATAGCACTTTTCAGCACTATGACAGCTAGCCAGCAAAGAGGAGGTCTTCCAGGTCAGTTCTAGCTTTATTTCCCAGTATCCTACAAACAAAATATGTGGTGTCTTTAGCAATTGTGTCTTACCATCTAGTTTGGGTGGATATATATTTATCCAGCACTTCCCATGAGTCTGACACTGTTCTAAGTATTTAATACACATGTTCATTAAAACATCCATGGAATAGGTGCCATTATTTTTCTCACCTTGCAGGCAAGTAAACTGAGACACAGATAAGCTAAGAAGCCTGTCCCCAGATCCTACAGCAGTGAGGGCTGCAGCTAGAATTCCTGGCCAATCTGGAACCAGAGATCACACTTCCATTTATTATTCAATACTTCATCTGATTAAGACTGTGCAGGGAGCAAGAATAATTCTTGTACTAGAAAAGTTTTTAAAAAAGGTCTCTCTGATGTTTTAGGGTGTTGGTTAGGACTTCTATGATTTCCTCAATGAATCTGTTGCTGGATCAGCCACATTTCCCAAGGACTCTACTGAGGTGGGCACCCTGCCCAGCACCTCTTTTCACTTCATGTTCCCACTTACTCCCTTTTGCTTCTCACATGCTCATCATATACCCTCAATAACTTGGGAGATTCACTTCTTTGAAAACAAAAGATAGAATGTGGGCTTTGCACATTAATTCATTTGCTAGAAGTGGTTGGGAGGAACTTTGCTTCTGTTTGCAAGGAGATTATGTTGTAAGAATACAAACAGAAGCCATATCAGGTGAACTGTAGACTCCAGAACCAAAATGAGTCAATAGGCAATTGGGCGATAATTGGTTCATTTATTATCTTATTGTCTAAATAGTGTCTTTTGAGTTTCCTGAGTTTTTAGTATATGTGCTGCCGAAGTGAGCACAAGTTTTCTGAGTTTTAATCCAAGAAATCTCTTCTCAGTGTTCAGGTAGTGAATTTTTAATCTGTCCTTCTTCGCTTTCCATTAAGCCTCGTTTCCCTATATCAGAGCAGTGGGAACCAGCAACTTGCACTAGACAAAACATAGAACAGAGCCAGAAGTTGACCTGAGTGTTCCCATGTACTTCAAGGTTATTCATTCTTGGGAGGCCGAGCTGAATGGAGTACAGGAGTCCAGGTTTTAGAACCAGGATATATAGTTTTCAATCCTTATTCTACATCCACAAATCATAGGTTGTAGGGGAAGTGATTTCACTTTGCTATGACCCAGTTTCCCTATCTGTAAAATGGTGATGATAATAATATCCACTTCACTGAGATGTAACAACTATGTATACTTTGTGTATACAACACTGAGGTCCTAGCATATAGCAAAATCTTTGAGTCTGTTGTTGTGATTATTATTGGTAAATAAATGGGGCTGCTTAAAAGGGAAGGAATTCATTAAAGACATCCATTTGTTTACATTGATCTTCCTTGGTTTTACTGCATGAATTATGTCTTGACCAATTTCTGGCTTAATGCTGAGAATTCAGCAAGAAATAAGACATAAATAAAAATTATAGATAGGATAGGCAGGTGGTATATAAGACTGCCCTGTCACTGAGAGGCTAACAGCCTTCTTGAGAAGTTGAATAGATTGTTAAGTCCATGTTACTAGTAGATGGATGAAATAAAAATGTTTAGGAAGACTATTGAAAGGAAGGCATCCAGCATTAAACTGGATGAGTACCAAACATGAGTAAGATTGGAATAACTGAGATAGGAATAGAATTTAGAATTACAGCACTACATGTGCGGGAGCATGTTACAATGAAACAGCCAGCTGATACTGCAGCCATATGGTTTTGCCAGATCATAGAAGAGTTTGGAGCTGAAACAGGACACTAAGGTCCAAGTCATGGGTAGATTGCCAAGTATTCCTGAATTGATCTCAGTTTGTTCCATGAAAAGATACCACTGGAACTCCATTTCTCAGAGAATTACAGCTAGGATCAACAGTGCTTCAAGCACTCCCCAAAACTGTTCTATTGACAAACATTAAATTTCAGTGGCTATAATTAGGAGGTGAGTGCTTTACCTACAGAGATGAATCCATTCCAAACTTGAGCCTGGCTTGAACTTAAAGAGAAGTTTCTATTGTGACGAAAAGTAACACTCAATACTTAGTTACTAAAACAAAACTTTATCATTATCATGCAACATTATTCTGTGTGTTGACTTGATTCAGCTGTGTGATTTTTTTCTTTCTTTTCTTTTCCCTCCCTCCCTCTCTCACTCTTCTTTTTTACAAATCCATGTGTGTGCATAGGCGTGCCAGGGTCTCTTACCACTGCAATCAAATGCCAGGTGCAAGCTCCACTTTTTGTACTTGACTTTACATGGGTATGGGCAGCTGGCTATTGGTTAGAAGTTTTGTTAAGCTGTTGACCTCAGCATCTCCAGGTGACTTGGGCATATCACAGCATGATGACTGAGTTCCAAAAGTAAATTTCCTGAACAAACATTCCAAAGAATTCAAGGAGAAGATGCAAAAAGAAAATATCATACCATATTAGCATCATTGTTTTTTTGTGACAAAGCCATCATAGGACTCATCCAGATTCAAAGTGGTAGAAAACTAACCACTCCCTCAAGATGAGGAATCTGTGTCAGCACAACCTTTGAGATATGAGATACTATTTGTTTCAGGAAATCTTTTCCCTGGGGCACAGATGACAGATCAAGAGATGATTACCCCAAAGCCAGTTTTGATGAACCAATGAATTTATTAGGGTTGCTTACGAGAGCAATGGACAACTCAAGGTAGCTGCATCACCAGAAAGTCCACCACTCCTGGACGCTCATGTTTGGGGCTCACTGCACAACCTACAGGCAGCTAAGCTGGTCGGAGAGTCTTGAGCACCATGCACTACTTGCAGGTAGCTCAATCAGGCAGTCTCAAACACAAGCTGTTGTTTTACTTTTATATAGCCATAGGGTAGTGTCTGTAAGGGTCCATTAATCTCTGAAGAAAGATCCCAGTGTCAAATAGTATGTAAAAAGCACAGAGCATTTATTCTGCAGAATCAGCCAGCATGCTGGGGTCAACCATTTGTACAAAATGGCAACCCCCAGGAGGAGCTCATAGGCTCATTTTAAACACAGGAAAAGGAATTTTGTTGGGCTTTTAGTCTTTTAACATGATTGGCTAATTTGAACATTAACTGTACTTTTTTTTTTTTTTTTTTTTTTTTTTTGATTGGTCTTAAGGTTTTGGCAACCAGGTCTAGGGGAATTCAGGGCAGGTGAGGTAACCTCCTAACGTGATTGGCTAAACAAGCAACAGTTATGTTTGTACATCTTTGATTGGTTGGGGCAAAAGGGGTGTGTCTGGGCATGTTTGGACATGTCCACCAGGAATTGACTCAGCTCCCAGAGCTTGCCCCTCCAAAAAATTAAAACTTTGGCCTAGTCAGGACAGCACCTTACAGTCCCTTCAGGTTTTGTAACCTTTTCCCAAGATTTGTTGATATTCTGAGTCCCGGAAGCTTCTTTTCTCTCAGCAGCCCCACCAGGAAGGAATGTTTCAGTTTTTAATATTAACATAACCTTGGGGAGTGGTCATGTGACCTTTAAGTTTCAGGTCTCTGATACTTAACTCCCTGAATCACAGCCTCCTTGGTCTCTTCAGTAGAGAATGTTTCAATTTAGAATAATCTGCTACAAAACACTATTGCAACCAATTTTTTTTTTTTTTTTTGGTGTTTCGAGGTAGGGTCTCACTCTAGCTCAGGCTTACCTGGAATTCACTATGTAGTCTCAGGGAGGCCTCGAACTCATGGCAATTATCCTACCTCTGCCTCCCAAGGGCTAGTATTAAAGGTGTGCACCACCACTATTGCAACCAATTTTTAATAGTTTATCAGGTGGCACAATTACATGTTTATGTATTAGGAATATGTTGTCAACTATAGTGTGCCCTCCTATGCTTAGGGAAGAGGGGAAGAAAGAATGTAGTAGTCATAGGATGGAGAGGAGTGCTGTGGATATGGCATGGCTATTGCATTCATGATCTCATAGCTACTGTTGTTACCTGAACAAGACCTGAACCACATTGGGCTCATCAATATTCCATTCCTCCCTGAGGTATTATTGGCAGTTATGCTAGGGGAGCAGGAAACATTTTGCTCAGGAGAATAGCAACTGGTAGTTTATACATGCTCTGGTAAATAACCCCACCCATGCTCATGCAGATGACCCTAATTAAACCCAGTGGTCACACACACACACACACACACACACACACACACACCCCAAAGTAAAAGAGGGACTAGTTTGGAAAAAAGGGTTCAGGAGAAGAATGGGGGGAGGGACAAGTGAAGGTAATGGGAGGCGACGATGATCAAAATACATTAGATGCATGCCCAAAAATTGCCAATAAAAGCTTTAAACATGTTTAAAAGCAGTATGTTTTCAGAGGCCTTGGTATTCCAAAAAAGTGCAGGACCTTTGCTTTCACACTAAAAAATAATATTTGGGAGGTCTCTTGCTTGCAGGCAAAAATCATTGGGATAGGATAAGACTACCTAGGATCTTTCTGAATTTGAGCTCAACTTGTCACTTTATTAGGGAAATAATATTAAATATCTTGTCCTTTAGCTTCCTGTTCAGCAAATTGAGGGTGTGCAAAAAGTACTAAAAATGTTATTGTGAATAGAGTGGCAATAAACATGAACAAGCAAGTATCTCTAAGGTAGTGAGATGAGTCCTTAGGATATATGCCTAGGAATGGTATAGCTGGGTCATATGGTAGATCTATTTTTAGCTGTCTCAGGAACCTCCACACTGATTTCCACAATGGCTGTACCAGATTGCATTCCCACCAGCAGTGTAGAATGGGTCCTCTTTTTCCACATCCTTGCCAGCATTTATTGTCATTTGTTTTCATGATGATAGCCAATCTGATAGGAGTGAGATGGAATCTCACATAGTTTTATTCTGCATTTCCCTGAGGACTAGGGATGTAGAATATTTTTTTAGATGTTTATATGCCATCCGTATTTCTTCTTCTGAAAACTCTATTTAGTTCCATAGCCCATTTTTTAATTGGGTTGTTTGATTTATTATTATTTAATTTTTTGAGTTCTTTGTATATACTAGATATTAATCCTCTGTCAGATGTATAGCTGGCAAAGATGTTCTCCCATTCTGTAGGTTGCCTCTGCTCTATTCACAGTGTCCTTAGCTGTACAAAAGCTTTGTAATTTCACGAGGTCCCATCAGTTGACCTGTGGTTTTATTTCCTGAGCAATTGGGGTTATATTCATAAAGTCTTTGCCAAGACCAATATGTTAAAGAGTTTCCCCTACTTTTTCCTCTAGCAGTTTCAGAGCTTTAGTTCTGATATTAAAGACTTTAATCCATTTGGACTTAATGCTTGTGCATGGAGAGAGATAAGGATCTATTTTCATCCTTCTACAGATACATATCCAATTTTCCCAGCACCATTTGCTGAAGAGGCTGTCTTTTCTCCAATGAGTATTTTTGCCATTTTTGTCAAAGATCAGGTGACTATAGCTACCCAGACTGACATCAGGGTCCTCTATTCTGTTCCATTGATCTACATGTCTATTTTTGTGCCAGTACCATGCTGTTTTTGTTACTATGGCTCTGTAACATAGGCTAAAATCAGGTATGGTGATACCACCAGCCTTATTTTTGTTGCCACTCTATTCACAATAGCTAGGAAATGGAACCAAGCTAGATGTCCCTCAACTGATGACTGGATAATAAAGATGTGGCACATTTACACAATGGAGTTCTACTCAGTGGTAAAGAAAAATGAAGTGATGAAATTTTCTGGAAAATGGATGGATCTGGAAAGGATTAACCTTAGTGAGGTAACCCAGGCCCAGAAAGCCAAACATCACATGTTCTCTCTCATATGTGGATCCTAGCTACAAATATATAGGCTTGTGTGTGAGTAGGAATAAAACTCAGTAGCAGAAGCCAGTAAGCTAGAAAGGGAGGGAGGGGGGACTTAATAGGATGCTATTGTACATATGTAAGTAGAAGAGCAGATTAATGGGGTGAAAAGGCCTAAGTGAGGTCAGAGGAAGAGATTGAGTAAAGGAAAGGTGGAGGGAGGGCTAATCAAAATGTAAGAGGATATAAATAAGTCATATAGAAACCTGCTTTTCTGGACAATGGAACACTCAGAAACAATAGATTGTTACTCGAAAATTTTCAGTGCCAGGGATGGGATACCTTCCAGTGAGTTGTTGGCCATGGAGATCCCAGATATTCCCAAAACATTATAGGCCATTGTTGAGGCCCTTCATTTCCCACCAGGAATGTTAAGACCCTATTGCTGAAGACTCCACATACTTGGGCTGCAAGGTCACAGGGAAATCCTGCTGTAGCTGACTGAAAGCCTCCTCCATGTTGACCAGCTGACAGAAAGCTGGAAAAAGCTATGCTGCATGCGGTTCAATGGGAGAGAGAGAAAACACCAGTGAAAATACTCAACACTGAACATGGCAAGCTTTAGATTTGGCCAGCCAGGCCAAATGAGCCAATGGGTGCAATAGTGGCAAGTCTGTTATGGGGGAAACCAACTGCTCTCTAATTGGACTGGAGTCCCACTCAATGGGAGGGAATACATCTCTGATCCTGAAAACCTACACAGGGGTAGTCATGAGTCCTAGGGGTGTAATGTCTGCTGGTGTCTGGCTAAATGTACATACTATGCTCATCAAACTGCCCAGTAAGCACTTCTCTCAATGTCCATACCCATATATTAATGCTACTCTCACTTTTGGTTAGAGAAGCTTTTCTTTTCAGCTGGTGGTGACCTTGGGATGACACAGAAGGCACCATGGTGCTGAGAAGAAGGGACAGAGGAGCACTTAGCACTGAAACATCACTAACACACCTTCCAAGTCTCAGGGTCCATTATGGAAGAGGAGGTGGAAAGAATGTAAGAGCCAAAGGAAGAGAAGGACTCCTTACAACATGCTCCTCCAGACACAAAATGGCCTGGATATCCATGCCCTTACAGTGCTTGACACTACCTACACAAGACCATCATGATAGGTGGAAAAGATCATGACATCAAAATGGAAAGAGAGACTGATTGAGAGGGGGAGGGGATATGATGGAGAGTGAAGTTTCAAAGGGGAAAGTGGGGGAGGGGAGGGAAGTACCATAGGATATTATCTACAATTAAGGAAGTTGTCAATTAATAAAATAAAATAAAATTATTTAAACTACTAAAAAATGCTTTTATGGTTTCACCACTGCCATGTCCTGTCTCCTCAATTCCTCTGTCAACCAATGAACCAATGCATCCTATGAATGCCATGTTGCAATGTGATCATAATAGGCTCTGCTTTGTCCAGGATAATCCTGAATTAACCATACAGTTTCAATGCAGCAGTCATTGGTACACCCTTTCACTTTCAAAATTGTCATAGATTTAATGATAAGTTATAGTCATCACATATGTTACCATGGTGATAGTATGTCCTTTAGGAGAAAGTATCCTGTTCCCTGTCATTGTATTTTCACAATAAGCTTATTTTGTCATTGAAAGTTCATTAGGTCTGAAACTTGACTCTTATTTAGGTTCTTCCAAATGCAAGCAACAGGTTTCCATTTGATTTAGTATAAGCCAAAAAGGAAGATATTGATATATTCTATGTATCTTGCTAAATTTCAGGACAGGGAGACTTCTGGAGGGATAGAGCAAGGAGCAGTGGGATTACCAGGTTGCCAGGTAGTATTATATCTATGTGTTGGAGGTGTGTGTCATTTTCTCTGCGTTTCCAAATGTATCATGTTTAGAAGATGACTGCCAATGGCTACCATTTAGTTTCTTCAATTAAAGCTAACCTAGTTAGCTGTAATTACATAACTCTTTATCATTACATAACTAGCTTATTACATAACTCCTGATTCCAAATTCCAAGGAAAGAAGATGTGACCAATTTATTTTTATTTTAATTTTCTGTGAGTGAAGTAAAAGACTAACAAAGTGCCCCCTCAGTGGGTATAGAGGATCTTCTCAGAGAAACTGATTGTTTTAGGCCAAGCCCTCCAAGAATCCGATATCAAAATAGAATTAAGCTAGACAAAAGTGCGTTTAGAGATATGTTTTTATGAGATGGAAACATAAGGGAACAAGAGGAGAAATATGTCTTCAAGTGAAGAACAGAGGAAAAAAGGAAGAAAGGTAAGAGGAAACAAAAAGGACAGAGGAAAGGAAGGAAAGGAGGAAGGGAGGAAAGGAGACAGGCTGATTAGAACCATCTTACCCTGATTCTAATTTCAAGTACCAAAAAGAGCTCACCAAGGTCATTGGGGGTCTTCAAAACAGAGTTTTTCATCACATACACATTTTTACCACTGCTGTCTTAGAATCCCTGATACATATTTCACTTCCTGGAAGTAGCTCTTGGAAGAAGTGGCCATAATCAACATGGCAATAAATTTTAGAGGTTTGGGGTTTAGAGATTCTGTTAATTGGCTATGACAGCTATTGGCTTGATAGAACTGCTTACTGGCTAACCAAAGCTTAGACAGAAATGTCTATTATAGACCCAATGAAAAGGCAGAGGAAATAACTAAGGGTGAGTGGGACTAAAAGCTATAATTAAGAGACTCTAATTTTACATACCAAGGGTAAAGCCATCCCTGAACTGTCCAGGAGGAAAAAACCAGCACAGAAGCTGGAGCAAGGCCATTGTGAGATGGGACTGAACTCGGGGATTATGCACAAAGGGTGGAACCATCCGTGGGTAGCTGCCTGGGAGGGCAACATGAACAAAAGAACAGCTGGCAGCAGCCAACCAACATGGATCCTGCTTCTCACATTCACCATCCAAGCAAACTTCTCCCCCAAAATGTCTGAAGAATGGCTCAAGTAGAGGTCAAGTGTGCCCCAGCCTCAGCCCCCAGAAGAAGCTTGGAGCTGATCTCACTCCAAAAATCTGGAGAGCTATTATGACTAGATGAACCATGCCTAGGTTAGACACCAAGAAAGCCTGGTCTCCCAAGGTCTGACCCCGATTTTCCCAGAGGAGCAATTCTCAAAGTAGTCACTGTGCACCCACCCTAATACAGTGCAGTCTTCAGTCCCATACCATCTTGACCAGTGTAGACCAGGATATCTAACACAGGCTTTAAAAGAGCTGATATTGCTGCCCCCTCAGTGAGACAACTGAACTCAAGATGGGCAGACCCCAACACACAGCAAATAAAAATCAATACCCATCAAAGGGATCCTTGCCAAGATTACCTAGTTCCACAATGGAAGTCTCTAATGAAAGCATAGGGGAATCCCAAGATATAGAAGTCCAGATTGAAAACTCAATAAGCATTTTAAGTAAATTTAATTATATCCTGAACAAATGGCTTATTGGATGGGGAAAAAACAGGACAAAGAGTAATCACACAGGAACTCCAAAAATGGCTGAAAGAAATGGAACAAAATCTGCAAAAAGAATTCTAATTACAAGTCAAAGCTTGGCTCAATGAATTGGAAGAAAGACAACAAAATGAATTCAAAGAATGGATGAAGAAAATGAAGATAACAATAACATCTCAATAGATGGCTGACAGAAACAAAAAAGAATCAGATCAGGAAACAATACTCCATAAATAACTTAATGAAATAGAAGACAATCAAAAAGAGATCAACAGAAGGCTAAAGTAATTTGAGGAGAACCAACAACTAAATGGGCTCATGGACCAATGGAACAAGCTTAATGAGGACATATCTAAATGCAGGAATAAACTCCAAGAGACAATAAAAAGGTCAAATTAAGAAGTGAAATGGAATTGAAGCAAGAGATGGAAATGCTGAAGAAAAATACAACAGAAAACAGAAATGGAATAGCTCTCTTTGAAGACCCCCAAGAAAGCCTCACCAACAAAGTAGACCATATGGAAGACAGATTTTTGTAATTCAAGAACAAGACTGAAGAATTAGACCAGGACTCCAAAGCAGTGTCAAGTTCAAAAAATGTTCAAATGGAACACTTAGGAACTTTGGGATAACTTAAAAAAACAAATGTTTCAATCATAGGCATACAGGAAGGGAAAGAAATAAAGGCCAAGAGAATAGAATATATCTTCAACAAAAGTATAGAAGAAATTTTCCCCAACCTTACAAAAGAAACACTGATACAAATACAGGAGGTGCACAAAACACCAAATAGACAGGACCAGAGAAGACACACTCCACAATGCATAATAATGAAAACACTAAACACAGAAAGCAATGAGAAAAACAGCTCATAACATTCACAGGTAAGCCCATCAGAATTACCTGAAATTGTTTAATGGAAACCCTTAAAACTAGAAAAGCTTGGAATGGAGAATTTCAAAAACTGAATGACCATGGCTGCCAACCCAAAGTACTATACCCAGCAAAACTATCCTTTAGAATGTGAAATATAAACCAGCTCTATGATTATATGAGCACAACCAGCCCTATAGAGAAAACAGCATGGAGCATTCCATTTTCAGGAGATGAACCATCAAGTACAAGAGAGAAAAAGAAACAATCAGAACTAGATTGGTCATAAAAGCATGCAAAGACCAAGACAACACCAAATTCCACAAAATATCAACATGACAGGGATTAACTCACACCTTACATTTATATCTCAACATAAATGACCTCAATTTCCCATCTCAAAAGGCAAAGGGTGGGCTGGAGAGATGGCTTAGCAGTTAAGGTACTTTTCTGCAAAGTCTAAGAACCCAGGTTGAATTCCCTAGTACCCACATAAGCCAGATACACATGATGGCACATGCATATGGAATTAAGTTGCAGTGACTAGAAGCCCTGGAATGTCCATTCTCTCTCTCCTGCTCTCTCCCTCTGTAATAAAAAAATAAAAATTAAAAAAAATCTCAAAAGACACAGTTTAACAGGCTGGATCAGTAAGCTGGATCCATATATTTGCTGTCTACAAGAAATCCACCTTACAATTAAAGATAAACACTATCTTAGGGTGAAAGGATAAAAAACATGTTCCAAGCAAATGGAAACATGAAACAAACAGGAGCAGCTGTACTTATGTCAAACAAAATTAACTTTAAAACCAAAAGCAATTAAAAGAGATAAAGAAGGTCACTTCGTACTCATTAAAAGAACAATTCATTAAGAAGATATTAAAATCAGGCTGGAGAGATGGCTTACTGGTTAAGCACTTTCCTGTGAAGCCTAAGAACCCCGGTTTGAGGCTCAATTCCCCAGTAGCTATGTAAGACAGATACACAAGGTGGCACAGGTATCTGGAGTTTGTTTGCAGTGGCTGGAGGCCATGGTGTGCCTATTGTCTCTCTCTCTCTCTCATGCATGCATGTGCCTCTTTCTCACTCTGTTGCTAATGAATAAATTTTAAAAAATAAAAATAAAAAAGATATTAAAATCATGAACTTACATGCACCAAACACAGAGGCACCTAATTTTATAAAACAAAATTTACTAGACAATAAAAAATGTAAATCCCAATAAAATAATTGGAGACATTAATGCCCCACTATCATCAACAAATTTTCTAAGCAGAAAATCAATAGAAACAATAGAGCTAAAGAACACCATAGATTAAATGGACTTTACAGACACCTATATTCCACCCAAAGTCTACTAAACACACATTCTTCTTAGTAGCTCATGGAACCCTCTCCAGAATAGATCATCAATTAGGTCATAAAGAATCTCTCCACAAATTCAGATGTATTGACTTAATTCCCTGCATTATATCTGTCCACAAGGCATTAAAACTAGAATCAACAACAAAAAGAATAACAGAAAACACACCAACTCCTGGAAACTGAATGATTCATTATTAATGAATGAGTTGTTGAGGAAATCCATAAATTTATCAAACTGAATGACAATGAAAACAAAATATACCCAAACTTATGAGATACAATGAAGGCAGTTTTAAGAGGAAAGTTCATAGCACTAAATGCCTACATTATAAAAACAGAGGTCTCAAATAAACAATTTATATATGAATTTGAAGGGGCTATAAAGGCAAAAGAAGTGCAACCCTAAAAATACCAGATGGAAAGAAATTATCAAAACCAAAGCAGAAATCAATGAACTGGAAATAAAGAAAACAATTTAAAAGGTTGATGAGCCTAAGGGCTGATTCTTTAAAAAGAATTAACAAGATTGATAAGCTATAGGTAAATTTGATCAAAAGAAAAAAAAAGAGAAGATTCAAATCAGCAAGATTAGAAATGAGGGCTAAGGAAATGGCATAGTAGTTAAGGCAATTTCCTGAGAAGCCTAAGGACCCTGGTGTGATTCCCCAGGATCCACATAAGCCAGAAGAACAAAGGGGCACATGCATCTGGAGTTCATTTGCAGTGGCTGGAGGCCTTACAGTGCCCATTCTCTCTTTCTCTCTATCTGCCTCTTACTCTCTCAAGTAAATAAATAAATAAGAAAATATTTTTTAAAAGATTTGAAATGAAAATGAAGACATCACAATGGACACCAGTGAAATTAGAACAATTATCAGGACATATTTCAAAAATATGTATTCCAAAGATTTGAAAACCTGGTATAAATGGACAAATCCCTTGACTGTTATCATCTTCCAAAACTAAATCCAGAACAGAATGTTACTTCTAAAGAAATTGAAAAACTAACTTAAAATCTGCCAACAAAAAATTCCAAACTGGTCATGGTAGTGCATGCTTTTAATCCTTTAATCCCAACACTTGGGAAGCAGAGGTAAGAGGATCACCATGAGTTTGAGGTCACTCTGAGACTACATAGTGAATTCTAAGTCAGCCTGGGCTAGAGAAAGACCCTACCTCAAACAAACAAACTATGGAAAAAAAGTCCTTGCCCTGATGGATTCATTGCTGAGATCGATCAATCCTTCAATCAAGCACTAAAACCACTTCTCAAATTATTTCACAAAATTGAAAAAGAAGGAATGCTCCTAAACTCCTCTATAAAGCCAAAATTATTCTAATCCCTAAACCAGACAGAGACCCAATAAAAATAGGAAATTATAAACAAATATCCCTAATGAACTTATACATAAAAATGCTCAATAAAATATTTGCAAACCTAATTCAAGAATAATCAAAAGCATCACCTACCTCGATCAAATAAGTTTCATTCCAGGAATTCAAGGATGGTTCAACATATGGAAGTCAATTAATGTGATTCATCACATAAATAAACTCTAAACCTAAGAATCACATAATAATTTCAATAGATGCAGAAAAGGCCTTTGACAAAATACAATACCCCTTCATGATCAAAACATTGAAGAGACTTGGTATGGGGGGAGGACCATATCCCAACATAATAAGGATATTTATAAAGTACCTAAGGCCCAGATCACACTAAGTGGGATAATACTTGAAGTGCTCTCTTTAAGGTCTGGAACAAGACATGGGTGCCCTCTGTCACCATTGCTTTTCAACATAGTTCTTGAAGTTTTAGCTCAAGAAATAAAAAAAGAAAAATGAATAAAAGGGATACAAATTTTGTAAGGAAGAACTTAAACGAACCCTATTTTCAGATGACATGATTTTATATATGATTTCACCAAAAAATTCTAAAAGTGATAAATTTCTTCAGTAAAATGGCAGGATTCAAAATCAATACACAACAATCAGTAGCCTTCCTATCCACCAAAGATAAAGATAAGGAGAAAGAGATAAAGCGATAAGTGATGCTATTCCATTTCAATAGTCACAAAAAAAAATACCTTAGAATATCACTAACCAAGAAGTAAAAGACTTATACAATGAAAACATAAACACACTGAGGAAAGAAATTAAGGAGGCTATGAGAAGATGGAAAGATCTTCCATGTTCATGGATTAGAAGAATTCATATTGCAAAAATGGCCATTCAGTGCAATTCCAATAAAAATTTCAATAAAGTTCTTCACAGAGATAGGAAAATAGTCTCAAAATTTGTATGGAAAAACAAAGGCCTCAGATAGACAAAAATATCCTCAACCAAAAATATGTCTGAAGGTATCACCATACCTGATATCGAGATATACTACAAAGCCATAGTAACTAAAAGTGCATGGTCCTGGCATAAAAAAAAAAAAAAAAAAAAAAAAAAAAAAAAAAAAAAAACATTCAATTCAATGGAATAGTATAGAAGACCCATCTCTAAATCTAATCAAATTCAGCTAACTCATCTTTGACAAAGAGGCCAATAATACACAGTTGAGAAAAGATAGCATTTTCAACAAATGGTGCTGGAGAAATTGGATAACCACATATAGAAGAATGAAATTAGACTCATTTCTCTCACCCTGCACAAAAGTCAACTCTAAATGGATTAAGGACCTCAATATATGGCCTGAAACTAGAAGAAAAAACAGGGAGTACACTCCATGACATAGGCATATGGTAAGACTTCCTGAATAACACCCCAGTAGCATAGGAAATTAGATCACCACTCAACTCCTGGGGCCTCTTGAAACTAAAATTCTACTGTACTGACAAACAATCCATCAACAGAGTCAATATGCATCCCACAGACTGGGAGAAAATTTTCAACAGCTATGCCTCCAACAAAGGCCTAATATCTAGAATTTACAAAGAACTCAAAAAACTAAACAATAAAAAAATCAAACAACCCAATCAAAAATGGGGTAGAAATTTGAACAGAGAATTTTAAAAGGAATAGATACAAATGTCCATTACGCATTTAGGGAGATATTCAACATCTTTACTCATCAGAGAAATACAAAGCAAAACAACTCTGAGATTCCATCTTACTCCAGTCAGGATGTCACCCATCAAAAAGTCAAAGGACAACAAAGGCTGGTGAGGCTGTAGGAAAGAGGAACCCTTACCCACCACTGATGGGAGTGCAAACTTTTATAACCACTGTGGAGATCACTAGGGACACTCCTGAAAAAGAAGAAAATAAAGTTGTATTTGACCTGGTGATACCATTTCTGGGCGTAAACCCTAAAGATTCCACTCTTTACTTCAGAGATACCTGCTCAGCCATGTTTGTGGCTGCTCTATTCACAATAACTAAGAACTGGAATCAGCCCAGATACCCATCAACTGATGAATGGATAATGAAGATGTGGTGCATATACACAAGGGAATTCCACTCAGCACTCAGGAAAAATGAAATACTAAAATTTTCAGGTATATGAATGGAGTTGGAAAAGAAACAACCTAAGTGAAGTCACACAGGCACAGAAAGACAAACACCACAGGTACTCCCTCACCTGTGGTACCTAACTGGGGTCAGTTAGAGATGAGTGAAAATAAAAGTGAAATGAGACCATTAGGGATAAGAACCAGGGAGAGAGGAGAGGAGGAGTTACCTGACAAGTTAGGGGAAAGCAGCATATTGGGGATGGGGGTAGGGATGGTGGGGAGGAAATTACACAAAAGGTTAAAAAAACATGAATCAGGTCCATAAAAGCTCTCAGTGTGAATAGCATTCTACAAAATATAACCACTAATAAAGGAGGAAGGGAACAGTCTGGACAGAAGATGGACAAGCTTAGTCTTCTTGAAGCTATGAAGTCTGACCAGTAATTCCCAGGCCCAGAGTTTGGTTGCCCCCAACAGTGAGCTACTGGCCTGGGAGACCCATGAGGTCCCCAATTCAATGTAGGCCATTGCCAAAACACTTGATTACCTTCCACAGCTAAAAGGTAAGAACCTATCGCTGACGACACTCTAGGCCATTGTCACAGGACATCAGGTTACCATGCTGGATCTGAAACAGAAACTAGCTCCTTCCTGGCTAGCCCTCATAGTTCTGGAAAGTACTATGGGGGCTGCTGTTAGAAAATGGTCACCATGGGTTGGAGAGATGGCTTAGTGGTTAAGGTGCCTGCCTGCTAAGCCTCAGAAGGCCAGTTCAATTCTCCAGGTCCCCCATTTAGACAGACACAATGATGCAAGGGCACAATGCTGCACTTGTCCACAAGGGAGCACATGCATCTGGAATTCATTCACAGGGGCTGAAAGGCTGCTGGTACACCCATTCTCTATCTGTCTCTCTCTCTCTCCAAAAAATAAATAAATAAAAGAAAAAGAAAATGGTCACCAATAGCATAAATAAGCAGGGGACCCTGAAGACTATGTAATTATCCAGCCAGACAAGATGCACACACTTGTGTAATGGCGACACACAGTCTCTGTGGGTAACCAAATGTTCTCTGATTGGACATGAGGCTCACTCAGTTGGATCGAACTCAAGACTGGTACTGGAAACCAAGTCAGATTCCCAGAGTCAGGAAACTCATACTTCTGAGAAAAGCTCCTACTGCTCTCTGGAGAAGAAGAGTGAGATTACACACCAAAAATCTCTCAAATGACTTTGCATACATCCTTTAACTCAAGCTGTTCTCATGCTTGGTTGGAGAATCTGCTTTATTTTACAGATGGCAGAGAAAACAGAGGAGGGTCCAGATCAATTGATAAAGACAAGGTAACTGAATACCCACCATGAGACTTGCCACCTCCTAGGCCACACCTGCCAGGGCCCAGGAGAACTTTAGTGGAAGCTGTGCCATGAATACTGCTTTTACTACTAACCTGACAACCAGTTCCAGGGTGATGGTGGCAGACACTGTGATCAAGCTCAACCTATTAAAGCAGAAATCCAGAGGCTACAGAGAACTCAACACTAAATCAGAGTGCCAACAGGCCTGCCATGGCTCAGGGAACATTCTGGAAGAGGGGGTAGAAAGATTGTTAGAGCCACATAGTGGGAAGAAAGAAAGAAAGAAAGAAAGAAAGAAAGAAAGAAAGAAAGAAAGAAAGAGAAAGAAAGAGAAAGAAAAGAAGAAAGAAAAAGAAAAAAAAAAAGGAAGGAAGGAAGGAAGGAAGGAAGGAAGGAAGGAAGGAAGGAAGGAAGGAAGGAAGGAAGAGGCTGATTTAAATGAACAAAAATATTTATGTCTACTTGCTAGATATTTTCCAGGTTTTGGGGATATAGCTGTGATTAAAGCAAGAGACTTCTATGGTCTAAGGAGGACTTACAGATCAGAGAGTAAGTGACAATATTCTGTGACAAGTGATGAAGACACTATTAAAGGTTGTGGAGAACAGATACTTAATATGGAAAGTTTTGGGGACTTGAGCACCCTTAATGCAGCTCTACCCTCATGCTACATGTGATCAAATGTTAGCTCAGGTTAATAAGTGTCTTGTTCAAAGTTAGCCCTGCCTGCTGCTGATTGTAGGACGAGTTTTAAAATAAAGACTTGAATTTCACCTCACTTCTATGCTCTGCACCTGACAACCAGCCAGAGGTGCATATCCGTTCTGTCCAGCAAAGCTAGGGTAGTTTTTATTTGCGTTGAACCCATCACAATCCTCACCAAAGGTCGGGATGATTAAAATCAAGCTGATGAGGCTGCCTTTTCCAGCTCTTGGAGGTTTTATGAACAATCAGGAAACTTCAGCCTGTGTTTCAGAATATGCTGTCAGGGAAGGTCACCTGACTCATATCCATCAAATGTTGGGGATGACTCACTGTCAAACAAATCTCTTTTAAAAACTTGCCTTTATAAATACACAAGAAGAAATCACTTCTGTTGTTTTTGAGAGAGTTCATTTCCTCTACCTTACCTCCTGGCACCCATGCTGAACCCCCCAAACAAAGGGCTCTGTAGAAGAGGGGCAGGCTCCCTTGCAGCCTACAGATTAACTGGTTCCGGGGACCACTGCCCCCCGGACCCCCGCAGAGCAGTAACCTTGCCTCCATTTTGTTCTCTGGCCCAGTGGGGCTGACTCACTGAAGCCTGAAGGCTCCTCGTCAGAGCTTTGGCCTGTGGGGACGTGAAAGAGCTTCTCACTGGAACTAGTTAGTATTAAACATAGGTAGGCATCCCAGTGAGCGCTGTTGCTCAGAAGTGGCTCCCAGCCAATTTAGGCCAAAGAGACAATGTTCCCAAAGAGAACCCCAGGGCTGCCTTTCTCTTTATTGGGTCATCAGTGGGAATAGGCCTTCAGGGTCACTTTCTTCCTGATTCTCCTTCTGGAATTCTTTATCTGAACTCCTGCTTGATGGATGAAGGGCTTTACAGGACCCACCCTGTTTCCCCATTGTTCAGCCTGACAAAACTTGTTCAAGGTGCAAAATGACTATGCCCCTCAAGGACCTGGAGTAAAGATCCACTAATAATAATATTCTTTGGCATGGTAACCAGAGGGCCCCAAATAAACACACATAAATTATGTCCCAGAAGTGGCATATCCCTCTACCTGATATCTGCCTTAAAAAAATCAGCATTTGTGCTTATAAAAATGGCCAGGAATGGTGGCACACACCTGTAATCCTAGCATTTGGGAAGGGGATGAAAGAAAATCAGGCGTTCAGGAGCATCCTTAGCTCTACAGCAGGTTCAAGGCCAGCCTGGGCTGAGTTCTCAATCTCTCTCTCCCTCCCCCTTTGTCTCTCCTTCTCTCTCGTTCTCTCTGTGCACATACAGATGTGTAGATACATATAAAAGAAAGAAAAATAATAATAAAAGCCTAGAATTTTAGTCTTCCCCTCTAAGATTTTTAGTGCTTAACATTTTGTTATATATCCTCTTATATTTTTGTATACAACCTTCTTTCCCCAGTTTTAAGGTATATTTCTCATGCTAATACATATCTGATCAGGTTATTTTTTCTTATTGTATTTAGGGTCAAACCAGAGACCCAGTCATGCTAGGCAAGTACTATTCCACTTAGATATACTTTAGTCCCACATTATTATTTTCAATGTCTATATAATAGATTTTTCATTATACAGTGATACCCTCAATAATTTGACTAATATTTTATTTGATATTTAGGTGACTTCATTTTTTAGGAAAGCCCTTCCTTCCTTCCTTCCTTCCTTCCTTCCTTCCTTCCTTCCTTCCTTTTTTTTCTTTTCTTTTCTTTTCTTTTTCTCACTCTCCCTACCTCTCTCTCTTTCTCTCTCCTTCCTTCCTCCCTTCCTCCCTCCCTCCCTCCCTCCCTCCCTCCCTTCCTTCCTTCCTTCCTTCCTTCTCCTTCCCTCCCCTCCCCTCCCCTCCCCTCCTCTCCCCTCTCCTCCTCCCTCCTCTCCTCTCCTCTCCTCTCCTCTCCTCTCCTCTCCTCTCCTCTCCTCTCCTCTTCTCTTCTCTTTTTCTTTTTTTCTGCAGTGCTTCAGATTAATCCAAAGGCGCACATATGCTGGGAAGGCACTCTACCATTGAGTTCAATCCACAGCCTTGGGAAAACCCTTTTGGTCTTCAAACCCAAATCCTTCCTAGGACAATATAAATTCAATTTAGCACAATGGAAAGATGTTGGTGGCTTTCTTCTAAATTGATGCTCTCAACCAAGATGACTTTGCTCTCCAGGGGACATTTGGCAATGTCTAGAGACATTTTAAGTGGTTACAATTGGAGGACAGCTACACTCACTGTCATCTAGTGAGAGGGGACTAGAGAGGCTGCCAAACATCCTAAAAGGCACAAGCCTCTTATGAGTAAGAATTATCTGCTGTAAATTATAAATTGTACTTAGGTTGTGACAGTCTACTCTAAATATTGATCTAATTATCATTATAAGCTCATGGATCCTTATTGCCACCTTTTCACTACAAGTCATTACATACAAACAGGACACTTTTCTGGACACAGATGTGAAACAATCGCAATTCTTCCCTCCCTATGCTGAATCACACCTTGTGTTGCGAAGGCTCTTATTTCACAGCAGTGAAAACTGTGCATTTCCTTGTCGTGTTGCTCTTAGCAACCAAACTCTCAGTCTTTATTCAATTACTCAGTCTACAGCCATGTGATTCGGAGGGACATGTTCCTTCCCAGAGTATGCCATTCCCTTTCCTGACCTCGCAAAATAATTCTAAGATCTTGTTTTTACTTGTGGCTCTTTCCTGCCTTGAGCTCATGACTGTTTCCCAATGACAGCTCTAGAATTTCCCCTGAATTTCCTCCTTTGAATGTGTGCATGTATTAGTGGCCAGCCATATTCCTGCCACCTTGCTCTCATCTGCAAATTCAGCATTAGTTCTATCATAGGTCAGTCCTGCCATGTGTCCTATACTGTACCCCTCTGTGCCTCCTTTGAACCATCACTGCCCTACTATGACATTTCTTTCTGCAGCATGCTCATGGGTCCTTTGTTTCATCAATTTGATTAAGACTGGGAAGCCATGTTTCCCAGGACATACTTCTCTGTATAGCTTGGGTAATTGTTTTCCAATAGAGAAACATGAAATTTGAAGGACCAAGTGAAGCAGATGACCTGCACGTCTGAAGGTCACCACACCACATAGCACAGTTTGATGTGGTAACAAAGAAACAGGGGAGGAAGGGCTTCATGGACTCCAGCTTGTGCTTATTCATCTTCAATTTGTGTCACCAGACCATCTTCATGACTGCTAGCCCTGAGGACCAGTAACTGCCCCAAGTCCATCATAAAGGCAGCAACTATGGAGATCTCACACTGACCCAAAGGGTGAAAGCTTTCACACAACTCCCTATGAACCCCTCTCTTTGGTCCCTCATAAGGGACCAGAGCTGCTTCTAGGATTTCTGGAAAGTTCCAATTTATAGCCATTCACCTGCAATTTTTACGGTCTTTTCAGTGACTGTTTTGCTATATGTTCTATACAGCGTCTCTCCTCAGAGACTAACCTTTACAATGAATTCCTAATTTCTATATGAATTATACTGTCTGTGTTTTCCTGAAAGAACCCCATCTGATACACTTTAAATGTCCTTTAAAACGTGGCCTGCACTCATACATAGAAGGCTTTACTTCCAGACCACTCTTCAATCTATGGAAACCCTTAGTCCCAGTATTAAACTGCCCTTTCCAAGGTCACCATCCAATTTCTATTTTTTAAAACTAAATGCACATTTCAAGTTTTATTCTTAAGTATTTTTGCAGTTTTCAGTTCAGATGCTCTATCCCTTCTTCTTAAAGCCTATTGTTTTGACTTCCACAAATTCACTCCTTTTTGTTTGTTTGTTTTTGAGGTAAATTCTCACTGTACACCAGGCTAACCTGGAATTCACTCTGTATTCTCAGGGAGGCCTCAAACTCATGGTAATCCTCCTACTTCAGCCTCCCAAGTGCTGGGATTAAAGGCACCACCACACCTAGCTGAATTTACTCTTTAAAGCACCCTTCCTCACCGTCTCCCCACCTTCTCCATCTGCACTCCTCCTCATACTACTCCTACCAAACCCTTAAATGTTGTCTTTCTATGCAGTCCACAAACCCTTTCCAGTTTGGTCTTGTCTTATCTCTACTAATTTATTATTGTTGTACTCCTTTTCCTCAGACACTCTCTTTCATTCATAAGGCTTCAATTGGTACCAGTTTTCTGATAATTTGTGAACCTAACTGTTCAAATCAGGCTGCTTTTTTTTTTTTTTTCAGGTTTTACTCTTCCATGTCCTGACTTGGTATCACTACATGGATATTCATATTTGAATGAAGCTCAACTTTCTGAGTTCCCTGTTGGACCTTAGCATGGTTAATTCACACCCAGATAATGAAACTTATATATATGTATTTTTTTCTGATTTATTTTTATTTATTTATTTACTAGAGACAGAGAGAAGGAAAAGAGAGAGAGAGAGAGAGAGAGAGAGAGAGAGAGAGAGGGAGAGAATTGACACACCAGGGCTTCCAGCTACTGCAAGTAAATTCCAGACACATGTGCCACCATGTGTAGCTGGCTTACGTGGGACCTATCTGGATAATCAAACCTGGGTCCTTAGGCTTTGCAGGCAAGTTCCTTAACTGTTAAGCCATCTCTCAAGCCTTAATGAAACATTTTCATTGAAAACTTGAATATATGAATATATTGTGACTTTGTCACATTCCCATTGGGTTGAATTCTATGTGCCTTCTCCTCCCCCTATTTCAATAAAAGGCCCTCCTCAGTGGGGTTATTGTTATTCACTGTGGGGTCATGAGTGCATCAGTCAGTCTCTGGGGGAGGTGAAGGAAAATGCCTCAGAATACAAGTTTCCACCCTGTGGCTCTTTGATTGTTTATACCCCTTTTATTCAATGTGCCATGAGAAGGGCACTTTATAAGTTTCCTTTATTTTTGAGCTTTCAGCCACCTCTGATTTTCTGCTTGGATGAGTTTTGAGTGATCTTAATAGCTGCAGAAAAGGCCTTTGAGAAAATACAACATCCCCTCATGGCTGAAACCCTGGAGATACTAGGGTTGGGGGAATCATATTTTAACATAATGAAGGTTATATATATAGCAGACCTAAAGCCCATATCATAATAAATGGGGAAAATTTTAGGCATTCCCACTAAGATCTGGGAAAATATATGAGTGTCTACTCTCATCACTGCTATTTAATATGACGCTTAAAGTCTTAGCTTGAGCAATAAGACAAGAGAAAAAATAGAATGGATACAAATTAGAAAGGAAGAAGTCAAACTAGCCTTATTTGCAGATGAGATGATTGTATGCATAAGTAAACTGCAGCTATTAAGATGAACATATTATTTCTGTCCTTAAGTTTATTTGTATCACATGTTACATTTACTCATTTCCATATGTTGGACTATCCCTGCATCCCTGGAATGAAACATACTTGATCAAGGTGAATGATAGTTTTGATGTATTCTTGAATTCTATTTGCAAGAATTTTATTGAGAGTTTTTGCTTCTACGTTTATCAGAGATATTGGCAAATAATATTCTTGTGTGTCTGCTTTTGGTATTATTGTATTTCTGGCTCCATAGAAGGATCCACAGAGCATTCTCTCCTTTTCAGTTTTGTAAAATAACTTGAAAGTGGTTTTCATTCTTCTATAAAACTTTGGTAGAATTCAGCAGTGAATCCATCTGGGCCTGAACTTTTTTGGGGGTGGGGGTAGGAAGCTTTTTAATTACTCCTCAGTCTCTTTAGATGTTATATCTCTATCCAGTATATTTATCAGCTTGAGGTTTAGTTTTGGTAGGCCATGAGTCAAGAAAATTACCTGGTTTTGTTTCAGATTTAAAAATTTTGTGCAATATAGGTTTTAGAAATATGTCCTGATGAGTCTTCCAATTTTACTGGCATTTGTTGTGGCATCTCCTTTTTTCATCTCCAATCTTGTTGATTAGAATCTTCTTTCTTTTGTTTTTCTTTTGACCAATGGCCAGGGGCTTATCAGTCTTTTTTTTTTTAATAACTAGCTCTTAGTTTTATTAATTTTTCAATTGTTCATTTAAAATTCATTCATCTCTTCCCTAATCTTGATTACTTCTTTCTGTCTGATATTTTAGAGTTAGGATTGTTATTGTCCTTCTAATGCCTTCAGATTGATCATTAAGTTATTTATTTGTGATCTCTCTGTTTTTGTCACGTAGGCATTTAGAACTATAAATTTCCCTCTTAAGGTTGCCTTCATTTTGTCCCATAAATTTTGATATGTTGTGTTCATTGTCATTCAGTTCTAGGAATTTTTTATTTCCTTTTTTGTTTCTTCAATGATCCCTTCCTTCTTTAATAGTGTGTTATTCAATCTCCAGGAGTTGGTGTATTTTCTGTTACTTCTCTTACTGTTCACTGAAAAAATGAGGCTTTGACTTCTGGTGCAATCCCATCCTCACCTCTTGCCACTATGCCATCTCTGCTGATGGCTTGATGGCAAATGGCCTAGAGCTAGTTTCTCAACCTCACTGGTTTGTTTCATTCTGTAAAACGAGGATAAACAACCACATAGGCTGTTTTCAGTATTTAAATGGTGCCTAGATTATAGTAAGTGCTATAAAATTATTTACTGTTATGATAATGATGATTATTATGTATCCTTAAATTATACTTCTTTTCATATCTATTATCATCACTTCAATTTGAGCCATTAGTATTCTCAACCATTGCAAGAACTTCCTAACTGATCTTAATTGCATTTTTACTTTGTACAATTCATCCTTCATGATGTTATCAAAGCAAACTTTCCAGTGTCAATCTTTTCTGTTTAAACTCATTTAACAATACCCCCATGATCTAAAGTACATAGTCTTTTCCTTCTGTTAAATAATCTTGCATGACCCACCACAATTTTTCCACTCTTACATTCCCCATTTATATCTCAGGCATGGACTATGGCACTTAATGTTCTAGATTTTTGTTAAAGATACTTCTTACACCATTATCCAATCCCTTTTTATACCATTATTCAATCCTCTTTCTTCTGGTCTTCATTGATAGATTCCAGTTTGATGTTTGGTTCAATGTTCTCCCTTCTAAAACACTTTTCCTGAATGAGGTTGGAGAGATGTTCAGTGGTTAAAGGTTCTTGCTTGCCAGCCTGCTGGCCAAAGTTAAATTCCTCAGCTTCCGTGTAAACCTGGACACAAAATGGCCCACATACCTATGGTCCCAATGCATATATGGAAATGGGAGATAGAGACAGGAAAACCCAGAAGCTGTTGGGAGAACTAGACTATGGCAAACATAGCAGCAAAAATGACAATGAAGGGCTGGAGAGATGGCTTAGGGGTTAAGGCGCCTGCCTCCTAAGCCTAAGAACACTGGTTCCAATCTCCAGGTCCAACTTTTAGCCAGATGCAGTGACGCAAGGGTGCAATGCTGCACTTGACCACAAGGGGGCGCACACATCTGGATTTCGTTCGCAGCAACTGAGACACTGTTGGCGCGCCCATCTCTGTCTTCCTCTCTCTCTCTCTCTCTCTCTCGGTCTCTCTTTCTGTGTCTCTCTCCCAAAAAATAATTTAAAAAATTAAAAAATGACAATGGAGACCCTGTCTCAATCAGAGTGAAAGAAGAGGACAGACACTCTGGTGTTGTCCTTAGACCTCTATGTGTGTGTTACACATGTCCATGCCCCCTCCACACACACATTGAAAAATAACTTTCTTTAAAACCTCAGTCCTACCAGATGTTTTGGCTCATGTCTATATGCTAGTGCTCAGGGGCATGAATTCAAGGCCAGTCTGGGCCACATAGTCGTTTTCAGGGTAGCCTTACAGGCTTTGTCTCAAAGCAAAACTCAATCTATCACTACTACCTCTTCTTGAATATTCCTAGCCCTTCAGTATGAATTCTGAATAAGAATGATCTGACTTGCTTACTTATGTGTCCTTCATTAGCCTGTGAGCTCCCACATGAAAGGGCAGTACCACATTTGGGAAGTTCTCCAATGACAACACAATGCCTTAATGTTACAGTATTCACTATTGACAGTCTGGTTCAGTGTTAAGTTCTTTGTAGCCTCTGGATTTCTGCTTTGATAGGTTTTGATTGATTACCATTCTGTCACCATCACCCTGGAGCTTGTTGTCAAGCTAGCAGTAAGAGTAGCATTCATGGTGCCACTTCCACTGCAATTTATCCTGGACCCTGGATGATGTGGCAGTGGTGGCTAGTCTCATAGTGGGCAGTCAGCTATTTTATTGTCTTATGGATGAATCTTGGCTTTTCTCTTTTCTTCTCTTTTCTCTACCATATGTAAACTAAACAGATTATCCAACCAAGAGTGAAAGTGGCTTGGGTTAAAGGGGTTATGCAAAGTTATTCAAGATATTTTTGGTATGCAAGCCACTTGTCTTCTGCAGAGAACAGTGGGGGCTTCTCTCTGAAGTCTGAGTTTCCTGACCATAGGATTCTAACTTGGTTTCCAGTACCAGATATGAGTTCTCTCCCAGAGAACTGTTGGTTACCTATAGAGGCTGTGTGCCACTATTGCACAAGTATGTACTTCTTTTCCAGCTGGTTCCCTGAAGGGTTCCCTGCTTGTTCATGCTCTTGGTGACCCTTATCCTCTGGAAGCTGCAATAGGGCTTTCCAGCACTGTGAGGGCTAGCCAGGAGGGAGCTAGTTTCCCTTTTGATTCCAGTATGGTATTCTGATGTCCTGTGACTACAGCCTGTGGTGTCTTCAGCAATAGGGTTTTACCTTTTAGCTCTGGTAGGTAAACAAATGTTTTGGCAATGGCCAGCATTGTTTTGTGGACTTCATTAATCTCCCAGTCAACAGCTTACTGTGGGGGGCAACAAAATTCTCTTGGCCTAGGATTTACTGATCAGAGTACATGGTTTTTAGGTTAAGCTTTTTCCACCTTCTGTCTGAAGAGTTTTCACTCCCCCTTTACTAGTGGTTATAACTTGTAAGAATGGTAGTCAGATTGAGGGATTCAGACAGGAACTGACTCATGCTGCCTTGATTTTTGGGTAATTTTTTCCTCACCATCTTTACCCCCTACTGCTCCAAGCCCCTCCTACCCCCAACATACCATCTCTCCCCCAACATGTCTGGGAAAGCCTGTTTCTCCTCCTACAACATTTCTTCTCTCTCCTGATCTCATTCTAGTTTTATGCCCATGTTTCTGCTGCTTTCTACCATTTGTATTCATCTCCAATTGATACTAGTTAGGAACCACATATGAGAGGGTATATGTAGCTGCTTGTCTTTCTGTGCCTGTTTGACCTCACAATGATATTTTTCCAACACCACACATTTACCTACATATTTCATTATTTCAGTTTTCTTTACTGATCAGTAGAATTCCATTGTGTATTTCGTACCACATCTTCATTGTCTATTCATCTGGGCTGATTCCAGTTCCTAGCTATTGTGAATAGAGCAATCACAAACATGGCTGAGCAATACCTCTGTAGTAAATATTTCTGTCTTTAGGGTGTATGCCCAGAAGAGGTATTGCTGGATCAAATGGAATACATATTTTCATCTTTTTCAGGAGTCACCCTACTGATTTCTGCAGTGATTGTACTAGTTTGTTTTCCCACCAGCAGTGGATAAAAGTTCCTCTTTCCCCACAGCCTCGCCTGCACGTGCTGTCATTCGATTTTTTGATGAATGCCATCCTGACTGGAGTGAGATGAAATCTCAGAGTCATTTTAATTTGTATTTCTCTGATGACTAAAGATTTTTCAACTTATCCTTGAGTGTGTAATGACCATTTGTATTTCTTCCTTTGAGAATTCTCTGCTCAAATCTTTACCCTATTTTGTGATTGGGTTTTTTTTTATTGTTTAGTTTTTGAATTCTTCGTTAATTCTAGATATTAGACCTTTGTTGGAGGCATAGCTGGTGAAGAGTTTCTCCTATTCTATGTCTATTTACTTTGTTAATGATTTGCTTGTCTGTACAGTAGCCTTTTAGTTTAATGAGGTCCCAGGGGTGGAATGTTGATCTAATTTCCTGTGCTACTGGGGTCTTATTCAGGAAGTATGCCCCTATGCCTATATCATGGAGTATTCTCCCCATTTTTTCTTCTAGTTGTATTATAGTTTCAGGTCTTTAATCTACTTAAAGTTTACAAAGAAAATGCCAAATATGGAGGCTGGGGCATGGCTCAACAGGTAAGAATGCAAAGGAGGGTCCAATTCTCCCTGAGGTGGATCCCTAAGCACCCACATAAACCACTGTGTGTGACCATGCATGCCTATAATTCTAGAGAACGGAGAATTACCCAGGCTTTCTGGTTAGCCAATCTGGCCTAAAATGGCTACTCTGGGTGCTGTGAGAGATCTATTTCAAGGAAACATCTGGAAGAGCTATAAGAGGATACTCAGCATCCTTCTCTGGCCTCTGCAAGTAAGGACATGGGACACACACATATCACATGTGAAAGAGAGAACAAAAGAAAGAAAGAAAGAAAGAAAGAAAGAAAGAAAGAAAGAAAGAAAGAAAGAAAAGGAAAGAAAGGAAGGAATGAGGAAGGAAGGAGAGAGGGAGGAAGGGAAGAAAGGAAAAGAAAATGCCAAACAGGTTTTCACTATGTTGTGTCCCACACTGTCTAGAACTCACAGTCCTCCTCCCTCTGCCTCTCAGACATCAGCATTACTGGCGTGGGCCACTATACCTGGCCTTTTCTTCTGTTCTTACTTGGATTTTTTTCCCTACTGTGTCTGTAGACCCTCATTTAATGTACCACACACTATATCATACTGGTATTTTAATTTTCTTAATCTGTTGTGGAATACTTAGGTCTTTCTCTCTCCACTGTACAATTCTCTCCTGCTACAAAGGAAATAGTACTGCCCTTAGGGGAAGAAGTTCCAAGATCAGTAGCAGTTTTGTTCCTTGGTAAGTACTATCTGTTTTCTCAAAAGTAAAAGTAGGTAATGATCATATTTTTCCATTGCCTCCTTGGGTTCTACATGGCTCAAATGGAGTTTTAGTATGAAAGTTCTGGGTCAACTCTAAGTGACTATTGAAAAAGGAATTATCAAAAAAAGACTACTGTAGAAGACAAGCAAAAAAAATGATAAGGTTATTATTGAAAAATATCACTTATAGCATGATATGAATTCTTTCCAATTTTTTCTATGCATATAAAGAATGTATTATTTAATAAAAACTCGATTTATATTGTTTTGCATCTTGTATCATATTTAAATTTTTGTGACTCCCCATTTGCTGCTAATAAATACTGTATTACATGTTAATGGTAAGTGACCTCATAGTATTTTGTTAGGAAAGTGTTATGACATCAATATCGTAATTTGGGAAATTTAGGTTATCTTAATATTTTCATGATAGAATGAGCTTTCAATCATTTCTAATTATTTCCTTAGGTTATATTCCTAGAAGTAGTATTCAAGGTCAAAAGTCAAAAATACATAAATCACATAGTATACCTTGTCAGATTCCCCTCTGAAAAGATTACAGCAATTGCCTGGCATGGTGGTGCACACTTTTAATCCCAGCACTCAGGAGCTGAGATCGAAGTATTGCTGTGAGTTCGAGGCCTGCCTGAGACTACATAGTGAGTTCCAGGTCAACCTGGTATAGAGTGAGACCCTACCTGGGAATCCTTCCACCCCGCCCCCCACCAAAAAAATAAGATTACAACAATGCATACTCACACCACAAGTTTAAATGGGGATTCTTTCTCCCAAGCTAGATATCACTTGATGTTATAATTTTCCCTTATTTCTCTTACTTGTCAGTTTTGTAGGTCAAAATAACCTTCTTGTTCTTGATTTACCCAGTGCTGTAAAATCTTGGTCTTGACTTAATATCATAGCTCTTTTCATTGAGGAAGAATCCTTGCTTTTGGCCCCCAACTAGGGAGATCTATAATATACCTCTGTCCACTTCATTTTACTATACTTATTTTAATTCATCTTGCTAGTGGTCATGTTGAAATTTTTAACAACATATTCAAATATATTTTTCTGATCCTCCTGCCTTGGCCTCTTCAGCAATTTCCTACCAGTATGTGCCACCACATACTGCCTCCCACTGACTAGTCTTAGCTTATTTTTATGTCTCTCTGCTCCACTCCAAGTTTGGCTGATGGTTTTCTACCTATAGCTATTAAGTCATATCCATTAATCCCAAACACAATTCTTCCAGGCCAGAGAGAGTCTGAGATGATGAATGGACAGGATGGAGCATGCACTCTACAAATTATCTCTAATAAGTCATTTTAAGTGAGATTAAAGAAGACTTTACCATCTCATTTTACCTACTCAAGGTGTCACGAAAGATGTCAAGTGTCCACAGTGTATGTAACCATGAAAAACAACTGCGAGCTCAGCTTGGTGGGAGGTCTCACTTTCCATCTCTCCTCCTCTTGCTGCATCCCCTTCATTCTGAAACCTTTGTCACAATGCAGTCTTATGATACAGAAATCTATATTTGAGACTCATGAAATGGCCACCTTGAGACTGGAATCTCTCTGTCCCACTTGGAAATTCCAAGAATATACTGCACTTGAATGAGTTTGAGTCAAACAACAACCAACCCCTAGTCAAACTGAGTACAGATAAGGATAAAACTACTGGGAAGAAATTCAACTGCCTCATTCTATGGGCTGTGATTATTTCTTAGAGGAAACCCCCCACCGAATAGGCATCTCTGGAACATCCAGGAAAACAAAAATATTAACACATTAGCAAATCAGTGTGGTGGCTCGCACCTGTAATCCCAACACATAGGAGACTGAGGTGAGAGGATCATGATGAGTTTGAGGCCAGCCAGCCTCAGCAACAGAGTGAGTTCTATATCAGTGTGGGTTATAGTGAAACCCTGCTTCAGGAAAAAAAAAAAAAAAGGACTGGAGATATAGTTCAGTAGTTAAGTCACTTGCCTGCAAAACCTAAGAACCTGGGTTAGATTCCCCAGGACCCACATAAAGCCATATGCATAAGGCGGTGCATGTTTTCAGTGGCTTAGAGGCCCCAGCATGCTCATTCTCTCCCTCTCTCTCTCTCTGTCTCCCTCTGTTTTTCTCTCTGTCTTCTGCCTCTTTCTCTCTGTCATAAATATATAAATAAATAATCTTATAAGGAGGAAAAAAAACAACATTAGTGTAAGTAGTATGTGAATAAAATGTGAAAATCAACAAGTATAATGATTCTCATCTGAGTAGGTTTTTCAACCTACACTTGCCTACCCTGACCTACTAAATCAGAATCTCTGGGGCAAAGAAGATGATGGGCAATTGCAGTTGGATACAATGAGGCTCATGAAAAGGAAGTAATTTGGTGTCACTCATCAATTACAGAAGTAACTGGGATTAAAACTCATAACTTTTTGCAGTAGTGGTGTCTGTGTGAACTATGCCACACTCATGCAGACAAGAACCAGGCACTAGAAGAGGTAGAGGTTGGGGAACTTTCTTTTGTTTATGTTTTGTTTTTTCAGTGTTGAGTATTGAGCCTAGGGCTTTCCACAATGGGTGAGTACATACTACTCAGCTTTTTATATGTACTTGCAGAATGGAAATGAATTTGGAAAAATACAAATGTTCTGGGCAATATAGAATTGCTTCAGGGATTTTCCCATATTTTACTATTTAAATGATCCAAGGTTTTGCAGCTTCCCTGGGTCTGTCCATTCTGTTCTCTGGGCTCAAAGTGGTCAGCTCTGACCAAGAGAGTAGGATGATTAGAACACTGGCTCTGCCCTGTAAGCAAGTCTTATACCTGTGGTTAGAGGTGTCATTATAGAAGTAACTAGAATTTCTTCTTTTCCGCTCCCCAGTCTCTCTCCACTACCTACTTATCATCTGTTCAAGTTTTTAAAAACTGGACCTTAAAATATATATGTAGAGTCAGATCATCATAATCTGTAGATCTTGATTTACTCTTACAATTGATCTCTTTTCCTTTATACCTTGCTTGTTTTAAAAACAATATATAATATGCCTTCCTGAATTCACAAACCAAGACAAACACCAGGAATTTTGGCAATAACTTACACATATCTGTGCTCCTCCCCATATTCTTCCACCCACCCAATCTGAATGCTGTGTTGATCATCCCTTTGTTTTCCTTGTAGGTGGTCCTTCCATCTGTGTTTACAATAAACATTCCTCAAATTTAGTTATTTTTAACTTCACAAAAGGATGGTATATTGTTTATGATATCTGAATAGTTTTTTTTTCTTTTCTTTTTTTTTTTTTTTTTTTACTTGCAGTGAAAAAACCTGGTGAACGTCATTTTAATCAAGACATCAAAGTGAACTTCATCAGCTATGTGACATCAGCTATGCTTGATAGGATGCAAGAAAAGAAACAGTGTGTGACTTCTGGGAGAGTCTTGCCAAAGACAAATCACCTGAATCAAATCATCAAACATCCAACAAACCCATCTTGGGAAGCATTCAATGAAATGCTCTGCAGTAATCTTCAAAAGCATAAAAGTCACAGAAAGTCAAAGAAAAAAGAAACCTGAAGATTGTTCCAGAAAGAGATGAAAAAGACATGACAGTCAATGCCATTTATAATTCTGAACTAGACTCCTTTGCTCTACAAGGCAGTTTGGAACAATTGATAACTTTAAATGAGGTTTTAGGATTACATGATAGTGAAAGATTAATGTCATTTTCTGATGTTGCTACTATTATATTTATACTAGAGAATGTCTGTGCATGTGAAAAACATACTGCAATGTATTTATGATTGATAGAGTAGCAGATTGGCAACTGAGTCAGAAAAAAGTATTTGGACTACACTTGCAACTTTTATGCAGGTTTGCAATGGTTTTTTTTTTTTTTTTTTTTTTTTTTTTTTTTTGGTTTTGCGAGGTAGGGTCTCACTCTGGTCCAGGCTGACCTGGAATTAACTATGTAGTCTCAGGGTGGCCTCGAACTCTCAGCGATCCTCCTACCTCTGCCTCCCGAGTGCTGGAATTAAAGGCGTGCACCACCATGCCCGGCATGCAATGGTTTTTAAATAAATCAAAATAAATAAACAGGTTTGTTGCCAAAATTTATCTAGATTTTACATATCATTATAGCTTACATATTTTGACTATTGAATAAATTTGTGTGCGTGTGTGTGTGTTCATGTGTGGGTAGGTGCACATTCACATGTGTGAGGAGACCAGAGAGCAACTTCGAGTGTGATTCCTCAGTTACAGTCTGCCTTTTGAGAAATGCTGTGTCACTGGCCTGGAACTCACCATGTAGGCTAGACCAGCTAGCCAGCTAGCACTGAGGATCCACCTGTCCCCGAATGCCCAGTGCTGGAGCATGACATGTGGCCTTTAAAAAGTGGGTTCAGGGAATTGAACTCAAGTCTTCATGCTTACAAGGTGTGGTAGTTTGATTGGATGTCCCCCAATAGATTCGGGGGGTTATTAAGGTTTTATATCTCCAGTTGCCTGGCTGCAGGAGGTATTCCCTTTGAGCAGATCCTAAGGTCCACACCTAAGGTGTGGGGGCAGATCTGAATTCCAGCCTAAAGATGTGTAGAGTGTCTGAGTTCTTCTGGGGTTCCCAGAGTGTGCTTGTTTATAATGGTGGTGGTATTTCTCTCCGCATGGATCTGTGAAAGGGTGGCAGCTTCTTCCACCATTATGAAACTTCCCCTGGATCTGTAAGCTTCAAATAAATATCATTCCCCCCATAAACAGTACCTGGTTTGGAAGTTTATCCCAGTAATGTGAAGCTGTCTATGCCACAAGGCAGATGCTTTACCAAGTGAGCTATTTCCCCAATTCCTGAATAATATGATAGGAGAAATATTATTTAATAACATTTATCCATTTTTATCAGTCGATATTTGAAATTTTCCACTTTTGCTACAGTGAACATTATTTTTTATGGTCTCCTGGTAAGTTAATCTTATTTACCTATTAGTAAAATCACCAGGTCACAGGCTATGTTAATTTTCTCTAGCTGCTGCAACAATAGACACACACAAACACAAGGGCTTAACAAAGCATGTGCTTATTTATTTTCATTATTGGGGAAGTTAGAAATCCAAAGTGAGATGTGAGGGGCCAGCATCAATCTGCTCCTGCTTCACGTCCTAGAGGAGGAGTTGCTCTTGCCCTTTTCTGTGTCCAGGGCTACTGGTATGTCTGGATGTGTGGTCAGTTCTTTGATCACCAACCCAGTGTGCTCCCATCATCAATGATATCATCATCTTCTCTGATTTTATTTTCTTTGCATTACACAATAATTACCCAATAATCCAAGATCATCCCTTGGTGGACAAATCCCCATTTACCCTGCAAAGAATCATTCACAGATATATGTATGGAGCAATATTTGGCCTACTGTACAAGGTAAGTAAATGTTTAAATTTGAATCTATTTGAAAGTACATCACTAAAGTTGAGCTAGTAAGGGCCTACTTTTTACATGGCAAATATCCTGAGGAGGAGACAAAAAATATTCCTTATTTCAAATGTCTCAAAATAATCTCTTATACCCACTGTTTCATCTACTCTAATTCTGTGTGAAGTAGTTGGGGCAATGATATTAGAAAATTATTGATGTTGGGTTAAAGATATTAGATTCTTTGAGGTATAGAAGTAGATTAACATTATTTTCTTTCTATTTTTCTTTGGGTAGGGGACAGAGTCTTATGGAACCCTGGATTGTCTGGAACTCACTATACAGATGAAAATGACCTTGAATTACTGATCCTTTTGTCTCTTACCTC
This sequence comes from Orientallactaga sibirica, assembly GCA_036365145.1. Lineage (NCBI taxonomy): Eukaryota > Metazoa > Chordata > Mammalia > Rodentia > Dipodidae > Orientallactaga > Orientallactaga sibirica. The sequence goes on from JAEOAD010000006.1 coordinate 51,132,728, forward strand.
CCAAGTGCTGGGATTACTAGTGTGCACCACCATTCATGACCAAGAACCTCGTGTTTTCTAAACTTATATCAACATTTTAGAGAAGAAGAAAAGGACTTGAAGGGCAACTATTCTGGATCATACAAGCAGTAAACCATCAGAACAAAATCAAGGTTTTCCTTCCACAAGATTATATGGAAAGACCATGTTGGCACAATTGTCACCACTTTAGAACCAAACTCTAAATCAAGCTTAAAGACATTCTACAGTTAAACTTCCATTATCTGATATGGGAACAGCTGGAGGATCTAAGTACATCTTGCTGTTATGCAATTGGAGTAGAAACTCCTAATTTTCTTAGCCATGTAAGCAGGTGAGTGAATGAGTGAATATCAGGTCCCTATTGCATCTTATCCATATTTAATCACACTAAACTATTAAGCTTTGACTTCAGGTACAAGTGCTAATGAAACCCACCTTTGGTCTAGGTCTGAAAAAGAAATGGGAGTTCTGCTGGAATGGGAAGGCAGATTAGTGAAGATTTTCCTGGCCAGGAGGTAGAAATGTGCAGTATAAATCAAACCAGTGCGTATGCAATAGGCAATACACTGCCGAGATGGGTATTCCCTGTTACTTATGGCACGTTCAGCTATAGAAAGCCCTGGATATCTGCAGGAATGCACCAGAACTTCAACTTGCTCAATCTCAGGAGAGCATTTTCCTTCTCCAGTCCTGCTTTCTTACCCAACACATACAGGGTTTAGGCCAGATCTGTCAGTAATTTCCTGCTCTGATATTCTATTCAAGTGCAGATATTCTACACTACCACACAGAATGGAACTCAAAGTTACCCAGTGTTTTCAAAGGAAAAATTGTTGTTTCCTGTTGCCCTTAGTTGCAGTTTCTGGATGTTCTATGGAAATGTCATTTCTTTACAGGACATACATTATTTAGAATACGGAGAATGTATAAAGTTGAGCAAAATTTCCCACAATAGTTCCACAGGTCACTAGTCATATTAGACTACTTTCAAAGAAAATTCCAAATGTAGAAAATATGCCCCCCTTACAACAGTAACACAAGATGAAACGTCTAGAAATAAACTTAAGAAATGCATGATATCTATAAGATGAAAAGTTTAAAACCCTTTTGAGCAATTCAAAAAGACTTGAACACACTAAAAAGGCGTCCTGTACGGTTAGGAAGAAAACCACAACCTCAAAAAGATGTCTCCCTCAGTAGATAAAGATGAAAAACAATCTCATAGATATATCAACTGTATTTTTTTGTTCTTTTCTTTGTTAAGTAAGGGGTGTACTAACTAGTTCTAAATTTCATTTTGAAAAATAAACAAAAGTATACATCCAGAAGTATTTAGAAGTGATATGGGAACTAGAACTACAAGACATGGAAATGTGCAATAAGGTCTTAGAAATTAAAACAATGTGTGTTGATCATGAAGAGAAAATTATTAGGGTAAAAATTGTAAGTTTAAGCCACTTAAACTTATGAATAAGCCTGAATATGCATGCTGACAATAAAAAACTGGTAGAATCTTAATTCATCAGGAACAAAACTAAAAAAACATTAATTAATAATCTAGGGAAATGAATATATAAACTATCTTTTACTTAATATAAATTTCAAAATAACCATGTATTTAAAAATAAAAATGAAAATAAAAGTATTAAAAAGAATCATGGGTGAATTCTATAATTTCATAGCAGGGAAATAAATCTCTAACTATAACTTTAAAGATATCAGAACCTGAAAATAATTTTGACTAATAAAACAATTATGGGGCTGGAGAGATGGCTTAGTTGTTAAGGCATTTGCCTGTGAAGCCTAAGGACCCAGGTTTGATTAACAAGTAACCATGTAAGCCATATACACATGGCAGTGCATGCATCTGGAGTTTATGTGCAATGTCTAGAGGCCCTGGCATGCCCATTATCTACCCCATCTCTCTAGCTGCCTCTTTCTCCCCCCCTTAAATAAATAAAAATAATTTTAAAAAAATTTCAAAGAAAAAAGTCATATTTTGAGTTGGAGAGATGGCTTAGTGGTTAAGGCACTTGTCTGCAAAGCCAAAGAACCCAGGATTGATTCTACAGGACCCATGTAAAGGCAGATGCAGAAGTGGAACATGCATATGGTGTTCACTTGCAGTGGCTGGAGGCCTGGTGTGCCCATTGTTTTTCTTTCTATCTCTCTCAAATAAAAATTTAAAAACTTCTGGATGGCCAAAATGCCATTGTAAGAAATAAAGGGAAGGCTGAAGATGTGCCTCAGTATTAGAGGCTGTGTCTAGCATGTGCAAGACCCTGAGTTTGATCCCTAGCACCACAATAAAATAAAATAAAATAAAATAAAATAAAATAAAATAAAATAAAATAAAACAAAACAAAATAAAACAAAATAAAAAAACAACAAATAACAAACTGGGGAAATATTTTCAAATCATATAAAAAGACATTCTCTAAAACATAATTAACCTTTACAAATAAATTTTAAATAGCCAAAAGTGCAAGATTCATGAAAAGTTCATAGAAAGAGATACATAAATGGCTCTTAAACATAAGAAAAAATGTTCAGCCTCATTCATAAGAAAATAAAAATAAAGCTGGGTGTGGTGGGGCATGCCTTTAATCTCAGCACCCAGGAGGCAGAGGTACAAGGATTGCTGTGAGTTTGAGGCAACCCTGAGAGCACATAGTGAATTCCAGGTCAGCCTAGGCTAGAGTGAAACCTGAACTAAAAAAAAAAAAATGAAAAGAAAATATAACTATAATGAAAAACAACATTCTTCACCTATCACTTTGGCAAAGCTTCAAAAATATACAATATTTTCACACATGCTGCATGTATGCACATTAACATATTTCATGTCTTGGGTTTTATAGCACACATATAAATTATTTATATGTATGAAAGCAACAAACATAACACAAGAAGAAAGTTATGTCTGAAGTAGAGAAATTTTATTGCCCCACAACACCTAGCCCCACCACTGCCTCAACATACCAGGGATTCAGATTGTGAGAAGTATGCAAGTTTCACTTGGCACACTGTATTGATAGGAGCACCAGACTCCATGCATAGACAGTGGAGATAGCAACACAAGTGTGATAAAGAAGTCTGAACCTGAGTATTCTCATCTCTTTCAGTCTTTCCACCGTGCCATTGCTAAGACAAGCTATAGAGGAACTTGATGCAGTACCATATGGGATATGAAAAGTTAAACACAGGTGGTAGGGGCCCTCACACTCCTGAAGAGCCTCAATCACAGAAAGACATGAGCAGACTGACTGATTTCCCAAAGCATAGAGATAGGCCTGTAATTTTCAACCCATGGAAATCAGATGGGAGAATTCTGGCAGAACGTGGTCTTCAGCCACAGAAATCCTTCTCTATGGAAGGAAACACTGTCATAACTTGTTTGAGTTACTGCAACTAAAAACCCTCCCCTACACCTGTGGAGACTGATTAAAAAAAAGACAATGCAAGAAGTGGGGTAATGGGAGAGTCTACAGATTCTCAACCATGAAAATATATTACTATTTTCTATTTTCTTATATTGCTTATTGTTGCAGTTACCTTCTCATTGCTGGGACAAAATATATGACAAGACTGGAGTTTGCTTCCAGTGGCTAGAGGCTCTGGCACACCTATTCTCTCTTTCTAATAAATAAATAAATAAATAAATAAATAAATAAATAAATAAATATAAAATCTTTAAATATATATATATGACAAGAAGCAGCTAATGGGAGGAAGGGGTTTATTTTAGATTTACAGTTCCTAGGGGAAGTTTTTTGATGGTGGAGAAAGCAGGGCAAAGCAGAGGCTGGATATCATATCTTGCTACAGTACTTGGAATGTAGCTGCAAGAGTGAGCTAGTTGGGCTATTATACATCATTGTCCATCCCCAGTGACACACCTGTTCCAGGAAGATGTTATATCCCAAGGGATCTACCAGCTGGGAAGTATCAGACTTAATTACAAACACATGAGGCTATGGGGAACATTTCAAAGTTAAACCACTACACTCATTTTTTAATTTTATTTATTTTTTTTGGTTTTTCAAGCTAGGGTCTTGCTGTAGCCCAAGGCTGACTTGAAATAACTATGCAGTCACAGAATGGCCTTGAACTCACAGCAATTCTCCTACCTCTGCTTCCTGAGTGCTGGGATTAAAGGTGTGCACCACCCCTTCCAGCTCATATCTTAAATTAATTATGAACTTTACTATATGAACATATTGCATATTGGTCATACTCCCATGAAGTTAGACTCTTATATCACCTGTCCCCTGCCCCCATTCCACTGCTCTTCCTCAGTTGGGTTATTGGTATTCACTGTATGGTCATGAATGCATAAGTCAGTCTCACAGTGTGTGTGTGTGTGTGTGTGTGTGTGTGTGTGTGTGTGTGTGTGAAGGGGAGGAACAGTGCCTCAGTATACTCCTATCCACATTGTGGCTCTTTCTTCTCCCTCTTCCGCAATGTACTCTGAGCCTTGTTGGGTGTGTTACAAGTCTTTTTTAATGTTAAGCCTTCTGCATCCTCTGAATTTCTGCCTTGATGAATTTTGAGTTTCCTCAGTGTCTACCATCTCCTTGGAGGAGGTTGTCAGGCTAGTAGTGAGAGCAGCACTCACGTTTAAATCACCATTTCCTTTATGATGTCTCTTGAGCCCTGGAAGATGTGATAGAGATGACTCTTTTGATACTAGACAGTTGGCTATCTTTTCATGCTGATGGATCTCAACAGTATTCACTGCCATCTGTGAAAAAAAAAAAAAAAGAAGATTCTTTAACCAGAGTGAGCACAGTATGGATCAAAAGGTAGAAGCACAGTCTTTCAAAACACTTTTTGCTGGGCATACCATACCCTCTCTTCTTAGCCAAAGAACAATGGAACCTCCCTGTAGAGTCTATGACCTTCCTGTTTCTAGCTTTATTACATTATAGTCAGATATAATATTATAATATATATAATATATATTATAGTCAGATATAATATAGGGAGTTATGTCAAATTTCCTAAATTTATGTAGATTTACTTTATTCTTAATATATATTCTATTTTTCTCTTTTCCTTCTTTTTTTAAAGGTAGGATCTCACTTTAGCTCATGCTGACCCAGAAATCACTATGTAGTCTAAGGGTAGCCTTGAACTCTCAGTGATCCTCCTACCTCTGCCTCCCAAGTGCTGGGATTAAAGGCATGTGTCACCATGCCCAGCTTTATGCATTCTATTTTAAAAATATTTTTATACATTTGCAAGGAGAGAGAAAGAGAGGGAGAAGGAGAAAGAGAGAGAGGAGAACGAGTACACCAGGGCCTCTAGCCTCTCCATCGAACTCCAGATGCATGTGTCACTTTAGCATCTGGCTTTACATGGGTACTGGGCAACAGGCAAAAGCCTTAACTGCTGAGCCATCTCTCCAACCTTATATGCTCTATTTTAAAGAAGGTTCCATGAGCTGCTGAAAAGAATGTGTATTCTGTAGAGTTAGTATGGAATATTCTACAGGTATCTGTTAAGTCCATTTGGTTTGTGGTGTTGTTATAATTTCTTTTTCTTTTCTGTAGTCTCTTGGATATGTTTTTCATCTCTCCAGTGTGGAGTTTTCCATGCAGTGTCTGTAGGACTGGCTTAGTGCTCTTACATTCAAAATGCTGGCTTTTATTCAAATGCTGGCTTTTATCATGAAAAGTCTTTCTTTTACTTTCTATTTGAAAGGATAATTTTGCTGGGTAGAGTAGTTTGGGTTGTTAACCATTTTCTTAAAATTTGAAATACTCTATTCCAAGCCCTTCTGACTTTTAGAGGTTCCATTGAAAACACCAGAGATGATTCTGGTTAGCTTCCCTTTCTAAGTAACAAGATGTTTTTTTCTCTTGCAGCTGATAGAACTTTCTGTTTTATATATTTAGTGTTTTAACTATAATGTGACCTGGGAAATTCCTTCTCTGGTCCTGTCTATTTCATGTTCTGTATGCCTCCTATACCTGGAAAGCCTCTCTTTTGTAAGATTAGGAAATTTTTCTTGAATATATTCTCTATGCCTTTGGCCTGTACTTCTTCACCTTCTTGTATGGCCATGATTCAAAGTCGGTCTTTCTAAGGTGCCCCACATTTACCTCATGTTCTGTTTGTGTAGTTTTTAATATCTTTTTTATTTGTCATTGATTTTGGAGTCTCAGTCTATTTCATCTATCTTGTCCTTAAGCTCTGATAGTCTGTTTTGCCCCATTCTCTCTTCTCTACATCCAGACAAGAAACTACACTTTAGAATCCACAAGATGGAATGAGGAGATAAACATTAAAGGAATAGAGAATCTACTCAATGAAATTGCAGGTAAAAAGTTACCAATCTTAAGCCGGGCGTGGTGGCGCACGCCTTTAATCCCAGCACTCTGGAGGCAGAGGTAGGAGGATCACCGTGAGTTTGAGGCCACCCTGAGACTACATAGTTAATTCCAGGTCAGCCTGGACCAGAGTGAGACCCTACCTTGAAAAAAAAAAAGTTACCAAGCTAGAGAAAGAAATATATATTCAAACAGAAGAGACATTTAGAACCAAGATAGACATGACTATTGAAAAACCTATCCAAATTATTATAGTTCAGATGTCAAATCTAAAGCAAGGAAATACTATTAAAAGCTTTAAGTGAGAAACACAAACTTTCCTAAAAGGCAGAACATTGGCTATCTCATAAACAACCTAGAAAGGCAGTGAAGCCTGCAGCCATGTATGCCAAGCCTCAAAAGTAAGTAATTGCCAATGGAGAGCTCTATATGTAACACGCTGTAAGCTTGACAGAGAACTACACTGGAGGTCAGTTGGACAGTTAAGTCCATTTCTAAAGAATATTCCATCCAGAAGCAGAATACACATCATTCTCAGTAGACTATATAACATTCTCTAAAATAGATAAAATTCTAGGCCACTTATCTAGACTTCCCAAATAAAAGAATCAGATTAATATCTTGTAACTTGTCATGTAATAGTGCAATGAAACTATAAATTAATAATAAGAAAAATAATATATATACACTTATATTTATTTGTCATATATATATATATATATATATATATATATATATATATATATATGGCAAATAAATGGAGACTGAATAACAGTCAGTCATTGAAGAAATCATGGAGGATGTTGAAATTTTTCTAGAATCAAATGAAAATGAAACCACAATTTATCACATACTGTTAGAATAATCTAAGAGCATTTTAAGAATAAAGTTTATAGCTATGAGTGCTTACATTAAAAAAATCAGAAAGCCTTCAAATAACACAATGATGAGACATAGTGTCTTTAAAAAAGCCAAGGGGAAGCCCGGCATGGTGGCACATGCCTTTAATCCCAGCACTTGGGAGGCACAGGTAGGAGGATCACTGTGAGTTTGAAGCTGCCCAGAGATTACATAGTGAATTCCAGGTCAGCCTGAGCTACAGTGAGACCTTACCACAAAAAAAAAAAAAAAAAACAACAAAAAACAACAACAACAAAAAAAAAAAAAAAACAAGGGGGGTGGGCTGGAGAGATAGCTCAGCTGTCAAAGTACTTGCCTACAAAGGCTTATGGCCTGGGTTTGATTCCGCAGTACACACATGAAGCCAGATGTGCAAAGTGGCACATGCATCTGGTGTTTGTATGCAGTAGTACTGACATACCCATATTCTCCCTTTCTCCTTCTCTCCTTGCAAAGAAATTAAATAAAAATATTTAAAAAGCCAAGCCAAACCTGAAAACAGTAGATGACAAGGGATAACAAGGGATAATGGAAATAAAAAGAGCAGTACATAAAGTTGATAAAAAAGAGTCAATTCTTTTTTTTTGTTTGTTTGTTTTTTGTTTTTTCAAGGTAGGGTCTCACTCTAGCTCAGGCTGACCTGGAATTTACTATGTAGTCTCCAGGCGGCCTCTAACTCACGGCAATCCTCCTATCTCTGCCTCCCATGTGCTGGGATTAAAGGCATGTGCCACCACGCCCAGCAAGAGTTGATTCTTTGAAATAAAATAAACAATATTGACAAACCCCTAGTCAAACTCACCAAATGAAAAAGGGAGAAGACCCAAATTAATAAAATTAGAGATGAAAGGATGAATGTTTATCCATATTCCAATAAAACACACAGAAACATTAGAAAACCCTTTGAAAACTTATATTCCAAAAAACTAAAAAATCTAGAAGAATTAAATAATTTCCTTGACATGCTTAACCAACACTAAATTTAGATGGAAACTACTTGCACAGATTCATAGCACTCAATGAGATTGAAGCAGCAGTAGCAGTAATAGCAAGCTTCCCAGCAATCAAAAGTCCAAGACCAGAAGGATTTACTGCTGAATTCTACCAAACCTTTACAGAAGAGTTGGCACCAATGCTTCTCCAACTGTTTCATAAATTAGAAAGTGAAGGAATGCTACAAACTCATTTCACAAAACCAGCATTAGAAATGGAGAGCTGGTTTAGCAGTTAAGGTACTTGCCTGTAAAAGCCAAAACAACCCAGGTTCAACTCCCCAGGACCCATATTAGCCAGATGCACAAGGTGACACATGCATCTGGAGTTTGTTTGCAGCAGCTGGAAGCTCTGGAATGCCCCTTCTCTCTTTCTATCTCCCTCTCCCGCTCCCCATCTCTGGGCCTCTTTCTCTCAAATAAATAAAAACAAAATAAAATGAAATGAAAAACCAGCATTACCCTGAGGCTATAACCAGATATGCATACAACAAAGAAAATGTAGACTAATTTCCCTGATGAACAGACACAAAAATATCCATGAAATTCTTGCAAATCTAATTCAATGACACATTAATTGGATCATATACCATGAACAACTGGTCTTTAAAATTTTTTTAAATTTTATTATTTTTTTTAACTGACAACTTTTTAAACTGTAGACAATATCCCATGTTATTTCCCTCCCTCCCCCCACTTTCCCCTTTGAAACTTCACTCTCCATCATATCCCCTTCCCCTCTCAATCAGTCTCTCTTTTCAGTTTGATGTCATGATCTTTTCCTCCTATGAGGGTCTTGTGTAGGTAGTGCCAGGCACTGTGAGGTCATGGATATCCAGGCCATTTTGTGTCTGGAGGAGCATGTTATAAGGAGTCCTACTCTTCCTTTGGCTCTTACATTCTTTCAGTCTCCTCTTCTGTAATGAACCCTGAGCCTTGGAAGGTAGGTTTGAGATGTTTCAGTGCTGAGCACTCCTCTGTCACTTCTTCTCAGCACCACAGTGTCTTCTGAGTCATCCCAAGGTTGCCACTATCTGAAAAGAGAAGCTTCTCTAACCAAAAGTGAGAGTAGCATTAACATATGGGTATGGACATTAAGAGAAGTGCTTACTGGGCAGTTTGGTGAGCATAGTATATACGTTTAGAGAGACACCAGTAGACATTACACCCTTACGGCTCATGACTACCCCTATGGTATGTTTTCAGTATCAGGGATGTGTTCCCTCCCATATAGCGGGCCTCCAATCCAATTAGAGAGAAGTTGGTTTCCCCCATAACAGATATGCCACTATTGCACCCGTTGGCTCATTTGGCCCGGCTGGCCAAATTTAAAGCTTGCAGTGTCCACTGTTGAGTACCTTCATTGGTGTTTTCTCTCTCCCATTGAACTGCATGCAGCATAGCTTTTTCCAACTTTCTGTCAGCTGGTCCTCATGGAGGACACTTTCAGCTCAGCTCCTAAAAATATTTTTAAAATATTTATTTATTTGAGTTCCAGCATCCTGCCACTGCAAACAAACTTCAGAAACATGTGCCACTTTATACATCTGGCTTTATGTGGGTATGGAAGACTCAACCTCAGACCATCAGGCTTTGAAAGCAAGTGCCTTTAACTGCTAAGGTATCTCTCCAGACAGACCAACTGGTTTTATTTCAGGGATATAAGGTTAGTTCAACATTCACAAATCAATAAATGTAATTCAGAACATAAATAAAGTTAAGGATAGAAGTCACATGATCATCTCAATCAGTGCATAACTTTGTGATGTTCAACATCTACCTGTATGATAAAAGTTCTGAAGAAATTATAAATAGACAGAACAGTCCTCAACATAGGCTATATATGCCAACACTATAGCCAACATTGTGGTAAGTGGGGAAAATAATGAGTGCATTTCTTTTCAAATCTGGAATGAAACAAGCATGCCCATTCTCCACTTTTTTTTTTTTTTTTTTTTTTTTTTTTTCAAGGTAGGGTTTCACTCTAGCCCAGGATGACCTGGAATTTACTATGTAGTCTCAGGGTGGCCTCGAACTCTCAGTGATCCTCCTGCCTCTGCCTCCCAAGTGCCCACGCCAAGCTTCCATTCTCTACTGGTATTCAATATATTGCTCTAAGTTTGAGCTAGAATAATAAGAGAAGGAAAGAAAAGGATGCACGTAATAAATGAAGCCAAATTATTCCTATGTGCAAACAATCTTGTCCTATATTTTAAGACTCTATCAGGTAATGCTAATGTTTAATAAATGCTTTCAAGAAAATAGCAATAGAGCTGGAGAGGTTGCTCAATGGTTAAAGGCACTTGCTTGCAAAACTTGATGATCAGGATTTGATTCCCCAGTATGCACATAAACCCAGATGTGGCATGTAAATGTGGAGTTCACTCGCAGTAGCAGGAGACCCTAGCACATCTTTCAAATAAATGAAATAAATTTTTTTAAAATCCATAGACAAAATCTATATTCAAAATTGGTAGCTTTTATATAAATCAATCATGAATAAACTTGCTGAGTAAGAAGCTGGTGGAAAGATCACATTCAAAATAACTTCCAGTTAGCCAGGTGTGGTGGCACACGCCTTATTCCCAGCACTCAGGAGGCAGAGGTAGGAGGATTGTCATGTGTTCGAGGCCGCTCTGAGTCTACATAGTGAATTCCAGGTCAGTCCAGGTCAGCCTGGGCTAGAGTGAGACCCTAAGTTGAAAAACTAAAAAAAAAAAAGAAAAGAAAAAAAAAGCTTTCAATGAAATAAACTACATAGGATACATAGGAAGATAGGAAGAAACCTACCCAAGGAAGTGAAAGACCTCTATAATGAAAACTTAAAGACATTCAAGATGACACAGGAAGATGAAAAGACCTCGTATGCTCAAGGACTGTAGAATTAATATTTTAATGAATGGCTATACTATCAAAAGCAACTTGTACATTCAGTCCAATCCCCATCAAAATCCCAATGACTTTATTCGCACAGAGAAAATAATCCTAAAATTCATATGAAGCCAAATAAGGTCCAAAATAGTAATATCAATTCCCATCAGAAAAAAAATAAACAATGCTGGCTGTATTACAAAACTTGGCCTAAATTATATTACAGAGCCATAGTAACAAAAACTGCATTGAACTGGCTGCAAAATAAATATGTAAAACAATAGGGTAAAATAGGGTAAAACAATAGGGTAAAAACAGAAGACCCAGAAATAAATCCATAGTTGTATACACTTAATTTTTGATAAAGCTTTCAAAAACTTACATTGGAGAAAAGAAAAGCTCTTTAAGGGTTCTAGGAAAACTGGATTTCCACATGTATAAAACTTCTGGAAAGAAATGAAATGTTGAAGCTTCTAGAGGAAGACATGGGGCAACAATTCCATATATTGGCATAGGTAAGGATTTTCTGAACTGGACTCCAGTACCTCAGAAATAATCCCAAAAATTGCCAACTAGAATTACATGAAAATTAAAAGCTTCTTCACAGCAAAGGAAAAACTCAAATGAGTAAAGAGACAGCCTACAAAGTGGGAAAAAAACTGCTAGATACATTTCAGATAAGAGATTAATATCCAAGATATATAGAAAATTGCAGCAATTAAATACCCAAAACAAACCATACAATTAACAAATTCCCTAATGAACTGAATCTAATGTAAAATTATATTTATGTATATAATATGTGTGAGTATTTATATGTCTGTAGGTCACAAAATCAGAAAGAGGATTATAAGGAGAGAGGAATATATTTTCTGATAGATGGGAATTACCAAATGTAATGGAACATATGAAATAACGGCCCTAAGGAAGACCCTCAGCAGACTTGGGTCAGGAGAAAGGGGGTCTAAGAGTACAACCTTTTTATTAAAATTCAATGAATAATAAAAAAGTTTTAAAAGTATACCTAGAAAACTTAGAAGTGGAAAAAGTTCTAAACTTCTATGACTTCTATTCAGCATATATAAACAATTTAAACAGACCCATAATAAGCAATGAGACTGAGGAAATAATTAAAAGTATCCCCATGGGCTGGGGAGATTGCTCAGTGGTTAAAGCCTACCAACCAGGTTTCAATTCTCCTGTACCCACATAATGCCAGATGTAAAACATGAGACATCTTTCTGGAATTCCTTTGTAGTAGCAGGAAGCCCTGGTGCTCCTGTGCGCGCACACACACACACACAAATATTTATAAACATATATAAAATTATCCCCATAAAGAAAAGTCCAGGACTGGATGAATTCTCTGTGGAACTCTGTCAAAGTTTTAAAGATTTAATAGTAATATTTCTCAAACTATCCCACAAAATACAAGTGGAAGGAACACTAACAAACTCATTCTACAAAGCTAATATCATTCTGGTACCCAAACTGGAAAAAAAACACAAAAAAAGAAGCAACTGCAAACCAATTTTTCTGATCATTGAAGCAAAACTTCTCAACAGAATACTTATAAATCAAATTCAAAAACACATTTAGATTATATATGCTATCCAAGTTGCTTTCATCTCAGGGATGCAAAGTAGGTGCATCATATGCAAATCAATAAATGTAATACACAATTAATAAACTTAAGGACACAAATCTTGTGCTAATCCTGATAGATGAAGAAAAGGCATTTGACAAAATTCCACATGTTTTCATGATGGAAGTCCTAAAGAAATGAGAAACAGATGAAACATACAGCAACATAATAAAGGAACTATATGACAAACCCTTGGCTAACATAATAGTAAATAGGAAAGTACTGAAAGCATTTCCTGTAAAAACTGCAATGAGATAAGGGTATCCACTCTCCCCTCTTATTCTACAGAGGGCTTAAATTCTTATCTAGAGGAATAAGACAAGAGATAGACATAAAATGGATACAAATAAGAAAGGAAGATGTGAAATAATCCTAACTTCCTATAGTATGATTCTATGTCTAAAATACCCTATGGACTCTACCAAAGAGAAAACTTAGATCTGATAGATGCTTTCAGTAAAGTTTTAGTATAAAACATCAACTTATGGCAGGAAAGGTGGCTTAGTAGTTAATGTACTTGCCTGTGAAGCCTTAGGACTCAGGTTCAATTCCCCAGAACCCAGATGCACAAGGTGGCACATGTATCTGGAGTTCATTTGCAGTGGCTGAAGGCCCTGTAATGCCCATTCTTTATATTGAATCCTCTTTCTCTCTGTCTAATAAATAAAAATATATATTTTTAAAGTCAACAAAGAGATTAGTAGAGTTTTTTTTTTAACATACCAACAGTCAGCTTGATGAGAAATAAATTAGGAAAACTATCCCAAAGCTTCAAAAATACTAATTAGACAGGTGTGGTGGTGCACACCTTTAACCCAAGTACTTGGGAGGCTGACATAGGAGGATTGATATGAGTTCAAGGCCAATCCAAGACTACAGATTGAATTCCAGGTCAGCCTGGGATAGATTGAGACCCTGCCTAAAAATACCAAAATAAAAACAAAAATAGTAATAATTAAATGCCTATAAATAAAACTAACCAAGGAGGTAAAATACCTGTACAATGAAAACTTTATTGAAAAAAATTGGAGAAGACATTATATTAGGCGGGATTGGCAGAATAGATGTAAAAATCATGTATTGCCAAAAGTAATCTAAAGATTCAATACAATGCCCATCAAAATTCCAGGGAAATTCTTCACATGACTAGAAAAAATTAATCATAAATTTCATATGAAATCAAAAAAGTGATAAATATCCAAAGCAAAAGGAATACTACTGGAGGTATCATAATACCTGATCTCAAATTATACTACAGAGCCATAGTAATGAAATCAGCATAGTACTGGCACAAAACAGGCAGGTAGACCATTGGAACAAAATAGAGAAACCACAAGTAAACTTACAAATATATGACATATGACCACCTAATTTTTTCTTTTATTATTATTAACAACATAGTTTGTATGGATACATCATCTTTTCCCTCATCCCTATGCCATTCCATTGGGGACACTCCTCAGTGGGGTTGCAGGTGTTCCCTATGGGGTTGTAGTTTATATGTTGTGGGAACAGCAGTCAGTTGTTTTGGGGGACAGGAGAGAATGCCTTTGTGGCTCTTAGAACATTCTTTCTACCCCCTCTTCCACAAAATTCCCTGAGCTAGGCGGATGAGTTTTAAGTCTACTTCAGTGATGAGCTCTTAGGACCCTCTGCATCTCATCTCTGCTTTGGTACGTGTTGAGTGTCCTCAGGGTCTGTCTCCTATACCTTGGCACTGATTATCAGGAATAGCATGGAAGCAGCACTCTTGCTCGTCTCCCCAATTCCTCTGTGGTTTCAGCTGTGGTTTGGCTTAAGTGAGAGGGGTTGTTTATTTCCTTGGGTCTCACTACCTTTTGAAAAAGAAAAGCAGATTCTCCAATGGAGAGTGAAGTCAGTATAGGTTAAATTGGATAAGCATTATTAATTTAGGGAGAATTTGATGTATGTAAGCCCTTTGTTGCAGTCAGGTTTGCATTGCTGGTAGAACACACCTGACCAAAAGCAGCTTGTGGGAAAAAAGGTTTATTTTGGCTTACAGACACGAGGGGAAGCTCCATGATGGCAGGAGAAACGATGTCATGAACAGAGGGCATACATCACCTCCTGGCCAACATCAGGTGGACAACAGGAACAGGAGAGTGTGCAAGGGGAAACTGGCTGTAACACCCATAAGCCCTCCCCCAACAGTGCACTGCCTCCAGGAGGCATTAGTTCCCAAATCTCCATCAGCTGAGAACCTAGCATTCAGAACACCTAAATTTATGGGGGACACCTCAATCAAACCACCACACCCCTCTTTTAGCCAAAGAGTAGTGAGAGCTTGACACTGGAACACATCATCTTTATAGGATTCTGACCTGGTTCCCAATTCCAGAAGTGGGTTCCTTTTCACTGAGCAGATCTTTTAGCCAATAAGAATGCTATTGGTCACCCACCAAGGCTGTGTACCACTATTGCACTGGTGTGTACATCCTCTCAAGGTGTTTGCTTATGAGTAAATTGGACCTCTGGTTGCTCAGACTGTTGTTGGCCACTTTCCCTAAGTAGCTCACTACACAGGCTACCTGGGACTGGCTTTCTTGTCATTTCTAGCCAGGTCTCTCCATGCTTTGTGTCAGCAGCATATGGTGTCTTCAGCAGTAGGTTCTCACCTTTTGCCTCAGGGTGGATAATCTTGATTGGGGGACCTTGAAGGCTCTCTCAGATCAACAGCTCATTGTGGGTAGCAACCGATTTCTGGTACTGGGAGTTATAGGCCAGAGACCAAAAAAAATTCATTTAAGCTTCATCTAACCCTCTCCATGGCCTTTCTTTTCAGGTGCTCCCCCTTACTCCTTTTGAGGGCTATATATCTTTTAGTCTATATGCAAGGATAAAGGTTTCTACAGTACCAGTTCATTTTGGATTTAGTTTTGTGTTTGTTTTACACTCCCTTCCCTTCCCCTCCCCAAAACCTTTCTATCCCTATTGTCTGGGCCTTGAGCTGCCCATCAGGTATGTCAACAACTTGAGCTGATCCAGGTTAGGAGCCGAAGATGACTGAGACCACGCTGGCCACCTAATTTTTGACAAAAGTGTCTAAAATATACACTGGTTAAAATACAGCCTATTCAATAACTGGTGCTGGCAAAACTCGATATCCACCTATGGAAGAATGAACAAATCCATATCTTTCATCCTGCACAAAAATTAGTTCAAAGTGGATCATAATGAAAGATATGAAACTCTGAAACTGCTAGAGGAAATCATAGGGGACGTTTCAAGATAAATGCCTAGGCAAGAACCTTCTGAATTGATCCAATAGCATAGTATATAAACACAATAAGTGGCAAAAAGATTACATTAAAATAAAAAGCTTCTGGGCTGGAGAGATGGCTTAGTGGTTAAGGCACCTGCCTGCCATGCCTATGAACACCGGTTCCAATCTCCAGGTCCCATGTTTAGCCAGATGCAAAAAAAAAATGATGCAGGGGTGCAATGCTGCACTTTCCCACAAGGGGACACATGTGTCTGGAGTTAGTTCACGGCGGCTGAGAGGCTGCTGG
Source organism: Orientallactaga sibirica (assembly GCA_036365145.1). NCBI lineage: Eukaryota > Metazoa > Chordata > Mammalia > Rodentia > Dipodidae > Orientallactaga > Orientallactaga sibirica. Next base: position 51,149,022 of record JAEOAD010000006.1, read on the forward strand.
CACACCCATTCTCTCTCTCTTTCAAATAAAAAAATGAAAATAAAGATAAAAAGCTTCTATACAGCACAGGAAACCCATCAGAGTGAACACCCAGCCAATATATATATATATGAAAATTAACAAAAAATGAAATATCAGCCCCCCAAAATAAACTTCCCATCAATAAATGGGCTAATAAACCAAACAGATATTTGTAAAAGAAGAAACACAAATAGCCAATAAATGTCTTTAAAAGTGGTCATCATCTTTAGCCATCAGGTCAATAAAACTTAAAAACCACATTGAGATTTCATTTCACCCCAGTCAGAATGGTGATCAAGAAAACAAATGCTGCCAAGGATTTCTAAATCCTACCACAAAGACACTTGCACATTCTTCATAATTGCTTCATAATTCACAAGAGTAAGGAAATAGAATCAACCCACATGTCCATCAAAATGTGAATGAGTAGTGAAAATATGTTACATTGGGGTGGTTTGATTCAGGTGTCCCCCATAAACATATATATTCTGAATGCTTGGTTCCCAGCTGATGGCAATTCTGCAGGAGGAGCCTCCTGGAGGCAGTGTATAGCTGGATGTGAACTTTGAGGTTTATAAGCCCCTACCTAGCTAGTGTTAGCTTACTCTCCTGCTGCTGTTTTCTACCTGCTGTGGCAGAGGTGATGTCCAGCCTCTGCTCATGTCATGCTGTCCCCTGCCATCATGAAGCTTGCCCTTAAGACTGTGAGTTAAAATAAAAACTTTCGTCCCATTAGCTGCTTTTGATCAGGTGCTTTATCCTAGCAACAAGAAGATAATTACAACATATATACATAATGGAACTGTATTCAGCTGTAAAGAAAAATGACATCATTAATTTTTTTATGAAAATGGATAGATTTGAAAATTATTATATTTAATGAGTGTGATAATCTTGGTTGTCAATTAGACAGGATTTAGAATGTGTTGCAGTCAGGTTGCATTGCTGGCAGAAATCACCTGATCAAGAGCAGCTTGGTGGGAAAAGGGGCTTATTTTGGCTTACAGACTTGAGGGGAAGCTCCATGATGGCAGGGGGAAATGATGGCATGAGCATAGAGTGGATATCACTTCCTTGCCAATATCAGGTGTACAATAGCAACAGGAGAGTGTGCCAAACACTGGCATGGGAAAACAGGCTATAATATTCACCCCCAACAATACATGCCTCTAGGAGTCTTTAATTTCCAATTGCTATCAGCTGGGGAGACTAGCATTCAGAATACCTAAGTTTATGGGGATACCTGAATCAAACTATCACACCTTGGAAACAAATCTCTGGACATGTTGGTGAGGAATTATCTAGATTATGCTAATTTAAGGAGAAGACCCACCCTAAATGTAGGTGGTACCATTTCATGGGCTGTGGTCCTGAGAGGAATACAAAAGCTGAGTACAGAACTTATCTCTCTCTGCTTCATGGCTGTGGACTGAATGTGGCCAGCTGCTTTTTGTCCCTACTGCCATGTTTTCCTTATCATGATGGACTGTATGCCATAGAACTGTGAGCCAAAGCAAACCCTTCCTTAAGTTGCATTGTCAGGTATTTTGTCACATCAACAAGAAAATAACTAATACAATGAGGTAGCTCAGACTCAGAAAGACAAATATGATATGTACTTTCATCTCATATGAAGATCCTAACTTTTAATTTTTTACATGTGTACAGATCATGAAACCAGAACAATTACTATGAAAAGGGAAAAGGTTTTAAAGAAGTGGGTAGATGGTAATGAAACATACATAACCTGAAAGTAGAAAGGGAATTATGGGTAGAAGATGGTTGGGGGTTGAGGAAGAAGAACAACCAAGCCAGAAAACAAAGCACCTGGGTATGGTGGCACACACCTTTAATCCTAGTACTCAGGAGGCAGAGGTAAGAGGAATGCTGTGAGCTCTACAGAATGAATTACAGGTCAGCCAGGGATAGAGTAAGACCCTACCTCAAAAAGTAAAGACAAAGACATAATGAAACCTATTATTTTGTATGTTAATTTAAAAAAACAGATAAAAATTATATAAAATATGTACATATAAGATTTTTATTGTGACAATATTTTCAATAACTTAAAATTAGAAAAAAGCAAGATTCAAATTTCAATGTTCAAAAACATAGAAGCATCACTTATAAGAAATGGCATACAATGCCACTACTTTTTTAAAATAGAGATTTCTTATTGCTGGAGAGATGGCTCAGCTGTTAAAAGGTACTTGCTTGTAAAGCTTAATAGCCTGGGTTTGATTCCATAGTACCCAAGTAAAGCCAGATGCACAATGTGGCACATGTGTCTTGAGTTCATTTGCAATGTCAAGAGACCCTGGCATGCCCATGTTCATTCCCTCTCTCTCTGCAAATAAATAAATAATTAATTTAAAATTTTTTAAGTGGCTGAAGAGATGGTTAGCAGTTAAGGCACCACTTACCTGTAAAGCCTAAGGACCCATGTTTGACTTTCCAGATCCCACATAAGCCAGATGCAAAGGTGAGGCAAGTGCAAGTTCACATGTGCTGACGAAGTGGTGCAAGCATCTGGAGTTTGATTTCAGTGGCGGAGGCCCTGGCATGCCAATTCTCTCTGTCACCCCCATCTCTAAAATAAAAATAAAAATAAAAATTTAAAGAATTTTTATGTACTGACATGGAATAATATTTGGTTTGAAAAATTGTGGTGAGTACTAGTGTTTGTACTATGTTATCATTTGGGAAGATGATACTATATGTGGGGTGTTCATGAACATGGTATGTTTGAAAAAACACACAGCAAATGATATTTTTTGTGAGGGTACAGATTGAGTGAAGAGAAGGTTCTTAAATGTTTATACTTCTTATACATTTTGAATTTTGAATCATATGACTATTTACCTAATCAGAAAATACAGATTCATGAGCCATTTCTGCAGAAGCATGCCTTTTTGAGAGCCACAATAAATACCATCAAGATATAGGTTGTACAATATCCCATCAACAAACTGTGTATCTAATTCATCCTTTCCAAGACATATTTAATGTGAAACTCTTTTGCCACTTCATATATTCACCGTATGTGGGGTATATGGCAGTGAGAAACTGTCAGGGTCTTTAGGTGCTCGTGGTTGACCTCAGGCACTAGGTCTGGATGGCGAACTCTCCTCGAGGACTATCCTCAAAGGAATTAACCTTTAGGTGGAATTCTTTGGAGAGGGAACGAAGTGTATTTTCATCTTAGCCTTTGAGTGAAGTGGAGAAAGGGGCCTCTTTCCTTATTGAGAAACTTGCTATTTCCCCATAGAGGTTCAAATTCTCAGCTGTATTTTAAAAACAGAAACCCATTGTCCTGAATCATTCAACTAGAAGAATGTGCTTCTAGCTTCTGGCCACAAAAGCAACTCATGGAATGTAATTAAGGCATGAGGGAAACAGGATGGTCAACAATAAATATTGAGGGGTTTTTACTTGGTAACCCAAAAGAAGGAACAGTGTCATGTTCTTAATAGGATCTCCATATCAGCTTTTGTGCTGGGCAAAGCTTCCATGTAACTCATATACTCAGCACTGACTTAGCTACTGAATTTAATCTTAAAATTTACTCCTTTTTGGAGCTTTGGTACTGTTTGAATCAACTTATAGAAGAAGCCTATTTTTATTGTTTGGAAAAGGCAATGACAGGCAAAACCATACCTGGCCTTAAGTATGAGCAGATCAAAAGGGAGAATAGAGAGCTTCCCAGAGTCCTAATATAGCTGAGTGAGCTTCATGCACAAGAAAGTACAGGGGTCTTCTAACAGAGGTTTTCTCAAAGTGGTCCTCAGGCTAGAAACATTAACATCACCCTGGTACTCAGTAGAAATACAAATCCATGGGCTCAGTCCCAGAGGCCCTGAATTAGAAGCCCAGCAATTCTGATGTATGTTAGACTTTGAAAAGTACTGCTCTCATAGAAGAGGCTAGAGCTGTCCTCCTCATACCAAAGGTACTAAGGCTAAAGACAGACTTTGGGCCAATGAGAGCCTCTTCAGAGGTTACATTCACATTTCCATAATTTTTTTTGTTTGTTTTTTGTTTCTCCAGATAGGGTTTCACTCTAATCCAGGCTGACCTGGAAGTCACTATGTAGTCTTAGGGTGGCCTCAAACTCATGGAGATCCTCCTACCTCTGCCTCCTGAGTGCTAGGATTAAAGGTGTGGGTCACCATGCCCAGCACACTTCCATAAGTTTTTACAGGTTGATTGACTAGCATATAAAGTAATGGGCTTCACTGTGGCATCTTCATACATCTGTCAATATTATTTCTTCTCAGTAGTTCTCCTCCCTTTCTACTGTCCTCCCTCAGCTCTTTCCTTTCTTTTCTCTACATGCAGTATTTTGATTCTGTCTTATTTTGTTTTTAATATTTGTATACTTTTTTATTCTCATTATATATCTAATTTTGTTTTTTTTAATTTTTCATTTTTGAATTTTTTTCTGCTTTTTCTTTTTCCAATTTCTTTTTCTTGTCCACTCCTCTTTTATCCTCTTCATTCCTTTAATCTTGCTTTTCTCCTCCATTTCTATGCTTTCACTGTCATCCTCATTTATCTCACTCATTTACTAAATTTCCTTTAATTCCAGGTTTAGGAGTTGTGTGTTTATTCTCATATTAGCCTTTGTTGGAGACAATGATAGGTATTTCTGTCTCACAGACCAGTGATACACTATTCTCATTTTAAGAAAGAAATGAAAGTAGGAAGAAAATGGGGAGGATTAGACAAAAGGGAAAGAAAAGGAGAAATAGGAGAAAAGGAATAAAGAGGAGGAAAAGCAAGAGAAGGACAAAACAAAGATGAGAATAAGGGGAAAATGAGGAGGAAGAGAAAAGAACATGAGAAAGAAGAAGAGAAACAGGTCACTTTTTTGTAGTCTTTGAGCTGATTTTCAAATGGAAATTACCTCCAGTACACATCAAAAAGTCCATGCCAGGAAAGCCCTAAGTATGGAGCAGATCAACAGAAGGGACTTCATGACATGTCTTAGAACTCTGGGGCTATCATTATGTGGGCTTCCTTTCCTAGAAATTTAATTATTATAGAGCTTAAACATAATAAGGTTGTAACAGGGGAAATAGGAAAAACCATTCCTGCCTGTAAATAAGAGTAGGCCATAAGAAAGGAGGATGAAGGGCTTCCCAGAGTCCAAAACCAACTTCAATGGAATAAGTATCTCCACTGACTAGAAAGTGGGCTGAGGTAACTCCTTCCTCTATTTGTGATAACTTACAAATTGAAGAGACTAGTGATCAATTCCCAGTTCTTAGGGTTCAAACACAAGTGGCCAGAAGTTATATATTGAGGGGCTTCTTGATAAAATTGCAAACAGTGATGAGTTAGCCTTAGGACCTGGGCTTTTCCACAGGGCTCAAGAATCACAGGAGGGCTATGAGTCTCAACACTCTAAGACACTTATTTGTTCTCACTGTTTCTCGCTAGTGTAGTGTACCTTGTAGAGAAAAAGGATTCGGTGTGGCATTACAGACCTGTGTCTCTAGTCTCTGAGACCCATGAAATCTGATGTTGGGCTCTACTCATTTTATTAAGAATGAAGAAAAATGCTGCAATATATCACCAAGCTATCCGGGGCATTTCAGAGCATTTACCTTGTGCTTGAGTGTTGTTAGAAGTGGTGGAAGCAAAAGCAATCAGAGAAGTAGAATCCAGAGTAAATGACAAGGGGAAGAGGCAAGAAGGGGGTGTGCAGAGGTGGGAAGAGGTCAAAGCAGAAATGATATGTGTAATTTTATTCTTATCTGCTTCTAAGCCCACCTTTCCATGGCTTTCATTTACCCCAGGTGTATTCATTTTGCCTTAAGTAGACCCATGTTGCCCCATTCTCTTCAAACTGTAAGAAAAAAGGCATGAACTTTAAACATAAAATTTATTGCGGTTTATTTTGTTCGTTTGTTTGGTTGATATGATTTTTTTTTTTTTTTTGGTTTTTTGAGGTAGGGTCTCACTCTAGCTCAGGCTGACCTGGAATTCACTATGTAGTCTCAGGGTGGTCTCGAACTCATGGCAATCCTCCTACCTCTGCCTCCCGAGTGCTGAGATTAAAGGCATGCTCCACCATGTCCGGCTCTGGTTTGATGTTTTGTTTTGTTGTTTAGTTTTGGTGGTGATCCTAAGGATTAAACCCAGGGTCTCACACATGCTAGGCTAGCCCTAAGCCACTATGCATAGGATTCATTTATGATTCTGCCACATACCGACTTATGATCTTGTTTAAATTACATTATTCGTATAAACCTCAGATTTCCCATCTGTAGAATGGATAAGCCAGTTTTGGGGCTCTGTTCTGAGGAAACAATTTTTGAGCATCTGCCAGGTGTTTCACATATACAATTATCTCAGTTCATGCTCCAAACCACATTGAGATAAGTATCTTACATATTTAACATATTAGGAAACAATTCCAGATGGGCTAAGAAATTAGCCCAAGGTTAGTGACAGAAACAGGATTTTCAAAGTCAGGTTGAACGAATATGGTCCCAACATCCACGTTGTTTCCACTACATGGCACCATCTTGCATAACGTCTAGTACAATGTCTGAGAGGAGGTATCTGTAATGCTTCAACTGGTTTTCTTTATTTTCTGCAACTTCCTTTACTTAACCCTTAAGATTGTGCTGGAATTCCCCCTCCTTCCATGCCATCCTTGTCTATCCTTCTTCCTTTATTCTTCTAACAAAGATGATCAACTTACTACTTTTGATCTGCATTTTGATTTCTTGTCTACATTTCACTTACTATGATCATGGGAATCTATTAACCATGATTTCTTACCTCTTTTGTGTGAGCTGCTTTCTTACCAAACAGCTTACAGAGTTTCCATGTTTACATTTTCTACCTCTAAAGACATTTGGTGCATCCTAGTTGAACATAATTTGTTCGGCTCCTCCTCATCCTGTGTGTGAAACTGTAGGCGGGAGGCTTTGAATCTTCTTCCAGCTGCCTGAGGAGAATAGCCCTTGGTGATCTCACACATTCTCTGGGTTTTCTGCTTGGAGGTCCACAGTGATGGATCCCCTCACTTGTTCTGTGCCTCATAGGATTCACTTCTCAGAATATCCAGTAATAAATAACAACCTAGATGATTGTGACTGGTAGCTAATTGACTGGAACATAGGCTACCCGCCTCTGGGGCAGCACAGCATGCTAGTTGTAATTAATCACCCTCATCCCAGGCTGCCTACCCAGCTGTGTCAAATCATAGAGCAATTAGGCCCTTTCTGACTAGGTTTCCCTGCCTGAGTCGGGAAGATGGGAAATAGACTATTAATGTTGCTTTCTGCAGGTTCTCAGGACCATACTGAGACTTCAAAATCACCTCTAAGCCAAGCACTGTGACAAACGCTGTAGAACTTGGTAAGATTAGAACAAAATAATCTATGTCAACACAACTCCTTTGGGGTATAGGACAAAATTAGAGTAAGTATAATTTGGTAGATGATGTATGAGAAACACAGATGCATTCCTATGAGATAAAAGATACCTTGTGTTGGAGAAGTAGAACAGCTAGCAGGATGTAGTACAAGTGGTTCATGATCGAATCACCTATGAGGGCACTTCAGAAGTACAGATTCCCAAACTTACCCAATACCTACTAAATTAAAACATTGGCTAAAAAGTTAGAAGCTCTTTTTTATATTGGACCCAAGTCTTCCTCCATTTAAGTGTGTACCCTTGAATGTTTCTGAAACCAAACAGACTGATTCTATCGCCTTTCACCATAGAAATGAAGAAATATTTTAGTATAGTTTTCAAATCTCCCCTCCCTATCTTTCTTTTTAAGTATATATGCATTGGGCACAGGTATCCCTGTATGACTTAGAATTCACTATGCAGACCAGGCTGATCTCAGACTCGTGGCAATTCTCCTGCCTCTACCAAGTGTGTACTGGTCTTACAAGTATGTGCCACCACATCCAGTTTACTTTCAGATCTTCATAAACTTGTGTCTGTGGCTCTAAGAACATTCCCAGCCTGAGGATCCAGACACTAATCTGAGCACTAACCTTGACCTGGCTCCAGCTTTTTAGACATTTATATCTTAGTATCTAGTTTTACTGTCCCAAGTAGTATGGTTTGGCCCTTAGGCATTTAGACACATTCATGGTATATTATTATTAATCCCCTCTTAAAAGCTACAGTGTCCCCAAGTTCCATATTGGTGGAAAGATTCTGCCAGTTCTATAGGGTGTGTGTGTCTATTTACTGATTTTTCTGTCTAGATGGGAAGCTTCTGAAATGACTGGAATGCTCTTTAAAAACACTCCCATTTCTCACTTGTCTGCTCAGATTTTTTTTAGCCTGTAACCACACCCAAGTCTTTCAAAGTGATTGTAATGTTGGTAATTTACCAAAGATCCCAGGGGCATCAATTGCTGCTTTAATGATAGTCCAGATTTTGATACAAAGTTTAGAGGAGGAAACAACATGCTTGTCATACTATTTGTTCTGTGTTAGCTACGATGACCTGGTCAAAGAGAAGGCTAGCTGCAGATAAGGGGCATACTACTCCTACACATATACTTAGAGGTGTGCATTCTTATTCTTGCCACCAGGACTCTGTTCTCTTACTACCCTTACAAACACAATAATTATTTGAACCAGGAGTGGAAAAAAAAAAAAAAACTTTCTTTTCTACAGGACTCTGTTCTCTTATTATCCTTATAAGCACAGTAATTATTTTAATCAAGAGTGAGACAACTTTTCTTTTCTACAAAGGACTGGCTAATAATATTTTCTAGAACTCATGGCTTACTTAACCTGTTGTTTGAATGAGTCAACTTTGCCCTTATATCTAAAGAAGCCCTAGGAAAAACATTAAAAAATAACCCAAGAGTGTGTTCTAAGAAAACTTTATTCACAAAACAAGAAAGTGGGATCAACTCACCATGCAAGCAAAGTGAGGTGACATTTAATGTAAAACTAGTAGGAAATATCTTCACTGAAAAAGGAAAGAGCAGAAACGAATAATAAAAGGTGGCATTTTATTATAGTAGTCAAATATAAGGACTCTAAAGTTGACCTGTATGGGTCAGGGTTGTGGGATGTTAAGCAAGTAATTTCCAGATTTTCAAGTCTAGTTTTTTTTTTTCTTTTCATCTTTTTATGGCATGCTGTTATGGGATCCTGTTGACTAGAGTCTTATATAGTGAAATTGGTTTCTCACAATTCAGGAGGTTTACAGTACACAATCAAGGTACTGGCAGATCCGACATCTTCTAAGAGCTTTCTTTCTGTCTTGTACATGGTCTCACATTCCAGAGAATGGTGAAGCAAGCTTGCTTATGTCTCTTCTATTGTGAGTACTATATGGACTATATTACTGAGAATGATCTAAAAATTCAACACAATCCCATTGACATTTCAATGACAAGCTGGATGTATTGGTGTATACCTGTAATCCCAGCACTTGGGAAGCATAGGCAGGAGGATTGCTATGAGTCTGAGTCCAGCCTGGTTGTTCTAGGACAGCTTGTAGTGCATAACAAGACCCTGTTTCAAAAAGACAACAAAGAAGAAAAGAAAAAAATTCCTGTGACAAGTTGGGTATGGTAGCATGCATCTGTAATTCCAGAATCTGGGAGGTGGAGGCAGGAGGAGCAAAGTTCCAACTTCATTCTCAGGTGCATGGAAGGTTTGAGATCAGCATAAGCTACATGACACCCTGTCTCAAAAAATCCCAATGACAGTCTTCACAGAATAAGCAAAAACAATCCTAAAATCCATATAGAAACACAAAAGACCCAGAATAGTTAAAACAACCCTACATAGAATGAGCAATTCTGAACATATCACAATGCCTGTTCTCAAACTACACTATTGAGTAATAATAACAAAAGCAAACATATAGACCAATGAAATATAAGGCCCAAAGTAAGCCCCTCTCCCCATGACTTTTACAAAAGTGTAAAAGTTTACATTGGAAAAAAAACCGTTTCAACAAATGGCATATGCTCATATGTCAAATAAGAAAACTAGATCCATATCTCTCACCATACGCAAAACTCAATTTAAAATGAATTACAGACCTTCTGGTAGAGGAAAAACATAGCAAACATTTCAAGATATAGGCATAATCAAGAACGTTCTGAAAGGACTTCAGAAGCACAATAAATATTCCCCAATAATTGATAAATGATTTTTTTTCTGAAATTAAACACTCCGCACAACAAGGGAAATATCAGTGGGTTGAGGAAACAACCTGCAGAGTGGGAGGAAGTCTTTACCATGTCATATGATGGGGGATTAAGATCTAGAATGTATAAATAACTACAAAATTGAATACAGGGGCTGGAGATGTGGCTCAGTAGTTAAGGCACTTGCCTGCAAAGCCTAACAACTTGGGTTTGATTCCTCAGTACCCACATAAAGTCAACTGCTCAGTGGCACATGGGTCCAGAGTTGATTTGCCATGGCTAGAGCCTCTGGCACACCCATTCTCTCTCTTCTCTTTTTCTCTCTGTGCTTGCAAATAAATTAATAAAATATTATTTAAAATGAATACAAATAACCCAAATCACCCAATCACTAAATGGGTTCATGAATTAAATAAGTTGTTTTCCAAATAAGAAATAGGCTATAAATATTGGAAAAAGTGTTCAGCATTCTTAGCAATGACAGCAATGAAAATTAAAATTACTCTGAGAAGCTGGGTGTGGTGGTGCCCAACTATAATCTTATTGCTTAGGAGGCAGAAGGATTGCCACAAATTTAAGGCCAACCTGGTCTACATAGCAAACTTCAGGCAAGCCAGAGCTACACAGTGATACTTGTCTCAAAACTTAAAACAAGTAAACTGCTTTGAAATTCCATCTCACCCAAGTCAGGATGCCTATGTATCATCAAGAAATGAAATATCAACAAATGCTGACAAGAATATGGAGAAAGAAGAACCTTTATACACTTCTGGTGGGCATGTAACTTGGTGCAACCACTATAGAAGTTCCTCAATAAATAAAAGAAATTAAAACAATGGAGATTCCTCAAAAAAAAATTAAAAAGAATAGGAGTCTGGTAGATGGCTCAGTGGATATGAGTGTTTGCCTTGCAAGCATGAGGATCTGAGAGGGTCTGACTTCAACCCCTGTGATCCACATAAAAAATCTGGACATGGCCACACATGCCTGTAGCCATAATCCTGTGGGGAATGGAGATGGGAGAACTATTGGGACTTTCCAGTCTGACTGAAAACTATATACACAAAGGATTAAAAGTGTGCCACAGGGATGGATACTTTCACATTTATAATTATTACTGTGCTACTTACAATAACCAAAATATAGCTCTAGCTTAGATGATCATCATCAGGTGAATGGATAATTAAAATGTGTTATAAACACACATGGGATTTTATTCAGCTGTAAGGAGGAATGACATTATGACATTTTTAGGGAAAATGAATGAAACTGGAACTCAGTATATCAGATGAAATAATCCAGACACATTTTTTTCATATGCAAGGCCGAGACTTAAAACTACATATATAGATATATGTGTGTATCTACATGTTTACATATTTATATATTTGTGCATAAATTCTTTAACCATAAGGAGAATAATGAAAGGGAAGGAAACCAACCAGGGAAGGGGCCACAAGAGAGGGGAAAATTTAAATAAAGTATAGTAGCACAAATGTATGAACATGCTGAATGAAGTCCAATGCTTTATATGCTAACCTAAAAAATCAATTTGAAAAGCTATAAATAGGTGCTGGAGAGATGCCTCAGTGGTTAAAGGCACTTGCTTGCAAAACCTGATGGTCTGGGGTTTGAGTCCCCAGCACCCATGTAAAGCCAGATGTGCAGAATACCACATGTTTATGGGATTTGTTTGCAGTGGCAAGAGGCCCTGGTAAACCCATTCTCTATATATATACTTATAAATAATAAACTATATACATATATATATATACTTTAATTTGTTTAAAGACATTTTCTAACATATAAATATTTAATTCAGATTTGAATATATACGATATATATACATCTATATGTATATATGTAGATTAGGAAAGTAGAAATGGGATTGTGAAGGAGAGAAAGACTTCTAAAGAAAAATGGTGTGGGAGAAACAAGAGAGGGTAATAATTCATATACATGTTATCAAAACAAAAAGGGGAATTATTTGAGGGGAGATAGAAACTGTATTAGTCATGGTTCTCTAGAGGAACAGAACTGCTAGAATGAATTATATTAAAAAGGGAATTTGGGGCTTGAGAGATGGCTTATCAGTTAAGGTGCCTGCCTACTAAGCCTAAGAATGCCCATTCGATTTTCCAAGTCCCATGTTTATCCAGATGCAAAGTGAGGCAAGGGCACAATGCTCCACTTGCCCACAAGGGGGAGCATGCATCTGGAGTTCATTCACAGTGGCTGAGAGGCTGCTGGTACACCCATTCTCTGTCTCTCTCTCTCTGTCTCTCTGACTCTCTCCAAAAGGGGGGGGGATTTTGGCTGGAGAAATGGCTTAGTGGTTAAGGCATTTGCTTGTGAAGCCAAAGGATCCCAGTTAGATTCTCCAGGACCCACGTAAGCCAGATGCATGAGGGGAACATGCATCTGAAGTTTGTTTACAGTGGCTAGAAGCCCTGGCATGCCCATTCTCTCTCTGTCTGCCTCTCTTCTCTCTCTCTCTGCTTGCAAATAAATTACTTAATTTAAAAAAATTGAAAAAAATTGAAAAAAAATTACAAAAAGGCCTGAGAATCAAGGAACCCAATAGCTTCTCAGTCCACATGGCTGGGTGCCTCAGCAGTCCCAGTCTGGCACTGAAGGCCTGGAGGCTTCCTGAGGAGCCGCTGGTTTTCAATCCACACAGGTCTGCAGTTGATGCTGGTCTTCACTCCACACTGGTCTTCACTCCACACTGGTCTTCAGTCCATGCTGGAAGGCAGCAAGCAGCTCCCACAGCCAAGCAGAAGAAAGGGGCTCTTTTCACCCAGAGCTTCCTTATATAAAGTTCCCATCTGAGAGGGGCCACCTGGTGTGGGGGAAGGGCTTACTCTTGGGGAAGGACTTCCTCCTTCAGTTAATCCTTCCTGGAAGCAACCTTGGAAACCCACCCAAAAGGGATTTCTGTGGCTTACTAAACAGATCAAGTTGACAACACTTTAACCATTACAAGTCCAACCCTTGTCAACTTGACCCCAAACCTCCTTACATCATACTTAATTTCCAAATGAAAACAGTAACAAGTTCATAATTCCACCTAACATGGTATAACTATCCCATGTACAACCAGAAACACAAAATCTCCCCCCCAACACAAAGCAAGGTTCCTTGAGGAATGCTTAGTATCTAATATAATAGGTCTAATATAAATTCAACAACATTTAGCTAGTGATATAATATTAATATTGGTGTAGATATGTACAAACATTCCTTATAAGGTAGAACAGAAACATTGCAATTACAGTCCTCATTTTTGTAAATGGTCATGTGGCCTTAGCTAGTATTTGTAACTACCTTCTTCTATTATCCATTCTATATTTCTTCCACCTTCAGCAAGCACCTCAGCAGGTCTTGGTTCTTTACCTGGAGGGGTGACCCATACCTTCATTCCTGAAGGATCTGGGCCATTCATCATACTACTTCAATTGGGTTCTTGCAGTTGACCACTGACTTTGCTAACAGGGCATGGTAACACCAAGAGACACCCTAAAGGATCTCCTGCACTCCAGACATACTCTTCTTTACCTTCATTGTGGAGGAGCAGTCCAAATTGCCCCTGGTAGTCTGGATCAATCACCCCTGCTACCACTGTAACTCCTTTCTCAGCCTGCTGACTGCAGGGCATCAGGAACCTAAAGTGGCCAGAGGGAAGTCTTAGCTTCCAGTTCAACAGAATGTTCTTTGTGCCTCCTGGTAAAAGCACTGCATCCCCACCACCCTCTGGCACCAAGACCTTTAGGCAAGCAGAAAGTAATTGCCAGAACAGGAAGCAAAAATTTAGCTAATGGGTAACTTGGGGTGCCATTTCCATTCCACTCCCCCCACCCCTTGATTCCTGGACCCATCAATCCCAGCTATAGGAGAAACAGTGCAATATATAGGATGCTGATTCAGAGCATATACAGCCTGCTGGAGGATACTCCCCCAGCCCTCCATGCTATTGCCACCTAGTTGACCCTGTAGCTGTTTCTTTAAAAGGCCATTCCACTGCTCTATCAAGCCCGCTGCTTCAGGGTGGTAGGGCACAAGGTCAGACCAGTGAATTCCATGATCATTATCCCACTGCCATACTTCCTTGGCTGTGAAGTGAATTCCTGGGTCAGAAGCAATGCTGTGTGGAATACCATGACAGTGGATAAGGCATTCTGTAAGCCCATGGCAGTCAGGTTTGCATTGGTGGTAGACATCACCCAACCAGAGAAGCTTGTGCAGAAAAAGGAGTTTTATTTTGGTTTACAGGCTCAAGGGGAAGCTCCAACATGGCAGGGGAAAATGATGGCATAAACAGAGGGTGGACATCAACCCCTGGCCAACATAAGGTGGACAATAGGAACAGGAGAGTGTGTCAAACACTAGCACTGGGAAACTGGCTATAATACCCATAAGCCTGCCCCCAACAATACACCACCTCCAGGAGGTGTTAATTCCCAAATCTCCATCAGTTGTGAACCTAGCATTCAGAACCGAATTTTATGAGGGACACCTGAATCAAACCACCACATTCTGTCCCAGCCCCAATAAACTGATAACCATACATGATGTAAAATACAATGCATTCAGTCCAACTTTAAAAGTTCCCATATGTTTTTATCAATCCTAATGATGTTCAAACATCCCCATAATTCAAGGTCTTTTAACTGAGCCCTAATACCAAAAAAGTTCCCCTCACCCCCCAAAAAAAACCATAATGGCACAGAATAAACACTCACACTGCAAAAGATGGCATTGAGCATAGCAAAGAAATATTCAACCAATACAAGATTTAAACAGGGCAAACATCAAACTCTGTAGCTCCAAATCCTACAACTCTAGTCAATGACAAGTCTCCAAGTCTGATAATTCTAACCAGCAACAATCTCTGAAGTTCCAATTCCACCCCTCCAGCTTCATCCAGGGCCGGCAGCTTTCCTTACAGCCATCTCCTGGTCCCTGCTTCTCCACTGGGTCTCCACTGCAATCCATGGTTCATCCTTACAGCTCCACGAGGTCTCCATGCAGGCAATCCTGCTTCATACTACCCATGGCCACTTCTAAAACACAAGACCATGTGCAAACTTAGTGACCTTCTCCTGCATTTCTTATACTCCACAATACCAGGTAGAGTGCCAATTTGTTAATCCGGGGGGTGGGGGTGGATAAAACAGATTTTGAAGAACAGGACATTCCTTGAGCTCTCAGGACCCTTCAAAAGATTCCACATTCTTCCTGTTGCCCCAGTGAAGGTCAGCTGGCCCAATTTCAAAGGTTGTAATCTGTCATATAATTGCAGCTGAATGGCAGAAGTTTCCATCCAAAGATTTTACTTCTGTGTCATATCCCTCTGCATACACTGGTCTGTTTCTACTGCAAAGCAACCCTGCACAACTTCTCAGGACACAAACCTCTCACACAAACTGCTTCAAGCCCAATCCAGCAAAACCCTTTCTCACCCTCATAAGCCAAACCTCACAGTTCATAGTTCTTACTGCAGTCAGGTCTTTCAACTCTGACCAGAATAGTCCATCAAGCTGTACTTACAACACTGCAAGGTATCTCTTAGGCCAAGGTTTCAAATCCTCCCATATTCCTCTTGAAAATCAGCTCCAAAAGGCCAAAGCCACACAGTCAGGTGTCTAGCAGCAAATGACCCCACTCTCGGTACCAACTTTACTGTTGCAGTCAGGGTCCCATTGCTGGTAGAAATCAAGCAGAGAAGCTTGTGGGGGAAAAAGAAGTTTATTTGGCTTAAAGACTCTAGGGGAAGCTCCATGATGGCAGGGGAAAATGATGGCATGAGCAGACGTGGACATCACCCCCTGGTGAAAATCAGGTGGCTAGCAGGAACATGAGAGTGTACCAAACACTGGCATGGGAAACTGGCTATAATACCCATAAGCCCACCCCCAACAATACACCACCTCTAGGAGGTGTTAATTCCCAAATCTCCATCAGCTGAGAATCTAGCATTCAGAATAACTAAGTTTATGGGGGACATCTTTATCAAACCATCACAGAAACCAGTAAAAGGAAGAAAGCAGGGACAGGTGAGGGCAATGTGTGTTGGGGGGTCAAATAAGAACAATGTATCATTCTACATATGCATGAAAATGTCACAGTGATACCCACTGTTTTGTATGCTAACCAAAAAAAAAGTTTTAAAAAGAAGAGTACTGTATTCACCAGGTTTTCATCACTGTAGTGAAATACCTGGCACAGACTACTTAGGAAGAAAGAGGCTTTTAGCTCACAGTTCTTTTCAGGTGTGGAAGGACATCATGACAGATGGCAGGTGGCAGATGGCAGAGTGCATATCAGGGCAAGCTAGCTCATTTTCAACTATGAAAGAGAGAGAGGAGAGAGGGACTGGGGTCCCACCATATCTTTTGAGCACATGCTCAATTGACTCGGCACTGTCCACTAGGTCCCCTTTTAAAAGTTCCAAAGAAATTTCCTACATCCACCACCCTGGGATAAGAGGACTACTATTTAGTCACTAGTAAGACTCCATTCACAGTAGATCTTTGAGTGACACCCAAGCCAAAACATAGCAGGCACTAAATTGATCATGTTGACTCTACCTCATGACTTCCTTTGAAAGACCCCACCTACTAATATCACATTAAGGGTTAGAATTTCAACTCATTTGGAAGAACATTTAGAACCTAGTAAGCATTCCATGTTTGTTAGCTAGAACATGAGTTTGTAGCCCACCTCTGACACTGATTGTGTGACTGTGGCAAGTTGCTTAGCTTCTGTTTCAGCTTCTTCTGTCATAGTAATCCCTGCCTTATAGAGTGTTGCAAGAATTAAATAAGTGATTCATGCAATATGCTTAGGATAGTGCCTAACATAATTGTTCAGATGTTACTTTAAATTCATTATTATTATTATTAATAAATCAGCATCCCATTCTCTATGGCAGTCGTTAATACTTCAGAACTTTGTCTTTGAGTAATCTTACAGAGCTGTGACCACACTGATGGTATACAAAATTTATTTTCCTTGTTTGAAATTATTGGTTATCATTGCCCCATTTGATTAAAAACCTGTTGTGAAAAAAATTTTCTTATTGTCTCTGAAATAGCCTATCCAATGAATGTGCCACAATTTCCTTAATTGACTATAATACTATACATGTTGATAGATTCTACTTACTGTTATTATAAATATTTGACATAAATGCCTTTGGGCATACAACTGTTTGCATATTTTTTGATTCTTAGGACAGTTTGTTCAAGTAGGATTAGTGGGGTAAAAGGGCATGCATGTTTTCAGGTTGCTGAACCATGTGCTCAAATTTCTTTTCAAGTTGAAGGGACCAATTCATAGCACTGCCACAGAATTCACATTTCCAAGGCATCAGTGAGATGGCTGTATCTACCTGATATGGTTGTTCTGGGAATCAATTGCATGTAGACATGCTTTGGAATCTTCAGTCATTTCTACCTAGTGAAATGGAATTGACAGTAGGGGAGGCATTCTAAACGAGACAATCATCTATGCAGACATTGTGGTCCTCATAGGCCTTTCAGACAAACCATAGTAAGCCACCCTTTGCTTAATGTCACAGCCTGAGTGACTGCTGCCTTACTCTGGACTACCACTCCCTTAGGGTGAGAAGCTTTTGTTTTCTAAATAGTAAGGAAATGACCACAGTGACCTAGAAACAAGGATCCCATACACCTTCATATGTGTGGTTCACTATTAATACTTTACATAACAATATATAAATCCTCATAGAGTCAGCCAAGATGACCAAGGTTGGCTAAGAGACTGTGTATAAGTCCCAAGACTATGGCTTGTCTGACCTCCATCAAACCCATTCTCTCTTCTGAACTTCATTTTTATGATGTTTAAAAGAAAGATGCATACGACAACTTTTGGGATATTGGGATTACTGGGAAGCTTAAATGAAATGATGTATGTCAAATATACAAATGAAATGTCTAGCAAGCTGCCACATAGTAGGTGTTCAACAAAGGATAATAAAATACTGGCCAGTCCAAGCATCCTGCTCACTGCAGGCCAATTAGCACTTGCTCAAAGTGATTTGTTGGCTTAGTTTCTGGTGTAATCATTTCTTTGTTGACCCAAGACTTTGATTACTTCTCAACTTTCCCAGGAAGCATTCCTGGAGCCTTTTCCTCAGGTAGAATTGTTGTGGTTGAATAGAGGAAATATTATTCTTTAAAAAATTAAGTTTTTCCAACTTTAGGATAATTATTATTTATGTAATGAATAGGATCATGATAAGATATTTTGGCATAAAGCTTCTTCCACATTCGGGCATTTATCTCCCTGCCTCTCCACCCCCTTGCCCCACCTGGATCATTTAGGATAATTACCCAAAGTAGAATTACTGGATCAACGGGTATGTTCAGATTTTAAACTGTGGCCATATATTTTCCAATTAGTTTCCAGAAAGGTGATATTAATATGCTAATATAGTAACTGTGTGCCTTGGAATTTTCATGACCTTAATGTGTAATATATATATATATATATATATATATATATATATATATATAGAGAGAGAGAGAGAGAGAGAGAGAGAGAGAGAGAGAGACTTATAGTGCCAGTTACATTATGTCATATTTTTCCTATGTGTTTCTCTTATGCAACTGGGAGCTCTTGGGGGCCAAATTTGTTAGCATGTATTGACGCCTAAGTGAGTGGATGAGTTACATGGGGAAAGGGAAATTTTGAAAAGACAAAGAAGGGGCTGGAGAGATGGCTTAGTGGTTCAGGTGCCTGCCTCCTAAGCCTAAGACTGCTGGTTCCAATCTCCAGGTCCCACGTTTAGCCAGATGCAAAGTGATGCAAGGGCGCAATGACACACTTGACCACAAGGGAGCGCACACATCTGGATTTTGTTCGCAGCAGCTGAGAGGCTGCTGGCGTGCCCATCTCTATCTGTCTTCCTCTCCCTTTCTCTCTCTCTGTGTCTCTCTCCAAAAAAAAAAAAAAAAAAAAAGAGGGCTGGAGAGATGGCTTAGCAGTTAAGGCACCTGCCTCCTAAGCCTAAGAACGCTGGTTCCAATCTCCAGTGGTTCCAATCTCCAGGTCCCACGTTTATCCAGGTGCAAAGTGATGCAAGGGTGTGATGCCGCACTTGACCACAAGGGGGTGCACACATCTGGATTTCATTCACAGCAGCTGAGAGGCTGCTGGTGCGCCCATCTCTATCTGTCTTCCTCTCCCTCTCTCTCTGTCTCTCTCCAAAAAAATTTTTTTAAAAAGACAAAGAAGGATAAAAAGAGAGAGGGAAAGAAGGAGGAAGGTAGGAAGAGAAGGAGGGAGGGAGGAAAGATGGGAAGGAAGAAGAAAGGAAGGAAGAAAAAAGGTACAAAGAAGCAATAAGAGAAAGGAGAGAAGGAAAGATAGACATGGAAGACTGCAGAATGAAGAACTTAAGTATGAAATGAAAAGCCCTTTTTGCTTTAGCTGCCAGCACCAATTAAAGCTTCCTATGGAGTACTTTTCCTCGAAGAGAGGAAGGGCAGCATGTCACATACCATAAGGTGCATATACATGAGTAAATAAATTGCCAACCAATACATTTTTAAAGGGAGCCCATTATGTTTATTTATTGAAGCTTTCAAGTGTTACCTCTGCTCTTGCAATGAAGTAAATTATTAAGCATCTCTGTATCTACTCTGAAAAACACAGATTATTCTTCTGAGCCTTGTCTCCATTTCTACCATGAGTCCTTGTTGGGCATTCAGAGTAATTATTGTGGCATCTGTCACTAAACACATATCAAGAAGATGTCACAGGCCAGTTTTGTAGCTTTAGATACTCTCCTAATGATGGTCTCACCACAGTAGAACTAGTGGGGCACAAGTATGAATATTTTTAAGTTTCTGTTTCTACATGCTTAAATGACTCCCAGATTTTATAGAAATATAGGAAAAACTAAACACCTTTGGATGCTTGCTTTTCAGTTTTGAGGCAGGGTCTAAGCAATGACCTTATCTCAACCTCTCTGGTCCTGAAATTATAGCCATACACCACAATGCCCTGGTTAGAAAGAAATTTTTTATGATTCATATACAAAATCAAAGCAATGGGCTAGAGAGATGGATCAGCTGTTAAAGGTACTTTCCTGCAAACTGTCCTGAGTTCATTTCCCCAGTACCCACATAAAGCCAAGTGCACAAAGTGATGCATGTGTTAGCAACTTATTTGCGGTGGTTAGAGGCCCTGCTGCCCTGATGTGCCCATTCTCATTTTTTTCTCTCCCTCCTTACAAATCAATGAATAAAAATATTTTTTCAAGAAAGAAAATCAAAGCAATGCTTATATTAATTTTTTGGCCCCTTACTATTTTCTCCAAGTTCATCTGTGTTTCTTCTACTTTCTCTTAATTTCTCCTCAAAGAAGCACTCTTTTCTTCAGAACCCAGAAACTGTAAATAGCTGACCTGAAGTGGGCAGGTTACTAGACATGTCAATCACACAACTGATCTCTTACCCTACAGAGATTTCACTTTCAAAGTGAAACAAAATAACTACAGGACTCAGTCGCATGAAAGCCTAGGCCAAAGCTCATGACTAAGAGACAAGCGTTCCTCCCACCTCGATAAGTGATTGATTTCAGTGAACGCAAACTCACTTTGCAGTTCTCACTCCTGGCTCCTCTGTGTGGAAACGTGGGAGGAAAGTGAGCTTCACTGTCATACAAGTGGCTTCTGGTCTTGCCTTGATACCATGGGAACAGGGTATTTGTGAGCAAGGGAGCCAACCTTTGTAAACCTCAAATTTTGCATTGGTAAAAGGATTCAGCTCCATAGATTGCTGTGTTAGTGAGCTGAGATAAAAGTATCTGTGTCCCCTGCCCCCTCCAAGGCTCTGGAATGTTTTGGAAGAGGGAGCAGAAAGAATGTAAGAGCCACAGGGTGGGAAGATGAACTCCAAGGCATTGTGCTACCTAGAGAGACTAGCTAGTGCAGTCATGACCCTACACTGATCATCCGTAACTGTACCGAGGAGGCCCCAGTGGAATGGGAAGGTAGAAAGGGGATGGAAGAGGATAACCGGATGGAACTATGACCAATTTGTAATATGTTTTTATGTTAAAGTTCTAAATAAAAAGGTATCTGTGTTAAATCCCAGCATAATTCATCATTTCCCTCTATGTGCTCACAGTATCCCCACATAGAATTCTATTCATCCCTCAAGACACCCTTTAAATAACTACTTCCCAAATAAAATCATTCCCTGACTCATCCCTGACTCGTTAGTAGAGTTATACATCTTATGTGGCTTGTCACCTATACTGCCCCAGGACAGTCCTTTGAGAAGGTCCTACATCCTGACATTTTTATTTATATATTTTTAAATATTTTATTTATTTATGTGATAGAAAAAGAGGGAGATAGATATAATGGGCATGCTAGGGCATCTGGCCACTGTAAACAAACTCCAGATGCTTGTGCGACCTCGTGCATCTGGCTTACATCGTAGGTACTGGGGAATCTAACCTGGGCTCTTATACTTTTGGGCAACTGCCTTAACCATTAAGCCATATCTCCAGCTTGACATTTTTATTCTTAATCCATAATGATAGGAATGAAGGCTCATCTCAATGTAAATCAATGATTTTAGATTAACCAAATCATTCAGCTGAGGAATATAACTTAAAAATGGCATATGGTAAAGCAGGCAACATTTCCTGAGACAGGCGGATCACTGTTGTGTCAAACATGATCTTAACATCTCCTTTTTATTACAGGAATGAGATAATTTTGGGGACCTAAGCTTTATCCCCTCAATTAGAATATAGCTTTTAAGATCAGAGATAAAGTTTTATACTGCCTTGCTTCTCCTGTTAGTGTGGATCTGGCATCATACTTGCAGTAGATGTATTGAGAACATATATTCAGAGGTGTCTGAGATGTTGGGGACAAGTGCTTATTAAACACGGAGGTACATGTTGATTCCATGACTAAGGTTTATTTGAGAAGACAATTGCATCACTTGCCAAACTGTGAAGGCCACCTCAGGCAAATTCTTCCACTTAAGGAACATTTTTAATTCATGCCTTTATCATGCAAGTACAAGCTGATAACCTACTACTCTACAGGCCCCCATTCTCAGAAAGTTTACCCTCAGGTTGAGGAGATGAAGTCTCAAGAGCCACAGAAATAATCCTGACAGCAGTACCTACATTAATGAAAATGAGATGCCAGCTCTCATGCTTGATAAATGGAGTGACTCATCTCAGATTAGGTTTGGTTCTCATTAACTGGTCCCAAATCTGTGTCTCTCATTTATCTAGAAGCTATTCAAGGGCAAGAGACATACATTAATCATCTTTCTGTTCCAAAATGTACAACACTGCTTGGCATTCATTCATTCAGGGATGCATGTGTTCATTCACTGAAGGCATTTTAATGAGCACTTACTGTGTGCCAGGCATAGGTGGATGCCCAACTTTTCTGAACTTCTTCGAGGTCCTTCTAAAGTACAATAAGATCTAACTTAATGGAATGTCATGTCAATATAATTCAACAGAACACATTTTAAAGCCTCTATTATGTGGGAAGCATTGGGAATTATCGCAAGCCAGACATAAAAAAAAATTGACCATCAAAAAGCTCTCCCTGGGGCTGGAGAGATGGCTTAGCAGTTAAGGCACATGCCTGAGAAGCCTATGGACCCATGTTTGACTCTCCAGATCCCACGTAAGTCAGACACACATAGGTGAGGCAAATACAAGGTCGTACATGCCCACTAGATGGCACAAGCATCTGGACTTTGATTGCAGTGGCTGAGGCCCTAGTGCTCTAATTCTCTTTTTTTTTTCTCTCTCTCTAAAATAAATAAAAAAAAATTTCTCCCTAGATGGATGGATGGCTTAGTGGTTAAGGTGTTTGTCTGTGAAGCCTAAGGACCAAAGTTTGATTCCCCAGTACCCATGTAAGCCAGATGCACAAGGTTGTACATGCATCTGGAGTTCATTTGCAGTGGCTGGAGGCCCTGGTGTGCCCCTTCTATCTACCTCTTTCTCTTTCTTTCTCTCTCTCTCTTTCTCTGTCTTAAATAAATAAGTAAATAATAAACATTTTAAAAAACTCTCCCTAGCATGGATGAGAGATACCTCTGACCTGGAGAATATCTGCATATAGACATTCCAATCAAACTGCCCCCTTTTCCTCTCCCATTACCCTTTCTATTCCTACAGTTTTCTTTGTGAGTGACTCACTTGGGTAGAGTCTTTCCATTCCTTCTAGTCACACCCAACTTCTGGCCTTGACACATGCAGCTTCATGTACAGGCTACCAACTCTGGCTTCTTCCTGGTTTGGTAAACTGTAAGTAGTCTTTCAGGTAATGTCAATTGGTTTAACTTGACTCTGGAGACCACCCCAACTCATTTACCTCCAGGGTATGAACCCAGAGCAGAGCAGACTATGAAACAGTATACAGTAATAGACTCCGTGTTTGCTAAAGATGAGCATGAATGAAGAAGCAGCATAACTTTTCTTTTTTTTTCTTTCTCTTTCTTTTTCCTTTTTTTTTATTCTTTCAGGGAGGTTTGCCAGGGGTCAGCCTTCATGTTATGATAAGTCTAAGTGCTGCAATTGTCTTCCTGGAAAAAGAACCTTCCAACATTCATGGGGGAGGGGCAGGAGTGCTCTAAAACCATTTTAATTAGGCGATTATGACAATTAAATATTTGAGACTCAGAGCTCCCAATCTTTATTTGATTTCCACTTTAATTTCCTAATAATGTATGTCTCTGTTCTCATTGTAATATTTCCCTTTGAATCTGTGTGGGACTCGTTTGCTTGGAATAATTGCTTCTCTATAAGGCTCTCTTGTCATGCTCACAATGATCTAACATGGGGGGGGGCACACACATTTACTGTCGTAAGGAAATTTTTTAAAAGAGTGGTGAATACTAGCTTTCTCATTATGTTCCATTAGAGACAATGAGATCAAGAGGTGACAAGAGGGAACTGTGGCTTTGACAGTTCTGATAATAAGTTACATCAGTGTGCTTCTTCTTTGTCGAGATTCCTGAAATCAAGATAGAATCAGAAGACAAGAAGTGAAAGACTGAGTGCCTACTATGAAAATCCTGTCAGAACCTAAAGACATAGCCCACTGGGTTGTTGTCATAACCTAGAGAAGTGGCTATGGCTTTCCTTACTCCTCAGGTAAGCCTCTGAGACACCATTCACAGTTTAGGACAAATTGTCAAATTAGTGACCCAGCTCTGATCTAGGTGTTCCCGAGTACATACTTTGTCCACCCCCCCCACCCCATCCTGCCACTTCCAAGGTCATGTAACCATAAATAAGCTATTTAACCCTTCTGAGCCTTAGTTTCCTCATCTATAAAATGAGGGATGAAAGAAACTTCCATGTGAGAATTAATCCAAGAATATAATTCGTGGACCTGGATCCACAATAGCTTTATAATCCAAATAAGTATTGTTGCTCCCCTTGATTAGAACGGGCGATGCCAGTCCACATTCACTCGAAGCACTCAGAAGTAGCAGCATGCCATGACCTTTGAAGGGGAGGCCCACAGAGGCAGTGGTCTCACCAGGCAGCAGACTGAGTGACCCACACCCACAAATAGCACAGGCCTGGCTAGTACATGACTTGGGCTCTATGTGTTTACTTTCTGAATTAGGCAGGAAGATAGGGGCAGGACCTCTGCCTCTTCTGAAATTGGTAGGACTAAGGGAAGCCACTGCCTGGTGGCCAGAATTAAAACCTGGCATCTCTAACTGTTAAGAGGAAAGGTTGAGGACAAAGGCAGGAAGGAATCTAGGTTACTAAAGCTTTAGGTTTCAAGGAGCTGTTTAGCCACAGGAGTAAGTTGCCAAGATGGCTTGTACTCCAGTCTGGGACCCAGAGATACCACAGTAACAAAGTCAGAGTTGCCACCACAAGGAACTGAGGATGAACAAGCAGGAGAGTCAAGCGCTTCAACAAATCTCTCTAATGCTACATGATGAGTAACCTTCACGGAAGCATATGCAGCAAAAGCTTCAGGAAGAACAAGAGAGGAGCAGTTGCTAGAATCACTAGCAATTAGTTGTTAGAACTAGGACATTAAAGTCAGACTAATGTGCAGTCAAGTTGCCCAACACTGCATAGAGCTGCTTAGAATTGCCACCTCCCTGCTTTAGCTGGAAATCAGCCCACGGGGAGAGCAACCAGAGCCTGGAGCTGGAGGCAGGAGGGTGATGGGAAGGTACCTAGTCTTGGCAAGTGATCATCCGTCCCCCAAAGCCTTCTCTAGTGTTGTCCGGACGTCTATTTAGCTGCATCCTTTCTTGGTGCAAATACCAGGCAGAGGGGATGCCTTTGATCTGCACAGAGCTCGCCGTGCTCATTGTGAATGAAACCCTGGAAAATATTTACCAAGTCACCAGAAGTGATGGCTGCATGACAGGTCTCATTCAGATCAAATATGAAACATTATCTTTGTAAATCATACTCTGTAATACCAAGAATGGATTTAAAAAAGCATGCATAACATCAAAGATGTTTCCTGTGTCTGTAAATCATGCATGTTTTCTGCAGTACGGGATGTAATACTTGTGATGAACACACAAACCAAGGTGTGTGTTCTCATAGTTCATAGGCACATAACCATGTATTTCAACCTCCAGGTATGCCCTGGCCCTCCCTGTCCACTCGTACTCGCACATGCCCCGTATACACGCAATCACGAGCGTAGCGATCCCAGCTGCTCCCATGGCATGTGGCTGGAAATGGCAGATGGAAGTCCATCCTAAACCGAGCAGCCATCTTCGTTCAGTACACCCTTAAAAGCACAGCAGGCTCATTACGATGCCATTATGTGCATTTGTGCAGAGATGGTGTGATTAGTCCAGCCACAGCAGCAGTGGAGCCTGCCTGCCTGTCTGCTGCGGCCCACCCAAGGCCTCCTCAGAGGAAACCAACCATGCTATGTCTCCACACCTGAAATAAATTGCCCCCTAGCTGCCCTCTTTTCATATCTGAATGCTTCTGCTAAACTAAAACCACAACTGTGGGGCAAGTCTCAAACTCAGCACCAGGACTGTTGACTTCTGTTCTTTCCTCTTTCCCTGCCTTGCTTTCCTGCCTTCATGAACACTTCCCATCCATGGCCCTTTCAGACAGGTGTGAGGAGGTTGTTCTGGAGTTAAAGCTGTTTATTCACCAAAAACTGCTAAGGAGATTTTTCTGTTTGTTTGTTTTTTGAGGTAGAGTCTCACTCTAGTCCAGGCTGACCTGGAATCTACTATGCAGTCTCAGGGTGGCCTCAAATGCACAGAAATGCTCCTACCTCTGCCTCCCAAGTGCTGGCATTAAAGGTGTGCGTCACCATGCCCAACTTCTAAGGAGCTTTCAGAAAATGTAGATTCATGGGTTCTAGGCTTTATGATCCAAATTTCCTTGGTCAGAACCCAGGTGATACATATATATATATATGTACATATATATATATGCACATATATATATATATATATTCACTATTTCCTCCAAGAGATTCTGAAAAACATTTGTGAGCTAGGGTTTGGCAACACAGGAGTCTCTGCACGTATTGCCTTAAGGGCAAGTTTTCCCAGTAACATGGGAAGTTAGTGGAGAGTTCTAGTTATTATTATTATATATTAGTCATCTGTTACTATATAGCATAATATGCAAAGCTTAGTGGTTTAAAACTATAAGTATTTATTATCTATCTCTCCTAGTGTCTGTGGGTTAGGAATTGGGAGTTTTTGTATGACAAGGAGTGGCTCATGGACAATTGTGCAGTTGGAGTCAAGATACCTGCAGGCCTCACTGGTGCTATCATATCCAAGATGGCTCACTCAGAGTAGACAAGATAGTGCTGAAAGTCTAAGCAGTGCCCCCAGATAGATCTCTCCACAGAGGTGCGTGAATGGCCTTCAATGTGCTGAGAATAATCCAAGTGACCCAGGGGAAACCATGATGCTCCTTATGACCCCTTAAAAGTTTGCATCTTTACCCGGTGGTGAGATACTGATTATACAGATTATGTCTGCTGTGGGAAGAAATTACAGACTGTGACTGTCAGCAGGTAAAGGTCTCTGGGGCCATTGTGCATAAGCATGGTGAAGGCTAAGGGCACCATAAGGATGAGACGGCAATCCACCTAAGCTGCTATGTGAGTTCTAATCATCCACAGATGTATAAGAAGCCCACTTTAAGGACCACACACAAGCCCCTAAACTGGATCAATCTATTGACTTAACATGTGCTTCTGAGAGGCTAGAGCCTCCTGTCTGCAAAGAAAGCCCTTGCTGGGGCGAGGGAGCACAGTTCAAACCTCCGTAAAGCCACAGATATCAGTGCTGATCTGGGATACTCTCTTTGGCACTCAAAGTTGGAATATCTGCCACTCTCTTTGGCAGAGGCCATCTTAACACGGCCTCTCATTCTCCTATTCTTCTGATAGCCTTTGGCTCTTCCCTGGTCACATATGAGATTTTGCTTGAGGCCCATTAGGGACAATATTTATTTAACCCTCATATTAACCTTGACAACTTGATATATTTATCCCTATTTATGCAAAATGAAACGGAGATTCATAGAGTGGCTTCATGAAGTCTCTCAGTCTCTTAGAGGTGGTCCTCCAGGCAGCTGAATACAAGCCCCCCACAGAGAAGACTAAGTTGAAAACAGGCTTTCCCACAGAGAGGACTAAGTTGGAAACAGGCTTTCAGTTGATCCAACATCAACAAACCACCCACCTAGCATGAGACAGGACCACTGAGGTTTATGTAGCAGGGAGGTCCCCCTAGAAGTCTCCTGCAGGTCACAGGTCACAGGTCACAGGTAAGCAAGGGGTTTAGGGTTTCTCTAAGGAAACAGGACCTCCGCATATAGGCTGGCCCCCAGACCAGGCTGCTGAGGGTCCTCAGATACCCAGCTTTAAGGGGACAGGGCAGAGGTCAAGCTTTCTTGTAACCAGAGAGCCCTATTCTGCTGAGGCCACGCGTGTCAATGTACTAATGTTTCATGATTGCAACTCAGTCTGTCACTTCCACATGCCCTCCCGGAGCAATCATTGCAAAGCGATACCTGCCTGCTGCCCTACGATTATTTTACAGTCCTTGCTGGGTCCAGCTGCACCAGCCACTCCTCTTTGGTTTCTGTTCCTTCCCTGTTCCTGGCAGGTGGGGTGGGGATAGACAGGAGGGTAGGAAAAGAGTAGGAATTACTATCTCTTTTCTACCATCCCAACCTCTCCATCCTGGGCTTCCTCTAGTAGAGAGACCTGAGATACAGCAGCCGTGGCAGGAGGAAAGAGCTGGTGTTTACCCAGCACCTACTGTGTGCCAGGCACCCACCATGCTGGGTGTCTTGTACATATGAACTACTGAATCCTTAGAGCAGCTCTGAAAAACAGGGGATCTCTTCAAGTGGTCTGGCTGCTGATTCTGTGCTCTGAGCTGGACAATTCATGCAGGAAGACTGGCCAGTGGTGTTGCTTCAGTTTTTAGTGGTAAAGGAACTCGTCTCCCAATGTAGATGGCCCAAGCAAGTAGGGAAGCCAGATTTTCCTTCAGGGGTCTCACTTGTGCCCCAGCTGCCCTTCTTCATCCATGCTACTCTCTGTGGAGAATGGTGAGATGAGGTACACTAAAGGCAGCAGTGGCATCTCCAGAAGTATAACAAAGCACCCCACGTAAACATAGAAAAGCAACCAGCATATCCAACACCATCTCTTTTCTTTCATGGATTAGGATGATAGAACTGTTAAAGTTTAAAAAGTTAAAGTGGACTATTTGAAAGAAAAATTATGAGAATATGGCAAGAAAACAGACACAAAAAGAGCAAACAACTGAAAAGAAGGAAGTGTTCATGTGACTGGGCATGGTAGTTCATGTCTGGCACCTGGAAGCCTGAGGAGAAAGACTTCTGTGAATTCAAAGTCAGCCTGGGCTAGAGTGTGAGACTGGTCTCAAATCACCCCAAAAACCAAAAAAACAAACAAATAACACCCCATTCACTCCCAGAAAAAGTAAACAAGAAGAGAAAAGAAAGTGCCCAGGCAGGGCATGAAATTTGATCCACACGAGTTGTGTTCAAATTCCAACTGTTCACCAGCTGCCTGATGTTGGGAAAGTCTCACCACTATTTGTACTTCTATGAAATGAGAACAATGGCAGGAACATTGTAAACAAAGATTGGATACAGCATGTCAAGGCCCATAGACTCCTTTCTCTAGGAGTAGTACACGGGGAGAATCAAACTGAGGTGGGTCCTGTGTGTGGAGGGTCTGGAATGTCAAGTTTACACATGATGTAACAAGAGCTAGAAACAGCGACAGCCATGGCTATGGGCCTAGCCCAGAGCTACAACATGGTTGCCAAGGAGCTATTGAAAAAGAACTGGGCAATGTCCACTGCACAGAGCAGGAAGGTCCCAGAAAACCAAGAAGTGACGAAACAAGAGGCTAGACTGTGGTCTAGAGGCCTGGGAAGGATTCAGCTTAGACACAGGGTGGAGGAAGCAGCAATTGAACTCAAGTTCCCAGAAAGCACTGCATCTGCTGCACCGACTTTCTACTGAAAGGACTGACAAAGCTCCTGCGATCACAGAGACATGGAATGTTTCAAGTCAGAGCCAAATTACCTTGGGCTGCCTTCAGCCCCTTAACAGCCATTTATTGCCCACCTCTGTGTCTGACCTAACATCCTAGTGACTATCAGTGGAGCAGGTGAGACCTTTTTGGAATGTAAGAACAGACCCCAGCTTCCACCAACCCCAGGGCTAAGAATGTCATCAGATAGCATCTGAAGCCCATGGTGGGGATCCCTCCACACACACTTTGCTGTAACTGCCTACCTGATGGTCAGCCTGTTGAAAAGTATCTTGATTTATGACTTTCTTTTGTTCTGTAACTATAAAACCTTCATAAAAACTCTTAACACACTGGGACATGGAATTTGGGGTCACCTAAATCTGTGATCCAAGGCCATGGTCACCCATATTTGGCTCCAGAATAAACTATTTCTTATCCCCTTTGGGGTGAGAACTGTGTTTTGCATTAACAAGAGTTAGAAGTCTATAGGACTTGTGAGGCAGGCGTACCAGGAGTCTAGCTAGCCCTTGGGAAAGAAGGAAGGCCCTGCGGACAGCCTGTGCCTTGAATGAGAGCAGGCTGCAGTGTGAAGCTGATGAGCAATTTCCAAGGTCACGCTAATCCACCTCCCTGGGTATTAACCTGTTTATATCTACTATGGTGGTAGTAAGTATCCGGTCCCTACTTCATAGGCTTGTTTTCAGGGTTCAAGTCACAGGGAACATTTGCTGCCAGACCTAGATGTGATCAATCCCTCCCAAGCACAGTCTCTGCTTTATCACCAGGCCCCAGCAAATCAGAGGTGTTTGCTCACTTGTGTAACAAGTGTGCCAGTGGGCTTTTCACCACCACCCACCTGCACTGTTCTGCAGGTTAGCTCCAGAGCTGGATCTGGGCCTGGTTCCCCCCTCACACACAGACAGCTGGCTCCTTCCCTCTCTGGATCCTTCCAGCTTGAACCTTGTTTGTTTTCTGATTTTGAATAGACTGGCTGCCCTATTCACATACTTCAGACAGTTTAGGGGAAGTGTTTTGCAAATGAAAAATGCCAGAGAGACCCAGAGGGAAGCAAGCACATGCTGCCAGTTCTTTCAACAGGAGAGGGGGACAGGAGGAAAAGGCCCTGGGCAGTTAGAAGCTGTTAGAAATTTGGCGGGTCCTAACACAAAACTGACTGGGAAGGAGAGGAGCTGGGAGAAAAAAAAGCTTTAGCAGGATGGCAAGTTGTAGTCAGAGGCTGTGATATTGTGCTGTGATAAGAAATAACATATTTTGGCCGTCATCCATAGTTCCCGCAGTCCTTGGAAGCAGGGGTGCTAGAAGAATGTTTTGCTCTGAGATTTGGATTTTGACCTTAGTTCCTGACAGAGCCGTAAGGCTTCTCAGGGGAGTTAGAATAAGGAGCAGAGGACCCAGAGCTGCCTAATGCCTTTGTAGTCAAGTAAGGTATTTCTAGATGCTTCTGTGGGAGAGGGCTGCACGGGTTTCAAGGGCACTTTTATAGGAAACTGAAAAAGATAGAAGTAGTACTTCAGTTTGGGGGTATGAATAAATTAGAGAGACAAAAATACTTTTATTCTGTGATTTATAAAATGGGTGCCATCTATGTTTTTAAATTAGCAACTAAAAATCAAAATTTATTAATAATTTCTTCTGGCTTTGAACTGAACTTTTTGTATGAGTCTGTGTATAAACTGAACCATAGGGACCTCTGGTTAATATTCCCTGAAGTATTTGTGTGGGTCCCTCATGTGGTTGTGAATCTGCTTTGAAACTTCTCAAAGAAAGTGCTTCATGAGCTTACTCATGAGCTCTACAAAAATCTTGATAGAGGGCTGGAGAGATGGCTCAGCGGTTAAGGCACTTTTCTGCAAAGCCTAAAGATCTGAGTTCAATTCCCAGTACTCACTTAAAGCCATATTCACAAAGTGGCGCATGCATCTGGAGTTTGTTTGCAGTGGCTGGAAGCCCTGGTATACCCATTCTCATTCTCTCTCTCTCCTTACAAATACACAAATAAACATTTTTAAAATTCCTGATGGAGATGGACTAGCATTTGGCTTAGTTCAAATACTCTCTTCACCTGTATATGTGAAGGGTTTTATAAAGTATCCACTATATAGGTGTTTTGCCAATTCCTAAGCCAATTTAGAGGAAAATAACATAAATTTTAGGGATGTAGTCATGGAAGAATAAGTTCAGGGTGCAATTCAGTGTAAAAGTGTTCTAGGTTTCTATTATCTTTCTCTAGGGCATGACCTTAATCGAGTTTCTTAATCTAACTATAGCTCAACTGCCTCCTTAAACTAATATTAGTACCCACCTTACAGTGTTGATGTGATAACTCAGTGAGTAAATATTTTTATGGTACATAGACTATTACCTAAAATACAGCAGGCATTGTATTAATGTTAGATATTAATTTCATTGATTGTCAAGATGAAGAAACCATGAGACAAACTCTCCATGAAGCTCACAGTTTATGAATATTCTTCTGATCTCTGAGAAATAAAAGGAGTGGTTTTGACCAGGATTTGGCAAGCCATTGTCCACAGGCCCAAGTATGTAATTCATGCTTTATTTGTACATAATGGCCAGAACTGTGGAGAGGGACCTACATAACCACAGCTTTCGGTGCACAGTTTAGCTGGGTTAATGGCAGGAAGGGGAAATGAGGACCTTGTATTTTGTGCCCCAGACTATGTTGACTTCTACTTTTCTCCTTTAATAAAGCTAATGTAAGCCAGTGGCTAGGAAAAAGAAAAAAAAAAAAAAAAACAGAAAGAAGCCTTTGGCTATATTTCTTCTGTTGGTATTTCTCCACATTTTTGTCTGATTCTACTCAATTTTGTTTTACTATTTAGCTATTTTTTGCTATTTCTAGCACTATTGTTTTCTCTTAAAAGTCAGCCTTTGTCATTCAGACCCACTCAAAGGATTCAACTTCTGCTCACCAAACATGTTCTCCTACTCCTGGCAACCTTGATAGATTCCCCTGTCAGCCATTGAGTATCTAGCTTGGTCACTACCATGTCCCTCACCCCCATTCCACATAATGAGGGAAAATAAGAACCATTCTGGCAAGTTGACTGCTTACAGATTGGGATGTCCACCTGACTTAAGATCCTTCCTATGCGGGATTACATGTGCCCTGGTGGGCACATAATGGGCTGGAAGCCACCCCTCACCATGATTCCATTGCTAAGATGAGACTTGCCTACATCTCCCAGACCAAAGAACCTAAGATTCTACATTTAGACAGTCCATCAGCTATGGTCGTGCTCTTCAAGGAGATCAGGTCCAGAGATGTGGTGATCCAGTAGTCTTCATGCCAAGTGATCTTTGGTAACTTAAAGAAGCTCTTGGCACCTAACATTCCCCCCAGGTGGTCAAATCCCATGGTGCATTTGTAATTGCCAAAAGGAATTGCTAAAACTGTTGTCTCTAATAAATGCCTCTTTGAGGTGAGCACCTGGCATTACAAGACTGTGAAGGGCACTTCAGTTCATTCTAGAGTTGGGTGGAATCCAAGTCCTCATTAACTTTATGAGGTGGGTTTCATGATACTGGAAACAGGCTCTAACTTAACTGGGCCTGACATCTAAGCACGGCTCTATGAGTAAAGCTCCCCCTTCTCCTCTACCTCTGGGTTTCCAAACATCATGGGAGAACTCCAAAGAGCAGCATTGGTGCAAGAGCTGGGAGGCAGCAGAAAAACTGCTAACAAGTAGCCCATCTGGCCCCATCCCAAATCCCAGAACACTAACAATAAAACTGAAACGGGCCAGTTGTTTTCGGTCTCTTTTCGACAGCAAATACTGTAGTTATCCCTGTTCTCCATGGCAGTTACAGCTTGTTTGACATTTGAGTTACTGGTGCTGAAAAGAGGAAAATCTACCCTCCAGGAAGGAATGCTGTTTCCGTGGCTAATTGACTGAATGACACCTCCTCCCTTATTCCCTCCCTCCTGGGCCTGCCAGGCAGTCTAGCTAGGTTATTTGCCACGGATGATGGCCTCAGTAATTTATTACACCAGGCCCATGGAATGCCAGGCTGCCAATTCTGCAATGTGTTCACTGTGGATTGCAGAAGCCAGCTCACGATGACACTGGTATTCTCTATCGGAACACTGTCCAATATCAGAACCAGATTCGGAGGAAGTAGAAGGCTTTTTAGTAACTGCCAGTACCAAAGTAGACACTGATCACTTTCAGGTGAAAGGTATGCAAATCAACGTTTGAGGTTGTGTCTTCCTTTTCCTGAGCCTTGTGAAGTCAGAAGACTTGTTGAACCATAGTGGTAGACTACCATGAAAGCTCTTTTGACCATGCAGACATCAGCCCATTGTCTTCTATTCTTGCCAGGCCTGTTCAGTGTGACCCTTCTTTGTTAACTAATTAAATAATGAATCAAGACAAAGCAAAATAAAACAGAGAGAGCTCTCTAAATAGGTCAGAAATATGTGGATAAATAATGCTGCTTGCAGAAGCCATAGGTTGTTAATGGAAATCCCCTGTGCCAGGGTGGGACACCTCCCAGTGAGTTATTGGCAAGAGAGGCCTCTGAAGTCCCCCAAACATTATACTATATTGCAAAAACCCTTGATAGTAAGACCCTGTTGCTAAGGACAATATGTGTCAGAGCAGGACAATGAAAAATCAAGCGGGAACTGAACTGGAAGATAGCGCACCTGGTTAGCAGCTTTGGTGCTGGAAAATGCTCTGCAAGCTGCTGGGGGAGAATAATAATCAACAGGCTTACCCACCTGCTGAGCTACCCTGCATACTTCACAACTAACTAGCCAAACAAGATGTGCTCACTGGCGCAATAAGGGTATGACTAGTGTGGGGGTAAGCACCTGCTCTCCGATTGGATCTGAAACCCACTCAGTGGAGGAGAATACATGCCTGGTACAGAAAGCCTAGGCCAAAGACTCTGGCTGGAAAGATCATTGACCCTAGAAGGGAAGCCATTTCTGTTAATTTACTAAAGGAAGATTCTGTCTCACCAAATTGCCTTCAAAATATCTATATTTTGGTTTTCCCCATAAATTACTGCTGATCTCACCTTTGGTCACAGAAGTTTCTTTTTGCAAATGACAGTGACTTCTGGGGAGACTCAAAATTTGTCAAAGTACTGAGAATAAATGGAGGCTGAGTGGCTGAGCGCTTAGCGCTAAATGAGACAGCATTACCAGGTCCTCCAAGATTGCAAAAGAGGGAGCAGCAAGAATGCAAGAGCCAGATAAAGGGGAGAAGTATTTTGGGACACTATCTTCTGGACTTGAAGTGACCACTATGTTATGACATCATAGCCACTGTCAATACCTCTGTGATAGCTCTGCACAAGGGAGCTCATTATCATTTTGATATGGATGATGGAGGAGGGTGAAAAAAACAGTTATAAAAATTAAAGTTGGAAAGAAGGAGTTCAGTGGAAGAGGACAGGTGAGGGAAGATTCAAACAAAGGGAATGGGAAGGAATTATGATCAAATTACATTATTTCATATACAAAAATAGTTAATAAAAATGTTAAAAATAGGGCTGGAGAGATGGCTTAGTGGTTAAGGCGCCTGCCTGCTAAGCCTAAGAATGCTGGTTCCAATCTCCAGCGGTTCCAATCTCCAGGTCCCACATTTAGCCAGATGCAAAGTGACGCAAGGGCGCAATGCCGCACTTGACCACAAGGGGGCGCACACATCTGGATTTCGTTCACAGCAGCTGAGAAACTGCTGGTGTGTCTCCCTCTCCCTCTCTGTCTGTCTGTCTCTCTCTGTGTGTCTCTCTCCAAAAATAAATAATACAAATAATAAAAAAAATGTTAAAACATTCATATATGTTAAAAATAGGTTTGAAGAGATGGCTTAGTGGGCAAAGTGCTTGCCTGTGAAGCCTAAGGACCCAGGTTTGATCCCCAGTACCCACATGGGCCAGATGCATAGGGTGGCGCATGTCTCTGGAATTCGTTTGCAGTGACTAGAGGCCTTGGCATGCCCATTCTCTCTCTCTCTCTCTCTCTCTCCACTCTCTCTCCCTATCATATAAATAAATAAATATTTAAATAAATGTTAAAAATATAAAGTACAAAATGTACAGAAAATGTTCAAATGGAGGCCTCCCAAAGCAAGAACAATAAATAAGAACAATGGGACCAATCTGTAAAAAATATCTGTAGAAAAATAAGTTAGTTACCTTTTCAAAATTTTCTTACAATTACATTACATGAGAGAAACAAACTAACATGCAGATTCAGTCACGTGGGTGTAGGTGAACCAAGAGTACACATTTCTGACAGCCTCCTGGATGGTGCTGGGGTAGCAGTAAGTGCCCAGACCAGTTGCCCAAATGTACCCCATCCTGCAGAACACCTATTTAACTAATCTGGGCTTGATCCAGGGGACAGTTTGTGTTGTAAATATCTACAGTATGTACAGCATGAAGGAGATGCATATACATGTGGGTTGAACACTCCTAAAGTATTTCTGGGAAGACACACAGGAAGAAATGATGGCTGTTTTGATAAGAGAAACTAGAAGACTAGACACTGTTCTGAGCTCCTTGCCTCTTTTGGAAAGTACATATGTTATTATTTCAAAAGTATTAAAATGATTTGGAAAACAAAGAACTCTTGATGGTCTTTATTGATTGATAACCAGGTGTTACCAAATGAACTGTGACCCTCCTTCACCCCCAAATTCATATATTGAAGTCCCATCCTTAGAACCTCAAAAGATATCTATACTTGGAAATAGGGTCCTTAAAAATGTTATAAAGGTCACATGAGATTACCTGAGAGGAGACTACAACAGAGAAAACACAGACCTTCATAGAAGAGAGACCATGTGGGCATATAAGGGAGATGGTGGAGATGACTAGCTTTTGTTGGCTAGGAAAGAGACTTGAGAATAAAACTAATTTTGCTGACATCTTGATCTTGGACTTTGTAGCCTCCAGAACTGTGAAGAAAAAGATTTCTTTTGCTTAAGCCATTCCATCTCTGATATAATTTACTTTATTTATTTACTTGAGAGGGGAAGAGACAGATAGAGAGAGGGGGTGTTCCAGGGCATCTAGCCACAGCAAACAAACTCCACACACATGTGTCACCTTGTGCATCTGGCTTTAGTTAGGTACTAGAGAATCAAACCTGGTTCCTTTAGCTTTGCTGGAAAGTACCTTAAGTGTTAAGCCATCTCTCCAGCTCATGATGTCATTTTGTGACAGCCCTGACAGGCTAATGCCCTAGGTTTCATCACCACTGATTTGATGAATGAAGCGACAGACCAATAATAGAAAAAGGCAACCTACTTAATCACTAACTCACAAGAAGTCAAGGAAGGGAAGTCATCTAAGAGGCCCCACAATTCCCTCCTATTTGGATCTGAATATCTAAGCTGTATGTTAAAGGAACTAGAAAAGGGAAGCCTTGGTGAGTACTAATTATCTTTTACAGTCCAATAAGCATACAGGATTTTTGAATCCATTTTAAATACAAATCATTAGGTAAAAGTCCAATATAGAAATAAAATAATTGAACTAGAACTACTCTGTTTAAAAAAAACTAACATTAATATTTGTCTTTAGTATAATAGGGGCCCTCCATCACCTTTCCATATCTACCAAGGGTTCCTTGGGTTATGGCCTAAGAATTACTTATCTGGTCTCATATTGTTATAGTCAATGCCTGGAAACTCAAGACTGGTAATGTCAAGCACCTCACCTCAGAGTCATCCAGTGAATCAGTATGAAAGCAAGGCTCTATTTCTGACTCTCTGGCTCATTAATCTTTTTATTCTGCATTTTGTGAGGCACCAGGAACAATTTGATGTTGCTGGTAGAATGTGAACTATAACTTCTATTTTTTTTCCTACAAAATGTACTCAGTATTTCTTGCAAGAGAGGCAATATTCTACCAGAATATCCAATTATATTCACCCCAGGTATAGACAGAGGTGAGGCTGAGTATACCAAGAATAGCAAAAGTTACCCATGTTAAATTCCCTGTTGTTTTCTAAACCTCATCAGGCTCCCTTAACTTCTGAGGTCAACCTTTTTCAGTGCCATGTGATCATGTTAGAATAGATAAAATCTGGAGAACGAGGTAGCAGGTCAGAAAACCGTGCTCAAAATGATCTGGGGGAAGGAAAGTACGCAAAACCGAAGAAACAAAAAGAAGAGAAACATCACATAATGGAGACTCTGTGTGTTTTGGCTCCAGATTCCATTTTCATGCTTTGTTTCCTTTGAGAAAGTCCAGTTTTCCCCCCAAGCTGTCTCCTGATTGATTTTCATGTGATCCAGTTACTTGATAGCACTGATCAGTTAATCCTTCCATATGGTTAAAATTAAACCACCAATCCAGGCTCATTTCCCCCCTTGTGCTTACTAATTTCTCATGAAGATTGTCCTTCCAGCTGAATTAGCTTCATTCCGTTATCATCGCATCCATATTTCCTCTGAAAACTAAAAAGAGCTCTTGGGAATGAGAGGCTAGTGAGTCCTTCTTTTTTTTTTTTTTTTTTTTTTTTTTTTTGAGGTAGGGTTTCACTCTAGCCCAGGCTGACCTGAAATTCACTATGTAGTCCCAGGGTGGCCTCATACTCACAGTGATCCTCCTACCGCTGCCTCCCAAGTGCTGGGATTAAAGGCATGTGCCACCACACCCAGCTACAAGTGCTTCTCCATCTTGATATACTGTACATTTCTGCATTTTTCCAAACTTCAAGGACAACTTGGCAAGGATAGAAGCTTTATATTCAACAACCACTTACATTTCCTGGAACACAGAGACTGGTTATATACCATCTTTACTGGGATAGGGGTCTTGCTCCCAGAACCCCTCACTTCTCCCCTCACCTCCATGACTTAAAGAAGACAAACAGCTTTGTCCTGACCCTTGAGGGCCAATTCTATGTGGTTTATCCCTGACCATGGTCATGAATTTTGATGCTTCACACCACACTACAGTTGCTGCAGAAGAATTTGATCTGCTTTTCATTTTAAAATAAGAGGTTTTCATAAACTAAAGGGGATTGAACCAGACTTGAAGATAGGCCTGAGAGTAAGTTTCACAGATTTTTTGGCAACCAAACCTGTGCCTTCCCTCACAGTTTTGCCTGCTAATTCCATGCAGCTTCTGGTGGAAAATGTAGTGTCTGAGATGTAGCTTGAGTCCTGGAAGGCTGACAGGCCATTTGACCCTGAACAACCATGTAGACTTGGGTACTTCTATATCCTCAAGTGGGCTGCATATGCTCTGAGCTCTGGCAAGTACAAATTCTCGTTTCAGTTTTCTCCCCCTGGGTTTGTTTCTCACTCAGACAAACACCCATTGCAGAAGCAGGAGTCCACTGTTTTTATTCCTTTACGACTCTTGTTTCATTCTGCCCAAGTTGGCTGAACACAAGCCCAGTAGTACACAGTGCAAGAAAAGATAGGATTCCTGCCCCAAGGGTTCAGCAATCTCAAATTTTCCCCTCTGCTGCCTCTATTTTTGTTCCAGTGTACCATAAGTTCTGAAACCTTGGCGGTCCTGAAACACTTTACTGTGTTTTGTTTTGTAGGAAAGACTCAAGTTTTATGGCTGTGGGTTATAAAAGGCTTTTCCCCTCCCCCTTTGCTTCTCCCGGGAAATTTGATGGGTGTGACCGGTACCAGTGAGCCTTGCTGGGAAAGTCTAGGCCATGGTCAGCTTTCAGCTTAATCCATGACTCTCCTTTTTGGCCATGGCCTGGTCCCAATTTTGTCCCCCTCTGGCTGGTTTTGTTTATTGGCATTAATG
This sequence comes from Orientallactaga sibirica, assembly GCA_036365145.1. Classification (NCBI taxonomy): domain Eukaryota; kingdom Metazoa; phylum Chordata; class Mammalia; order Rodentia; family Dipodidae; genus Orientallactaga; species Orientallactaga sibirica. The sequence goes on from JAEOAD010000006.1 coordinate 51,188,554, forward strand.
TTTCATATTAAAATTTAATATTTAACTTTTGCTTTCAATATTTAATGTTCTGCATCTTACATTTGGATGTATCCCTTCTGGGAGCGGTCAGCTATACTGCATGATGCAAGAGCTAATCCTTTTGACTTCCAGTAAAATGAACTCCCCCTTTCTTTCATTGTTCACCATCGCTCTGTATTCAGTCCATCATGGTAACTACCTGAACATCTCTGCCTTTTCAAGACAATTTTTGGATGCCAACTTAGATATTATACAATCTTCTGCATGAGGCTCACAAAGGAATAAGGCCCATGTCTTACTTTGAGGTAGTCAGAGAAGAAGCATCGAGAAGTTGAAGTGGAAGAGTTGTGTGGAAGCTCAGTGGAGAGAGACTAGCTCTGCTTCAGGAGCAGGGTGAGGTTTTCTAGATGTCCTCTAAAATGGGTGTGGGCAGGAGCAGAAGTGCTTATCAGATTATGTGGGAAGGGCATTCCATACACAACAGGCAAGACAACATCATAGAAAAACATAATTAGTGAAGATAATTAATAATGATGGTAAGGCTGCATTTGTGCAATGGTAAAGAAATTAATTATTACTAGAAACTTCTGGGAGTGGGTATGGTGAGCAAAATGCAAGATGAGCCTGATGACATAGTTTGGTACTCAACTGTGAAAGAACTTTGTAAACTATAATAAATAGCCTGAGTGTGATCATTTACCAAACAAACCTGAGATAGCTATTATCAGCAAGACAAGTGCTCCATCTCCTTTGTAAAATACTGATGGAAAACACATTTACCTGAAGAAAGAAGCTTGATCCAGGATTTAGGAAACATATTTAACTTCTGGGTGAGATAAGAAATACTATTATTGAAGACAGCCACCTTTGAGGAACTTATGATACAGCTTGGAAAGTGAGGCCAATACTAAGAATCTATTACTTAATTGCATGGAAACAACACAATTCTATGCAGTGGGAGAAAGGACCTTTATATCCCAACCATCTTCTCCCTAAGGCCTGAATGCCTAGGTCTTCCTTGCTTGATGAAGTTGAAATTCACTTTGTAGACCACAGACTCCTTGACCAGGGCCTCAGGGAGTTATGAGAAAAGAGGATGAAAATAAACAAGTTGGAAAGAATAGAACTAGAGCTTGGTAACTTGAAGGGGCCACTGAATGAGGGAAGCAAGTTAAGGAATGGACAGAGTATACCATGGGTACAAATGAATGAGAAGGGACCATTCAGAAATATAGTTGTGGTCTTGTATATCTCCTGGAGTGTGACCAGTGTGTCTCTTTGAGCTGATGGCAAGGATCCTTTTAAATTTCTAATAAAAATATTTGGTTTTTCTGACTATAAAAGAAATATTTGTAAAAGTGTGTTTTTTTTTTTTAATTTCACAAATACAATGTAAACACATGATACAAAGAACTTGACCAAAAGCAGCTGATGTGAAAAAGTTTTAATTTGGCTTACAGTATCAGGGAAGATTCATGATGGCAGAGAAATCATGACATGAGTAGATGTTGGGTAGCACCTCGGTTACAGAAAGTGGAAAACAGCAGCAGGAGAGTGAGCCAAACTCTGGCAAGGGGAAGCTTTCTATAACATCCCTAAACCAGCCTCCAACAACACACCTCCTCCAGTAAAATTCCACCTCTCAAATTGCCATCAGCTGGGGACCAAACATTCCTAACGTATGAGTTTATGGGGGATCACATACATATTGTCCAATGGGCTGAATCAAATATGCTTTGTGAAGAAATGACATTATTGCACTCTATCTGGGGTTGACCAGGGCATTGGTAATCCTAGCACAGTCAGGCATTGGTAGGAGAATATTCTGGAAATGGAAATTGAGAGTAGAGTGGCGACAAGTTTTTATGTGGGTAAAATAAAGATGGATTTCATATCTGAAGCCAGGCTGGCCTGAAGACAACTAGTAAGCAAGAACCACAGGTCAAGGGATGCCATGAAGAATATCACAGTGAGGACTCCACTTGGGGAAGTGTATTGTTCACAGTGGGACTTTCATAAAGACTGCTACAGAAAACCTTCAATCATAGTTGGGAAATCAGCATGCAGTGAAGGAGGCTGGGGTTATCTTCTTAGCTTTTCCTCTGAGCCTTCTGCCTCTTGTTAGTGGTGTGGATAATAATAACATCTACCTTCATAAAGTCACAGAGCTGCTATGAGACTAACATGCCACATTCACTCACTAAGTGTATATTGAGTGCCTACCATGTGAAAAGCCCTCTTCTAGAAGCCGGAGACAGAACACAACAAAACACACAGGGCTCTCTTCGTTCAGGAAACATACATTCTAGGGGTTCCAAGCATGTTCAAGTGTTTTTGCCAGAGCAATTTGTTCACTTAACTTAAGCTACTGTACCTGACCTAGGAAGGCCCCTCTGTTAGTGGATAATATGCTGCACATGAACTCTTAGAACATCAGCAAGTGTGGGGAGGGGAGGAAGAGCCCACAAAGGAAGTCTGAATTCTCATAATAATGGACACATTGAGATGTCCAGTGTTCTGAACAGCATAGGGCAGCAGGAAGAGAGAATGAAAGTTCTGGAGAGGCTCCCCTGATACCCCAAATATAATAGAATCCCAATGCCCCTGTTCTCCTATTCTTGGGGCAGATTGGTCTGACATTGAATCCCCAATTATGAGCAGCTTGAAAGCAGTATAGATTTCTGGATCAAGGTCAAGTTAGGTGAGAGATTTTGAAGAGTTCTCATAGAGATGGAAAAGGAAAGTATTGAAAGGTGAGGGAGCTAAACATAGCAAACAACTAATGGACTGTTAGTTACGTGTTATTCCACTTGTTCAGTCTTGTTAACTGATAACTATAGTTAATGTATTTTGAATGATTATCATGTGCCAACACATTAGGTGTAGCTTTTCATATACAGTACCATATGGCATCTTCTCAACCCTCATTCATTCAGTAAATATTTACAGGGCCTTTCCTATTTAAATCAGGAACTGCTACTCTGACACATAAGAACACAGAGAAGTTTCCCAGGCTTGCTTAACTAGTTAGTTATGTAGGTTGAATTGATACATGCAGCCTTTACACAATATGCTGTATAATTATGAGTCTGGCATGTCTTGGTCCTCCAAAACACTAGCTATTATATTTCATTAGTATCGTTGCCATCCTTATTTGGAAGATGTTACAACTGAAGTCCATATAGGTGAGGTAACTCATTGGAAGGCACACAATAAGAAGAGGGCTCAGGTGGGATTTGAACCCAGATCTCCCTGGATCTGCTCTTATAGCTGCTCAGGGATGTACCACTTAGGCTTGGACATACCAGTAATGCTACCAAAATAAATATAGGCTAAGCATAATAGTGAAGGGCTCTTGTCCTGAGTGCCAGCCTTTTCTTAGTCATCTTATCCTTCCTACTCCCAGCCTTTTCCTTCCCTTCCTCCCTTCTAGGAGTTCTCATTAGTGGAAGTCCAAGTCATGCATTGAGGTCACCTGGTTTAACTGCCTCCAGTGACTGAGGCTGACGTGATTGCTCCTGACTTGCTCACCAGTTGGTGACTTGCCTTTAGACCAAACAAGGCCCTGTGTCCCACAGGTCTTATTTCTTCTTTTTTTTCTCTCTCCCCTCTTCTCCAATCCCCTCTGTCTTTCCTGGTTTTCTGCTGTGATAGGACTGATATACTGCATAGCAGGAGCAGGAAAATGTGTCTTGGGCTGAGCTGACCCCACAGGTCACAGCCACCAGCTGACTTCCCTGTCAGTCAAGCCAACCACCCGCCAGGCAGCGGACACTCTGGGGTTCTGAATTCCCTCTGGATTATTCATGAACGCACACCATCCCTTCTTAGAGTCACAGGCAAATCCCAGATCAAATTGTTCTCTTCCCCTGAAAAGAACCCTATCGATGTCCCTGGGGTCAGGCAGATGTACCAGCTAGCCTTTCTTACCTGGGCCGAGGGGAGCTTGGAGGCCACTTGAAGTTTACCAGCCTGGGTTAGGTTTCCTCCTCCTCATTGTGTCCTGGTGAGTGAGATCAGTGGTGGGGTAATTATCTAATGGTTTGGGGTAACTCTGAGGTGGTTTCTGTCCTGTTACAACCCATCCTATTACAAGATGATCCCTCCTATCCCAGCCCCTGGCCCTCCAATCTTTTCTGTACATCCAGATGCTACACTCAACTTCCTCAGACTACTTTACTGACTAGCACCTATGCCTAGCACCTTTGTTGCTTTGATTATACAGTTTATTCCAGCACACTGACATACCCCAACCAGATGTCAGGTACGTCTCTAGTAATGTATGCCTTAAAATAGGAAGAGTGGCCATATAAAGTATGATAATTACTATCATTAAAATTAATTAGCACAAATTGAGGGTCATCTCTATTGTTTCATGCTTAGATAATTGTATTTTTAAACTAAATCTACCACTTCCTTCACTTTTATTTTTTGACATGTGTGTATGATGTGGTATGTGTGTGAGTGTGTGTGAGTGTGGGTGCATGTGTGCATGCCACAGTGCACGTGTGGAGGCCAGAGTTCAACTTTGGGTGTCAGTCCTTGCTTTCTGCTTTGTTTGAGGCAGGGTCTCTTGTTCACCACTGTATTTGCTAGGCCAGCTGGTCCAAAAGCTTGCAGGAGGTTCTCTTGCCTGTTTCCTGTCTTGCCACGCATGCTAAGATTACAGACACATGTTACATGGGTGTTGGGGATCTGAACTCAGGCCCTCATACTTGCATGGCAAAAACTTTATCCACTGAGCCATCTCCCAGCCCCACAGTTTTTACATGCAGTAAAGTTTGCATAAAAGTGAAACAGTCATATCAACGCTTTTTAATGACAAGGGAACCTTGTAAGCATTTCAAGTACATTTTTCTTTTGAAGATGGGGTTGTACATTCTGGTCCATTCTGGCTTTGAATTCCTGGGCTCTAGGCTCAACCTTCTGAATAGCTAGGTGTAATTGCATTTTACATGATGTTTTTTCAAGCTAGTGTTTTACTCTAGCCCAGGCTGACCTGGAATTAACTATGTAGTCTCAGGGTAGCCTCTAACTCATGGTGATACTCCTACCTCTGCCTCCCGAGTGCTGGGATTAAAGACATGTGCCACCATGCCAGGCGATTTTGGTTTTTTTTTTTTTGAGACAAGGTGTTGCTATGTAGTTCAGGCTAGCCTCAAACTGACTATGTAGCTCAGGCTGGCCTCATTGTAATCTTCTTGCCTTAGCTTTCCAAGGACAGATTACAGGCATGTGCCACCATGCCTGACTTTGATATGATTCTTTTTTTTTTTTTTTTTTTGGTTTTTCAAGGTAGGGTCTCACTCTAGTCCAGGCTGACCTGGAACTCACTATGTAGTCTCAGGGTGGCCTCGAACTCATGGTGATCCACCTACCTCTGCCTCCTGAGTGCTGGGATTAAAGACGTGTGCCACCACGCCCGACTTGATATGATTGATTCTTTATACACTTTTTACAATGACAACCCTGAATATTCAATGTAAACAATTTAGTGAGTTTAGGCACGTGTACACTCTGCAAAAGTATCACCACAAACAATGTAACAAATGTGTCCAGCATATGTTTTAATATATCATCAAATCACATGTCTAAGCCATGTGATCCAAGAAAGAGGACAAAGCTTCAGTTTCCTAATATGCACAATGAAGATGGAAAGAGAATATAACTAAAAGAATTCATTTATGAAATAAATATTTATTGAGCTTTTAGGATGTGCCAGTTACTTGTGATTATATTCAGTTGCATAACTGTGACAGTGAACAAAACGTCTCAGAGTCATAATCTAGGGGTTTCAGTAAAGATTAAATGAGATAATGAGAGTCAGCCTTGTTGGGGACTCATAATGGAGCCAGGCAAGTGCTAAAACCATAGTGCATACTCTGTAAGCTAATCTTGTGAAGAAGGTGGTATAATGATCCCTAGTTTATAGGCAAGCCTAACTGAATGGCAAGACTAAGCCTAGCACTTAGCACAGTCAGGATAGGATTTGATTAAGCAACCATTACACATTGCTACATCCACATTTGAGCTTAGAATATTCAGCATAAAGCACCTGAAACATACAGAAAATTTAATCAAAGCTATTCATTTTCAGAACAATGTCACAAATGCTAAGAAGTGCTTATAACTCACTACATATGTTACTTATACTCTTGCATATTTATGCCATTTACAAATTCTGGTAATGCAAGAGTCCTCTGATACCATTTGTTTATTTTTTTGTTCAAAATGTTGATTTTATCAAAATTTGAATGTATCTATATTATATATATGAGTGTCTTTTGTTACACTTGTTATGGAGGGGGAAGAAACTGTCTTAAATGAAATCTTAAAGAAGAACTTGCTTCTCAATGACACAACGAGGAATTGCAATGGAATGGAAAATGTATGTGCTTGGAAATTAAATAAATTGGTGCTCAAGTTTTCAACTCGGTTATTTGTTGGCTGAGTGTGCTTAAGTATATGGCTTGCCTTCTCTGAGTCTTTCTTCTCTGCAAAATCAGAGGTTTGCCTCCATTTATCACTCTGGCCCTCTCCAGTCCTCAAGTGTGTGATTAGAGGTAAGGTGTGAGTACAGAGTCGCATGGAGCTTTGCCTTAATTCAATTTTCTTGGGACAAGTTGCCAAAGAAAGACTATTAGGCTAGAGGCAAAGAACACTCTGTGACAACCTCCCTGAATTCCATTACTAATAGAAAGCCAATAATGAACACTGAGTGTTTTCTCAGGTGTCCTAAAAATAATTGGCCGTGGATGTTCCTGCAAGAGATGACGGTTTAACTCCACCCTATGCACTCGTGGCTGAAACGTGTTGTGGGTTCTCTCTTCTCCATAGATCTTATCCATAGTCCAGTGAGATCAGAAGAGCATTTGAGCATAACAGATTCAGAAGACTGTTTACATGAAAGAATTGAAGTTCAAATTGATGATAGAGCTTGGAGACTTTCCTTCCTTCCTTTGAGTCACGATGGGCAAATAAATGGATCTCTAAAAACAGAAAGACAAAGTTATCTTAGAAGTTTGAGAGAAAAAGAGACTGTAGGGATTATTTAGCCCAATCCTTTTCATTTTACAGATGATAAAATTCAGCCTCTATAAACCCTATCCAGAAAAAGAACACTAATAAAAATACCTGCTGTGAGGATTAACTATAATATATGCCTGCAAACCACTTAGCGCAGCACCTGGCATGAAATTAGTGCTCAGGCAGTGGTTGTGCCCATTTGTTAGAATTTTATTTTATTCTTGCTCAAAGCACATAGGTAATCTTGATGTAGTCAAAATAGAAGCTAAGGCTCCTCTTTTCAAAATATCATTTACTCAACAAACATGCATTGAATGTCCAGTAGAGACAATGTGTTTTATAAGTAGTAGACCTATAATGAGAATATAGGGATTCCTTGCCAATACATTAATATCTGTCACTGCACCAATAAATCTGGGGTATCCTTGGATTATTATCTTATGAATTTACAGAATTAAAATCCACAGAACCAGAGGATAATGTTTAGAGAGACTATTAGATTGCGAGTAGGAAAGTATAGACAGCTCCTGCCACATGGAAGGCAGGAGGGGGTAGAGAGCTCATGTGGGAGTAGGGATCACTTCCCCCCTCATCAGCCCAACTGGGCTGAGACCCACAGAGAAGAGGGTTACCAAAGCAGAATTGTGAAGGTTCAGGAGATATGAACAGACAAAAAGAGGCTGTGTTCACCAGGTAAGCATCTATTTATAAGCTGGTTGTGGTAGGCTTTACCCTCAGGCTCAGGTGAGTCTGAGAGAGTGCTGGTCTCAGGGGGTTGGCTCAGGAAGAGGTCAGCCCACCTGAGTAGAAGGCTAGGGAGCTGATTTGATGAGACTGTATCAGAGGCTGAATTCTGGTTCTGCTGAAGCAGGTGGTATGACATCTCTTTTGGCTTCCCTCTTTGGACCCTCCCTTGATTGGCTACTTGAAAATAAAGCTACCTGACTAACTCCCCTCATTGACCCCCCTCTCAGGCATATAGCAGTGAGAAAAGTAGACCAACTCCAACAACACCCTTCCTTATCAAGAATAAAATCTAATAAGGGAAGATAATAATGTCAACAGATAGATACATCTGAAGTATAACATGAAAAAGAAAACCATAGAGAAGGGACAAGAAATCCATAGCCATACCATGCTGAATGCACCTGATCTCATCTACTTTTGGAAGTTAAGCAGGGTCAGACCTGGTTAGTACTCAGACAGGAGAAGCGGGGAGAAGTTTTAGGGTCTGGGTGGGGTACAATGTCAAATAAGATGATCAAGAAAAACAATAAGTGAAGAAGTAGCCATGTGGATTTTAGGAGGAACACCTTGCAAGCAAGGGAAACATCAAGCCTACCACCTTGAGGTAGGAGGGGGCTGTGCATCTGAGGCTCACCAGGAACTAGCCCTGCTGCACAGGGTGAGCAGCAAGGGAAGAAGGGGCCTGTGCAATAAACATGCAGGATTTGGCAAGACACCATTAGAACTCTGCCTTTTATCCCTAGAGATCTGGCAAGCCCTGGAAGGGTTGATACTGAAAGAAACAGACTTGAGGAAATTGCTGTTGAGGAAAAATACCTGATGTTATGGGGCCAGCAAAATGGGTATCAGAGAATATGAGAAAGAACATCTGTGTCCTGCACAGCCTTTTTCAGAATAAGGAATCTTAGAAAAGTAGGTAAGACTAGACAGGAAAAGAGAAGAAGGAAAGGGAGGGAGGGAGGGAGGGAAAAAAGAAGAAGTGGGGATAAAAGGTGAAGTGAGGAAGGGATCTATATTGGTTATCTATTGCTATGAAGCCAATCACTCCAAAACCGAAAACCTAAAGCTAAAAAACCACACACTAAGAATCTCACAGTCTCTGGGAGTCAGGAACATAGGCACTGATTAGCCCAGAGTCTTTCTCAGGGCCTCACAAGGCTATAGTCAGCGTGCTAGCCAGGCCTTCAGTCGTCTCCAGGATGTACTAGGGAATGGTCTACTTCTAAATGTAAGCACATGCTGTTGGCAGGCTTCACGTGTTCCCCTGCTATTTGTTGGCGATATCAGTTCTTTGCCTTACAGGCTTCTCCGTAGGCAGCTCACAACTTAGAAGCTGGCTTATACCAGCATAAGAGAGAGGGAGAAAGAGAAGATCCCAAGATAGAAGCCACAATCTTTTATGACTAAATATGGGGAATGATGTCTCATGGCCTTTGTCATATTCTATTAATTAGAAGCAAGTCAATAAATCCATCCCACAGTCAGGGGGAAAGGATTACCCAAGACACGAATATGAGGAGATGGTAATCAGTGGTAACGATTTTCAAACCTGGTTATAAGAGGTAAGGGAATATAACTAGCTTTCATAAAATAGGAGATAAGAACCCCAGGATTAGCCTTATGGTTTTTGAAAGTGATTTGTGGAAAGAGAGGGCCAGGGACCAACGTACTGCAGAGGCAGCCAGCACTGCATTCACTGCGTGCAGGTTAATAAAAAGGCGCAGGACTAATTTCATATCACAGCCAGCCAGTTGCTGGAGTATGACAAGATCACTGAAGAAGACAAGAGAATGATCCATCCTTATCTATGGAATCTGTGAATGTTACCATCTCCTTCCCATGACAAAAGAGCTTTTGTTATGTGGGTCAATTAGGAATTCTGTTATAGGACAATTATTTCCCACTATATAAGTGAGTTCAATGAAGCCACAAAGGTCCTTCTGGTGAAGGAGGAAGGTAAGAGACTAAGAAAAAGATACATGGTACAAGGTGAGATGAGGGTGATGTGGCTACTGGCTTTTCAGAAGGACGGGAGCCACAGGCCAAGGGATGCGAGGAGGCTCTAGACGTTAGAAAAGGTGTGGAACTGGGACTCACCTGGAGCCTCTAGAAGGACCACAGAACTTCTGCCATCTTGATTTTAGCTCAGTGAGACTCATATGGAATTCTGGCCTTTAGAACTATAAAACATTTTTTTAATAAAGGGGAGGACAAACACCCCTGTGTACTTTATTAAAATTTTTTACTTATTTATTTGACAAAGAAAGAGGGAGAGAGAGAGAGAGAGAGAGAGAGAGGGAGAGAGAGAGAAGGAGAGAATAGGCATGTGAGGGCTTCCAGCTACTGCAAATGAACTCCAGATGTTTGCGCCCCCTTGTGCATATGGCTAACGCGGGTGCTGGGGAATGGAACCTGGGCCCTTTGGCTTTGCAGGCAAATGCCTTAACTGCTAAGCCATCCTTCCAGTCCTATAAAACAATTTTGATGTCTTAGGCCATTGTTTATGGTAACTTGTTACAGCAGTAATAGGAAACCAATACTATAACCTACTTAATTTCTTTTTTTCCTTCAAATACTTTTAACTTTTTTATTTATTTGAGAGAGAGAGAGAGTGAAAGAGTGAGAGAGAGAGGGAGAGAGACAGAAAGAGAGAATGGGCATGCTAGCCACTGCAAAGGAACTCCAGATTCATGTGCCACCCTGTGCATCTGGCTTTACGTGGATCCTGGATAATAATAGAACCTGGGTCCTTTGGCTTTGCAAGCATGTGCCTTAACCACTAAGTCATCCCTCCAGCTCTAATTTATGTTTTACTTTTAACTAATTTTTCTTTGAGTTTTACTTTCAGTTTCTTTGTTCATAAATAGCCATTACCTTTTTTAATCTTTAAGGTCATTTTATTTTTCATCTCACAAATAATACTCAAGCATACATAAACGTTGAAACATATATAAAAAGTGAAAGCATAATGAAGTCATGCTGTATTTAGTTTGCTTTCTGCTACTAATAACACAAAACTGGGTGACTGTCTAAAGAGGTTTATTTGAGCTCGTAGTTCTGGAAGCCCAAGGTCAAGAGGCCACATCTGGTGACAGCCTTCCTGCGAACAGAGTCTGGAGGTGGAGCAGGGGATTGCAGCAATCACAGCAAGAGACAGGGAGTACATGAGTGTGTGTGCTTGTGTGTGTGCGTGTGTGTGTTCTGGTCTCTTTCCCTCTTCTTATAAAGCCAGTTATGTTTCTATCTGAATGATCTCACTGAACTCTCACCCTCGCTCAGGTGCCATCCATGACACCATACTCAGACCAATTTTCCACTTTCTTAGTTTCCCATAACAGAGATTAAACACATGAAACCTCTGGCACATGCTCAAACCATGTCCAAAGCATAACACAGAAGAGGAATTTTCTCATGATCACTCCTTCCCAACGAGTCTTTCCCTAAGTTTTCACCATTATCATTTTGATGTACATCCATCAGTCCATTTTCATTTCCTTCCTTCCTCCCTCTTTCTTCCTTCCTTTCCATTTTTCCTTTTCTTTCTCTCTCTTGCTTTCTTTTCTTCCTTCTCTCTCTTTTCTTTTCCTTCCTTCCTTCCTTCCTTTCTCTCTCTCTCTTTCTTTATTTTTTCTTTCTGTCTTTCTTTCTTGTGTAGCCCAGACTAATCTCCAACTCACTCCTGATCCTCCCACTTTCACTTCCTAAGTACTGGGATTGCAGACATGTACTATGATGCCTCGTTCCTTCCAGACCATTTTCTTTGCTTTTTAATTTATAAACTACATACCTATTCAATAATTAATAACTTCAGCCAGTGTTTGTTGAGACCTTACTACATTATCAGCATCATTATAGGTGCTCAAGACATAACCCAAATCCCTGCCTTTATGGAATTTACATGTGTAAACAACACACATTGGAGAAAACACATCCTGTGGGAGATGAAGTTTGAGCAAGGAGTATCATGGGTACTTGTGTATGCCTTGTCAATTATGGTAATAACTGGACTCATGTAACTATTTTTAGTTGAAACATGGCCACTCATAAATGAGATATATTATAACTATAAATACTGAACTTCAAAGGCTTACTATGAAAAACAGAATGCAAAATATCCCATTAATAATTTTTCTACATTAATTGCATGATGCCTCATGCAATCAATGTTATTGAAATTAATTTCATGTTTGTTTTTATTAATGTGACTGCTAGAATATTTTTAAAATTTAAACTATTTAAATATTAAAATATTTAAACTCACACCTGTGGTTCACACTACTACTGGACAGTACTGTGGCACACTTGTGAAACAAGTGTTCTGGGTGCTGGTGAGTGAACTATAGGAAGCAGGAAGAGATGTATGGGATACCAGCTGGAAGTCTCTTGAGGTTGCCCATCTAATTCCAGGTAAGATAAAGGGTTAGAGGAAGTATTAAAGAAATCCAGTCCATGACTCTTTTTTTGCTAATTCTTCTTGAACAAATTAGACACAGAGCAGAAACTCAAGTATAAAACTTAAAAGTTCCAAATTAAGTACAATGTATTGTGCTGCTTGAAATGTCAGAGACATGTGAAAGATGGGTGACTCACTTCCCCTTTCCGTGTCCAATCAGGGTTTCTGTGGAGTAAGAAGAAGTTTAGTGACCTGACTTAGAGCTTGTTAATATATTTTATTCATCATTAGGTAGAGAAATTAGAGGAGTTAGGCAGATGGCTCTCATTCTTCATTTTGATGAAGTGAATTTATCTCATTCAAGGTAAATTCCTTAGCAGGACTGAGCACTCCATCAAATTTAGCCTCCGTGACTTCACTCATAATGCTTTCTTCAAGAATCTCAGTGGTTATGGCCCAATCCACAAATATTAAGTACTTCTCACCACAATATTTCAGCCAATTTTCTCCTCAAACCCAAGCAATCTTCAAGCCTTCAGAGGCTATGTATAAGTCCTGCTTTCACAATCCTTCACCACCCACTTCAATGATTACATGAAATAGGACTTATTAACTGGCTTCTTTATGTATCTTAAAATAATAAACAAGTAATTACTATACTTCAAAGCTGGGGCTATAGCTTTGTGGTCAAATGTTTACCTAGTGTTTATAAAGTCCTGAGGTCCATCCTCAGCACCAGAAGAAAAATTATCATACTTCAAAATTCACAGAGAAAAATTAAAAGATTAAATTGCAACAACCTTGCAAAGCAGGCACATAAAGAATAAGAAAGAAGGAAGGAAGAAAGAAAGAAAGAAAGAAAGAAAGAAAGAAAGAAAGAAGAAAGAAAGAAAGTTTTCTTTTCTTAAGTCTTAAACTTGCCAGTGTATTTCAGATTTGATTTGGCAAGAGATTATCCATTTAATCATTTTGTGATTCATATATTGATTTTTCCATGAAGCCTCAAGAAAGCATCAACATTTTTATACTGGGGCACCTGGGCAGGTATCAGGACCTCTAGCACAAAGACACAGACTCCTGGTGTTGGATATGGAATCCACCCTAGCTTCAGTGCGGTGCTGAAGGGCTTTGCTACCACCAGTAACAATTCATGGGACTGAAACTCTCTTTGACCTTTCTCTTAGATGTTTATATTATTTTAAAAAAAAAAAAGGGGGAGATTTTTTTTTTTTTTTTTTGTTTTTCGAGGTAGGGTCTCACTCTGGCCCAGGCTGACCTGGAATTAACTATGTAGTCTCAGGGTGGCCTTGAACTCACAGCAATCCTCCTACCTCTGCCTCCCGAGTGCTGGGATTAAAGGCATGCACCACCACGCACAGCTTAAAAAGAGAGGGACTTTAAGATTGATCTCTCCAGTGTACAAACTATATGTATAATTACTATAGGGGCTTGATTTAATTAAAGAAGAATAGCATAAGCCCAGGTAGGAGACCTAAAACTGCAGTTCTTTTGTAGTTTCAGTGTCCTCTGGCCTTCCATGGAGTACACTTCTTGCCTTGCTGAGTATGATTCTATGATTCTATTGTATATTATATATACAATATAGCAATTCTATAGTATATTATTAATTATATATTATATATTGTATAATTATATAATTAATTATATATTAATAAACATTCTGTTATATTCTATATTATATATACAATACATTGCTAACTTCTTCATGAGGCACTCCTGTACACCACCAAATACAAAGATATATATGTTGAGATATATACAGAAAACTATGTGCACAGTTCTTCATTAATTATTTAAGGACTGTAGGACTGTTTTAAAAGTACGTGTGAGTGTATGCAATTCACCTTGGATGGTAACTTTAGAGGTGTAATGCCACTATACTTTTCTCCAAAGTTGCCCAGGCCTAACACAAGCCTAATCACAGAGTGAAGAGCTGCAATGAGGAATTCTGCCAAACAACAAATATTCAGTCCTCTACTAACTCCATTGCCCTCTGGCTTGATGGGATAAGAACTCTGTTTGTTTCCTGCTCAAGGGAGCCTGAGAATCCTACCTCCCCTTTTAGAAGATCCTAAGAATACTGGATTTGGGGGTGAGCTAAAGAGAACCAAAGCAATGAATGTTTTCTTGATACACTTGGGAAATGAATTGATCCCCTATCTCTAGAGGAAAAACACATGATGTTTTTCCATGTAGCAAGGCAGTGGAAGACTAATGTGGAAACAAGAGCCTATTCACTGGAGCCATTGTGGTACCATCCTGCAGCTGGGAGTGGTGAGTTTACATCACCCCACCCACTTACAAAAACTACTATGTGAAGTTCTGTTTACTGGCAAAAATGTTTTCAAGCTCCCTTCTCTTCACCCCAGCAAGTCATTTTTGTCTAATAAATGACTAAATGTCATTATCTCAAAGCTGGGAGGGCAGTCTGAGGTCCTATAGCCCTCGGGGCCATACAGCCTCTGCAGTGCTAGCCACTGGGTTTTGGTCTAGATGTGTTGGGTTATATCTAGCATTAAATGTTAGGGGAAATTGCCTCCTGCTGCCAGGACATGGAAGGTGGATGAGTTTCAACATAGACAAACCACATGAAAATCATAACAGAGATTTTAGGCGCAGTATACCAGCAGTTCAGTGATGTCACTGAAAACCCATCTGCCTTTCAGTTCTTTCTACAGTGGCTTCTTTCTAAACCTGACTCAACAAAATGGTTGTATAGCTAGTTTCCTGCCATAGCCAGGACCAGAAGGAGGAACAGAACAGTCCCTTCTTATGATTCTATTTAAAAGCAGAAACATTTTCTCAGCGCCCTTCAACAGAACTCCCTCCTTGTTGCTTTGACAATAACTAAGGTGCATATCAATTGCCAGATCAATCACAGCCAATAGAGTAGGATTCCCATGTGTATTTGATTAATCAGTATCAAACTGAGCCAAAAATGAGACTGCCATTAAAGCATATAATTATATAGAGGGGGGGATGAACCTCTGGGGGGAATGGGAAGGGGAAATAAGTTACATTAGTAAGAAGAAGAAAAGAAACGGTTGTGGATAGACAACAACAGTGGCTTCTGTACTCATCCGTTTGTAGAGCATAGCTGGTGGATTAACCAAGTATATAAGATTATCATCACAAACAATAAGTAGAAGTTTGTGTAAGTTTATATGGAAACAATAAAGATCCTTTTATTTCACTTCTATCCAAACTCTCACACTGTTTGACCTCAAATTAGAAACTATCCTCATCAATGTTATTATCATTTAAAATTACTTAGTGAGTATTAGACTCTAGGTAAATGCTTCCCATGAATTCATTCCTTGGAATTTTCACAATCGCCCCTCTTATCCCCATTTTATACTTAAGCGAACTAAGATGACAAAGACAGTGAGCAACTAGCCCACGTTCTCCCAAGTGGCAGAGCAGAGGGCCCAAGACTGGATTCAGGCTGCTAAAATCCCAAATGAGTAACCATTTGTTCAAGAGTTGAGCCTCCTCATCAGGTGAGAGGTACTGAGGAAAACAGTAACCCAGATACAATACTCATCTTCATGGAATCTACATGGAAGAGCAAAGCACAAAACAAATAAATTATACAAAGCCACAAAATGTGGGTAGTTATTGTAGA
Source organism: Orientallactaga sibirica (assembly GCA_036365145.1). NCBI lineage: Eukaryota > Metazoa > Chordata > Mammalia > Rodentia > Dipodidae > Orientallactaga > Orientallactaga sibirica. The sequence continues at coordinate 51,204,366 of JAEOAD010000006.1, forward strand.
GGAAAGGGAAAGAGGGCATTTGTTGTATGCAGATGAGACAATGCTTTTGTGGGAGGTGATTTTGAGTTGAATTCTAAGCAGTGACTGGGAGCCATAGGAAAGGAGGGTGAGGGGAAACATTTCTGAGAGAGAACTTTGACACATTTGACACACTAATAAAAATCAGTGTGAGTAGAGCAAACGAGGAGGAAGAGAGTGCCATAGCTTATGCTGGGGAGGTAGGCAGGGTTCAGAAAACTTGGGCCTGTGGTTCCCTTAAGTATACTGAATTTTGTTCTAGGTGCATTGTGAAATTATCCCAGAGTTGTAACCTGAAAACTAATATGATCAGATTTTCATCTTAAAACTAGATCACTCAAATTAATGTCTGGTAAATAGACAAGTTAGATCACATGTGAAAATATTAATTGTGAGGAAACCAGGAAAACAGTGGTGGTGGATGGACATGAAGTCTGAAAGAAAAAAAAGCAGACTCAAGAGACATTCTACAGGTAGGATCACAGGCCATGGTAAGATGGAGAGAGGACTTTATGGTTCCCAGTGACAGCACACTGAAGGCTATCCGTTTCCAACTGGAACATTAGGTGGAAGGTTCCAGGAGAGATGTCTATGTCTTATATGAAAATGCAATTGATAGATGACCTCATGGACAGAACCTAAGAGTAAAGGTAAGTACAGACAGCAACTCCAAGACTAAATAAATCACAGGTGCACAGAAAAAAACTGCCTTCCAAGTGCTGATATTATTTATTTATTTTTTGAGAGAGACACAGAGAGGAAGACAGATAGAGATGGGCACGCCAGCAGCCTCTCAGCTGCTGTGAACGAAATCCAGATGTGTGCGCCCCCATGTGGTCAAGTGTGGCATTGCGCCCTTGCATCACTGCATCTGGCTAAAAGTGGGACCTGGAGATTGGAACCGCTGGAGATTGGAACCAGCTTTCTTGGGCTTAGGAGGTAGGTGCCTTAACTGCTAAGCCATCTCTCCAGCCCAACATTGCTTTTTAAAGGAAACAGTTAATGTAAGTGAAGGAACCTTTGAAACTTGCCAACATTTCTTTTCTAGTATCCCTTTGGCCATCCAAGACCAATTGCATTTTCTTGGAGCTGATAGCAATGAGCCTATGGAGATCCTGTCCATCTTCTGTTAAAAAAAAAAAAAGTTATATAAGGTTAACCCTTGAGTATATTACAGATTTAGAAAAGCATCTAAAATGACAATAAAAGTACTGGTTAAGGCAGTTACATGTGCGAGGGAAAGGACAGTCCCGATTGTTATAATGCTGTTTGGTGGAAATCATAGTGCTGGAGGTGGGCACTTCCCTATGAGTCATTGACTATGGAGGCCCCACGGCCCTACAGACCATAAAGGCTATGCTCACTGCTGTTGGTTGCATTCCAGAACTATATGGTAAGAGTCTATTGCTGAAGACACCTCATGCTTTAGCTGCATGGCATGGAGAAATCAGTGTGGAACTGAGCTAGAATCATCCCTCCTTGTGACCTGGCTGTCACTGTGCCAGAGGGCATTATACAGACTGCTGGTGTTGAATTGTTGCTGGCAGTCATAGTTGGATGTGGACACCAAAGGCTATAAGTACCAACCTGCTGGGCAAAATGAATAATTATATGTGAGATCAACTGTTTTCCAGTTAGATTTAAAGCCTACTCCATAGAAGGAAACCTGTAATTGGTACTGTAAGACAAAAATCTGTGACTGGGCAAGAAATCGCTATTGTTTTGTTACATGTATGTGATGTGCCCTTCAAATTGCCCTGTAAACATTTGTGCTTATGTTCATGGTCATCGAGGAAAGGCCTTTGTCTACTTTTTCCATTTTTGGCAGTGTGGTGGTGATTTATTACAGACTCATAGTCAAGCTGCTGAGAATAAGTGACTGTTGTGACCCAGTGGTCTAATGCTCAGCTGTAAATTTTTTAAAAATACAGTATATACATGTATGAAAAATCTTAACAATAGAAAAAGATAAATTAAATGAAAAAATAAGACATCTAGACCAGGTTGGTGGTGCATGCCTTTAATTCTAGTACCTGGGAAGCAGCAGTAGGAGGATTGCTATGACCTGGAGGCCAGCCTGGGCCTCCAAAGTGAGCTCCAGGTCAACCTGGTTTAAAGTGAGACCCTACCTCACAACAAAATTTCCAAAAAAGACATCTGTATCATCTCTTCCAATGCTCAGGGAACATTGCAAAAGAATGCACAGGAAAAAAATGTAAGAGTCGAAAGGAGTGGATTGTTGTGTAGCTGTTTCCTCTAGATTAAAGCATTCCCTGCTAGAGGGAAAAAGAATACTTACAAGACCCTAAGAAGCTAATGAAACAACATTCAGGAAACTCAGATAGCTATAAGAGTCACAAGGAACCCATCACAGTAACAAAACAGGTAAACCCCTGCTGGGCAGGAAAAACCTCTCTGGTGGAAGTGATTGCATGTGGGGCAGGGAGATCCAGTAATGCAGCTTTCCTAGCCATGCTCATGCTAGGGTGGGCTTTTCATTGGTGTCTCTGTCTTAAAGTCCCCCCATGTATGTAAGTAATCTCCCACTCTCCCACCATGCTCTCCTAAGTTACCCCAATAAACACACTGGCTCGCCACACTAAACTTAGATTTGGATAATTGCTTCAGTTTGTCATTCATGCCCTATCTGGGCAAATACATGTTCGATTGCGTCTCCCTGGGAAAAGTCATACAATGAGGTGACCTGGGTGTTCTGTCTTCACAGCATTCCACCACACAAATCAATTTGCTTTCCTATGGATAATGGTGACTTGTTTCATTAGTTTTTTATTTTTATTTTTAAATTTATTTTTATTTATTTATTAGAGGGGGGAGAGAGAGAAGGGGTGCCCTAGGACCTCTAGCCACTTAAATGAACTCCAGATCTGGCTTATGTGGAATCTGGAGAATCGAACCTGAGTCCTTAGGCTTTGCAGGCAAATGCCTTAACCACTAAGCCATCTCTCCAGCCCTGTTTCATTAGCTTTCTACCATTTGTAGAATTGTTAATAAGTCAAAGATGAAGAAAGACAAGTACTTTGGATGAGTGAACTATACTGATAATTCTATTTTGCCTATTTTTCTGACACCTGCTATCCAAGATAAGATATATAACTATAACAGATTATATTTGATTAACACTTAGATACCCATTCAATATTCATGTAACCAAAATTTGTGATGTGACTGTATGTGAAGAATGAGGATGGGCTTGAGAGATGGTATGTGCCAGGTTGACAGAGGAAGTTTAGAGCAAATCAAAATCCTCAGTTTTCATAGTAGCAAGTAATATGTAAGGTGGAAAGGGAAAATTGGAAATAATACCAATAGCATGTTATTTAGAAATATATTTGCACGGGCTGGGGACATGGTTCAGCAGTTAAGAGTGCTTGCTGCTTAAGTATGAGGGTCTGGGAGGGCCTGAGACCACTCGAGTTTAATTGCCCCAGAACCCACAGGCCCATGTAAAAAAATGGCCATAGTAATACCCATCTGTGACTTCAGTCCATGGTGGAGGGGAGGAGGGAAGATGGGAGCATAAAACAGCAGCTCTAGGTTGAGGGGGAGACATTGCCTCAAGAAAGTTCACCATTTAGTGATAGAGACAGGCATCCAAGGTGCTCCTCTAGCTGTACAGGAATGCACACATGTACATACACCACATATCATACCACACACACACACACAGAGAGAGAGAGAGAGAGAGAGAGAAGAAAGAAATTTGGTTGCAAATGAAAGCAATAGCTTTAAGTCCTACTTTAAGTACTATGTGTTTCTGAGGTTTCTCTCTCACCCAGTGCAAGAGAAGTTGATCATTGTAGCTGAGAAATGCTAGGACACAGGTAGAATCGTCATTTACTTAGGCACATGGCCACTATCATTACCCTTTTTTCATGCTATTTTCAATGTCTTAACCCCTTTGTATTTTCAGTGATCCACTTGAAATATGGCAAAGACAGGAGACAGTGAAAACTGGTGGAAGAGGAGGTAGGAACACATCACTATCATATTACTGTGTGTCAAATGTTTTAGCATGATATATTATTTAATGGTGTTAGCAATACCATTCTATGAAGGAATATTCTAAGATGTATAAGAATAAATCATTAATACAACAAATAATAGTGGCCCACATTTATTAAGCACTTGTTACATACCAAATACTACACTGAGCACCTAAACTTTCATAGATTATCATTTCATACTCCTAAGAACCTAAGGTGTAGAGCTGGAAAGCTGGATTAGTGGTTAAAGGAACTTGCTTGCAAAACCTGATGACCTGGGTTCTATTCCCACTACCATGTAATGTAAAGCCAGACACATAAAGTGGCATATGTATCTGGAGTTTGTTTCCAATGGCATGCCCCATAATTCTTCTCTCTCAAATAAATAAAAATATTCAATAAAAATAATTTTAGAAAAGAAGAGCCAAGCTGAAGAGATTGCTAAATTGTTAGGGTGTTTGCCTGCAAAGCCTAACAACCCAGGTTTGATTCCCCAGTGCCCAGGTAAAGCCACATGTACAAAGTGGCACACATATCTGGTGTTCATTTACAGTGGCTGGAGGCCCTGGCTCACCCATTCTCTCCTCTCCAAAAAAATAATAATAATAACGTTAAGAAAAGAAGAGCCTGAGGTGAATACTGGTAGCTTTAACTTCCATTTTACATAAGGGAAACAAGAGCTCAGAAAAGTTAGTCGTTTTAGTTGGGTCACCTATCCTGGTCTATCAGAGCTGGATGGGCCTAACCCTTCCTTTCTTCCACTAGACACAGAGCCCAGCCTATTTCTTTGGTTTTCTCGATAGAGTCTCTAGCTCAGGCTGACCTGGAATTCACTATGTAATTTCAGGATGGCCTTAAACTCAATGGCGATCCTCCTACCTCTGCCTCCCGAGTACTGGGATTAAAGACATGCACACCTTGCCCTTCATAAATAATTTTTTTTTTTTTGGTTTTTTGAGGTAGGGTCTCACTCTGGCCCAGGCTGACCTGGAATTAACTATGTAGTCTCAGGGTGGCCTTGAACTCATGGGGATCCTCCTACCTCTGCCTCCCGAGTGCTGGGATTAAAGGCGTGTGCCACCATGCCCGGCTCCTATAAATAATTTTTAAATTAAATTTGTATTCAGTGCTGATGTTGCTGATCAGGGAATGCATTTTGAAAATACCGGTCCTGGAGTTTGAATAATCAGCAACATAGTACAAATTCAGACCAGTCTCTACTCATCCAAGTTTTTGTTTTCAAATCCAAAGAATAATTATGGTAACCAACTGGTGTCTACTGACACCTCACCAAGGCTAGCCACCAAGTGAGGAATTATCTTGGGGGTATCTCATCATAGTTAATGGAGGGAAATTCAAAATTTTATTGAAGAGAATTAGATTAGGTTTTACCTTTGTGTATAAGGACCAATATTCGATTCTCCAGATCCCACATAAGCCAGACACACAAGGTGATGAATGCACAAGGTCACACATGCACACAAGGTGGCACAGGCATCTGGAATTCACTTATAGTAGCTGGTGGCCCTGTCCCATTAATTCTCTTTCTCCCTCTCTCTTTCTCTCTCATAAAGAAAAGGCCAGTCTGTTTGGCTTGCCTCAAACAAAATAAATAAATAAAAACATGAACTATCTGGGCAGTTGGTGTTTCTTAGAGGTTCTTTGTAAAAGAAAATGTTCAATATCATATATCCTACATTGTGTGGTTCCTGTGTTTTTTAGACAGCCCATTAGCCTATAAATCACAAGTTAGAGATTATTATTTGAAATATTTGTTTCCGACATTTTCCTCTCCATGACTTGACATTTTTCCTTCACATCTTTAATTCTTGTTTCTATATAACTCTGTCCACTAAGCTCATGCTAAAAATATGTTTTTAAAACTCTTTAAGGGTTAAAAAGCCTTAAGGCCTATTAGACAACTGTCTTTGTGGACTAAAAAGGTTCCTCAGAACTTCCAGCTGCAGCCTTTTCAGAAACGTGAACTATAATCATCAAAAGTCAAGGATGGTGAGTGTAGACAGACTATATATGCAAAGACTCAGTTCTGAGAGAAGAAAATCAACTCAACTTAGAGCAGTTCCTTATGATGAGTGGTACAAATAATACAGTGGGTCAAATGCTTTCCACCATATACTCCAGGGAAATTTCCAAAATTACTTAAGAACACAGTGTGGTGGTTTGATTCAGGTGTCCCCCATAAGCTTAGATATTCTGAACACTAGGTTCCCAGATGATGGAGATTTGGGAAGTAACACCTGCTGGGGGCAGTATATTATTGGGGGAGGGCTTATAGGTATCACAGCCATCGTCCCCTTGCCAGTGTGTCACACTCTCCTGTTCCTGTTGTCCACCTGATGTTGGCCAGGAGGTGATGTCCACCCTCTTCTCATGCCATCATTTTCCCCTGCCATAGTGGAGCTTCCCCTCTAGCCTGTAAGCCAAAATAAACGTCTTGTTTCCCCCACAAGATGCTCTTAGTTGGGTGATTTCTACCAGCAATGCAAACCTGACTGCAACACACAGTAAATCCATGTTGGTTATCTATCACAAGTGTAGAAGGTGTCAATAAAATAAATAATAATTAAAAATATATATATTTCTCTCAGTGCTTCTAATCTCATGCAGATGTGGCAAGATTATCGAAGACCCAATTTGACACATTTGGATCTTACTTAAAAAGAAAGCAGAAATAATTAATTTATTAATTTATTTTATTTATTTTTTATTTTCGTTTTCAAGGTAAGGTCTCATTCAAGCTCAGGCTGACCTGGAATTCACTATGTCATCTCAGGGTGGCCTCAAACTCATGGTGATCCTTCTACCTCTGCCTCCCAAGTGCTGGGATTAAAGGCATGAACTACCACACCTGGCTGAATTTAAAATATTTTTGAGCTGGGCATGGTGGCGCATGCCTTTAATCCCAGCACTTGGGAGGCAGAGGTAGGAGAATCGTTGTGAGTTCGAGGCCACCCTGATACAACTGAGTGAATTTCAGGTCAGCCTGAGCTAGAGTGAAACCCTACTTCGAAAAGCCAAAAGATAAAAATAAAATAAAATAAAATATTTTTGAAAGATATAACCCTCAACAGGAGTATGGGAGAATTGTCTGGTAAAAAGGGTCTTAGAAAGAGTGGGATGAAGCATAACCTTAAAATATTTGGCTTTGGCCTTTAACTCCCAGTACCAGAAATTGGTTACAACCCACATTGAGCTGTTGATCAGAGGCCTATGAGGCCCACAAAACAAGACAGGCTTCTGTCAAAGAACTTGATTCCCTGCCTGAGGTAAAAGGTAAGACCCTATTATTGAAGATACCACATGCTGGCAACACAAAACATGGAGAGTTTTGGCTGTAATCCAGAAGGAAGCCAGTTCCCAGATGGTTGGCCTGTATAGTGCTGGAAAGCACTACATGTGTTTCTGGGGGAAAGTGAACAACAACATTGTGAGCAAGCAGGGGGCACTACTATTCAAAAGCAACTGGCCTGACAAGATGTACACAATTGTGCAATGGTGGCACCCAGACTTGGTGGGTAAGAATGGCTTTCTGATTGACTAAGAGAATCTGCTCAGTGGAAAGGAAGTGGGAACCAGGTCAGAATCCTATGGAGACCAAGATTATGATCTCCAATGAGAAGCTCCCACCAGTCTTTGGCCAAAAGAGGTGCTACATCCATACAATCTTTCTGAATTAGCAATTCTTGCCCCATTTAACTGATGCTGACCTCATTCTCCACTGGAGAATCTGTTTTGCTTCTTCAGAAGGTTGCAAGAACCAAGGAGATAAACCACTGCTCATACACTAGCCAGGGCCCAGGTGAAACCACAGATGAATTGGGTTGATGAGCAAGAATGCTGCTTCCATAGCAAACCTGACACCATCACCAGGGTGAAGGATACAGATACTAAAGGTATTCTACACATACTGAAGCAGAAATCCAGAAGCTTTTGAGAGTTCAACACTGAAGTAGACTTAAAACACACCCATTGGCTGGAAAGACTGCTCAGTGGTTAAGGCATTTGCCTGCAAAGCCAAAGGACCCAGGTTCTATTCTCTAGGACTCATATAAAACCAGATGCACAAGGTGGTACAAGTGTCTGGAGTTTGTTTGCAATGGCTGGAGGCCCTGGCCTGCCCATTCTCTCCCTCCTCTCTCTCTCTCTCTCTCTCTCTCTCTTTCTCTCTTCTCTCTCAAACAAATTAGTGGATAAAGACACATACACCACAGTTCTGGGAATTTTGTGGAAGAGGAAGCATAAAGACAGTAAGAGCCACAGGTTGGGAGGGCATATCCAGAGGCATTGCCCACCCCCTTCCCCAGCCACAATGACTGACTGCTGCTCTCACAACTTGACCCACAACTCCATGGGGAATACCAACAATCCCACTGAGGAGGCCTCTTAGGAGAATGGGGGCAGGGAGGAGAGAAACGATGGTACCAACACATGATGTGTCCATACAAAGTATATACTTAATAAAAATTTAAAATAAAATGCTTTTGAGTTTCTGCCACCTACTGGCAACTTGAAGTGACTGAACTGAGGGTACTCACACTTCCTGTTGGTTATTGTCCTCAACTCTGGGGTAGTTAAATTAGCACATGCTTGAACTGGATTTTAGCATGCATCTCTGGCTGAGTGAGAGAGCAATGTGCACTGTGTTTTTTCAGAGGGTGCTTATCAGGCCATAGACGTCTTGCCTGGTAGACCTGATTACAAAGTAAACTTGGTTGGCATTTTGGATTGCCTTCCCTCGTGGTGTGAATCATGTGCCTTCCAGATTGCTGAGTGGGTCTCAGCTGGTGCTGGTGTTTGCTGATGCATTGCACAAACCTTCAGTGGCAAGACTAGTGTGTTTCTAGGCATAGTTCTAGAAGGCAGACAGTGTGTGTTTGTGAATCTGAATATTGATTTATATGTCATCTGGATTACATTTTGGGAAGTTCTTAGGGGGAGAACATGTAATGATTTGTTGGAATTGCTACCCTGATACAGACAGCCAGGACAGTTGGGGACCTTGCAGTGTGAGTTATCTAGTTGCTAATGCTAATTTTGGCAGCCTAAACCTAAAGCAGGTTCTCTGGTAATCTCTCTCAAATCCATACCTTAACAAAATAACCTAGATATAGCACCATCTTTGTGTTAACCTTGTAACTTTCCTGGTCCAGTTTTGTCATTTCTGAGCATTCTGATCTTCACTTCAAAGAGTTCATCTCATTCCAAGGGATAACCAGAGAGGGATCAAAGACTTGCTTCATTTTGCAAAACCTGGGCTGGAGACTTTATTACACTGGGCCCGTCTCTCTTTGAAGATTTCTATCTGTGGATGTGAAACTTGAGTCCCAAGAAAGGCATATGAGAAAAGCTTTGGGACAGACAGCAGACAGAAAGGTGTTGTTTATACCGAGATGAGAAAGCTGTGTCAGGGATACTATAGAAAACAAACACTGAAGGTGTGTTGGGCAGATGGTGAAGAGTAGTGGCCATCTGGAAAAGTGGATGTGGGTTTTTTAGTTTCTCATTTATTGATTTGTAGCTATAAAGGTATCTACTATAAAATTCTTCTTTAAAAAATATATCATGTACTTTGACTATATTGACCCTCTAAACCTCCCCTTTTCTCCTGTCCTTCCCCTTCCTTCCTCTTCCCTCCTACTAATCTCTTTTCTTTATCTAGTCTCTCTTCTGCTTTCAGGTCATATATTTGACACTATATAACTATTAAACAATTAGCATAAGGAGATGGGAAGATGGCAAGGCAAGCATGAGCACTTTAGTTCAGATCCCTGGAAGCCACGTAAAGCCTGATGATGAAAACAGCAACAGAAACAGAAGAATCACCTGGAAAATGTAGTGGTAAACCATGAGAGACTTTGATTCAAAGGTGGAAAGTGAGGACTGACACCTAAAATTATCCTCTGATTTCCACTCATGCACCATGGCACATTATATGACTGCAGTCACATATTTGAATATGTGTGTGCACACACATGCAAATCTAGGATTAAAAATGATATTATAATGAGACAGTCAACAATCAAAATGACGGTTGAAATGAATAAGGAAGGACGAAAGAAAGAAAGCAGGGAGTAAGAGAAAGAGGCAGGTAAGGAACATCCTAGTAATTAGTCATTTCTGCTCCAACTTCCCACTAAGTAGGGAGAAATGACAGCTGATGCTGTCTTAGTGCTTCACATTTTGTGACTGCTGTAGAAAACTGTTCTGTCTTCTGGTGGAATAACTACTCTTTCAAATAAAGCCAGATGTTTTTCTTCTTTGGTATGTTTGAAGATGCATGTTGTTGAAACATTGAGCAGGTCTTGTCTCCTTCTCGAGAAGATTTATTTCATTTCAAGAGAACTCTCTCTCCCCAGATCAGAGTTAATAGATGGTGATTTTGTTCATATTGTTTTATGTTAAAATTTTAACTCAGATTGATGATTTTAAAGTCAATGAGTAGAAGGTAAGGTCAAGCATTGGTATTTTGTTGTATGCTGCTATTAATGTGAGACACTTTACATATCCTTTTGAAAACTGAACTTTAAAAGATAGCTTAAAATGTATTTGACACGAAATATCTATCACATTTTGGGAAACCTCTGTGTAGCTCTGTAATACATGTTTGAAAAATACCTCTGAAAGTGAGGCACAATCCTCAATGACATGCCCACTTCAACTCTTCTCCAATTTGGAGGGTAGATACTCTGATTGTAGAGATAAGGATACTCAGAGAGTTTAATTTGTTTACTTAGAGCTAATGTTGGTGCGACCAGGGTTCTACTGCTAAAGTCTCGCTTAGGGCATTCATTTCTTTATTGAGTGTTTCCCAGGTACAGGCTATGAACACACAGCAATGAAGAAAACAACACAACATTCTTACATGTGGAAATTTCCTATTGTGATAGTGCTCCTAGTCTAGCATCCTTACTCATACCCATGGTCGCCAATACTGTTCCCCATCTCTAGGTGGTTCCCCCCCACCCCGAGCTCTGAGGGAGCAGACAAGTCCACACTAGAGCCAGAATGAGGAAGAGATATTGATGCTGAGACCAGACAGGTAAATAGAATGGAAGAAAGTGGCAAGTACAGCAAATGGAGCTGAGTACTACACCCAGCACCATTACCTCTCCTCCTCCTCTTTGCCCTAGCCCAAGCGAAGGATTAAAATGATGCCTAAAAAGGACAGCTTATGAGCTTTTGATCTTGCAGACATTAGCCCTAAGCTGGTGCTAGGTTCCTTGTCCTTACTGTCATTGCCATTGCCCACCATTGTCCAAGTCTTACCTCCCATCTGCTGTGTGTTCTCCTTTCCCTTGGTGTCCAGATGAATCCAGTTTCTCCAACTCTTGGTCTTCACGCTCCCTTCTCTAGGTCATGATTCCCCATTGGCATTCCCTTCCCACAGACTCTCTACACAAGCAGCATATGCCTTCTACCCACTTTCAGTTGTATTCTCAAATGAGATGCAACTTGACTTATTCATGAAACATTTACTAAGTGCTTATAACAAACCAGGCACTGATTCAAGTGCCAGGTATCTGTGAAAAGCTAAAAATGGTGCCTCTATCTATGCCCACATCTGAACCACTAGAATTTATGACTAAGTTATGGTAATTATTACAACATCAATGGGAAACTACCATGGTGCTCTTTCTCTGGATTCTTCCCGGATTTCTTGAGGATTTCCTATGCATTTTCTTAGGAAGATATTCACATATTTTCTGTATCTCTATATCAGAAAACTTGTAACATTGTAGATCAAATGCATGCTCCATGTTCTCCACATACATGTATACATAAATATCTTAACGTAACCCCAATACTTCCTGGTATCTAATAGATGCACAATAAATGTTAATTTCAGTGAAACAAAATATACCAAGGAATTGATGATGTCTATCATGGATGTGACAAGTAGGAGAAATGATTTATTCACATATACTTAGCCATCCCTGACCCAGTTTTTTGGCCAGCCTCTTCCAAACATGAAGCAAATCATGTTTCTGCCTTCCAGAATCTTAGAAGTAAAACCTGGTTTTTATAACTCATCAGTGACAACTTCTCATAGTCTTAGCTCCTGCTGGGAAAACTGACCAGTTTGTGTATGTTTCTTTAATCCAACATTTTCAACATCAATGCCTTCTAGGTACTAATGCTGTATCATCAGTGACCTGTTTGTGTATGTTTCTTTAACTCCACCTTTTCAACATCAATGCCTTCGTCTAGGTGCTAGCACTATATCAGCACTGCCCTTGGGGAGTTTAAGGTCTAATGAAGAAGATAAACATGTCTTAGACCAATCCAGGTCAGCAGTAAGAGAGGGGGTATTGTGATGGGATAGGAATGGAGAAGGAGGGCCATGATGGAGTTTCTCAACAGAAAGGGAGATTGAAACCTTTAAGCAAAGACCATAAATTAAATTTGGAAACTGGCTCTTGAAGCCCTGCCTTAAGGGGAGGGAGGACGTTTGCCCACTGTGGATCAGGAGGAAGTGTGTGACTCAGTGGCTCTCTGCCTTCAGCTCTGGGTCCCAAAGGAGGCTTAGGCTGTCTGGCTGATTTTGAAGTGAGCCTGGTAAAAATTTAGCATTTTGGTCACTCTCTGTCCCTTGGGCAGAGCTCCGGAAGCAGGATCAATAGGGAAACATCGTCAGCAGCTAAAGGATGCTATAAATCTTTCCAACCCTGAACATTCAGAATCATTTGGAAGGGGACTGGCTGAGGTCCTGGGAGGGGCCAGGGCAAAGTTTGGAGTTCCATTTTAATGAGCCCTTTTTGCTGCTAAGAGCTGTGCTGTTGGGGAAGGGAGGCTGTGCTAGTGATTTTTCTATTTTCTATAAAACATGGGTTAGAAATTGATGACTTCAATTATAAATGCACCTGTCTTTCAGCAGGCACTTGCCAGGAATGTAATAGGTATATGTCAAGGTGGTGAGTTCCACCACAGAGGTGGTGGACAGGGCATGAACTTTACAGCAAAGATGATCTTTATTCCAGACCAAACCTTAGATGCTGCATGATCTGAGACAAGCTCTATCACCACTGTGAGCTCAGTTTCCTCATCTGTAAATGAGAATATTAATACAGAAATACCTATACCACTGAATATTAGAAGGTAAAGTGCTCAAAGATAATGAATGTTAATTATAAATAACTTTTTCAGTGATATGAAGGCTTGACTTGGAGACTAAGAACATGTTACAGCACAAAAAATTCAAGCCTTACCTGGGGACCCATTCCCGGGGACTAAGACTTAATCCACTTACAAGAAGATTAGAAAGCAGTAGGTGGTTAATATCCGATGCTCCTCATTCACTTATTTCTTCAGCATACTTAGCTGCTGGGATGAGCCACATTCACTGTTAGGCCCTGGTGGTGTTGAAATGACCAAGCACTTCCAGCTGGGTCTCAACTTCTATAAGAGCAAGGACCATGCCTGGAAGTGGCTCTTTGTTGTAGCCCTAGCACTTAGTAGAACTAAATAGAGTTAGGTTAGTGGGTGTGGCATAATTATTTCTTAATGAAGGAACTAGCTATTGAGTAATTTTAATTCAAAACAGCAATAATATAAACAATAACTATCAGAAATTTTGCCTGACTGAATTTGAGTAAATAATACCAGATGGCTCCAAACAATGCACCACCATGTTCCTGCAGTGGATGCAAAACCTGCATCCTTCATTTGCACCTGGACTTGGCATTACCCTGATTTCTAATTACTGCTAGTCCAAGATGAATCAAGTGCTAGCTCATTTTTTAACTTGCACTTTTGGATTATTAGCATATTTGAGGAAACTGAAATGGTTGCTGATCTTTGACTTTTTGCTTCTAGAAGTTGCTTGTTTGTATCCTCTGCTCAGTTTTACTTATAAGTATATATTCTAAACATGGTTTCATGACTTTGAAGGGATGTGCCCAAGAACAGTCATTGCTGTTATTTGCAGCAGCAGAATTTGAGGCAGCAGGAAGATACCTGACTTAGAGAGTTAATGGATACAGGTGGTGAATTCATGTTTTTTTGTTTTGTTTTGTTTTGTTTTTGTTTTTTTTTTTTTTTTGTTTTTCGAGGTAGGGTTTCACTCTGGCCCAGGCTGACCTGGAATTCACTCTGTTGTCTCAGGGTGGCCTTGAACTCACGGTGATCCTCCTACCTTTGCCTCCCCAGTGCTGGGATTAAAGGCGTGAGCTACCACACCTGGCGAATTCATGTCTTGAAAACCTATTTAGTTGTTTTGTGTAATGACTAAGATGTCTTGGTAGCCCAGAGATTATTCTTAAAAACACAGAGTTAGATTAACAAAATGAACACAAATAGTCTATAAATCCTAGGTTTATGAAACACCAGTGTGCACATAAGCACATATATGTTTTGAAAAGCATATTAAACATATTAGCATAGTTGTTGAGGATGGGTATGGTGGCCAGGAATAAAACTAAAGATGTTCTTCAGAGTCAAAGAGAATAAAGAAATCAATTAGGGCTGTAGAGATGACTTACCAGTTAAGGCACTTGCCTGCAAAGCCTAAGGATCCAGATTTGATTCTTCAGGACCCATGTAAGCCAGATGCACAAGGTGATGCATGCATCTGGAGTTCATTTGCAGTGGCTAGAGGTTCTGGCATGTCCATTCTCTCCTCTCTCTCTCTCTCTCTCTCTGTATCTCTATATCTACCTACCTACCTATCTATCATCTATCTATATTATCTGCTTCTTTCTCTCTCTAATAAATAAACAAAATTTTAGTAATATATAAAAATATCAGTTAAGTAAAGACAAGGACCTCGAACAGTCTTCTTGTGGTAATGTGTAAAGAATAAAGGAGTGATGCAGTGCCTAGCCCTATCTTCACAAGACACTCATAGTAGGAGGAAAAGATGATCACATCAAAATAAAAGAGAGACTAATGGAGAGAGGGAGGGAATATGATGGAATGTAGATCTGTGAAGGGGAAAGTGGGGGAGGAGAGGGAATTATCATGGTTTATTTTCTGTAAGTATGGAAGCTGTCAATAAAAATGAAAAAAATAAAAAAAGAATAAAGGAGTGAAAGTAATTTGATCTGGTATACCTATGATCTGACAATAAAAGTAGTAATGAATAATCACAAATATAAAATATACTGTTTTGTGTTTCTTTTCCTTGAATTTTCAAAACGTCTCACAGCTACTTCTTTGGTACCAATAATGAGCAGCTATATGGGGGAAAACACTGCCTCCCCTACTTGAGAGAAGAAGAAATGATAAACATGAAGAAAATTTGCCATAGAAAGCTCTAGGACCCAGAAAACTCCACTCTGAGATTGTTTTTCTTCGCTACAATGAATTGATCATACACGTCACTAGACTCCCTGAAGTCTGGTGAAATTTGAATAAAACCATTCATTTATCTTTCTTCAGGTTCTTTCCTGCTGGGTAAAATCTCATGTGCTTTAGTGGGCTTCCCACTTGCCTACGACATCCCAGCTATTAACACTCTTCACACATAGGGCTCCCATTGACCCTGGCTCTCTCCCTAATTGAACCCAAGGACTAAAGCTTCCTTTACAATAAGCACTTCTTTGTAATAGACAGGTTTCCGGGACCCATAAAACAGCTTTTAGAAAGGGCGAGCTGTATTTAAGGAAGACATTAATATAGTGCCACAAAATGAGGTTTGCTGACATATGACTCTCTAAATAATTTACTTTAAATAAATTAACACGAGGATTTGCATTTACCTTTGGAAGTCCAATTTACTGGAGACACTAAGCATGTGATCTCTAGAGAATAGGAATAACAAAAGACACTAGTCTTCTCTGTACTACTTTGCTAAGAACCATAATGACAAAATGACCTATTTTTAAAAAAAATATTTATTTATTTATTTAAGAGAGAGAGAGAGGAAGAGGGAAAGAGAAAGAGAGAGAGAGAGGGAGAGAACAGGAATGCCAGGGCCTCCAGCCACTGAAAACGAACTCCAGATGCATGTGCCCACTTTTGCATGTGGCTTATGTGGGTCCTGGAGACTTGAACCAGGATCTTTTGGCTTTGCGGGCAAACGCCTTAACCACTAAGCAATCTCTCCAGCCTTAAAATGACCTATTTATTTTTAGCTAAATCTCCCTTTCATCCACAGACCCTCCACTGAAGTATCTCTTCTCCTAGGAGGACTTCTGGAGGCCAACACAGTGAGTTTAGTGCATAGGAGGCAAGGGCTAAGCAGCAAGGGGGAATTGTCTAATTGAAAAGTTCAGTCTTTATTATTATGAAGTTGCCAAAAGTTATTGCTAAATTATTTGCATATACTATCTCACTTAAACTTTGTAAAAATATCTATGAAGAAAGCTTTCACGTGAATACCTTGTGACAGATGAGGACAAATATAGTTTAAACAGACACCTTGCTCTGATCACACAGACAAAAAGTGGTCGTGTGGGAAGTCTGATTTCATTCCACAATCTAATTTTTAAGTAACTGATAAATGATCAATAATTTTATAAGTAAGAGAAGTAATTATCAAGCTTATATATTAATGTTTTGAAAACTGGAAAAAGTAGGAAAAATAGTAACAAGTAAACAAAAACCACATTCCTCTTAGCACCTCGGAGTTGATTATTTCCAGATACACGTGGGGTTAATTATTTCGATATTGCCCACTTATTGTGAGAAAACTTTATTTTTTTTCAGCAAGGAAGGATATTTCTCAGTGCTTTGGGGTCAAGAATGGGTAGGAAGTGCCTTTAATAGAATAGAACGGTAAAGCAGGGACCTTTTGGCCCATTAAAATGAGTGCATGATTTTTCTGTCTTTTCCAGCTGGCAGCTGATCAGAGAGGCTGATG
Organism: Orientallactaga sibirica; assembly: GCA_036365145.1. NCBI lineage: Eukaryota > Metazoa > Chordata > Mammalia > Rodentia > Dipodidae > Orientallactaga > Orientallactaga sibirica. The sequence goes on from JAEOAD010000006.1 coordinate 51,221,208, forward strand.
GGCATAGCAGGACTCCTGGGCACACGTGGTTCCAGCATATGGAGCTTGGTTGCTGCCCTGAGCCGGGTAATGACATCTCCTCCTCATCATTCTGGGCCATGGAGCAGCCTTGGCCAGTGTGGGAACCAAAGATGAGAAAGCCACCCAAACCCTGGCCTAGAATGGTATCCTGATTCCCCTCATCATCAGCTCCCAGCCAGACTTATGTAGACTGTGCCAAGGGAGCTCCTTGTCCCCTCAAACACCCTGATGCAAAGGCAGTGCATGAGGATGAAGGGCTTGGACTTTGAAGTCAGAGCTGGCACCAGATCCTGGCTTTGCCACATTGGAACAGTGTGAATCATGGCAGATTATCCAACCTCCTAAATGTCAGTTTCCTCAACTGTAAAATTAGTCAGTAGAATGCAGCAGTTAAGTGTGTGGGCCCCAGAGTCAGCCTCTCTATTTGTGTGCCCAGCTCCATTACATCCCAGCTTCTCTGTCTCCATTTCTTTCTTTTCTTTTCCTGTGTGCGTGCGTGCGTGTGTGTGTGTGTGTGTGTGTCGGGGGGGAGAGAGGTGTATGTGTATGAGCATGCAGTGCCACAGCACTTGTGTGGAGGACAGAGAACAAGCTCAGGGTTTGGATCCTTTCCTCTCTTCTTGTCCTGACTAGGGTCTCTTTTGCTTGCTATGGGAAAGGTCAGACCAGCTGGCCAAGAAGTGTGGATATTCTCTTGGTTTTTATCTCTCATTGCTATAGAAGCATTGGGATTACAGATGAATGTGCCACTTTACCCCTGGCTTTATATGGATTCTGGGAATTTGAAGTCAAGTAGGCAGGCTTCAACCACTGAGCTACCTCTCCACTCTACTTCTTTTTCATTCTTGTCTTTATTCTTTTGATAAATGCTTTGAGAAGTACTGTTCAGTTGTTTTATAGAATGTCTATTAATGTTGGCTTATCTTGTGTTTTTCATAAGATAGATGTATTTTTATACATTTATGAGAAGATAATGTATGTTTAGTCAGCATCCACACAGGTGATGTGCTGGACTTCACATACAGGATATTTACTGATGACTTGATTTAAAGTGGCATGTTCTAGATTTATCTAGGATAAATTTGCCATTTTTCCTCTGTAACTGGTCAATATTTTGGGGGATTTACTTTGAAATCATGGAAATATTCTTTCTATTCACATTTCTTCACCTAATTTTAATAATCACTTATGGATCTTGCTTATAGCAATCATTACTGTGGTATTCCAGTGGTGACTTTTTATTTCATTCTAATTGTATTAATTTGACTTCCTCTGTAAGAAAAGATTGCCTCTTCTCCATTTATTTATTCAATTTCCTATTTATATCCCTATATTTTATCCTGTGGATTTAATTTAATTTAATCACTATTTATATTGCTTTCAAATTATTCTAGTTTTGACCTCCAAACTGACCCCATCCCTTTTTACATGTTCCTATCCAATTTTGAGCACTACAAGTTGATTAATGGTAATCTTTTATTTTTATTGCCTTAGTCCTGATAACTTCTGAAAGAACCTATTTTCTTTCATTGAAAAATAATTCCATGATCCAAATCAAGATCCAGGTTGCTAGAGGGGTTATGAATGTGGGTTATCATTGCCCCCAGGCACTGTTAATACTAACTCACATGCAGCAGCCTTTAGGAGGTAAACCAGATGAAGTCAATTCTTTGATCAACTCCCCCCTGTCCCACCTTTGGACCTCTCGTCTCACTCACTCCACAAAGCTGCTTATAACACTCCATTTGATTTTGGTCCCCTTCTGCCCTCATCTCCTGATAGTTCTGCTTTACTCTCACCACCCTGATCTCTGCTGTTTCTGCAGCACCAAGCAAGGCCTTCACACTTAGTACCCATGACTTTCTCTCTCAGATACTTACTCCCTTAACTTACATGTCTGTTTGGATGTCACCTTATGAGTGGCGCCAGTCCTTACTACCCGTTAAAAAATGACAAACTTCTCCCCTCTTCACCCTAATATTCTCTATTCCTTTAGCCTTGTAGCTAAGTCAACTGTAGTTTATTCCTCACACTTTATACTGCTCAAATTTTCATCTTGTACTTGTCAACATCTAAGATATGATAATTCACAAGTTTATAATTTTTGTCTATCTCTCTGCTAGCGTGTCAGTTCTGTATGCCCACTCACATGTTCCCTGCACCTAGAAGATTGCCTAGTACAGAGCATAGCACGTGCTTAACAAGTATTTGTTGAATGAATTAATGATCAAGATCATGAACTTTGGAATCAGAGAAAAGTAATCCATGTATCAAATCCTATCTGCTTCATAGACACCAGCAGAGGAATCTAGGAATCAAATTTCTGAGATGATCTTTTATTTTTATCATCTGGAGACAATAACACTTAGCTTACGAAGACTCACTATAAGAAGTAAACTTATAACTTGGTTTGGGTATATGGCTTGGTGGGAAAGTGGTTGCCTAGTGTGAGTGTGTGCATGAAGTCCTGGGTCCAATCTTCATTACCATGCACACAAACAGATAATGTGATGTACTCTTTAGTGAACGAATGGGTTAAGTGCTTATTGAATAATGCCCAATAAATCGAGGCTAATATCATCACCATCTTTCAATGAAGGAATCTATTTTTATTACAGATTCAGGTTTGCCATGAATTTTCTCACCCTCATGGAGTCATTTTGGCAAGCCCCCCCCCCAACTGAGGGGCTTCAAATAGAAGTCTCTGGTCCCACCTCTTGCAGCTGTCCAAATGAATATTTTTCCAGAGGGTCTGGAACCAGTGGGCCTTTCTCCAGAGCCCTCAGGCATGTTCGGATGTATGGCCCAGCCCCTGTGAGAAAAACCCAAAGGGTGTAACTTATTTGCTCAACAGAAATATAAAACACGCCCTGCTAATTGGTATTCGAGGGGCCTTGCATTTGCTGGGGTGACATTGGGTCCGTCAAAGGAGCACCTTCTCCCTGAGCTGCTCCAGCAAAGGAACAAGAGTGACTTGGAGGACTCCAGACACCTCACCCCCAGCATGAATTTCCTACATGGATGTCTTCCATGGTTTGTGCGGGTAGCTAAGACCTGAGAGGGTCTGCAGTCCTCCGCTGTTACCTGGCTGGGCTCTCCCAGTGCCATCCTGACAAGTTCCATTCAGGTTCCCCAGTGGCCATGGTTTGCATCCCTCTTTCCTGACACTGACTCCAAATCTCCCTTGTGTGGTTTCCCAGTCAAATGCTGAAACACTTATCCAGACCCTGCCACAGCAGCTGTGTGCTGGGAAACGGGCCGAGACAGCCGGAGAAGGCCTCCCAGCCATCCAACCTCAGGAAATAAGAGTGCTGGCTTCTTGCCACACAATGTTGGTCAGTCTTGTTGAGGCTTTAGAAATGTGTGGAGTAAAGCCTGGGTTACACTCTGCAGGAGTGGCCATAGCATGTATAACAGGAGTTTGGAACACAAAGCCATGCTTGTAAAGTGTGTCTAGACTAGGGCTGTTAGCTCGGTGATCAAGAGTGCTCACCCCTCATGTGCATGTCCTGAGTTTGATTCCCTACCAACACAAGAAGAAAGCCAGATGTATCTAGCAGTTTGAAGGCGAGGTGAGGAGACTAGAGGAGATGTGAAATTGATTTGCAAAAGCTGTAGGCTAGTGGTAGAAGGGGATTTGAACTGACACTAGATGCCCAGCATTCTCCACTCGGTCAGCAGCAGTACCTAACACAAACAAATTACTATGAGTCTCAACTGTGATGATGGATATGAAATTTCTTCATAAAGTGTTGTATGAATGCACTGTCCATCATTGCTCTCTCAATCTCTAACACATTCAATTATGCACATTCACCACTGCCTCTCTTTCTCTGTCTCTCTGCACACATGAACACAGATTTGCCACCACAATGGTGCAACTGGGCTCCAAAGTGGATGGCATTGGAGGATTCACATATTCAGGATCAAATGATGGTTGAACCTGGAACTTGGTGCCAGATCCTCTGGTTTGAAGTACAGTTCTGCTGCTTTCCAGCCAGTGTATTAATCTCCCTGTGTCTCAGTTTTCTCATCTTTAAAATTCTCATGGTGATAATGATAATAACTCCTACCTCATTGGCAGATTATGAAGTCTTTTACCCATGTTTTGCACACAATAAATTTATGTGATATATATAAGTAATTCTCAAAAATGGAAATGTGATCACATTTGCTTTACTCTAAAACTATAGTGTGAATATGAATCTTTCTGCTTTGGTTCAGAAGTTGTCCTAAGAGCCTAACATTATGAACATAAACCCCCATTACATGAGATGGAGAAAGAAGTTTTTTGAATTCTTATGTGCATTCTTGGTGCCTGAGGTGAACCTTACAAGTCACACTCTAGGATTTCAATCTGACATTGCACAGGCCGAATGGGAACAATATTACTGAGAGACTAGAGCCACCAGACAGCGCCTCCTTTGAATGCCTGAGGCTGACATTCAGAAATCCTGACAATATTTGTGATATGACTTCTTATGTTGCTGGATCCTGTCAAAAAAAAAAAAAAAAAACAGCAGAATTCCATTGGCACAGCGCATTACTCAAAGTTGTTATACAAAATACCAGTTCTTTAGAATGGTCATAGATATTGCATGAATAAAACAGTCTCATGCTACCTGCGGAAACACAGACCTTCTCGGAGACTTTAACATGCTAAAATAATGGATTGCCAAGGCTGGGCTGTGGTAGAAAACACTCTTCAAACATCTTTGGTCCAAAACCTTTCTATTGTGGAGCTTACAGAATCTTAAGAAAGGCTGGCCTGACAAGAAGTGCAGGGATTGGAAAAAAACAAAACTGATAGTTAAGTCAAGCTTTATGATATACTCGTTATGGCCATTTGGAAGGCAAAGTACTTCATTTCTCTGACCTGCACTTCTTTCATCCATGAAACAGGAATAACATATATGTTTTCCAATTGGATACATGAATAAACTGCATTTTATAAAGATAATGTACATTTGTGTGAGTTAGTTTGTAATATTATGACTAGTATTTCTTGTCAACAGGCTCTGCTGGAAACCACTTTTCCGAATAGTCCAAATTTTCTGTCCTGTAGCCACTGCCCACATGTAGCCACTAAATTCTTAAAATGTAGCTTATTGTACATGTAAAATATGCTATCTTTTGAAGACCTGGTGGTTAGAGTTTATGATGTTGTGACAGATACCCAAGAAATAGAATTTGAGGAAGGAGGGCCTTATTTTGGACATGGTTTCATAGATTTTAATCCATATAGGCAGGTTACATTGTTCTTGGGCCTAGAGGGAGGCAAGGCACTATGCCAAGATCACCTCCTAGAGGCCAGGAAGTAGAGAAAGATAGACAGGCAGGGGCCAACGACAAGATACTCTCCGAAGACAACACTCCCAGGAGCCCACTTCCTCCAAACTCTAAGTCTATACCATTCCCAATAATGCCAACAAATTACAACTCCACCAGTGAATTCATCTACAGTTAGAGGAGGAGCCCTCATGATCCAGTCACCTTCAAACAGCCCCATTAGCTGGCAATACAGCCTTTAACATGTGAGCCCTTAGGGGATGTTTTAGATCCAATCCATAGTACAAAACCATTGAATATATGTTAATTCTTTTTATATTGGTCCATACTGAAATATTTTGTTTCGGTGGATTAAATAAAATATAGCATTAAAATTACTGCTACATAGTCTCCTTTACTTGCTCAAATACGTCCACTACTCGGAAACTTTGGATCACACAATAGCTCACCTTTGTAGTTCTCTAGTGTCCCTGTTAGAGAGCATGGTCTAAATGGTTGGATGAGACTTAGAATTATTCTACACTCTAACCTCTCTGTTACCACTCAATTCATTGTGGTATGGCTGCTCAGAGAAACTGACCACTGTATATAGGATGCCCAAGTTGTACTTTGAGGAACAAGCATTCTTTTTCCAGGGCATCGCTATTAAACATTCAGTTGGCCTTGGAAATAGTTAAGGTATGAGTTGATATGATAAACAAACTATCTACAATGGAGACAGATTTCAAAGTAATGTTGGAAGAAAGAATTAGTTGGAATAAACTGATTTGGCCTGGATTTTAATTACATACCATCCTTACACTCTATCCACATCTCACAGACACATAAGCACCGCCAATTTAATCGCCAATTAAGTGTCTCATCAACTGGATGTATTCAAGAAGTGAGTTAAACTGTTAGCAGCCTCAGAGGCTTCAAATAGTTAATTACCTTCAGACAGGGAATTTCGCAGTCTACAAATGTCACTTAAATAAGGGCTAAGTGGGCTGGAGAGATGGCTTAGCAGTAAAGACACTTGCCTGCAAAGCCAAAGGACCCTGGTTCAATTCCCCAGGACCCACATAAGCCAGATTCACAAGGTAGTGCATTGTTTGGAATCTGTCTGCAGCGGCCAGAGGCCCTGGTGTGCCAATTCTCTATCTATCTATTTATCTATCTATCTATCTATCCATCCATCCATCTATCATCTATCTATCTGCCTCTTTCTACCTCTCTCAAATAAATAAATAAAAATAAAATATTTCAAAACAGGGCTAGGGAGAAGGCTCAGCAGTTAAAGGTGTTTGCATGCAAAGCCTGGTATCCTGAGTTCAGTTACCCAATACCCTCATAAAGCCAGATGCACAAAGTAGAGCATTAATCTGGAGTTCTTTTACAACAGAAGTAGGCCCTGGTGCACCCATTGTCTGTCTGTCTCTCTCTCTAATTTTTAAAGGCCAGCCTAACAAGTGGCATAACAAATACCACAATGTAGTCCCTAGGCATTGGACAAAGTGGGTGGTATGGAAATAGCTAAGATGAGGGCAAAGGTGGGGGGAGAATATTTCCCAAGGGCTCCATCTGGGCCATTTAAAAGATATACACCACTGCCTACCATCTATGATGGTCCTGTGTGATCTCTAGAAATTTGCTCCAAGAAGTTTCTAATAAGGATCTATATCTGGTTCATCTTGTGTTATCACTACATACTGAACTTGAAGCCTGAATGCTCACAAATGTATGGGGAAGTAAGAGAAAGAGGGAGAGAAAGCAGGCATGCAAACAAGAAGAAGGAATGGTAGGAAGGGAGGAAGGAAGGAAGGAAGGAAGGAAGGAAGGAAGGAAGGAAGGAAGGAAGGAAGGGAGGGAGGGAGGGTAAAACACAGGGAAGGAAGGGGAGGAAGGAAGGAATGATGGAGGGAGGGAAAGAGGGAGAAGGGGCTGGGAGGGAGGAAAGATCATAATGATTAAGCAGCAGGGGTAGAAGGATGGAGAAGCATACCTTGTTAGGAAATCTAGCCTGAAAGCTCCAGATAGTTCTAGCTACTTCAACTCCCTGAGCACCTCAACTATAATTAACTATTAAACTTCTGGAGTTTCTCCTATGCCAAGTAATCACCTTAGTATTTGCTCAAAAGAGATCAAACAGGATGGCTTTGGAAGATACAATTCATTTCTTAAGTTGCCCTATTATACACAGATGTATATGTGTGCAGAAACACAAACACACACACACACACACATAATAGTGCCTCACTTTATTCATATTTTTGTTTTTGCTCCAGTACAAATAATTTCAATTTTGCTTTTAAAATTTATGCTTGATCTCATTTCCCTAAGACCAAATATTTGCCTCATATAATGATATCTATTAGGAAATAAGACACCTATCAAAAGAGCACTAGGTTTAGGGAAGCCAAGTATAGAAAAGATGCCAGATGGGGATGAACACACATGCTGGACTGTGTGTCATCCTGGATGTCAGAGGACAAACTTCAGCTTTGGGTTTTAAGTTGCAAGTATTTCTGTGAGACTTTTCCTTACCAGGCATTGAGACTTTTCAGAATCCACAAATCACTTTCCTTTACTTCCCAGGCCAGTCCCAAAGGACAAACTGGTCTCCTGGTACCACAGTGGACAGAGACGAGGAGGGGCAGGAGATGAAGTACAGAAGCAGCAATTAAGAAATACTGATCAGTGCCTTAATTGAGCTGAGGGGAAGAATGGGACAGCCAGCAGTGTGGTTGCGCCAATATCCTTCCAATAAATAGACTCTATGTGAGGGGAGGAAGTCTGGGACTTCCTCTCATCCATTCTCAGCATTCCCACCCGAAATCCCAGAAGCACAAGCTGAGAGAGAGAGAGAGCTACTGGCAGAGCCAGGCCTGTGTGGGTGAGGTTGTGTTCTCTGCTCTTACTAGAGGTCAGATTCGCCTCTCACTAACCTAAGCCCAGGCCTGATAATGCCTCCTCTTTCCTGTAAGGCTGGTGGCACAGTGGTTGCAAGGTTTCCTAAGGAAAACACTGCACCATAGGGAACCTAATCAGATCTTCAAGCACAGCACCCTTGGAGGTCAGTGACAGTGTGACCAGAATTGTGGCTTGTGGCAGCGGCCTACAGCTGCCTTGTTTTGCCCTTCCATGCCTGCCCCAGCCCTGCCCTTTCAGCACACATTCCCGCTGAGAGCCGTCTGAACCCTAACCCACTACCAGAGTAGAGATAAGATGCTATTTTTAAAAGCATTCCTCTCTAATGAGCTTCTCCATCTCCATCTCTAAAGCCTACACAAGGTTGGAGTTTACTAGGTCCATGTCCTCAACAGCTGGCTCAGCCCAGAGCCCCTTAGCAGTCTCATGCTCACAATTCCCAAAACCCAGGCATCTCTTTGTAACTTGTTAGTAGCTTTAGGCTAATTTGTGTTTGTCCTATTTATATGAGAGTGATGCGCCCCAAATAAAACAACACTCACCAGAAAAATAGCATTTATCTAGCTCCATAAAGAAAAACTAGGCATTTCCTTCTAATTGAAACATTCTTTCAGAAGCTCAGAAGTTGCAAAGATCTATAAGGTCCCTCCCCAAGAGTATACATAACCAGTAAGTGATTGCCAGAGAAGGGGACTCATCCATGGAGCTGCCTGCAAATTGGTCAGGGAATTCTAAAGATGTGGTTTTCCTGAGATGTCATCCAGCTGGGGTATGCTTCTCAGTGAGTCAGCTGTCTTTAAGTCACTTGTGTTTTTGTAAGTATCTGCTATAAACTCACTGACTAACTGGGCTCAACTTGGGTAAAATGGTTTCTTTGATCTGGTGTTGGTGCCCTATCTGAGGTAAATGGATACTTGTTCACGTATCCCCATAAAAAGTCACACAAGAGCACTGGAGAAATTGAGAACATGTTTTCAGTGATACCACACTTGGAGTATGGTAGAGATAGCTGCCAGCCTATATGGACACCCCTAGTAATGATGTGCTGTAATTAAAGCTTTAAAGAGAATGTAGCATGCAGCACATAGGACCCATGTCCACCCAGGTATTCTCTTTCATAATCCCATGTTCATTTCCTTTTTTAAAATTATCACAATTTCGGGCTGGAGAGATGGCTTAGCGGTTAAGGCACCTGCCTGCTAAGCCTAAGAACGCTGGTTCCAATCTCCAGTGGTTCCAATCTCCAGGTCCCACGTTTAGCCAGATGCAAAGTGACACAAGGGCGCAATGCCACACTTGACCACAAGGGGGTGCACACATCTGGATTTCGTTCACAGCAGCTGAGACTGCTGGCGCGCCCACCTCTGTGTCTCTCTCCCTCTGTCTATCTCTCTCTGTGTCTCTCTCCAAAAATAAATAAAATAATTTTTAAAAATTTTAAGAAAAATTATCACAATTTTGAGCCAGGTGTGGTGGTGCACACCTTTAATCCCAGCACTCGGGGGACAGAGGTAGGAGGTTCACCATGAGTTCAAGTCTAACCTGTGACTACATAGTAAATTCCAGGTCATCCTGGACTAGAGTGAGACCCTACCTCAAAAAAAAAAATGACAATTTGTAATGATTGTAGTACATCGATTAGTACAGAAATTCATACAAAGTTAACTACATAATCCATGAATGGGTATTTGTCATCTTACCTAAACTAAAAGACATTTGGTGATCCAGAAATCCACTTTCAATTTTCAAGATTGAGAAAAATCATCACTGTACCTTTCAGTATTATACTTCTTAATAGACCAAGATCCCTGGTGGGGGAGGGGGAGCACAATTTTCTTCCCCAGTGGATTCTGAAAACCGCTTGAGCATGATCTAATTGGCCTGTCTTAAGTGGTATGGCATGCTTAAACCAATTTTTGAGGCCAGGGGTCACTGACCAAGCAGGTTTGGGCCATGTGCACATGCAGGTTCAATGAATACAAAGGGAAATATGTGAAGCTAATACTTTATGAGGGCCATATGTACCACTATCAAAGGCTGAGGTAGGAGGATTTTTACAATGAGTTGGAGGCCAGCCTGGGACTACATGGTGAGATCCAGGTCTGCTGGGCTATAGTGAGGTCCTGCCTCACAACAATAACATTTGCATAAAAATATCTGTATCAAATTGAATGAGTATTTGCTTGTCAGGGTAAAGATCATCCCCACTACTGTCTTCATATTATCTCATTTAAAGCACTGCTAGGAATTATACCAGATCTGGAATCAATCCTCACAAAAAATAAGCTCTGTGTTTCTGGGCAAACCACTCTGAGCTGGAGTTTCTGCATCTGTCAAATGGGGAGAATATGGTGACAGTTTTGAAGTTTAAATGAAATAACAAATCCATTTTTAATGTATTCCCTTATATGAGATTTAAGGCAAATATAGTGATAACTTCCAAATGGGCTTTCCTTGGAGATGCTTTCAGGTTTGGTTTTCCAGTGAATGCATGAAAACAGGAGACAAAAGATCCTTTAGTTCCTGCTCAAATTCAGAATCTCTGGGAAGCTGCCTAAATCCTTTCCTTGTCATTGACATGGTCTTTTTCTAAGAGCTTGGTGCCTGCTGAGATTCTTAACAGTGACCTGGAGATCTGAAAGGAAGTATGATACTCACTTTTGTGAAAATATTATACCATGGGAAGGGGAGAAGCTTGGCGGACAGACTGACAGAAATAGCATAGCACTTCTACTGCGCTATCATCTAGTCTTTGGTTAGTCTTCTTGTCCATAAATGATGTGGGTGTAATGAAAAACACCCACAGATCCTAAGAAATCTGGTTTCCTTTCTCATATGAAAGTTATAACTCCAATATAAAGGAGTTGAGTGTCCTCTAAAAGCACACATGATCCTTTCAAACTTGACCCAAATGTCTCTTACCAGCCTCTAACTCCTGCAGGCCTTGGTCTTTCTTTAATTCAATACTTGTTTCTCAAACGTACCTCCTCTGGATATGCGTTCCTTTTGTTCTCTATGAGCCGGGCGTGGTGGCACACGCCTTTAATCCCAGCACTTGGGAGGCAGTGGTAGGAGGATTGCTGAGAGTTTGAGGCCACCCTGAGACTACATAGTTAATTCCAGGTCAGCCTGGACCAGAGTGAGACCCTACCTCGCAAAACCAAAAAAAAAAAAAAAAAAAAAAAAAAAAGTTCTCTATGGCAGCACTTTTTCTTTCCTATCTTTTCTAAGTCTTCTACCTCGTTTCTCCCAAAAGTCTTCCTTAACCACACACCCAAAGGACAGGTTATGTGTTCTCCAAAGCACATGTGATTATTGTTCTGTCAGTGGCAGCAAAGACCATTGTGTTTGTCTGTCTTTCATTGATCTACTCCAATACAAATTGTATATGACCCATAGTCATATATACTTAGGAAAATTTCCCCCAATAAGTGAGATCTGAATTACATATTACAAGAAGACATGCTTTCCATTCATAAATTTTAAAAATATTTCATTTATTTGAGAGAGAAAGAGAGGCAGATAGAGAGATAATGGGTATACCAGGACCTCTAGCCACTGTAAACAAACCCCAGATGCATGTACCACCTTGTGCATCTAGCCTACATGGGTATTGTGGAATCAAACCTGGGTCCATTGGCTTTGCTGGCAAGTACCTTAACCACTAAGCAATCCCTCCAGGCCTCCATTCATAAAATATGAAGCATAATTCTTTGCCCCCTGTCATCTGTGGTATGTTCAATAAGGTCATCAGGAGCCATCATTTTTCCCCCAACCATACACATAGAATTTGAATAGTGGGTTGTAGCATTTGGAAGGGATTTAGAGGTCTTGATTGTTTGGATGGATTTATATTATGTTTCAGTCTCCATAGCTTGTCAAGCTTTTGATCAATATAGAAGCAGATGTGGGCTAGTAAACAGTTGTAGCTAGCAGGAACCCAAAGCAGCCTTTCCTACGGACCAAGACACCTGTGGCCTATTCTATGGTGTTTTGGCCACATTCGCACATACCTACTTACTCTGTAATCAGGGCCACGACTTTTTGAGTAATGTTGACAAATACAAACTCACCAGGGAAATTTTAATCATCCCTAAGCTAGCTGGAGCTTTCTGGCCATGACTCGTAACCTTAATAAGTATAAGTAGATGCCATCTGTCCATCCACCTCCACATGGCTGCACCAGCCCCTTCTTTATCAGCTCAGTCTGGGATAGATGCCAACTTCCTGTTGGGGCCATTCTTAGAACAAGGAGAGGGCCTGTGTTTCTCACTGGGTCCAGACCTTGTTCTAAAATAGATAACAAAACAAAACAATAACATGTTTCAGGGATTTGTGGGTCCTTCCCAATCAATCTCCTTTTCCAAGGACTCGGGGATTTGTAGTTTTATCCATCATTTTTTGGCTTATACACTCATTCTCCACAAAGGCCTCCATGAATGTGCTCATCAAACAGCATCCTTTTAATTTCATCAAAGAAAACAAAAAATCCAGAAAAAATGCTGGCCTCAGGCAGAACTTGATACAGTGCACCCAGAAATGTGCCAGGGCTGCTATTTCTCCGAGTTCCACATATGCCAGTGTGATATGCTACCTCAGCTCCTATGCTCAAGTGAAAGTGCCATGCTTGTCTGTGTGGGAATTCCATGTCTCTCTCATCATGGTTCATGGGCTCATCCCTAATGAAATCAGTGTGAGTGGAGAAATAAGATGGCCTGCTGGACAGGACTGAGATCATATGCCAAAAGTAGGTTGACTGAGAATGTGACACTTTTTATTCCAAAAAAAAAAAAAATTCAGAATGTTTAAAAAAAAAAGATAGTGGGGCAAAAAATGATAACAAAATTTTACCACAAACTATGCCCATGAAACAAAACTTGAAAAACACTTATTATTTGTACCTCAATCATTTTCTTATTACATGTGTAAATATATACATACAACTATATATCTAACTCTGTATTTATATTTAAGTTTTAAGGAAGCAATCAAAATGCAAAGATTTTGCTCAAAGCACAAAGATTTTCAGTGCAACTTTATTACAAATAAGAGTTGGTCAAATATTTTTGGTCCAAATACTGAAGGGAGAAAAACATACTGTGTCAAGCAGCCTTTGAATGAGATGTTCAACACTGAACAAAATTGTACAAATTGAGGGCTGGAGGGATGGCTTAGTGGTTAAGGTATTAGCCTGCAATGCCAGGGACCTAGCTTTGATTCTCCAGCCACGTAAGCCATATGCACATGGTTGCACATGCATCTGGAGTTTGCTTGCAACAGCTGAAGGCCCTGGCATGCCCATTCTCTCTCTCTTCCTCTTTCTCTCTGTCAAATAAATTTTTTAAAAAGATATATATTTTTAAATTGTACAATTTTAAACCACTCTGAGATTCCATCACACCCCAGTCAGAATGGTTTTCATCAAGAAAGTAAATAACGACAAATATTGGAAGGGATGTGGGGAAAGAGGAAGCATTCATTATTTATTGTTAGTGGAAGTATAAATTAGTTTAGCCACTATGGAATCAGTGTGAACATTTCTCAAAAAGCTAAAAATCAAACTGCAATGTAGCCTAGCTTGACCATTCCTGGGATATACGCAAAGTAACCTACCTATGACAGAGTTACTTGCTCACTCATGTTTGTTGCTGCTCTATTCACAATTTCAAGGAAATGGAATCAGCCTATCAACTGATGCTTGGATAATGAAAATGTGGTACATGTGCACAATAGAATTTTATTCATCTGTAAAGAACAATGAAATTATTAAGGTTTTCAGGAAAAATGGATGGAACTGGAAAATACTCTAAGGGAAGTAACCCAGGCCTAGAGAGACAAAACATAACAACAACAACAAAAAAAATCACAGGTTCTCTCTGATATACATATATCTTAACTTTGAATGTTTGTATTTAGGTACAGAAGGGGAACTCAGAGTGGGTATAAGCTATAACAATAGATAGGAGACTACAAGAGGGGAACAAGAGATGTTGAGAAAATAGGGAAGGGAAAAGGGACACATGTGACATGAAAGTGGAGAAAGGGCTACAATAGGGAGAGGGCAGAAGAAAGGAGGAGGAGGGGGAAAGAGTGGAGAAGGAAAATAACAAAAACAAATTTTGTTTGAAAATGCCATAATGAAGCCTAATTCTTTGCATGTTAATACATGTAAATAAAATTTTAAAAGAATATATAAGAATTTAAAAGAATATATTTTAAAAGAATATATAAACTCTTTAAAATCAGTTGGATATATAATGGAAAATCAAAAATGTATTACGGCCACATGAAAATAAAATTTTGAGAAATAGCCATGATATAAAATGGGAAGAATTATTTGAATGTATATAATATGTTCATGTTATATTTAGGGAATATCAAAGTACAGAACCAAATGGCAAAGTGTTACCATTGCCTATCTTTATTTTATATAGAGTATTTTAAAAAATATTTTCTTAGTTTCTTTTTCAACCAAGAACAAAAAAAAAAAAACAAGCAAGTTCATTCTTAATGAAAACTAACCATGCTCCCTGGACCTATGCAATCATATTGCTCAGATGAGTGTCTCAAAGCAAGATCTTGATGTCAGGTAGGTTGAGAGAAAAATCACAGAGAATCTTTGGAGACTGCCTTGCCACTGCTGGTCCTGGAAGAAGAGCCAAGAAAATGGGCTAGCGGCTCTCATTCTCCAGCATTCTCTTCTGTCTGGACATCTTCCTCTCCCACGTAGCCCACCTGCTCCAAAGACTCAAAGACCTTACAACTCCACACCTACTCCCAGCAACCCATGGGTCTTGGTCCAAATACTCAAGAAAAAACATACTGTGCCAAGCAACCTATGAATAGTATCAAGAGTAAGACATTAAGAGGCCTCAAAAGTTAAAAATATGATATTGCACAAACTGCTACTCAGTTAAATTCTACTTTATATACCATTAGGTTTGTCATGGTTTTCTACCCAAAAATAAAATCCATTAGGATAGGGCTGGCAATATAGCTCAGTGATGCAGTGTTTTTCTTAACATGCATGAGGCAGTGGGTTCAATCCCTAGAAGTACCAAAAAATAATTTGCTATAATGGAGGGAGTCTCCTTACATAAAAGTTCTTCCAAGATATTTTATGTTTTGGAACACTCTCTCAAATTCTCTATTTTGAAGAAAAAAAAAAACATTTAGAAGAAGATGCATTATGCTAGAACCACCCCAATTAATTGCTGTTGGCATGGGATAATTACAGAGGTTATCTGGCAGCTATGATTAAAAAGGAGACAAGTAAATTTAATGTAGGGGCTTAGGCAAATGCCTCAATGGGTGAAGTGCATGGGATCCTGAGTTCATATTCCTAGTACACACACTGACTGTGATGGTGCACACCTGAACCCCAGTACTAATGAGGGAGAAACAGAGAACCCCTGGAACTCACTGGCCAGCTAGTCTACTTGAATCAGTGAGCTGTAGGTTCAGCAAGAGACTGTGTCAATGAATAAAGTGGAGAACAAATGATAAAGATACCCAACATTGACTCCTGGCCTCCACACACATGGACATACATGCACAAAACATATGTGTACACCCACATACATATCTATCTATTTTTCTATCTATCTATCTATCATCTATCTATCTATATGCATATGCATACCACACATATGCACACAATAAATTCAACATAGAATAATAATTATTATGGCTATGAGGCAATAATCATTGAGAATATTAAATCCATGTATTGTAAACAAGATTTTTTTTCCATAGGAGAGTGTCTGGCTACATAACACAGGTTGGCCTTGAACTCAAAAACCTGCTGCCTCTGCCTTCCAAGCACAAGGATTACAAATGATCACATCACCCAGCTTGGTGAACAAGATTTTTAAAATTACTTTTAATTTGCAAAAGAATAATGTTGGAGTGTGTGTGTGTGTGTGTGTGTGTGTGTGTGTGTGTGTGTAAGAAAAGCCTGAAGCTATGGGGTACACTTCTAATTCCAGCAGTTGAGAGGCTTGGCCAGGAGGGTAGTAGACTCTAGGCAAGCTTGGACTATGTGGAGTATGTAGACAGACCCTCATCTCAAAAGAAAAAAGAATGATAAATTCAAGTATTCCTATATTAATAATGGCTCCTTGTATGCTCAGAATAAACTATCTAGTACCATATCACCATGTTATATAAAGATCCAGTTTAGCTCTATTGCTAACAACTCATGCAGAAATACAATGTTTTCTAGAAATGAAAGTTTTTGAGTCTTAAAAACTCTCAAAATGTCTTCACTGACAACAAAGATAAGGATGTTGTAAATACTTGTGGAGATTTATACAAGAATTTTATAATATATGAAATACAAAAGACATTTTAATTGTTGTATCTTTATATGACAATATAAAACCAAGAAATTTGATAGAATATTCACACATTTAACTATTTTATCTATATACATAAAATTTTACCTATCTGTGCTTATAAACAACTTTCTTGAAAAAAAAGAATGACCTAAAATTATAGCATTCATGAATGTATCATAGACATAAGAAATTCAGAAGTTATGATCTTTGTGATGATGATCATTTTAATTCCTTCAAACACAAAATATCCAATATTTCAAAAAACTCTTTTGGATATGTTTGTCTCTGTGCTAACCTATTTCTTTTTAGCTAATCTAAAAGGTAGGAGATCCATATCTCTTTGTAACTGTGGTCCAAACCTTATACAATAACTGAAATTGAGGAGCAAAATACATCCACATAGCTGTCCTTTCTGGGCTCTGGGAATGATACCATATCTTATCTTTTTCACTCTTCTTAACAACTAGGAACCTCTTTATCTCAATTACTGGTAATCTCCCTATTCAGGAAAGAGGGCAATAACAAAATCACAGTAACCCTCTCAATTAGTTTCAAGGCTACATATACGTTGGTTGAAGACAGCAGAAACTTCTTTTCTCATAGCTCTGGAGGCCAGAAATCTGAACTCAAGATGTCAATAGTATGGGTTCCTCTGAAGAACTTGAGAGAAAACTCATTAGCGTCTGGTGACTGCAGGCAATATGGCATCCTAGATTTGTAGGCATGTCACTCTGGCCCCTCTACCTATTTTTTTCATCTAGCTGTTTAAAAGGTGTCTTTGTCTTAGAAGTATAGAGCAGACTCTCATATCAAAATCCTTAATTTAATTCCATCTGCAAAGAGCCTTTTTCCAAATATGGTCACGTTCATCAGGGCTAGGATTTGAGCATATCTTTTGGGGGACACTTCCTGACTTACTACATTCCACCACTCTTCTTGCTTCTTCATCAGGTAACTGTCAATGAGAGTTTTGAAAACAGCACCAGATAATTGCACTTCTATGGTGCTTGATTTAAGGGTGGGGAGCACCTTCTTGATTCATTTCTAATGTCTGGGCAGAACCTCGATGAGTCAGAGAAAATGGCCACCATGGGAGGCTACTCGGCTTGTGTAACAATATTCCGAGTCTGCACTGCAAGGGCAGGAAATAAACAGCTGAAAAACGTGAAGCATGGGCTGGACTTCCCTGGCCTGTACTCTTCCTGTGATTTATCTGTTTTTACACTTCACAGACCAAGGTCTAGAAAGGCCAAGACTGTCTTGCTCAACATTGTATTCCTAACACAAGCTCTGTTATGAAGTAGATTCCCTGTAAAAACTTGATGAGTGAAAGAAAGGAAACATTCTCAATACATTGGGCTATGTACTTGAGACCTGCCTGCTTGCTGGGGTCTTCCTGGCCCTTGCTCCCTCTCACTGGGACAGATTTTCTCACAAAGCTCTCCCACAAAGACCTCTGTGAAGGAAAGAACTGGCTGCCTCTGAAAACTAAACTTGACCCAAGTAAATATAGTTGCTTGTTCAAATGAATTTCTGAATTTTCCAAGACATATAAATGAGAGAATCAAACATTAAGTGCCTTTGTAAAACTTCTACCCGAGAGGGAGCCATTCTCTTCAATTGGACATCTACTAGTAGGGAGGGAGTAAAGGGGGTCAGTGAGAGTGGGAGGTGGATGAGAGAGGGTATGGGGGTCTGTCTATATGATCCAAATACAAGATATACATGTACCAAATTGCCAATGTTTAAACAAAACTTCTAACAGAAAGAAATGTATTTCATTAAGGAAGTGTGTGTGTGTGTGTGTGTGTGTGTGTGTGTGTGTGTGTGTGTGTGTGTTATTTGAGGGGGTTATTTAAAAAAAAAAAAACAACTGAGAAGGGTCGGGCATAGTGGCCCATGCCTTTAATCCCAACATTCGGGAGACAGAGGTAAGAGGATCACTGTGAGTTCAAGGCTAGCCTGAGAGTACAGAGTGAATTCCAAGTCAGCCTGGACTAGAGTGAAACCCTACCCTTTAGAACAAAAAAATAAGAATAAAAATGAGAGGTCAGAGGGCAAATGTACTTCCTATAAAATCAAGGTAAAAGTTTAGAACCTCAAAGTTTTAGGTTCTAGTGACTAATAACCCAAAGTCCCGTGGGCTCCACAAAGAAAGCCTTATTCATTTGATCTCCAGTCACTAACCCTCCTCCAAATCTCTGATGCCTCCATCTTGCTGGCCTCTCTCCCTCCTCTGTGACCCATTTCTGCACTGTCTTAACCTGACTTTGTTAATAAGTAACTTCTTAGATGTCATCCTTCCCACAAGCATACAGATTTGTTATTTGTTTGTTTAAGAGAGAGAGCAGAGAGAAAGAGGCAGAGGGAAAACAGCACGCCAGGTCCTTCAGCGGCTCCAAACAAACTCCAGATGCATGTGCTACCTTGTACATCTGACTTACATGGGTCTTTTGGCTTTGCAGGCAAGTACCTTAACGACTAAGTCATCTCTCCAGCCCAAGTATTCAGATTTGAAGACATATTCCTGAAGATCCTGCCACCATTCAGCTGCAGAGGAATGAGTAGATTGGGAAAGGTATTTATTCTACATGATCTGGGTAGACATGGACTCTGCCAACACACAGGGTCAGTCAGCATTGGGCAAAAATTCTCTTCGACTATGTCTGCCTCTCTTTCTTTCATTCTCTGTTTTCCTTTCATCTATGTCTAATCTAACAGCATCCAGGTTCTGTTTCACTGTCCCAGGACATTTTATTCTATTAATATGTCTTCTTAGTCCAAGAAAGTTTAGGTATTTCAAATATGTCTTACATTTATGGTTAATTTCATCTGGATTCATCCTAGTTAGTCCTAGTTAGTTCATCACAATGAAGAATTGAAGACTTGGAAAAAAAAAAATCTCAATTGTCTTCTTAACTTCACACTCAGGGCAGTGCTGGCCACAGAGGAGTTTTTTTCTTGGTCTTGGTCTTAACATGGTATCTTTTTTTGTTTTTTGGTTTTTCGAGGTAGGGTCTCACTCTGGCCCAGGCTGACCTGGAATTAACTATGTAGTCTCAGGGTAGCCTTGAACTCATGGTGATCCTCCTACCTCTGCCTCCCGAGTGCTGGGATTAAAGGTGTGCGCCACCACGCCCTGCTTTTAACATGGTATCTTTAAGACAAAATATGAGTTAAGTATATTAAAGCTAAAGCTGAGGAAAAATAAGAGCATGGCTTTTCTTTGAAGTACAATGGTTTTACATTTCATTCAGAACCTTAGAATACTATGGGAGTTTGGAAACTATATAGGCTGAGCATCACCAGATTTCTCCTCTATAAATGAAGATCTAATATGAAAATCATGGGGTTTTGGCAGGACTTGAATAAAAGATAGTTGTTCAGTAAGTGTGAGTCCTCTTCCATTCTTAACCCTAAAAATACTCTGATATTGATAAAGAGGGGTGGTTTCTTTAATAAACATTATATCTAGATCATCTGATTCAAATTTCAATATAATTATATTCAGATTCAGTATATATGATTTTATATACGTGCTTGTGTATATAATGTTTGGAAATTGACTAGATGTAAATTGTACTCTAAAAGTATTCTATTTTGGGGCTGGAGAGATGGCTTAGCAGTTAAAGTGCTTGTCTGTGAAGCCTAAGGACCCAGGTTCAATTCCCCAGTACCCACATAAGCCAGATGCACAAGGTGGCACATGCAAATGGAGTTCGTCTGCAATGGCTAGAGGCTTTGGCATGCCCATTCTCTCCCCCCCACTCTCTCTCTAATAAATAAATAAAATAAAAATAAAATATTTTTTTAAATATTCTATTTTCTCCCTTCTTAAATAGTGGGGCCATGTCCTGATTCTCTGAAAGGTTCCCTGATATCCCATGCTGACCTCTAGCTACAGATGTGTCACATGTGGAAAAGGTAAAGGCAGCTGCTTAAATGTTCATGCGGAAAATTTACTGAATTATAAACCTACGTTTTCACATTTTACTATTTCCAGAAAAGCAACATATACTTGATGTGCACTCAATACCTTGTTTCTTCTCTCCATTTCCTTCTCAAACCAAACCTTTCCTTGTCCTCTGGAAATGTACTCTTAAATTTATACCTTATCTCTGCTTCTTCAAATACATCTTACAGGCATCTCATTGTGCTCAAAGAAGCAACAAAATAGTTATCTGCTAAATGAAGGTAGATAATCTAAGGACACATATTAACTAATATTTTTAATATTTTCTATTTGCTAGGTACTGCTCTAGGATTTTATGCCTAAGAACTCAATCCTTAAGATGGAACCTGCTGAAATGTTAAGAACATTATCCCCGTTATAGAAGAGGAGGTAAGACTCAGGGAAACAAAGGAAGTTGCATAAATACAAAAGGTGTAAGTGGCAGAGCTGGGATTTGAAACCAGGAAAACTGATTCCAGAGTCTCTTAATCAACTCTGTGTCCTTAATACACCTTCCATCTCTCTGAATAAGACAGTGCCAATGACAGGAAAACAAGTACATTTATGGAAGATTGTCAAGTATACTAGCAAGGGGCAAAAACCTCAATAGTGCTGCTCAGTGTGAGGTTAGATGCTTTGTATACACATGATAAAAACTAAACATGAGGGCTGGAGGGATGGTTTCATGGTTAAGGTGCTTTGCCTGTGAAGCCTTAGGACCCAGGTTTGACTCCCCAGAACCCACATACGCCAGATATACAAGGTGGTGCGTGCATCTGGAGTTCATTGCAGTAGCTAGAGGCCCTGACACACACATTCTCTCTCTTTCCCCTCCCTCTCTCATGAGTAAATAAAAATAAAATATTTTTAATTTTTTTTTAAAAAACTAAGCATGAAACATGGGGCTTCAGGAAGCAACAGACCACATTTTTAAGTTTCATGTGGCTGAACCAAGACAGAGGTCCTGTGGAGGACCCTGTTGATTCCTGGAAAGGAGATTTGGGGCCTTTTTTGAGATGTGTACATATATGTGTGTGTGTGTGTGTGAGGGGGGGACATTCTAAATTGGTGCCTATCCCTCTCATCATCATTAATTGATGATTAACTTATTTCCTGATCTGACCTGACTTCAGCTGGTGAGGTTTCTGTTAGTTGGAAGCTATTCTTGCAGAGTTCAGCACAGACTTTCATCTTAACAAGCCAATTTTTAGGCATGCTCTTTACTTGCTCTCTCAGCATATGTCCCTGTCCTTTGTCCATCCCAAATGGGAGTAACTATGGAATCCCTATAGCATGTATTTCCTGTGGCATTTGGGTACTTAGCTACTAGTTCTGTGTCTTATCATAAGAGCCTTCCAGTTGACATTCATTTCCTTGAGGAAAGGAGTCCCACTCGGCTATGTTATCCCCAGAATCTGGTATTCAACTGTTGTTCAAATGTTCAGTGGTACCTAGGCACCTAGTTTCTTCTGCTCCCTTTTGTCATTCATTCAATTTTTTATAAGACACTGGACTTCTATGTCTCAGTTTCTCCATTTGTCAGTGTTTAGAAACACTGCCGACCATATATTACAACTCTAACAAATACTTTGGGTCAATAAATCAATGAATGGATAAGGGAATGAAGGCTTATCCATCTCTGCCTGCTTATAGATTGTTTAAAGATCCAGTAAGTTGCTTTGAATAAAAATCTACAAGAGAGTTGATAGCTCCGTAGTATGCATCATGTTTTTAAATTTTTCAGTGTAATCATTTTTATTTTTAATTTTCATTGCAATCGTCATCATGCAATCGCTATTACAATGACCTCAGATGGCCCTCCAGTGATTTCCACCTCTTGGTATTCACACCCTTATCAGTCAGGGATGGAATGCAGGACTGATACGATATTGCAAAAGTTTCCGTCAATAAGGTATTATTTCTGAGGTTTAGTCAACAAAACACCTAGTTGCTTCTATCCTTCCATTTTTATATTGCATTTTCTTGGGAAAGTCCGCCACTATATCGGGAGAATATAAATACCTCTGTGGAGAACTACATGAAAGGGAACTGAGACCTCCCAACACCCAGCTCAAACTTGACCGCCCTGTGCGTGAGCCACCTCACTCCCGTTCCATCAAGCCATCTTCAGTGTTACCTCATGGGAGACCCTGAGACAGACACTCACCCAAGCTGCTACTAAACTTCCTAAACACACAGAAAGGGAGAAAGATAACAAATGTTCATCGATGGTTTAAGTTACTAGGTCCTGGGGGAATTCAATACTCAACAATAGCAAACTTACCAAGGAAAACACCACCACTCTCCAACAAAGGGCAAAAATAACCACTGATGCAGGCAGTGATCTTTGTATCTGTTAAACTATTGCACCGATCCCAACAGAAAGTCTTCAGAGCAAAACCCTTTGTGGCAGCCAGGGAGGGGGTGCAAATGATCCAGGAAGCTTACGGTAGGTACAGGCACAGTGGGATGCACAGATCCCAGGCTGAGCAGGTAGAACATGATCTCGGCATATGCTTTCTTCTTCTACTATATCTTCTGACCTCTTGTACAACACTCGGTGAGAAACAGTGGTCTCCTACTCCTAAGGTGACAGGAGAAACAAAGGATGTTTTGTCAGCCAGAAGAGAGAGCCTTAAAGTGACTTCATGAGAATCAGGAGGCAAAAGCACCCCTCTCCCTACAGCTGCAGGGTATACTGTCCAGAGAACACAACATGCCTGGATTTCATTCCCTGTGGTCTTCCGGGTCTGCATCCCTCTGCTGGGCACTGACAATGCCCAAAAGAATTATACTGATTGATGAATGTCCAGATTCTGACTCTGCCCTCAAATCCCACCCAACTGTCACCTCCTACAGAGGTGGTGTGGCCAGACCCAACATGGGTACTTGGAGAAGGGTGGAGGTGGGCCGCCCACGCGAGACACAGAGTAGGCATTGCAAAGCAAGCACACAGCCTCTCACTGCCTGGGACTGTGCCAGACGTGTAAGCCCTGGCTCAGAGGGACAGCCTTTATTTTTAGCAGATCCTCAACCCTCATTTTGTTCTTCTCAGCAAAACCCCTCCCTTGACTAAACGGCCCATGTAATTAGCACCTCTCTAGCTATAATTCCTTTCCTAACTGCCTGTAATTATCATCCAGCTGACCTTTGTTCCCCTAATTGCTGTTTGACTGTGGCTCCCCATGTACCACTCTGCCTTCTCCCTCCTATTGTATTTGTATTTCTAATGCCAGGGAGTCCTTGGAATCCCCGCTTCTCTGCTATTTGGGACATCTCTCTTGAAAACAGCTCTCACTTGCAGAGAGACTGCTTGAAATGACTTTCCCCTGCTTAGCCTTGCTAGATTCTTAGAATCAACCTTCAAATCTAAAGAATGGGTGTTAGCAGCCTCTTGATAAGAGAGAAAAATGGAGACATGAAGCAATGCAGCGATGTGCTCACCTCACCGTTAGGAGGCTGGTTTCTGCTGGGAAGAGAGCACACTGCTTGGCAAAGGCGATCAGCACTTCACACTCTGGCCTCTCTACTTTTCCAAGCTGGACAAGCAAACTTGAACTTCCCGGAGAGATCTCAGCTTCTGACTGTAACTTCCCCCCAGGCACAGCAACTGACCCTTGACTGCAATCTCAACCTCAAAGTTTCTGAATTTCAAATTACTTTCACTCCTTTTCCTGCCCAGATGCAAAAGAACAATCGGAAAAGCCGTCATTTTCTGACCAGTTATCATGCATCAAAAACCATTTTTGAGCTCTTGCAGAGAGAATCTGACTAAACCACCCTGCCAGCTCTGTGAAGGATCACTATTTGCATCCCCTTGGCATACTCAGTCTTTTCTTCATTCCTTCCATCTCTGTATTTTCAATTTTTCTTATTTCAATGAGTGAAGTCCAATCAGCACACAAATGTGATGTAATCTCCCACCTCCCCAAATGACTTTCTTAATGCAGTTTGACTGTCCTTTTTGGGTCCTAAACAACCAGAGTTTCAGGACACTGTTGTCTCTTGCATTTCCCCTACTTCAGTGATCATTCCTTTCACTGTCCTGTGCTGTTCCTTCCTTGTCTTTCTGGCTGGAAACTCAGTTCTCAGATTTCTCTATGAGTGCCGACTCCTCAGGGCACCCATGTGTCTTGTGGTTTTAGACCATCAATATTGATGACTGTGGAGTCTTGTTGTCAACTCTGACTTTACCTGTGTGATTCACATTCTCAAGGTTTCATTTGACATCATCACTTGCTTGATAAACAAGCAAACTCAACTAATAGGTCCAAAACCAAACCTCTATATTTCTTGTAGAAATGGCTTCTTAAAACTGTACCTCTTCATTTTCCTCATTTCAGTGGCAGTGACTTCATTGTCTGACTTGCTCAAACCATAAAAAAAAAAATGAAATTGGGCTTTAGAGATTGTTCAGAGGTTAAGGTGTTTGTCTGCAAAGCCTGATGACCCAGGTTCAATTCCCTAGGACCCATGTAAAGTCAGATGCACAAGGTGGTGTATGCATCTGGAGTTCGTTTGTAGTGGCTGGAGGCCCTAGTGCACTCATTCTCTCCCTTTCTCTCTCTCTTTCAAAAAAAACTTTTAATTAAAAACTTGAAGTCATCTTTTTTGTTGGCGGTGATGTTTTGTTTTGTTTGTCTTTATTATGTTTGTGTATGCATGAATGTGTATGACGTGCATGGATGGGCTCTCACATGCCACAGCACATGTGTGGAGGTCTGAGAACAACCTTGGGGTGGTTGTCCTCTTCCTCCACCTTGTTTGAGGCAGGGTCTCCCTTGTTGTTTTAGTCATTGCATGTGTCAGTCTAACTGGTGCATTGGGATAACAGATATATGTTCCACTTTGTGGATAGCTTTATGTGAATACTGGGCAATTGAACTCAGGCAGGTAGGCTTGGAAATAAGTACCTTGAACCACTGTGATAGCTCCCTAGCTCCTGATTGTTTTGAGAAAAAGAGTTTCATATAGCCCAAGCTGGCCTCAAACTTGGTACCCAAGTGCAGTAATTATAGATGTATGTCATCATATTCAGTTTTATGCAGTGCAGGGATTTGGACTCCTGGGTATTTATTTTATTTTATTTTATTTTCTCCATTTCTCCTTCTCCTTCTTCCTCTTCCTCTTCCTCTTCTTCTTCTTTTCCTTCTCCTTCTTCTTCTTCTTCATCATCATCTTCTTCATCTTCTTCTTCCTCCTTCTTCTTCTTTTGTTTACTCGCTTGAATCACTTGGGCTATTGCTCAGGTATTATCTTATTTATGTCTTCTTTGGACACTGTGATGGATAGTTTCAAAGATGACTGTCATGATGCCACCTTCTATGAAGGCCTTTGTGTACTCCTTCCTATGGCATATGTGCAGGTCCTGTGACATACTTGAGATGAATAAAATTGTGGCAAAGATGCCTATGACATGGTAATCATTCATTCTAACTTTCTCCCTTTTTGGCTTTTG
Source organism: Orientallactaga sibirica (assembly GCA_036365145.1). Classification (NCBI taxonomy): domain Eukaryota; kingdom Metazoa; phylum Chordata; class Mammalia; order Rodentia; family Dipodidae; genus Orientallactaga; species Orientallactaga sibirica. The sequence goes on from JAEOAD010000006.1 coordinate 51,247,174, forward strand.
AGCAGTAAGGGTCCATGCTAAAGGTCTCTTGATAGTATTGAGAACAGCTTTGGGGAATTAAGGGTGACCTTTGACCAATAATTAGCAAAAAACTAGATCATCAGAAACAAGTAATGAATTCTACCAACAACTTTAGGGACTTTAGAAGTATATTACTTTGTGTTCAGTGTAGTAGGTCATGCTTGTAATCCCAGCATTTGGAAGACAGAGGCAGGAGGATCTCAAGTGAGAGGCCAGCCTGGACTGCATAGCTAGTTCAAAGCTAGCATGAGCTGTCTAGGGAGAATCATGTCAAAAGTGAAGAGATCTGGGGATGTTGCTCAGTCATAGAGCACTTGGATATGGGAAGCTTTGGGTTTGATACTGAGCACTACAAAAAACAATGGACTGCTCCTCAGTTGAATGTCCAAATGGGAACACAGTTTGGGTACTTTGACTGTGGCCTCATAAGAGCCTAAGCCTTCAGTCCATCTATTTCCTGCCTGTATTTTTATTCACAAGACTAGGGAAATGATACAGTACAGCTTTAAGCCATCAAGTCTGTATTAGTTCACCACACAGAAATGGAACACAAATAAAAACCACTCTAAAAATATTAAACTTCATTCTTCTCCAAAATACATGACTAATTTTCTACCAACCTGATATTTAATTTTTTACTAAATGTTTATCATCTTGAACCTACAGTAAAATGTAAAATCAAACAGGATTCACAGTTAAATTTGTCACCTCTAGAAGGGGACGTGGGTCCTGAGAGAAATTAAAATAGTGTTTTTTGGTGTGTAGGCTATGAGAGTTTATTAAGGATAGAGTGAAAACAGGAGAGAAGAAAAAGCAAGGAAGAGAAATTACTCCCCTCCCAACATTATTGGGAATGGAGAGGAAAGGACTGGGACTAGAAGTCACTCTCCACAGATGACTTCATGGAGGAAGGGTTTCTCACGTGTGACTCAGGTCTATTTATATGAACCAGGCATTCAACTAGAATGAGCTTCCTCAGGTTCAGGTGTATAGGAAGGATCCTGACTGGCTGGTGGGCTCCCAGGAGGCAGACTCAAGAAGGGCCACCCATAGGTGCTGAGCTCCCCCCCACACACACACATACACAAAAAGCTGTAGCTGTTGCTCAGGTAGAATTAGGAGGTTGCTGCTGCATACATTCAGCTTTGATAAAACTGGATCAGACTCAAGTGGCAGTGCTGCAGGGCAGAGTGACATCTGTTTTGGGGACAATCCCTAGCTGTTAGAGAAAGTTGTCTTGCTCCTAATCCACATCACTATTACTCTCTTTAAAAAAATAGTTATATCCAGGTGTGGTGGTGCATGCCTTTAATCCCAGCACTTGGGAGGCAGAGCTAGGAAGATAGTCATGAGTTCGAGGCCACTCTAAGACTACATAGTGAGTTCCAGGTCAGCCTGAGCTAGAGCGAGACCCTACCTAAAAAAAAAAAGAAGTTATCAGGGACTTCCAGTCAAGAGGGCATATGCCTAACCTTGCCTCACCTCACAGAGAAGTAAAGGCAAGACCCTTAAGGTTCAAGGGATTTTTAGGGGTTTACTGGCTCGAGTACGCTCCCAGAAGGAGGGTGTGGATGGGCAAAATAGGGAATCCACTGACTCCCATGCTCTTGGGCAGCCCAGCAGTTCCCCAATCTCCTCAAGTAGCCTTTCTAGCTGCAGTCAGAGCTGGAGGTCCATCCTGCACTAACTTCAGGCCAGTGGACTCAAGCTAGCAGGATAGGACCCTAGGCCCAGGCCTTCCCACTATTGTGCAGAGCTCCACAGGTGCTCCAGTCCTGCTCTAGCCTTTCTGAAATCCCCACAAGATCACAGTCCCACTCACCAGTCAGGTCCCACCCTAGTCTTCCTGAGCCCCATGCCAGCACCCATTCTCTGGTCAGGTCACACCCCAGCTGGCATGAGGCCCATACCATCACCAATCAGGTCCTGCCCTAGCCGTCCTGAGTCCCCTACGGGCAATCATCGTTCCAGTTGCCACTCCCCCTCCCATCACCACTCTCCTTCCCACTGCAGATCAGGGATCCAGGGCAGCAGCCCAGGGTTCCTGCCCTAACCTTCCTGAGCCCCACTAGGGCTAGGATGATTGTGGTACCCTCCCCCTCCCACCTCTGATCAGGGACACAGGCCAGTGTCCACCGCCCCACCCTTTCTGAACACTATGGGCCACTGCCCTCACACTCACCGCTGCCCCCCACCACAGACCTGCAGGTTAGTATCCTACACCCTAGGCTTTCTGAGCCATTGTGATGGGCAGACCACAGTGAAAAAGGAATGGCATGAAAAATCAGATGCAACCCTGGCCAAGCAAATAGCAGAACTTGCAGAAACTGAACAAAGAGCCAATAATTGTATGAATGGTGTACTTGCTAGATTAGACCTAATAGAAAAGAATAGGAAGGGTTCCAAAGACAGTTAAATGATGTGAAAGAGAGAGAGAGAGAAAAAGAGGACCTCAATAACCAACTGGCTAAGCTCAATGAAGAAATAAAAAATTTGCAAGGATGAACTCCAAAAAGCATTAAGAAAATCAGAAAATAACATGAAAAGGTTACTCGACAGAGGGTTGGAAACTATGGCTACCCCCACAAAGCAAGACCCACAATCTCCATGGGAGGAGGACAGAGAGAAGGCTAATGATGGTACCATCATGGCTGTATACACACTATATACATAACCAATGAAAAAAATCAGTAGAAAATACAAACAAAATTGAACAAGCCCAAAACTCTATAGAAGCTCTAAAGAATAGAGTCAGCCATGTGGAGGATAATAACTCAGAAATGGAAGACAAAACAGAAGAAACAGTTAGTACATCCAAAAATTTCAACAAGCTGAAAAATTTCTGTGAACAAAACATGAGGGAAATGTGGGATACCCTTAAGCATCCAAACATTAGGATCATGGGTATACCAGAGGGGGAAAAACAAAGTCCAAAGGAATGGAAAACTTATTCAACAAAATTATCAAAGAAAAGTTTCCCACTCTCTCAAAAGAAAGTCCCATCAAGTTACAAGAAGCTAGCAGAACTCCAAACAGACTGTACAAAAGGAGAAATTCTCCAAGACACATTATCTTTAAGACTCTAAACATCAATCACAAAGAGAAAATCCTAAAAGCAACTAGGGAGAAACAACACGTTATATATAAAAGAAACCCCATCAGAATTACTTCAGATTTCTCAATAGAAACCCTAAAAGCCAGATGGGCCTGGAATGGAACACTGTAAACTCTAAGAACTTATGGTTTCCAACCCAAACTACTCTACCCAGCAAAAGTATCCCTCATAATAGATGGTGAAAGAAAAACTTACCATCAAAAACTCAGCTTTACAACTACAGAATACAAAGCCAAATCTACAGAGAGTCCTTCAGGAAATTCTCCACACAGAAGAATCAAATAACCAATCACAAATGCACCAAAGAAGCAGACCACAATAACCAAACTTTGATAAGTAAAAAAATTTTAAAAAAACAAAGACCAAGAAAACACCAAACCACATAAACTACCACAATATGGTAGGTATTAACTCAAACCTCACAGTTATTACCCTGGACATTAATGGCCTTAATTCACCCATCAAGAGACATAAGTTAACAAGATGGATCATAAAACTGGACCCCTCAATCTGCTGTCTTCAAAAAACCCACCTCACCACTAAAGACAGACACCTCCTCAGGGTGAAAGGGTGGAAAATGATATTCCAAGCAAATGCAAATAAGAAACAAACAGACATAGCTATACTTATATCGGATAAAATAGACTTCAAACCAAAAGTAATCAAAAAGGACAAAGAAGGCCACTTCTTACATATCAAGGGAACAATCCAACAAGTAGATGTCAAGATCATTAAGCTTTATGCACCAAACCCTGGTGCACCACAATTCATAAAACAAAACCTACTTGACAATAAAATGGACATAACCACCAACACCATCATAGTTGAGGACTTCAATATTCCACTGTTGGCAATAGATAGATTATCCAAACAGAAAATTAACAGGGAAGTAAGAGAGCTCAACAACACCATAGATAATTAGACCTAATGGACATATATAGAACATTCTACCCAAATTTCACATATTACACATTCTTCTCAGCAGCACATGGGACTTTCTCTAAAATAGATCATATACTGGTTCATAAAGCCAGCCTCCAAATATTTAGGAGGATCAACATAATTTCTTGCATGATATCAGATCACTTCATGATCAAAACACTGGAGAGAATAGGCATGGATGGCCCATATGTCAACATAACAAAGGCTGTATATAAAGAGCCCAAATAATACTTAATGGGGAGAGATTGAAGGAATTCTCATTGAGATTAGGAACAAGACAGGGGTGTCCACTCTCACCTTTGCTCTTCAACATAGTACTGGAAGTCCTAGCTCAAGCAATAAGAGAAGAGAAAGAAATAAAATGGATACAAACTGGAAAGGAAGAAGTTAAGTTAGCCTTATTTGCAGATGACATGATTCTATACATAAGTAACCCAAGATCCTCCATCTCAAAACTCTTAAAGGTGATTAACTCCTTCAGTAAAGTAGCAGGATACAAAATCAATGCATAAAAATCAGTAGCCTTTCTATATGCAAAAGATGAAGATACAGAGAAAGAAATAAGTGACATTGTCCCATTTTCAATAGAATCAAAAAAATAAAATAAAATACCTAGGAATAACATTAACCAAGAAGGTAAAAGATTGTTACAATGAAAACATTAAAACACTCAAGAAAGAAACTGAGGACTTGAGAAAATGGAAAGACCTCCCATGCTCCTGGATAGGCAGAATTAACATTGTGAAAGTGACAATCTTACCAAAAGCAATATACAAATTTAATGCTATACTAGTAAAAATCCCAGAGATAGAAAAAATGATCTCAAAATTCATATGGAATAGTAGAAGGCCTCAGAATCCAAGCATATCCTCAGCAAAATAAACACCTCTGGAGGCATCACCATACTTGATCTAAAGCTATACTACAAAGCCATAGTAATAAAAACAACATGGTACTGGCATAAAAACAGGATTATAGATCAATGGAAGAGAACTGAGGACCCAGACTTTGAATTAAGTAACTACAGCTACTTGATATTTGACAAAGGCCCAATCAATGTAGACTAGAACAAAGACAGCATCTACAACAAATGGTGCTGGACAAACTGAAAAACCATATGCAGGAAAATGAAACTCAGTCTACACATTTCACCATGCACAAAATTAAGTCCAAATGGATTGAAGACCTCAATACAAGACCAGATAACTCTGTTACTACTGGAAGAAAAAGTAGGAAGAACTTTCCATGATATAAGAGTGGGTAAAGACGTCCTGAGCAAAATCCCAGTAGCTCAGAAAATTAAACAATCACTCAACTATTGGGATCTCAGGAACCTGAAAAGCTTTTTCACAGACAAACATACAATAAGCAGAGCCAATAGAATACCCACAGAATGGGAGAAAATTTTTGCCAGATACACATTGGACAGAGGCCTAATTTCTAGAACCTACAAAGAACTCAAAAACCTAAACAATAAAAAGTCAAACAACCCACTCACAAAATGGGGCAGAGAACTGCACAGGGAGTTCTCAGAGGAAGAAATAAAAATGGCAAACACACACTTAAGAAAATGCTCAACCTCCCTAATCACCAGGGAAATGCAAATTAAAACAACTATGAGATTCCACCTTAACCCAGTAAGGATAGCAAACATTAAAAAAATCTAATGACGTTGGGTGTGGTGGTGCAAGCTTTTAATCCCAGAACTTGGGAGGCAGAGGTAGGAGGATCACTATGAGTTTGAGGCCACCCTGAGACTACATAGTGAATTGCAGGTCAACCTGAGCTAGAGTGAGACCCTACCTCGAAAAACAAAAAATAATATAATGACAACAAATGCTAGCGAGGTTATGGAGAAATAGGAACCCTCACTCACTGTTGGTGGGAATGCAAGCTGGTACAACCATTGAAAGCAATATGGAGACTCCTAAAAAGGATGACTATAGAAGCATCAGCAGACCCAGTTATTCCCTTACTGGGCATTTACCCTAAGAGCCTCAGTTCAGAGATATGTACTCAACCATGTTTATAGCTGTTCAGTTCATAATAGCTAAGAGCTGGAACCAACCCAGATGTCCATCATTAGATGAATGGATAACTAAGATGTGGTATATCTACACAATGGAATTGTACATAGCAGTAAGAAAAAAATGACACAATGCAATTTGAAGAAAAATGGTCAAACTTGGAACAGATCATTCTCAGCGAACTCACCCAATCACAGAAAGATAAGCATCACATGGTCTCACTCATCTGTGGCCCTAACCTGAATTTTCCCGAGATGCTGACACACCTGATAAACATTTCTAGAACTGGACAATAAGGATTGTGGAGTGGGAAGGGAGGGTAAGGAGGGGGACAAAAAACTGGACCCAAATGGAAATGGTACCACAAAATCTTATATCCTGAAAGACATACTAAATGGCTAAGCCTTCATTAGGTACTTAGAGAGAACATATGAATCACAGTGGCCTGTTCCTCTCTCTCACTCCCTCTTCTTTCTCATCTCTCTCTCTCTCTTTCTCTTTCATACTACCTATATTTTCTTCCTTCTTTTCCCTTGGCACTTACCTGTAACTCCCAGTACTCGCATGTAGTTAACATCCACTATGAACTGTTGACCTACAAGGTATCCCGAAAGAAGGCAGATTTCTGCCAGAGTACTTGGTGACCCACCAAAGGTTAATGGTAAGACCCTATTGCCGAAGACACCATATGCTGTTGGGATGGACTATGGAGTGACCTGGCTGGAATCTGGAAGAGAGTCAGTCTCCAGACAGTTAGCTTGTCTAACGCCAGAAGGTGCTACATGAGCAACTGGAGAAAATGACCAGCATTTGTCTAAGCATCTTGTGGTCTAAACTACCCAGCAGCAATCAACCTGATGTGATGCTCACTCAAGTGCAATAGTTGGACACAGCCATGGTGGGTTACAAACTGCTCTTGATTTGGCTAACAGATCCACTCAGTGGAACGGAACCCATACCTGGAGCTAGGAAACAAGTCAGAACCATATCCAAATATGAGTTCACTCTCCAATATCAAGCTCCCATCAATAGTGAGATACAAGAGGGCCTACACCTATTTAATTCTCTCTAAAGCTATAATAGTTATCCATGTATCTTGCACTGACCTCACTCTCTGCTGGAGAATTTGCTTCTCTTTTTCAGATGGAGGTAGAACCTGAGGAGAGAATCAACCCATTGCACCTCACCAGGGCACCAGCTGAGGCCATAGAATAATTTGGGAAATGAGCAAGAGTTCTGCTTTTTCAGGGAACCTGGTATCAGCACAGGGGTGAAGGAGATAAACACAGAGAACAGTGAACTCCTACAAAACCAGAGATCCAGAGACATAGAGACTCCCATGACCTCGTAACTGAAATAGACCTAAAATGAACCCAACATGGCTTAGGAAAATTCGCAGAAGAGGGGGCAGAAAGATTGTTAGAGCCATAAGTTGGGTCATTATGCACAGAAACATTGCCTCACCCCCATAACTGATGGCTACCCCCATAAGGCAAGATAGTGTCTTCCTTTAGTACCATACTCTGAGCTGCCTGCACAAGCACTTTGGGATTCTGGAAGCCCTTCAACACCTGCTTGGTAAGTATGATCATGTCATTAACACAGGTGTTCAACATCTCTGTGAGAAACCTCTTCACTGACTGCCATAGTCAGCTTCATGTTGCTGGGATGAACCTCAAAACCAATTGCCATTAATGGGAGGAATGGCATTTTTTTAAGCTTACAGATCCAGGGGATGATCCATAATGGCAGAAGAAGCTGGCCCACTTTCACAACTCCATGCAGACAGAAATACCACCACCAACACCATAAGCACACACACATTCTAGGAGCCCCAGGAAGAGATCTAGCACTCTGCATGTCTTTGGCTGGAATTCCAGATCTGCCCCAAAATACCTTAGTGCTGGACCCTAGGATCCACCCACAGTGACAACAAGTAACAAGCTTGAATAAAACTCATAAATCTATTGGGGAACATCCATTAAAACTACCACACTGATGGATCAAATTGTGATTGCAAATCTGGTGTACCAGTTGTCATCAACTCAGCTAGTGAATGCCTGGGTCTGAGGATTATGAGTCACTGGGGCCAAAAGCTATACTTTTAAGTGAGTGCACTGCTCCATATTTCATTTCTACAATGAATTAGTAGAGGCAAACTACATTTTTTAAGGAAAGACATCATTTATATTGGTGCGTAGTTCTGGAGGTATATGGTGCAGGAGCCTCTTCTGGTAGTGTTTGACTGAGCCCAAGGGCAAGAGAACAGGAGCACATGCTTGTCTGTCCCTTTTGTCCTCTCGTCTTATAAAGCCATGAATCCTCAATCATGGGGCTCCATGCTAATGGCCCTATCTAATCCTAATGCCCTCCAAAATGCCCTACCTCTAAATACCATAGGTTAAATTGGAACTCTCGAGAAACTTCACAATGTGGATTAAATTTCAACATGAGGGCTGGAGAGAAGGCTTAGCGGTTAAGGCGCCTGCCTGCTAAGCCTAAGAACCGGGTTCTGATCTCCAGGTCCCATGTTTAGCCAGATGCAGTGATGCAAGGGAGCAATACCACACTTGCCCACAAGGGCTGAGAGACTGTTGGCGCGCCCATTCTCTATCTGTCTCCCTCTCCCTCTCTCTCTGTCTGTCTCTCTCTGTGTATGTCTCCAAAAAAAAAAAAAAAAATTTTTCAACATGAGTTGGAGGTGAGGCAAATCATTCAAATCACACCAATGAGTGAGCGAATGCTTTCCATTAAGCAGCAGCAACATTTTTATGTGTTCCATAGCCACAAGTTAAGAAAATTAATAAGAATGAAATAAAATTAGGCCAATTTTTAATGATCAGTTTCAATAGATATAAAGCCACTCTGCAGCTGTTGTAAAAATGTCTAAATGCTTAATTTTAGTTGTCTGAGTTTATACCATTTAAGATGAGTCCTTGGACAGCACTGGTCCAGGGAAACTCTGAATGCAATTTATAAGCAAGTAGATGGTGCTCTGACCAGATGGCCTCATGTTCTTTGCACTGTTTCCATGTGCAACTTTAGTCTTTTTCAAAAGTCTGCTTCTGCCTCTTCCAGAGGTGTACTGGCCTCAAGCTACTGGAGTTCAGCTCTCAGCATGGGATTGGGATGAGACACTGTTCAGACTAAGCTACTACTCTAGAACTGCTTGAGGTTACACTGATTATCTACTTTCTCTTCCATGTGCAGATTCTGCCCTTACCTCCCTGCTTCTCGTGGGAGTACTTCATTAATAAAGCCCTTCATATTATTGCCTTTGGTTCTGTTGGCCCCTGGCAGGCACTATACTGATTCTAGTGAGACAAGCACCATATAGACAAGTTATGAACGGAAAACAAACGTGCCAGAGTTGGGACAAGGGTCAAAATTAGTATTCTATGTGTATTTTACTGTAAAATACATCAGCATAAACATAATGACTCATCCTATGTAACTGATCAAGTAGGTAAAACAAATGAAGCTTCCTAAAAAGAATCAGCAATGAGCATTTGAAAGAGTCAAATCAACTCTGTCTACTTCAAAGGTAAGTGAGAAATGTCAGAAACAATTTCTCACTGGCAAAATGGGGATTAGCTACGAGTGCCAGGGCCACTTCCATTTGGAAATGAATGTGATATAACATTGATCAGCCCAAAGCAATACTTGCAGTAGGACCATGGATCTAGAACTCCATGTGCTCTTGGGTACACATCACATGAATAAGCTGGAAGACACCACTGTTCAAAAAAATCATGGAGTTCTCTCAGAGTAACATTTCATAGGATATGTGTTGTACTTAGGTAAGAGTAGCATATATTTGCAGTTAAGTTGCTTTAACAGCCTGTATCCTACCTGTAGAAAACTTGGAAGTACACAGCCTTCTTTCATATAATCCTGTCGTCTGTGTCTCCTTTAGTCTAAATGGGCAGTGTCTCTGTGGCTATAACATGAACAAAATATCTGTGTGTTTCTATTGATTCCTTTAAATTGATTCCTTTAAAATGCTATTTTAAAAGATCATGTAGATCTTTCCTGAATAATCTCATCTGTACACTCTTCAGTACTAGCCAACTCATCTCACCACTTGGATTTCTCTCCAGAGAATTTTCTTAACAGTGAATCTCCTCACTTTAGTATCTTCTATAATATAGAATCAACTAAGAATTTTCAAAAGCATTGGGTTTTGGCTCATTTTTGCTTAGCAATTTTCCCTCAAGTTATTTCTTTCTTCTCACATGATAGTATAAGTATCAAGAAGAAGTTAAGCCACACACTGGATACTGTTTTGGAAATCTCAAGCAAATATCCAAATTCTGTTTTCTACTAAATTGCAGGAAACATTTCAATGAAGCTTTATACAAGGTTGCTTTTCCTGTTTTCCAGTAACATATTCTTCCTTTTCTTCCAAGCTCCTCTATACAAGGGTTCCTATCCTAGATGCTACTTAATATTTCTATTCACATTCCTTCTGTGATGATATACACATACTCTAAGATGATGAGTTCTTTCTCTTTTATGTTCATGTTCTTTCTGAACTCTCAAATAGATAACATTATTGTATAGATTTCTACCAATAACTGTTTCAGGACATAAAGGCTTGTGCTACAATGCACCTCAAAATTCTTTCAGCTTCTACTCATTATTCAATTCTAAAAATCAATTTCACAGTTTTATCTACTTTGTACAGGAGCACTCTTCTCCCCAGTACCACAATCTGTATTAGTTTCCCATTTATGCTATAAGACAATACCACAAACTGAATAGCTTTAAACAACATAAATTTATTACCTAACCATACTGGAGGGAAGAAGTCACAAATTAGTATCAGTGAGTTGAAATGAAAAAGTCCATAGGGCTATAGTCCCTCTAACAGCTCTAAGGATGCATCTGTTCCTTGTTTTTCGAAATACTGGTAACTGCTAGTATTACTGGCTTATGGCCTTATCATTCCAATCTTTGTCTCCATTTTCACAAAGCCTTTTTTCTGCATGAGTATCTGCTTCTCCTCTGGCTTTTTCTTATAAGGATGTGTGTACCTACTGTTTCCCAAAGATACCTATTGTTCAAGAGCATAGACCCATCTCAAGATTCTTAATCACATCGGCAAAGACCCTCTTCTGCATTAGGGAACATTTGCACATTGTTTCAGAATATCTGATTAGGAAATATATTTGGAGAGCTCTTATTAAATTTATTACCCTTAGAAAGGTCTACTAACTGGTCTTACTTTTTGCCTAGATTTTTGCAGTAGCCTCAGCTATGTACAGACATCAGCATAATCTGCTTCAACCCCCCCCCCACAGTCTACTGAAGATAAAATGCCACAATTTTCTAATTGCCTGTTCCTGTCTCTGATTCTAAACTTGCATTGTTTGATTAGAATCAATTTATTTTTCAAAACATTTTTAATAGGTGGTTGGGGTCTCTATGCTATTGTGAAATCTAGAGAAGAGCCTTCCCCTAATGGACATGCTACCATACACACTCTGCTTCACCAAAAACGTGTGGGGCTACTCATATGCTCCAAGGGGTAGCAGCAAATGGTTACAAGCTAAAAACTTACAAATGCTTCTTTCTCCTATTAAGTTATGGTACTCTCCTTTTCTTCCCTCTTCCTTTCCTATAATGTCTTAGTTTTAATGATTAATATGCATTAGATTTAAAATAGAAGATAAAGTTTTGTGAAAAAAAAGGGTGACCATATAAACTTAACATGTGTATGCCATGGGTTGGGGAGGGACTACATTCCCTTCTCCCATTTTCACTAAACACCTTTTCTACCTTGAGTCATAATGTCTACCTCTTAAAGGTGTCTTTAACATTCTAGGATCTAAAACATAGTAGGCAATTAATAATCATAGTTGAAAGAATGAATGGCTATGCTAATAAGTAAATGAAATGGATTTCATCCAGACGCAGAGTTGAGGATCTAGCCTCATGTCCCTACATGAAGTGGGCTCCACCCTGACCCTGAGGCTCAATACCCTGTTTAGTCTCAAAGCTTAGTCAGTGGTCTGTTCACAGTATCTTAGGGCATATGTTGAGAAAAATGTCAGGCTGTCTGGGCTCATGAATGTGTTTTAATTTGAGCTGGTGGGTGCCTGGGGTCATAAAACAGATAAGTATAGGACATGGCTTGGCTTGGGCTGTAAACACACTCCTTACCTTACAATGCACTTGAGCAGCCTGGGTTTTGGGTGTATGTACAGTAAGGCAAAGTGTGTCCTCTAAGTGAAAATTTAGGGAGAATCTCCTATTCACCATCTTATACAAATGCATGGTTGGGCATACACATGGTTAAAATCAGATGCATCATGGAAAAGGACATGTGCAGTAGAGAAAAGGTTATATAATTCAAATCTCTATTCAAAATAGAGACCCATCTACACTATACCTCTTAGCAACTAACTCCTCCTTCCCTCTTGGAGACTCCTTACAAAGAAGAATTAACAATAACTTGGGATCCTTGAGTACTTCCCTACTCTGGTTACCCTCTGCCTCTCTTGGCAATATACTATTGCTTTGCGTGTGTGTGTGTGTGTGTGTGTGTGTGTGTACGCAAACGTGTGTGTGTAGGGTTACATGTGTGTCAAGGTGTACATATGGAGGTCAGAGAACAGTGTCAGGGTGTCAATCTTCTCCTTCCACCTTCTTTGAGATAGGTTCTTTCATTGTTGTTTTTGCTCCTGCAAAGTCCAATTAATCTGGTCTGTGAGACTTGATTTTCCTGGCCCCACTGCTCATTGCCATAAGCATGTTGGGATTACAGGCACATGTGCCACTTAGTGTCCAGTTGTACACGAGTTCTGGAGATCAAATGTAGTTTGGCATGCTTGTGAAGCAAGTACCTTTACCTACTGAACCATTTCCCCAACCCTCACTTTGCTTGTAAAAGTTTCTTGCTTTCTTGATGCTTTACTTTTTGTGTGCATCTTTTCTAATTATTTAAACCTGGAAATACTGAGATAACTGGTAACAACTACGGACAGTAACATTTATCTTTCCTCAGTGGAAGAGGCATGGAAGTCTACTCAATGGAATGCAGCCTTGTCCTTCCTTCACCCTCCATTTTACTCTGAAGAATCCAACAGGGTCCTGTCTGCTGTCATCAAGAAAGTCAGGTTCTGTCCCATGAACCCATAGAACTTCGCTTTCTTTTTATATACTTTTATTTCCCAGGGAAAGAGAGGATGGGTTGGCCTCTAGCCTGTTTGTGTTCATCTGGTTTTCAAGAAATTTGTCCCCAATATATTCAGTGTTTTTCTTTTATCTGCAATACTAGAGGCAATTTATTTATTTAATGGGGGGAAAGATTCCATTGTAAAGATATGCAAATGTGCCTAGCAGGGAAGTGTGCTGTGTGACCTTTTGGCTGTTTTTTTGCTCTGTGGGCGCCTGGTTGGCTTGCCTGGTCCTGTGAAGGGCAAACAAACTCTGCCAGAATAGATCATGTGACACCTTCCTCCATAATCTGGTTTTCATCTCAGATACTGACTGGGACTGGGGAATTGAACCTAGGTCCTTAGGCTTTGCAGGCAACCACCTTAACCACTAAGCCATCTCTCCAGCCCAAGAGCTTATCTTTTCTTATCCAACATTTTCCTTAGGATGAAGAGTTCCCAATTATTGAATGAGCCCTCGGCCACTCATCTTTACTTTCTACTGTTATCAATTACTTCAAAAGTTGTTGCAAGATAGACTTACAAGAGTGACACTTACTGAGCTGGCACTTTGCTTCATACATGTCATCTAACATACATGAAACCATCATACATTGAACAAGGTAAACAACTGGCACCATCTTCTAGGCATGCATAGTTATACTGTAAGTCGAGTATCTATTGTATGCTAATATGTCCTTTTACCCTCCAAAACCTTATAAAGAATATAACATTTTTTAAAAGTTATTCTATTTTTATTAAATTATTAAAATATTTTCTTTATTTATTTGCAAGAAGAGATAAAGAGAAGAGAGGCAGACAGTGACAATGGGCATGCCAGGGCCTCCAGCCACTGCCAACAAATTCCAGATGCATGTGCCATTGTGTGCATCTGGCTATACATTGGTACTGGGGAATTGAACCTGGGTCATTAGGCTTTGCAGGTAAGCATAGATTTTAACTATCACACATTGTAAATTGTACTCAGTCCAATTTCAAAGGTTCTCACAGTCTTGATCAACAGTCCTGTAAAATCAAACAAGTTAGATACTTTCAACATGTAATCGCAATCTCCAGCCCACTACAAATAACATTTAAATTTATTTATTTATTTAATTGCAAGCAGAGAGAGAGAGAGAGAGAATATGAGCACAGTAGAGCCTCTCTTCACTGCAAATGAACTCAGACACATGTGCTACTTTGTGCATCTTGCTCCACAAGGGTACTGGGGAATCTAACCTAGGCCATCAGGTTTTGTTTTAATGTAAAGGCCACCTTCCTTTTTTTTTTTTTTTTTTTTTTTGCTTCAGGTTTTCCAACTTAAAAGGGTCTCACTCTGGCCCAGGCTGACCTGGAATTAACTATGTAGTCTCAGGGTGGCCCGAAGTTCAATACTGTCTGCACTTAGCATTCTCAAACTCTCATCAGATCCTAAAACCTACCTCTGCCTCCCAAGAGTGCTGGGATTAAAGGCGTGCGCCACCACTTTATTGTAGCAGACAGCCCTGAGATGAACTTCCAGACTCGGCCATCAGGTTTTGTAAACAAGTGCCTTTTACCACTAACCCAGATTCAAAATAAAAACATGGGTATGGGAATTGAAAGGACATTATATTCAACCAGCTTTACACACATGGGTACTCCAGCCCACAAATAACATTTTTGGATAGAAAGGATGCATTCTTTCTTGAACTGTATTCTTCCTCATTGGGATATTGCTTGTGATGGCTGGAGCTGGCAAAAATCAATTTGAACTCTTAGGAAGGAAGTTACATGCTAAGATGGCAGAGTAACAAGATAGATGGAGTCCATGTCTGATATCCCTAAATAAGTTACTGACCATCCTCAATGGCTTCCTTTGATATGAAGAGGAAATATATTTTGATTTTGTTGATTATTTGGGGTTTTCCCTAAATGATCCATATGTGATTCCTGACATGCTGATGTCTCTAGTTCATTCTACAACCTCGTGGGACCTGTGGAAGCTTGATAGTCATCATTGGAAACATAGCTGTGTACTGGAATTACAGTCTGTCTTGGGCTAAACTATGTTGAGACTTTACACATGCTGGTTAGAGTTAAAGGCAAATACCAGTCAACCAATAACATAATAGAATCCACGTCTTCTGATCCAGTGTTCTTCCCACTCTGAAGTCCAGTGAGGATGTATCAATCCTATGGAGTCACGGTGACAGAGTACAGACCAGAAGCTGAGTCTCCTGACTTCCAGGCTTGTGCTTTTTTTCATAAAACCAAGGCTGCTTCCCTAGTACCTGGGACAAATATGAGACTTACCTATGTTCTTCCCTCTTTTCCAGGGAGACCACAGAGATATTCAGCATTTTTGAAAGAAAGAAGACACACATCACTGCCTGATTCCTGAAGGGCAGTGATTGTATTTTATTCATCTGGCCCTCCCCAAATCCTCATATAAGATGCATCATATTAAGGCACTTAATATAAGAGTCTTGGGCTTGAAAGATGGCTTAGTAGTTAAGGCACTTGCCTGCAAAGTCTAAGGACTCATGTTCTATTCTCTAGATCCCATATAAGCCAGACACACGAGGTGACACAAGTGTGTAAGGTCACACATGTGCACAAGGTGGCACACATATCTAGAGTTTGATTGCAGTGGCTGGAGATCCCCGTGCACCAATTCTCATTCTCTTTCTCTCTCTCTCATTAAAAAAAAAAAAAAGATTCTTGGTAGAAAAAAAGGCGGAGGGAGGGACTAAAATGCTGAAATCAATGATCCAAACTGAGGAGTCTATTGTCTGCACAACATGTGGGTGGTAGCAAGAACTCTGATTGGTCTCCAAACAAAACACTTTATTGGGCCAGAAACCAAAGCTAAGGTTTTAATAAAACATCCACATTGACATATTGATCTCTCTTGATCAGGCCCCTTGCTTTCAGGTTGTTCTTCTTAGCAAAGCAATCCTTTGAGAGTACCAGCCAGCTCTTGCTTCTGTCCCTCTGGGACTATTTGACATGTTAGCCATATAGTTCAGGACAGTTAGGATTAATCTCTACAAATCTAAACAATATACACAGATGGCAGATCCAATGACAGACACTGAGAAGAATTTTAAACACCAATGTGCCCAGCCATGATGCACTGATTTTGGTCAAAGGCACTTTAGCCTCTTTTTGGCCAAGTCTGTTCCATATGCCACATGGGAGATTAATGGTGCATACCTCATAGAATTGTTTGTAAGTAAGTTTCTCAGAATGGCCCCTACTGTATAGTAGGTGCTCAGTAAACATTAATGGCATCATCAGAGCTGTCACTGTCATGAAGGGTGCTATTTGTCAAGGAAAGACAGATCTGAAATTTCAAGGGACTTCAGTCATGAGCTTGCTATTAGACATCATAGACCAAACTTCTAGATCCAGAGACTACACCAAATTCATACATTTCAAAATCCTACATAACTTACAAACATGTGGAGTATTATAGAAATTATTTTCATACTACAATTTCCTTTTTCTCTACACTGTACAATTTCCTTCACTATCAAGTTAAGCATTACTTCTCCCCTCTTTCTACTTTCCTTTTTTCTTACTTCTTCCCCTCTTTTATTATACTGCTTTAAATTTTTCTACAATCTTATGACCCTGAGTAATTTGCTACCATGTTCTCAATGAGTGAGAGAGGCAGAAAGATAGAGACAGAGAGAGCCTAACTCGCAAACACAAGGTGATTTCCAGGAGAATGTTAATTTTCTCTGTTCCCATTTCTCCCTGACATCCTAGGTGTTGTGTGAGAGAGGAGAAATGATCCTTGCTTCAGTGGAAATAAGCAGCAAGGACGCTTCAAAACCTTGGCATGCCTTCCTCAAGAAAGTAGTGATCCTCATGCAATAAGACTCAACTCAGGATAATGTTGAATGTTTTGCTTTAGGAAAGATTTCTACTGCATGCTTATTTTTAAAATTCATCACGGGGTCCCTCTAGTGTATTTGAAATACAATTTTATTTGCAAAACTTCATTAGAAATCTGTAATTCTGGAGCTCTAACAAGTTGCTGAGATAAGCATCTTCACTTCATTGATAAGGGGAAGAGAGTCCCAGAAAGAAGGGACTAGCCCCTATGGAGTTGATTTGGTTTTGTTGTCACAAAGAAATTGAGGTAAACTGGTCAAATACCAGTGTTGAAAAGCATCTTCCCTGTCAGGGATTGAGGAGAGCAGTAACCACAGTTTTTACTGGGACCTCAGTGTCACCAGCCCTTGTGGGCTGGATGCTAAAATGACAGGAATAAATAATTCAGGAGATCATCTCCTTTATAGAACATGCAGTCTGTTTTCAGTTTTTCAAAGAAGCAAACCCCGTCCCATGAATCTCTTTCCTGTGGTTGCTAAATATTATCAGATAGAATTAGAACTCAAATTTCTAGCCCAGATTTACCATATCCTCTCTTCAGTGTCTAGGATGCAGGCTGGGAAGATTGCTCAGTGGTCAAAAGTACTTGCTTGCAAAGCTGCCAGCCTGGTTCAGTTCCCAAGTACCCACATAGAGCCAGCTGCACAAAGTGGCACCTGCATCTAGAGTTCATTTGCAGTAGTAATAGGCCCTGGTGTGGCCACTCCCTGCCCCCCCCCAGTCTCCCTCTTTCCCTCTCTGCTTGTGCATAAACAAATAAATAAAAATATTTTAAAGAATATAGTATTTGAGTTGAGTTAAAGAAAAAACAAAGGTGTCAAGAAACCCAGTATTACAAGACCCACCCTCACGAGGCCCAAACATTTTGAGAGGAAGACACTGAATAAATGGGGACTGTTAAGTAAATACTACTGTCATTGGTCAGGTCACACTTCCTAAGTGACCATCTCAGACAGAAAAGACCACTGACAATTCAAAGGGGAATTTCACTGACAGATATAGCTATCTCTACTTACATTCACCAATAAATAATAACTTTGCTCTATTCTCTTATTAGTACCTAACACAACACACACACACACACACACACACACACACACACCTGTTTATATACTTGAGTCACAGAGGTGCCTGTGAGAAGAATTCTGTCTTATTTACTATTAACTTATAGTAGATACTCTGTAAGCATGTGTGGGCTTGATGAGTGAATGAAAATTGGTTCTTGATTTCAGCCATTGGTTTTATAGTAGCTGCTATGACAGAATGACCCTGTTACTCAGTTTCCACATTCCTTAAGCTGCATTCTCCCAGTTGGAGATGATGTCAAGCTTAGAGGTGGAAAGAGTTAGGTGGGAATGTTGTCTTAACAGAAATATTCACTGCTTGTCAACCTTCCTGTGGAATCCAGCAATCTTTTTCCATTTTAATATGGTTATGATTTTTTGAGACATCTGTAGAACTGGGAAGTGTTAGAGTGATTTCCATAATAACAACTTTCTTACCCCACTCTCGCCAGTTTACATGAAGTGACAGTGTTTATCGAGTAGGATATTCACATCAAGGTTCCAAAGTCACTTTCTTGGATATCACCCACCCTGCTTGGTTTATCCTTTTTTTCTCTAGCAGAATGATTCTCTCAGGAGGAGAAAAACTAAGATTTTTAATAAAAGCACAACACTGTAAAAACTGGTTTTAAAAGAAAGTCATTTTTTATGAGTTCTGCTAACTGCCAGGCTACTCAATGCAGTTCATTTCTTTTTCAATACTATGTCCCTTCCTGGTATAACAGACTTATGTATCTTTCTTTGGAGCCCACAGCCTCACCAGAGTCTGAACACCTAAAAGATACTAAATCATATTTGTGGTCTATGAGAAAATAAATATGTCTACTTATTTTATAGCTGGTGAAAGATGGCAGCTGGCCATGCTTGCTGTCCTAACCTTCAAACTAGACTTTGTAAAGACATCTACTCATTGTATGGAAATCAGGTAAATCATTTGTCTTATCCCAAATTTCCTCTTTGCAATCAATTCACAATTTTTAAGGCTCCTACTATATATAAAGTTAAATTAAAAACTTTCAGGTAACATAAATGCATGCTTAATGTCAGTAGTTTTCAGAAGAAGTCCAACCCCCAGGGGAATAATTTTTAAAACTGTGGGGACATTTTTAGTTGTTAACATGATTTATGAAAAAGAGTCTAGTATTTATTAGACAGGTATCATGGATGTGAGTTGACTTCAAATGTGTGGGCTGGCCTTACCTAATGAGAAATTATCCATGGGGTCATGTGACCTTCTAATGCCTTAGCCTTTATTCATACATGTGGAAGTTAATCTGCTTATATTTTGTCGGTCACTAACATACAATTCCATTGTATATATACCCAAATTCTTTTTCTTTCCAAGGTCTTATTGTGCAACAATTTTCCAAGAATGCCACTTTCACATAAGTCATAAGTAGTTTATAACTTAAAAAAACTAAGCCTCATCACTGAAGTAGAAATAAAATGATACCAATGTGGCTCAGGGAAATTCATGGAAGAGGGGGAGGAAAGAATGTTAGAGCCACAAGTTGGGTCATTATGCACAGAGACTTGGCCCATCCTCCATAACTCTTGACTACCCCCACAATGCATGACCCACATTCCCCATTGATGAGGGTCCCTTTGGAAGAGGGAGGACAGGGAGGAGGATAATGGAGTCACCAATATGAATGTAAAATTAGAATAATATAAATAAAAATATATATTATTTTAAAAACGCAACTGAAAATTACTGAAAATTGTCATTAAACAACTACATGATGGAAGATGACATTTGAGCATTTGAGACTGATATCTGCCTCAGTTTGCATATGTAAGGTTTCTGGAGATTGCTTGTGTACATTAAAGTATCTGACTCTTGCATGATGTGTCCTAGTGTGCCTATCTTTAAACAATTACATGCTGAAATATGCATTATTTTGTTACCATTTTCTTTAATTTAGGAAAAGAGTACCTTTCTATAATAGTTTTTAGGATTTGAGGGTATACGGATATTCTGTAATTTAAGGATTTTGCTTTAAGATAGAAAAAAGTATACTACCCAATATTTATTGTAAAAAGACTACACTGGGTTTCATTGCTCAAGAACAGCTATCTTACAGGACCCTCTCATATACTGAATATACTGCAGCCACTATGTCGATAGCTGGGAACAGAAGGAAGGGCAAGACAAAGGCCTGTCTGTCGTAACTAGGTTTCCAGACTAAAGAGGAAATAGGCACAAGGGTGTAATTGCTCTGGTGAGGAACATTTGATTTTATATGTTGTCGTGAAGAAATGGGCATGTGCAATAAGAGCAGGTATGGAGAAACCTAACCTGCTTTGTAGGTAGTGGTTTTCCTGAGGAACTGGAGATTTCAGCTGAGTTCTAGAAGATGAGGCCTCCAGAACAACACAGGTGTGACAAAGCCTGTGGTACTTATGAAGCATGGAGAAAGAGGGTAAGACATAAGTCAGTGAGACTGAAGAGTTGCATGAGGTCAAAGGATGCATGGTTAGGTTAATTTGACCCATCAAGTTAATTTGAAGGCTAGACAACTGGAAACTACTGGAACATTTGGAAACCCAATGACCCCATCAGCCTTGTGTTTGAAAAAGATCATTCTGCATGGTGCATGGAGGGTGAATCAGAGGTTGGTGGAGTTAATAAACACAGTACACTCCACATGAACATGGATAATATCTTAAAATGGTGTGGGATGGAAGGAAATAACTGGCTTTGTAAACCATGAGCAGTAGAATCAATATGATGATGAGACTGGTTAGCAGTGGAAGTGGGGCACAGGTTGCTGCTGAGAGTATTTCTGGGTCTAGCCATGAGCCACTGGATGAGGTTCCCATCAATGGCAAAGCAAACACTAGGAAGCAAGCCAGTGCTGCAGACCAGGACAGTAGTTACATAAAGGAGCACATCTATCATGACAGCACCTCAGATGAAAAAAGGATGAAGCTCAGAGATTAGGTGACTTATAGAAAGTCATAGTTAAGAATGAGCTCTTGGGCTGGAGAGATTGCTCAGTGGTTAAGGCCCTTGCCTGCAAGACCTAAGGACCCACGTTCAATTCCCCAGTACCCATATAAAGCGAGAAGCCCAGGTGGGATCATGCATCTGGAGTTCATTTGCAGTGGCTAGAAACCCTGACATTCTCTCTATCTGCTTCTTTCTCTCTTTCACTCTCTCTCAAATAAATAAAATAGTTTTAAAAACGAATGAACTCTTTGGGGCTGCAGAGATTGCTTAGTGGAAAGGCACTTTCCCAAGAAGCCTAAAGACCCATGTTTGATGCCCCAGTACCCACATAAGCCAATGCACAAGGTGATTCATGCATCTGGAGTTCATTTGCAGTGGCTAGAGGCCCTGGCATGCCCATTCTCTCTCTCTCTCTCTCTCTCTCAAATAAATTAAATAAAATAACAAGCTCTTTCATATTAGTAATTTGAACCTGCTCATTACAAAGTCCAACATTCATTTCCCATATAACATTTGTTGCAAAATATTTCTTGTCTTCCAGGAAGTTGTATAATCCCTGGGGATTTGAGATAAAGGTGCAAAAGAGATGTGTACAGATGACCAAGCCACAAGCCACACCTCAAATAATAAGTTCTGAGACCAATCATCCCTAAATACTATGAGATCTCCAGAGGAAAGGTAACATGTTTACCTAGAACAATTTTTGAGGTCATCATTTTCAGGAGGTGAGTAATAAACAGAAAGAAAATGTTAAGACTAGTAAGGCAAGCAATAAGGATGGTGCTTTTAGGGGGGAATGGTGGGAAGGAATGACTTCAAGTATAGATGAAATGTCTTCTCCATTTCTGAGTTCCTAGGATCTGGTAAGCATTCCATGTTTGTTGAACAGCTGCTTAATTCAGAGTTTTTTACAGCAAGAGACAAACATCTTCTTTGAAAATATACATTAGCCTGTTGGAATTACTTTGGCAAAATGGTTTTACAAATTAAGCATTTCTTAAATCAATTCTCTTCCTGGATTCTCTGTCCTTGTCACAACTTCACTATTGACTTGTCCTCTCCCTGAGCCCCTTGTTGCTCCAGACACCTACTCTTCACTGGAAAATTCTTCTGTTCTTTTGAATGGACTACTAAAGTAACCTAGTTCCATTTTGCAGTTTAAATATTTGCTCTTGCTACTTCTTAACAATCCTGACCATTCTTTCTCCATAGTTTATGTTCTCAGTGACTCATTTAAAATTTTGCCTAAATGGATAAATAACATTTATGCTTCTGAGAAAATGGTGTAGGATGATGAGTGCATTTACCCATTAGAGATTTTCTGTGTATACAGACCCATTTTTCCTAAATTTTGTGGCAATAACATCTAAAGCTGACCCTTTTAACATCTGTGCAAATTTTTGTATGTTTCTGTGTATAGGAGGATAAAAAGTACCTAAAAGGATAAGGAAATGGAATTGTATGTCTAGTTAATTTAATATACCAGTTATCTTAGGAAAAATTCCAAACACATTTTTGTTTGAAAATATGTTTGAACTTGAGCAGAGAGATGGGTCATTTAGTAAAGTGCTTGCCTTACAAGTGTGATGACTTAAGTCTGATCCCACATCCCCTTGTACAAATGCCAGGGATGATGTTGCTCCCCTGTAATCCCAGTCTTAGAGAGGTGGAGACAGAAGTATCCTTATGGCCTGGAGGTCATCTAGTCTACCGTAATTGGTGAACTCTGGACCGATGCGAGACCTGCCTCAAAGAGAGGTGGATGGTATAGCTGAGGCTAACACCTGAGTTGTCCTCTGGCCTCCATAGCACAAGCACCCACAGACATGCAGACATGCACATACATCACACACTCAAGCACATGTAGACACATATTTTAAACTTAGAAATGTATAATTTGCTTTCTATCTTAAGAATTACACCTACCCTAGAATCTTAGATGATTGAATATTGCCCAAAACACCAAGGCATCACTTCAAACATCAATGACCTTGCTCAAGGGTACAGCAGTGTGAATGATGAGCTATGACTGTATGGTTATAGGGCATTATTTAGAGCTAACTGCCATTGGCATCATTATTTTCCACTAAACCTCTGGTGTATGCCAATTTTTTTTCCATCTGAGAAAAATTCCCACATCTTGAAATTTCAGATCTTAGTTTTAATTTTTTTACATGTGTGTGTGCGTGTGTGTGTGTGTATACATGTATATGTGCCCTTGCTATGCACCATGCCCTTGTCTTCAGTGATGTGTGCTCACCTGTGGTGGCTGGAGCAGAAAGGTGTGTGTCCCACTCCATCACACTTCCACCTGTTCTCATTTTAAGAGGGAGTCTCTCACTGATACTGGAGCTTCCTGTTTTTCTATGAGCCCAGGTGATTCTACATCTCTACTGCCTTTCTCAGCACTGGGGTTACAGGCATGCATGGCCATACCCAGCTATTTAGAAATTTGAACATGAGTGGATTCGGGCCCCCTTATGCCCTCAGGCTTGCATAGGAAGCACACTTAACCATTGAGCAATTTTTAATTTAATTTTTGGTTTATCAGTGTCTATTTGTTTTAAGCAGCCTCATATTGTCATCACTAAATACCAGTCCAAACACTCTCATTAACTCTTATCCTAAACCACAGTTGATTTCATCTTACCATCTACCAATTCTTGCAGAGTTTCAGATTAGTGCCTATTGTTTTTCTTTCAAATGAAGACATTCATATGTTTGCGGCCTGCAAAGTTATCTTGCAAGAAACAGAGGGAGCAACTGACTTACTTAGGTGAATTCTGGTGACTTCAATAGAGCTGATTATAAAGTAAATAGATATGTGACTGTTCTTCTGCTAAAATAGTGAACCAAAAACATGTAGTAAAATCCAAGTTCTACCATGGTTAGGTACGTGACCTTGGGCAAGTCACACTGATTTTCTTTGAGTCACCCCTCTCATCTGTAAAATGAGGGGGTTGGATTAGATCACCTTCAGGGCTCTCTCTCAGTAACAGATTCTAAATATGAAACACTTCATCCCTAATTTAGAGAACAATTTCTCATTCCTCTTTCAGTCCAGCACCATCTTCCAAGGCACCTTATATAAAGACTGATAGTATTTTATTGTTATATTTTCCTTGCTTTGGTGTTATTAAGTGGGGTGACTCACAGGGCTGGGCTCCATCTGGGGGCTCAGAAGATTTCCATTTTCACTGGGGAAGCTCTGACACTGAGAAGGAAGAAGGAGAACAATAGAAAATTGCCCTGCAACTTCCATCATTACAACAAAACCCACAAACAGGCAAAATAAGAAAGCCCTTCTGAGAGTACAAGGCCCATCTCCAAAGTGCCACACCCTCATGATAAGTAAGGATTTTTAGCCCCAGGCAATAAGTGGCATGTAGAAGAGACCTTCAGATAAATATCTAAGTGGTATTTCTATGTCAGGGACATGTTGTGACTCTGCCCTTCCTGTACTGTCCTGATGAACTTGTGCTATTTTTACCCTGGAGTAGTTGCTTTGCAACAACTGCTTCCTAATATTCATTTATAATAGTTTATTTTTATTATAAGAATAGCACAGAATATAGGAAAAAGGTTAAAGCAATTTGTTTATTTACCTACAGTGTACTACCAAGCATTTTGACACATTTCATTACATTTTTATTGTGCATTATTATAACCTATATGATAATATTATTTCCTCCTCCTTATGAGCTTTTAAAAAGATCACAAATTGTGTGTCAGAATACCTTTAAGTAAAGGAAAACAGCTCAAACTGGATTCAGTGAAAGAAAAACTTATTAGATAATGGGAATTTTCATTGTAGCAGTCTAAATATCTATTCACAAGATATGGGATGGATGTATAATAGTGAAGGCACACAGAGATGCTACACTAAACTAAAACCAGGCACTGGAACACAGACAATTTTCACAAACATAACATTGGATGAAAAAGGACAGTTGGCAACAAATTCATACAAACACCACAGCGTATGTAATTTTGAAGCATTCATCTAAACATAGCTCATGAGCCCATATATACATATATGTATATATTTAAGAAAGGAAAATATAGAACATAGAAAATATAGAAACCCCAAGAAGGGAAGGGTAAGACAGGGCTATAACAGAGAAGAAATAAAAAGAGTACATGTTTGAAGCATGTATGCATGTGTGGTGTACACTTGTGTAGGTGAGTGTGTCTGTAAGTACACATGCATGTGTGTGCATGTGGAGGCCAGAAGACAATCTTGAGTGTTATCCCCAGGTATTCCATCTGCCTATTTTAGGGACAAGATCTCTCATTGGCCTGGAGCTCATGAGTTAGGCTATACTGGGTAGCCAGTGAGTTCCTGGATCCTCCTGGCTCTGCCTCCCCAGCCCTAGGATTACAGGCATGTGCCACCACACCTAGCATTTTTACATGGGCTCTAGGGATGTCACTCAAGTCCTACTATTTGTGTGGCAAGCCCTTAGCTAACTGAGCCATCTCTCCAGATATAAACAAAAGTACTTTATCTAGATTGGTGATATTTTATTTCTTACATTGGGTGATGAATATCCATGTTTTTGTTGGACTATCTCTGTATATGTTTGTACATCAGAATAATTTCACAGTCCATTTTTAGGAACAACCTTTCCACCATTGCCACCCTCACATATACATCACACTCCACAAAATATCCACAGGTAAGCTGAGGATGTGCCTCAGCTCTGTCTTCTACTTGGCTCTGTTCATAGGCACACTCTCTCCTTACAGTGGTAAAAAGAGGGACAAGAGCTTTGAGTTGATGGTTTTCCCTACAAGTCCAAGGCAGAAAACAAGCAGTCTTTCAACATTCATGAAGAGAATGCCACTGTAGCAGCTACCTTTACATTCCTGTGAAAGAACGAATGATAGAACAACTTAATGGGGGAAGAGTTTTCTTTTGTCACACGATTTCAGAGAATTTCAATCCATCATGACAGGGAAGTACGATGGTGTTCATGAGATCACATCATAGCAGACAGGGAAGCAGAGTGGGCAGGAACTAGGGACGAGGCAATAACTGCCAAAGGTTTGCTCCTACTGACCAATTTCCATCAGCCAGGCCCCACCTTCTAAAAGCTCCAAAGGTCCCCAAAACAGCACCCTCAACAAGGAATAATCTCTCAAAACATAGCCTGTGGAAGACATCCAGAATTAAACCATAACAGCTACAGTTTCATTCCGTGGGCTCACAGGCCTATCCCTAAGGAGCAGGTGCTCTCACTAGCCTGGTCTGAGTCATGTGCTCACCCCTCATTTTTGTTGGGTAGATGGGTAAGTCACACATAACACCACTGAAAAAGAGGAATGGGTAGTTCTTCAGAAGAAAACCAACATGTTAGCAGAATGGATTTTGAACAGGCTTAAACAATAAGTGTCTACTCTTAGTTTGGCAATGCAATTGACTATATCCCAGTTTCTTGCGTGAGTATAGGTGGAGAGTTGTTTATCAGAACATGGGCAAATTCTCAGTGACTACACCACTGAAGAAAATGTCTCTCCCTTCCCCAGCAACCACTAACTGCCAATAACTCCTCAGAGAGAGGTGTGGACGTTATGCCCTCCTCCATCATCCATAATGGAATGTTGATGGTCCCAGTGTTGAGCAGGTCTTGTGCAGGTTATGACAGTTGCTGTGAGTTCATGAGTGCGACGGGCCATGTCATGTCCAGAAAACAGTTTTGTACCACACTCCACATTCCACTACCCTCCAGCTCTTCCATTCTTGACAAAGTGAGCTTTAGAAAGGGTGCAGTAAAGATCCCATTTAGAGTTGAGCACTCAACAGTCACTTATTCTCAGTTATAAGTCTTTGCATTGACTACTGCCCACTGAAAAAAATAAAAAATAAATAAAAAACAAACACCTTCTATAACTAATGCTGATAACAACCCTAATCCATGGGAGTAAATATAAATAATCAGAAGGCAGTTTACAGCTTCCCTGCTAGGGCAAATGATCTGTCCAGCCACAAGCTTTGGACCAGGTTTATAGTTCTAGGCATGGATTACCTCCTTATGGACTGGGACCCAAATTAAATCAGAAAGCAGTTGGTTACTCCCATGACAGTGACACCACTATTCCATTAGTGGGCATATATTGGCTAAATGATGGGTGTGTAACATTCAGGGTCCACAGCCGAGTAAAATCGCTAATGACTTTCCCCGCAGCAGCTTACGTAGCATCTTACAGCATTATGAAGCTACCAGCAGGGAGGAAGCTTCAGCTCTTTTCTTTATATTCCTCAACCAAAGTGTATCTTCAGCAATATTCCTTTTTGTTTTGTTTTGTTTTGTTTTGTTTTTGAGACAAGGCTTCATGTCATCTAGGCTGGCCTCAAACTAGCTATGTAGCCAAGGACTACTGAACTCCTGATCTTGTTGCCTCCACCTCTCAAGAGCTTGGATTCCTAAGCCCAGGTATAGGTATCCACTCTTATTGGTAGAAACAAAAAAAAAGATAATTATCTAGAGATACCTCATGGGACCTGGAAGAAAGAATATACAACAAAAACCCAATACCAAACAACCATCTATCACAACCTAGCCATTTCCCCTTTTTCTCATACTCTCTTGCCTTCACAGCCCAATGTTCTATCTCTTCTCTCTTCCCACACAGTGCCTTGATTTGTCAATTGTACTCTCTCACTTAGGAAAACCATACTGTTCTGCTTGTAGACCTGTACATTTCCTTTAGCTTCTGCTCAACAAATTCTACAATCAATAGGATGCACCCACTTATGGAGAAGTTTAGGGATTGTTGTTTATCACTTGAGTACTAAACTCCCTTAGGGGTCTTAGACACGTTTTAAGCAACTTGTTTCCAAATGAGAGCAGTATTTCAACCCAGAGACACTTTCATGCAAGCAGCTGACACGACACATTTTCTCTGTCGTCGCTTACATGCTTCTTTACAGAATTGAGATCGTAATCGTTTTATGGTTTTGTATTGTGCGTCTACATTTTTTCTCAAGTCATCAATTATTCCCCTAAAACCTTACATCTGTAATGGTTATCTAATATTATCCTGTACGACTATATCACAATTCTTAAGTAACTGTCTATTGTCAGACACTTAGGACGTTTTCACTTGTTATCACATTGTAAGTAATGTTGACATCAGCATATGCTCATGATCGTTATGCTTTTCTCTGAGCATTGCCTTAGGATTTATTCCTAGAATTGAAAGTTCTTGGTCAATGGGGTGTGAAAATGTTTATGACTCTATACAGTTTACCAAATGGCTCATCAGAAAACATGATATCCATGCTCCCTCCCCTAGTAGTGTAGAAGAATGGAATATGATTATTCTTATTTTCTAAACATTTCTTGCTGTGCCCTTTGATGCAAGGCCTACTGAGTGCTGACAAACCACGAGTGTCTAGTGGTAAAGCACATCTAAAAGTGTTAAACCATTCTAGGAAAAAGCAAAACATAGAGATGGTATCATTTGCTTCTTCAACCCACTCAGTTTGTCAACCTGCAAACTTAGAAATCATCTTTGTTTCCTCTTTTTTTCTCACCACCCCAAATTTAATTTGAATTAACTCCAATCACTTCTGCTTCCAGCATATACCCTGACCCTGAGTGCACCTCATGCTCTCTTTGGCTACCATCTGTGGTCATGCCACCACAGCTGCAGCATGGAATGCTGAAAGAGCCTGCTACCTGACTTCCAGTGTAATCTCCAATCAGCAGCCAAAGAAATCTTACTTCTCTGGCCTCATCACAGCCCCCCTCCTTCCTCAATGCTTCCCCATCTCAGGGCCTTTGATCCCCAGATCCTTGTGTGGCTGATCTTTCAGATCTTAGCCCAAAAGCCTGCCACAGGGAACTTCCCTGGCTGTCTCTCTGCTCTCCCTTCTGTGGTCACTGCTTTCATTGTCTAACCCCACTTTAGTTTCTTTATTGTACTTACCTGCCAGTCACCCTAACATTTTGTTGCTTTTTACTTGCTTATTATTATACTAGTCTACTCAAGTGAAAGGTGCATAAAGACAAGCAACTTCTTATCTGTGCCACGGGCCTAGAAGGTTACAGGAGCAAATTTATTAGATACATTCCTTCTTTCTTCCTTCCTTCCTTCCTTCTTTCATCCCCCCATTCCTGCCCTTCTTCCTTCTCTCCTTTCTTCCTTTTCTCCTTTCTTTCTTCTCTCCTTTCTTTCTTCCTTCTCTCCTTCCTTTCTTTTCCTTTTGTCTTTTCTTTCTTCTCTCATTCCTTCTCTTCCTTCTCAATTTTCATCTATTCCTTTCATCCCAACTGACAGAGTTTTGGTTTGGTACCTTGTTGTCCCTCCTCTATGGCTTCAAAAATTCTTGTTCCTCATGAAGCCCTCATCCGCTAGTTTCTTTCTTCCTCTCACCTTTGCTTCACCCTACTTTCAGAAGAGTTAGTTACAAAAATACCCAGACTGGGTACCTATGGTTTTGGGAGAAAGTACCAGTGTCTTAATGGGAGTATTCAAGGTTCTTTATGCTTTAACCCATCCTATTACTCAATCTACTCTGCCCCAGTCAAAGGCTATTTTACATTCCCCACCACACACACACACACACACACACACACACACACACACACACACATACACACACGAGGAAACATCAGTCATACCAGTGACTGAGTTCATCATTCTCCATTTCTTCTTCCTTTTCAGCCTCCCTGACTTTGTTCATGCTGCTACCTTAAAATGAAAATTCTATAACTAATAAAATACTGCTTGTTTTTCAAGGCTTTTCTCAATTACTGCCTCTTCAGAGAATATGTTGTTACTTCTTCAGAACAAAATAAATAGTTACCCTTAAAACAGGGAAGACAAACAAATTCCAAATTAATTAGTAACTGACTGGTTCCTCAAAAAGATTTTGGGAAGAATTTGCAGACTGCATTCAGGCTACTTAGAAAAAAAAAAAAAAAGTTCTGTGATTAATTATTCATGTTTGTCTTGGACTTATATGTAGCTATTGTGATGTCCACATTTACAATTCTTGCTCCAAGAATTTGCATTTTAAAATGTCCTTTTGGGCATATATCTTTCATACTTTATATAATGTTTGCTGATTTATAACTGTCCTGTCTTTGAATAGTCACAAACTTAAGTTATATCTACTAGGGCCCGGCAATACATGTCACATAACAAATATATTCTTAATGAACTTGGAGTGTTTTTATCATAACTTTCCAAAATAGAATGAAGGAAACCGTGGAAATGTAAAACAGATAATAAAAATATCAGTTACTTTCTCATTTCTGGGACAAAATATCCAACCAAAGGCAAATTATGGAAGGAAAAGGATTTAATTCAGCTTACAGTTTCATTGGTATAGTCTATCACAACAGGGAGAGAATAGCAGGAACAGGAAGCCAGCATGATATTATCACATTACTATGGCAGTAAGAGAGAGCAAGAACAGCAAAAGGGGCTAAGTTATAAGGCCTCAAGGCCCACCAGCCACTGATATACTTCCTGTAGCAAGGCTTTACCTCCTAAAAGCTCCACAACATTCCCAAATAATGTCACTTTGCTGGGCACCAAGTATTCAAACATGTGGGCCTATGGTGGACATTATATTCAAACCACCAAAATGAATAATATTAAATCTATCCTCTGACCTGATATGATGATTCCAGCTTGGAAGGGTGATCTTGGAAAGAGCAAAAGTCTTGAATCAGGCTGAAGAGGTGGCTTAGCATTTAATGTGCCTGTGAAGCCCAAGGACCCAGGTTTGATTCTGCAGTAACCAGGTAAACCAGATGTATAAGGTGGTGCATGCATATGGTGTACGTTTACAGTGTCTGGTGGCCCTAGCACACCCATTCTCTCTTTCTCTTTCTCTCTCTTTCTATTTCCTTTTCAGCCTCTCTCTTAAATAAGTAAATAATGTTTTGTTAAAAAATCTTCACAATTAAGTTTGTAGAAAAATGGTCAACCTTGGAACAGATTATACTCAGCAAACTCACACAATCACACAAAGACAATTGTCACATGGTCTCACTCACCTGCAGTTCCTAACCTGGATCATCATGAGTTGCTGACATATCTGATAGGCATCTCAAGGCCTGGACATAGGAAGAGTAGGGCTTGTGGGGAGGGAAAGTGTAGGGGAGGAACACAAATCTGAACCCAAACTAAACTGGTACCATATAAATCTACATCCTGTAAGATAGACTAAAAGGTTGAACCCTTAAACAGGACCTTGGGGGAAGCACCTGAAAAGAAAGGCCCTGGAGAGAGTGAGATGAAGCATAACCTTAAATTTCTCCCTTCCTTCCTTCCTTCCTTCCTTCCTTCCTTCCTTCCTTCCTTCCTTTTTTCTTTTCGTCTTTTTCTTTTCCTTTGGCACTGGCCAGGATGTGGTTAACACTCACAATGAGCTGTTGGGAGACCTACAGGTCTCCCAAAACAAGACAGACTTCTGTCAGAGCACTTGATTACCCACCAGAGGTTAATGGTAAGACTTTACTGCTGAAGACACCATATGCTGTCAGCACAGAACATGGAGAGACCTGGCTGGAATCTGGAAGAAAGCCAGTCCCCAAACAGTTAGCCCATCTAGTGCTAGAAGGTGCTATATGAGCTAGCGGGGGAAAGTGGCCAACATCTGTCTGAGGAACTCGAGGTCTAAGCTACTCAGAAGCAAACAACCTGACATGATGCTCACACAGTGCAACAGTGGCACACAGCCATGTTAGGTAACCAACTGCTTTTGGATTGGCAGGCAACCCATATCTAGACTGGGAAACAAGTCAGAATCATACCCAGATAATGATTTTGCTCTCCAGTATCAAGCTGCCACTAATCTTGGGTTATAAGAGGAACTACACCCATTAAATTCTCTCTAAATTAATAATGCTTATCCCATTTAACTGGTGCTGACTTCACTCTCCATTTGAGAATCTGCTTCTCTTTGTTAGACAGGAACAGGGCCTGAGGAGATAAAAGAACCATTGCACTTCAGCCGGGCCCCAGCTGAAACTATAGAGGAACTGGGGAAATGAGCAAGAGTGCTGCTTTCTCTGTGAACCTGATAATCAGCACAGGGTGAAGGAGATAGATACTGAGGACACTCAGCACCTACCAAACGAGAGATCCAGAGCTTCCTAAGAGCCCATCACTGAAGTAGACTTAAAGCAAACCCAACATGGCTCAGGGAATTTTATGGAAGAGGGGGTGGAAAGGTGGTTAGAGCCACAGGTTAGAACATTATGCACAGAGGCATTGCTTCTCCCCCATAACTGACTGCTGCCCCCACAATGCACGACTCACAATCTTCATGGGGTTGACCTGCATCCCCAACGAGGAGGGCCCTTTGGAAAAGGGGCAGGGATGAGGGAAAGGATGGTACCAGCATGTGCTGTTTACATGCTATGTCCATAACTAATAAAAACAAATTTTAAAAAAGCTTTGGAATCAAAGTATACCTCAGTCCAAATACCATGTTTGCTGTTTCTTAGTTATCTAAACTTTGACGAACTCAGGACTGGGAACATGGCTCAGCAGTTAAAAGGGCTTGCTTGTGAGCTTTGACAAGCTCCTTAATCTTTGTGCACTTTTGTTTTCTTAATTAAAATGGGGACTATAAGATCTGTCTCATAAGCTGGATAGAGATAAATAAAAGACTGTAAATTTATGAGCCTAGTATATGGAGTGTGTGGCTCTTCAGTAGCTTATAATAGATTTTGGGTCCTTCCCTTCTCATTGACCAGATGAGCACCTGAAATAACTTTTACCTAAGGTGGAGAAGCTCACAGTACCTCCAGTGTCAGAGAAAGGCAAACTGCTGCCCAGATTCCCTATGAAGAATGATGCCTGACAAACTCAAGTATTCACCGAGAGCCTACTCTCTCACAGTCAGGATTCAGCAATCAAGACTGTGTATTTCCCACACCATCAGGCAACTTTTACCTTGGTGTGTCCACCTCTTTTCTCATGAAGTAAACAGGTTATCACGCTAAATTGACACATCCAATAACTCAAGGAAATTCCCCACCTGCCTATGAGCAAGTTCACTCGAGACTCTGGACATCCAAGGGAGGAAGTAAAAATAGCTTACATTCCAATCTAAGTCCTAAACCCTCACCTCTGGAGCTTACATTGCCTGTGAATTAGTCATAACTCTGTCACATTTAACTTCCTGATCATAAGAATAAAGTCATTTTAATTTCCTATCTCTCTGTTGGACTGCTAATGAAAAAAATGTACACACACATATTTTCCAAAAAGTTTCTGTCCATGACTTGAATGTTCTTTTGTCTTTCATGCCTCGAACACAGACCCTCCCTAGCCCCCACTGCTATGGTCTGAAATGTCCCCAAAAGACCATGTTCTTAAAGCTGGACCACCTGCCCCAGCCATTATTAGGAGGTAATGCACCTTTAGGAGGCAATACCTAGTGAAAGGTCAGGTTACCTGAGGTGTTCTCTATAACCTAACCTCCTTGGCCCCTCCCTTTCTCCCTTTGCTGCCAGCCACCATGAGCTGAGCAGGCTGGTCTGCTACAAATTCCCACCATCATACTGTGCCTCAACACAGGTCCCAAAGCAATGGAACCAAAATACCAGGCACTGAAGCCTCTGCAACTGGGAGCCAAAATAAACCTTTCTTCCTTTAAGTTGATTTTCTCTAGCATTTTGTTATAGCAACATAAAAGTGATGAATGTCATCCATATGATTTGGTCAAGAGAGAACTCTTAACACTGGGCAGTATACTCATTTTTAGTATCATTCCCAGTGGCAGACAGTGTTACCAAAAATTCAGGATAGAAAATGTAAATTGCAGAGGGATCTTATTGAGCCCTCATTTTGCAGATAAGAATGCTTAGTGAGTCCTGAGATGAGAAAGATTTTCCCAACATGAGAAAGGAAGGCAGCAACAGAGCAGTCCAGTTCTTGTCTGCTTCACCATATGTGTAGTTACCCAGTCCTTATATGTATTTCCTATTTTCACATTACTGTACTTGGGAAAGGCAAGTGAGCTATTAATTGCACATCACCAATATCTAACAGTCACCAAGCACTTTCTATGGTGCCAGTTACATTATGTGCAATATTCATTTGATTCTCACTAAAACTACAGGTTCTGTGGTTGTCTCCATTTTATCAGTGAGATACTTGAATGCTAAAAAGAGCAGCTTACTTGCCAAGAGTAGATAATGCTGTAACTCCAGGGTAACATGGGATTTGAACTCAGAAAGTTTGACATCAGAGGTTCATGTAAAACCAATGACCTGATCCTGTTTCCTCAATAGGAGACCTTTGAAAGTGGTTCACACATCAGAACTCTGAGGCAACTGGTTTTACATGGATACTGGGGAATTGAACCTGGACCATCAGGCTCTACTAGTAAGTGCCTTTAACCACTAAGCCATCTCCCCAGCCCAAGGAACCAATTTTGTAATCATAAGATTTCTCCTCTGGAACCTCAGAGAAAGTGCAAATGAGGCTGCAGGGGTCAATTGAAAGTGCCTTCCTTCCTCCAACATCTTATATTCTCAGGACCACCAAGAACACTTCTTTATTGACTACACTGAGAAGAATGAGTAGTGCCAGTTGAGCTAGAGATTAGTAGTATTTTTTAAATAATTTTTTTTAGTTATTTTTTTAATTGAAAACTTCCTTAACGTAGACAATATCTCATGGTACTTCCCTTCCTCCCCTCACTTTCCCCTTTGAAACTCCACTCTCCATCATATCCCCTTCCCTTCTCAATAAGTCTCTTTTCATTTTGATGTCATGATCTTTTCCTCCTATTACAATGGTCTTATGTAGGTAGTGTCAGGCACTGTGAGGTCATAGATATCCAGGCCATTTTGTGTCTGGAGGAGCACTTGTAAGGAGTCCAACTCTTCCTTTGGCTCTTACATTCTTTCCGACCCTTCATCTTCAATGGACACTGAGCCTTGGAAGGTGACTTAAGGATGTTTCAGTGCTGAGCACTCCTCTGTCCCTTCTTCTCAGCACCATCGTGCCTTCTGAGTCATCCCAAGGTCACAGCCATCTGAAAAGAGAAGCTTCTCTAACCAAAAGTGAGAGTAGCATTAATATATGGGTAGGGGCATTAAGAGAAGTGCTTACTGGGCAGTTTGGTGCATAGTATGTATATACATTTAGCCAGACACCAGCAGTCGTTATATCCCTAGGGCTCATGACTTCCCCTGTTGTAGGTTTTCAATATCAGGGTTGTATTCTCTCCCATGGAGTAGGCCTCCAGTCCAATTAGAGAGAGGTTAATTTCTCCCATAACAGACATGCCAGTATTGGACCCATTGGCTCATTTGGCCTGGCTGGCCAAATTTACAGCTTGCAGTGCTCACTACTGAATATCTTCACTGGTGTTTTATCTGTCTCCAATTGAACTGCATGCAGCATAGCTTTTTCCAGCTTTCTGTGAGCTGGTCCACATGGAGGAGGCTTTCAGCTAAGTTCTAGCAGGATTTCTCAGTGACTTTGCAGCCCAAGTATGTGAAGTCTTCAGCAATAGGGTCTTACCATCTATTCCTGGTAGGAAACCAAGGGCCTCAGAAATGGTCTATAATGTTTTGGGGGTATCTGTGACCTCCCTGGCCAACAACTCACTGGAAGGTATCCCATCCCTGGCACTGAAAATTTTCTAGTAATAATCTATGGTTTCTGAGTGTTCCATTGTCCCAAAAAAGTAGGTTTCCATATGACTTATTTATATCCTCTTAGATTTTGATTAGCCCTCTCTCCACCTTTCCTTTACTCAATTGAATGCCAGCATATGTGTGTGCACACACACATGCGCACACACACACACACACACACACACACACACACAGAGTTGCCTTCAATCATATTTTGATAGGAATATTACCTAGTAGCTCTGTCATCTAACATAGCCTCTAGAAAACTTCCTGGAGTAATTGGGATAACAATACCTATCATAGGAATGACGAAGTCACTCTATTTACCAAATTACTATCCATAATTACCCATATAAGCCCTAGAGGTGAGCAAGAAGGGAAGTTAACAGGGGCATACATCAACTTTAGGATGTGGGTACAGAAATCAATTTTCTCACACCCAAAGTCCTTGCACAAGATCCTGAGAAATGACTTAGGATATAAAAAGCCAGGTGTGCCACACACAACATGGCTGAACTCATGAAAGACTGCTTATATTCATGAAAGAGGCTGGTTCAAAAGTGTTCAGGAACAGAATCCTCTCCTATACAGAAAAGTCACGTGATATTCTCAGATGTGCACTGATACATACCATCTTCAAAGGTAGCCTAGACTGTAGTGTGAAGGACCTGAGCATGTCTAGATTCAAAGACAGGTTCAACGTACTCTTAGATAACTTAGGCAAGTTGTTTCTGAGTCTATTTTTGAGCGGTGCCGAAATGTGCTTCCCTTGCCGGGTTGTTGTAAGTAATAGAGATAATGTATGGCCACACTTCTCAGATTAGGCTGGCAAATTCCTAGGAGGGTTTGGCAGTATGCTTGGGAGTATGGGAGGCCATGGCATAAACACAGGGCATGTTCCCAGTGTTTCTGTTTCACTCTATGGCAAAATACTTACAACCTATTTTTATATTAAGCCAAATGGGGAGCTTTACTGAGTAGAAACAAAAATCTACTGCCATTTTTAAAGCTCAAAATGGTAAAGAATTTCCAAGATAGCAGACAGATGCTTCATGGTCTCTACCTCCAGTTCCTCAAAAAACCAAATTCATTTTCTCTGTCTTCAGGGAACTCCCACAGAAAATGAAGAAACTCTGTGCACATATGAAACCTAGCATGGAGTTTGGCACATGTTCAGTGGTCAATAACTGATAAATATCAATATTCAGTATTTTTAGAATGTGATTGTGTTAGTTACCTTTCTCATTGTGGGTACAAAATACATGACACAAAAAAATCAGCTTAAGGAAGGAAGGTTTTAATTTGGCTTTCAGCTCTAGTTCAGTCCATCATGGCAGAGAGGGCATGACAGCAGGAGTTTGAAGCAGCTGGTCACATCCAGTATACAGCGAGGAAGTAAAACGATGAATGATGGTGCTCAGCCATATCTCTCCTTTTGAAACAGTCCAGGACCCCAGCCCATAGAACAGTGTCACCCACAGTTAAGGTGGGTTCTCCCACCTACATGAACATAATCAATATAACTGCTCATAAACATGCTCAGAGGCTTGCTTTCTAGGTGATTCTGGATTTTGTCAAGTTGAAAACGGATATAAACCATCACAGTGATCATCCTGTTGCTTCCCCACACCCACCTGTGAGATCATACATGTGTGTAACGTTAGGCCCAGCAAGGGACTTCCCTGACAAAGGATACAATCCATCTAGAGTGTGTTAGACTGTCAAGTTGGTGAGAAGTCTAAAATCCCAACATGTAACTATTCTAGCAATTGTTTTTGAGTGGTGGGTCTTCAGCCTGGATAGAAAAGAGCACACAAGATTCTTCCAATGTCTGGAGAGGGGACAGCAAGAAGACAGGAGACCACCCAAGCACATGTTACTAACCAAGGTGGAATAAGAAAGAAAATGAGGCTAATATAAAAAGATGTACTTTAGGGGCTGGAGAGATGGCTTAGCGGCTAAGGCGCCTGTCTGCTAAGCCTAAGGACGCTGGTTCCAATGTCCAGCGGTTCCAATCTCCAGGTCCCACGTTTAGCCAGATGCAAAGTGAGGCAAGGGCGCAATGCCACACTTGCCCACAAGGGGGCGCACGCATCTGGATTTCGTTCACAGCAGCTGAGAGACTGCTGGCGCACCCATCTCTGTCTCCCTCTCCCTCTCTGTCTATCTCTCTCTGTCTCTCTCTCCAAAAATAAATAAAAATAACTTTAAAAATTTTTTTAAAAATGTACTTTATGACATTTGGACTCTGGCATGGAGGAACAGATTATAGTGGTTAAGAACTCCGGTTCTTACATGCCAAGAACAATGCCTGGTGCATTTACAGAAATTGCTAAAGTTTTATATTTAGAAGTTTCCAGGGTACCAAGATACTTGAAGTTAAGGATATTATGCAATTGGTCAAGAATACACAGAGGGAAGAAAGGGGAATTAAAAGAAACTAAAGCCCTATGGTGCTATTAGCAAATTACCACCATACATGTAGTTGCAAGTAGCCAAAAAAATCCAAGCAACAGCATTTGACTTATTAATAAGCCACTTAACAATCTTGCTTAGGAAGAGTGGTAGAGGTGGGTGCTTCTGAGGCTAGCCAGAGTCCATCAAAACCCCAAGCTCTTTGTGTTTTCTATTCTGCCATGTTTTGCATATTGACTTTTCATCCCTTGCCTATTGTTTCATGATCTCAAGATGGTAGCCACAGCTTAAACTTCCTGTCCTCTAAAATGATACCCAGACAAGAATATAAAGTAGAAACAGAATGTTTTCACTTTGTGAAATTTTATCTTTTCATGTGGAAAATCCATCCTTCTTGGAAGTCCTTCAGTAGACTGGGCATATGTCTTGTTGACATTCTTTGTATATCAGTGATAAAGGAAGATGGGGTTAATATTCCTGCTTAAACTCACCATGATATTTACTCCAAGTAAAAGCTGTGCCTCAGAGTTACACAAGATGTAGAGTGGAAGGAGTGCTGAGTAGCTCTCACCTGTCACACTTGGGCAACATCAACATTTAAAGAGTTAGGAGAAGGAAAAAAGACAGACAGTGCAAGTCATTTAGAATGCCTTAGAAGTTAGAGGTGATTAGAGGAAATGTCAAAGAAGCAGCAAAGAAGAAAGTTTCAATGAGGAAAGCAGACTTATCAGAGCCAAATATTTTGGTCTTCTGGTCAACAATGACTGACAGTGTCTACTGAGTGGGTGATTGGTAAACTGAGGAAGAGAAATTTTAGCAAGGTAATAGAAATAGAAGTCCAAAGGAAGGGTTTTAAGAAACTGAATGAAGTGGGGGAGTATAATAGGGAGTAGAGATAACTGGAGTTTGATTATAAAAGATAGGCAGATGGTTACTAAAAGGGAACTCAGAGTAAAAAAAAAAAATCCAAGTGATTTTACAAAAAAAGAGCCTGGTGTGGTAGTGCACGCCTTTAATCCCAGCACTCAGGAGGCAGAGGTAGGAGGATTGCTATGAGTTTAAGGCCAAAAAAAGAAAGGAAGAAATTTGCAGTGTGTTGGTATTCTATGGATGTAGAGCCAAAATAAGCACAGAGAGTGAAAAAGTAGGAGGAAAACAAGGAAGAAAGAGGATAAAGATGAATGTGTTGGAGACACCCAAAACCATGGGCAGAGATCAGAGAGAGAGAGGGAGAGCTATTTCTTATGAAAAAGCATGGAGAAAAGAGTTCCAGGAATTGGAAGAAGAGGATAAGGACAGGTATGGATGCAGATAAAAATTATATTTTTTGGCTCAGAGAAGAAACTCAGAGGGGCTGAGGCATGACAAACATGAGAAAAGATGTGGGGATGAGGCAGAGTGGAAAGAACTAATCTACAAACAAGTGCCCACCAACATCCCAATGTCCCGTTGTTCCTTGTTCGGGATAAGGAGCCAAAACGGACAAGACCAATGTCCTCACCTTTCTTTAACACAGGTCCTTTAGGTTCTAAGTGGAAATGGGCACCAGAGTCCAAGCCAGGCGGAATCACTCCTGCGGAAGAGGCCTCTGTGCCCCAGACAGACTCTTCTTATCCAGCATCAAGGGAAGGGCTCCTCTGCCGGGCAGTCCTTGGCAGTTCACCCAGGAGCCGCTGAAGTCTGCTCTACTGGCAAATGTTCCACGAGATGGCTTTGTTGTTGCCCAGAGGTCAGATCTCAGGAGGTTCCAATTAAAAGATAAAATTTTTCTTTCCATTCCCAGACATGTTTTAGGGGAAATGCCCAATCCATATGAGTCAATACCAGCTCATCTTTCTCAGGAGAGATGCCCTCAGCCCAGTGTTCCTATAAAACAGCCATAATTCAGACAAAATAGTCCATCAGGGACAACAAAATGAACCCTTGACAGCACGAGAATCAAAATGCAGCTGAAAACCAATTTTGTTAAAAATTATCCATTATTTTACATGTTGGCTTAAATGTCCTTTAGAATCGGAAGGGGCAATTTATGGCTATTTTTATTACTTTAAAAAATAAATTAAAATACATGAGATTGTATAAAGAGATAAAGTCACAGTGATGAAAATTATTTAAGATATATTTTATCAGTCAGGTGTGGTGGCACAACATGCATCTGTAACCCCAGTACTGTATAGATGGAGGCAGGAGAATCAGGAGTTCAAGGTCATTCTTGGCTATATAATACATTTGAGGGCAGCCAGAAGACCTGTCCCAAAAAGAAAGTACACACAATTTTTTTTGTAGCATTTAGATACTTTTCCATTTCTTTTATCTTCCCAATAATCCTGTGAGATAAGTGGTCATTGCCTCTGTTTCAGAGTCAGCCAAATGAAGACTTAGAAAGATAATAAAGTGCACCCAAAGTTTCACAGCTTAGTATCCTAGTGGGGAATCTGGACCCCACGTATTTTTATGGATTTCTGTGAGCCCCAGTTCTCCATGTTTAAAAACTGGAGGGATAGTGACAGCTACCCAATAAGTAAGAACTAAATTAGATAAAGCACTTAAAAATATCTCCTTATGAGGAATACAAGTTGGAGCAGGTCAAACAGAAAATTGCTAAGAAATCATAGCAGGGAGGCATAAGGTTTTGGTGTCAGAAGGCATATGGGTCAAGATTCTTGGTTGAAAGAAAAACATAAACTGAGTCAGGATGAGTGAAACAGCAAAGCAAACTTTTGACCAACCTACCTGAACCCTCTGAAGACTTGGTGGCCAAAGTAGAAAAGCCAGCATAGACAAAGGCCAAGAGCCATGGCACTCTGAGTGGCCATGCCCCACTTAATAACATATTCCAGAGTCAGTCAGATTAGGCACAAAGCCCAGGCTCTGCTCATTGACTTCTGCCCTGTTGTCCCTCGGATGTCCAGCTTCAGTCACTCAGGTGAACTATGAATACTGACTGCCAATCTGAGTGAGACTATCTAATTGATCATTATGAATATGCACCAGTTTCCAGAGTTGAGGGACAGCAAGCATTTGTCTAGCTCCCTCCACTTCCACAGACTTCCACAGAGAAAATTTCCCAAAGATGGAAAGCCACTTCACACTCTCGGCAGCAGGCAAAATGGCAAGTGTTTGCTGCAAGGGGTCCATTCAATAAGGTAATATGACTCACTTTCCTATCACTCACCCATCTTTAATGGGTGGGCTCCTCCAACTGGATTATTTTCATGTCCTGACACAGCAATCTCACTCTCAAGTGTTCACTTTTGGCAATTCTTTCACTTTCTGAAAATACTCTGGATTTGATTCGTGATTCCCCAACTGTTCAAATGTTACTTGCTGAGAGCTGGGTCTGGCATGTTGGTTGAACACTGTTGAATGTAACCACCTTCCAAGAACCTTCCCCGCTGATTCTAGACTTCAGTAATATCCCAGACTCCACTGTATGTGAACCCTTACACAGATACAATGACTTGGTCCATTAATGAGCTGGTAGGCATAGGAATATAGGAAGAGGCCAGGGTGTCAGCCTCTGGTGTGCAAATCTAGTATACCTCTATGGGAAAGTCTCCACTATTCTAAACTGCTACTTTTTAAATATACAGTAGGTGAGACCCATGGTTTTCACTTGGTTTGATGGGGAAGCTACTCAATAAATTTAAATTTATTTACCCCAGCTTGAACCTTCTGGTGAATGAATTCCTAGAGGATTTTTGTTGCTGTTGTTTTGTTTCATTTTGTTGTGGTGGTTTTGTTTTCAGCTCACCAAGCTGTTCTGATAATAAGCCAGGTTTGGGTACTTGTAAACTTGAAGAGATATTGCCCTTT
Organism: Orientallactaga sibirica; assembly: GCA_036365145.1. NCBI lineage: Eukaryota > Metazoa > Chordata > Mammalia > Rodentia > Dipodidae > Orientallactaga > Orientallactaga sibirica. The sequence goes on from JAEOAD010000006.1 coordinate 51,289,193, forward strand.
TAGTGTTAGTACCCATCAGTTAATGACTCTGTGGGGCTAGCAAACATAACTCTGCCTCTGGCATAAACTTCTAGCTGTAAACTAATGTAGCATCTCTATGTGTTAGTCTGCTTATTTTGAAAATGGGAAGGATGAATGTGCCTACCTTTACAGGGTCTGTGCAAGGATTAGATAGGATAAGGCATGTCATGCTCTGCCCAGAGCTTGACCCATGAGCAACACTCAGGTGGGTTTGATGAGGACAAAGGGAGGGGAGCTATTGCATCCTGCTGCTGAGCCTGTGTTGGGGGAGGCTCAAGGAAAGCTGGTGGAAATATGACTTTCTTTTTTTCTGTTTTTGTACTTGATTTAACTGTATAAAAATATAACTGATGAACTTAAAATGTTCAGGATGTTGGCGTTTTTCCCCCCCTTTTTGGCTGCAACTTAACGTGCTCCCAATGAGGAGCATTTCAACAGCCCTCACCAATAACTGGCTCACCACTATGTCCTGGCTCAGGTCTGAATATGGTCCATGGTAAGCTGTTTCGCCTTAGTGACTCAGCATAGTAGGCCCTTTTAAATTTCTCTCTCATTCCCCAGCCAAGAAACTCTCCCACCTCTCTCCACCGTATGCTACTGAGATCACATTTTGTATCATCTACCGGGAGATAACACAGTTAAATTGATGCTGGGAACCTTATAAGGGTATAAACACTTCTTTGCAGAATGGACGTCATAATAGCAAATCAAGGGCTAGTGCCAATAATAGATTTCTCTGGGTCTCTTTTTTCCTTTGCACATTCTTCAGGGCTCTTTGAGTGGGGCTGAAATGACATGGGAGCCCCAAAATAGTCTAGGCAGTCAGACTGAAGGTGTCTCGAACAGGCTGGCAAACCAAATACAGCCCATAACTCCTCATCTCAAACTCCTCTTGGGCTTTGTCATGGTTCTTATTTGGAGAAACAGAAATATGGCTTTGGTGTGTCACACAGCTTTGGTTCTTTTGCCTCATGCCATCTGAAGTTATCAATTCCAGAGCTCCTATTTCTTGTCTTTGCAATGAGCAAGATTATAAAGATGAAGTGAGACTTTTAAACCTACCTTATACACAGTAGGTGCTCAGAAGGCATCAGGTCCTTGGAATTCTTTCCTAAAATAGCCCTGAGTTAGCAGAACCAGTCTATTTCAAATCTTCCACAAAGGGGTATGTCTGGATTTTCCAATCAGGAAAAACAAATTCACTTCCCCAAGATATAGTTGAACCATGCTGTGTGTAATGGTTAAACAATGCATTCACCTCTGGGTCGCTCCAACTCTAGTACTCGTCTATAACTTCCTGTGTCATTGAACATATTATTCTGTTTCCACACATAACCGAGACTTGCTGTGTGTCAAGCACTCAATCTCACAGTAAGCCCTAAAGATTAAAAATGACTACCTCACTTTATATAAAAGAGAACCAAAGGATAGGGAAAGTCTAAAACATGTCCAAGGCCACATAGGGAATTAAGAGTGAAGCTTGGGTTAGAATATAGTTCTGCCTGACCCTTCAGTCCATGTTACTAATCATCAGAGTCCTAATTTCTACAGCTTCCCAAATCACTTTGGCCATCAACAAACAAGGGATAATAACGCTGCCTAGGTCCTAGGTATTTCTACAAAGGAGTATATGAAATCATGGATCGGAAAGTTTTATATTCAAAAATTTTTAATCTTAACAGTTGAACTTATTACAAGGGAGTAAATGGCTTCTTTGGGCCCTGCAAAATATTCCCTGTCCCCTACAAAATATTCCCTGTCCCCAGAGAAAATCAAAACTGAAAGACATATGCTTCTTATCAGCACTGAGCAATATGAGATGGAGAGCAAGGTGGCTTTCTCAGCTCCACAACTGTATGCTAAGTAGGGTAGAGTACACACTAAATCTGTATTTATAGTTGGGAAACCACGCTGTGCTTAAATTAGCACTTGAAAAATAAAAGTTTCCTTAAGATAGGGTGCCCTTCTGAGCAGCGTTTCTATTGCTGTAGACAACAGTGTTTTGAAAGCAATAACAAGATGTCTTGAATTCATCTTAAATCCTTACCCACCCCTCACCAAGCACACCTCCCAGCCACACAGCCCCTGGCAAACAGTATTCTTCTCAAATTAAAGCTCTTTTCCAACAATTGTGGCCTAAACAACATAGAAATAATAAAACTGTCAGAGACCTTTTCCAAAATTTCCTGATATATTTGATGGTCACACATTTGTCACAGAGGGGCTGAGACACATTTAATTAATCAAAGATGCCCAAAGCATTGTCATGTTGGCCAAGCAATCAATTTTTTAAAATCCTGAAAGCTCCAGAAATAACATTCAAGCTTTATCCTGGGTTTTGCCTTAGGTTAGTGGGTAACTTCTCCTACTGCCTGGTGACCCCAAACTCTACCTGACCACCTGCTTGGTCTTTACATAGATAGGCAGTTGCTTTGCCCTTTTTCTAACTCACACACTCATGCATAACACACACACACACACACACACACACACACACACACACACAGAGAGAGAGTACTGATTCCCATGGAAACCAAACAAGGGTGAAAATTCAAAAGGCAGTGTGCAAACTACAGGAGAGCTCTCCAAAGCTGTCCCCCTTTTCTCCTTAAATCTGCAACTCCAAGACCCTCCTCATATTTCTGTAGATCTGTGAGAATGCTATATTATTTCACTTACAGAGGAAGGGTGAATTCTTTGAGACAAAATAACCAAATACTTGAGCAGCACAATGAATGGCTAAGAGAGACATTAATTGTACAGCAGTGGTGCAGCTAATGGACAGAAAAATACTTCTGACTTTGGATCCAAGAATCACCTTTGCTCAATAAAACCATAGGTGTGGGGAGCAAGAAAAGGACAGTTTGAGGGAAAATATGGCCACTAAGTACTTTCCACACTTTCTGAATAAAGATACTGAGGTGCAGCCTCAGAAGGGAAAACTGTGAAGCCTTACAGAGTCAGAGCTCTAGGTGCCAATGGGAAAATGTCAATGATACACTGTTATAGAAAAAAACCAAAAACGTTTAAGCTACATTTTTGCCTACTCCACCTAAGTGAAAATAATTGCTTTTAGAAAAATCATACTTAGGCTTATATTTACATACAAATATAAAACAGTTTATAATAATATGAAGAAAATGGCTTCCAGTGGGTATTTCTGTGGAGTAGATTATAGAAAATACACTCATTTATATATTTTATTTTTCTTTAAGAATAAAAATCTATTATATTCATAATAATAATAAATGTTAGAGCTAAACAAAAATATATTCCTCTGCTCTCTAAAGTGTAATAGCCTTGAGATTTTGGGGACTCTTGTCATAGCATTTACAATGGCATGCCCTGGAATTTTTATCTCCCTATATAAATAGGTATATCTAGAAACCCAGACACACTACATTTGAGCCACATTTCTTCTATTTTTGAAAAACCAAAAAACCCACAATGACTTATGTTCACCATTTCTCGTCCAGTAGTGACCGAGTGGATGGGTGGCAGGGTTCCAGATTCTGATGGATGATAAGATGTCAGTGGCCAAAATGTTAAAGGTCTTTCCTTCTTCTTTGTGGGTTCTTTTTCCTCTTCTATGCTGGCAAAACACATCTACTGTGTTGTAATGATGAGTCGTCTGTCACCAGTCTGTGACTTTGCCAAGGACCAGTCCTGCTCCCCAGGGTGAGCTCCAGGCCCTCATTGACAGGGAACAGCATCTGGGGCACAGGAAATATTTAGACTGGTAAGAAACATGGAGGGATATTTGTTCTTAGGGTTCCCTCAGCTCACTTTCTTGGCAAGACTTCTGACTAAAAATTGGGAAAGCCATACTTTGAATGCCCAAGAAAGAATCATGGATTTGAAATGAGACAAAAATTAGCCACTCTAAGCACTCACATTCTTTTGGTAGATCTCCATAAAACAATGGAGTCACTTCTTTCCAACATCATCACAGCTCGGGAGCTGGTTGTTCTACAAGACCTGCATAGCCTCTCTGCCCCCGTTTCCTATACATGAAGAGCTCCAAGCCCATTAGGGCCAAGTTATCCTGAGAACTTGTACTTGAAATTGATATTTGAGAATTCAATTTTTCAGGACAGTGCTAACAAGCATAAAACTTGGTGTTGTGGACATATCATGTATACCAACATGCAAGAGGGCAGCCTTCAAGAAGGATAAATGCAGAGCAGCTGTGTAGTGTAAGACAGCAGTGTGCTACAGCAGGGAACCAGACACAAGTAAATACATCTGACTCACTCTACCTTTACTCTTGAGTTCAACATACTTCTTGCCTACCATAGACGGAGTTTGTTTTTCTTAGTAGAAATAAAAGAACCTTAGCTAGGGCAGCCTGTAACAAAATCGTGTATCAAGATAAAAGTCTTCCGTGGCAAAACACTTGATTAAATATCTCTTCTGATGAAGCCAGTTTGAAAATAGCTTTCAAAATCCGTATCAGTGTCTGAGCCATCATAGTGTTCATAATCATGATCATGACTTAATCTGCATTTATCAGAGCTTTATGCTATCAGGCCTATGGTGAGACCTACACTGCTGTATTAATTACCTCAACCACCAATGAGGTAGGTTCTAATGGCACCCCCATTTTATAGCTGACAAATATGAAATCCACCTACATAGAGCAATTTGCTGAAAGCTTCATGGTAAGTAGTGATGCGAGCATGCAGAAATTAGGTCCCTGTGGCTTGCACCATGGACTCACAATTACTCTGCTGACCTGCCTCATGTCTTTTACGGAAACCTCTCTTCATAAACTCAACTAATCATAATGGACAAGGACGGCTGTGACATCTGGTTGATGTTACAAAACTCACATTTGTCCTTTAACATCTGAGATTGGCTACCACAGTTACAAGTCAAAAGGTGTTCTACTGAAAAACATTTGAGCTGTTAACAGGAATTCCATTCCTATTGACACATTGTTTTTAAGCTAAGGACAACATGAAATTTGACTGAAAGAGAAATCCTAAGATTTCATTTTTTATTAAAAGAAATTGAAAACAGGGCCTGGAGAGATGGCTTAGAAGTTAAGCGCTTGCCTGTGAAGCCTAAGGACCCCGGTTGGAGGCTCGATTCCCCAGGACCCAAGTAAGCCAGATGCACAAGGTGGTGCATGCATCTGGAGCTCGTTTGCAGTGGCTGGAGGCCCTCGAGCACCCATTCTCTATCTATCTCTATCTGCTTTCTTTCTTTCTTTCTTTCTTTCTTTCTTTCTTTCTTTCTCTGTCTGTCACTCTAAAATGAATGAATTTTTTAAAAAGTTTAAAAAAACTGAAAACATCACAATGAGAAAGACCTGATCTTCTGCTTTGGGGTCTCTTGGACAGTGTGAAGTCTAGGGCTGTGGTAGCCTTGTGAGGACCATAATTATATGAGTCCTGAGATGAAACCTTCTAAAGACAACAAGATGGAGGGGAGCTGCTGACTTGAAACCTTTGGGTTAGCCCCCCCCCCAATCTTTTCTTATTTAAGATAAATTTTATAACCTTTAACTACATTTATTTTGAGTCTCCCATGAATGACAGGTAAAATTTCACATGTGAATTTCTGAGTAGGTAAAGGAAAGGTTGTCTAAGAGTTTAAGTTCAAGCTGTCTTACTCTTGATTAGGAGATCAGAGCAGCTTGAAGCCTTGAACCTAATATGAAAGGGTGTGGGCAAATGGTCAGCAAAAGAGACAACCCCTCCTGCATCCATGTCAGCAGCTCTCAATACAAAGTATCATTCACACCTCAGTTATCTACTGCTGGGGGAGGAAAGTGATGGTGTTTCCATGGTGACTCAGCTCTTCCCCTCGAAAACTCCAAGAAACCTCAAGTGTGTCCTTGTAGACGACCTTCCCTCTCTCTCGGGGTTGTGTTTATATAGGGCTGTGCTTGGAAACGCTTATTCTTCCTTTACGCTTGACTTGTCCCAGTGTCTCCCACCTCCTTGACTCTCACCATGATGGGGCCCAATGTTATTCCAAGCCTCTCCCTCTGCCTCCCACATATTTCCAGGCCTTAGAAGCAGCCACTAAAGGTGAAGTGACCTCCCTCCTAGTATTTTTACCACTCATTGATTGGTGACTAAAATGGTCTCATGTAAAAATATAACTCTCCAGGCTGGGAGGGATTAGACAAAGGTCTCAACATAGGAAGCATCTAAGAGAGAGAAGTAAACCAAGTTTGGGATTTCAGCTCAGCTCCATGAGCTACATGACCTTAGAGTTTCCTTGACACTTAGTTTTATTGTTTGAAGAATGGAAATAATGCCACTTGCCGTGCTTATTTCATTGGGCTTATGTTAGATTCCACAAAGAGACACACACCCAGCCACAGACACTGTGATGTCCAAAGGACTGGCCTCAGAGGAGCTAGGACTCAAACTGAAGTGTTCACTTACCTGAGGGAAAAAGTCCAAGAACAAAGATATCCTAAGACACCCAAACTATCTGGTTGTGTAGCCAAAAGGAACCTGGGAAAACAGAGGGCAGCAGAAGAGACATCTAGAGGGCAAAATTTTATCTTTGAGGCCTGATTATAGGCCTAAGACTGCATATCTCATTCAACCTTCCCACCTGCCTTTTGAGGAGGGCATTTTCACCTCCATTCTATAAAGAGAGGAATGAATAGAAAGAGGAGTAAGAAGAGAAATAGGAAGAAGAAGGAAAATAAGATTTTAAAAAACACACTAAGAAATCAAAGACATTGGGGCTGGACAGATGGCTTAGCAGTTAAGGCACTTGCCTATGAAGCCAAAGGACCCAGGTTCAATTCGCCAGTACCCATGTAAGCCAGATGCACAAGGGGGCACATACATCTGGAGTTCCTTTACAGTGGCTAGAGGCCCTGGTGTGCCCATTCTCTCTGTGTCTGTCTCTCTTCTACCTCTATCTCTCGGCTTGCACATAAATAAAATTAAATTTTAAAAATGTGAAAAAAAGAAATCAAAGACATGATTTGAAAGTAGACTTTTGCCTCCTCACTGCATTAATAGGTATTTCAATTAGTTCATTTGTTAAGGACCTAAAAGTTTTTAAGTCATTTCCAGCTCCTTAAAAGGAGTGGAAAGAAAAAAAAAAAACCCTAGAAAGTAACCTTACAGCATTATAGGAATTTTCATTCTTTCATTTCTCACAGTAAGAACATTACCATGAGCAAAGGGTCCTAGAGTATACATAGAAATAGTACAGAAAGTAACTGAAATATAACAATTGTTCCAAAAACTGTTGAATAATGAATGAAAGAAATCTGTGTCATAATAAAAGCTACTCATAGACACAAGCTTCATTTTCATCTGTAACATGGGGGTGACTTGTATCTCTTTATGTCTATATCCTGGAGTCAGGAGAGTGGGGACAGTTTTTTTTTTTTTTTTTTTTTTTTTTTTGAGAGGTAAGGCTGAGAGCACAGCCATCACTGATGTGAGGCTCCTCAGGAGCCCTTGAGTTCTCACTCTTCCCACTTAGCAGATGGAAGTTTTATTAGACCACAGCCTTTCTTGTTCTTCTGTGGAAGCTGAGAGTTTGCTACTTACAATCTGATGTGGAGTCCCAAGCTCCTCAGTAAGTGTGCTGAACAGAGCAGAACAACACAGGAGTGACTACAGATCTCTATGCTTCTTCCCTTCTCTCCACCAAGGCCATGTTGTGAAATAAGGGTCCCACCATCTCCCAGGCTTCAGTACTGGCTAAGAAAACAGATTTCTTAAGAGTTTCCCAGGAACTGTTCTAAGTGCTTTCAGAGAATTCTTATACCTAACAGCAATCACATAGAATAAGTATTATTGCTAACCCTTCTTTATAGAAGAAAAAATGGAGATACAAAGAGCCTTGAGAGTCTTGAGACTCTTGAGTATAGCTCCTTGAAAAATAAGATTTTAAATCACCAGAGATAGCCAGTCTCCTGACTCATAGCAACTAACACCAAGCAGAAGTGAACACATTGATTTGAAAGGAAATGCCAGGCACAGGTGGAATGACATTGCTTTCCAGAAAACCTTTGTCCTGATAGCTCCTTTAAAGAAGTGAGGAAAGTTGCTTCCCTTGCCTCAGTATCTGTGTAGTGAATTAAGATGTCTAGAATAATTCATTATGTCATCAGTTTATGACCCCAAATTGTGTTACACCATGGGCTGACGTAGTAGATCAATGTGTGTAAACAGAACCACAGTTTAGGCATTTGGGGGTAAAATGACTTTTCTTGTGACTCTAACGAGGGTAGATATGTCACAAGTCTGGACAATCCCTTGTCATAATGTGTGAGTTTGGATAAAAGAGTGCATGGCCCTGAGAAGTGCTGAAAAAAGAAACAAATCTTTTTCTTTCAGAAATGAAGAGTGCAGGTTCTATTAATGCCATGGGAGACACCAAGGCCTGTTCAAAAAGGCAAGATCTTCAGAGAAGGATCTTGTTTTGGGAAGTAGGTCAGGGCCTTTCTATTGATCATGGCAGATGTTGCTTGTATAGCGGAAAATGTGACTCCTGGTTTGTTCTTGTTATTCCCTGACTGCCCACTGTTTGCCAATCATCTGTCTAAGCCTTCACTGAATATTCACAGAGGATCATGACACTACGCTAATCAAGAAATGTTGGGCTGGAGACATGGCTTAGTGCTTAAGGTGCTTACCTGCAAAGCCAAAGGACCCAGGTTTGATTCCCCAGGACCCACATTAGCCAGATGCACAAGGGGGTACATGTGTCTGGAGTTTGTTTGCACTGGCTAGAGCCCCTGGCTCACCCATTCTCTCCCTTCCTCCCCCCCCATATCTATCTGCCTCTTTCTATCTCTCAAATAAATAAATAAATGTGAAAATATAAATTTTTTAAAAGTAATGTTTATTGTGGGGACTGGGAAGATGGCTCAGCAAAGGCAGCCCAAGTTCAATTCCCAAACCACCCTCATAAGCCATACTCAAAAGTGGTGCAAGTGTCTAGTGTTGGTTTGCAGTAGTAAGAGGTGTTGGCGCACGCGTGTGCGCGCACACACACACACACACACACATTATGTACAAAGAAATAAAAGTTTAAAACAATGTTTACTGAATATCATGTGATAGCAGATAGCATGAAAATCCTTCCCTTCTTTTTTCTGTTTTTCTTTTCTTTTTCTTTTTTGTACATGTTTGTTCTTTGGTTTTGGAGACAGGGTGTCATGTATCCTTGAAATCCCCATCTTCCTGCCTCTACCTCTCCAGTGGTGGGAATCTAGGCAAGTGCCCTCACACCCAGATTCCTTTCTTCCTCCTTTCAGCCAATCAAAAAATATTTGTTTTTGAGTTGGGCATGATGGCACACACCTTTAATCCCAGCATTCAGAGGCAGAGGTAGGAGGATCGCCATGCTTTCAAGGCCACTTTGAGACTACATAGTGAATTCCAGGTCAGCCTGGGCTAGAGTGAGACCCTTCCTGGAAAAACAAACAAACAAAATAAATTGTTGAGTTTGTATAATGTATTCATCTTCCAAACACTCATTCCATATAGATTTACTAGATGCTTACTGTGTGGTAGGTGCTGTTAGGGCTAGGGATACATCTGACTCAGCGTGTCTGTTCTCTGATAACCCAGAGCCATTGACTTTGCTTTCTCTAAGTCCACTTATTTTGTGAAAGTTAACTCTTAAAATTTTAAGCCAAAATCCTCCTTAAAGCACTACTTCAATTGCAATACCTTGGATATTTGGAAAATATTCTAAGCACAAATAAACATCTGGGCACTAATCAACATTAACTGGAAACTATTACAATACTTGTTTTGTAATAATACAGAAGACATGAATGCATGTCTGTCCCATGAATGATTACCTCTATACTGTAAGAGAAATAAGAAATAGGAAGTGGATTGATGTTATAAATTCCAAAACAGAGGAAGGAATAAAGAGGAATTGAAAGCCTGGTTGATGTAGTCTCCCATCAATATTCATGGTGAAATTGGCCAGATTTCTGTACCATCATTTTAGGAGTTTTCTGTTTGAGGTTTTGTGTTCAGGGTGTGCAGATCCAAGAACAAGTGTGACTTGACATCAGAAGTATATATATTTATATATTCCCATCATCATCTTTTTCATCACCATCAAATATCAATTCCCTGCCATGAAGGCTGTGCAGCCCACGTGATCTGTGAAGAATACAATTATCATACCCCCTGATGTTCATGCCAGGCTTTTCCCAGCCCAAACCCAGAGTCCACACAGCCCTGGTTTCCAAGATAGAAGACAGGAGTGAACAAGGTCGGATTGGGCTAGTATCTCTGAGCAGAAGCCACCAAGCTGAAAGAGCATCTTCCTCCGCTTTTGAATGTTCCTTTGATGTCAGGATCTACTGTTCATCATTTCCAAATGTGGAAACTGGCATTTGTTTCAGAAAATGCCAAATGTGTTTTGCTTGCATATCTACTGCCACATCAGTGATCTGTCCTTAGTTAGAGCTCCTTAAAGGTGGAGAGGAAACAAGAAAGCAAAAAGATCTGTCTGTCTTGCTTTCTGCTGATCTTGGGTGGATTACTTACCTGTCTGAGCCTCAACAAGTTATATAAACTCGAATTATTGTAAAGATTAAATGTAGTACCTAGTACATAATAGGTAACAACACAATTATCAATATTATTGTTAGTTCTGTTAACTGTGTTCTTACAAAGTAATAAGTAATACATTTTTGGAGCTTTCTAAATTGTCTGAATTATGCTATCTTTCTAAAAGGTAACCTTCTTGCCTATACAACAAACGTAATGTCACTCTCCGTGCTGGTTTTGAGGCAGTATATGTCAAATTGAGCATTCTTCCAAACTCTCTGGATTTCTTCCTGAAGCATTGATTGCTGAGGCCCACTCCTGGCATAAGTATGTGGTAGAAACTCTGAATTTGCAACTAATTTCCTCCCTGCTTTACAGCCAAGTGTTGAAAAGCCTTATTCTAATAATCAAATTTATAAGCATGCATTTAACATTTATTGAGCATCTATGCACTAAGAGAATTTCTAAGAAGGAAAGCTGAATAAAACAAAGCCCCAGCATTCAGAAAGCTTATATTCTAGTAGTAGAAGAGACAATAATAAACTTATAAATAATAACATTTGACATCATAGGAATTAATATAATTAAACAGTTGAGAGAATAGTGAGTAAGATTGAATGTCACTGAAAAAGATAATGACTGGGGGAAAAAATTCAGATATGGCAGTTAGGGAAAGCATCTCTGAGAAAGAGGTATTGGACCAAAAAAAATGTTAAGATGGAAGAGATTTCATCTAGGGGAAGCACATTCTAACAAGAGAGCATCAAGTCAAAGACCTCAGTGGGAAAATGGGTTGGAAAATTCCAGGGGCAGCTAACTGGCTAGTATGACTGAAGCCCAGAGAACAAGGAGCAATGAGTTGAAAGGCCAGATCATGAAGGACCTCACAGCCCATCTTAATTAGGTTATGTCTTATTTGAAGTGATGGAGATTCCCTGGAGGATGCTAAGCAGGCAAATGCCATAATCTAACTTACATTTTCTGGCAGGTGGTAGAAGCAGGTGGTAGATTTATGAGGTGGCTAAGATCCTCCAGGTGAGGGAGGATGGGGTTTTGGGCTAAAGTAGTAGCAGAGCAGGTGCTCAACACTAATCAGAGGCAATGTTTTACATGTTGCAAATACTGTATCTTAAATGCATGAAACCAGAAGCACTGAAATTTTCAGATTTTAGTTGTACATATATAATGAGACACCTTGGAGATGGGACCTAAGTCTAAACATGAAACTCATTTGTGTTTCACATACACCTTATATACAGAGGCGGAGGTAATTTTATGCAGTATTTTTAGTGTGCCTGCATTTTCACTACATTACATCACATGGGATCTAGTGCAGAATTTTCCACTTTTGTTATCATGTCAGTATTCAAAGAGTTTTGGATTTTGAATTTTTGCATTAAGGATGTTCACCTTATACTTTAAAATTCAAGTCCATAGGACTTGCTATTGAGTTGGAGGTAAGCGGAAGGGAAAGGAAGCAGAAAATGAGCCCTTGAAATTCGTACACTAATGTCATCTGCAATCAATTGTTTAGCACATAATCAAAGCTCAGCTACCCATCTATGTGTTTTTGAATTAGAATGGTTTCCATTGATAAATTCTAATGCTGCCAAAAATGAGCAAGGTCATATACTACACACCTCCAAGGGGTGCTACTAGACTGACAGTAATATAAAATAATTATATAAAGCAGTTCCTTTGGGACAGTTCTGATTTTTAAGACTTTCTCACTCTGTATGAATACCACCCTTAGATTTTCCACCTATTTGCAACCAAATAGGACTCTAATAAATTGAGTTTTGTGTGTAAGGTGAAAGCCTCTAGGCTGGGGACTGACCATGTGTCATGTATTTGGATGTTCTCTATAACTCAGGGGCTTAGCTTGGGAGTATGACCTTATGCCAGGAGAATCATCATGTCATCCATGAACAATATTGATGGTGGAGCCTTCTTGTTTGCCATTTCTCTGATTCCTTGCTCATGGATTTCAGGACAATTGCACCCATTTATAATGGGGGTGGCAGCAGAGAGCTTGTGATTTATAACCTAGTCAAGGGCAATGAGCCTGGGTGCCCACCCCCTCTCTGAGTGGAACTGGCAAGCTTACTGTGACACCAGCAGAGATACAGACACACGCATTCTGTGGGAACAATCACGCCTGGGCCCCAGAACTCTCCAAATATCAAGAGAAAAATATGACTCACTGAAATTTAGTTGTATTTTTAAGAAGTTTATTTTCAATGTTTATAGCTTAAGATGTTTGTCTTATGGCATTCATACCCGAAAATCAGGAAGAAGAAAACGTTTGCTGACATTACCCTCCTCAGCCCATTTTGCTTTCTGTGTTTGACTTTTATACCTACTCTTGGATGCCCAAGATCCTCATTGATAGCTATGCCAATTCTCTGCCCCTTTCTTCCCTGGCTTTATCCAACTGCCTGTGCTCTAGACTTGAAGTTATTCACCCCTGTTAGCTGTTTTTCCCTCATAAAATATTAATAAATCATGCTATATGTGTTTCTTTAAGCACCTCTTTGAGGTACTACTCTAGTTTTTAATAGCCCATATTTATTGAGTGCATATTATTTTTCAGGCATTGTGCTAAGTGATTTTAGTAAATTAACTTATTAAATCCTGCCACAAAACTATGAAGAACTGAAATAATAGTCACCTGAGAAGCTTGTAACAGAGTGGGATACAAATCCAACACCTCTAGTTCTCTTTCCATGCCCTTCAACCCTGCCATAGTGGCTGTCTGTGCAGAAGATAACAAATATTTAATTTTTAAAATGTTTTTATTTATTTTAGAGAGAGAGAATGGGCATACCAGGGCCTCTTCCCTCTGCAAATGAAGTCCAGGTATATGCTCCACCTTGTTCATCTGGCTTATGCAGGTTCTGGGGAATCAAACCTGGACTCTTAGGCTTTGCAGGCAAGTATTTTAAACACTAAGCCATCTCTCCAGCCCTGAGAACTAACACTGGTATATCTTTCCCCTATCATGCCCCTTGCAAATGCCAGCTCATTTGAGTTTCACAGCAACTCTTGCAAACAGGTACTATTATCACATATGAAGATACAACAGACAGAACAGTTAAGAATCTTGTGCAAAATCCGTGATGATGATACAAGTCACTGAGCTTGATAGAAAACCAGATTTCTTGTATCTAGTGTCCATGTGATTTTTTACTAAAGAACTGGAAACTTCATGTTTTAGTTCACATTGATGAGGTAGTTATCCTCAGGGTAGATCTGGGCTCAGACCTAGCTGAACCAAGAGATTAGGAGATATCATGCAGCATGTCTTTATCTTTGAATCTGCTTTGATATGTGTTGCCTTTGCTGTGAAGCAGATGCTCCATTGTTACCAGCAAAGATAGATGCTATAATTCCATTGTCATAGCTGAATAATTTATCAGCCCCAGGGCAAACACCACATGGTTTTTTAAGGGTGCTTACAAAAGCCCTAAATCTGACTCTCATTTACCTACCTTCAATTATTTGCCCATCCTGTTAGAACAATGTCACAAGACAGGGAACTATTGACTGACCAGATCTTGACAGCTCATTCAATCTAGAGCTGGGGTTAGAATTCTCTGGATCCCAATACAAAGATAGCTCCCCATAAGTAAAAAGAATGCCACCATGAAAAGGGAGATGGAGGTAGCAGAGATCAATTGTACTAAAGTTTGTTTCTAAGATGCTTCAAGGCTGTAATGAGAAGAAAAGTATGTGTACCTCTCTTTTTCTTTTGTATTCACTTAGTTCATGCTGAGTACAAAGACCTATGCTGGGCATTGAAAATAATAATCATAAAACTGATGACATGGTTAATTCTTATGAAGTACTTCCTAAGTGGTAGATCCTCCTTAAGGAGCTCTGCAGGTTTTAGATCATTTCCTCCTTATCACAGCCTCTGAGGTATATGCTGCTTTTATTTCTAAGGTCACAGAAGGGAATAAGGTAAAGACTCTCCTGTTCAGGGAAGGGGGAGTTCAGCATTAGAAGTTAATGACTTCTAACACAGGAGAGAAGTGTTGTGAGAGTGACAAGAACAAAGGAGCTGAGGATACCCTAAAACAGAGCTTGGAAAGGCTCTTTTGTAGATGAAACAGTATGGGCCACAGCATGTGGAATGTTATGGAAGTAGAGTATTCAGCATGGTTGTAAGAAAATCATAGCAACTGTCATCTACATTGGTAGCAGGAGCCATGCCATATGTGTTTCAAATATTACCTCAGTTAATTTTCTCCATGCCATATTGTTAGCCCTTAGAACAAGAAACTAATGTCAAATAACAGAGCTAGGAAGGAAGTGAGCCACGACTGAATCCAAGTATTTCTGAAAAGTGGGGCATCTAGAAGACAGTAATTGTAACCAGGATGGGAGGTGTGGTAGTTTGAGATAGGTGTTTCTCTCAAACTCATGTGTTTGGAATGCTTGATTCCCAGCTGGTGGCAATTTGGAAATTGGAACCTTGCTGGAGGAAAGTGTGTTGTTAGGGGCACGCTTATGGGTGTTATAGCCAACTTCCCCTTGCCAGTGCTTGTTGCTGCTATTGTACATCTTATGTTAGCTAGGAGGTAATGTCCAGCCTCTTCTCATGTTATGTTTTTCCCTATCATCATGGAGTTTTCCCTACAGTCTGTAAATCAAAATAAACAACTTTCCTCCCATCAACTGCTTTCAGTCATGTGCTTTTTATCAGCATCAGAAAGATAAATGCAATAGAAAAATTGGTTCCAGTGAAGTACGGTTGTGGTTGTTGCTGTTAGAACTCTGACTGTGTGGTTCTTGGCCTTTTGGAACTGATTTGTTGAAGGAATGTAGAAATATTTGAAACCTTGACCTAAGAGACACCTTGCAGGGCTGTAAGCAGAGCTTAATGGACCATTCTGGTCTGAGTTGAAAGACCAAAATTCAGTATGAACTAGGTACTGTAAAGTTTTGCTTATGAAAGAAGAAAGAATTTTGTTGATACTGGTCTAGAAACAGTTTGTGTGAGAGGTTTGCTGCATTCTGCCTGTATTCTGATATTGAGCCAGATGTTTTGCACTTGAGTTTACAAGGAACATTTAACTCAAATCACAAAATTCTGCCCCTTCCTTTATAAACTAGCAACCATCCATGATGTAAGATGCAAAGCATTAAATCTAGCTTTAAAAGTCCCCATATTTATTTCAATCCCCCACAGCCCAAGGTTTCTTAACTGACATGAAAACAAAAAAAATGCATAATCCACAGTATAGACATTCACACTGCAAAAGGTGGCATTGGGCATCAACATGCCATGAACAATTTTGTAACTTTACTGAGAAATCCTGCATCTATTTCAACAAACACATTGATATTCTAGCTTCCTCACAGCTACCCTGGGAAATTTCATCAATTGGAAACTTATACTTCCAAAAGGGTTCTCTCCCCTTATTCAACTTAATGAAGACACAGATAGGAACAGAACTCTGTGATCACTAGTAAGAGTAGCTGTCTCTAGAAATTGAACTCACAGGTAATAAAAAAAAATGGCAAGCTAGGCATGGTGGCACACACCTTTAATCCCTGCACTTGTGAGACAGAGGTAGGAGGATTGTCATAGTTCAAGGCCACCTTGAGACTGCATAGCGAATTCCAGGTCAGCCTGGGCTATAGCAAAACCCTACCTTAAAAAAAAAGTAACCTAATATTTTTAACTAAATTCACCAAAAAAAATCACACCTCTTCATTTTGTCTACCATGATCAGTAAAAAGCATGTTTTATCACAACACAAATTCAAATGAAGAAATGAAAGGTTGAGATATGTTTCTGGTGAATTGACCTAATAATGAAGACAGTTCTAATGGCTAAGAAGTAACCAACAATGGCTGACATGAAGGAACACTGCAAAAGAGTGGTCCAGAGGAGAGAGGAATAAGATAGATGGCTGGTTAGGCAGTGAACTAAATTTAGACATCTGCCTAAAAGCAAACAACATGCCAAAGAGCAGTTTTTTAAAACATAATTTGAGTCATGATGATGGAAATCAAAGGTGACTATGAATACTCATGGTGAACATTTTCTAAACCCTATGGGGAGATACAGGGAGGCTCACAAAGATGCAGTGGATGTTGGAACCAAAGGAAGAGAAAAGTGATTTAGTAAAAATAAATGTAGCATCCTCCCATTTGTGTCCAGTGTAGAGACACACATTGTGGGGCTGAAGCTTGACTGTGGAAGTAATGAAGAATGTCAAGGCAAGAGAAATAAACCATGTCAAGAGCAAGAATTTGTCTTCATGTAAAACCAAATCTAACAAGAGAATCAATCATCCTGACATTCCCAATGAGAAATAACCAAGGTCTTTTTGCATATTTGTTGAATATGTATTTATGTGCAAAGTGCATGCATGCTCATATATGTGTAGATGCACATATGTGTGTGGGTGTACATGTATGTGTAGGACAGAGGTCAACATCAGGATCACAGCCCACCTTATGTCTTATGACACAGTATCTCACTGAATCCATAGCTCACTGATTAAGCTACACAAGCTACCTAGCCAGTCCTAGGAGTTCTCCTATCTCTGCTTTTCTAGTACTGGAATTACAGGTTTGCACCACAAAGCCAGAATTTTTATGGCACCAATGTGACCATTCTGAAGCCAATCTTTCTTTTTTCCTTTTCTTCATTTTGTCCTTGCAATCCTGAGGACTGAATGTAGGGCCTTATGTGCTAGATAAGTACTATGCCACTGAGCTATATCCCCATGTCTGCTTTTTTTTAAAATTTAATTTTATTTTATTTTTATTTGTTTGAGAGAGAGGAAGAGAATAGGTGTTCCAGGGCCTCCAGCCACTGCAAACAAATTCCAGATGACACCTTGTGCATCTGGCTTATGTGGGTTCTGGAGAACTGAACCTGGGTCCTTTGGCTTTTCAGGCAAGTGCCTTAACCACTAAGCCATTGCAGCCCCTGATTTTTCTTTTCTTTCTTTATTATTATTTTTTTTTTCATTTTGAGACAAAGTCTCGCTAAGTTGCCTAGGCTGACCTTGAACTTGTTAATTCTACTGCCTGGAATTATAGTTACTTCAGAATCCTGTGCCACCAGACCCAGCTTGTTCCAAGCTTCTGAAAATTTTATAAAACATGATGGACCAAAAGACATGGCCAGGGTGGAGAACTATCAGAGATAATATAAGCCAAATAGGGATGGAGAACTATCTCAGCAATTAAGGGCATTTGCTTGCAATGCCTGATAGGCTGTGTTAGATTCCTCCTGCATCCATGTAAAACCAGATGTACAGAATGGTGTATGTATCTGGAGTTTGGTTGCAGTAGCAGGAGTCCCTAACATATCTCTCTTTCTCTCTCTCTCTGTCTCTGTCATCTATCTCTGCTTGCAAATAAATACTAAATAAATTTTTTTTAATTAGTCAAATATTAGAATCTATTTGATCCTCTAAATATCAGCTCCATTTGAGGCAGAGCTGGTAAAGATTTTCTCCCATCTACTCTTTGTTCTCTCTGCTGATAGTTTTCTTTGTTGTGTAGAAATATTTTGACTTCATGTAGTCTCATTTGTTGATTTTTGAGTATTTTCTGTGCAATTAGAATCCTGTTCAGAAAGTTCTTGACTATACCTGTAACATGAAATATATTTCCTGTTTTCCTCTAGCAGTTTCAACATTTCTAGTTGTTAATTAAGGTCTTTAATCCACATTGAATTGACATTTGTGCAGGGTGAGAGATGAGGGTCTATTGTTATTTTTATGCAGGCAAATATCCAATTTTGCCACCAGGTTGTCTTTGGGTTATAGTGTAGCTCCACTTGTAGTTTTTCATACAAGGAAATTGTGTAATGATTCTTGCCACATAAGTATTTCAGAGAAAATAATAATTACATTACTTTTTGTGAATAGATACACTGGAATTAGTTATTTATATAATAATATTGATACTCCTCATTAGTGTAAATCTGCTTTCGAGAAACAAATGTTTTTCTCTGGGTAATGACAAACAGAAGACTGTAAGCCTTGAGCCAGGTCCTAGACCACCTAGCTGCACCGGGGGAATGTTTCCATTGGAAGATATAACTCTGCTCCTAATTGATGTTCAGTAACCTTACACAAATAATTTAATTCTCTCCCCTGCCACATAAAAGTATCAAAAACAACATTCTAAGCTCAGGTGCACACCGTGATGGTTTGGAAGTGAGACATCAGGTACCAGGACATTGAACACGTTCTTTCATAAGTCCTCTGGTAATACTTCAACTAAAAGCCCCACTTACCTTAAAAATATTGTTTTCATCATCAAGGGAAAGTGTTCCCTACAGTGTATGAAGCTGCTCTGGGGTAGGAGGGAAGATATTAGAATTTAAATGTGAAAATGAATGTAAAAGATGCACCATAAGCTTCAGAGACCCAGCAGCAGGTACTAAAAGTGGTCTTTATTTCATTAAAATATTAGATGATTATTCAACTGAGTAAGTGGGACTAAAGCTGAGCTTCAGTGAGTATTGTTCTGGCTTTGTAGTAGCAGTTGATACTCTTTTTCAAATGTAAATGGAGGGTATCTTTTATCATCAACAAAACTTACCAGGAATAATGAGGACTGGAAGAAATGTCATAAAAGCAAATGGAAGAAAGCATAGAGGTGGATAATTCAACTGCAACATCCCTGAAAACATGCCAAAAATCTTTATCTACTAAGGAAGTTCCAGAGGAGAATGAGAAATCTCTTATCCCAGGAAGGAAAGCATCTTGTTTTCCTGTGGAGATGGCATTGGGCCAGAATAGCCATCCAGAGGAAAATGAAGAAGAGAGTTTACTAGAAGGAGGCCCAGGTGAAAGCAGACAATTGCTCACTGTTTTGCACAGCCTCCAAAGGAAGGACAGTGTGAATGGATGCAAACTGGGCGCCTGCTGGTCTCCAGAGATTCTTTAGGAGACACCCCCAGTAGATAAAAAAAAAGCTGACTCCTCTACGTGGCTAGGGCAACAGAAAGAGGCCCAACTTATCAGCATTCTGGTAAATTGTGCACTGTTAGTACACAGCCCAAATGTAAAGCAAAGGAAATATCCACTCTGTAATAATAATTTACATGCCTCTTCCTTTTAACCTGGCCTTAGCAATATACAAATGAAGTAAGGGAGGGTTCAGCATTATTTCCTAAAAATGCACCTCTCTGGGCTGGCAGACATTAATTCAGTGGTTAAGCAAATGAATTTGGAAGGTAGAAAGCTTAGGGCTTGAATGCCAGTTCTCCCAATTACCAGTCTTATACATGTTAGTTAACCTTTGTCAGTTTTCTTTCCCTCATCTACTAAGTCATAAAATAATCCCTTTTCTATCTAATGCTATTCTAAGATGCCTGACACTGGGGTTGGTATAGTGCTTATCATAGAACATTGTAACTAGCAAAAGAAATTGCCCTAAGGAAAGGGAATGTTGTAAACTCTGATCCACTTCTATCTTCCTCCTCATGAACTCTGTGACCCTTTCCTTAGTCCTCATAGCTACAAAGAGGTCACCCTGTGCCTTAGAGAAGGCTCTCAATAGGGACTCAGGGTAGAAAGACATGGAAGTGTTTGGCTGTTGACTCTCAAAAGCTGCAGTTTAACTGTAATTCAGGAAAGACTTATAAAAAAAAATCTAAGTTTTCTTATGTTTATCTATACCAAGTTAAGAATCTAGGACTGAAAGGAAAAGGGATCTACTGAGACAGCTGGGGTCAGATCACAATAGGGAGAAAATACTAGTGATTGAAGTACTATCAGCCATCAGCCCAAAGTATCCCCTAGCAAAGAACTGTCCCAATGCCCACAAACATTGCCCTTTCCATTCCTGTGACCCCTGTACACCACCTGATCTCAGATGTATTAAGTTTCTTCTCATCACCTGGTGAAGATGACCAAATAATGCTACCTGGTGATCACTCAAAGACTGTCTTAAAGTGATTCCCATTGGTTACCTAAGATCTTGTTCAGATCCATCACCTCCTGTGACCAGACACTCATTAACTCAGGCAACTTAAATAGGCAGCAGTAGTTCAAACAGGAGTCACCCACATCCAACAAAGATGCTACTTGGTATAACCAGGTAGAAAATTCCCAGTAAGCTACCTATGCTGCCTATGTTACAATACCTATTGTTATTATAACATGTATCCATAAAATACTAAGGCATTTGTTTTTGTTTTGTTTAATGTTTTATTTAAGTAAAATTCATGTATCATACAGGTTACTCATTTAAAGCATGCCATACATTGATGAATAATGATATATATTACATTATTAATTTTTAATGTTTATTATTATTACTATCAACAAGATATTTCTTATAGATACATCATATGTTGGTACCCTCTTTTCCCTCATCCATGCCCCCATTCCACTGGGGACACTCCTCAGTGAGCTTGTAGGTATTCCCCATGGGGTTGTGGTTTATGCATTGTGGGAGCAGTAGTCAGTTATTTTGGGGGAGAGGGAATGCCTCTAGGCATGATGACTCAACCTGTGACTCTTAACAATCTTTCTGCCCCCTCTTCTGCAAAATTCCTTGAGCTGTGGTAGGTGACTTTTAAGTCTACTCCAGAGATGAGCTCTTAGGAACCTCTGGATCTCTACTTTGATAGGTGTTGAGTATCCTCAGGGTCTGTCTTCTGCCTCCTGGTGCTGATTATCAGGACCAGCATGGAAGCAGCACTCTTGCTCATCTCGCCAATTCCTCTGTGGTTTCAGCTGTGGCTTGGCTAAAGTGCAAGGGGTAGTTTATCTTCTCCAGTCTTGATACCTTCTGTAAAGAAGAACAGATTCTCCAAAGGAGAGTGAAGTCAACATAGCTTAAATGCAATCATCATTATTAATTTAGGGAGAATTTGATGTATATAACCCCTCTTTTAGCCAAAGACTATTGAGAGCCTGACACTGGAGAACATAATCTTTGTCTCCATAGGATTCTTATCTGGTTCCCAATTCTTGGTATGGGTTCCTTTAAACTGAGCAGATATCTTAGCCAATCATAAAGCTATGGGTTACTCACTGAGGCTGTGTGCCCCCACTGCAAACCAAATTCAACAACACATCAAACACATCAAAAGCATTCATCCCAGGGACACAGGTTCAATATATGGAAATCAGTCAATGTAATACACCACATGAATAAATAACCATAAGAACCACATGATCATCTCAATTGATGCAGAGAAGGTCTTTGACACAATACAGCAATACCTAATGATTAAATTGCTGGAAAGAATAGGCATGGAGGGTTTATATCTCAACATAATAAAGGTTATATATAGAACACCCAAAACCCAAATAATGATTAATGGGGAAAGACTCAAGGAGTTCCCATTGAGATCAAGAACAAGACAGAGGTGCCAACTCTCACCACTGTTCTTCAACATACTACTAGAAGTACTAGTTCAAGCAATAAGAGAGGAGAAAGAAATAAAAGGGATTCAGATTGGAAAAGGAGAAGTCAAGGTAGCCCTATTTGCAGATGACATGATGTTATTCATAAGTGACCTGAAAGTCTACATCTCAAAACTTCAGAAAAGTGGCAGGATACAAAATCAATGCACAAAAATCAGTAGGCTTTCTATATTCAAAGGACAAATATATACAGAGAAAGAAATCAGTATGACTGTCCCATTTTCAAAAGCAACAAAAAAATAGATACCTTGGAATAACACTAACCAAGGAAATGAAACACCTATATAATGAATACATTATTAATTTTCAATTGATAGATACATGCATATAAAGTTTGAACACTCCAAGATATAGGCATAGGGAAATACTTTCTGAATAAGACCCTAGTAACCCAGAGAATTAGACATACATTCATCCATTGGGATCTCATGAAACTAAAACAGTATTGTAGAGATGAGGATGACATCAACAGAGTTGACAGACAACCTATAGAATAGGAGTAAATTTTTGCCAGCTATACCTCTGATAGAAGCTTAATGTCTATAATTTACAAAGTACTCAAAAACCTAAGCAATAAAAAAATCAATCCAATAAAAAACAGGGCAGAAAATTAAATAGAGGATTCTCAAAGAAAGAAATGCAAATAGCCAATAAACATTTTAATAGATGTTCAACCCCAAACATCAGAACTGCGAACCTCCAGCATTCAGCATCCCACCCCCATGGCAGCACATCCAGCACAGCTCATCATAACTCCAGCTCCACAGCACAACCTAGAGAGAGCGAGGTGGGCAATCAGCATTGGTGAGATTGGAAGCCACCCCAAAAGGAGACCAACTGGAAAACAAAACAAAACAAAAACAAACAAACAAACAAACAAATAAACAGGCACATAGGCCTACATTGGAAGTGCTAATCTCTCTTTCCTTGTCAGGGCAGGTTATGGGTTACATATTCTTGGTTGGCTTTATCATTCTCAATTAAGCTGTATTTGGGGGTTGACTATTGTTGCCTTTGATATTTTCAGATTTATAGGGCCTTTGTCTTTTGCTTCTGTCATTATTGGGGCAGGGTCTAATTCAGATCCAGGCTGACCTGGAACCCAATTCAGAACAGAAATCTCTACCTCCCAGCTGATAGGATCAAGGATATAGATCAAAACACACACTTAGGGATTTTGGCTTTATAGGACTATCTGCTTGGCTGGGTGTGGTAGTGCACCCTTTTAATCCCAGCACTTGGGAGCAGAGGTAGGAGAATCACAGTGAGTTTGAGGCCACCCTGAGAATCCATAGTGAATTCCAGGTCAACCTGAGCTAGAGTGAGACCTTACCTCGAAAAACCAAAAAATAAAAAATATAAAAATAAAGACTATCTGCTTGTTTTAATCCCCACACTTGCATACTCTGTGTTGCTTTTTATTGAATGTGTATATTGTTCTGTTGAAGTTTAGAATTTGCCAGTAAATTGTTCCACCCAGTCCACTAGAATACTTGCTTAACAAGCAAACTCAACACCTAGGATTACTTCTGTGGTTGGATTAAGGTACAAGAGCTACACTTGGCACCTTAAACTCATATCCTGAGAGTATATAAAGGTGGATCGCCACATCTAAGAACACTGAAGATAAGTAGAACACCCAAGCATCAAATCAATTCAGGATGCAAAAGTCACTACATCATAATACAAGAAACACAAAGAATCAAGATAATACAATCCCACCAAAAATTATAAGCCCAGCATAAATGATCACCAATGAGACTGTTTTAGAGGTAATGCCTGACAAAGATTTCAAAAAGGTGATTATTTTCTATACTCAAATAAATCAAAGGACTCAAAGAAGAAAACAAAAGAAAGAAGAAAACAAATTCCTGAAAAAGAACACAGGAAACCAGAATAAGGAGGTCATTACAAGGCATAAGTAAGGAAATAGAAATACTGAAGAAAAACAAGGTTGAAATTCTAGCTCTGAAGAACAGTCAGTCAAACAAAAAACTCTGTGGAAAGTCTCACCAGTAGAATGGATGAAGAAAACAGAATATCTAAACTAGAAGACCAAGTGGCAGACCTAATGCAGTCCAACAAAGAGAAAGACAAGCTAATAGGAAGGTATGAATGTGAAGTTCAAGATATCCAGGACACTATGAAAAGATCAAACATAAGAATTCAGCATATAGTAGAAGGAGAAGAATTTCAATCCAGAGGCTTAGTAGGTGTTGTCAACAAAATTATAGAAGAAAAATTTTCCCAACTTGGGAAAGAAATGACAATGCAGATACAAGAAGCCTTTTGAACACCAAACTGACAAAACCTGGAAAGATCCTCTCCTTGTTGTGTTAAACTACTAAACATTAAACTACTAAATTAAATTTATAATTAAACTACTAAACATGCAAACCAAAGAAAATATACTGAAAGCAGTTAGAGAGAAAAAGTAAGTCACCTACAAAGGCAAGCTGATCACAATAACAGCAGATTACTCAACACAAACTTTAAATGCCAGAAGGGCTTGGAATGATGTATTCCAAGTTCTAAAGTTAACAACTGTCAACCAGGATTATTTTATCCTGCAAAGCTATCTATACAAATTGATGGAGAAATAAGGACATTCCACAACAAAAATGGCTAAAGGAATATATGACAACTAAACTAGCGCTACAGAAAATACTTGAAAGAATCCTTCACGATGAAGAGAAAGCAAAACACATGCAGGAGGAAATAGAAAAAATAAACCATTCTCAAATAACAGTTAAAACAATTGAGTAAAGGGAAAATGGGAAGCACTACAAAAGAAGAAGAATGGTGCAAATAAATACATACCTTTCAATAATAACTCTTAAAATATATATATAACAATCAATCACCTCGATGCTGCAACCAAAAGACATGGACTGGATTAAAAGGCAGGATCCTGCCATTTGTTGCCTCCAGGAAACTCATATCTCAGTAAAAGATAGACACTGTCTGAGGGTGAAAGGATGGAAAATGGTATTTCAAGCAAATGGGCCTAGGAAACAAGTAGGGGTTGCTATGCTAATATCTGAAGGATAGACTTCAAACCAACATTAGTGAGGAAAGATAAGGAAGGTCACTTTATACTGATTAAAGGAACACTCCAACAGAAGACACTACAATCCTAAATGTATATGCACCTAAAATGGAGGCTCCCAATTTCATCAAACAAACACTATTAGACTTAAGGTCACAGATAACACCAAACACAGTTGTAGTGGGTGACTTCATTATCCCACTCTCATCAACTGACAGGTCATCCTGGCAAAAAATAAACAGAGAGACATCTGGATTAAATGATGTCATGGAACAAAGGAACCTAACAGATACAGAACATTCCATCCAAATTCTGCAGAATATATATTTTACCAGCAGCACATGGAACATTCTCTAAAACAGACCATATATTAGGACACAAAGCAAATTTTAGCAAATACAGGATAATTGAAATAATCCCCTATACTCTATCTGACCACAATGGGATTAAACTGCAAATTGGAAACAAGGAAAACTACAGTGCATACAGAGTACACTATTGAATGATGAATAGGTCACTGAAATTAAAAAGGAAATCAATAAATTCATATAATCAAATGATGATGATACTACAACATATCAAAACCTTTGGGACACAATGAAGGCAGTCCTAAAAGGGAAATTTATAGCTCTAAGTGCCTATATTAAGAAATTAGAGAGTTCACAAGTAAACAATTTAATGCTTCACCTTAAGACCTTAGAAAAAGAAGAACAAGGAAAACCAAAAATCAGTAAACAGGAAGAAACCAGAAAAAAAACTCCAAACAATCATTGAAACAAAGCATTGGTTCTTTGAAAGGATAAACAAGATTGATAAACCCTTAGCAAATCTGACCAGAAGAAAGAGAGAATAGACAAAAATTAATAAAATCAGAGATGAAAAGGCACCATTACAACAGATATCAAAGAAATTCAGAAAATCATAAGGACAACTTTCTGAATATATATGCCTCTAAATTTTAAAACCTGAAAGAAATGGATGATTTCCTTGATTCATATGACCTACCAAAATTAAATCAAGATGAGAAAAACCATTTAAATAGACCTGTAACAAGTATGGAGACCCAAGCAGTTATAAAAAGTCTCCCAACTAAAAATAGTCCAGGGCCAGATAGATTCACTGGTGAATTTTACCAGGCCTTCATGGAAGAACTAAAACCACTGCTTCTCAAACTTTTCCATAAAATAGAAAGAAAGAAATTGTACTGAACTCCTTCTATGAACCCAGCATCACCCTGATATCAAAAGCAGGCATAGACAGAACAAAAAAAGAAAATTACAGACCAATCTCCCTCATGAACAAGGATGCAAACATGCTGAACAAAATATTGGCAAACAGAATACAAGAATATATCAGAAATACTATTCACCCTGACCAAGTAGGCTTTATACCAGAGATGCAGAGATGGTTCAACATATACAAATTGATAAATGTACTTCATCATATAAATGGTCTAAAGGACAAAAACCACATGATCATGTCAACAGATGCAGAAAAGGCATTTGACAAAATCCAACATCCCTTCCTGGTAAAAGCATTACAGAAACTGGGAATAGAATAAACATATCTCAACATAATAAAAGCTATTTATGACAAACCTACAGCAACATAATACTAAATGGGGAAAACTTGAAACTTTTCCACTAAATTCAGGAACAAGACAAGGGTGTTCACTGTCCCCACTTTTATTTAATATAGTACTGGAAGTCTTAGCTATACCAATAAGGCAAGAGACACTCATGAAAGGGATACAAATTGGAAAGGAAGAGATCAAATTATCATTATTTGCAAAAGATATGATTCTATATATAAAGGACTCTAAAGACTCTACAAGTAAACTGTTTGAACTGATACTTTTTGCAATGTAGCAAGATACCAAATAAACACACAGAAATCAGTAGGTTTCCTATATACTAATAACAAACATGAGGAAGATGAAATCATGGAATCTCTCCCATTCACAATTGCCTCAAAAAAATAAATAAATAAATAATAAGTAAAATACCTTAGAATAAACTTAACCAAGGAAGTGAAGGATCTCTACAATGAGAGCTTTAAAACACTCAAATGAGAAATTGCAGAAGATACAAGGAAATGGAAAGACATCCCATGGTCTTGGATTGGAAGAATAAATATTGTGAAAATGTCAATCTTACCAAAAGCAATCTACACATTTAATGCAATCCCCATTAAAATTCCAATGGCAGTCTTCACAGAGATAGAAAAAATAATCCTAAAGTTAGTTTGGAAGCACAAAAATCTTCAAATAGCCAAAACAATTTTGAGCAACAAAAATAAGGCTGCTAGTATCACCATACCCAATTTACAAAGCCATAGTAACAAAACCAGCATGGTACTGGCACAAAGACAGACATGTAGATCAATGAAATAGAATGAGGACCCAGATATTAATCCAGGTAGCTACAGCCATCTGATTTTTGACAAAAATGCCAAAAATATTCATTGGAGAAAAGATAGCCTGTTCAACAAGTGGTGCTAGGAAAACTGGATATCCCTATGTAGAAGGATGAAAATAGATCCTTGTCTTTCTCCATGCACAAGAATCAAGTCCAAGTGGATCAGGGACCTTAATATCAGGCCAGATACTCTGAAATTGCTGGAGGAAAAGGTAAGGGAAACCCTTCAACATATTGGCAGAAGCGATGACTTTCTGAATATAACCCCAGTAGCTCAAGAAATAAAACCACTATTCATTCACTGGAATCTCATGAAATTACAAAGCTTTTGTATAGCAAAGGACGCTGAATAGAGCAAAGAGAGAGACAACCTACAGAATGGGAGAAAATCTTTGCCAGCTACACATCTGACAGAGGATTAATATCCAGAATATACAAAGAACTCAAAAAAAAACAAAACAATAAGAAATCAAACAACACAATTTAAAAATGGGCTATGGAACTAAATAGAGAGTTCTCAAAGGAAGAAATACAGATGGAATATAAACATCTAAAAAAGTGTTCTACATCCTTAGCCATCAGGGAAATGCAAATTAAAACTCCTTTGAGATTCCATCTCACTCCTGTCAGAATGGCTACCATCAACACAACAAATGACAATAAATGTTGGTGAGGATGAAGAAAAAGGGTAACCTTTCTACACTGTTGGTAGGAATGTAATCAGGTACAGCCATTGTGGAAATCAGTGTGAAGGTTCCTGAGACAGCTAAAAATAGATTTACTATATGATCCAGCTATAGCACTACTAAGCATATATCCTAATGACTCTTCTCACTACCTTAGAGATACTTGCACAACCATGTTTATTGCTGCTCTATTCACAATAGCTAGGAAATGGAACCAGCCTAAATGTCTCTCCACAGATGAATGGATAATAAAGATATGGTACATTTACACAATGGAGTTCTATTCAGTGGTAAAGAAAAATTAAATTGAGAAATTTGCAGGGAACGGATGGATCTGGAGAGGATTATGCCAAGTGAGGTAACCCAGGCCCAGAAAGCCAAACATCCCATGTTCTCTCTCATATGTGGATCCTACCTACAAATGTATAGACTTGTGTGTGAGCTGGAACCAAAAACTGGTAGCAGAGACCAATAAACTAGAAAGGGGCTATAAGGGAGGTAGACATATAAGGGAGGAAAGACATATGAAAACCCACTTTTTTGAATAATGGCATATCCAGAAGCCATAGATTGTTACTAGAAAATTTTCAGTGCCTGGGATGGGATATCTTCCAGTGAGTTGTTGGCCAGGGAGGTCCCTGTTGCCTCCAAAACATTACAGGCTATTGCCAAGGCCCTTTGTTTCCTTTGAGAAACAGATGGCAAGACCCTATTGCTGAAGACTTCACATGCCTGAGTGGCAAGGTCACTGAGAATTCAAGCTGATGCTGAGTAGAAAACGTTCACCCTCTAGACCAGCCAACTGAAAGCTGGAAAAAGCTGCACTGCATGCAGCTGTATGGGAGATGGAAATCATCAGTGGTGAAAACAGTGGCCACTGGAAGCCTCAAGTTTGGCCAGACAGGCCAAATGACCACACGAGTGCAACAGTGGCATGTCTGCTTTTGGGGAAACCAACTGCTCTCTAATTGGACTGAAGGCCCACTGTATGGGAAAACCTGATCAAAAGCCTATGGGAGGGGAAGTCATGAGCCTTAGGGGTATAAAGCTTGCTCTTATCTGGCCAAATGTATATATTATTCTCACCAAACTGCCCTGAAAGCACTACACTTAATGTTCATATTCACATATTAATGCTACTCTCACTTCTGGTTAGAGAAGCTTCTCTTTTCAGATGGTGATGATCACTGGGATGACCCAAAAGGCAACATAGTGCTAAGAAGAGATGGAGGAGTGTCCAGTACTGAAACATGTCTATCACACCCTCCAAGTCTCAGGGTCCATTGCGGAAGAGATGGCAAAAAGAATGTAAGAGCCAATGAAAGGATACTACTCCTTACAAGCAACAGAAATTGGCCTCAATATCCATGACCTCACTAGTGCCTTCAAAATATAATAGGAGAAAAAGATTATGACATCAAATTAAAAAAGAGACTAATGAAGAAAGGGAGGGGATATGATGGAGAGCAGAGTTGTGAAGGGGAAAATGGGGGAGGAGAGGAAAATATCATGGTTTATTGTCTGTAAGTATAGAAGTTGTCAATAAAAAAATAAAAATTAAAAAAAAAAGCACAAGTACCCAGTATTCTGTGACAACAAGGAACTCAAGTTGCTTTAAAAAAAAAAAAATGTAGTGTTCCTCCTGAACCCTTGAGCCACACAGCTGGAGTAATAAAATGATTCAGAGACATGAGTAACCAACAACTGTCTTAGGCTGAGCTTGAGATGTCAGTGTGCCTTCAAGGAATGTTCACAGGTTCTGGTGTTCCTCTCCTGGCAAGACTTCTTCCAGGTGCATCTTTATAACTCAAAATATTTGGTAAAGGGTCCATAGAATAAAAAGAAGAATCTGATGTCCCTAAATGGGTCAGCTATTAAAAATGGGCATCACAAGGATAGAGAAACTCCCAAGAATTTTCAATAGAGGCATGGAAAAAATTTTCAATTTGTCTCTGAGATTTAAGGCAGTATGTGATGCTATCAGGGTTTGCTACACATGAATATTTGGAAGTGTAGGGGCCAGAAAGCGTGGCTAGATATTCCATAGTAAGATGTAAGACATAAAGTTCCCATGCAGGATATGATGTAAGAATAATTTCAGCAAAGAAAACATTGGTAAATTGTATGTGTGGATGAAAATCATCTTGGATATTTGACGTGCTTTTTGCTTCCTGTCCTTTATGGGGCAGTCTCAACAGTCCACAAGGCAAATTCTAGAACTCCCTGTATCTGAAGACTCACTAAGAGAACTTAATTACTGACAACATTGTATAGTATGGGAACTAACTCTTAAGACACATTGTATTCGAAAATCTTTACCCTACCCTTTCCTTAGCTACTACAATGGCATACCTCTGTATCTTTCCCTACTTTTCATTACTCTTTGTCTTCAAATGAGCATAAAAACTTTAAATTGTAGTTTAGAAAAATAAAAAATGCTAATAACCAATAGAATGTGAGTATCATGAAGGCAGTAAACAGATCTGACTTGTTCAGTTCCAAATTTACAACCAATGTCTGAGTCATAGATGAGTTATATTTGTATACTCAGTCAGTCCACAAGTATTGGTTAACTGCAACTATAGACAAGGTAGATATGAGGGCTTTATATGTAACAGGGACTAAAACAGATAGAATCTCTGTCCTTATTCAACTTACATTATAGTGGAGTGGTTCAAAGAAGAAACAAAGGAGGTATAAAATGTTAATCATTGATAAATGCACTAGAGGAAAATAAAGATTAGCATTACAGAAGACACCAAGCAAAAAGGGAAAATAAGCAGTGAGAACAAGGTGAATATTGTTTGTGATTGCCAGAAAAAGACTTATCTGTCAATGTGATATTTAACCAAACACAAGAACAATTAGTATGAAGTTGTCTGGAGCTAGAGCTCCCAGGGAAGGGAGCAATGGGTCCAAAGGTACTGAAGGACTGCATTTGACATGTTTTAAGAACTGTAAAAACAACCACTATATTTGGAACAAAATATGTAAAAAGAAGACTAAAAGGAGAAGGGGAAAATAAGGTAGAATCCTGTAGAACTTAGAAGAACTAATCATAAGACCTGTATCAATTCTAGCTTTTGCAACTGATGAGGCTAGAGTTTTAAATGGAGGAGGAACTTGACCTGACTTCTATTCTTGAGTGGTTTCTCCATATGCTATGCTTGAGGATACTATAGACACTACTAAGCACAGTTTGGGTGGGAGCATATTGACAAATAAGAAGCTGATGGAATAACACAGGAACAATATGTTGATAGCATGTACCAAAGGAATATGGGAGAGTGGTAGGAATTTGTATGATTTGGGTTTTATTTCACAGAGAGCTGAAGGGATTTGTGGATAGACACAAAAAGGGATAAGACGGAAACAGAGGCATCAATTGTAATGCCCAGTTCACGGAGCCCCTAGTGACCACCAAGGATGACCAAACACGTATTCAAACACAAAGAGCTTTACTTGGGCTTAAGCTCGGTCTCTTGCCTCCACCAACACAGTGGATCCATACAAGAGCCCCAAGAAGCAGAAAAGCGGGCTTTTTATTGAGGTTTGAGCAAGGGGGAGAGGACTATCACTCACGCAACTACATGATTGGCTAATTTGAACAGTAACTGTACTTGGGGGTTCTTGATTGGTCTTAGGGTTTTGACAGGCTAGGTCTAGGGGAATTTCCAACTTAATTGGCTCAGCAAGTGGCAGTTACATTTGAATAGATTGGTGCAGCTCAGTTACATTCATTTGATTGGTTGACATTTACAAAACTCTGAGAAGGTGGATCTTATTGGGCCATCCGGCCCAGGACTGCAAGAGTGTTGAGTCATGCTCATACAGCAAGTTTATGGTTTTTCCTGGTACTGTTTGTTCTTCCCTGGAACTCATCCCTATGGCCTACAGAGTGACTGAGGCCTGTCATGGTGCTACTCTGGCCTGGGTCTTTCATTAGCAGAAGCACAAAGACAACCAAGCTATTTCCTCTATAACATACAATCCCATTAATTTACTTGTTTGTTTCTTATATGACTACTCCTCAGTTTCAGTTCCAACCTCAGTTTTAGTCTTCAGTGTTTTTTTTTAATGTGAGAGTTATGATTATTAATTATTTATTTGTAAGTACAGAGAAAAATTGGGAGAAGAGAGACAGAGAGAATGTGTGCACCAGGCACTGCAAACTAACTCCAGATGCATGTGCCACCATTTGCATCTGGCTTTATGTGGGTATTACAGAATTGAACTCTGGTTGTTAGGCATTGTAAGCTGGTACCTTAACCACTGAACAATTTCTCCAGCCCCCCTAGGTTTTTTGGTTTTTTTTTTTGCACTTATAATCATTTTCCAATTGTGTCCTGTTACTTTAAGTACCATTCATTCATAATACATTTCTGACAACAAAATTTTACTTTCATCTCAGTCTTCTCCCTTTAACATACATGCATTTATCTTACAAGTCTTCATAGAGTTGGATGTCTATAAAACACCTCAAATTTATGATGTTTTTGTTTCTGCCTCAATGCCTGCTTCTCCCCTGATCTTCTCACATCAGTAAATGACAATTATATTTTTTTCTATTGAAGATAAATTTTGATCTTATCATTGTGAAAGACCCAGGCCACAGTAGCACCATGACAGGCCTCAGTCACTCTGTAGGCCATAGGGACGAGTTCCAGGGAAGAAAAAACAGTACCAGGAAAAACCATAAATTTGCTGTGTGAGCATGACTCAACACTCTTGCAGTCCTGGGCCGGATGGCCCAATAAGATCCACAGTCTCAGAGTTTTGAAAATGTCAACCAATCAAATGAATGTAATCACACCGCGCCAACCTGTTCAAATGAAACCTCCGCTTGCTGAGCCAATTCAGTTAGAAATTCCCCTAGACCTAGCCTGCCAAAACCCTAAGACCAATCAAGAACCCCCAAGTACAGTTACTGTTCAAATTAGCCAATCATGTAGTTGCGTGAGTGATAGCCCTCTCCCCCTTGCTCAAACCTCAATAAAAAGCCTGCTTTTCTGCTTCTCGGGTCTCTTGTATGGATCCACTGTGTTGGTGGAGGCAAGAGACCGAGCTTAAGCCCTAATGAAGCTCTTTGCGTTTGCATACGTGTTTGGTCATCCTGGGTGGTCACTGGGGGGTGTCGTGAACTGGGCATTACACTAACACAATTTTATAGTGTTAAAAAGCAAATATAATTATGAAATGCAAATAGTCATAGTATTACCATCTGCAGTAGAGCTATTCCAGACTATCTACTCTGGGCCTCAATTTCCACTGATGCTCTAAACTAGAATCAGTTAAGTATGGGTGTAGTAACCAGACAAAAAGACTTCTCATTCTAGCTTTAAATTTAACTACATGAGTTTCACTAAGTTATTTGTCTTTTTCAGTCTCTTTCATCATCTATAAATGGGATAACAACAGCATCTCCCTCTGAGGACTCTCAAGAAAATTAAATGTTAGGACACATAAACAAATTTCTGAACAGTTCCTGACACTCAGAAAGCATACAAGTACTGTAATTATTATTATTTGGTTCATAATGGCAATCAACAACAGATCCAAAATCATCCTGATCCAGAATTCCTTCAAAAAGAATTAGCTAGAAAATAGTCATTGGAGCCTTTCATTGGGGCTCAAAATTATCTTAGTTGTATGTGTGTTTATTTTATCTTTTAATAAATGTCACACCTAAGGCCCTCTTGCTGATGCAGTATTTCTCTTTGCATTGTGTGTGTAAATATACATCACCTTTTAAATCTTTTATGGTTCTAGGGAAATTCCTTGTTAAATTGAAATGCCTTACTTTAAAAAAAATCCTTCCATGCTTTGTTAACATATTAAGGATTAGATGTTCTTAAGAAAGCTAATCTAACAAGGATCAGATATCTGATCTCATTGGAGAAGGAAAGGGAGTTTTTTTTTTTTTTTTTACATCAAATGGAAGGGAGAAGAGGCTTGTACAGAATTTCGGTTCCCATGTTCTTTCTATTTTTTCCTTGTAGGTGCTTTAATTTTGCTTTTGTATTTTGCATTGGCTTTCTTTGAAAAAAAAAAATGCTCCTTCTTCTCCATATCATACCCCAGAGAAGCAATTAATATTGCACCTTATTTCCCTTCTTAGGTATGTGAGACACAAAGAAAATCCAATACACAGTTGATCTCATCAAGCAGATCGACAAGAGGATGATGGCTTCCTTCAGAAAGATGCTTTGCTTCTCAATGGGGTGTCCCAGTAGGACCACAAAATAGTTTTTACCTGTTGGATAATTCAACAAAAACATATCATTAATAACTTGACTTGGCATATAGAAAATACTTAATACCTATTTTTATTGATGATTCTATCATCTTGATACCATAGATATCTCTTCCTGAGAGGCAGGATGGCAAATGATTATTATTTTTTCTCATTCCAATTCAGATAGATTGGAAAGAATTGTGCAGGGTACTTAGTTTTACAAAAGGCTCTAAGACCGAATCCAGGCCCACACAAAAAGAGCACCATGATCATTTAGAAATGTCTTATGTGGGGGCAAGAAGGGAGAGTGCCTGTCCATGTGCTTTCTACCTACACTAGCAAGTATGTTCATGGAAAGACAGCATGCATCCTTGGGATCACTACAAGCACAGCACAATTTATGGCATGTGTAAGCATCATGTATGTTCTTTGAATTAAGTTAAAGGATGGTGGCTTTTAAGAGTATTTGCAATAAATCACCTGCTTCTTAATATATACGTGGTACTTTTGTCAATCAACCAACACATCTATTGAGCATCTACTAACTAGAAGTCTTTCCATGAATGGACTGTCAAATTCCCTTATTTTCTCTAGAAGAGATCAAAGTGTGTACACACACACACACACACACACACACACCCCTCCTTCATTCATAAACCCATGATAACAGAGATTTTGTTTTTTGCTTTGTTTCCAGTAGAACCTATGTGCTTCTAAGACTGTACCTAGAGTTACCTACTCTGAATTCATGACCATCCGCAAGCATTTCTGTTTTGCTGGAGTCATGACAGCAAGCAAGCAAAATACCAGTGAACAGAGCTAGACTAAAAATTATATCCATACCACAAGAGAGCTCTCCCATTAGTCTCAGTTAAAGGATCAATTTTCATTATTCTTTAAACAACATCATAATTACTGAAAAAAAGTGTATAATGCAAAGGTTTCTTAAATATCAACACAATGGTCACAAGATCAAAGACTTTTGACTATAAAATGATTTAAACTTAAGATCAAAAAGGAACTTTAGCTTTTTCAAAGCAATCTCCTGTCTCCAGTAGCATAGATGAGTAGTGTATTAAATCCTGGAGCTGACTGAGTAACGACATGGGCAACCTTGCAGCTGGCACATTATATACTTTGTGTAACAACTTCGGCATTTTCTCAGTTTTTCCTAAATAACGTGCTATGGTTCTAGGTGGCATACAAAGGTCCCTGGGCATCTATAACTCCTCAAAAATTCTAAATGATGCAGTGCCTAGCAATACCTTTGCAAGACCCTCAAAAATAGAAGAAAAAGATGATGACATCAAATTAAAAGAGAGACTAATGGAGAGAGGGAGGGGATATGATGGAGATTGGAGTTCTAAAGTGGAATGGGGGAGGAGAGGGAAATATCATGTGTTTTTTGTGTGTAAGTATAGAAGTTGTCAATAAAAGTGAAATATCAAAAGTGGAACATTTTTCTGAGATCTTCATAAAGTCCAAAACTAATGCAGAAGACCTCCTATGAGGGCTTTACTTTATAATTCAAGCCAACTACTCTCTTTCCTTCATATTCCATCTTTATCCAACTTAACAATAGATACAATTTATGAAATAAGTTTTTCTCCAAGATCTATACTATCCTTGTGAAGAAAGGAAAAGGAAAGAGGGTCATATCCAGTGTATGAATCTTTTTATCACTCATCCTTAGCCAAAGGACATGCTCAGTAAACATTTGGTTGTGGAATGAAACAATGAATGAACTATAGTCTTTGAGCTGGTTAAGCAAAAGAATTATAATAGACCTCAAGTTTTACTTTGATTTGGTGTCATTGTGTTCACAACTTGACTTTTGTAAGAGCTACAGATGAAGGCAGGAACTCATTCTAACTCTTAGTTTAAATATCACAATAGATAGCAATTAGCACAGACATCAAAGGAGTGGAGAAAATTCATCACTATGAGCATAAGGATGTTATTATAACCAAAGAGAGATGATTAGACACAAACCTATTATAGCAGCTCTTAATAAAATAATGCCTCATAAAATGTGTTAAATTACCTCCTTAATATTAAACAAATGCTTTTACAGGATATCTTGCAAGAACTGATTATGAGGGTAAGTCATGGTACATTAGCTCCTCAATTTACTATATCCCGTGACAAGGACAATACAACTCAAGGCAACCTGATCAGTATTTAAGGAGTCACCTCGCTTTTTAATATCTTCACATATTTTCATTCCTTGATTACATTGAAAGGGCTATCAAGTCAGATTGGGGATGTTTGAGTCCCAAATGTCTAACCCACTGGAGTCTATACACTGACTAGGTAACATATGTGGCCCCTGACAATTTCTAGAACCAAGACTGTGTATCTATATGAAGAGGGAAGTCAATTTCTCACCTCATTTCACTCTCCTCCCATAAACACAGAAATTGATCATGGTGACTGAATTTTCATATCATTTAAAAGTGACTATCGTTAGTATTAGAGGACAAACAAGGGTCTACAATAGCTCCAAAAGAGCACATGAATAGCCTTCCTTCCATTGGAATTACCTGAAATCGTATAATGTTTTAACTGGTCAAGATTATTATTAAACCTCAGCAACATTACATAGTCCTCCCAAAGACAGAAAAAAAATGTTTTACAAGTGTGATGACATCTGTATTTACTAGCTAAAGACAGCAGTTCGAAATAATTTGGGTCAGGAAGCTAAGTTTATCTCATCAAACTGACATACTCAGAATGTAATTGTCCCTGTTGGAATATGGTCAGGCCAACTTCTGAAGCTTCCAAGCAATGCTGTGGACCTTTTCAGTGAATATAGCCCCCAGACTGGATTCCACTTCAATTCAAGGTATAAAACATGCACTTAATTCACTACTTTCAGGTTCAGGAATGCAATCCGAGAGATGAACAGATCTAATTTCTATTTCCCAGAAGGAAACTGAGGCTTGGAAAGTATCACACACAAAAGAACTGAGTTATCATCCTGCTGTTTATCCTCTTTTGTATTCCTAAGTCTAAAAGTTCCTCATTTCAGCTTAATTTACCAATTAATTGTTAGCTCTTGTCCTGTGCCAGACTAAGATGCACTCAAACTCTTCTATCAGAGTGTGTTAGTCAGCTTTCTATCACTATAGCAAATACTCAAGGTAATCCACTTATAAAGAGAAAAGGTTTGTTTTGGCTCACAGTTTGAGAGGTTTCAAGTGCATACATGGTTGGCCTCATTACTTTGGACTTCTGTGACTCAATGTAGCAGACAGCTTCAGGTTCACTGAGATGAACTTCCAGACCAGGCACAGTTATGGAGGAAGGGATATTATTTATTGAAGCTTACAGATCCAGGGGAAGTTCCATAATGGCAGAAGAAGCGGCCTGCTCTCCACAGGGCCAAGCAGAGAGAGCAAAAGCCAACCAGCCACCACAGCACACAGAGCAAAACTACAGCCAAAAGGTCACACAGCACACTTCAGGAACTCCTGCTAGGCACATTGGCATATCTTTACAATGGAATCTCAAACCCACCATTAACACCTTAAGACTGGCCCCCAGTGACATTGCCTCTAGCAAGGTGATTGCAGATGCAAACTATAACTAATAAAACACTGAATATATTGGGGGACATATATTCAAACTACCACACTCAACATAGCGGGAGTTTATTTCAGAACATAACTGCTTATCTCATCTATGGGACATGAGAGTCAGAGACCAGTATCCAGCAATATGCTTCAAGGTCCATACCTCGTGGTAATTTCCCACTAAAGCCCTTTCTATTACAGTTTCTATCACAACCCAATAGTGCCAACTTGGAGACCAAGTCTTTAACATATGAGCTTTGGGGAATTCCAGGCCCAAAGTATAGCAGTGGTTGTGCACCAGAATGATGAACAAATAGGCTCATGGCAATATGCCAGAGGGAATTGGGCCCTTCCCTAGAGGAGTACAGGGGAGAAATACCTCTCTACTGGTTTGCCCTCCTCATCTGTTCCCTGAGCTACCCTGCTTCAGAACTAAACTTTTATCAAAACATTCTTCAAATTCATTCTTTTGGATTTTGTTAAGGGGTGTCTTGGGGACAAGGGTGGATCCAGGTTTAGTGAGGTGTGATGTATGTACAATTTGGGAGACATCTTTAAGAAAGGAATATGATGTTACAAATGCAACTTTAGATCCAATAGAAATATTAATTTCAAATAAGAAATCACAATGAACTATTAGGATCTTGAGATGTGTCGGGGTCCCCCCTAGGGCCAGCCCAGGAGGGACGGCAGGGTCTCTGCCGAGTTAGGGGTGAGAGGCGTGGAGTCACGACACAGACTCAGGAGTTGGGTAGAAGCAGCAGAGGGCGAGCTGCCCCAAACTCGTTTATTGAGGAAGTACACGGAGTTTTAAGGGGCTTGACTGGCCAATCATTGTATGGGGTGGTCCCCTTTTTGTGACCAATGACAGCCTGTCTCCAGACAGATCATCTCGTAGCAGATTTCTCGCAAGCATGGGACTGCAGCTATTGTCACGCCAGGCCTGCGCAGAACACCATGTTCACAGAAGCCACTTCCTGGTTTCTCTGCCATGCGGTCTGGCTAGGGCCAGGCCTGCATTGTGCCATATAGAGATGAGGTCCTTTTCTTTTGGGGGTGGGGGGATGTCTCTGTAAATTTTCCAGAAGTGTTTGTATAGAACTTATTTCTGATTGCCCGCCCCCTCCGGCTTCTACCTCCATCCCACCTCAGTATCCTTTAGTTCCTGGAGACTCCTATCCCTCCCAGTCTCTGTGTGAGTGGCAAACTTCATTCTGTTCACTAGAACTGCTCTTCTGTAACAAGAGCTGCTTGTTTAGCAGGGGCATTTCATCCAACTCCACTGCCAGTCATATGCAGCATGATCTGGCTTCCTCACCACAGTCAACAGCAGCAGTAGCTTTACTTTGCAGTAACAGTGACTACCATTTATAGATACTGTCAGCCTTGTAATATGGTATCTAATTAACATAATAAATCTTCACAAACTCCAGAGATATCAAGTGGCTAGTCTTAAGTTAAACCAAGTGATTTGTCAATAGCAAAACATACCAGAATCCAGTCTCAGTGCAATGCCTAACCCATTAACAATAGCATTTTATTTCCTCACTTGACATAATATGAGACTGGCAAAAAAAAAGATGGGCATAATTAGAACTAGTTGAACTATAAGCAACCAGTAAATCAGTTTACAAATGTTGATTACATCATTATTACATGCTACTCCAAAACTTAGGCTTACATCAACAACTTTCATAGGGGCTAAGAAGATACATCATTCAGTAAAGTTCTGGCCTTACAAACATGAAAAACTGAGTTTGATCCTCAGATCCTACATTTAAAAAAATGGAGAAGGTGACAACATTATTGCAGTCCCAGAGCTGGTAGGGTAAAGATAGTTGGATCCCCGAGGCTCCCTAGCCAGACTGTCTAGCCTATTTGGTAAGTTTCAGGCCAGTGAAGAGACCCTTTATCAAAAAAGTGTAGATGAAACACCTGCAGAATTATACTCCAGGATACCTCTGGTCTCCACATACACAAATATACATGTACACATATGTGAACATACATACATACATACAAGAACTCACATAAAACATCTTACATCTGATACATTTGTAGATTTCGAATTAAGGTGCATCTCTCAAGGTGGCTTTGGTGGGTTACTTAGTGTCCTTCAGCTGGTGGCTGGTCTGGTCTGGAGGATCCAAGACAGCTTTAGTCACCTGCTCATCATCTCATCAGGGAAAACCAGAGGTGGGACAAGGTGGCATTTTTCCAATCTCCATGTAGTCTCATGGCTTCCTCACATTGTCACCAAGACAACAGTAGTTGACCTTACATGGTGCCAAGCGTTCCATGAGAAAGAGAGAGAAACTTAAGAGTTTTTTAAGACCTGTGACCCATACACTGGCACAATGACCTCCTTGCTATTGTCAGCTGGTGAAAGCAGTCACAGAGCCCACCTAAACTTGAAGAAGAGACACATAGATCCCACCTCTTGATGACAGAATTATAAAGAGATCTACAGTCAAGTAACCTATGCCAATACTAAATCTGTTGAAGAAAATTTCATGGGAATAGGGAGGCAGATAATTTGCCAGTTTGAAATCTGTATGTGTTTGTAGCACTGCCAAAATATAGATTACCCTTGGGATGGCTGCAAGAGCAGAATTTTCATTTTCTTGTGGTTCCAAAGACAGCTTGTTGGATATTTCCTTTCCTCTGAGGCTTTTTGCCATGGATTGCACATGGCTGTCCTTTTACTGTCTCTTTACATGTCCTTTCCATTGTGCATGCACACCTGGAGTCGCTCGCTCTCTCCCTGGCCCCCCCTCTCTCTCATAGCTATAGATATACATATGTCTATACACATATGTGGATGCATATGTTGCATGTTAGTATGTTTGTGAGTGTGCATGCACATGTGTGTGAATGCTTGTGGAGGCCAAAGGCCAAGATCAGATGTCTCCCTCTATTGTTTCTATTATTCTTTGAGACATTTCTCATTATTCTCACTGAATGTAGACCTCACCATTAGGCTAGGCAAGCTAGCCAGTGAGCTCCAGGGGTTTCTTGTTTCTTCTTGCCTAGTGGTAGGATTCCTGATTGATACCACTACATCCAGCATTTATATGGGTGCTGGGGAGCTGAACTCAGGTCCTCACACTTGCATAGCAAATGCTTGACTCACTGAGCCACCGCCCCAGTCCTAAGTCTCTCTTCTTATAAAAGGCCAGTCATACTGGATTGTGGTCACACTAACATCCTTATTTTAAACTTAAAACCCTAGCTCTGTGTAAAATGACCCTAGTCATGGCTCTAATGATCTTTCTGCCCCCTCTCATAACTAATAAAAAATATTAAATTAAAAACCCCAGCTCTACATATTGATTACATTTTGAGACACTAGAGATTAGGGCTTCAATATACAAAATTGGAGGGGAGTGGAAAGCCCAATGTAAATCACACACACACACACACACACAAACACACACACACACACACACACACACACACACACACACACACACACAAGCAAACTGAATGCCATTAGGAAAAACTCAGGGCCTAAGAGACAATTTTTCGTCAAGGTCAGACAATGAAACCTTCAGCAGTCAGAATGAGAATGACTTCTCCCTTGGAACACATTGAATAATTTTTCCCAAGGCTTATAACTATCTGACAGGAGGCAGAAAACAAAGGAAGGCTCAATACAGAGGCCAAAGATGTCCCCTTTACTCTTCACTTGTCAGGCTTCTCACTGACAATGAATGTTAGATGTCACTGAGTTTGTGGGCCTCCCTCAGCACCCCAGATCTCTGGTCTGCGCATTTCTTTTCCCATTTCTTGGCTGACATTTGTGGTGTTCAGGTCACTATTTAGATTCTGAATCACAGCAATATTGGAGAATATGATGTCCTTGTTTCTGCCTTAGCATAGATCTGTCAAGACTTTGGGAACATCTCCACAGTAATTCACAAGCTCAGACCCATTTTGGGACTCTGAGTCATCACATTAGTGTCCCCTAATTTGCAGTGTATCCCCCATCTTTGATTTGCAGCTCTTGGATGTCAAGAATAACCTGCATGGTAGAAAGGAATTGGCTGATTTTCTTCTAGGCCTCTTCTAGGATGCATCTGCTACCTTCTAGGATGGAGGTGGGAGAAGATAGAATTTTCATGGTGGCTGAAGCCTCTGCCAGAACATGGGTCAATTGGTACTCAAATCTCCTTTTCTAACTTCTCTCTATATTGCAATCTATGTTTCTGTGCTGTATGAGATTAGAAAACAGGCCTTCCTGAGGATAAAATGTGTGCTTTAATTCCAACACATCTAATAAAATTATATTAAGCTTTGATTATATAATACTAATGGTGTTAAGGAGAAAGAAGCAATATAGTGAAGTGAGACTGTCTTGTCTCAATACTCAACACAAAATGAGCATCGCCCCAAAGCAAAAAACATATGGATTCAGGGAAGGAAAAGGCAAGAAAGGTTTAATATGGTCTGTTGCTCAAAATTACAAACTGTGGCACAATGCAAATGACTCAGTCAATAAAGTGCTTGCCTTGTAAACATGAGAATCTGAATTCAATCTTTAGGATTCATGTTAAAAACATCCAGATGTAAGCCAGGCATGGTGGCACACACCTTTAATCCCAGCACTCGGGAGGATTGCTGTGAGTTCGAGGCAACCCTGAGACTACATAGTGAATTCCAGGTCAGCCTGAGCTAGAGTGAAACTCTATCTTGAAAAACCAAAAAAAAAAAAAAATCTAGATGTGTGTGAGGTGGGTAGGGTGCATTCCTGCAATCCCAGCACTGGAAGGCAAAGATAGGCAGATCCTTTGAATTCAGTGGATACACAGTCTAGTCTACTTAGCAAGTTCTAGGCCATAAGAGACTCCACTCCCCAAAAATTGTAGACAGTGCTCCTGAGGAAAAGCAGCAGCCATTCCTCTGGTCTTCATCCCTTGCTAGGACCTTCGACTCTTGTTTCCATAAGGCACTCTTGTCATTATCTTCTAGCCTACACACACACACATACACACACACACACACACACACACACACACACACAGTACAAACTGTGGTAACTATAACTATAAGGTTTTGATTCTTATTTTAACACACATTATGTGACCCATGCTTTAGTTGTAATAGTCATATTAGTTAAAGATTTAAATGCAAAGAAGCATATATATAATATATTAAACAAAAAGGCTGGCACAAATTAGTGACCAGTAGAAAGTAGCTATCATCTTAACTTGTCTCCCAACATGGCTGTAAGAAGTAAAGGACCTAGACTTTGGATCTCTCCTACCCCTTACCAACATGGTAACTAATTTTTCTTGTCTTCTCCACACAGTCAATTATTTCTTAAACATGCAGTTGTCATGCCTGGACCTGTCCTTCCTTCTCCATGAGTCAACTCTTGTAATTTACCTTCAAACCATCCTTTTCTCTCAATTTCAGCCTCTGCCATTTTTTCACCTGGCACACATAGCACTCTTACCAGACTCCTAACCAAGACTCAGCAAAGCCTGTTTTCCCAGGTAGTATATTACTTTGCAGCCATAGCTAAGCTTTGATTTCAACATTATGAGAGGACAGCTTTCCTCCTCCATGATCCAGAACTGCTGAGATGAGCTGGTCCAGAATTACCTCACCAATGGAAAATCTGAGCAATGAATTGGTGGTTTTATTTACACTGCTAAGTTTGGAATGATTTGTTACATACCAGTAGCAAACTAGCATGTTACCTGGGGAGCTTCACACTGGCTACATTTTTCTCCTCTGCTCTCAGAAGACAGGGTTATATGAAAGTGAAGATGCATAGTTCCATGTTGTTTGGGGCAGCAGAGGTAGTTTGAAACAATATGATACATATAAGTATCAGGTATTTCTAAGGAGACACTGGAAAGAGCTGCCTCTCTTCCACTTGCTCCTTGGATTATCAGCCATCCACAGCAACCTGAGACTGATGAAAGCAGTGGATCTGCAGCAATTCTTTCCAAGGGTTGTCTTACTGAAAAGATCTGCTGAAAATGAATTCTCAAAGAAGACTAGAGTACTGTGCTAACTCCTGGTATGATTGACACCTTCCAGAGAGCTGACTGGGGAATTTTCAATTCCTAGAATGTGTTCATATCCAATCCCATACAGACAACATTGAATTATTATCCATTCTAGGAACTCTGTATTTTCCTGATGTAAAATTTGCAGGATGGCCTGCACATCCTTCCATCTGTGTGCTTCACAGAATGTATGAAGATACTAGGTCTCTTCATACACAGAGTCATGAACAATTCTTTTCTATCAAGTTAAAAAAAAAAAAAGGCCATTTTCCAGGATTGATGGGGGAAAAAAAGACAACTTAATGGATGACTGCTGCATATTGTAGCTATTTACATTTCTTTGTTGAATTGAAGGAAAATAAATGCTATTTGGGGATGAAGTAGAATTGTGTTGTGTTACAGAAACAGAATCCTTCAGGCTGAGGAATGTGGGTAAAGTTCACCATATGCTATGAGTTCAGGGTTCTATAGGATTAATAAATGCCCATTCGAAAATGCTCTCAAGGAACAAAAAAATACTTCCTAATTTCCTGTCTCTCACTTACTTCCTCAGCACTCCC
Organism: Orientallactaga sibirica; assembly: GCA_036365145.1. Classification (NCBI taxonomy): domain Eukaryota; kingdom Metazoa; phylum Chordata; class Mammalia; order Rodentia; family Dipodidae; genus Orientallactaga; species Orientallactaga sibirica. Next base: position 51,333,681 of record JAEOAD010000006.1, read on the forward strand.
CTTTGTGAGCAATGGCGTTTTGCCAACAGGAACCTTGCTAACTGAGGCCCTTTAGAAAAGCTCAGCCATGCTTCTGCTCTGCATTCCTTGCCAGAACCCTGGACTCTTGTTTCCATAAGGCACTCTTGTCGTGTCCTATTACTTCCACTACTTTTAGAATGATAGCATCTCAGTGAGGTACCATCTTCTCTCTTCTTACAAGAGAAAACAGACCTAGTTTCTTTAACCTTTCAACAGAAGCAAATTCTCCAAATCCCTCTGTCATTCTGGTGCCTTCTGCTATGCCTTCTCGAGTTCCAAAATGTCCTATTTATAGAAAGAAGCCCAGAATGAGCTCAGGACTCATAACATGACCTAAACGATTTTCTTTGCATGACTAAAACAGTTTTCTCTGACTTCTTTTCCATTTTACCATTTGCTCAATATATGTCAGGTGGATACCCTTGAATTTATTCCAACACATATGAAATGATAAATATTCAAACTATAGCCAGTGTTATTGATAATAAGAAATTAATGTTCACTGTATTCAGGGACTTCCTAGAACTAAAAAGTTCAGGAATAAGTTAGTCTGGGGTTTGTGCAACATAATGGCTAAAAGAAAAGTTCTTTTTTTAAATTACATGACATTCAGTTCAGTGACTAAAGAGATTACCTTTCAATGATGCCATAAAGCAAGTGAAACTACAGCCCAGAGAGCATGCTTTAACACCCAGCATGCCCAGTGCCATTCAGTCACTTGGAAATTTATTGAAAACACCAAAGCTTGGTCCCTATTCCAGATACATAATCTTCTTGTTAACAAGCCACCTAGGATATTCATGTGTACATTAAATTTAGGAGAAGCATACCTCAGTACCTATGGAAGTTTCTCTCCAGGAGCTGTAAGGCAGATCAGATTTCAAGTGTCTCTACTGCTAGGCCTTCTATATTGTAGCCACTCTATAATTTTCATTATTTGCTTTTCTGTGTGTTGATGGTTTCTCAGAGAAATGATTAATTTTATCCAACTTCTAAGATGATCTTACATTTATTTACTTTGAAAGTCCAGACACGATATAGTTTTGGCTTGTCTCACTCTCTTTTCAACCTTTCATATTAACAAAGTCACTTCTCCCTTACTGGTCACCATGTTTTCTCTTATTCATCTTTTATTGTTAAGATAGTTTACAAAAATCTATTCACTTCTTCCTCAACACTCTATGTGGTCTGGTTCAGCCTCATTGTAATGTTGTCTGACTTTCTGAAATTGAGTTAACTCGTGCCCAGATCTTCTGTCTCTTGCTTAGTTGTCAAGCTCAGGAATTCATAGAAGTTACTGCAGACTAACTCAGGAGATTCCTCAGGCTTTCTCTCCCTTTTCCCTTTATGATGCTCTGATTGTTTTCTTTCTCACCAAACTGTGTTTGGTAGATGGAAGATTTCTTGCATTCTTTTTAAATATGAGCTCAACACAAGGTTCTTGGCAATCATTGCCCATTCTTGTTTTCAGAAAGCATTCCAAATTGTGCATCGTGATTCTTTGCCTCTTCTCCTATTGCCTGTAGAGAACCATTAGAGATCAGGAAATGACTAAGAGAGCCAATCTTTCTTCCTACCTGATCAGAATCATTTCTTATATTATATTGTTTTATATTATAGAAAATTTTTGTTGCATGTTTTTTAGGTTCCAAAATAGCAACTATGCTAACACTGAGAGCCTCTCTAAAGATACCATCTTTCATTTATTGTAATAACAGAGGTAATGAATATGGGAAGGGAACATTGAAGGGAAAAGAGAAAAACACCATTAATATCTTACAATAATGAAGCAAGTGCTCAACTCTGATATTTGAAGATGCTTTAGGGAGTTAGGAATGTATGGATCACTAGGCCTTATAAATGTGCCTGGCATAGAATAAGTACAGCAAGAAGGAAAGGAGGTTAGAGAAAAAGAAAAAAATAACATATATATCAAACACAAGTGAGATGGAGAACTATAAGCAAACTGATTTGGTAAGAATAACTGGGAGGAGATAGCAGGAGTGCTGTCCACTCATGTTTACATTGATATACTGAAAGTAGTTCCCAAACCATTATTTTGGATATGGTTTGCTAAGTGTTCATTTAGAAATCAAAAGAGTAGATTATTTGAAAAGATATGTATTGTAGTTACCTTCTCATTGCTGAGACAAAACACTTGACCAAAAGCAACTTATGGAAGGAAAGTTTTCAGTTTGCAGTCTCCAGGGGAAGCTTTATCATGGCAGGGAAAAGCATGGTATGACCAGGAATCTGGCTCACATCTCTTGGTGGAAGTCATCTCTGCACTGGACTTAGAGTTAGGCTAAGAAACTTCAAGGTCCACCCCTAGTGACATACCTCTTCTAGCCAAGCCTCAGCTCCCAAATTGCCACCAGTCGGGGATCAAGTATGAGGCTTAATCACAAACACATGAGGCTATGGGGCATACTCTACATTCAAACTCCCACAATATGTAAGCATCTTTTAATTTGCTAAGAAAAAAAGGAAGTTCTTTTTCATTTTTGAATTGATAGGCTCTTGTGTTATCCGTCTCCCAGCGATGTTTCAAACATCTCTTTAATTGCATGCCCGTGCTTATGCTTCCTCATTTGTTTTTGTACCACCTATTTTCATAAAATTGGTGGAAAACAGTTTGATAATTATGACATTGATAGAAAACTGTGTGTGATCATCAAACAAAGCAAAATCCTTCCTTCTAGATATGTTAGTGCATTTTTCCTTTAAGTTTGGATCTATCATTGGGTAGTGATCTTTAAGAAACATTTCCTTGTTATTCACTTTGAAATGATCTTACCATTGCTAAAACTGAATGGGGTCAGATGAACCTGGAGAAGTGTAATATTCATATCACAGCTGACTAGAGTTGTGTGTGGGAAAAAATGACATGATCTTAAGATTAAATTTGTAGCAGGTACACTAGATGGCATCTATTTTAACAAATAAAATGACTGCAACCAGGCACTGGGTTTCAGCAGAAGAATGACAAAAATAAAATATGTTAGTGAGCTTGTGAAGGTAAAAAGGCTGCAGAACTGACAACCAGCCATGAGATGACATTTCACCTCTAGGTCGCTGAGAAACCAAACCAGAAAAATACACACATGAATGTGTCATGCATACACATAGGACATTTGTACAGGACAAAGAACACCTTCACTTTTATCCACAAGTCACTACAGCAAATCCCATTCACCGTCATCTCTGCCCATAAGTTGTAGGCTTTAGGAAAATCCCTAAGAAGTAAATATTTTCAGTACAAGCATATATTGCCTAAGGAATTTTAATCGAATCAGCCATTTATAGTCTGAATATAAACTAATAATTCAGGCCATTCACCTAAAATCATGACATTAATTTCAGAATAAAGATCTGTGAGAGAAGAAGCTGGTAGTCCCAACAGAAGCCACAAACTGTTGACTAAGTTAGCCAAATAGATCACATAGATGATCACATGAAATAAGAATGTTCTTGTGTCCCTATAAGATTTCTAGACAGTACTGCAGTCACTGAAGTTGTCAACAAGCAGGAGCACTTATTAACAGCATCATGAACTGCATGAACTGAGAAAACTAGCTTTGCCCACAAAACCTATACCCCCGCAGACCTCGGAGGATGGTTGTGCCAGCTGTCCCAGTCTTAGGGCAGCATCTGCTGGCTAATTCATGGATGGACAAAAAGTGGCGATTTGTGAACAATATGAACGATTCTTTTGTTGATGTTAACTGTTGCCGTGGTGACCGACCATAATGGTGCCTAGTATTCTCTTATGATGATCCACCTCAAGTCTCCAGGAGCCTGGCAAGTCTAGAACTGTCCCTAATGAGGTCAAGGAAGGCTTTGTATGCATGTACCTTGGCTAGAGCCTAGGATGAGCTGGGTTGACTTGGGAAACATCTCTATAGAGGTATGTATGAACTCAACAAGGGATTTCTGATAATACTAATACGCCAGTACCAATGGGGGTTCCAAGGAATAGAGAGGCCCAGGTCCAGAATAAGGAAGTGAGGCTCCCCCCCCCCAACATTATGGAGGCATTTCTAGAATGGGAGGGAGAGGGAAGCAGACCTTGAAGCAGCCACTGAATATTCTAAGTCGTCCTGTCTTGTAACTCGTGGTTTTATACATCATCAGGAAGCACGAATTACATTGAAATAAAGCACATCTGCTTGGAATAAAGACACTGGATACTGGAAAGGACTGGGTGGTCTAAAACTTAAGAGTATCCACCATATTCTGCAGCATTGCTGTGCCTCATCCCCGCAGTCAATAGCGCCACACCAGGGCCTGTGACGCGCTTGGTGGGTTCTCTTTGGTGGGAACTCTAGGAGAGTGAAATCATGGTATTGTGCCAAAACGGGCGAAACCTGAAAAGCGTCTAGGGACTTCCCAGGGCCCTGGCGCTCCTCACAGCGACCGTCATCTCCATAACAACTGATTTACATCCATCCTCCGGGCCTCTGCTCGGTGGCCAGCAGTGCGGGCGACGGCGGAGGGCAGGCAGAGGCCAGTTTCAGTGGAAAGATACCTTGAACTAGCGCCTCCCCACGACCGGGGCGTTGTTGGCGCTCGGTTTACCGCCGCTGTGCTGAGATTTCCGGAGTGATGCCCCGCACTGGGGCCGAGCGCGGCGCCCCTCCCCCCAGCGCGCCTGCCCTCCCCTTTATTTTACACACACGCGCGCACACGCACGCAGGGAGTGGGGGAGCTGTTTTATTGTGCCTCTCTCTTCTTGAACTTCATCTTTCCCCCTTCCAACTTACTTTCGGTCAACACGTGACCTCTCCACTTCCCAGCCTGCGCAACCACTACTGGGGGAACGCGGGGCCCACCGCGGGGCTTCCTGGGAGAATCCTCTCCGGATGCTCGCAAACGCAGCCCAGCTCCCCGGGGCGCCACCGGTCACCAGCTCGGCGTCCTGGCGCCCCGAGCCCCCCACCCCACCCCGGTGATGCGCAGACGACGGAGAGGAAGGAAGCCAGCCCAGAGAGGACGTGGAGCCTGGAGCCTGCCTCTCCTCCCTGCTCGGCTGGCTGGCCAGCCGTCCTAGCTACGCACAGGGGCTGTTAACTCACATCTGAGAAGCTAAAACCCATCAGAGCAAACGCAGTCATAACTTCATTCAACTCGGCCACTAGATAGCTCGGCTTATACAGGTTTCTGTGGGCAACTAGTGGCTCGCCCCGGTGCCTCTTTCGCCTAGTCATCAGTCCCTAAGAGGAAAAGGGAGAGTTGCCGGGCTGTTTGTTGCGCGCTTCGACGCATGCAGTTGTTCCGAAGAACAAGTCACTCACTGACTACCCCCCCTCACATCCTCCACCCCCCACCCCACCCCCATTTGATCATCACTCACGACCTCATCGGCTGGAGACCCTTAGTCATGGTGGGGGAGGGGAGGGGCATGAACTTTTCTAAGAAGTTTCCTTTTTACCACGGGATTCACAGTGAGTTTGTCACGTAAGCAGCTCGGGGAGTCGTCGTCGTTGCCCCCCTCCCCACGCCCCCTCCCCGCTGCGCTTTTCTGGTTTTCTTATTAAAGCCGAAGCCCGCTGATGCTGGCGAGCAACAAGTTCCCCAGCGGTCTTCCCGCCCTAGCCTGCCTGACAGGGCGAAGGCTTTCTTACCTGGCCACAGGGACATCTCCTGAGCAGAGCTCATCTCTGCCAGAGCCCCTGGTGTGACCTGAGCAGTGGCTCAGGGAGCGGTGTTCTTAGCTGGCATATTTTTATGGGGGGGGGGAGAGTACCCTGAAACTCCTCACTTTCTCTGGGAACTTTCTGTGCCAGGACCCAGTGACTGGCAGTGAGGAGGCAGCGTCTGGAGCCACCTCTATATAGAGGGCAGTTGGACAGTCATTGGTAACCTCGCTCATTCACGTAAGAACTCAGAGGGAACCGTGTCTCTCAGAGTGAGGGCGTTTGCGTAAACCTATAGGTTTTTCAACATCGCTGCCAGGTTGCTTTGTCTTCTGTAGTCGCCAAGGTGGTTGAGAGTTTAAGCTTGCGGATATTGCAAAGGGTTATTAGATTCATAAGTCACACCAAGTGGTGGGCGATCCACTGAGCAAAGCCGAACTTCTCACATGATGACTTCAAACAAGACACATTACCTTCCAGCATCTGTTGGAGAGAAGAGATTTTAAGACACTTGAGTCTCCAGGACAGCAAAGGCACAATGGTGAGTAGCAATCAACCCTGCATTATAATTGAAAAACATTGACAACCGGGCATATCTCGGCTCTCCCTGGCACTTCACACGCCAAGGAGCAGCAGCTACTCGGGCCAGGGGAATCGGGTTTTTTACATAGTGCAACTTTAATTAGAATCATTTGAGATTTAACACAGCAGTGTGGAACTGCGTGGAACAAACTTGGAACTGGAGGGGGGTGTTATATGGGCTGTTCAGAGCTGAGGTCTGTCTGCCAGCCGTCCTGCATTGCATTCTTTGCCGTTACGTGTATGTGTATGAGCATATTGTGTGATTTATACGTGGGCATGTCATCGACATCCGCAAAGGGATTAATTTCCATCTAAAAACAAAAACGCTATTAGAGGTTGGGGTTGGGGGTGATGGCGAGGTAGAGACGGAGAGTTTAGGTGAGGATGGGGGTGGGGTTGAGGGAGAGGGAAATTAAGTCAGAAGTGCACATCAGCGATAACGAAACGGGTAATCCTCTCCTAGATGAAAAGGGTCTCATCAACATGTGATCAACTATTAACAGGATGGCTCTGGCAAAGCCATCCGCACGTGACAAAACGTAAGGAAGTGGAAGAAACCGTCTAGAGCAATATCAAGTATCACTTAATTAGAGATTTTTTTAGCCTTTTCCTCCTGCTGCTCCGGGTGTGTGATCCGGGCGAGCACAGTCCATTCAGAACCTTGGACAGAGCCACCGGGTTTGTCCGAGGTGGGACTACTCCAGGTATCCTTCTTTTCCCCCCTACTGCCAAGCCAACCCCGTGTCGCCCTTAAAAAGCGTCTTTCCCGAGGTTTGGCTCACACTGAGATCGGGGCTGGAGCGGAGCGTTTGGAGAGCAATCCCCAGTTTGGTCCCCTCATTGAGCTCGCTGAAGTTGGCTTCCTAGCGGTGTAGGCTGGAATAGACTCTTGGCAAGCTCCGGGTTGGTATACTGGGTTAACTTTGGGAAATGCAAGTGTTTATCTCCAGGATCTAGCCACCGGGGTGGTGTAAGCCGCAAAGAAGGTAAGCACCGGGGCGGGGACCCTGCATCCCCAATTCTTGAGCTATTTTGATACTTGATCTTCCGGAAAGGGCGCGTGGTAAAGGGGAGGAAGTGGAGGGGAGAGCATGAGAAGGGGTTGTTTCTTGGTATTTGCACAGTTGAAATTGCCCTAGGTGAGAACCCTGGGGCAAAGAGAGGGGGAGGGTAGCTCTGTCTTCCTGCGGATATAATGAGTTTAGTTAACTTGGACCTGCAAATGTCTGATTCAAATGTAAGATTTCTCTCATTTTCTCCTCTTTCCCTCCCTCTTTCCGTGCTTTTTGCTTGTGTGTAAGATGTGTGTGTATACGCGTACAGTAGATGCATTACTAATTATGAAGCTTTTACACAATACTCGATTTTCTAAAATTTGACTTTGTATCATTTAGAATCATACGATGGAGGTAGTGTGTAGTGGGGAAAGAGGAGGTGGAGGCTGGGGTAGAGGGAAGGAGGTACAGCTAAATCTCCAACACAAAATGAATCAAGGTAATTTCAGCTCTTCTAGTGAGGAGGATTCATTCTCTCAGTATCCCTCCCTCCCTCTCTTTTCCCCTCCCTCCCTCCTTTCCGCCCCCCTTCTTCCACCCCGCCCCCTCCTCCTGTCTCCATCCCTCCCTCGTTTTATCTCTCTTCCTCTCGATCGCCCTCCTTCCTCGCTGGATGTTCTCTCTCTCTCTCTCTCTCTCTCTCTCTCTCTCTCTCTCTCTCCCCTGCCTCTCCCCCCCCCCACTCTCCGTGAGTTTTCGGGCGCTGGCTTTGAGGGCTCCCGCTTTCTCAAGGGAAGGGGAGCTTCCGAGAACGCGCTCCACTCCCTGCGGGGCCGGATGCTTCCCTGAGCCCAGGTCCGAGTCAGTCGGGGTAACTCAGGGAAAGGGGAAGAAGGTCCTTCCGGACCGAAGAGCCGGGGAGGGGGCCTGGGCGGCTGGAGAAGAGCCCTAGCAGCTCGGAGCGGCGGCTGGACTGAGCCGCCAATCAGCGGGGCGCGCAATCCGCCCAGCCGGGCGAGGTCGCGTCCAGGGGCGCGGGTGGAGGGTGCCCGCTCTCCTGTAGACTAGCATGGCGTGGAGATGGGGGGCTTAGAGGATGAGACAGAAGCCGGCGGGGACCCGCCCTGCCTTCCCGTCCAAGTCCCCTGCCCCCGCCTGCGCCCCAGGGGATCCAGAGGCGCCTGGAGCGCACGGTGGCGTTGTCCTCTGGCTTCTCTTCTGGGAGTCCTGGGACCAGTGCGCCCCTGGGCAAGGGACCCCAACCTCTCCACACTCATAACCGCCCTCACCCTCACCCCTTCCTCGGCCCTTTGTTCAGGCCAGAAAGCCTTGCCGGGTGGCTGCTATCGCCCCCAGGCTTAGTCGTCCCAGAAACCTCCGGGGTTCAGAGTCCTGGGCTTGGGATTCGGGTGAAGGGAGTTGGGAGGGGGGAAGTGATTAAAAAAAAAAAATCGAAACTCAAGATTCAAGATTAGCAAACGAAAGCAAGAATCCCAACTCTGCGCAGGTGGAAATGATGGATTCATAGGCAACGCGAGGATATTGTGGAAATTTAGAAAGAAAAAAAAGAAAAGAAAAAGGAAGAAAGAAAACCAGGCACTTGGATCAGATGACGGCGATAGGCTGCTGGGCACAGGCACACAAAGGGAGCGTAGGGCAGGGTTTACGGATGGAGCCTGCAGCGAAGGGGGCACAGGCTGTTCCGGGATGCAGGCGTTTTCTCCGTGGGGTCGACGCGGAGGGAGCGAGGGGAGGGCCGGGCGGGGCCGCGCTGGGGGCGGGGGGATTTCTGATCAGTCTGATGCAATTCCAAGCGCGCAGCAAAGGAACTCCAAGGCGTCCGCATCGCCGTCGCCACCCACCCTGCCCAGATGGTGCTGTTTTAAATACGGATCTGCAGGGCTGAACGCAGAACTGGGAGATTTATTGCAAAATCCTCAGAAGGGGGGCCGGGGACAGGGAATGGTGGAACAGAATTTAAAGGTGCAAGGCCTGCTTTTCCCCAACCAAGAGGCAACCAGTCGGATTTTTTTTTTCTTCTTCTTCGTCTTTTTGTCTGCCTGTCTCCGCATTCTAATTCACCAGGGAAAAGGTGTAACTATTGTGACATTTTGAGGCAGTTTGATGGATCGGAGAAAAATAATCATCTGTCAATCTAAATTGCAGAATTCCCTCTCTCCGTGTGCCATGCCTTGCTGGGGAATACTTGATGCCTCTTAATACAGTTGCTAGGGATCCAAATGAATGCATCGTTAAGGGAATATTATCCTTTTAGTGACTTGCCAATTGATCTGACAGTTGAACCGAGAAAATTGTAGCCATCGCGCCTGTGGGAGACAAGATGGGAAAATATTTAACAGTCTAATTATTTTAACCTCGAGCTTTAAAAAAAAAAATTAAGCCTCAAAAAGTGTCATGTCATCCTCTTACACACGCATCCTCGACTTGTAAGGTGAAATGGTTTCGCCTAAAGTGTTACGGAACTGACTGTCACTTTAAGAATGGTGAGCCTGGTATTCACTACTTGGGAAAGGCAAGGATTTTCAATTGCCCTTTTAGGAGTCAGAAAATTAGAAGATGATAGAGAGGAAAAGAGAGAGAGAGAATATGAATGATAATTTGACACTTAAAAATTTAACAGTAAAGTAGCCGACTTTTTAAACCCTTGCTTTTGTATATTAATATTTCTATATGTGAGATTTTTGCCTTGGCCTAGCTCTTCCCATGGGATATCTAAGTACTGAATCAGATGAAAGGGAAAAAAAAAAAGTCTTGCCAGTACCCTTTTCAGTGTCAGTGACACTAAGACCTATAACACAACATTTTTTGGAGGGTAGAAGAGGATGCCTGAACTGGCTTTTCAAGCTGACACTCAAGAAATAGGGGGCAACAGGACTACATCCTCTTTGTACACAGCATTTGTATGTGATTGAAGCCAGATACTAGTTAGTTATAAAGATGGTCTAATCTATACAGTCAAGGCAGTAAATGGGGACTTTCAAAGTGAATGACTAGTTGGCATGCAAAATATTACCTGTCAGTTGTCTGCCAGTGTAAATTGGAAAGAAAGCTTTGAAAAGATCTAAAAGCAATGTATATAAGCTTCTTTCATTGGCCAGCTTCTTTTCCTATCAAATCTCTAAATTCTTAATAAGAAAAGAAGCTGGTGAACTTAGTTTCTTTCCCTTCCCTGGCCTGTCCTTCAGAGGAAACTGTAATAAGAAATAATGTACCACCATCAAGCAGGGGGGGGAAGGGGGACAAGGGACTGGGAGACCACAAAACACATCATCAGCCACCAAACCAGCATGTAGAATTGAGGAGAAATCAGTACTAAAACATGACTTACAAATGGTTTTCTTAAATATATTTTGTTATTCCTTTGATCTTGGGGACAGGCTCCATGTTGTTTAAATAACATTCTTTTCATCATATTGCTTGCAGTCTATCCAAAAAAAAAAAAAAAATGATGTCTAACTGAATGTGATTTTTTTACTATGTACACTTCTACCTAATTTTGCTTTTTATTCCAAACTAGTCTAACTATTTAAGTGATTCTAACAAATAGGAAGCAATATCATGTGATTTAAAAGCTTTGCTTAAGACTAAATTTGTTCTGAGCAGCACTGACTTGCCAGAGAAATATCTATTTTTATAGCTTTCTTTTCACTCTATGGATAATTTAATGAGTTGCCTATTTTAATTTTACAACTGCTACCTCAGAAGTATCTTAAATTATCTTTTTTTATAGTGTCTTTCTCTGCTGTTTTTCCAGTGTGCTCTCTCTCTCTCTCTCTCTCTCGAGAGAGAGAGTGTTTCTAGTGGGAATTTAATAAATAATGTGTTTCTTAAAATTACATACCATAATCCATGGTACTTAATAATAAAAATAAATGTTTAGTGAAACTTTACTACTATTGAGTGCTATATAGGGAGGCATCTTAAGTGAAGATTAAATTTTTAAACAATAAAATACCCCCAATACATTTTTGACTTTAGACTGACTTTGATTTTAAAAATACGGACTTGTTCACCTTTTGCTTGGAAATGTATAAGTACTGCTTTTTGGAGGAAAGACTCATGTCCTATCAACACTAATACCCTCAAACCATGGATCCTAATGGTGAAGTCTTTGTCTCTATTCTCACTTGGTGAAGGCCTTTATTTTTTGGCTTGTCCTCCCCCAACTCTCTTTCACTCAGACATAATGTCATTGTATTTTACCTAGTGCTTTGACAGCCCTTTACTGGTTTCTTCATTTGATTTCATTAACAATCAGGTAGGGTAAGAATCACCCAGCATGTTTTACAGAAGAAACTCAGTACAGAGCTGCCCCAGGCCACACTACCTGTGCACAATAAAGTGACACTGAGTCCCTTTCTTCAAATTATAAGAACTATGCTTGTTCCTCTAGAGATCATGCTGCCTCAAATCCAACAAAGGTCTCTGTGGGAGTTTGGTATCATTGGCTCTTATTTGGATTTACTTAATTTAAAAAATGTTCTACAAATGATTTTCAGAATTCTCCAGAACTAATGGAAAGTTTGAAGCAGCCTGTAATAGGGCTTTCTTAAGCCATCCTTTCCCTATCCCATCATCCAAGGAAGGAATCTTCTGCTGACACACTAACCAAGCCACAGCCACTAATTCCCTCAAAACAAACACACAGAAGGTAGGCCAAAGACGAGAAGTACATTACTTTTACTCAGGAGTCATAGAATCTAATGACCAGAGTTTTGTCAAAGTTCACTTAGCCCAGCCCATATCTGATGCATGAATTCATGCTGGCTTTCTTTCTTTCAACCCTCTGGAATTTCATCCCTCTCTTGGATTTCTAGATACTTGTTTACCTGGGTAAATAGACTATGGATATCTTATGTGTATCATGAGATCAACTAGCTTTTGGCCACTTCACCTCAAAAGTATACCTTCTATAAAAACTTAACATTCATATTTTATTCTAGAAGTATTAAGTATTATCAATCTATTTGTTCCAGGAAATATGTTAGAATTGCAGATTCAGCCATGAGCAAGTCTGAATGATCCCTATCTTGGTGAAAATTATAGGCTAGTGATAAATACTGGTCACTATATTAACTCTAATCTCTTGAAAGGCACAGACTTCTGAATTTGTATTTGTTTCAAGAAAACACAGGGAACCAAAGTTAAAGGTTTGTTGTTCAAGGCCAGTTCAAGCTTTATTCCCACCTTGTTGTCAAAAGCTAAAAAAGTTAATCAGTCATTTTATTTCTATTTCCTCATGCCAAAAACAAAAACAAAAAAGATATTCTCAGGACAAACTCTTCACTTGAATCTCAGTGCCAAACTTGAATAATATAACAAATAGGAGCTATGTTAGGTGATACAGGCCTGAAATCCCAGCTACTCAGGAGGCTGAGACAGGAAGATTACAAGTTCAAGGCCTAGCTGGGCTACAGAGTGAGTTCAGGGCCAACCTGGACAACTTTATGAAACCCCAATTCAAGGAGATATAGCTCAGAAGTAGAGTGTTTGTATAGTATGTTTGAGTTCTTAGGATCATTCTCCATTACTACAAGAGAGATAGCCTAGACTATTTCTCCATTTACTCACAGTGAGTAGGACCTAAGTAACCCTAACCTTTAATGACTTACAATTTTTAATTTGCTAAGAAGTATAAAAACTTTAAAGCAACATATTTGAAATTAGAATAGAGTCTTGGCATTAAAATCACTTTTTTAAGAGTCATTTTCAAAGGTGTGGTGTGGTAGAAAACCCACTATCATATTTTATCCATTTTCTTTGTGACGGCAAAGTTCTAATTTGATATGTCATTTCTTTTTAAAATCAAAGATATTGCATGCTGAAATTGTCTTGCTTTCATGAATAGTGGCATATATATATTAATTTATTTATTTATATGAGATAATTGATAATTAGATGGACCAACCAGTAGAAACATGAAAGGGAGCTGGTAGCCCAAGGATTGCAGAAGGTGTGTGGGCATTTTGACATCCAGGAAACGCTATAGATCTGTCCTTAGCTAACTCAGCCTAGTGGAGATAATTAAGAAAAAATGTGGGTGTAGAAAGACTGCAAGCCCTTCCCTGGGATCGGCTAGATTGCTGCAGTAGTTCAGCCACCCACGCTGGACATGACTGCCCTTTGAGGAGGCAGCTATTGACTTTTATAAAGATGCCATATTTAAAATAACTTCTGATGCATGAGGGATGACAGACATCATTCTTGAATTCTATTTTAGACAAATGGCAAAATATATATCAAAGTATTAACTTTTAAAAAAAACCTTAAAGACTGATTTCTAAAAGCCATCAGTTAAGCAACATGTGACCTCTAAATTTAACAATTTAACCTGAAGCTGGAAAAGAGATGTAGCTTTTATGAGACATTTTAAATGAGTCTGGGCATTTCTGGATCCTAAAGGAAACAGAAGGGACTTTGCTAATGTTTTCCATCTCTGAAGAGTGTTAAAGGTACTTCAAACCCTTCAGATTCTGGAAAGCAGGATCCATTAGAAGAATAAAATGCCAATCTCTTAGTACTACACTGTGTGATTCAGTGTTGTGTTAGCTAGACATCCCTTCAGAATATGCTAAATTCCATACCCATCCAGACCTGAAGGGGTTGGAAGGATATTTCTCCAGCATCAAGGAAATATATTGCTTATGTACAATCCAAAAGTATTAGGACCACTACAGGTTAAAACACCCATGTGAGGTAGTTGCACAAATGTTCTCCAAACATGTGACACCTGAAGGGTGGACATGGCTGGATGGATGAATGGAGAAGAGAGGGGAAACGTGGAAGACTGGGAGAGAAATAATAAGCAGGGAGGTCAGGAAGGGGGAAACAAAGATCTCTCTTTCTCTCCCTCTCTCCCCTCTCTCTCATATTCCTTCAGGCCATTTGCCCACGGGGACAGGGATCTCTGCCTTTCATGTTCATTGTTGTTCTGGTAAGGAGGAAACATGATTTCCATGCTTTCACTTTCATCCTCCACTAAGAACTGATTTCTCTACAACTTCCACAATCAATTTTTGAGAATTAGCCTCTTATTCTTTACTGCATGTTGAACTAACATGGGATTTGTAGACACTTCTGTGGCATAGACTCTTGACAATCTGGTAAACCTCTTGTAAACTCTTCTCACTATGATGTTTCTAAATGATTGTAATAAAAAGTACACAATCACAAAAGCAATTGCATTGATTAACAGTTATAAAAATCTTTAAACACAGTCTATTGTATAGTATAGTAATATATGTACTTCTATACAGTAAGATCTAGCAGCAAGATAATTATAATCTGAAGTAGTATTAGCATTAATGTCCTTTGAAATAAATACAACTGACATATAATATGAAAGTGTCTAATTTCTGCTGGTAATAAAGTCTGAAAATATTACTGGATAACATTTTCTACACATATTTGACAACAGAACATGTGGGAAGCATTTATTAACATAGCATTTGATTCAGAAATGTTAATTTAGCCAATGTCAACATTAGCCATTTGGTTTTTCTTTCTGGCAAAGGAAATTGGCATTGGAAGAAAAATTTTAAAATTCATTTTTGCCATTAGACAAGCTACACAGTGGGTAAAAGACTAGCTAATGAGAGAGCCAGGGTGTGGAAGGTTTATTTCCATTGGCTGAGCTTGTCATTACTCTGCTGTTTACCTCAGTATCATCAGCACTGCTACACTGCTTTAGAAATTATCACTCCATTGAAAAGAATAGCAAGTTCAAGCTCTGGGCATTGGCACAGGGAGACTTTCTCAGATAGCAACTGAAACCCAAGCAACTGAAAAAGTCAAATTTTGTCATTACTAAACTATAAAAAACTTTATGCAAATAGTGAGGTGTGGTAACATCTGCTTTGTATTTATCCAGTGCTAAGTTATTTGCTTTGTATTTGACATATATTATTTAACCCTCAATGTAACTCTTGGAAATAGATTATATTCTGATTGTATAAACAAGGAAACTAGAGCTCAGGGAGTTGAAGTAATTTGCCCAAACAAAACAAACAAAAATCTTAAGTGGAGAAGCTGAATTTCAGCCCTAAACTTTGCTGGGTTTAAAGTCCATTATAAAGCTTGGCCTGGTGGTGGTATGGGCCAGCTACATGGGAGGCTGAGGCAGGAATTCAAGGCCAGCCTGGATAATTTTGCAAGATCCTGTCTTAAAATTAAAAAATAAATAAATAAGAAGAATGAAGAGAGTTCAGTGATAGAGTAGTTGTTTTGCATGTGTGAGGCCCTAGGTTCAGTTCCTAGTACAAGGAAAGTAGGGAAGGAGGTAGAAAGGCTGGAGGGAGGGAAGAAAAGAAGGAAGAAAGAATGAAGGAAGTAAAGAAGGAAACACTGTATTTTTATTGAAAAGTTACCACCCAGGTTTAATTTGAGTATGCCATTTGCACATCAATTTTCTCAAAAGATTCTTGCCACACCTCTTCCAAATAGCTGACAGTCTCAAAATTGGTGGCCATAAATGGTATTTTAGAACCTGTTCTAAATTTTTGCTAATTTATGGAAACCTTTCAAGTGGCTGTACTTATCACTCATAGGCCAGTGTTCCTAGTAACAAAAGGATACAGGACAGCAAGTAGCTTGTTAGCCTAAAGTGAAAGAACAGTAAAGCTTGACTTCACTGAGCTGACTGTGGTCAGTATTTTGCATTTGCACACTTCATTGAATCTTCTTCACAGTAATCTTTCTCAGTGAGGATTATTCTCTCTCTTTTTTAAAGATGAGGAAGCAGATGTGTCAGCTAGCTAGGTAACTATGCTCTATTTGCACAGCAAATAACTGACAAGGCTGGACTCAAACCTATGCCTTTCTACTATCAAAACTGTTTAATTATTAACTTAATCTGAAAATTCTCATGCAATCCTAGGCATTATTGCTATATTTTTTTGTCATGTCTAAAATAGTACCAATACAGACTTTTCCAGAAGGAAATGCATAGCCACTGAAGACAAAAATCTAGAAGTTTGAAACTCCTTACCTGCGCATTCTTCCACTGACTTTAATTAATTTAATTTAATCTAATTACCCAATGGATGATGTCTCCCTCCTTTCTTAACTTGTTTAGGACAGTTCCAAGTTAGTTGACTTCTGAGAGTTATTGAGTAAGAAACATTATAAATTGTTTAGATTAGGACTTAGTGTGTTTAGAAGCCATTTCATAAGTTTGCCTTTTCTAACTGTTACTGGCTGTGGTACTGCAGATGCTGTGGTGAGGAACACCCTCTCGCATAGACACATGGTAGACGACCAAACTCCAAAGCTAACATGTTGTTTACAATGATGGAGACAAAGAGAATGGACAAGCAGAGCCTCAAACGTAATTGCAAGGCGTAGAGTCCCTGTTGGGAACTAAAATGTTTATTGGCTTTCCTTGTGCAATTCAGTGCTCTTCCTCCAAAGGCTCCACTCCAAACTTGGAACTTCTCTGGAGATAGATATCCTTTGGGAGGAAGCCAGGAAACACCAGGTCTCAATGTGAAGCTGGGGAGATGGTAGAGGAAAGGGAGACATACATCTACTTGGGCATCTTCTTGTTAAATTCCATCCATCCTTCTAGAAAGCAACTTATAGACAGATGTGTTTTCAAAATGATCGATGTATGCATACTGATAAATCTTAGCACAAGTCAGTAAATTCTTCAGTCATGCAAGGAATTCAAGGTGCTGATATCTATAGAAAGACCCAATCCCATCTCATTTATAGGGAAGGACCTACTGTATTTGATATGCATTGCAAATTACAATGAGGGTATACCTGTTGGATGAAATATTCAGGACAACTTCATTCTAGATATCATGTAGGTTAGTATGATTCTTACTGAATTCAGTTAGCTTTAATTACTTTCTTCTAATTGGGTTTTGTATGCCAACAAAATGAAGGGGGAAAATGGTTCAGTTTAGGAGAAAGTAAAAGCATCAAAAGTGAAGGAGTATGGGCTGGAGAGATGGCTTAGCGGTTAAACGCTTGCCTTGTGAAGCCTAAGGACCCCCGTTCAAGGCTCGATTCCCCAGGACCCACATAAGCCAGATGCAGGAGGGGCGCATGCATCTGGACTTCGTTTGCAGTGGCTGGAGGCCCTGGCGCGCCCATTATCTATCTGCCTCTTTCTCTGTCTGTCACTCTCAAATAAATAAATAAAAATAAACAAAAAAAAAGTGAAGGAGTATTTCATAGAGCTTACCTCCAAGAGAAATTATATAAAAAGGTAACATGTGAAAGTACTATTACAATTTAACAGTTAAAAGTCCAAATGTTGGGGCTGGAGAGAAGGCTTAGCGGTTAAGCCACTTGTCTGTGAAGCCTAAGGACCCATGTTCCACTCTCTAGGTCCCACGTAAGCCAGATGCACAAGGTGACGCAAGCAGATAAGGTCGCACATGTGCACAAGGTGGCACACGCATGTGGTGTTCCATCGCAGTGGATGTAGACCCTGGTGCACTAATTCTCTCCTCTCTCTCTCTCTCTCTCTCTCTCTCTCTCTCACACACACACACACACACACACACATGAGAAATTACAAAAAGTTCAAATGTTGGAATATTTTAAAAATAAAAAAAAAAAAACCTTGTTCTTAGATGATTTTGTTGGGGGGATTAAAAGCTGAATATTCTATCTAGTATCTATTTCTTTTGAAAACAAGCTTCATCTTTAAGAAATAATAAAAGATCCAGATTTGATTTGAAGCTGGTCTCATTCTTAAATGATCACTCTGTCTCCAACTTGTACGGGAGGGTTTGTCAATGTGGTGGAGTCTTCCTTTCAGTTTTTCCTAACAGCTGTGTTCATACAACTCATGATTCCTGTGTTTCCTGAGCCCTGGATAATTTCACACACATGTTGAGTCTGGGGCTCCACATTTTCAGAAGAATATGGAGACCTTGGAGGAGGTCCAGGGTAGACCAACGGAAATGATTAATGAATTAGAAGTTGGAGTTTATGAAGAAGGTTGTGAGGTCTGATCTCCTGCTATGAGAAAAGTCTGAGTGGTGACTTAATAACACTAGGAGGATAGTAAGCAGCTGTTCTCCATCTTCACTAAGGTTGGATGAAATAAAATCAGATATAAATTGCAACAAGAATATGTTACAAACAGGAACTTCCCAGTATTAGCATTGCTGGATTCCATAACTCCTCAGAATAGGCAGTCTGAGGAGGATGAGAGGATGATTCTTAAAGGCCTGTCTTTTAAAGAGTCTACTTAATCATATGTAGAATAATTATTTGCCTCAAGCAAAAGACATTTGCCTCATTTCTTCTTCCCCATTCTTCACTCTTTGCTTACCTTTTGAAAACACTAATGCCAACCAGCCATGAGTAACAATAACCAGTAACCATAACTAGGGCACTGCTTAACTCTAGTGAGCCCTCTCTCACCCCCAGGAGTGAGTTCCCTGACACCACCGCTGCCTCTGGCCAGGAGAAGCATGCTAATGTTCAACATACTAAACACTATAGCAAACCTAAAGTAGACAAAAATGACATAATTTTCTACCCATGTCTAATTCACAAATGGTCCAGTGTATTAAAATACAACTCATGGCAAAGACTATAAACCCCTAAAAAGGGCAGAGATATGTTTTATTTTACCTGCCTATGTCATATCCCATGGAACACTGTCTGACATGTGGTAGATGCTTCACAAGTCATCAGTTGAATGCATATAATTATGACTCGAGGGAACATGAAATGGATGAAATGAAGCTTGTCAGATGTTTCTAAATGATGCTGTTGCTAGGCAGAAGTGAAGCTTACCCTGCTGCACACCTGTGCTGTGGAGGCATCTCTCTTCACTATGCCAGTGTGATTGCAAGACCAGGTCAAGAGAGCCAGCTGCACATCCTGTCTAGGGTCTTCATCTCAATGATCACTTAACACAGATCAGCATCACAGAAAACTCTTAGCACATGTTCTTAATATGACTTTGTATGAGAAGAACCATAACTATGTTGTTCTAAATTATTTTATATACTTGCTTCATTTTGTCATGAAAATGTAAAATTTAGCAGTAGAAAAACTCTCACTTTAAATTATCACAAAGCCAAAAATATCTGGGCCTCAAAAATAAGGTAACTTTCTTAAATTTGATTCATTGATCCTGACACCCAGAAGCTTCAACTTACTGACATAGCCAAAAAACACCATAGTTATCACTGTTGGCTCTAACTTATCTCTCAAATTTGCACTCTCATATCCTTGGTGACTATGTTTACACATATATTCCAGTGAGTAAGCCATTTTATTCATCATTGTTAATTTTTAAATGTCCTCAAGGAAAATCTGTACTTGTGAGGGTTATAAGTAGATGATTCTCATATATTTATGGAGTTGGCCTCTGCAATTTCATAATGAGTTTTTACACATTTTTTCTTGGATATTTCTAGGTTAAATCAATTTTCTATTTTCTTGCTCTACAAGCCAAATCTGAGTCCTTACATCTTTGGTCTTTTGCTTTTGTCTGTCATTAATAGTTCCACCAGGTCACATAGTTCCTATGACAGGTTTTTACCAATTTGATCACATTTGAGGATGGTATAGAGCTTTTATTTTCTTTTTAAAGACATGGTCTCATGCATCCCAGGCTGGCCTTGAACTCACTATTAGCTGAGGATGACCTTTAACTTCTGATCCTCTTGACTCTACCTCCCAACTGCTAGAATTATAGACATACACAACCATGCTTGGTTTGTGCCATGCTGGGGATTGAACTCGGGGCTTTGTGTATGCTAGGCAAGCACTCTACCAACTCAGTAGCATCCCTAGCCTAGATCTATTCTTAGAAGTACTACCCAATGAACAAGGAAACAATTTTTCCTTAAAGTTTTTTTCAGGACAGGCCTTACTCAACAATTTCCCAAATTGTGAGTGACACAGTTCAAGGCCAAATTCGATCTTTAAGATCACACAGCATGGATTTGAAAATACTTTTGTCATTACATGCATGGAGAAAATTTTCTGTTTATTTATTGTTTCCATGTATTAATTATTTTCTCCAATTTTCAAAAGTGTTTGAGACCAATTTATTTGCTACTGGACATTTTTTTTCAGAGTATGAAGGCAGGAGTCACCAAGAAACTTCAATAAACATAATTAAACACAAAATGCTTAGATAGTGATAACAGAATTGACCTCACCCAATTAAAATTAGTAATAGAAAAAAATATGTCAGAGTCAAATCTGAACCTACTGACTCTGTTCCCACTGGAGTAATAAGAATAAGTTTACACTGCCTTACAAGAGTAGGTAGGAATTCACACTTCTGTGTGATGCTTTTCCTCCTAGAACATTGGGTTAGGACAGTATTAAACCATACACCAAAAGAAAGACGGAGAATCATACAACATTAACTTGTACGCCTCATTGTAGTAACATAAGCAGCTTTTTTTTCAATCTGTCAAGTTTTCCTTCCTTTTAGTGACAGAGAAAATGTTCCTATCATAAACTCAGAATCATTTCTGCCAATGTTTCTATTATATCAGAAATTAGACTTATAGAGGAAGAAAAATGCATCTCCATGTTCTTAGCCTCACCTTTGAGCATAATAAGGAAGTAATATGCGGACACTTAGCAGGCTGAAGTTAAGGAACAGGAGAATTGCAAGTTCAAAACCAGGCTGGAGTGCATAGTGAGACCTCTGTGTGTGGGGGTGGGGGAGGAGGGAGAGATAGAGGGAGAGTAAGGGGGTGCAGGGTAGAAACATAAAAAAAGAGGATCTTTTTGTAAAAAACTTGATCTTAAACCTCCAAAACTCTGTATATATTACCTAAATAAAAATTCTTTAAATTCAGAGTTTTCTGCAAGGTGCTGATGTTTGATTTATCTTGGTTTCTTTGTTCTTCAATATAAGATGAGCTTGTGTGGCAAGTAGACTAAATCTGGTGTCTAGCTGTTTGGGTAACACTATAATCACAAATCAGCACTCAAAAGTGACAAGGAGGTCTAATCACCGGGTTTGTTTGAATGAGCACCTAATCTTTCATTTCTAAGTTATCCTGCTTCTTCTGAGTACTGTGACTTGTCCTCAGCAACAATGCACCACACACTGGGTAGTGAAGGTATAAACATTTATTTATCTGATGTCAGGGGAGAGTAGGACTGAGAGGATTGGCCACAGACCCATCCAATCAGAGTCTCAGAAAGGAGGACGCTTTTTCCTTCAGCAAAAATGCTGACATGGTAATGTGAATCCAGCAGATAAAAGATTTGCCATAGCTCCCAATTAAGCAGTATTGACAATGCTAGTAAAGATTGTGGACATTCACTTTCCAGGGATTGTTCTTTTTTTTTTTTCTTGAAAGAAGTAAATTACACTTGAGTTTCAAAACCTGGCCACTTTCCAACCACAATTACTATTAGAAAATCTATGGTTGGAAAGTAGGCATCAGGTTGGAGCTAACTTAAAGTTATTTTACAGCTCTGTTCCCCTTTAAGGAAATACAAGTTTCTTTTAAATCATAACATAGGCAATTACATTATATTACAGTAACAGAAGATTTGAGTTTTGAGGTGGTCTAAGCCCAGTGAGATGCCCTCCTTTACTGCTCTCTGGTCACTCTGGACATTTTCTCTGCATCACACATTCCACAGCAAACCTCACCATCCATGCTGCAGGGTGGCTTATATTGATCCTGGGCTCCATCAGGTGGACAGAGGTGCAAAGCTAAATGTGTGACTTCTAAGAATATGCATATATTTGAATAACTTGTCTATTTAGTCTAGCAATTTGCAAAGCACCCCCCCCCCAATTCTACATTCTAAGAACTTGCTTTTCTTGAAGGAGAGAAATGAGAAGCAGGAGTGTTTGCAGCTGGACTGTGTGAACTCAGAAACAACACTGTGCCTTGGGTCTCAGCTCCTACTTGTGCAACCCACCAGCAATGAATCCAGAGGCCCTTCAAAGACCTGAAACAGCTAATGTTAGCGACCTCACTTTGTTCACTATCAACTCCGGTTAATTAAACCCACGGTGCAATGAAAGTATATATTCTGTTCACTGGCACATTCTTGATGACCATAGAAAGTCTGGGAAGGGAACTGTTTATAAACCTTTTCCTTTAGCGAAATTAATGTTGAAGTGTTTAAGAACATTCTTTTAGCAATGAGTCTCAGCAATTATTAGGTTAAACCCCTTTGAGGTTACAGAAAAGTACGAGAGAGAGAACGCGCGCGCGCGCGCATATGCACACACACACACACACACTAGCGGGCAGGACTTCCCGCGGTGGACGGCGAGGGGGGAGGGGGGTTGCTTGTGACTGAAACTCATCTTTGCATCTCCTAAGACCCAGTGTTTCCCAAGATGTGACTTCAGATCGTCAGTATGCCAGTTGTTTGGGGTGCTTCTGAAAATGCTAATTCCTGGATCTTGCCTCAGTCATACTAAAGCCCACCTTCAGGAACCTTCTGAGTCACTCAGGTTCTCATTGTGCTTCCAGAAGGGTTCCAGGCTGGGCTCCAGTGCTGTGCTTTTGGTCTAAAGTTTAGTCTGCCCTAAGCTTGCGGATTGGTTGAGCTCATCTAGAGATACTCAGCAGCAAGCAGGAAGCCAGGTGGGCCGTCGAAGTTCATCTAATGGGCAAAGGGGGAAAGCAGTTCTTTGGCCCCTAGCCATATAAATCTTCCCTCAACTACAGGTAAAAGAGAAGCCCAAAGACCGGTCCCGGAGGGTGGGAAAGAGGAGCTGAACGACTCGCCCCGCCCCCATCCGCCCCCTGCCCGTAAACTGTGGCTAAAGCAGATTTAATAGCAAATCCCCATATATCTTTGCCGCCCGGGTTCGTTATAAAAAGCGTTGGCTTGTGTAAGTCTGCCAAGGCTGGCAGTGAAAACATCTGCAATAGCACGCAATGGCCCCCGGAACGGAATTGTTCTTCTAATAAAAGATGTATCGTTTTCAATGCGCTGGATTCTGATTCTGGTAATTCGTGCTCTCGAGTGTCTATTTCGAGGCAGAGGAGGTATCATATGACAGCGCGCGCGTCAGGACGGCGTGGAGCCCTCTCGTGGACTCCCACCCGCTTTCCCATTCACCGGCGAGCGAGCATGAGCCCTCCCCGCTCCTGCCCAGATCCAGTGGAGATCCGCGCTCCAGGGGTGCGAGCATTACCTCCGCCATGCAATTTCCACTATCAATAATTTAACTTCTTTGCTGCAGAATACGAGATACATTGGGCACCAAAGGCTCGTGTCCAACCCCCTGCCCCCATTTCACCTAAGGGAAGGGGGAACATAGTAAGTGTCTGGAGCTTGGGGACCGAAGTCTTCCCCAGAGCAGCTGCCTTGATGGTCACTAGGACAAGTAGTGGCTGAAAAGGTGGGTTTCTATCTTTTCTCTTTCCATTGGGCTCCGTTGCTCTGCTAGCTAGCCTCTGGCTCTAGTGAGGTCTTGTTGTGGCCCCAGCTTCCTGGCAAGAGCAAGTAACTTGATGTAACGTTACCTGAGGTCATTCATGAATAAAAAATGCTGTTATTATCTTGATTGAATTCCTATTAGGCAAAATCGGGAGAGGTCGGGGCGCGAACTCTGGTTAAGCCGGCGTGTTTAAGAGAGCTGTGTAAACCCAGGTCCCTCCCGTCCCCCGACCCCGGGCCCGGGGAAATTTCATTGTGTGCTCTCTTTTCCAAGCTCTGTGATGCGGGAAGGTGTGTCTGTGGTGGGGGGAAATGCACACCCTCTCCCACAGAACTTGGGTGCTGGGGTAGAAGAGAATGGGAGAGTTGCAAACCCAGAGGGAAAGACCTCCTGTGCGCAGCACATTCGCCCTAGCTGGCTCGCGCCCCGGCGCACATCCTCGCGCGCGGGTCACCGGGGTCCTCGACAGCGGGTCTGAGCCGCAGACTTCTCCACCGCGCAGCAGGCAGACGCTAGGCTCCCGGGGCGATGTAATGAGTCCAGGGGAAGTGGAGGACGGGCTATGTGAGGCGTGCAGGGGATCCCCGCGGGTCCCCGGGGCTGAGCCGGGGCAAGGAAAAGGCGCGGCGTCCCCTTTAAGCGGCCGCCCCGAATGGGCATCATTAGTGCGGCGGAGCGGAGGGAGGGGTGGGGGCAGCGCGCTTGGACCAATGGAAGCTCAACCGAAGAGCTAAATAATGTCTGACCCCGGCGCAGAGCTCAGGCTGGAGCTCCGGGTGCCGCTCGCTGTCCCACGCATCTTGGGGTGCCTGGGACTCCCCGGCCGGAGGAAGAAGCCGCCCCGGCGCGCCCCCCGCCTCCTCCCGGGGAAGCTTTGATGAGACCCGGGGACTGTGGCTGCCGCCGCTGCTGTGGGGCTGGCGGGAGACGGCTCCGCGACGGGGACCGGGAAGGGGCGCAGGGGCCACCGGTGGGACGACGATGTGACTCCGCTGCCCGGAATCCCAGAGCTTTGTGTGGACCCCGAGGTAGGCGACAGCCCGGCGTGGGGCTGAGCGCGGGAGCCGCGCATTCCCCAGGGAAAGTTAGCAGGGGACCAAGAAGTTGTGGGACGGCAGAACTCCGTCTTCCCGTCCGTCCGGGAGAACCGAGGGGCTGGAGTGCCCCCCGGGAGCGTGGTCCTCCCGTCTCAAGGGCGGCTCGGGGGTGGGAGTTGGAGACAGCTGGTACTCTCGGGGAACGGGGTCCCCAGGTCCCTGGAATGGGAGAGAAAAAGCCAATTGAAGAGGCCAAGTTTCGCCATGGGAGCTCGAGGCATCACGGGAACCCCGAAGCCCTCGCGCAGACCAGGGGTCGTGAGAAAGATGCAGGACACCAGCTGTCCGTGGCCTTGACTGCGGCGGGCGCGAGCTGGGATGGGAGAGCGTTTCACCAACTGGGCGCGCTCCGCCCCGGGTACGGGGCTAGGATGGGGGCGTGGGTCTTTGCGTCCTCCGCTTGCATCTCCTTCCCCGTGTATCAGACACACACTGTCACCTGCTCCCAAGTGGTACCAAAGGGGACTTATAACCGCTCCAAGGCCAGCGTAAACCGGAGAAACCTGGGGGCAGTCCTGTTGGGACCAAAGGGTCTGCGAGCCTCCCGGACCGGCTCTACCCCCACCTCCGCCTTGCCGCGCGCCTCCCTCCGAGCCTCTGGTGGAAGGAAAAGTTTTGACTATCCCGGAGTAGGTGGGGTGTGTATGGAGGATGGACCGACTGGCTTTGGTTTCTGGAGATGCTGAGCCGGAAGGAGAAATAGATGAGTGAGCTGAGCCTGGGAAGTTTGGGGGGCTTTGTGAAGAACTGGAAATTACAGACTAGGGGATCCCCAAGGGTTAAACAGCCACAGGCTGCGGAGGTGAATTGATGTCTCAGTCCCAGCGGCTTGGGTGTTGTGGGTGGAGCCTGGACGTAAGACTCGGGTGTGTGGTGGTGGTGGAGGTGGGAAGCCGAACGGGAGGAGTGAGTGAAAGAGGAGGGGGAGAAGATGAAGAGGGGGATGGGAGGAGAACTGGAGCCGGGAGGACCAGAGGAGCGGCTCTAAGGAAGGTAGAGCGCGCCCTCTGCTGGACACGATGCGAAGAGCGGCTGCTGGGGCCTGAGGCCAGGGGGTTGGGAAGTGGGAAGGGATAGATGTTGCAGGATCCTTTGGGAGGCTCCTAGGAAGGACTGTTGAATGGTGCTTCTGACCTGCTTCCTGAGGCGTGTGGCTGGTCGTGAATTGGAGCTTGACGCGTTTCTTTGGCTCCGATGCAAAAGGCTTTTCTCGCGCTTGGGATGGGATGCTTTGAACAACCACTGTTGGTGAAGAGCTAGGACTTCCTGGATCTCATTTTAGGGTCCTCCCTGTATCTTGTAATATGGGCTCCTCCTTATGAAGGACTGGCTTTGATCAAAAGCAAAGCAAAGTGAAGCACGTGACTGTTTATTAAGCCTTCTAGTTATCTTTTAAAGCAGAGAAGCATACAAGTGGAATGGGGGATTTGTTAACTGCGTATGAAAGGTGCCATGCTATTAAGCCCCTTCCCAATCCCAACTGGCTCAACTTTTTGAAAACATCTCCGTCTCCTAATTTTTATTAAAAATCGCTTTATACATTTGTCATAAGATCAAGAGCCATTTTGATTTTATAATTCGATTTTTCACATTTTATTTACGGATTTAATTCATCTACACATCTGAGCGTTCAGTGTTCATTAGGTTGAAGATATTCTCATTATGTCATGAGCGTTTTAATCTCCTACACATAGTAGATCACAGAAAGTGTTGAAATGACACTAGGAAGTTTTGGCCCGGAGAACAGCACTTCTTTAAAACAATCACTCCTAGTCCCTGAGTTTGCATGAGACTTCTTTTTTAAAGTTACATCTGAACTAGCAGCAGAGGTAACAGAAAGGAAAGAGACACTTGTTGAAATGTTACCATAATCTTTCCTGGAATTTGAAAAATGTTGGTTACCATTACTGGGATTCCAGGACTATAAAGTTGTTATCTTTTTTTTTCTACCTTATTTTTTTAAGATGGGTTAAATGTTGGTAAATATTACTAGCATTATGACCCAGAAAGCATAATGTGTATAGAACTATTTTAATATTAAAACATTTTTCTATTTGTAAATGATATAGGCAGAAAGAAATTATTCCCAGACAAACAAGACTTACGTACATGTTTTGAAGCATTAAGACATTTCAGATACACTTAGACATCACATTTTTTTAGAAAACAAAATAACAGTAATTTTTCACATA
This sequence comes from Orientallactaga sibirica, assembly GCA_036365145.1. Taxonomy (NCBI): domain Eukaryota; kingdom Metazoa; phylum Chordata; class Mammalia; order Rodentia; family Dipodidae; genus Orientallactaga; species Orientallactaga sibirica. Next base: position 51,360,582 of record JAEOAD010000006.1, read on the forward strand.
CTTTTGGAGCCTTTCATAAACCCATTCAGGGCTGAGTTAGTAAGTAGAAATCCTGTTTATTTAAGGGGATATTTAAGGCTATTTAAAAAGATAGGCAACTTTTTAATGTATCTAGATAAAGGATTTAGGGAATCTATTTTAGGAAGTTCTTCCTAAATGTAACTTTTATTTGCAAACAAAAGGAATCTAGAAAGGGATCATTTGCCTAGAGTGCATTCACTTATGCTATGTAAATTTATTGCTTAAATTTCATACTGGCCAAAGTAAAGAGGGAGCCATGGGTGTTTGTTGCTAGTTCATTTTGATTCACCAGGAGGGAGAAATCGTGTAAACATGAATGAAAATTTCTAAAATGTTGGCTTGGAAGCCATCGAATTTCCTGTTTAAATGGGGCACTGTTAGAATGTAAGCTATACTTTGCTTCCTGAAATCTTTTAAGAGTCTCAGCTTTTTAATAGTCAAAATGTAGATGATTGAGAATCTCATTTCTTCCAAATATAAATAGCTCTGATTCATAGCTCAGCACATTGAACAGGCTGAACACACCCACCTGATGGTATAGCAAAGAGCTGGTTTTCAATGTTTACATTTTTTTATTTATCTTTTTATCTTTTGAAACCTTCTGTAAATCAATCTCTTCCTCCCTCCCTCCTCCCAACTCCTCCCCACACACACACATTAACACAGTCAGCAGCTTTGGTTCTCACAGACTTCACCTTCTAAGCATGAAGAAAGTCAAAGTGAGGATGTACACAATGTGAAGCCATATACAAGTGGTTCATTAACAATTTACGATTTAGGAATTTAAATTCCAGAATAGAGCAAAGAGCACATTTGGACTTCCTGAATGCAAACAGAGTGTGGACAATCACTAATCCCAGAGTCTTTTGAAAGGTACTCCAATTTCAGAAGTACATAGAACTGATTTTATTGTAATGTTTAAAACATTCCCTTGTGTGAAAGGTTTGGGTTTGTGTGAGGGGCTCTTCCCGCTCAGTGCAAGTGAATATATCCCTCTAATAGGGTAATTGCTCACTTGCCTCAACTTGTTTTCAAACAATTGCTATGGAGCACTGGGTTTCCACTAATTGCAAAATTGCTGCCTAATTGAAGGACTCTCAGCCATCTAGAACAGCCATTCAACCACTGGCAGGCTCTGTGATCTCAAGCTGTGAGTTGCATTTTAACAAGGAATCAGAAGAGAATTTTGCAGAATTTTAGGATTAAAATATTGGCTGTTGTTCAATGGAGGAAGAAATCATCTGAATGAGAACCACACTAAGCTACATAGTGATAACTTTTTCTTTATTAGAATGAATAATATTCACAGATGAGCTTTAGAAGTGAATGGACAAAGTTATTCTTCCCCCGCTTACTTGTCTAGTGTGGAGCAATACATGGTATTGACAAATGAAATCCATGTGGCATTTGCATGGGGGGGAGCGTGGGGAGTAACTCTTGGGAACTCTAGGAAGGTTTTGGTGCTTTTAGCTTAGGCACGTGTATCCTGAAAATCCCCTTAAACTTCCGCTTATGGCATAGAATTATTTAATTTGAAATAATGTTATATTACAGTGAATCACTGTATTTCCATAATATTTATATTAAAAACCTAGGCAAAGTATGGACCCAAGTATTGAATATATGCAATCACTATAGACATGCCAAATAATAGAACTCAATAATATGTTGACATTGAAAATCTGTTTAGGGAGAAGGAGTAGCATGTTTTCCAAATGGGGACGGAACATGCTGTCTTTACTGTAAGACATGAGTATTTGATATATAAAGTGTATGGGAACTTTAATTTACATGTAAAAGTTCAAATGCAAACTCTGAGACACTATTGGAAACAAATTTGACCAAATATACTGGCTGGCTAAAGAAGTAGCTGTTGACCTATGGTTTCATTTATACATTGCCTGAAGTTGGAGGATGGATTGCATTAGGTGAGTTAGGAGGCAGGATATGGGATGGGAGAGTGATTGGGGGCAGCAACATAAATTTACAAGCTTCAGTGACAGCCATAATAAAGTAAAAATTTATTTCTAAAGAGCCCGAAGAGTAACAAATCATATGTAGTTTTCCCCAAAGGTTCACTTGAAAGAACTTTTCATTGGTTGTCATGGTATGTAATGTCCTGATTTTGAAAGCTTGCAGAACTTAGTAGCTTTTACATGGGCTTTCATCTTAGTTCTTTTGGTCTGACTGAAATTTTATGACGACCTTCTGTGTTTTTGATATGCCTCTGCATTTGTGGAGGGAGGAGGGCAGGCAAAAAAGGCTTCCATAATTCTAATGTAACCAGTAAATGTAAGAATCAAATGATTCAAACAAGACCACTATACTTCAAATTTGCTTTTTGAAAACATACAAAGGCTTAATTACTAGTGTATGAGATTAATTAAGGTGTATGAGATTAAGATGCATATAACAGAAATGCAGAAGAAGCTTTGAATTAATTTAAGCAATTCATCAAAAATTGAAGTAATAGTGCCACCTAGAGAACAAAATCAGCCAACCTGGTTCCATAAAAACTATCTTCCAAGGCTACAGTTTCCAGGATTTCCTTGCCAGTTTAAGCAGATTTGGTGTGCATAGAAGATGGGATAGAAGGATACGTTTGGGGTTGTAGGTGAATCTTCAAATAAACAGATCCACAATTGAGCACATACATTCAGTTCTATTAGTCTTTTAATGTAGACTTGGTGCCACAAATCAAGGGCTGGCCTTCTTAATATTTAGTATTTTTAAGCGTATTACTGTAGCACTGAGAACAAAGGTTCTGGTTTTACTCATTTGCCACAGGCAGTTCATTACACTCTCTGAGATATAATCACACCAAATGAGTGGAGTAGAACGACTTTAAAGAATGTCTTTCATCTCTGATCTAATTTTAACTTTAATGATTTGAGATTTAAGAATAAAATAGAAGGTAATATAGATTCTAAAACAGAAATTAACAAGATTCTAAATACCAAGATAAGGAAGAAAAGAGAAGTGGAATATGATAAGGATCACCTCAACCTTGAAGCTGTTAAAGATATACACCTGAGCTAGTATCAAAAAAGAGTAATGATGGGCTGGAGGGATGGCTTAGCAGTTAAGGCATTTGCCTGCAAAGCCAAAGGACCCAGGTTCGATTTCCCAGGACCCAAGTTAGCCAGATATACAAGGGGGTACATGTGTCTGGAGTTCGTTTGCAGTGGCTGAGGCCCTGGTGCACCCATTCTCTCTCTCCCCCTCTTTCTCTGTCAAATAAATAAATAAATAAACAAATAAATAAATAAATAAATAAAATATTTTTTTTAAAAAAGAGTAATGAGCCCATGGTGGTGCATGTCCTTAGAAGTAGGAGGATTGCCCTGAGTTCAAGGCCACCCTGAGACTACACAGTGAATTCCAGGTCAGCCTGGGCTAAAGTGAGACGCTACCTCAAAAATCCAAAAAGAAAAAGAGTAATGGAGCTGGACGCCAATGATTATAAGTTCAGTCAAATTTTCTCACTGACAGAGTCTGTACTTCATTTACATCTGTGTATTCCCACAGTAGCACACATGGGCTGGTGGCAAAGGAGTCACATTGCTAAAAGTTGTTAAAGGAATAAGAGAGTCATTAACAGTTGCTTTATATTTTGACTAGTTGCCTAGACAATGAAGGAATTTAATGGCTCTAGAAAAAGTGTTTATTTGTTTTGCTGGTAGAATGACAGGAATTAGAGGAAATATGTTTAATAATACCCATTTCCCCTGTACCTATTCTAAAAGTAATTTTGTTTTAAATTTTCTCATACATAATTTGATTCACTCATGAAATTATGTTTGGAACATTTGAAATGTTAAAGTTATTTAGATAGCAACTATAAATTTACGGGTGGATTTATTTTAAATGTCTTCATATTTTTGGATGCCAGTTGGAGATGCCAGTTTCTATGTGTTTCAGGGACTGAAATATAGTGTATATTAAATTTGTGCCAGTTTCTGCTAGGCACAAAACAAATAGCCTGTCCAAAGAAAGCCATTGTACTGTATACACTTTCTAGCATCCATAGAAGCAACCACATGCTAAAAACTGTCCTATTAAGAAAAAGACGAAGAAGAAGAAGAAATCCTCTCCAACGAGAGGAATGTGAAGAGTAAAAAAGATGCTCACTCAGGAAAGTTGTTGCCACATGGCACTTAGTCCCATCAGTGTGGGACTTGGAACTTCCATGTCAGCAGCTGCATTTTCTCCAGCCTCCTGCCTTTAAAACCTGAAACTAGGCCCAAATGGAAATCAGTTTCTCTATCCTTTCACATGTTCACTTATTTCATGAATGTGTTTTTGAATACAGACAACATTCCTTTTCATGATGTAGAATCTCAAGATGGAGAAACCTACAGCCATGATGCTGGAGGGAGACGCTTGGCTGAGTCCCAGGCTACATTCCTAGACCACATTCTCCAAGGTGTTCTCTGTTATGCAACACTGGGGAAGTACACCCAGCATGAAGTGGTGGCTGGTGATGTGTCTGCCGGCACAGACGATAGACTTATCATATCGAATCAGAAAGCCAACAGGGATTGCAGACATTCTGCTGAATGAGAGAAGCTAGGTCATTTGCATTTACTTCAACGTAAAATACTGTTATGAAGTTTCTAAAAAGCCAGTGGCATGAAAACAGGTTATAGCAGGGAATTGGTGATATTGGCATAGGGCATGGTTTATCAGCAGCTTGCAGAAAGAAGACCGAGATGTTTTAAATGTTACAGTGGTATAACCAGGGACTGGCTGCTTATATAGCTACTGAAACTTTGTGCTTGGCTAGTAGAACACAACACACAAATGAAGATGTCCTCCTCTACTTGTGAATCCAGGAGGTGATGTTACTTCACTCTAGTCTCAGTGCGGATTTATCTGTGGTGTTCCTAGATCATGCAACATGTCAGTGTAAGTGGACTATAATGTGACATCAACTCAGAAATATTTGCCTTATCATGCAAAGAAACAGACTTCCATATAATTCTTTTGTGTGAACAAAAAGCACCCCACATGATTAGTATATGGAAGTAGTTCCTACTTTCCTTGTAACACCAAACCCATACCCATTTCCTAGCCTTTTCTCTCTTGAATAGGCCAGTCAGAATAAAACTGTGAGAGATTACATTTTTTCCTGTTCTTTGAGACAAAATCAAGACAAATACCTGTCTAATAACCTCTAATATTGGTGTTATCAATATTAAAAAATGTTACAGAGCAGTTTTCTCCTAACAAAATCTTATATGAAACCCCAGAACACAAGAGGAAAATAAGCAATGCTGGTCTAGTAAGAGCACAGGTAGGAACATCCTGTCTTTGCCTGCTTGACCTTAACCTTTGCAAGAGACTTCTTGATGTTCTACTTTGTACAATCCCATTGGAAAATGCATCATTCTTCATAAGAAGTCATCAGATAGCAGTATATAGCAAAGTGACTGGAACCATTCTTCTTTCTCATGAAGGTAACACCAATGGCTCTCTTGCCTGTTCTTGGGGCCTCTTTTTTGCAGTGATGATTGAATACATCTCCTTAATGAGTGTTTCCAGAAAATCGTAGCCTGAAAAGTAGATACATCTTTACAAGTGTGAAAATTACCCAATTTATAACTTTTGGAAGTCATGATGTATAAAGGTTGAGAAGCAACTGCTAAACATTTTATTGATTATGAAAATGTGTTAGCAATAATGTTTATTTTAAAATGCTTTCCTTATAATAGTAGATTCCTTTTTTTCCCCAACCTCCTGGAAGTTGAACTCAGGTCCTTGTGCACAATAAGCAAGGATTCTGCTGCTGAGTTGCACTACCACGCCTAGCTTATTCTTCTTCTGGTCATCACATCTCTGATAATGACTTCCTTAAAATGTGGCAGCATTGATTATCCCAGAGCTTCTAGTTGGTTTTCACAGCCATCATCTCCATCCATCAGTGCTCCAAGCCTGTGATGACTTGCTCTGGTGAAGTGCTCTCTGCAGGCATTGGTGCCAGGACCAAACTTCAGTCCTGAATGGTTTATTGTCACTAAGATGCTTACATGATTTCATTGGTTAAAATCACATGCAGATCGGATTCCATATAATCCTTGCTCAAATGAAAATTTTTCCATACTCTAAAAAAGAAGCAATTTGTATATGTCATTTCATTTAATACTACAATTAGCCCTGAAAAAAATACTGGATAAAATGAAGCAAAATCAGCAGAAAACTGGGTTTGGTTACATTTATATTTGAAAGTTCCACCAGTCAGATAACACTTGGCCATGTTTTTACATGCCTCCATTATGGGTGATTCTGACATAAATCATTAATTTTTAAAATACATAGTAAAATAAAAAGATTGGACAGACTTTATTTCTACATAAAAGAAGAAGACCCTAAAGTTCAGAAGCGCTACATAGAGATCCAGAATTGAGGTTGTAGAACCAGAAGTAAGACTGTGGCCCAGTGACTTCCTATCTACATCTATGACTTGTGGTATTCAAGTAAGAAACCATACCATGCATTTGTTTGAGGGCCTGGAGCCAGAGCCCACTGGCCATTATCACCCTAGTCTAACAGCTGCTGTTCACTTATTCAGAGACCCAACACCCTTACACATTCAAATGAGAACATGGTGATGGGAAGATAAAAGACATTTATTTTAAGAAACATTTAAATTTAGGTTATTTCTTCTTTGTAAAGCAAAAAGAGGGAAACATATATGGAATTTGTGATATGTTGTTGCTTGAAGTTAATGATTCTTTTCTTTCTTTATTTGTTCTTTAACAACATCAAACACACATACCCTCTCCAACTGAATCATTTCTTCTCCCCCTCTTCTCCTGGGCTAGTGGATGGTCATTGAGGGGAATGACTCCCAACACCCCAGCAACCATGAACAACTAATAGCTCTTCAGGGATAGGTGGGGACTCATACGTCCCTCCCCTATCCATGACAGACTCCTGACTGGGCCTATTTTGTGCAGGTAACCACTGCTGCTGTGAGTTTATGAGTGCAATGCCATGTCACATTCGAAGACAGAGGTCCACAGCACTCCTCCCTGTCACCAGCTCTTTCTAACCCTAATTGTATTTGGAGGTACAAATAGAATAGAACATGTGGAGCTCTTGTTCTTGAACTCAATGGTCATCAGAAATTCCTTTGAAAAAATCTAAAACATAAATATGAGGTCCTAGACTCCAAGAATGTGTTGTGTTTTGAAACCTACACAGATGGCTTTGCAGTACAGACAACTTTGAGAACTGCTGATATAAACTGAATATCCTGTAATTTCAAGAGACACACCACTTACTTCATTGTCCAAATACTTGGATTAGAACATGGCTCGAAGGAATTTGTAGCTTTGCAAATAATCAGATGCCCAGAGGCCCTGACATGGGAGGCCTATTGAAGATTCCTCTGACTTGAAAGGCATTTCCTATCAGAGAACTTGCATATGAAAGCTGAAGAGCCCATTAATATTTTTAACCTGAGGATGGGGTTTGATTCTAGCAAAATAATGGGAGGGACTGAGAGTAACAATACATGTAAAATGTTTAGAACAGTATTTGCCACTCCCACGGTTTTTTAAAAAAAATATTTAATTTTTATTTATTTATTTGACAGAGAAAGAGGGCAAAAGAGAGAGAGAGGGGGAGATATAGAGAGAGAATGGGCATGCCAGGGCTTCTAGCCATTGTAAAACGAACTCCAGACGCATGTGCCCCCTTGTGTATCTGGCTAATGTAGGTCCTGGAGAATCAAACCTGGGTCCTTTGACTTTGCAGACAAACACCTTAACTGCTAAGCCATCCTTCAAGCCCTCCCATGTTTTTTTTTTTAATCAACAGCTTCTATACTTACAGATAATAAACCATGATATTTCCCTACCCTCCCCCCATTCCCCTTCAGAACTCCACTCTCCATCATAACTTCCCTCTCTCCATTAGTCTTTCTTTTAATTTGATGTCATCATCTTTTTCTTCTATTATGAGGGTCTTGCGAAAGTATTGCTAGGCACTGCAAGGTCATGGATATCAAGGCCAATTTCTGTCTGGACAGTTGCATTGTAAGGAGTGGTAACCTTCCTTTGGCCCTTACATTCTTTCTGCCCCTGCTTCCGCAATGGACCCTGAGCCTTGGAAGGTATGACAGAGATGTTTCCATGCTGGACACTCCTCCATCCCTTCTTCTCAGCACTATGGTTTTTTATTAGCACCTTTTAACTCCAAAAGAATGCTTTTTTGATAACTTATTTTCAAGAGTAAATGCTTCATTAGCATGTGCTAGTCTAATTTATTTCTAATTTATTTTTTCCTTTTTCTTTTTATTCATCTAAGTAATACCTGTTCCTCAAGGCCCAGCTGGAATTCTGTTTCAGGTAGAAAGACCCCTGCCCACAATAAGCATGCCCTATCTGAGTTGTTTTCTATATCTCCCAAAACAGTGGTTAATTTCCTAACCACGAAATCATGATTGAGCATCAGTGTCAGAATCTGTGGCTAGGCACTTTGGGCATAATATCTTCATCTAGGGAAGATGACCTGGAATGTCTCAGGATAGTCCATTGACTTCTTTGAAACATTCCCAAATAGAAATTTCAAGTTTGGAACATGTGTTCCTGGAGCTAATGATTAAATTTAATTCCAAACATACCTTGTACTTGCTCTTTGATCTTGGAAAAGTAACATAAGTTCTCTGGGCCTACAACAATGTTGAAGGAAATCCTTTTCCCCATCCTACATTTCCTCAAAATGGCTGGCTTCTGTCTGAGGAAGACCCATCACTATTACTCCATAATCAGATTCACCTAATTGATAAGACCCATTAACCGGAAGTCCCAGAGTGCATGGTACCAGTTAGATCCTGTTGGAACCAAGAACCAGGCACTTTATACAGGGACCCTCCCTAATCAAAATAGAAAAGAAGATTTAATTTGTTTTTTCTGGGCTTCAAGTAGCTGGTTTCCTCTCCAGCATCTGGATAACAGGACCAAGTTAAGAGGCACTGCCAGCGAACTGCAAGTTAGAGCACTTCGTGTCATTATTTCCAGCCCCTGGAATGTTTCACTTCAGTAAGGTGAGGAAAGCAACGCTTGGGTTTCCGTGATTAGTTTAACATCACGGGACAGCTTTGACCATCCATTTAATGGGAAGTCTGCTTACCAGATGACTATACATGCAGAGATGAGAAGGACTTTGGAGAGGAGAAGTGCTTTTTTAAAGAGTGGTTTTTCATTCAGTTTCTAACTTTGGTGTAAATGCTCCTCAGGGAACATTCTTAGAAGTGTTTGAAGTTTACATCTGATTTTGGAGATAAGTTGGAGGCCACCTGTGTGTGGCAGGCAACAAGTATACTGATCACAGAGTAACGGCTATCCATTTGGGTCATTTATTCGACAAAAATCTCATGTTTATATTCAATTCTATATTTTCCACTTGCTCTCATACCTGTCTCCCCAGTTCTTCTGCTATACTTCACAGAATTTGTAACATATCCAACTGTAGATGACCACATATGTAGTCATTTAACCACATGTCCTACTCTTGATGTCTCTCTTTGTCAGCCTCTTCTTGCTTTCTGCTTGTGTTTAGATTCCATCTTCTGGAAGGTTTCTTCCCTTCCCACTATTGCAACATCTCAGAACTTTGGGAAGTGTCCCCCATGCTCTTTCTCTGTGGGACCACGGTCTCCTCTCAACCTTGCACTGTTCTTGCCTGGTTCTTGGTTCCAGCAGGATCTAACTGGCACCATGCACTCTGGGACTTCCAGTTAATGGGTCTTATCAATTAGGTGAATCTGATTATGGAGTAATAGTGATGGGTGTGGGTAGGGTCTTCCTTAGACAGAAGCCCCATAACCATTGTGGAGTTCATAGGTCACAAAACCCTTTCCCATATGCCATTGATTCTTTGAGTGATGCTATGAGTCAGAGTAACTATTCTTATTCTCATATCACAAAGGTGAAGCAGCAGTACCCTTAAATTTGCCTCCTCATGAATTTAGCCAGTTTGCTGGTACAAATGGTCCACTATACATTTCATGGGATTAACTTTATATAAAGTGAGAGAAGAAGGTTCAAAATTCAGGGAATGACATTATATTTAAGAGTCCTATCTTGTACTATAGTTGGAAACTGAGCTATTTCTATTATCTACCCAGCTTTGAAAATTATATATATAGCAAACTTCTGAGAAAATAGTCTTTTACTTTGTCCCCAGTTTGCAATAGGATTACTGCACAGTTCTAACATATATAAATGTTGCACTGTGCACTAGCATCTTCACATTGTTATTAGCAGTAGAGTTGCTATATCTGCAGGAATGCTCACTTATAATTGTGATAGGTTTTCCCTAATTGTTCTCCCAAGGGCTACAATTGTTTGTACTTCTACCAACAGCATATGAGAATATCTGTCTCTCCATAGACTCACAAACACTGTGTGAGGTGAGATGAGAAATGGGAGGCAAACTTCTAAGGAAACACTCATTTACTTTGTTCCCCATTTGCAGTAAGATTACTGCACAATTCCAATGGAAATGCTACCTCACTGTGGACATGGGCTCATGCCAGCTCTAGTGACACAAATGGAATGGACCCACGTTGCCACTTGCAGAATTTCCTGTAATGGAAAGTTGAGCATGCATTCATTATTCACCTAACTAACAAGGCTGGCTCTAAAGAGCTTGAGTGTTTACTGGAACAGAAAAGAAAATTTCCCCACCACAATGTGCTGGACTCACCTGGAAGTGCTCTTTTCTGTTATTATTTCCAGGACTGAGTTTAAGATGTACACCTGAAGGCACAGAGAAGTCTTGCATTAGAACTTTTATACCCAAGGGATGCTCTTTTGAGCAATGATTCTACACTTCCCCCAAGGCTTGTAATTAAATAATTAGTCTTTTATAAGATAAACTAAAAAGCCAGGATACAATATAAGCAGCAAATTATGATGCAGCATTGCTAGACTTCCTCCCTGATGTTGACAGGCAGTTTCTGGCATTATGCAAATAGAAAATACTAAGAAAAGCTCAATTTATGACCTGGATTACACATCCACATTGTGAACAGCATATAACCCAGGTTATCTTCCTGTAATTCTTTATTATTCTAATTGGATTGATTCTTAATCTCATTTTTATCTGGGGATAGTGTACATTATTTAGAAAATTCCACTGCATAGAAAAGTATGGCAAGTAGAGTTTGGCAAAGTGGTGATTTAATCCGAATAGACTTTTGTTTGATTTTTAAAGTATTTTTATTTATTTATGAGAGACAGGGGAAGGGATAAAGGGAGGATGGGTATTCTAGGACCTCTTGCTGCTGCAAATGAGCTCCAGACACATGCACCACTTTGTGCATCTGGTTTTACGTGGGTACTGGGGAAATCAAACCTGGGCAACAAGCTTTGCAAGCCATCTCCCCAGCCTAGACTTTTATTTTATGAGATAGGTCATCACTCTTTTTACCCCTGGCTGGTCTGAAGCTTGCTATGTAGCTCAGCCTGGCCTTGGATTTGTGGACAATCCTCTTGCCTCTGACTTCCCATTGCTTTTATTATAGGTGTGAGCCATCATGCCTGTCCAAAGGGAGTTTTTAAATGGAATTTTTGACAGGGACACTTCAAAAGGGGAAACCACTTTTCTTCCCTGTATGGAAAAGTCACACTTGAAAAGTTGCAATAATGAAATTACCTGGCCCTCACAAGAGATCTTTTCTGGACATAAAGATAGACTGCCAGAGCTAGCTGACATACCACTGATGAGCACACACTTCACTTTACTTACTCACACTTGTGATGGCTATCCCAACAGGCATTTCCAGTTTTGTTCTCAGGATCCTTGCAGATGCTTCTCTGAAAGTCTGCTCTGCCCCCAAAGCTGATGATGATCACAATGAAGGTGTTCTCTCCTTTGTGCATTCACCATCTATATATTTTGCATCAGCTCAACATGGCTGTGAGGTCCTCTTACCTTTGTCAATTGTCCAAGTGCCTCTAAATGCCAGTTGGATGACAGTTGACCTATTCTAGGTTCTTTACTCCTTGGCCTGTTTTAACTTCGTTGTTCTTGGCAGTCTCTGACAGAGCTGCTTACTCCCTCAACATAGAATACCAGGGGTCTAGTCATGAAGGTGATTATGTTTGGGTGTTACAAAGAAAGATTTTATGTCATGGTTATATATTTAAAAGGCACTTTGCACTTGGGTCTTGATTAAAATCATTCTTACTACTATTGAGTTACCAGTGGGTTATTTGGTAGCAGGGGTTACTGGTCTAAATTGCACATGATTCTGTTCCAATGCCCAAAGACATTTTGGGGAAAAATATGTTCTGACATCTCCAACAAATTACCTGCATACATCATTTTGACACCCTGCCCTGTTAAGTAAACATATATGGTTGGTTGGTATCTTGAGGAAATAATTCCATGTTAGGGACAGGGTAGTAACAAAGAAACATACAGGTTATATTCAACATCTGTGTAATTTGTCTTTAAAAATTTGCACATCAGAAATTATCATGTGGAGCTTTGCTAAAATACATAAGAACCTGGCACACAGGGTCTGCAGGATATCTTGTCCCAGAATACCTCCTTCATAATTGATGACATCATATCCATATCTGACCCCATATGGAAGGAGGCACCATGGCCCTGATTCAAATTTCATCTTTATTAAGCTGATTACATGGTTTTAGTCAATTTGCTCGACCCCTCTGTACCTTAGAAGCTTCAGCTGTCAGTGTCAGTCAGATTATATACCTCACCGTTAATGACTATTGGCTATTTGAGGGGCCATTTTTTGAAATATTTGTTTATTTTTATTCATTTATTTGAGAACAACAGAGAAAGGGGGGGAGAGAGAATGGGCACACCAGGGCTTCCAGCCACTGCAAATGAACTCCAGATGCATGTGCCACCTTGTGCATCAGGCTTACATGGGTACTGGGGAACTGAACCTTGAACTATGGTCCTTAGGCTTCACAAGCAAGCACTTAACCACTAAGCCATCTCTCCAGCCTGGGGGGCATTTTTAATACAGAAAGAAACTTCTTGTTATTATTTGCCATTTATATTGCTGCCCAGGACATCTTCCACTCACAGCACTGCTGCCATCAATAGTGTTTTAGTTATAAATGCTATGTAGAAATCCAGTCTTCATCCCATTGCTTGGATCACATGTATCAACATTTGAGTTTGCCTGTCACCTATACAAATCAATGTTCAGTGAAGAGAGATAGGATCAGTCCTCATACTCATGCTACTAGAAATTTAAATGGATACTGGCTTAAATGGATATTTTTCTGACCATCCATGCAAATCTTTTTTCATCTGAGATATACATAAACTTCCCTTACTATATTATTCAGATAAACAGTAACACTTGGAAGCATTGAGAATGGGATAGGGCAATGGGCAGGAAAACATATTTCGTTTTCCTTCTGTATTAAGCTGCAAATAATGAATGCTTTCCTATGCGTCACAGTAAGCAATTAAAAGAAATTATAGAGTTAGATGCAAGCATAACCCGAAGGACAACTGAATGTGTGGAACCACCAGTTTTCCCCGTGTGCACTGGTTAATCTTTGTTAATGCTCAGAACATTGAGTTTCTACAGAAAGGTTGCATGTCCACACATGTTTAAGCATCTACCCACACACTCCTGTATGGTATGACTGTGCATCCCAGGAGAAAAGCTGTGGTGTGTGCCTCTGAGCTTCAGTGGAATGGAACAAACCGATTCCTGAAAATGGTCTCATAAAGGTGAGCAACAGGGAGCTCATTACCTTCTCTTGCTAATTTTATCCTTCCCCCAGGATGTCATGATTGGAGTTTGAAAAGGAATGTTATTTTATTTTATCTACAAGAGCAACTTATCTTCCCTATTTCTTCCCCCTCTTATCTTTACCTCTCTTGTTTTTATAATGTTAATGCCCTATGTACTTCAGAAGATAGGGTCTAACCAAAAAGTTCCCTTCTTTAGATAGAATTTAGCCATGTCATTTTAGTCCTTCTGAATTTATGCTGCTCAAACCTACTAGTTTGGTTCTAAGATGGATTTAATTATGTACAAATATTCTTTCAATAATGAAAATTGCTCTGAAAACTAATAAACTACAAGAATACATTGGCTATGGAAAATTTCAGGAGCACCATCTGTGTTAAAGCTGGGAAGGGCATGCATTACCACAGCTCTGGGGTCCATTAGCATGTGGTTATGTGGCAGAGTGTCTGGTAAGGTGTTACCTCTCAGCAGTCAGAACCTCCATAGCATCTCATGGACAGAACTTGATATGTCCAGCAGGGTTCTATAAATGAAAGTTGATTAAAATATCTAATTCTAGAGACAGAAAGAGAAATAAGACAGACTGTCTTAACTTTCTTTTTCTCTCTTTGTTGTTTTAAATTTTTGATGATTCTGAAATGTTTCCAATCAACATATAATGGAAAACAACACAGCTTAAAGGGGGATTCCCTTTATCCTCAGATCTGAGAGTTACCACATGTTCTCCCTGTAGGGACAAAGAGTGCAACTACATCGTTCTTGCAGTTTTTTTTATACAGCACATTTATTCTCAGAGGTAAGAAGATAGCACCTTGCTTTACTCTTACAACATGCCCTGATAGTAGGTGTGCCTTGTGTGTAGTTTGGAAGAGGCTGTGTTGATGTCTATAATTTTCAACCTGCTGTTGAAGGTAAAACTCAACAATCCTTGAAATGTCCACCTGGGAAAATAAGACTCAATGTCCCCTTTGTAAATGATATGCCACAATACTGTCATGGTTTCTTATGCTAGTCATCACTGACTTATGGACAGATAAACTTGGTGACTTATTGGTCACCTTGCAGTCTTTTACAAAAAGCCTCAATGTTCGAGCATTCTTCACTTCTGTTTACAAAGCTGCTTCAGCAAATCCCTCATATTTTTATTCAACTTTAAAATTTTAAACATTTCTTTATTTTTAACCTTCTAAATACCACTTAGGATACTATAGTCTTGAAACAAATGATATAAATTATTTGATAACAACTGAAAAATTGGATTACCTGCTGAGCATTTGCTGTAGAGACAGATGTGGACTGGAGGAGGGTTTCTTGTCTTTGATACATACACTTCTATATCTTAAGTTTTTGTTGCAAGTGCCATTCAATTTTGTGAGATATCTTATCTTATTCTGAATTCCCTGATACTTGATTAGACATCATAGAGATCTGTTGGGTTCAGGACAAGTCTAAAAATCCGAAATCTGCTGTTTATGGGTGAGTTCTCCCTGCCTCTAACTACTATACCACTTCAGAACTCACAAGGGCCAGGCACATCTGGATGAAAGTAATTTAACATCTGGCTAAAGTGCCTGGAAATCTACTACTATTATAGCTATTCATATCAGTTCAATATGATTCTGATGAGTGGATGATAGAAGGTAGTGTTGAGTGATTAGGGAAGCTAAATATGTTTGTTTTTACATGTCTTGTACTAGGAGTTTACATTTCTATGAGTAGTACTCTGTAAAACCTAACTTAAGCAATCTCACTTATAGGCATTTTTCACCTTATGGCAAAGACATGGGGAAAAGCTATAGGGCAAAAAGAAAATCTGGGTATTGCATAATACTATTACAAAAGTAAAGATACTTTCCCACATAATGAATGTTGGATCAAATATAACAGGTAACTTATTACATGCTGAGAGAGTACCATATACTCAAGTTGACTTTACCCTTTTTATTCTGTGTCTTGGCTGCTTTTCTCTTTATTATTTGGTGTAAAGCTTCCTGACTTGGACGAGTATATGAATCTGAAAGCACATGAACTGTTTTGAAGTGCAGGTTCTGAGTGTGTGAGAGGAATAGAATGAGGGTGAGAAAGCTGAGCTGTTGGCTTATAAGCTCCTCCTGGGTGATGCCAATGTTGCTGGCCTATTGAATGCACACTTAGAGAAAGACGTAAGGGCTCATTTAATTTCAGCCTATTGAATATAATTTCATACTTATATTTCTTGAAAACTATAATGTTAGGCTCTATTAATCTCTCATTTTATTGGAGCATGTTTAAGTATTTTGGATTATATTATCATACTTAATTTATAAATGTACACTCAGAATATTGCCTGATGCTTGAGACTTAAGACTACAAAAAATTAATTTTATTCTTGAAATATTTCTATAAGTTCAAAAGTATATATTGAAATATAATTTAGTTGTATGTAATTTATTTGTGTCTGAGGTTTTAAATCTCCCTGTTGGCCATTTCCAAAGTCATGATCCCTTTACAGAAAATACACTTATGATTAAATATGTTTATTTGAACATTTTACTAGGTTGTTTATTACACAGTGAGTTGTCAAAACCTCATGGAGGGGCTGGAGAGATGGCTTAGTGGTTAAGTGCTTGCCTGTGAAGCCTAAGGATCCTGACTCAAGGCTCTATTCCCCAGGACCCACATAAGCCAGATGCACAAGGTGGCACATGCATCTGGAGTTCATTTGTAGTGCCTGGAGGCCCTGGTGCACCCATTCTCTCCCTCTCTCTCTCTCTCTCTCTCTCTCTCTGCCTCTTTCTCTCTCTGTCTGTCACTCTCAAATAATAATTTAAAAAATTTTTAAAAACTTCATGGAACTAATTGGAATTATCTTTTTAATTAATGTCACTATTTACCACGTATGGGAATTTGGCAAATAATGCACTGTTAAATATTACTTTACTTTAGTGCATTGTAACAAATCCCACCTTAAATTGTAAAGAAAACAAAGACTCCTAATCTAAAAAGGTTCAACTTCTTAATTGACTGTCAAATGCCACTTGGGTCTTATACCTAAAAATCACTGTAAAGATATTTAGAAAAGCATTTTTGACAACTTGCTCATTTTATATGCAAGTGAGTTGGGAATGCTTTGTGCTAAAACTAGTCTGATGTAGAATCATGTGCTGCTCTGGGAAAGAAGGCTGAGGAGGATAAATCATTACTTGGGCTGGCAGCTCTGGTGACTGTGTATTCAGGGAGCCTCTATTGGTTTTGATGGGACAGTGGGTTTCCTTGGGCATGGATGATGGCAGCACAGAGGACCCCTTGTATGGTAGCAGCTTTGCTCAAGGTTGGGGTGGCAGGTAGAGGGTTCTGCCTGGATCTGGTCCTTGTAACAAGATTTTTTTATAATTCTTTACTCAAAAATTCCAAACATTGTTTTAGTACACTATAAGATTTACTGCTGTTACTTTAATTAGACCTTCCCAAATACTATTCTAATAACCTCAGTCCAAAGAGAATGAGTCATTCAGTATCCAGAGAACCTAGTTGGTGTAATGTACTGTACAAATTGCTCTAGGTGGTGATTCAGGAGACAATGCCCAGTCTCTAGCTTTATGAAGCAGGTGGTCTAGTTTTAATCCAGAAGAAAGTAGGACTTCTTCCAATATAAAAATCCTTGGTTCTTTAAAAAAAAAAAAAAAAAAAACAGGATTGGAGGAATAGAGGGATGTAATATAGGATCACCACTCTCCATCAAAGATACATGTAAAGTTGTCCACCAAATTAATGATTTGGAGAAGTATACATTCTTTTCTCAAGGTAGTTACATGTATGGATAAGAACTGAGACTCATCAAAATCTATATTTCTCTTAGGAAACATTAAGTAATGTTTATGTCAACCAGTGGATCTAAGTGCTCTGATAAGAAGAACTATTTGATAGCAAGTTATGTTAGCCATAATTTTCACACAGTACCAAAAAAATATATAGACATTCTATTCTATAAGGAGGTAATTGGAGTATTAGGTAAGTTGTTTCACATGATTATGGAGGGTAAGAAGTCCCATGGGAGGCTGTCTGTAAGCTGGAGATGCTGGTATGCTGGTAGAATGGTTTGGCCCAAGTCTAAACACCTGAGAATCTGAGGAGCCACTGTACAAGTCCAAAGAGCTTGGAGTTCCGATTATCTACCAGTAGGAAAAGGAGAGTGTAAGCCAGCTCTAGGAAAGAGACCAAATTGTTCTTCCTCTCCTTTTCGGTCTGGGCCCCAGCTGATGGTAGGGATGGTTCTCACCTACACCGAGAGCAGACTTCTCCACTCTGTCCACCCATTTGCCTGTCATTCTCCTCTAGAAACACAGCATACTTCAAAATAATACATTTCCAAGTTTCCTAGACTTTCCTTATTTCAGTCACGTTAACTCCTAAAACTAACCATCATAGACATATACTTGGAGATCCTGAAACATAAATGGTATAAAATTACATTTAAAACTTCTTCAAAGCTTTGGAATATCTGCATTATCTGATAAGTTTTTATAAAATATTTACTAGTGTCAATCAAATGGTCACCCAAATAAAGGCATCTGTAATGATCATTGTATTTTTCCATTTTGTTTATAAGATTCAACTTTCAGTCATTTTCTTTAAGGAATAT
Source organism: Orientallactaga sibirica (assembly GCA_036365145.1). Classification (NCBI taxonomy): domain Eukaryota; kingdom Metazoa; phylum Chordata; class Mammalia; order Rodentia; family Dipodidae; genus Orientallactaga; species Orientallactaga sibirica. The sequence continues at coordinate 51,378,983 of JAEOAD010000006.1, forward strand.
GTAGGAATCTTGAGTGTTTTATCCTTTTGTTTAATCTTGGATTAACAATATGTGTATAATGTGAAAATACTATGGAAATGACACACAGGGATGAAACAAACTGGTACTTTAGTTTAAGGCCTAATTTCCTTCGGAATCTGGGCACTGACCTTGTTCTATCAGGGGAACCACAGCAAGTAGGTGAGTTGATTAAAACTCTGCTCCTCTTTCTTCTTGTACAGAATGGTGATAATTATAGTTACCTGCACCTCTAGGGTACTATGACTCTTAATTACTTAATATTTGCAAAGCATTTGGAGAATTTGGATTAAAAGTGCTGAGCCATAGACCCGAAGTTCAGCACAGTTATAATTGGAATGAAAGTTTGGAATCTCACCTCACCTCCATCCTTCTATGTCCTGTCTTTCTGCCAACACAGGTTACTAGTAGTTGCTACTTGGCTCTAGCTATTTCTGTATGTGCTTTCCTTTGTCATCATGCTTCAGTGATAGATAGATAGATAGATAGATAGATAGATAGATAGATAGATAGATGATAGATAGATAGACAGACAGACAGACTGACTTGTAATTCCACACTTAATGTCACTACTTAGTATTTTAAAATTATTTATTATTTTATTTATTTGAGAGAGGGAGGGGAGAGAGAGAGATTCAGAATGGGCACAGCAGGGCCTCTAGCCACTACAAATGAGCTTCAGATGCATGCACCACCTTGTGCATATGGCTTATGTGGGTACTGGGGAATCAAACCTGGGTACTTGGGGTTTGTAGGCAAATTCTCTAACCGCTAAGCCATCTCTCCAGCCCTAGTATTTATTTTTTAAAGTGTAGTACTTATTAAATATAAAATCGGTAAATTCATTCATTTCTTCTAGCATGGCACTTGGAATCTCCTATATGTGGTGATAAACTGGTCTTAAAGCATCTGTCTGCTCAGAAATTCTTATTGGCTAGCAGTGCTCATAAGGAAACATCCAACCTCTTTATCATCACTCTCAGAACTTACTGAAAGTGGGCAGTTGTTCAGGCTTATTTCTGACTATTTCTAGCCTAGCACTCTTCTCTCCAGATACTTATTCCAATCCTTTCCACCTCCACACCGTTAATTAATCTACCATCATCTGCTGGTGTCTTTTCTAGATACACCCAAATCCTCTGAAATCTTCTTTACTAAGCATGTCTTCACCTCCTTACCTGGATAGAAGCAACATATTTTTCTTTGTGGAACTTCATCCATTTCTTGCCTGGGTCATTTGACCTCAAGTTTTAGTTATACATTTGTCCTATCTCCCTTCTAGACTATGTAACTAGAAAACAGACTCCTTGTCTGATAATTGAGTAAATGAATTACAAGGCTAATATGTGTATGTGATGAAATTGGTTACAAACTAAAGATTTTTTATGTTATTTCACAAAATTTCATTAAGGCAATCTCAGATTTGCATATTGTATGTTAGAAATTAAATACTAGTTGATCATTTTGCTAACATTATCATTATCCCGTCAATATTGGGCTGACTCCACTGCCTCTAGGGTTATTGTGAGACATTACACCATGTGGGCCCCACTTCTATGGTTTCTATCACCTCCAAATAATGCATTTAGTTATATTAGTCCATCAACAAGTACATCTATTGATGAGATCAGAGCCCCCATGATCCAATCACCTCCCCTCTGAACATGGCTTCAATGGACAACAAGCTTTCAACACAAAAGGGGAACATTTAAACCACAACAAAGATTAAAATTAGTTCTACAAAGTTGAAGCTTAATGGTGCTGACTTTATAAAGTTGTCCTCCATGATACATTCAATTGCAGATTGTATCCATATTTTATAAGATCCCTCTTTGTCATAGCCTCTCTCTCTTGCCTGCAATTAATACTCTACAATTTTAGCATGGTGTTAAAAGCTTGGATGAGGAGACAGGTGATTTGTTAGCTTTGGGGCATTTGACAGGTTACTCTCTAAAGTGTAATTGCTACAACTATGTAATGGTGATGATATCTCCTGCCCCGTCTCCTTGAAATAGTCAAGTTGGATGGAATATTGTGAATGTTCTGTAGTGTTAGACAAATGTAAGTTATTGCTGTGCTCTATCAGGAGGGCACACTATCCCAGATATTCTTCTGTTGAAATGTTTGGGACTTGTGAAGGTTGCTGAAATCAAACTTCCATGATGATTGTATTAATGGACAGCATATTATATTATAGAGATGGTTAGGTTGACTGTTGCAAGCCTTGGAATCAAATTAGTAACAACAAATTTACTAAATATACTTATTTAAAAGCTGCTTACTTCAAAGCAGGCAGGAAGCAAAGAGAGAGGGGCCAGGGACATGATACCCTTTGAAGACATGCACCACTTGACTACTTCCTCTAGATAGGAACCACTTCCTAAAGCTTTCACCACCTCCCAGAATAGCACTACTTACTGGGAACATTATGAATCAGTGTGGAATATTTTACACTCAAAGCACAGAAAAGCTGTTCTTAATATTTGATGATTTTCTAATAAGTATAAAAATTACTAATTGAAGAGCTTAGAAAAATAAGAAAAAGGAAGCTAAAAGAGAAAATGCCAACTTTTTCTGCAATTATTATTACTACTAATACTGACCACCCCCATAGTCTCCCATTGATGGTCCATTGGAAATAATATGTTACAGTGTTACTTACTGTTTAATTGCTCAAGTAAAGTTTTACCCCATTAAAACAACTCAAGAATTCATTTAAGGATGATAAATGCCATCCATTAACTTCCTTAAAGTTTATAATTTGGTATCATTACAGCATATAATTTACCTAAGAATTTTAGTCCATTCACATATGTTTCACAAATGTTGAGGATTCTTATGAAAAAATATGTCAGAACCCTTTTGTGTGTTAGTATTATGTGAGATATAACATGATCCCTTTCCTTAGAGAACTCACTTTCAACTGAGTACTGCCAACTAGAAAATACTGCTAACTGTAAATAAAGAGGGAATGAAGCATCAAATAGGAAAATAATGTGCAATTAAAGAGGAGAAAGAAGGTAGTGTGGGCTAAAGTGATTAGAAAAGATGGCATGTGTGATGTAATGATTAAGCAGGGTCATGAAAGATAATCAAGATTTAGTCCAATAGAGGTGGAAATGATCAAGGTCTATTTGCAGAGGAACAAGCTGCTTCCATGATGTGTGAATGCACCAAGAACTCTGGTCTGTGCAGGACAGAAGTCAAGAAACATTGGGAAATAGTAGAGAGTTAACAAAATAGGGTCAGGCCAGATTTTTGAAAGGTATCACATATCAGATGGAAGAGGTTAGATTTGATTGGGTAGAACAAAAACTATTCCAAGTTTTTTGTAAGAGAATAAAATGAATGTTCCTCCAGGAGTTGAATGAAGCAGAAAGGCTGTCAGTACAGCAAGACAACATTATAGTCACAAAATAAGATAATGGCAGAGGCAAACAGTGGCTGTGCGGTGAACAAAAAAGTATTGATTGATAGGAGAAATATTTTGAAAAAGATAATATTTTTACTAACTAGATTTAAAGGCTATGCAAGAAACATGTCATCAATCTTTATTCTCAAATTTCTAGCTAGTGCAAGGGTTACCCCAAATGTTAGGAAACCATTGTATAAACAAAGTACAGACAAACTTGGTGGCACATGTAATCCCACCACTCTGGTAGCTGAGGCAGAGGACTGAGTTTGAGTTCAAGGCCAGTCTGTGCTACATAGCAAGACTGTTTGACACATCAACAGCAACTAAACAAAGTAAAAAGTACCACTGTGCTGACAAAAATATTGAGTTACTTTTCAAGGCTTCCCCCGCCCCCCAAATATTATAAGCAAGTAGGACATTAGAAGTGCAGAAGTACTACTCAGAAGGCAGGATTAAAAGTATGAGGTCAGTTTGTATTACTTGCTAATTACTGACTCTATGGAGAAGCTCACTTTTGAGCAAGACCTATGTGTGGACATAGAGTGAAAGCCAACTAATATTTACTCAGATGCCAACTGTTTCTTTGAAATATTTGCTTATGGAACTGATGAGAAAATACTCTAATAAAGCATTAATTACTCTTCAAATCAGATAAGTACAAAGATAAATGAAACCTGTAAGAGGCTGAGTAACCCTCTCCAGGTATAGAAAAGGACTCATAGATATTACAGTGATAACAGATTTCCTACTCTGTAGCTAAGATGTCTCAGTACTTCTAGCCATTGTCAAGTACTTAGTATTGGCACTTAGTAAATACTAAATTTACATCCCATTAATTCTGAAATTCACCCTTTTTCAATTTTTTTTTTACATTCTTAAATTTGTTTGTATCTCCCTGTTGATGCCATCATGTTATTCTTACCTAACCAGTCATGACATAGCTGTCACTGCATAACCAGTTCTCTTTGTTTTTCTGTTTTACATATGCACAGAAGTTACATAGGATAAATTGTGCAAATAATTCTAAAACAACCCTTTCAATAAATAAACAGTAAGCCATAAATTCACTTTCATTTTTTGTATTGCAACCCACAGTGATATTGATCATTAAAAGTAATAATTATAATTTCATGTGGTTGAGTTTTAAATATTCTCTTATACCTCTTAACTAATTAACTTGCATCTGTTTCTTGGTTAGTTTCCTTGGAGGATATTTTTGAATGATTTAGAAACATCTCTCTTCAAACTTTTGTTAAAGACACAGATATAAAACAGATGTGACTTAGTTTTGATACATGATCAAACTTTTCACTAAATTTTATTTCAATGTATTTGTTTTGATTAATATAGTTTTCAAAAGCTTAACCATTTTGTTCAATTTATATGCATAAAAAGTGTGGATATTTTGTGGGCAGGACAAAAAGTGAAGATAGGATAAAGCTTCAGGTAGAGCATGCAGTTCCTTTGGGGAGCCTTGAGGAAGACACTGAACCTCATGCATAGGTTATACTACACTAGTATCCCATCACTGCCTCAAATGTGAGTGCAGAATGGTGTTTCTTTTACATTCTACTTGGGCATATGTACCTCTGTGGATGACTGCCTCTAGCTGTGGCTGGTGTGTGGAGGCTATGCAGATATGAAGCTTTCAGCTTCTGTGGGAACTGCCCCTTGAGGAAAACCAGTTTCAGGACAATGCTGACACAGCTATGGGGTGTGAAGGGCCTTGGCCCTTTTCAATGAGAATTGGCTTTGCTCACCATTCAGGCCTCACATGATCAAACACCACTTCTCATCTTCTCTGCTCAACCACCCTTCCAGCCCAAGAAATGTGAGCATGTTTTCTATTCATATGAAGTGAAGGTGAATTTATGAGAAAATTTGTATGTAGGGATGACATAAACCTCTTGGTGGTAGAATTTGTTATCTCTTTCAAAAGTCAAGAATAGAAACATTGGATCCTCAGCACTAGAATTTTCAGCCATTTCTACACTAGGACCTATTGGTTGGAGGTAGGTTGTTTTTGTGTTTGGCAATACTTCGTAGACAGAAATACATTTCCTTTCCTATGAATTTTCCCAGCACAATCATTGGCATGTGTGTATGTATGTTTATAAGTCCATGTTCCAGAACTGAGAAAAAGTAATAAAATTAGAGTGTCACAGATAAGGGACACTATTCTTTGCTACTAAGAGACACAATGTTTCAGGTAAGTAATTCAAAAGTCCTCTACCACCTGATGGTAACCTTGGTTTGGTCCATAGGTATGTTTTAATTTTTATTGTTAATCCATTATAATTGACTTTGTAAAGAGTGTTCTTATAGATATAAAGCCAAATTTCAAGTACAGCCACCCTCTAGCAAACAGGAAGAGATTTGGTTTTGTGGTGTGCTGTTAAGGGACTCCCAAAGAAACTTCAAAAGCATAGAAAGAAGCACTAGCTTCCTATTCAAAATGTTTAAAATAGCACTCAGCTTTTAAAGGTGTGATAGACTCATAAACTCAGACACACACACACACACACGACTGCATTCCAATAAAAAGAGAAGTTAATCTTTCTTAGCTAGATCAGAATATTAGCCAGATGAGTCAAAGGGTGAGGGCTTTTAGAGAGTTGGTAGAGATAAATGTGCAGTCTGCATATGGGAGACATTTGAAGTTGATTTAAATGCCTTTTAATGCTGACTTTTCCAGCCCCAGGCACCGACATCATTAGAATGAACCTACAGACAGTGATTTCTAAGATCAGGCACGTTCGAGGTGGTATGGCCAAGAACACTGGCTGAAAATGATTTCTGTTTGGAAATAAGCAAAATGCTTCCAGGTGTGACCACCCAGATATAGTAGAACAAGGAGTTGGGACCTCTGAGCTCTAATATAACCTTTTTTTATGACACAGGCATGTCCTGTGTGGCCTTAATAGCCTTATCTCTAAACTACAGTGGCCCAATGAAATGAGCTTTCTTCTTTGTTGCAGTAAAGAGTGTCTGTGGGAGAAAAATACCAAAGTAAAGGCTCCTCTTCACTCTGCCTGCTGCCTTTTTGTGCTGTTCATAGCTGGAGATCCATCAGACCCTCAGACCTCTGCTGTTTTTGTCACACATTCCTGCAAAGGACCACGCTGCTAACTTGAAAGAAAGATTACTATTATGCTTGCATTTGTTGCTTAGTAACATTTATGAATTTGTTTCCTGTGACAGTGTGAAGAGAGATCATTAAAAATTAAACTTACGGAGCCACTAACGTGGGAGGAAATAAGAGACGTGGAGCCACGATTTTTTTCACTTGCTTAGAAACCATTTAATGTTAGGCTTATATGCTAAATCTTGGGGAAAACATTGAGTGTCTCTGGTTTATATTAAGCCACATATAGCACACTGCTGACATTGATTTGTGTCTCATGCAGCTGGAGTTGATCATTAAGACATAAAAAACCTTGACCCTGCAGAATGGTCTGGAATTACAATCAGATGGGCCACATGGTATCCCTGTGAGAGAAAGCCCTAACCCGTTTTGTGTCTGTCTCTGTTTTCTCCCAACAGTTCCACCAGGTGAGAAGAGTGATGACCATCCTTTTCCTTACTATGGTTATTTCATACTTCGGTTGCATGAAGGCTGCGCCCATGAAAGAAGCGAATGTCCGAGGACAAGGCAGCTTGGCCTACCCAGGTGTGCGGACCCATGGGACTCTGGAGAGCATGAATGGGCCCAAGGCAGGTTCGCGGGATCTGGCGGCATTGGCTGACACTTTTGAACACGTGATCGAAGAGCTCTGGGATGAGGATCAGAAAGTTCGGTCACATGAAGAAAACAATAAGGACGCGGACATGTACACGTCCAGGGTGATGCTCAGCAGCCAAGTGCCTTTGGAGCCCCCTCTGCTCTTCCTGCTCGAGGAATACAAAAATTACCTGGACGCGGCAAACATGTCCATGAGGGTCCGCGCCACTCGGACCCGGCCCGCCGCGGGGAGCTGAGCGTGTGTGACAGCATCAGCGAGTGGGTCACGGCCGCGGACAAAAAGACTGCAGTGGACATGTCCGGAGGGACAGTCACGGTCCTGGAAAAGGTCCCTGTATCAAAAGGCCAACTGAAGCAATATTTCTACGAGACCAAGTGTAATCCCATGGGTTACACCAAAGAAGGCTGCAGGGGCATAGACAAAAAACACTGGAACTCGCAGTGCCGAACTACGCAGTCCTACGTGCGGGCCCTCACTATGGATAGCAAGAAGAGGATTGGCTGGCGGTTCATAAGGATAGACACTTCCTGTGTATGTACATTGACCATCAAGAGGGGCAGATAGTGGATTTATGTTGTATAGAGTATATGGAGACAAAAATTATCTATTTGTATATATACATAACAGGGTAAATTATTCAGTTAAGAAAAAAATAATTTTATGAACTGCATGTATAAATGAAGTTTATACAGTACAGTGGTTCTACAATCTATTTATTGGACATATCCATGAGCAGAAAGGAAACAGTCATTTGCGCACAACTTTAAAAAGTCTGCATTACATTCCTCGATAATGTTGTGGTTTGTTGCCGTTGCCAAGAATTGAAAACAAAAAGTTTTAAAAAAATAATAAATTGCATGCTGCTTTAATTGTGAATTGATAATAAACTGTCCTCTTTCAAAAAACAGACAAAAAAAAAACACAAAAATTTGAACCAAAACATTCCGTTTACATTTTAGACAGTAAGTATCTTCGTTCTTGTTAGTACTGTTTTACGCTTTTAACTTCTGATAGTGTTGGAATTAAAACTATGTCAAGGTGCTGTTGTCATTGCTTTACTGGCTTAAGGGACGGGATGGGAGGGATATATTTTTGTTTGTTTTGTGTTTATTTTGTTTGTTTGTTTGTTTTGTTTTTAGTTCCCACAGGGAGTAGGGATGGAGATCTCTTCAGATTCTCTTCTGGTTGACAAAAAGGCTGTATGTGTATGTTGTAAAGCTGGCAGGATCCATCAGTGACTAGAAAGCGAATACAACTTAAGGCAACTGAATGCAAACACTCCACTTCTTTGATGCACCTCCCATATCTCCCAGCTCCTCTTTGGGGCCCCTGTCAGGGGAAGCTTCTTTGATTAGAGAGGCCTACATTTGCTCAGAACATATTCTTTCCCTCCTTACTCCCCTTTAAGTCCCCTCTTTGTTTTATCTTAAGGAAGAAAAATAAATTGTGCGCTCTGAAATAATTGTACCACTGTGGTGGACTAATGAACAAAATGTGACCATTGTGGCACTCAGAGAATAGCAAGTTTGTTCCCCCAAAGAGAAAAAGAACAACAGTAAATAACCCCAAAACAGAGAGTTTTTTTTTTTTTTTTTAACAAGGGGTAAACATTTGGGTAGATGATGGTAAAGCTTACCAATATCTTGTAAATAAAAATTAGAGTTCTGTGTGTACCCCAAAACACTTAGACGAGAGCAGGACTTCACGTTGCCCATGCAATGAGACAGAACAGCCCTATGGAGGCTAGGTATATCTGACATACCATTTTTGGCAGTGCAGGAGGAATTTTTGAGTGGCCATCCTGAGGTCTAGGTGGAGGTGGGGAATGGTACTTGAGACATTCCAACAGGAGGCCTCAGAAGCACCTTTCAGAGTCAGCTCTGGAATGATGTGTCAAGTTGCCTGGACCTCGTGCTTTAAGTGCCTACATTACCTAACAGTGCTCAAGAGGTTCTCAGTTGGAGGACCACACTCAAGCCCATTTATGCCCTCCATCCCTTTCCTGAATAACCGTGCATAAAGTTGTATTAGCTGGGATCAGGTTCAGATGAATATGTGGCATTTGTGGTCATGTGATTGATGCAATGTGACAGATGTTTGCTATAACACTTGTTTTGAAACTCACCTTGAGAAAGCCAGGGTTTATCTTTTGAGAACTGTTTTAGAAGGAAGAGAACAGGAAAAGGCCCAAGCTCAAGTGGCAAGGCCTGAAAGCAGAGAACTCTTGCCTAGAGACAAGCCTTGAGAAAGTGCCTTGCTCTATGAAAGAGGTAATAACATGATGAAAAAAATTGGCTCCTGGAGAAGGCCACAGCTAGTCATCTGCCATTGTGTCCAATCATGGACAGGATCCCTCCTGTGCCTCTTCCCTCTGGGTGGGGCTAGAAGGAGTCAGTTGGTGGCCTTATCATGTTCCTGGGAAAAATGACCCAGAGAAAAATTAGTTCTAAAGCCTCTTTACCCATTCAGTCTACTTGCAAACATGCTAAAGTTAATGATTACTACCTGGAATATCAGAAAAAAAAAAAGGCTGCAAGCTAATGCTGCATCTGAGTTGGAGGAGGGATGAGCAAAAGTGGATGTCCACTGTGACTCAGGGAGTGAAGATGCCATCAGCAAACAATTTCTTTTTGTTCATTTTCCTTCAGAACTAGCATGACTGAATACCTATCTTGAAAAGAAAGAGTTTATGTAGCATAGATTCATTTTATGCTGTTTGACCATTTTCATCTTTCTGATTGTTTTTAACCTTGTAAGGAATGCTGGGAAGATATGCTGTATGTTAACTTTTTTGCAGCTTCTTTTTGAGAGACAACATTTATCAAAAAAAAAAAAAAAAAAAAGCAAATAAGAAGTCCCTATCACAATCCTTAAGTAGAGCAAGGGCCAGATCTCTTAGGTGGTTTCACAGGAGACATTCAGCAATTGTGTGGTCAGTGGCTATCTCTCTTACCCAATAAGATAAATCATAGTCACATGCTTGGTGGTTTATGTTGACCTAAGATTTATGTTTTCAAACCTCTCTTTGTTTCTGTTCATTCTTGTTCTGTTCTGTTCTGTTTTGTTTTTAAAGTCTTGCTGTGGTCTCTTTGTGGCAGAAATGTTTCATGCATGGCAGCAGGCCTGTTGCTTTTTTATAGTGATTCCCATTGAAAACTGTAAGTAAATGTCTGTGGCCTTGTTCTCTCTATGGTAAAGATATTATTCACCATGTAAAACAAGAAAAAAAATATTTATTGTATTTTAGTATATTTATATAATTATGTTATTAAAAAATTGGCATTAAAACTTAACCACATCAGAAGCCTATTGTAAATACAAGTTCTATTTAAGTGTACCAATTAACATATAATATATGTTTTAAATATAGAATTTTTAATGTTTTTAAATATATTTTCAAAGTACATAAAAATCTGGGGGTTCTGGGTTTTTTTCTCTTCACTGTAAAACAAATATGAAAACGTGTTTGATTATAAATACATGTGTTCCTTGCTTTAAGACCAACTTGAATAGTGGTAGCAGTTGAATAGTCCTCCAAACAGGATGCTTATTTCAAAGCCTGGGAGGCCAATCCTGCCGTCTGCAAGCTTCTGAGAAGCTTGAGGATTGGGCCTGTCTTCTATGGTGGAAGACAGGAGTGTCATTTTCTAGGACACTTGAAACTTTTCCCTTTTGAAGTGATACACTTTCATCAAATACCAAACCATGTATCCTAGCAACATCAAGATCCATGAATCAGGGCTGGCTGACTCGATTTGATTATAAAATAACTGTTTAAAAAAACCAAAGTAGGTTTACTTAGGGATAATGAGAATAAATTGGCTCAAATTTAGAAAGTCAATGAGTGAAAAAAATGATAGAAATTCAATATTTGGAGACAGGTCATGTACCCTGAGTTTGGAAGCAATGCCATTTGCAGTATGTATTTGTATCCATTGCACTGATTTAATTTTTGTATGGAGCACACAGATTTGATATCATAGTGCCCATGATCTAACAGATTGCTAGGATTTCTAAAAAGATTTGCCTCCGTGATGGCTGCCAAGCCGCTGGGTAATTTAGTTAAAGTGTTTAAAGTTATCACTAAATCTTAGGGAAATAAATGGAAAGATTTTAAATTAGAGAAAGGGCCATTAAGGGAAAAAAGCATCTGTTCCTCCTCTTCTGACTCCCCATCGCAGAACGTGGTGAACTATATCTGTGCAATGTGTCATTTCTATTTCAAACATACACACATGGTTTCCTCTTGTATTGTCTTATAAATAAGGATCAGGAAAGCCATAACAAACCCTGACTTGTGTTGTGTATATGGAAGAACAAATCGAATGAGATAAATTACTCTAATCTGTCGGGTGCATTTGTGGCGCACTCTAACCTCTGAGAGGAAGCCTTAGCTGCCAGTCATGTCAGCCCAGTTACAGAATTACTTTTAGTATACTTTCGGCTTAACCAATTTTTTTAGCTGACAAAGACCAACATGTTTTTGAAAGAGCTGAGTAGGAAAAGAAGTGAGAATTAAATGAGACATCCAAGTTGCTTAAAGGAGTTGGGCATAGAGAATGAAGTTTTTCATTAGTACATCAGGTAAGATCAAAAAGCACCAACATTGTTTAGCTCACATCAAATTTCACCTGCATCTAGACCTTTGGAAGAAAATAAAAAATGTGAGGTCAGAGAAACAACAACAAAAAAAATGGAGATATTTACTGAATTAACTCGGATCTAACAGGATAACCAATGTGGACTGTATTAAATCAGTACTCAGCTATACTTGTTTAATTATTGAGAAGCATTAAATCATCACTTTAATTAATTGTTTTTTACCTCTGGGATCATTAGACACTCTTTGCAGTCTTTTATTAGCTATGTTTATTATTTGAATGATATCACAACTCTGGGTGAGAATTTGAAGTAAATCTTAGGATGAATCAGAAAAATTGTCCCATACTCACTGGCATGTTTATCAGACCCTAGACAATATGTTAGACACCTTTGAGACTGCACTAAAAGACTTGGGGCCTTGCTTCAGTTCCACCAGCACTCTTGGAAGTTAGCAGCCTATCCTGTTTGAACATTAAGCCTGTTTATAGAACAGGAATATAATATAAACTTTGAACAGGAATAACTATAAACTGTTTATAGTCAGTTAAAATGAAATGATTGCATTTTTAGTAAACCATTGTTAAGAATACTAATTATATGCACATAAATATAGGTATATGAAGTATTTAGTCTGAAAAATAACTATCTGTGGATGTTATCTAGACCTTAAAGTAATGACCAGCAAGATTAGTGTGTGATAGCACCTGGGTTGTTTTTTTAGCTGCATGTTAAGTTTTGTTTTAAAGATTGGTGTTTTGATTCAGGAGTTTGGGAGGTCAGGAGCTGGGAATCTGATACTTGTTGGTTAATAAAGCTAGCTGGAAGCTGGAAAACTCTCACTGAAAGGCCAGTGTAGTTACTGGAGTGGGTTCATAGCTATTTCAAAGCAGCCTCATGCTCGGGCAGTCTGGTTGGTAAACATCCAACCACACTCCTACTACCAGTCTTATGATGAGCATTTCCACCTATTCTTTCATCAACTTTTTGACATACGATTAAATGTAGTAAATTACTTGAAGAATGTGTTTACACATTATCAAAAACTACTATATTATTTTATGCATTGTATGCCTCATGGACAAAAATAACTTCTTATTTGACAGGATATAAGCTTAGACTAGGCCTTTTCTTCAATCTCTTATAATTTGGTAGGCACAAGGCACTATATCCATAGTTCCCTGTCCTGGCATTTGCTTCTCTGAATAATAACAATCTTGTGTGCTTGGTAATGACAATAGCATTGACTTGTAAAACTGGTATTATAATTGATCCTAACACATGTGCGTGCGCACGCACACACACAAAACCTTTGCATTATTTATATAGTTAAGTGTAAGCTGCTTTCCTTTTTTAAACCTGGTAATTTGAAGGAAATATTTTCTTTGAAAAAAAATGAGCCTTCTATCCTGAACAAAGTACCCCCCCAACACACACAAAAAAATAGTAAATGACAGTAATGTCTGAAGCCTGAAAATGCCCGTGTGGGGGAAACACTGAGGCTGAGGTATGTGCTCTATGTGAGACAGGACACGAGGAGCTGCTGCAGTGTGGGGAAACACTGAGGCTGAGGTGTGTGCTGTACATGAGACAAGACACGAGGAGCTGCTGCAGCCATACTTGGCTGTTGGGTTTTCTTTCAAATAGTTCCTCAAAAACCAACTAGAGAGAGACCCTACCCCCAAAACACACACACACACACAAAACCAGGATCTGGTTCACATACAATATTTGAACTGACAGGAAATATTTTTGTTTCGCTTCTGCGCTCACATTTTGGGAAAATCCATACCATGCACTAAAATTCACATTCAATTTACTTAGTTAAGTAAGGTATGTATGCCACCAAGCCTCAATATTTAAGAAATACTTTTTATTTTTTAAAAATAGCGTAATTTATTTATTTGTCAGGAGAGAGAAAAAATGTGGGTGTTCCAGGGCCTCTTGTTAGTAAAAATGAACTCCAGATGCATGTGCCACTGTATGCATCTGGCTTTATATGGGTATTGGGGAATCAAACCTAGGCCACAATCTTTGCAAGCAAATACCTTTAACTGCTGAACCATTTCCAAGCCCCAACAAATACTTTTTAAATTGAGATTTCAACCTTGTGAGAAAGGGGGAAAGGACAAAGATATAAAATTGCAATACTTACACAGCAGAGACCTCCAAAAGACAATAGGCACCGTCTACTTGGAAACGATGGTACCCATCTTCTCCCTTTGCAGTAGTTCAGTGATTCCCAGGGTGTTGTCCAACCACCAGAGGCAGCATCTCTCAGAACTTGTTAGAAACACAATTCTCACCCTCTATCTGGGGAATGAGAAACTTTTCAGCAAGAGCCCAGCAATGTGTATGCTATTTAACAAGCACGTGGATGAGGGAGGGCCTGTTCAAATCTGAAAACTACTGGAAAGGGGGATTAAATAGCCAATCTTCTGTGTGTTTCTCTAGAAAATCAGATGTTAGGATAGCCTAAGAATCTGAAACTGATTTCTAATCCTAGCCATGCCACTCCCTCTTTCCACAGCTCCAAAGTACCATTCTAATCATCTAGATTTTTCCTTCCTATAGCACAAGAGCAATGGATGCTCAGAGGTAGAGCACAGTGGTGCAGGGATGATATAAAGCCTGCAGAGAATCACGTGCCAGAAAAGCTCACCACAGTTTCTAGTCAACGTTTTGTTGTCTTTCCTTTCAAAGCAGCAGCAGTGGGCTGTAGACCTCTGAGCATGTAGTCATTTGTAAGTCATTTGGAATGACTACAAGAAGTGAGAGCAACATGCAGCAAATTAATAAGGACAAAATGTTTCCATCTGGGGATCCTGGCTCTGCATATGCCCACATAGCCCCGTGTCTATGAAGTACAGCTACATTGGTCATAAGTTATATTAGCACCCTGAATAGATCAGCCATTAACATCCAGCTAGGGACTCCTAGGGTCATACATTCCCCTAAAATAACCACACAACTAAGGACTTCCCCACATTTCCTTGTAGGAACTGGTTTCTGAAACTGAGGACCTCTTTCTTCCTCATGTCATCTTGGTATGTGTAAATCTGAATGTGTGTGTGTGTGGTGTGTGCATATGTCTGTATGTATGCACACTCATGCATACTTTAGAGTTCAAGCTGCATTTGAAGATATTCTGTTTGTAGGATGGAGGTGAGGATGTCCAAGGTTATTTGCCACACATTAGGCAGTATGGACAGCTAAATTTTAACAAGATTAACCAGAAGTCTGGTTAATTCAGTTATAACTAGGCTGGCCAACCCATTATGGCCTCTGAGCCTCTAACTCTTTGTCTGTCATGAGAAAAGTTGGAGGTGAATACTTGGAATTAACTTCTGGCCATAAGACACCGAAGTTCTATTCTTCTTACTTCATTGTCTGCCATAACAAGAGATTAAAGAGATTTTTGAAACACTTAAATGTTGGATAGCATTCTGAGATAACTATGTTCTGTCCCCTCCATTGTCTGTGCCCTCGTTGCTTGGCACTTGCTACAAGATTAAAATCAGGGATACTTTGAGAGGGGATGAGAGCTGTGATGAATGTACCCAGGAAGGTTTGTCAATTTATATGCAGTTATAAGATTTTACCAAATCTATCAATAAGGCCACCAAAAAAATGCATTGGAAAAGGTGCTCTTCTCCAAGGTTTGGACTTTTACTACCTGGTACTAAACTCATTTTCAAAGGTAGGTAATTTTATTTACCTATGAATCATTCTTCTACTTACATGCCTGGCAAAGCAAGACCAGGGATATTTGGTTAACTTGCAATCAGAAAATGTTTCCCAAAAGCACTGCTTAGAGAACTCAAGGAAAATGGGCTGTGTCTTGTGTCTGGTGAGCATTATAGCTTTGTTTTGTCACCACACACAACACTGGAGAGGGAGATCTGTAGGACAGGAAATTGTATGATCAATCATGGAAATGCCATCTGAATAAAGCTTTGGTCCACTTAGACCAAAATCACTAGCCTGATCCAGCCTGGAATACTCATTACTAGCCACCTGGGTTTGGTGTTTCCCTGGCCCAGAGTCATTCAGGCCTGAACCACTTGAAAAGCTCTAAGTCAATCTACTTCTACTTCCACTTTGTGCCTGGCTTCCCTCCTGATGCCCTGGAGCTCTGTTTCCACTGAGGTCTACTTTCTCACCTCTCAGAGGACACATAATATGGGGATTAAAATTACAGACTGTAGAGCCTGGTGTCTGGGTTTGAATCTCAGCCTTACTATTCTCTAGAATTGTGTGACTGTGAGAAAGTCACTCATCTCTGTGCCTCAGTTTCTTCACCCATAAAAAGCAGGTTAAACTATTACTACATACCTCTGGATTCTGTGAGAATCAAATAAGCCAATACAATAAACTCTTGGGAGGGTAAAGAGCTCATGGTAGGAATCACAGAGGGGATCCTACATTATCTGTGTCAGCATCCAGGGCTACTTTCTCTTTTCTAGAAGGCTCGGAGGAACAACTCCTGTTTATCCACTCTCAATACTTTTTGTCTGACAAACAGTGGCCACTACACATTCATTCCAAATGAAGTCTATTGGCCCTAGATGTACAACCCACCAGAATGGCAGTACTGACGTCAGGGTGGAGTGAGCACACTCGCCAAGTCTAAAAGAGCAACAGAATTATAGTCACATTCCTTAAAATAACCAGGGAGCACGAAGAGAAAAGTGACTCAACTTTCTGCCCCATCATAAATGGGCATCCATCCCATCCCATGATGACAGAGTCTAATGAGTACTGAAAGCATGGAGTGTTCCAGCACTCCATGCAGATTAATGCATGTCACAATAATCCATGACCTGGGTGGCAATACTAGTATTGTTGTCTTACAAATGAAGAAACTAAGGCATGACGAGGGGCTGGATCCATGCAGCCCACACCTGGAGTCACTGTGCCCTAATCCTGCCAAATTAAAAGAACATGAAGGCAGGCCACTCATGTAAACATTTAACATGGATGATAGAGCAGGGACAAAATAAAAGACATCAGAATGGAAGAGGGACTAATCACAAAGAAGAAGGGGTTTGGGGAAGGGGGTGAGGATGGGGAGACAACAGAAGGCAATGAGAGAGGATTATGATCAAAATGCATTAAATTTGTCAATCAAAAGTAAGTAAGTGAAAATAACATGAAGGGCACTGGTTAAATACAGAAACAATAACACAAACGTAAGATAGGCAGGTACTTGTTAAAGGTTTGGCCTTGCATGAGAAAGAAAGAGCATTGGTGGTACTCATCATACGTAGCCTTTGAGACAGTGCTGGCATGCTCTTTCCAGGGCAAACATATGGACTGGCTCAATGTATAAAGGTTCCTTCCAAAGTGGACTCAACACTGCTCTGTGTTAAGCAACCCAAGGGCAGGTTTCCTAGAGCTTTAAGCCAGCTGTGTCAAATACCTAGGAATGGGGCAGTTGTAATCTCTTTAACTTGGTAGCAGATCTGACTGGCTTCCTGTGAATCACTGGGATTGGGTCCACAATGAGTTCTGGAACCTCTTGTAAAACCCAGGAATGCACAGGCTTCCCTAGGTCCTTATTTTTGTTTGTTTATGAGGCACAGAGGATTGAATCCAGAACTTTACACATGCTAGGTAAGAACCCTACTTAAAGTCCTCCTGGACAATACTTTATACAGTTCTTTTGCATTTGAGATTGGTGGAGAAGAGGAGGAACAATGACCCACGGGTGAGTCCTAGTTGAGCTCAGCTTTAGCCTCAGAATCTTTCACAAGATCATGCTTTGTGCAATTAGTGATGACTTAAGAACTGATCCAAAATATGAACTTGGTTTGCTTTTCTAGCTTCCTCATTTCTTGAGAACAGATCCTCTATGGTGGTGGGATAGTTCAGGCACCAAAATCAAGGTGCCAAGGATTGGATATGCCTCTGAAGCTGAGAAGAAGTGAAGTGTGAAAGAGGGAAGTATGTGTTATAGACATATTTCTCAAAAGTGGTATCCATGGGTTTCAGACAGACAATGTGAGAAGCCAGCAGAGGACAATTCCCCAAGGAACTGGTTGAACACCCACAAGGACAAGAGTTTGACAATAGATAATATAATATATTCCCATTTTGTACTGGCTGCCACGCTAATGGCTTTACATGCCCTGTGAAATACTCATCAACACCATGGCTAACAAGGAAACTGACAATACCAGACCCTAAATCACTTGTCTAAAGTCACAACATGAATCAATGATATGATCAGGTTTGAAACCACATTTCTATTATCACAATCTTAACCACAAGACCAGTGGCTCTCAATTTTGACCTACACATTTGGATCACATATGGAACATAAAAAAATCTATGCCCCAGTCCAAAACCAGGTTAATTAAATCGCTATTGGTGAACACAGAGCCCAAACATCTATTTTTTTTTTTTTTTTTTTTTTTTTGGTTTTGCAAGGTAGGGTCTCACTCTGGTCCAGGCTGATCTGGAATTAACTATGTAGTCTCAGGGTGGCCTTGAACTCTCGGCGATCCTCCTACCTCTGCCTCCCGAGTGCTGGGATTAAAGGCGTGTGCCACCACGCCCGGCTTCCAAACATCTATACTTTTAAAAGTCTTCCTGGTGGTTCTTTTGGCTAGTCAGGCTGGAAGTGCCATACTAGATTTCTCTGCTTTGGGATACACAGGTGTCAAATTAGAGAATTCTATACACAAAAAGTAAGGCCCTGACCTCATGGCTAGACATGGGCTTTGGATTCTAATGACTCTGAATTAAGTAAGCAGGACCTTGGTGCTATGGAAAAACTTGAACAAAAGTAAAAGAACAACTATAGAAACAAGAAAAAATAATTATAGATGCTAAAATCAACATTGGGAGTCACATTGGGACACCAGAGTATTCAATATGTCACTGACCTCCCGGGAATTACTGAAATCACCTGTGCTCAGAAAGAGCCAGGCATCAGAGGCTATAGGAGGGCAGGTTCTACTGATGAGGGTCTCCTGGCTCAGGCCTATAGAGAATAGCTGCATGAGCTGCTCACAGAATCCCCTGATCTGAGCCAACAGCACACCTCTGATGTCACTAATGCATGGCTTATTTTGCTATACCCTGAAAGGCTTTAAAAAGTTCAAGAGAGAAAAATAACAAACTGTATGACTATTTACAGTGCTTTCTCTATTTTCAGAAGTGATCATTAAATTAAGATTTGGCTTTGTCTTCCAGTTCTTCTAATATTTTTTTCTATGCCACACCCTACCTGAAATTCTAAGCAGCCAATAGTGATTGACACTTAGTAGGAAAAGCAAAACATCTCTGAGTCCCAAAGCCCCTTCCTGGAGGGCTTCTTTTAGCAGCGATACAGGACATGCCTGGCTTAGCCAGGCCACGGGACTAATCGAATTTGGCAGATGCTCTGCGTCAGCAGGCACCAGGGTGCTAATGTCCCAGGTCAGCTGCTGAGAGGGTAAGTGGGCATTTGCCTGGCTTCTTCTCTGTGTTTTCAGAACAGGAATCTGAGCCCCAGTAATCACCAGACTATGGGACCAGCAGCTATTTTGGGCAATCCCTTATCCAATGGAAAGTCAGGGGTGGTGTCATTTGAAACTGCCAAGGAGCATCCGGTTTCACCCTTATCCAGGACATGTCCCTAGAGGAAATGCAAGCAATGTCAAGGAGATCAAAATGTAGGTGTCAGAATTTCCCTTTGTTTTATTTCGGGGTTCCTTCTTTTCATCTTTTCCTTCTGTTTTCAGCCTCTGTTCCTTGTTTCTTCTACTTCAGGTCAAGTGTTCATTACTTCTCACCTGGAAAATAGCAGCCTTCCAGTGGTTTCATTCATTATCTCCCAGCTGTTACCCAGGCCCACTTCCATCTAGCCTCCTTTGATAGTTGAATGAGCTCTTTGAAGGTTCTGTGGAAATAATAAATGTTGGAACCAATACCCACCTATTCACAAATGTACTCATTTGGCAGAAAATCCAGGGATGTAGTTCTTATCCAGTGGTGGTCACACAGGTATAAAATCTAGTGACTTTCCAAGGAATGAAATAGAATAAGAGAGATATTTTAAGGCAACATGTGGATAAGTGGTATCTTTCAAATGAGTCTCCAAAAACATATTTAAGGTGACTGCTTCTGCTTGGTAATTGTATTTCAGTGAGAAATATAGATTGCAGCTCTAATTATACTCATTTCTCATAGAAGGAAGATTGAGAAAGGCTGTGAGCTAGCAGATCACCAACATAACCAGAATATAGAGTCAGAGGACAGGAACTTTCCAAAATGCCATAATGATGGATGATAGATAATAAAGGGATAGATAGATGATGATAGATGATAGATAATAGAGGGATAGATAGATGATGATAGATGATAAATAGATAGATGACATAGATGATAGATAGATAGATAGATATATGGATGATAGATGATAGATAGATAGATAGATAGATAGATAGATAGATAGATAGATAGATAGAGGAATGATATGATTTCCCTCCTGTTAGCATGTGCAAGTGCTCACAGTTTCTGACAGAGCACAGATGCATCCTTAGGTTATTTTACTTACTTGATACCCAGAAAACTCCTAACACACCTTATGTTGCACTCCACTCTACTTCTTCCTATTCCCCAGGGGAACACATAGTAGGGTTGACAGTTAAACACACATTATACTCTATAAAGTTGAAGTTTCAGGTGAACTTGTTTCATATAAGTATATCCAAATGCTACATGGAATATGCTATGGCTTAAATATTACCACAGATGTTCATGTGTTGTGAGGCTTTGTCCCCAAGGTGGTAGCATTGGGAGATCACAGAACATTTAGAAGATGGAGCCTCAGAGGAGATCCTAAAGGCAATTGAGATCATTCTCTTGAAAGAAATTAAATATTTCTCATAAGACATTTGGTAATCCTAGAGAGAAAACTGTTACATAAGCCCAAGTCTGCCTCTACTGGCTCTCACTGCTTCTTGCCTCAGATGAGAGACTTCCTCTATCCTGGGCTCCACTGCTCACCATAGCTCCCTCACCAGAGACTGTGGCATATTGTGAACTTTAGCCTCTAAACACATGGCTAATGAAACCTCTTTATAAAGCTAGCCTTTGCCATTTGTAATGGCCAATACTGATTTTCAACTTGATAGACTATAAAATCACCTAGGAGGCAAACCTCTGGGCATGTCTGTGAGGAAGTTTGTAGGCTGGGTTTATTGAGATTTGAAGATCCATCCTAAATGTGGGAAGCACTATTCCACGGGCTGGAGTCCCAGACAGAATAAAATGTGAGAACAAGCTGAGCACCAGCTTCATGGCTCTCTGCCTCCTCGCTGTGGATGCATTGGGACCAGCCACCTCACACTTCTGCTCTCCATGCCTCCCCTGCCTTGGTGGACTGTGTCCCTTCAAACTATAAGGCAAATTCAACCCTTACTCCCTTAAGTTACTTTTTCTCACTTGTGTGTATGTGTGATGTATCTCTCTCTCTTTCTCTCTGTACATATACACATGGTATGTGATGTGATATGGTTGTGTGTGTGTGTGCGTGCGCGTGCGCACACGTGCAGGGTACGCACCCTTGAAGCACACCATGAACTTACCTACAGTGGCCAGAGCAAAACGTTGGGTGTCCCAGTCCATCAATCTCCCACCAATCCTCATTTATTTTTTCTTGAGACTAGCCCAACAGACTGGCCCTTTTTATGATAGGGAGTGAGAAACAGAGAGAGAGAGAGAGAGAGAGAGAGAGAGGGAGAGAATTGGCACACCAGGGCCTCCAGCCACTGTAATTGAATTCCAAACGTGTGCACCACCTTATGTGCATGTGTAACCTTACACATTTGCATCACCTGTGCATCTGGTTTATGTGGGATCTGGAGAGTGGAACATGGGTCCTCAGGCTTCACAGGCAAGTGCTTTAACTGCTAAGCCATCTCTCCAGCCCCCATTCTCACTTCTGAGCTATAGTCTCTTATAGATAATATAGCTTGCTGGCTTTTTTTTTTTTTTTCCTGTGAGTCCAGGCAATTCCCTGGCTTTTATTCTTCTGTAGGACTTGTGTTACAAGCACACGTGTATGCACTCAGCTATTTAAATAGAATCTGGAGATTTAAATAATAGAAGTTTCAGACTTTCACAGGCCTCATGGTTGCACAAGAAGCACAGTTAGCCACTGAGCCATCTTCCAGCTGCCTTTATAATACTTTTGTCATGAATTTGACAGTGATGACTAATACACCAGGTATTTCATAATAGTGTTGAAAAATTGGCTAATACAGAGAATATTAATTATTTGCGATCATATAATTCAAACTCTACAGGGTGCCCTCCACTTTAATTCTACCATCTGAGACCATGTCCATGTATCCTCTCACAGTCAGATTCACTGCATCCTTTTCACACAGAATTCAGTCTCACCAAGTCATTCATGAGCAATACAGAACATTTTCTTGTAAACCTGGAAAGTGGATTTATATTCCACAATGTAAGCCAACATTTTTTTAAAAAGTATTTTTAAAAATAGTCTCAGGGAAGCTGGGCATGGTGGCACACAACTTTAATCTCAGTACTTGGGAGGCAGAGGTGGGAAGACTGCCATGAGTTTGAGGCCACCCTGAGACTACACAGTGAATTCCAGGTCAGCCTGGGCTAGGGTGAGACCGTATGTCAAAAAAACCAAATACAGGACTGGAGAGATGGCTTAGTGGTTAAGGCGCCTGCCTATGAAGCCTAAGAATGCTTGTTCAAATCTTCAGTTCCCACATTTAGCTAGACACAAAAGTGATGCAAGCACTCAATGTCGCACATGCGTACAAGGGGGCACCCATGTCTGGAGTTCGTTCACAGCTCCTGAAAAGGCCCTGGCACACCCATTCTCTCTCTGTCTCTTTCAAATAAAAAAGTGAAAATTAAAAACACACACACACACACAGTCTCAGGGACTGAAGAGATGGCTAAGAGTAAGGGGCTTGCTTGCAAAGTCTAATGGCCTAGATTTGATTCCCCAGTATGCTTTCTCCCTCCCCCTCTCTCCATATGCAAATAAATAATAAATAAAAGTATTTTTAAAAAATAACATCAGGACCCTCTGTTCTTGTTTAAAAAAATCACCAAGGTCTGGAGAGATTGCCCAGCACCTAAGGTGCTTGCCTACAAAGCCAAAGGACCCAGGTTCAATTCCCAGGACCCATGGAAGCTGGATGCACAAGGTCTATCCCACAGCCTGCCTACTAAGCCTTCAGCTCTGTATTCACTTTATGACTGTGAAGAATAAGATGATTCCAAAGTGCTCTGCAAATATGTGACCTTGGAATTAGCTGGGCTGGTCATTGCTTCATCTGGATTCCAACTCCACTTTCACCATACTGGGTTCTGGTTTCACCAAGAAGTCAGTAACTTTGTGGGTATGCAAGGACAAATCATTTGCTAAACAGAAATGGCCGGCCTTGCACACCCTACATCTGCTATACGCCAACCTAAACTGACCACCCACAGGAAAACAAAGCAAATGGTTCCTCCCTGGCCTGGACATATTCCACTTGAAGTCTTTCCAGATAATTGTAAAGTGGAATTCCTGTTAGTATATGTGACTGTAAAGAGATGAATTTTTAAAATATATATATATTTTAATTTTTTAAATTATTTTATTTATTTTTGGAGAGAGACACAGAGAGAGACAGACAGAGAGGGAGAGGGAGAGGGAGACAGAGATGGGCGCGCCAGCACTGTCTCAGCTGCTGTGAACAAAATCCAGATGTGTGTGCCCCCTTGTGGTCAAGTGCAGCATTGTGCCCTTGCATCACTTTGCATCTGGCTAAACATGGGACCTGGAGATTGGAACCACTGGAGATTGGAACCAGTGTTCTTAGGCTTAGCAGTCAGGCGCCTTAACTGCTAAGCCATCTCTCCAGCCCGAGATGAATTTTTGAAATAAGGATGTTGAGAAATAAGGATGAGCTTGTACAGAGAGAAAACACAGGCCCTGGAGTCAGCAGACTGGAATCATTGACCATTCCCTGCCCCTCTTCAGCCATATGTATTGCACAAGTTCCCCTCACTTATTTCAGCCTTGTTCTCCTTGCAAAAAGAGTATTGTAGTCAGTTTGTGCTGCTATAATGGAACACCCAAGACTGGAAAAGTTATAAACTATAGAAATTTATTTTTAACAGTTCTAGAGGCAAGGAAGTATAAGATCAAGGCCTGACTGAGAAGGGCTGTTCTGCGTTCCCAAATTGGTATGGTGATGCTGTATTCTCAGCAGGGAACAGAAAACTGACAGGGACCAAACTCTATCTGTCAAGCCTCTATTGAGTGGTATTAACTCATCTATTCATTAAGACAGAGCCCTCAGGACCTACACTCTCCCCAGATCCCCCCCACTCCTGCCCATAAATACTTTTGCATTAGAGATTAAATTTCTAACATTTGGATTTGGGGAGGTACATTTAGGCCATAGTGAGGAGGTTGCTAGGCGTGAACATCTTAAGGTTCTCCCTGGCTTCTAAATACTCCACAGTTTCTAAGTCTTGAAAAAGTACATGAGAAATCTGTGGAACATTTCTAAAAAGCTGAATTCTTCCCCAGAGCATAGCTTATACATGTGCAAAAATAATGCACTAAAAAGTCCAAGTATAAATTCTATCTCTAATAGACACTATATTTTTGAGCACAGTCATATTCCTTCAGTCTTCTCAGATGTAACAGGAAATTATACTAATCATCCTTACCACTGCTCTCAATTCTGCCAGAGGCATGTTGGGTGCTCAAGTAGCTGAAAGTTCCAATCACAATGAATGTGAAATTTAAACATAGGGAAAAATTGAAAAAGCATAAATAATTAAAGAGCAAGAGAATACCTGTTGTCTAGAATAGACGAACAAGTCAAGCCCAAATGGTGGCAGAAAGGAGGAAGGAAAGAATGAAAGAGAAGAATTCACAAATAGCATCCAAACCCTGACCTATTGTAACAATCAAGGAAAATTTCTGTAATTTAAATATGGAAAGCATATCACATTTTAGAAGAATATTTGAACTCCTCAAATGAATATTCATGTTTGCAAAATCAACTCCCTTTGTTATTTTAAACAAATGACTTTTTCCTATTACCTGATGTGACTTTTGTCAGACCAGAACTAACTAGATAAATCAGACCATATTTTGCTAATTTTTAGTGAAAAGTATTCACCATGTCTCAAAGTCTCCAGTCTTACTTTTGATTTTAGTTCTTTTTCCATGTGGACTTTCTATGAGATATTTTAAGGGCCTTACTTGTGAAATGCCCACTCTAGCATGGTACTTGAGACCCATTTGATCTATCTTCACCTACAGCTTCAGGCCTCAGCCTTCACTCCTGTCCTGTATATATCCCAGGGTCCACGATTACTGATCACTGCTTGCTCTCCATTGACATATTACCTTTCCCACCTTTGTCCCCTCATCCCTCTTTCTTGTATAAAGAAACTTTTCAAGACTCAACACTATTTCCATCTCCTCCTTGAAGCCTTTTCTAATTCCCTAAGCTAGAAACAATGTCCCACAGATCCTGTTTTGGAATTCCCATCCTATATCATTTCTGTCTCTAATGGCACTTAGTATGTATGTCTCTGCAACAATATTCCTGTAATGCAGTTGCTTGAGAGCAAGGTTTGTGCCCAAAGGCAGTACATAGTACAGTGTTTAGGGGGCCAGGGCCACCTGTCACACAGGCCTGCGTTTGAATCCTGGTTCTGCCAGTGGTGGCTAGGTGACCTCAGACAAGTTACTTGATTCTGACCTTCAGTTTATTTCTCTATAAAATCAGGATGGTGCCTATGTCCCAGAAGCATGGTGTGACTCAGTGAGATCATATATAAAATAGCAGTTAATATAGGCTGCACTATATGTCAGACACTGTAAGCACCTGTTATTAAACTCATGACCCTCACAGCAACTATTAGTAAGCTCACTCTTGACACATGAAGAAAATGAAGCACAAAGAGTTCCAGGGACTTGCTCAAAATCTCTCAGCTAGAAAGGCCGGCTCTGTGGTCCATGTTCCTGGCTATTGTGTCATACAGTCTCTGGTGGACAAATGTTACTTCTTTTTTATCTGTAAGTCAAATTATTTCCTTATTAAAAGAATCTGGCACACTCTTCTCATGGAGCAAGTCTACAAGAAATAATTATTTGAATAAAGTGACCTGATATTTTGTTTGAAGTATCTATGCTGTTCTGTAAATGGCACATTTGTAGTCAGTGATCAAGCCAGTGTGGGGCCAGGAGGCTTTTTGTATCCCCCCCACCAGCTTCTTTCTACAAATGATCCATTTCATTGGTTCTTGGAAGAAAAGATTTCTTTTTAAAAATTGTTCTCTTTCCAAGGAAGTGTCAGCAACACTGAAGACATTAAACTATTTCAAAGGGAAAGTTATGTTAGAAAAAGATTACTGTTTTGCTGTGTGACCTCAGGCAAGCCATCTCATGTCTCTTAGACAACTCCTCATCCGTAACCTGATGAGCCAAACATAATGATCTCTAAGCTCTAACATTTCGTGATTCTGTGTTGTTATATGTTTTTTATCTTCTTTTGATATCTCAAGATGTGCCTTAAGGCACACAGGATGCAGAAGTGTAGTAATTTGATCTATATAGGATATATTTGCCAAATTTAAGGAACAAAACAGAAATAAATGGATGTTTAATCATGAGGTTCTTATTTACACTAGTACTCATAAAAAAATTTTTTTTTTGGTTTTTCGAGGTAGGGTCTCACTCTATCCCAGGCTGACTTGGAATTCATTATGTCATCTCAGTGTGGCCTTCAACTCATGGCGATCCTCCTATTTCTGCATCCCAAGTGCTGGGATTAAAGGCGTGTGCCACCATGCCTGGCTAGTACTCACTCATAAATTTGCATGGCATAAGTAATAATACCTCTGGTAAATAATACTTACAGAGGGCTTTTCAAGGTTTTTCAAAGGTACTGAAACCACTATTGTTAAGAAGTCTCCAGAATATTGAAAAACACTGCAACAAAATCCCTGACAGACAGTTTCACAGAGGAGCTTAATTTCCATCTGGCATTTGGTAGGCATCTACTATCTTTTAGTTCTATAAAGAAATTTATAAGACACTCTCTAAGCTCAAAGCCTCTAGCTCCTAAAAAGTAACATTTGCAACTACTAATTAAGAGTATGAAAACTCTGCACAAATAATGAACCTTCTAAATGATCCCAGGAACCAGGCTTTAGGCCAAAAGTTCATTCCAAGATGTTCTTAGTATTAATCTTTTCTAACATTGTGGCACGTTAGAGTTTCTAGAACACTTCATTCACATTTCTTATTGTAATCCTTAGAACACACATATATCACTACTACAAAGTAGGAAGACAAAGGGGGAAAACGATCTAGCATTTTAAAAACATTTGTTTGATTTCAAGCAATTAGTATAATGCATATGTAATATTCAAATCCAGGACTTCTGACTCCAAACTCCACTTCCTGTTCAACTATTTATCTGAGTTCCGTACTTTGTGGAAATTAGAGGGTCTGTGGACGTTTTGGCCAAAGTCAGAGAGAGTAAGAATAGATGTGCTTGACTGAGGCAAGCAAGCCCAGGTACCTGGAGGAAAATGATGCTTAAATGCTAAGCTTAAACATTTTAAATTGGATGGGTATTTCCATTTCCACTTAGAGGTAAAGAAATCGAGGCTCAGAATGATTTGTCCAAAAGCACATAGTCAATGGCAACCTCAAGATTTGAAATTGGGTATATCGTGTTCTAAACACTGCCATTAAAAGCATATATTTTGGAGCTGGAGAGATGATTTAGTAGTTAAGGTGCTTACCTGTGAAGCCTAAAGACCCAGGTCCAATTCCTCAGAACCCAGGTAAGCCAGATGCACCTGGTGGCACATGTGTCTGGAGTTCATTTGCAATCACAAGAGACTCTGGCATGCCCATTTTCTCTCCTTCCCTCCCTCCCTCTCTCTCTCTCTCTGTCATAAATAAATAAAAATAAATTTTAAAACAGAAAAAATGTTTTTAAAAAAAGCCAGGCATGGTGGCACATGCCTTTAAACCCAGCACTGTGGAGGCAGAGGTAGGAGGATCACTGTGAGTTTGAGGCTAACCTGAGATAGTGAGTTCCAGGTCAGTCTGGGCTACAATGAGACCCTACCTCAATAAAAATAAAAATAAAAATAAAAGCAAAACAAAAAGCATACATTTTGATTAAAAGCTCTGGTCTCCATATAAATGTTGGTCCCCAACCGGCTCCCCAACCCTACTGTCTCCTTGTGAAATGAGACTGATAACAATAGGCACTTTAAAGATCTTGTTGTATGTAATAGGCGAGTTCATTCCTGTGATGATGCACTTAATCTAGTATTTGGTACAAAGTTCTTGGTAAATAATTAGCTTCTAAGTTTATGTGCTACACTTCACTGTCTCTTTAGAGTATTGCTCCTCAATATCTTCCCACAAAGGTACAGGTGAACATAATTTACATAAAATCATAATTGGATAATGTGGTGCTTTGATTCAGGTGTTCCCCCATAAACTTATGTATGCTGAATGCTAGGTCCCCAGCTGGTGGCAATTTAGGAATTGGAGCCTACTGAAGGTGATGTGCTATTGGGGGCAGGCATATGAGTGTTATAGCCATCTTCCCCTTGCAAGTGTTTGGGCACACTCTCCTGTCACTTTTGTCCTCCTGATGTTGGCCAGGAGTTGACATTCATCTTCTCTTTGAGCCATAATTTTCCCCTGCCATTATGTACTTTCCCCTTGAGTCTGCAAGTTAAAATAAACCCTTCCCAGCAGGGCATGGTGGTGCATGCCTTTAATTCCAGCACTCGGGAGGCAGAGGTAGGAGGATAGCCAGGAGTTCAAGGCCACCCTGAGACTACATAGTGAATTTCAGGTCAGCCTGGGCTAGAGTGAAACCCTACCTCGAAAAACCAAAAGTAAGTAAGTAAGTAAGTAATAAATAAATAAATAAATAAACCCTTCCCTCCCACAAGCTGCTCTTGGTTGGGGGTTTTCTGCCAGCAACTTGAAGCTAACTTCACCAGATAGGACAGATAACTGTGGCTCTTCAGAGCTCTTTGGCCTTCTCCATGGACTGTATTTGATCTATAGGTGCAGAGCTCACTGGATGAGAGGAGAACACTGGTCTACCTGAACAGAAGCAATAAGGCTCTCTAACTGAGAATTTGAACTTGAGATTAGAAAAGACATAATTTGAACCTGATATTAGAAAAGGCAAGTCTCAAATATTTCTGAAACTATTACATGTAAACCTAAGTGCAATGTATTATGTGTATGCCATTCTGAACAAGGGAGGAAAAGAGAGGTTACAGACATAAAGGGTGAATGCATACACAAAAGGAAGACAGAAATGATACAAAGTACATTGCCTCAGTGTCTTCTGAAGAATCTGCTCAAAGACTTCTATCCATTATTGCATCTGTCCTATGATCCTCTATCCTGGATTACTCAGCCCATATCTTGCTGGAGTCCAAACTCCCAAACCTCCTCTGAGTCACAGGCTTGCTTGTTTAGGAAAGAGGACACTGAAGCTGCATACCAAGCACCCAGGGGGACATTTAAGCCAACCTGTGTCTGGACTGAGGTTGTGTGATAAACCTAGTTTAAATGATTTGGGCTTTATGGACACATAACTGTAGAAAATGCTGCCACCTAAGGTTTTAGGGGTTCCAACTTAACTCTGGGCAATAATCATCACTGAGTTCCAATTGTGCTCAATATAGACAAGATAGTGAAGGGCTTGAACAGAGGTGTACAGAGCTATCTGGGAGAAAAGTAACTATGTGAAAGAGCTTTAGGCACTCAGTCTTTATGCAGTACCAAAGACCTAGCAATCAAAAGAGTGAAACAAACCCAAGTTCAGTATTGCATCTGCCAGCCCTGCTCCACATGGCATCTCCTCTGAATTCTATGGAGCAAAATAAAAGGGTAGGTTAAGGCAAAAAGGGTGATATGAGAAAAGTCAACCAAGATGGTTCTCTAATTCATCAGGTCACCAGTAGTTTGGCCATTATCATGAAAGAGAGTAGATGGGACACAAACACTCACTCTGCCCTTTGCTGCATGGAACCTTATATGACTGTAATACCTCCTGACAGTGGTTGCATTTGAGAGACTCTGGTGCACAACAAAAGTGTATTACCAGGGAGACTTGGCAGAATGAGGTGGATGCCATAAATCCAGAGGGCAAAGTGTCTGGTTTACATGCAGCAACCCCTGTCAACCCTCAAATAATTGGGAAAGGGAGGACTTTAAAAAAAAACAAGGAAGTACTGCAAGAGTAATTAAGGACAAGGAGGGAGTGGGAGAGGCAAAGCACAGGTTAGAAATGGCAATAACTCATGGGACATAAACATGCACTCAGGCAACCACAGAGATTGGGACCAGATGACCTGAAGGAACTAAATGAAGCTGAACATTCAGGCTGATGATGTGAAGTGCAGATGGTGCTGAACTGCCGAGCTGAGAGTCATCTAACCTCTTTTCCCTTAATGCAAATGGTAACCTTGGTGATATGCAAGGAACTTTCTCCTATCCTATTTGAATATCATTGTGCATATTCTCATTTGGGATTCAGAGATCAGAGAGGGGATGCCAGCCAGCACAGAATAGCAAGGCTCTACTTGGATTTTCCTGGCATCATAAATGGTCACATATAAAAGAAGTCCCAAGGAATGACATCTCTCTGTTTGCACATTCCCACACTCTGGGACTCATACACTATAAGACTGAATTCTCCTCATGCATTGAGGTTTCATGTACCAACAAGAGTTCTAACCTCTTGATTCCCTCCTTCATGGCCCTTCCACTCCCAAGAGAACTAGACAGAAGTATGCTTTATGCAAAGTCGAGGGATTATATTTACAAAGCTTGTCAGGGGATTGAGTATTTTGCATTATTTCTCGGGTTGCTCAAGCTCAAATGAGAAACAAATTGTCTTGGGAATCAGGTAAAGAGGAAATGTCACCAAGAGAAACAACCACAAACAAATGCAGATGGAGGACCCTTGGGAAACACTGGCGGCAGAGGAAGTCAACACATTACAATGGGGTTATGGCCTCTGTGGATTAAGCAGCCATCAAATCCACAAAGAAGATGATGACAGTTAAATGAACCCTAGCTCAGCAGAGAGGGCTTTACCTTCAATAATCAGACAATTTAAAAATCCCCTATGATGAGCACTGTAGGCAGAGAGAAAAGAAAATTGACATTTATTGCATGCACAACATTTATATATTTTCTCTTGCTATGGAACATGGCACAAGTCACCCAATTTATACCTATAAAATAAGAATGATACTTATCTTTTAGACTGATTAGAAGAAATATGACAGAGCATGAGGAAACCCCTGGTACTGTGCCTGGAACAATGCACTCAGTAGCTTATGATCTCATCGATTCTTGCAGCAGGTCAGGGATATTTGTTCTCTGTATTACATGATAGGAACTCAAGCATAGAAAGGTGATGTGGTGTGACTTTTCCTGGGAAGATGTGAACAAATGCCTATTTACCTCAGACAAAGCACAAATGACAGACCAAAGAAACAATTCTAGGCAAATCTAGTTTGGTGAACCAGTAATTGTTAACTGCTGATGTATGCTTGGGAAGGAGAGGGTTCTTGTGGGCTTTATGAGCCCTTCATGAGCTTCTGTAAGGGAAGGTTAGTGGTCCCAAATCTTGTGTAAGTCTTCTATGAGTAACCACAACTGCTCTGATTTCCAGATGGCAATGGCCATGCCACGCTAAAAAAAGTCCAGAACATGCTACTTGTCTAAATTGACCAAAATTTTTCAGTTAATAAGTCAATGAGCTTGGATTCAACTCTGGAGTTATTCTTTTAGTGACGTTAACAAGGTAATATGCTAAAACTTTTCTAGATAGTTATTTTTCTCTTTAACCAAAGTTGAATAAGGCAATATTTATTACCTGACTAAACCATCTCTCAGCTTTTGGTTCATGGTTATTTTACCACACCAACAGTTTTATCCTTCTGACACTCAGGGCTCAGATCTGTCTGTCAGTGTCCCAGCAGTCCCAATCTTGGTTTGGGGATGTCCATTCCTGGTCAAACTTTCATACCCTGGAGGTATCATCTGGCAGAATAAAGACCTGGGTGGGTCTGTACCTCTTACTCCATTTATGAATTTTGTTCTCCATGGATCATCCTGGTTGCTCTGTTGGAATCTAACAATCTGATTTGGCTTCTTTGCCAGGACTTAAGGCCTCTCTTTAACATGGCTTCAGCATTGCTTTTTTGTCCCTGTGTATTTTGGGATCCAACCTCAAACTTGAACTAGTTCCAATGAGACTCATACTTAGACTAAGCAAGATCTGCTCATGGCACTAGGTAAGAAGGATGGGGAAAAGAAATCCGTAGCCACAGCAAAGGTGAGGCATCCCGGGCATTTGCTGTCTTCCTGAGGAGAAACCGAGAACCATCTCCAAGTTACCCTGTACTTTCATATAGAAACCACACATTGCCAGTTTTAATAATAAAGCCCACTACTTCCTTAGTAAAAGCTTGTTTCATGAAATAAAGGTAGATGAGATGCAAAAAAATTTCAGTGTTACCACTGCCTCAACCTGATTTCTGAAGCATCAAAAAAATAAGATGTATGCATGCTTCAAGGACAGTGAGTGATTATTGGAATAAAGGATGTTTACACTAGAGTTTGGTGAAATTTACATTTTACTCGGGGTGAGTTTGAAAGCAAGGGATTCATCTGAGAATGAATGAAATTAAGGTTTCTGTTTATCTCCTGTCAACAAAATGACAAGCAGACCCTGCACTAATCACAAGGGCTGAAGGCCTGTAAGCCATAGTGATGCCTGGAGAGCTCGCTGTTCATAGAAGACAGACTGTATGCAAAACATCACTGATGCATTAAGAGCCTTTACCCAGCCTCTGGTCTCAGGGACAGTTTCCTTTTCTATTTTATATTAAGGTGAAGTTCAGTTTGGTCTTGAACTCCTGATCCTACTGTCTGTACCTCTTCAGCAATTGCTTCCTGGTGTGCACCACCACAACCACAAAACTGACTCACGGAATAGTCTTCAAGGCATTTCACTCAAAGTGGCTATTGAAGGGTAATAAATATAATAAATAACATTTATTGAGGATCTGTTAAGTGTGGGCACTGCTAAAAGTGCTTTCCACCATTGCCCTTTAATCCTCACAACTGCTTTATGAGACAAGAAGGACCATAGTGCCTCTTGTAATATCAGGAAACTGAGGCCAAGAGAGCATAAGTAATATACTCAAAGTCAGTCTTCTAGCAAGTAGCAGAGACAGGAAACAAACCCAGACAGCCCATGCATTATCAATTATTCAGAAAGGCCAGAAGAAAGGATGAGGTGAGCAAGAGTGCAGAGGAGTAAACCAACATAGGGTGAAGGTGACATGATGGTTACACAGCAGATACTGATGGTGCTGCATCCATAGTCATATGTCTGTGCCTGGAAAGCCCTTCTAGCATCTTGACTTGATGACTTTTCTCTAAGCCATGGAAGTAACTCTGCCTTCACAAGGCAGCCTAGACATTCTGGCCATTAGTGCATTAGCAGTTGGAATGTGCTGATGGGAGCTGGAGTGTAGATACCTCAGTGCCTTAGCTTTTCAGGCCCAGGCATGCATTTTCTAGCATGGCCTTGGGGACTGAGCTCATTGATATTGGCCGGAAAACACACCCTACATCCTTTCACTGCACCTTTCCCATTCCTTAGTGGTCTTTCTTGCACTCCCCATATCTAAATCTCTTGAACTTAAATCCTTGTCCCAGGGTCTCTTTCTGAAAGAACACAAACACAAATTTAGTACTTCTAAAGCGTAAAGTAGCCATCTAAAGAGGCATAGCATGGTTGATGTAGTCCAAAGCCTGTCTGGCACACTGTGTATTTATGGGCTTAGAGAACACACATACTGTATATATATATATATATACCACTATATGAAAAGGAGTTACTAGTCATGGAGTCAGAGACTGGGGAAGGGGACACTAGCTACAACCCTAGTAAAGCTACTTCCTCATTTGGTTCTTCTTTTCTGATCAGAAAGGAAACTTTCTGCTCTCTGGGATACTGTAATGGACCTTCCAATCATAGTCAGACTCACACCCCCCTCCTACCCACAACATGTGCAGTCCATTGCACCTGCCACCAGCAGGTTTATCCAGTAAAGACAAATCTAAAAGAAAAGTTATTCTATTAAGCATAACTCCTAACTACAACTACCAAACAACAAAACCTAATTTACCTCAAGAGGAGACAGTCAAGCACTATGAACTGTGGTAGAATCCTTACTTGGTCAACCAGAAAACACGTTCTGAACATTTCCTTACCCACAGAAACACCATCTGATCCTTCCTCAGAAGGCTCCTCACTTTCTGGGTGGAGGTAGAGGTGGAAGTCCCTGCTTCACAACATGCATTCTTTCACTTCCTCTTCTAAATAAAATCTGGGCATGCTGGCCTACTGTGTCTGTCAGCAAAATCTTTTATTGCAGAGACAAAGAACCTGGAGAAAAGAGACCCGACCTCCTTGGTCAACATCCCTTACAAGAATATCACTATAGGAAGTTTCTAGATCATTTATCTGTACTATATCTGACTTATCCACCTGAGATATAATGTGGTAAATGACTTACTTATTGATTACTTGGAAAGCTTGAGGTCTAGATGACTAAATACTAATCATAAGGTCCAACTCATTCAGGCATGCCCAGGATATGTACTGAGCAAGCTCTGTTCCAGGTCCATCATCATGAATATTAGACCTTGAGAAACTCAGATTTGGGATCTTTTTCAAAAATTAGCATGTGCTGACTAACTCACTATCTAGACAGGACACACAGGGCTGAGAAGTGGATTTTGTTGCAGTATTCAAATAAGCTTTAGTGTTTAAGAGTTTTTAGCCATTGGTGCCAGTAAGGTGACATGCACCTGGAATTCCCAAACTCTGCAAACAAATGGGAGAGAATTGGGAGCTCAGGGACAGCTACAGCAAGACCCTGTTTCAAAAAACAAGCAAAAAAAATATATATTGGTCTGGAGTAATGGTTCAGTGTATGAAGCACTTTCCACCCAAGTGTACCTGAATTGGAGTTCCTAGATCAGTGGTGGAGCACTGCCTTGCATGCACAAGGCCTTAGGTTTGATCCCCAGTACTGAAAAAACAAACAAACAAATAAACATCAGCCACACGATCAATCTAATCATTTCATAGCTAGGAAACAGTGACAGAAAAATACACAAAGACATGCACATACATGTACAATACAGCCTTCTCTGTGAAAGTAAAACAATAGAAACCACCTTAGTTTTCACCAATGCAGCAATTTACAATGTCATTGAATCACATAGTGATCAACTAGAAAGATACCTATGCTATACTAAGTGAAAAAGCTGCAATAAATTTGTATAGTACAATACCCCTTTGTTTAAAAAAGAAAAAGGTGTAGATGGATACTTTGCATTGCAAACACAAGAAAATTCTAGAACGATATTAGCCAAATTGCCAACAGTGTATGGTGATATAATTTTGGGACATTAGCTTGGCATTTGTCCTGCCTGTGTTTCCTCCCTCCCTCCATTGTAAGCAGATGGTCAGGCTTTGGGGTGGCCTCTTGCCACAAGGGAGATGCTTTTTATAGTGGCAGAAGCCAAACCTGTCTGCAAGACCCTTCTAATTCTGATCCTGAATTTCAGACAACCTAAACTCATTGAGATGGTGCTTGGAGATCTTAGAGAGAGGCTTGTGATGGAAATAGCATGAAGTCCTGGAGTTAGCTTAAGAGACAGAAGATCTATATAGTAGGCTAGCTGCAAGATCCTCACCAGCAATTTTCTTGGCTTTAAAAGAGGCAGACCTGGGTAACCTCACTTAGAAACCTAAAGTTTTTAGGCTGAAAATTTAAATCACACTAAAATGAAACACAGAGGCACAACTGGGAGAGATCGGGTCATCTACGAATGTGGACACCCGCACAGAAAGTGTAGTAGACAAGCTCAATGGTTAGACAGGATCGCTGGAGCTCCATGCTACCTAAATCAGAGGGACATTGCTTAGCCATGAGGGTTACAATAATAACTATCATTGAATTCCTAATCACATGATAAGACAAAGAGAGTGGCCATGGGCTCAGGATTGGGTTTGATTTTATGTAAAAATCACACATCTGAGTTTTGCAGTAAGATTTATACTCAGGAGTCAGATAACAACAGCTGACAGAGTTAATATGTTGTTAGGTCAGCCACACCAGCTGAGCCTCCCCCTCCACTACAGTCCCCCATGCACAGGCTTTGGGGGGAGGGCCTGCTGGACGTCCTGTGACTCGAGATCACTCTCTGTCCTGAACAACGTGGTCCCAAGCTCTCTGCCCACTTGCTGGACCAGCCTCAGCATGTGGGCTCTGCAAGGCCCTGTCTTCAAAGGCTTCTGCTGATCCAAGGACCACAGCTTCATTGCCTTGGCCAACTGTGGTCAACATCTTCTTGCACATCTCTGATGTGGAAAGGAAGCATCTCCTTATATGTTTCATCTCACCCAAGAAAGAGAAGCCGCAGAATGAGAAGTAGCCATCAACCACCTGGCTCCAGGCGCCAAGTTCAAGGCCTTGCCCTGGTAGTCATCAGCTCCTAGCAAGATCTCCTAGGCTTGCAGGGATATGGTGACATTGCCACCCTAGAGGAGACATTCAACTGCACAAAGCACAGTCTCTGTGGGGGAAGGGAAACATGGTCCCAGTCAAGTAAATCCTGCAGAAGGGTGTGGGGAGCAAGCATGGATTGCTCGTGACCACCAACACAGCCTGAGCCCATCACTGCAAGCATTTGAAAAAATTCATATCCACTATGAGGAATGATGCTAGAGATTCAGAGAGAATATCACTTCTTACACTTTATAATTTATAAGTGATAGATAAATGCATAGCTTTGATTTTTTTTCTTGTTACCTCTCTAGTGTATATCCAATAGAATGGTTTTTAAACTGTCCTCAGTTTTTCCCACCCTCTCATTCTGGTGGTGACCTCTCTAGAGGGATAGGACTATCTACAAAAACTCCATTCTGACACATGACATAAATCTGGCTTATTCAACAAACACTCCTTGAGAGATCTACACACTGAGATCATCTGTGGCTTACAGAAATGCTCACCTCTGGGCCCTGAAGTTCTGGGTCTCCTGGACTCTGAAATTCTCTGCTCTCAGAAAGGAACCTCCTACTTCACTAAGTGCTGTGACTTGGTCAGTACATTCATTCTCCAGGCCTCTTTGAAAGTTGCCATCAATTTTAGACAGAAAAAAATACTTGTAGGGATAGGTAGGAAGGAGAGAGGACAGATATAGATAACTGGAAATGACTCACTGTCAGAGTGCTACAGAAAAGATGACTCCATTGTGAAAATGCAGCCAATCTTTCCCCATGGAGAAGTGGGTAAGGCCTAGTCGAGCCTGAGTACCTGCCCTTGACTCAGCACCTACCCCGTGAAGCTGAAACTGCCTCCACCCAGCTGCTGCTGACGTGATGAAATACTGTTGGCCCTTATACCTTTCTCTCATCCCCTCTTCCCACCCCCTTCCTCAAAGTATATTGGCCCTTATACCTTTCTCTCATCCCCTCTTCCCACCCCCTTCCTCAATATTGGCCCTTATACCTTTCTCTCATCCCCTCTTCCCACCCCCTTCCTCAATATTGGCCCTTATACCTTTCTCTCATCCCCTCTTCCCCCCTTCCTCAAAACACATAAATATCTCCCCCGACAATAAAGCGACGAGTTTCGCTTTTTAGACGTTTCTCCGCGACTCAATGTGGTTTTCTTTTCCCCGGTGATTTGGGGAGGTTTGAGTCGCCGACACCTGTCTTCTCGCTCAGCCTCAAGAGAGAAACGGCTGGCCCGGCTCTCTCTCTCTTTTGCTCTACCTGCCGGTGGTGAGGGAAAAAAGCCCCGGCATTTTGGCGCCCAGACGTGGGGCACAGCAACTACTGCCCCATGTGAGGACGTGTGAGGATTCAAAACGGACTACGGACTGCTGACGTGACGAAGGAAAAATTCAACATTAAGCTGACGAGCTAATCGGACTGCTGACGGGTGTATCCTCATAAGTAATGAGGTAATCTTCATATTTAATATTCTAACCTTTACTTCTATAATCTGTGCTTACTTCAACTTCCTTTCTCTTTCCTTCCATTTCCGGTTTGCCGCCATTTCTAAACGAGTACGTTCATGGCGGACACACCACATGGACAGACCTAAAGGAGACTTTAAACGCTTTGCCTCCTCATTTAAATAAAAACTCCGTCCCAAACTTCAACATCTCTTGTTCTTTTCTCTTTCCTCTCATTTTTGGGTTTCCGACAGACCGCTTCTGCGGTGCCGCCATTTTTGTGCCCCCATTTGAATGGGGGCGCCATCTTAGAAACACCAGTTCATGGCGGACACACCACGTGGGCAGACCTAAAAACAAAACTCACCACGTGGGTACAGACTCACCACGTGGGCAAACCTGAGAAAACTTTAAACGTTTTGCCTCCTCATTTAAATAAAAACTCCATAAAAAAAGACAAAACAAACCTGATGGGGAGATCTGTTCCCAGCTGCTTACTGTGTTTAATATACATTGAGCCCTCTCCATAAAGTCCACAGGCTCATTGGCCATCATAAATCTAAATCTAAACTTAATTCTACAACATGTTTAACTATTTTTTAAGACTTTATGCTTATGTTGTACTCATATATATTACTATTGCCCTACTCCTCCTTACAGTGTGGCTCTTGGGACAAAACTTTTGTTTTAGCCCCATGGATTAATTCAGTCCTCCTTGCCTTAATTGCCAACCTTAAAGGCTCTTCCAGGAAAAGTTCATTTTTGCCTTTAAAAACTGTAAAAAAAAC
Source organism: Orientallactaga sibirica (assembly GCA_036365145.1). Lineage (NCBI taxonomy): Eukaryota > Metazoa > Chordata > Mammalia > Rodentia > Dipodidae > Orientallactaga > Orientallactaga sibirica. The sequence continues at coordinate 51,417,656 of JAEOAD010000006.1, forward strand.
TAAAACTGACTTTTAAAATCTCCTTTCTCCCAAGACCGCCACCTAAAGCTGCCTGTGGGCAGCTATCAATTTTCAGCTCTTTTCAGCCCCTAACTACTGCCCAAATGTTTTTCAAACCCTGACAAAGACAGCCAATTTCTCCATAACTTCCCTAGATCCATAAATTCAACATCATGGAAAAATGATCCTTGATTAATCATCCTAATGTCTTTCTTTTTCATTTATATGGATGATTATTATTATTTTGTCATTCAACCCATCTGATCCCCAAAACCTCACTGCTAAATGCCTTGCCATTTTACAGGTGATTTTAAAGTGGCTCCAGAAAAGATACAAACTGCCCCTCTCCTTCAAGATTTTGGGCTCCAGGTTATCTCACTGATACTGTTTCTCCTGTCAAACCCCAACTCCATATTCAAAAATTCTATACTTTGCCTCAACTCCAAAAGGTGCTGGGAGAAATTAATTGGATGAGGCCCTGGATACCCATAACTACTGAGGAACTGTCCCCTTTATTTGACCTCTTAAAGGGTCTTACTCTCTCCTCTCAGATAACCTTGCCCCCTCGTCATGAACAAATTCTACATAAGGTACAACGGGCCATTGATGCTGCTGTCCTAAAGAGGTTTGATCCTAACTTACCTATCTCCCTCTGTATTTTTTCTGGGGAAACATTATGCACTGCGCTGTTGGCCCAGGAAGGAGAACCCATCCAATGGATTCACCTCTCCCTTGGTGGAGTCCCCAGAGTTTACTCTATAACTAACCAGATTGCAGACTGCATTATAAAGGGCAGGGACACCTCTGTCCGATTGTTTGGCATGGAGCCTCATGTCATTGTCACCCCCTTTAAGGTAACAGACTTCACTTGGCTTCAGAGAAATAACAACAGGGTTGCTATTGCCCTCGAGGGGTTTCTGGGTATAATTGATTGTCACTATGGTCCTTATAAATGGATGAGCTCCTTCTCTAGGTTGGAATGGAGACCCCCCAGACTTTTTTTATCTAAACCCAACCCTGATTTCCTTACTGTATTCACTGATGGGGGCACTTGGGAGCTTCCTAGTTGTTTACCCTCCCCTAAGGAGGGGAAAAAAGTCTATACCCATAAAGTCTATCTCCCATGAGGTCACAGGATCAGCACATGCTGGGAAAAAACTAAACATGCTATTAGCCATATGCTTCAATGCTTTGCCACCCTTGGATTGCCAGATCAAATCAAAACCGATAATGGTCCCTGCTTCATAAACAAAACTTTTATAGATTTCCTCCAAACCTGGAAAATCTCACTTTCCACAGGCATCCCATATAACCCGGGGCCAAGCCATCGTGGAAAGATATCATCAAACTCTCAAATCTCAATTACAAAAACAAAAGGGGGAATCTCTACCCCACATGACCAACTAAAAAGGCATTATTAACCCTAAATATTTTAAATTTTTCTAAAGAAGATAGACACTTGTCCCCTTTTCAAAAACATTGGACCTCAGCTGTCACCTACAGCTCCATCTGGGTCAAATGGAGGGACCCATTAACTGGGGCATGGGAGGGGACCAGACCCCCTCCTCACAGCAGGGAGAGGATTTGGATGTGTCTTTCCTCAAGAGGAAAAAGACCTATTTGGGTACCGGCAAGAGACTTAAAATATTTACCCCAACAAGGGGATGATAATAATCAATCTTCCAGGGAGTGTCACACCCTGAGAACTATGCCTCTATTTCTTCCCCAGGAACAACTGAAGGTATGGATGCTACTAGACCTGAATGAAGCCAGAAAAGCTCCAGAGAGATTTACAGAAGAGGAGTCGGGACTCCTAAGACAACCTGCTGTAGACGAGCTTACATGGCTTTTTATTCCACCTTCTCCCTCCCCTTGGACCCCTCCTCCTTCTTGCTCTTTACCCTACCATCTCCCTCCCCCTGAACCCCTCCTTCTTCTTATCCTCACTCTCGGGCCCTGTGTAATTAATAAGATTACACAATTCATTCACCAACAGCTTGAGGCAATTAAACTTCATCAGGCCAAGGCACCACAGGTTTGCGACTCAAAGACAATGGCTTTTCCACTTACTGGCTATCCACCTAACATCCCTCCCCGCCCTCCATCGACCAACGACGGGTAAGCTCTCAGACAGGCTGAGGCAACCTAAGACAGGGCGTGGAGTGGTCAACGGGCTAGAGGCATAGTGCCCAGAGACGGGTAAGGTTCCCAGAGGGGAACAACCTAGGACAGGGACTATGCCATCCACCGTTCTTACAAAAACAAAGGGGGAGATGTTGGGCTCTGCCCGGTGTGAAGCCAGTGGTTAGCCCAGCCAATCTTGGCCTATCCGGTAAGGCCTAGTCGAGCCTGAGTACCTGCCCTTGACTCAGCACCTAAGCTGAAACTGCCTCCACCCAGCTGCTGCTGACGTGATGAAATACTGTTGGCCCTTATACCTTTCTCTCATCCCCTCTTCCCACCCCCTTCCTCAATATTGGCCTTTCTCTCATCCCTCTTCCCACCCCCTTTCTCTCATCCCTCATCCCCTTCCCACCCCCTTCCTCAATATTGGCCCTTATACCTTTCTCTCATCCCCTCTTCCCGCCCCCTTCCTCAAAACACATAAATATCTCCCCCGACAATAAGCAGCGAGTTTCGCTTTAGACGTTTCTCCGCGACTCAATGTGGTTTTCTTTTCCCCGGTGATTTGGGGAGGTTTGACACCTGTCTCGCTCAGCCTCGACACCTGTCTTCTCTTTGCTCTACCAGCCTCAAGAGAGAAACGGCTGGCCCGGCTCTCTCTCTTGTTGTAGTCAGTCTTAAGTCTAAAATCAATAGGGTACCAGACAGGCCATGCCAGAAACTGAAGGCAAGATTTCTTAAAAGGAAAGTCACTTTGACTTTACAAGTCAAACTCCAAGGTACCACCGTCTCTCTCTGTCTCTCTTTCTCTCTTTCTCCCTCCTTCCATTATTGTCTTCCTGCTTCCCTTCCTCCCCTCTTTTCTCACTACCTCTATCAGCACAGTCTCAGCACATTAGGCCAGGCTGGCCTTGAACTTGTGATCCTCTTACTTCATCTTCCCATGTGCATTGTGAGTTCACCATGCACCCAGTCACAGGCAAGATTTATAAACTGCATCTCCGAGGCCAAATTCTGTCTTCTTTTTGAAACCTCAGTCATTGTTCTCTGGACCTTCAGCTGAGTGGATGAAGCCCACCCAGGATGAAGTGAATAAACTACTTAAAGTCTACAAATTTAAATATTAATCATAGCTTTAAAAATGTGTTCACAGGGGCTGGAAAGATGGCTTAGCAGTTAAGATGCTTGCCTGTGAAACCTAAGAACCCAGGTTCAATTCTCCAGTACCTACATAAGTCAGTGCACAAGGTGGAACAAACATCTGGAGTTCATTTGCAGTGGTTAAGAGGCCCTGGTATACCTATTCTCTCTCTCTCCCTCAAATAAATAAATAAATTAATTAATTAATTACAAAAAAAACTTTTAAAAATGTCTTCACAGCAACATTAAAGCTGGTTTTTGTCCGAATGACAGGGCACCATTCCATGAACCATAAAATCAACTACCACATTAGCCACAGTCATTTAACAGTACATATACTTGTGTCTATCCTTTGTTGTTTTATTTGTTCAAGGGCAAGGAACAGAATGACAGCATGAGCTCATTCTGAGATGTGTCTATTTCAAGCCTTCATGTAGTAACCAGACTGTAAGTAATCTATAGTCCCTGTGACTGACTCAACCTCCAGGGATAGAAAAGGCAGGCTCCTAATTTTTTCCATTATGCCAAGAAGCTCAATGTAGAAATGGGGCTTCATTGGAATTTATGTATTGGCTTTCCACTAAGCCCTGACTTATCACTGTCATAAAGGGTCAGTGGGGATAAATTGTTGAGAGTATGATTGAAAAGAAACTTGTAGCTAGGTTGGTGGGCCTTTTAGTCTCAGCTCTTGGGAGTCTGAGATAGGAGAATTACTGTGAGTTCAAGGCCAGCCTGGGGCTACAGAGTGAGTTCCAGGTCATCCTGGGCTAGAGTGAGACCCTGCCTTGGAAAAAAAGAAAAGAAATTTATTTTTAGCTATGGATTTCTTTTTTTGTTTTGTTTTGGGTTTTTTTGCGGTTTTTTGTGAGGCAGGGTCTCACTCTGGTCCAGGCTGACCTGGAATTAACTATGTAGTCTCAGGGTGGCCTCGAACTCTCGGCGATCCTCCTACCTCTGCCTCTCGAGTGCTGGGATTAAAGGCATGCGCCACCACGCCCAGCACTATGGATTTCTTTAAGCCACACTAACCATAATAAATGGTGAAACATTAATAAAACCATCATCTACCTCTTCTGCCTGCCTTATGAGACAGACAGACAGGTACCAATACACATACAGAGAGAGAAGAGGAGAGGAAGGTAGGTGAGGGGAGAGAAGAGAGAAGAAAAAGAGGACAGAGGAGAAGCGAGAGATATTGGATCTTTGCCTGAATTACCTGAAGGTTGATTATTTTGATGCCAAGACTAAGGTATTAATCTTAGAATCTCTCTCCATCCAGCCTATTGGGGTCAGAGCCAGACAAAGGCTTTGGAAAAGGATAGCCAAGGGGTCACAATTTCTGCCTCACAGCTTTGCCTCTGCCAGCCTCTGGGGTTAACCACAAGTAACAGTAACTCAGAACTGTCCTCTCTGCAGTTGACAGCAATCACAGACAGACGCAACTCCTCTTACAGAGCATCTTTGGTGTGGTGGGATTGAAAGGCCAGTTGGCTTTATTGTTCTTTCCTTGAACCCTATCATCTCAAAGAAGGATGATACATAATATTTTCATATTTAATATAAAACATATACAAGTGTAATTCATCTGCTTGTATCATGTCCCTAGAAATATATTTAGAATTTTAAACTGCTCCAACGATTGCACATTTTGCCAAATTCTGCTCATTGATGGAGTTGTTTAAACATCTGTTGACTACAGATGTTAAGCACTGTGAAATATTCTTTTCCCATGCCAAAATGCAATTAAAATCACAATATTTTTCCTAGTAACACATCATGCTACATCAGCAGAAATTCAGAAAGATGAAACTCAATGAACAACGAATAGTAATAATTCTCTAAATAAGTTACTGTGGCTCATGACAGTTAAATTAACTTTAAACTAAACTATGTGATATCATCAATGTCAATTTGCCCAACTCTGAAAGATATGTTTTTTTCTTTTCCATTTTTTTTCTTTCATATGCCGATTATGGTCAAGTGGAGTAAGTCACAATGAAAAAACCCTCTTTGGCTCAGAGGAAGAAGATAATTGGGTGACACTATTGCCTTACTTTTGAAAGCTAGGCCATCCAAACAGAAGATACCAGAGTTTACTACAATGTCAACTCTTCTTATGAATGTCAATGTGGAGGTGTCTGATTTATCCCTGGGTTCAGGATTACTGGGAAGGCATGTGGAACACAGCCTACATATGCCTCAACCTGACTTATGAACACCAGTCCAGAGTGGAAGAAGCACATTGATGTGGCACACAGAGGCTTTCTCTCCTCTGCTCAAGGACTTGAAGCTGCCTTGATCTGGTTGCTGGCTGAGGAAGGAGCCACAGGAGTATAGCTTCGAGCAGAGAGAAAGGGTGGTTTACAGAGTGTGAATTAAGCAGCAACAAGCCTCAAAATAGCTCCCTCTCTTGCCTCAAATTCACCCGGTAGGATTTTCTTTTAATGTAGAACCTAGAAATCTCTCCATAACATTCCTAAGTAGAACAATAAAACCTCTTGTTTTATTATTACTCTCTGTAATTTTTTCCATTTTAATCATAAATCAAATTTTTTCTATATCCTCAAAACATGTTTCATATTTTCATATTCATCCTACATATATAAATGGCTAGATCATCCTAATTTATTGACTAAGCCAGTCCAAAAAGTCAATTAAAATTCAACAAAAATGGTTGATCTATATTAATTGATTATAAATTGAGTACTGATCATTTGTGAAGCCCTACTTAGTTTAACAGAGGTGAAAGCCCATCAATCTATGTAGCAGACAGCTTCAGGTTCGCTGAGATGAACTTCCAGACCAGGCACAGTTATGGAGGAAGGGATATTATTTATTAAAGCTTACAGATCCAGGGGAAGTTCCAATAATGGCAGAAGAAGCTGGCATGCCTTCACAGGGCCAAGCAGAGAGAGAAAAAGCCAACCAGCCACACAGCACACTGAGCAAAACTACTGCCAAAAAGGTCACACAGCACACTTCAGGAACTCCTGCTAGGCACATTTGCATATCTTTACAATGGAATCTCAAACCCACACCCACCCCCAGTGACATTGCCTCTAGCAAGGTGATTGCAGATGCAAACTATAACTAGTAAAACACTGAATATATTGGGGGACATATATTCAAACTACCACACTCTATTAGCTCAATGGAGACACAGATATAGTCCTAGAAAATCCCAAGGCAGTGTGGGAAGTGGTATTATAGGCAGCATCACTATTTCCTTGAATTATGTTGATGGCCACATCCGTGAGTTTTCAAGTACCTTGGAAAAGTGAAATAAAAAAAAGTTCAATTTTAGCAGGTTCTACAATATTTTTTATTGTTTATGTCTGTGCCTGGTGTTTCACTTGAGGGAAGATTGTTGGGAATGAACGGGGAACAGAAATAGCCAAAGGGGAAAACAATTCTATCCCAGACAACAAAGAGTTTGCAAATCAATTGGAGAAAATGAATGGAAGTGTACATGAAAATGGCAGAGATCAAATCGTGTGGATAAACAACTGCCATAGGTGTTGGGAATAGGAAAAGAATAGTAGAAAGTGAAACAGTAATTCAAAGGCCCTCCCTCAAGAGACAGGAGAAGATTGGAAGGACTGGCACCATGTATACTGGTAAAAGAAGAGGGCCTAAGTCTCCCAAATAGTGACAATGACACGGACACATGTTCCTAGCTTTCAGTAAGGGATTGTTATGTCGGTATAACATATGTGGGGGCACAGCATTATGCAGTGAGAGACCAGCCAGCCTGAAGCTGTATTTCGTGGAAAGCCAGTACTAAGGGCCAGGATATAGGAATTTATAAATCCCTGCCATCTTTTTGCTTACAATCTAGTCATAAATTGAGACTTATCAGAGAGTTTTTTTTTCCTGAGCTTTAGCATGTTAAAGCCAATGTCATCCTTCAGTTTTTTTACCAGTAAAATTTACCTGGTTATTCAGCCAAAATACTTATAAACAGTAATAATGGCTAACAGGAGGAAGAGTGTTCTATACCATTATACTATGCTAAGCACTTTCCATACCTTATTTGTAGTTAACTTTTTTGCATGATGGATATTTTTTTTTTATGTATTTTCACATTTTCTGGAATTAATTGACATCATTATGTACATATAAGGACTATTCAAAATAATGGTAGGAATTGAGTAAATTTGTAAACTGAAACATAATAGGTTAATTTATTTACTGGAGATACTCCTAAGTAGGGTTATTGGTATTCATTGTGAGGTATAGTTAACATCTTTGTTTCAAATGGAATACCAGGTGCCATTTGTGTTTTTCACAACGATTATATAAAGAAATATTTACAGCAAGCTTTGAAAGCATGTACAACCATCACTTCCACCATCTATGCCATCTATGTGAGAAAACCAAGACTCTTTTCAGGGTTGAGTGTTTTCTCCAAGTTCACCCTTAACATTTTTTGTGGTGTGGGAGGGGGCTTAGAGAATGGCATGGGGGACATTACGTGCAGCACACAGCACCACTTATGAAGAAAGAATAGAAACCTGGCTAAACCTTTAGATTGCATCTCTTGAAAATGGGGCAACAAAGAATCAGAATAAATGATTTCACAAAGAAGCAAATAAACATTTAGAATTTGGGCATGGAGGAACTACATGCAACTGTCCTGATTTCTTTAACATGTCAAATGTGCAGAAGGAATGGCTGTAAAATATAGTGATAATAGGTTGAGTTGGTTACCATTTGTGCATTGGTTCCTAATTTGAACAAACCAATCTTTTATTTCTTTTTTATTGAGAATTTTAATATATGAACATACTATAATTTGATCATAATCTTCTTCCATTACTCTCATTAATATCCCACATCCCAATTCCAGTGAACCCATTCCTCTTTCTCTGTACTTCCTCTTCTATTTTGATGTCTTATTCCTTTTCCCCCCTCCTCTGTTGCATATGTATAAATGTTGATGGGCTCAATATTGTGTAGGTTTTATGTAGGTAACAACCTCTACTGTGAGGTCATGAATGCACCAATCCCTTCATTTTGGAGGATAGTATCCTAAAGTCTTCCTCCATACCCTCTGGCTCTTACATTCTTTCTCACCCCTCGTCTGCATTGTTCCCAAGCCTTGGGGGAGTTATAGAAATGTCACATGTAGTGTGAACTCTCAAGAGCCTCTTGTTTTTAGTACTTTAATTAGTTTTGAGACTCTCCAATATCCACAGCCATCACCAAAAAGGGACTTCTCTAGTAAGTGGTGACAGTAATGTTAATATTCTTTCTCCCACCACCTCTGCAAGTTTCCTGAGCCCTGGCATGTGTGATAGATTGTTTCATCCAGTGCTGAGTACTTGTGTCACTTCTCATCTCTTTGACAAGTTGTGGTTCTTCCAAGTTGTCACCACCATCTACAAAAAGAAGCTTCTTTATCCCAAAGTGAGAATAGCATTAATGAGAGGGCATAAACATAAACAATTAGAAGACAATTTGATGGGCCCAATGTATCCATTGAGCCAAAGAACAGTAATAACTTCCTCCTAGGGCCTATGCCCTTCCAAGCCATAGGCTTTTGACTTGGGAACAAACCACTTGTTATCATATTCATTTGAGTGAATGATAAAATAGCTTTAGATACTGTATACCAATTATATAAGATAATGAGTTCTGCTATGACATTTCCATACACATTTATAATGTACTTTGGTCATATATATTCCTTGTCCTGTCTACCTTTCCTAAATAGTAAGGAAATTTAATGTGGAATGTTTATTAAGCATGCCAAGGAAGACAGAAACTCTGAGCTGGAAGACAAGACAGAAGAAATTGATTGGGAGGCCAAAAACTTTGCTAAAATCAAAAAAAAAAAATCAAGTGAACACAATACATGGAAACTGTGGAATACTCTAAAACAAACAAACATCTGGATCATGGGTATACCAGAGGAGAGGAAATCTAGGCCAGAGGCATAGAAAACATATTCAACAAAATTATTGAAGAAAAATTTACAAATCTCTCAAAAAAGAGGCCCATCCAGATACAAGAAACTCACTGAACACCAAATAGACAGGACCAAAGAAGAAACTCTCCAAGACCCACCATAGTCAAAACGCTTATCAATGAAAACAAAGAGAGAGTATTAAAAGCAGCAATAGAGAAACAACTCACAACATAGAAAGGCAGTCCCATCAGAATTCTATCAGATTTCTCAATGGAAACTCTGAAAGCCAGAAGGTGCTGGAATGGAACACTTCAAAGTCTAAAAACTATGGCTTCCAACCCAAGCTACTTTACACAACAAAAGTATCCCTCATAATAGATGGTGAAAGAAAACCTTTCCATGGAAAAAAAGTCAACTCTATGATTATATAATCACAAAGCCAAACCTACAGAGAATACTTGAGGTAATACTCCACACAGAACAGTCAATCAATCAATCTCAAGAGCAAACAAGAAGATCACAACCAAAACAGACCAGGCTCAAAACAGTACATAACACAAGAAAGCACCAAACCCCACAAAACACCTCATCATGGCAGGTATTAATACAAACCTCACAGTAATAACATTAAATATTAATGATTTTAACTCACCCATCAAAAGACACACGTTATCAGTATGGATCAAAAAGCTGGACCCTTCTATCTGCTGTCTTCAAGAAACCCAGCTCGCCACTAGAGATAGACACCTCATCAGGGTGAAAGGATGGAAAAAGATATTCCAAACAAATGGAAATAAAAAACAAGCAGGTGTTGCTATATTAATATCTGATAAAAATAGACTTCAAAACAAAAGTAATCTGACTTCTGGTTAAAATGGAGGCATAGGGGGCTGGAGAGATGGCTTAGTGGTTAAGGTGCCTGCCTCCTAAGCCTAAGAATGCTGGTTCCAATCTCCAGCAGTTCCAATCTTCAGGTCCCACGTTTACCCAGGTGAAAAGTGATGCAAGGGCACAATGCCACACTTGACCTCAAGGGGGCGCACGCATCTGGATTTCGTTCTCAGCAGCTGAGAGGTTGCTGGCGCGCCCATCTCTATCTGTCTTCCTCTCCCTCTCTCTCTCTATCTCTCTCTGTGTCTCTGTCAAAAAAAAAAAAAAAAAATGCAGGCATAGGAACCATGCCTAGGGAGAAAGAAAAAAAAAAAAAAAAAAAAAAAAAGAACCAGCAAAATACACTCTTCTACTAAAAAGTGAGTTATATAGCAAATTATCAACCACAGCAGAGAAGTAGGAGAGATCCAGACCATCTAGAGCCCACAGAAGCAGGCAGAAGCAGCTCCAACAGTGGCAGCAAGTTCCATGTGGCCACAGCTGCCAGGATCAGCCTGAGCTGCAGGAGAAAAAGAGAAAAAGAAAAAGAAAAAAATATGGGTGAGAGGATTTTCCAGTCACACAGGCCTCCTTGAAAACTCAAGAAACATGGAAGGAGGACAGCAGAGACCAATGGAGCAGCTTGATATGAAGAAGATCATGAGGACCAGCAGGATGACTTCAGCCTCCATCCACAGCCTCCCTTCCCCCACTGCCAGCACAAGTGCCAACAAGTACCAAAGATCTGGGGAAGGGAGCTTGCCTACACAGCACCTGGCAAGATCAGCACAGCGACCCACAGACCCAGCCAGCCTACCTGACCCAACAGCACAGCAAACAGGGACTCAAGCAGCCATGAAGCATAGCTAGGACCAAAGCCATCCCAAAAGGTAACTGGGATTACACCAGGTCAATACCCACCAAATAAGCCTGGTATATAGGCTTGCATCAGAAGGGTAAATTTCACCATCCATGTCAGGGTAAATTATATGTTAAATCTGATGTTTGGTTGGATTTGACATTCTTTATTAAGCTCCTCATTCACTGTTGGTGGGAATAAAAGCTGATACAACCACTATGTAAAGCAATATGGAGCCTCCTAAAAAGTATGACCATAGAGGTGCCAACAGATCCAGTTAGACCCTTACTGGGCATTTACCCTGAAAGTTCCAATCCTCAGTTCAGAGATATTTGCTCAACCATGTTTGTAGCTGCCCAATTCATAATAGCTAAGAGCTGGAATCAACCCATATGTCCATCATTAGATGAATGGATAACTAAGATGTGGTATACCTACACAATGGGCTTCTACATAGCAGTAAGGAAAAATGACAAAAAGCAATTTAAAGAAAAATGGTCAAACTTGGAACAGATCATTCTTAGCAAACTCACCCAATCACAGAAAGATATGTGTCACATGATCTCACTCATCTGTGGCTCCTAATTTGTATTTTCCTGAGATGCTGACTCACCTAATAAACATCTCAAGGACTGTACAATAGGGATGGTGGGGTAGGAGGACAGGGAAAGTGTGGTGGGGAACAAAAAACTGGACCCAAATTAAAATGGTACCATAAAATCCTATATCCTGAAAGACATACTAAAAGATCAAACCTGCATCAGGTGCTTGGAGAGAACACCTGAATTACAGGGGCCTGGAGAGGGTATGATGAAAGTATGACTAGGGCTTTCTAATTTTTAAGTTGGTCATGGCTACATAAAGGGTTTCCAAAATAACCTCTCCATTTTCTTGTGCACTTGAATAAAACTGAATAAGGGAAAGGCTTTAATCATCATGAATAAATTTAACAGACTCATTGCAATTCATTACAGACTTAAGAGAAAAAATCATGAACATATTATTAATTACATGAAGAGAGTTTTTCTAATTGAAAACCCTTTCAACCATTCAGAAGAGGAAGGATAAAATGAGCAATGATCACCATAGCAGAGATCCCAAGGTCCGTAGGCATTCAGGACACAGTTCCAGTGTGTATGTCTATAGGAACAGTACATGGGTCCCCACTGGAGTTTCTATTTCTCCTTTCAGGGAACCCCTTAAGGGCATCATGCTGTGATCTATCCCCAAGGATGAAATTTCTCCCCTGTCTGGATTCTTACCAGATGTAAGCTTTGGTTTTCAGCACTTTTGAGGGATGATTTGTGCTGGGGAGGCATTGAATAGAAGTCTTTACACTGTGGTGGGTGCTGCCATCTGGCTGGTTCATTGTCTGTTGGTCCAAACTACTGGTAGTGTTTTTCTTTTCTTCATGTGACAGAAGCACCTCTGTAGTTTCAGCCACTGGCTCCTCAGCATGAGGGTCTCTACAAGATTGTGCCCTCCATACTCCCACAGCTGGAGATGGCTCAGTGCATCATGTGAGCCAAGGGCAGTGGTTCTACTGTACTGGCATTCACAGCTGCACAGGGGCACTGACAGAAGTTGAAGATCAATGCATTAAAATTATCCATAGCTCAGGCCCAAGCCTTTCTGGGTTCAGGCCTGGTGGAATGGCACATAGGCAGGTCCTCCTGCTACTGACCATCCCCAAAGTGGATAGACCAAGGGCCACAGCTTCAATTTCCCCAACAGTCAAAGCTATCAATTCAGCTGTCCTGGGAAAGGGGGGAAATGATTGAGATTTTTTTTAAATAAAGATTTGTTTTAAAACTTGCTTTAAGGGCTGGAGAGATGGCTTAGCCATTAAAGTGCTTTCCTGTGAGCCTAAGCATCCAGGTTCAATTCCCAGATGCTCATGGTGCATGTGTCTGGAGTTTGTTTGACTAGAGTTTGACTAGAGGCTCTGATATACCCATTTCTTTTTCTATTTCCATCTGCCTCTCTCACACACACACATAAATAAAAATAAAATATAAATAAATAAAACTAAAATATTAATAAACAAAATTTGCTTTAAGGCTGGGAGATCTCTCAGTGGATAAAGTGCTGACTGCTCAAACCTGAGTAACCTCACTGGGACTCCCCAGACTTCACATAAGCCCTAGAAGTCATGGTGGGCTTTTTTAATGCCAGAATTCTGATGATATTAGAGGGAAGGGAGAATTTCCCTGAAGCTTATGGAAGCAAGTAAGACCCTATTGGTGAAGACCCCACATGCTTAGGCTGCAGGTCACTAAGAAATCAAGCTGGAGCCAAACTGGAAGCCTCCTCCTGTTTATCAGCTGTCATGATACTAGAAAGCACTATGCAGTCTGTTGGGGGTGAAAAGTCTTAACCAGCAATGGACCCTGCAAGCTTCATGGCTGGCCAGGCTAAATGTACCTATGGGTGAAATTGTGTTATGGGGAAACCAACTGCTCTCAGAATTGAAATCCTACTCCATGGGAGAGAATTCATGCCTCGTACTGAAAACCTAATCAAAAGCCTATGGTTGGAGGGCTGGAGAGATGGCTTAGTGGTTAAGATGCCTGCCTGCCAAACCTAAGAACACCCATTCCATCTCAAGGTCCCACATTTAGCCAGCCGCAAAAGTGATGCAAAGGCGCAATGTTGCGCTTGCCCACAAGGAAGCACACACATCTGGAGTTTGTTCACAGCAGCTAGGAGGCCACTGGTGCACCCATTCTCTCTCTCTCTCTCTCTTTCTCAAATAAAAAAAAAGTCTATAGTTTGAGAGGTCATAAACCCTAGTGTGGAAACTACTGCTGTTGTCTGGCTAAATGGAAATATTGTGCTCACCAAACTGCCCTCTAAATATTTACATTTATGCCCATATATTAAATTCTTCTCTCATTTTTGGTTAGAGATGCTTCTTTTCTCAAATGACAGTGATCACTGCGGAGACTCAAAATTCATCAAAGTGCTGAGAAGAAGCAAGAGTGGAGTATTCATCGCTATGTAAGATATCTCTATCATACCCCCAAGGCTCAGGACCATTGTGAAAGAGGTGAAGGAAAGAATGTCAGAGCTAAAGGAAGAGAAGGAGTGCTTTACAATACTATTTTCCAGATACAAAGTGGCCATGGCATTCATGTCCTCACAGTGACTGTATAATAGAAGGATAAATGATGAATCAAAATAGAAAAAAAAAACGAACCAATTGATGGGGGGTACAGGGGAACAACAAAGGAGGATGGTGGGAAGGTATTTTGATCATGGTATATTGTGTACATGTATGAAGGTTGTCAGCAAAAAATTAAAAAATAGAACAGTAGAGCAAGATCCAGAGAGAAACCCTGCCTCAACTCAAAAGAGGTGGAAAGGAGATGCACAATACAAAAGTTTGCTCTCAACTTTATATGTATGCCCACACTCTTTTACACACACCACACACACACACACACACTTATGTGCATTGCTTTAAAATAAAAAAAATGTGGGCTGGAGAGATAGCTTAGTGATTAAAGCACCTGCCTGCAAAGTCAAAGGACCCAGGTTCAATTCCCCAGGATCCACATAAGCCAGATGCACAAAGTGGTGCATACATTTGGAGTTCGTTAGCAGACGCTGAAAGCCCTTAAGTGCCCATTCTTTCTCTCTCTTTTTCTCTTTCTCCCTCTTCTTCTGCCTCTCAAGTAAATAAATCAAAATAAGTAATTTTCAAAAATCAACAATGTTGGGAGCAGAACTCATGAGGCCTCATCCTTCCCTGAGTATCTATAGGTCATTAATGGTGACTGGGAAAGAGATATTTTCTTCAGTGGTGTGACCATTTGTAAACTGCATTCTCTAGTAAGGAACTCCTCATACAGGATATTATAGGCAACTCTACTGAAACCCACTGGGTCAAAAATCAAACTAACCAGCTGGACATGGTGGCACACACATTTAATCCCAGCACTAGGGAAGCAGAGGTAGGAGGATCGCCATGAGTTCAAGGCCACTCTGAGAGCACATACTGAATTCCAGATCAGCGTGGACTAGAGTGAGACTCTACCTTGAAAAAAATCAAACTGACCAACAAAAACTAGGCAAGAAAACATATGAAAGGAGTTAAGAGAGGAAAGAGAACACCAAGAGTGAGAGGAAATAGGAAATGGTAATAGAAGTGAATGTGATGAAAATACATTGTGCAAATGTATGGAAATGCCATATTGAGGAATGGAGAGATGGCTTGGTTAAGGCACTTAACCGTGATGCCTAAGGACCCAGGTTTGACTCCCCAGTACCCACGTAAACCAGATGCACAAGGTGACATATGTGTCTGGAGTTCATTTGCAGTGGCTAGAGGCACTGGTGCACCCATTCTCTCTCTTTCTGTCTGTCTGCTCCTCTCTTTCTTAAGTAAAAACATATTTTTTTTTTTGAGGTAGGGTTTCACGCTAGCCCAGGATGATCTGGAATTCACTATGTAGTCTCAGGATGGTCTTGAATTCATGGAAATTCTCCTACCTCTGCCTCCCAAGTGCTGGGATTAAAGGCATGCACCACCACAAATGACTTAATTAAATGTTTTTTTAAAAAAGAAAATGCCATAATGGAACCCATTGCTATGTATAATTCATCTTTTCTAATAAAAATTATATATTAAAAAACCATGCTGAATATGTTTTTCCCATATTATCAAGCCCAATTCTTTGTGCACAATAGATGCTTAATAAATGCATGGTAAGCTTCCAAAATCACAGCATGGAAAACAGCTCCTTCTTGGATGAAAAATATCTTTGTGCTTCTAACAGAGAATCACAATAGTATAGTTCTAAAGAGAAAACTTGGTTTGGTTTTGTTTTTTAGAGAACTCATGTTGCATGCTTCTCCTTATCTCTGCCTTCAAAGCTGCTTTTCATGTTAGTTGTGATCAAAATTCACCTTTGTCTAAGTTTAAATGCATGAGATAAAGAAGTTTGCAGTGAGGATAAGTCTATAAGTCTGGCATGTTTGATTATGGAGAATTTTGAAGAGAGCTGAGCATTAAGCAGACAGTAGCCACAGCTTAATATGGATATGATGAAATCGGGGCTATAAAGAAGTCCATTTTCAGCTCCTTGGCTGAATCTTCCTTCCAAACTTCCTGTCACAGAAAGCATTTCTATTGTGATAGTGAGGACTTCAGCAGGCACAAAGGCACTACCAAGTACTAACCCAATTCTTTGAATATACTTTCACTATTCTTTTTCATGTCCAACCTGTGAGATTTGATATAAAAATTATGTCAATAAATATTACTCCAGAAATTGATTTACTAGACCAAATGTGAAATATCTGATATTTCTCCAGGGAGAAACAGGGTTGAAAACTTCAACCTTAGGTATTTCTGACTAAATTCCAGATGCTGGTGCCTGACTTCAAGAAATTAAGTGGTGTCAATTTCCATGAATAAAATGACTATGAAATCATTTCATTCTTGAAAAATTAAATGAAAATGTGACTTAACAGGTGATGAGTTAGATGGATGTGTAATATTTCCCAAAAACACTCAGCCATAATACATATTCATATTATTGGTATGATTCAGAACCCTTTAAACATCCCTGCGTCAGAGTCTTAGGAGAGAGAAGAAGCCCAGTATATCTGTTTAAACATGCCTACTGCATTTCTCTTGTGAAAAATCTGTCTGTTAGTGTAGCAGATGATAGACCTGAGGCTTCCAGGGCACAGAATACCCCACATCATCATCAGGACGTCCTATTAGAGACTGTCTCTTTTGGATTGTCCCATCATCTGAGGAGAAGTGAGAAATAAGTGGCTCAAAATAAACAATCACTTTTTGACTATTCTTTTACAAATCCCCAAGCATACATTCTAACACTTTGAGCTTGTAAACCTGTACAGTGAAGTCCTATAGGTACAAATAACACATGAATTTAATCTAAGGCAAATGAACAGCTTGGATTTTTGAACATCTTCATTGTTCCAAATAGAACAGGATCACTGAAATCATATATTCCCTTTTGGGGTAGTTAAAAGCACAATATTTGTGTTTACAGAAAGATATAGCATCTGTAAGCATATAATTGAAATCAATTTCTCCAAATAGCTATTATGAAACTGTCACCTCTATTTAAATATTAAAAGATTTTGAGTAACAATCTCTCAAAATATTCAGAAAACATCAAGAATTTTGGAGAGTACTTGAAAAGGTAATTGAATTTTTGGACATTTGATTCAAAATAGCAGTTTATTACATCTTATTTAAAACCAAAGGAGTGACCAATATACATGTTCAAATATAAGTAGCTTAACAATAAGGATGCATTCTGAGAAATGCTTCATTTGTTAATTTTGCCATTGTGTAACCATGAAAGCATGAATTTACATGAACTAAGATGGCTACTATGATGATTTAGGTATTAAAGATTCCCTTACCCCAAAGCTCATGTGTTGAAGGTATTGTCTCCAAATGGTGACTGGTGATTTGGTTCATGGGAAAGCTAAATACATCAGTGGATTAATCCATTGATGAGTTCATGAGCTACTAGGAGAAGTATGCCACAAGAGGGTATGCCTGTATTTTTTAAGTATTTTTATTAGTTATGTATATAGTATATACACAGCCATGATGGTACCATTGTTAGCCTTCTCCCTGTCCCCCCCTCATGGGTAATGTGGGTCTTGCCTTATGTGGGTAGCCATCAGTTATGTGGGAGAGGCAATGACTCTGTGTATAATGACCCAACTCATGGCTCTAACAGATTTTCCGCCCCCTCTCCCATGAATTTCCCTGAGCCATATTGGGTTCATTTTAGGTCTATTTCAGTGATGAGGTTTTCTGAGTCTTTGTGTCTCTGGATACCTGATTTGGTAAGGGTTGAGAGTTCTTTGTGTCTATCTCCTTCACTCTTGTGCTGGTACCAGGTTCACTGATAAAGCAGCACTCTTGGTAATTTCCCCTGTAACTCAATGGCTTCATCTGGTGCCCTGTTGAGGTGCGATAGGCTGATTCTCTCCTCAGGATATGTGTCCATATGGAAGAGAGAAGCAGATTCTCCAATGGATACTGAGGTCAGTGCAAGATACATGGATAAACATTATTATTTTACAGAATTTAATAGGTGTAGGCCCTCTTGTATCCCACTATTGGTGGGAGCTTGATATTGGAGAGCAGGCTTGTTTTTGGATATGGTTCTGACTTGTTTCCCATTTCCAGGTTTGAGTTCCATTCCACTGAGCAGATCCATTAGCCAAATCTAGAGCAGTTGGTAACCCACCATGGCTGTGTGCCACTAGTGCACTTGTGTGAGCATCAAGTCAGGTGGTTTGCTGCTGAGTAGCTTAGGCCATGAGTTGCTTAGACAGATGTTGGTCGTTTTTCCCAAGTCACTTATTTAGCACCTTCTGGTACTAGACAGGCTAACTGTCTGGGGACTGATTCTCTTCCAGATTCCAGCCAGGTCTTTCCATGTTCCATCTGAACAGCATATGGTGTCTTCAGCAGTAGGGTCTTAGAGGATGTGCCTTTAAAAGGCATACCTTATGAATATGCTATGATGGCATTTAGTGATTTGCATGATAATCTCAAGTTTTAATTAATAAAAAGGGGGGAAAACAGTATATCTTGTCCCAGGACCCTCCTTTCTTGCAGTCTCTGTGAGGTAAGCTGCTGTGCTCTTCCACATGTGGCCTATCAAGGTGTTCAGCCTCACTTCAGGCCCACAGCAATGTGTATTCCCAAATCCCAGTTCACCTTTGCTAAGGAGTACATGCAAATGGAGTGAATGGGCCTGAGCTCTCAGTTCCTCACCTCCCAGTTCTCCAGATACCCTTGATACAATTGCAACCTCTACAGTCTATCTGCAGTTATAATCTCATACTACTCCTATCCAGTTCACATTTTAAAAAGAACACTCACTGAAGATCCTACAAGGACAAATACATGCATACTCTTTAATAAAATAAGACTTTTACAGCAAGATGGGTAGACCGCAATGCAAAAAATACAATAAAAATCAGAAAAATGAGATATCTCCACCAAGGATTTCTAGTCCCACAATGGAAACCTCCAATGAAAACATAGAGAAAACAACAGAAATTGAATCCCAAAAGGAAAACAAAACAAGCTATATGACCCTAGCCAGGTGAATTACTGAATTGGAAGTAGATCATCAAAAAAACCTACCATTGCACAAATGAAATTAGGGGACAAAGCTTCTTTTCACAAGGATTAACTTAATTGAAGAAAACCAGAGAGGCCTCAAAAGAGAGATAAATGAAGTGAAGGTGAGTCCCCAAGTAGAGGATCTCAATAACCAGCTGTTTAAACTTAATGAAGACATGATCAAATGCAAGAATGAATTCCAGGAAGCAACAAGAAAATAAGACCTTGAACTGAAATCATACCTCAAGAAAGAGATGGACACAATGCAAAAAAAAAAAAAAAAAAACACAACAGAAAACAAATCAAACAGAGCTTTGAAAAACCTGCGTAGAACTTCTCACTACCAGACTCACTCACATGAAGAACAGAACTTCTGAGCAGGAAGACAAGACAGAAGAAACTGATCAGGGTCCAAAAACTTTGCTAAGTTCAAAAACTCATGTGAACAGAATACAAGGGAACTGTGGGATACCTTAAAATGATCAAACATCTAGATCATGGGTATACCAGAAAGGGAAGAAATCCAGGCAAGAGGAATAGAGAACATATTCAACAAAATTATTGAAGACAGTTTTCCTAATCTTGCAAAAGAGAGGCCCATCTATATACAAGAAGTTCACAGAACACTAAACAAAAGTTCACCCTTCCCAGAAAAGGAAGAAATCCAGGGCAGAGGCATAGAGAACACGTTCAACAAAATTACTGAAGAAAAATTTCCCAATCTTGCAAAATAGAGTCCCATCTAGATACAAGAAGCTCACAGACACCATACAGGAACAAAGAAGAAACTGTCCAAGGCACATTATCATTAAAGATCTTAACAATGAAAACAAAGAGAGAGTGCTAAAAGCAAAAACAGAGAAACAGCTCACTACATGCAGAGGAAATTCCATCAGAATTACTGCAGATTTCTCCGTGGAAACCCTGAAAGACAGAAGAGCCTGGAACAGAATACTTCAAATTCTAAAACACTGTGGCTTCCAACCCAAACTACTATACCCAGTGAAAATATCCATCATAATATATGGTGAAAGGAAAACTTTCCATGATAAAAGTCAGTTCTATGATGATATGAACACAAAGCCAAACTTAAAGAGAATGCTTCAGGGAATACTCCACGCAGAAGAGTCAAACAACCAATCTCAAGAACCTACAAGAAGATCACAATAACCAAAACTAGAACAAACTCTAAAAAAGTACAAAGCCCAAAAGGCACCAAACCCTATAAAGCACCCCATCATGATGGGAATTAAGTTGAACCTCACAATTATAACCTTAAATATTTACAGTATTAACTTACCCACCAAAAGATACAAGTTAAAAAGGTGGATCAGAAAAATGAACCTTTCTATCTGCTGTCTTCAAAAACCCACCTCACCACTAAAGATAGATACCTCCTCAGGGTGAAAGGATGGAAAAAGGTATTCCTAGCAAATGGAAATAAGAAGCAAGCAGGTTCTACATTAATTATTAATTATTTCTACATTAATATCTAATAAAATAGACTTCAAACCAAAAGTAATCAAAAAGGAAAAAGGCAACTTCTTATTCATCAAGGGAATGGGCCAAATAGTGTACATCACAACCATAAATCTATATGCACCAAACACAGGTGAACCACAGTTTATAAAAACAAAGCATACTTTGCAACAAAACAGAAATAAACACCAATACTTCATAGTCAGAGACTTCAATACTCCACTAGCATCAATACACAGATCATCCAAGCAAAAAAATCAACAGGGAAACATTAGATTTCGACAACACCATAGATCAAGTAGACCTAACAAGATTAATACAATTAATAAACAAGATTGATACGCCTTTGGCCAATTTGATCAAAAGAAAGAGAAGTCTCAAATTAACAAAATAATAAATGAAAAGGGACAGGCTACAAGAGGACATATCATCAGGACATACTTGCAATACCTCTACTCTACAAAATTGTATAACATGGAAGAAATGGATGAATTCTTAGACACATATCACCTACCAAAACTAAACTCAGTGTATATTAATTTTATAAACAAACCTATCACATCCATAAAGATTGAAAAGGTAATTAAAAAGTTCTCCAAAAAGAAAATTCCAGGATTGAATTCTATCAAACCTTCATTGAAGTACTATAACCATTTTTTAAATGCTATTTATTTATTTGACACACAGAGAGAAACAGGGAGAGAAGAGAGAGAGGGAGAGAGAGAATGGGTACACAGGGCCTTCAGCTGCTGCAAATGAACTCCAGATATGTGTGCCCCCTTGTGCACATGTGCAACATTGTGTGCTAGCATCACTGTGCATCTAGCTTAGGTGGGACCTGGAAATTCAAACATGAGTTCTTAGGTTTTGCAGGCAACCACCTTAACCATTAAGCCATCTCTCCAGCCCCTGAAACCAATTTTTATCAAACTGGTTCAAACAACTAGAGAACAGGGAACCCTCCCCAACTCCTTTTATGAAGCTAGAATCACACTAATATCAAAGCTACACAGAGATTTAAAAAAAACTATAGACCTGTATCCCTCATGAACTTACACGCAAAGATCCTGAACAAAATCCTTGAAAACCAAATTCAGAAGCATTATCCAACTTTATAAAACAGGATTCATCCCAGGGGTGCAGGGATAGTTTGACATATGGAAATCAGTCAATGTAATATACCACATAAACTTAATAAGAGGAAATGCATGATCATTTCAATAGATGTAGAGAAGAACTTTGACAAAGTACAACATCACGTAATAATCAGAATGCTGAAGAGAACATGCATGTAGGGTTTATATGTCAATACAATAAAAGCTATACATAATGCACCTAAAGCCTAAATCATTCTTAATGGGGAAAGACTCAAGGAGTTCTCACTGAGATCAGGAAGAGGACAGGGGTGCCCACTCTCACCACTGCTCTTCAATATAGTACTAGAGGTCCTAGCCCAAGCAATGAGATGGAGAAAGAAATAAAAGGTATAAAAATTGGAAAGGAAAAAGCCAAATTAGTCCTATTTGCAGATGTCATGATCCTATACGTAAGTGACCCAAAAGTTTCCACCTCAACACTTCTAAAGGTGATTAAGTCTTTCAACAATGTGTCAGAATAGAAAATTAATAGACAAAAATCAGTAGCCTTTCTATATGCAAAGGATAAATATACAGAGAAAGAAGTCAGTAAGGCTGTCACATTTTCAATAGTCACAAAAAAATCAAATACCTTGGAATAACACTAACCAAGGATGTGAAAGACTTATACAATGAAAATGTAAAAACACTCAAGAAATAAATTAAGGAGGAAGGAATTGAGAAGATGGATAGGCATAATTAATATGGTGAAAATGACAAGTCTACCAAAGGCAACATACAAATTCAGTGCAATACCAATAAAAATTCTAGCATCATTCTTCACAGAGATAGAAAAAATGATGTCAAAATTCATATGGAATAGAAGCAGGCCTCAGATATCCAAATATATCCTCAGCAAAAGAAACACCTCTGGAAGTATCACCATACCCAATCTAAAACTATACTACAATGCCATAGTAACAAAAACCCCATGGTACTTGCATAAAAGTAGAAACATAGATCAATGGAACAGAATTGAAGACCCAGAACTTAGATCAAGTAACTACAGCTACTTGATCTTTGACAAAGGTGTCAATAAAGTAGATTGGAGAAAAGACAGCATCTCCAACAAATGGTGCTGGACAAATTGGATAACCACATGTAGAAAAATTAAACTAGACTTACCTATCTCACCGTACACAAAAATCAAGTCCAGATGGATTAAAGTACTCAACATAAGACGCAAAACTCTTCAACTAATGGAAGAAAAAAATAGGAGGAGCTCTCCAAGATATAGGAATAGTGAGAGACTTCCTGCACAATACCTTAGTAGCTCAGGGAATTAATCACTAAACCAGTGGGATTTCATGAAGCTGAAAAGCTTTTGCACAGAAAAATATACCATAAAGAGAGCCAAAAGATTTCCCACTGAATGCAAGAAAATTTTCCCCAGCTATACCACTGATAGAGGGCTAATATATAGAATCTGCAAAGAACTCAAAAAACTAAACAATAAAAATCAAACAATCCACTCAAAAGAATGGGGTAGTGAACTGAATAGAGAGTTCTCAGAGGAAGAAATACAAATGGCTAACACATGCTTAAGAAAATGTTCAACATCCCTAACCATTAGGGAAATGTAAATGAAAACAACTATGAGATTCCACCTTACTTAAGTAAGGATGGCTATCATTTAAAAAAATCAAATGACAGCAAATTTTGGCTAGGATGTGGGGAAAGAGGAAACCTAATTCACTGTTGGTGGGAATGCAAACTTGTACAAACACTATAGAAATCAATATGGAGAATGCTGAAAAAGATGAATACAGAACTGCCAATAGACCCAGTTATTCCCTTACTGGGAATTTACCATAAATACTCCATGCTTTACTACAGATATACTTGCTCAGCCATGTTTATAGCTGCTCAATTTATAATAGCTAAGAACTATAATCAACCCAGTTGCCTATCATTTGGGTGAATGGATAATAAATTTGTGGTACATTTACACAATGGAATTCTACTCGGCAGTAAGAAAAAATGATACAATGAAATTTGTAAAAAAAATGAACAGAGATCATACTCACTGAGCTCACACAATCACATAAAGACAAACACCCCATGGTCTTATTCCTCTGTGGTTCCTAACATGGACCAGCTAACATACCTGACATACCTGATGGGCAACTCAAGGTCCAGACAACAGGGATGGAAGGGTTTTTGAGGAAGGGAAGGTGAGATTGGGGGAAAATACACACAAAACTAACCCCCAAATGAACTGGTATCATTGAAACCTTTCTCCTTGAAAGTAGACTAAAAGATTTAACTTGCAACAGGAGTATAGTGGGAATGTCTGAAAAGAAGTGTCCTAGAGAGGGTGGGATGAAGCCTAATCTTTAAAAAGTTTGGTTCTGCAGGGCATGGTGGCACATGCCTTTAGTCCCAGCACTCAGGTGGCAGAGGTAGGAGGATCACTGTGAGTTCAAGGCCACCCTGAGACTACATAGTGAATTCCAGGTCAACCTGAACTAAAGTGAGACCCTACCTCAAAAAAAAATTTTTTTTTTAAATGGTTCTTATCTGTAACTCCCAGTACCAAAACTAGGTGCCACCAACACTGATGTTTATTGGAGAGACCTACAAGGTCCCCCAAACAAAACAGGCTTCTGTCAAAGCACTTAATTACCCACCTGAGGTAAAAGGTAAGACCCTATTTCTGTGACACCTTATGCTGCCCACACAGAACATGGACAGCCCTGGGTGGAATCTGGAAGAGAACCAGTGCCCAGACAGTCCATATAGTGCTGGAAAGTGCTACATGAGCTACTGGGGAAAAGTGGCCAACAAGGTGTAAGTAAGCAGAGGTCTAAGCTACTCAGAAGCAACCAGCCTGACAAAAAGTACATACCAGTGCAATGGTGGCACACAGCCTTGGTGGGTAAAAAATGGCTTTCTGATTGACTAAGAGATCTTTCCAGTGGAAAGGAAACCATATCTGGAACTGGGAACCAGGTCTGAATCCTTTGAAGACAAAGATTATATTCTTCAATGTCAAGTTCCCAATAGTCTTTGGTAGAAGAGGAGCTACATCCATCAAACTCTCCCTAAATTAATAATGCTTATCTAATTTCACCTATGCTGACTTTACTCTCCATTGTACAATCTGTTTTTCTTTTTCAGAAGGTAGTGAGATCCGAGGACATAAACCACCCCTCACGTATCAGCCAAGGCCCAGGTGAAACCACAGAGGAACTGAGGAGATGAGCAACAGTGCCACTTCCATGGTGAGCCTGACAATCAGTGCCAGGGTAAAGGAAACAGACGCTGAGGATACTCAGCACATACCAAAGCAGAAATCCAGAAGATCCTGAGAGCTCATCACTTAAGTAGACTTAAAACATACCCACAAAGACTCAAGAAATTTTTCAGAATTGGGAGCAGAAGGATTGTAAGAGCCACAGGTTGGGATGTCATCCCCAGAAGCATTGCCTCCCCCCACCACCAATAAGTGCCTGCTGCTCCCACAACACATAACCCACCCCCATGGGGAATACCAGCAACCCCACTGAGGTGGGCCCCTAGCAGAATGGGGGCAGGCCAAAGGCAAAAGATGGTACCAACACATGGTATATCCATACTAGTTATGTTCTTAATTTAGAAAGAAGGAAAGAAAGAAAGAAAGAAAGAAAGAAAGAAAGAAAGAAAGAAAGAAAGAAAGAAAAAGAGAGAGAGAAAGAGATAGAAAGAAAGAAAGGAAGGAAGGAAGGAAGGAAGGAAGGAAAGAAAAGAAAAGAAAAGAAAAGAAAAGAAAAGAAAAGAAAAGAAAAGAAAAGAAAAGAAAAGAAAAGAAAAGAAAAGGGAAAAGAGAGTGTGACTAGGGCTGAGAAGTTTGTGTGTACCTGTTCTGCACAACACCATAGACCATGACCAATGAATATATTAATGAATACAACACCCATATATGTAAATATTCCTAGGTTGTGTTATAACTCACAGAAAAAGGCATAAGTATGCAGAAGTACACAATATAAAATGTTACTTAGTTATCCAGACCCATGAAAAGAAAGATTTCCAGATGGATAGAAGCAGTGTTTTCAAAGTTGTGGAAGTAAGAAAAAATATGTTGTTCTTTAGAAATAGTGAGGTGAAGGACAAGAGGAAAAGTTATACTGTGTATGAACCAGATTGCTGATTTTTTAAAATAACAGGCTAAGGCAAGTGAACTTCACCTGCTAAGCAGCAGGTACATTGACAGGAGGTGCAAGTGATTATATCTGGGCCAATCAGAAACAAGGAGACATTTACTGAGACCTTTCTGTGTTTCCCCATAGCTGAAGGAAGTGATGGTCTTTCTCCCTCTGATAACAGCAGGGTGATGATGTGGACCTGAAATGGCTGTTGTCTTTCCTTATAAGGAGGAACCAAGACATGAAGAGCTTATCGCAGGGAACATAACAGAGGCAAGAAATCATAGAGAAGGCAGTCCAGTCCCTGGCAACCTTGAAAATTTCTGACTCAACCGCTGCACTCCAGTCATATGATCAGCAAATTGTCTTTCCTTGTATAAGCCACTTTGTGAGATGTTTCTGAAGCTTGACACTGCAACATTTTTTCAAAAGACTTAATATTTAAAAACAGAAACTGGTGAGAAATTTTTATCAGGCAGGATATTTTTACCTGAAATATTTCATAATATGAAAGTTGTTTTTTAATTGAAAATATGGGGAAGAAAATAAAGGTAAAAACTTTATACTCTGTGATGAGTGCAGCAGATGATGACACTAAAAACCAAACATTCCACTATGGCCATGTACTGCTGCTCATTTTTGTTCCAGAACTGTTCCTTGTGGGAAAGAACTATGATTAAAACATTCTATGTTAATAAATGGAGATTTCTATTATCTTCCTACTAACAGTTTCATCCATATATTTTTATAAGGAATGTCTGGAAAAAAAGAACATCTGATGAGATAGGGGAGGAGTGTGTGGAAGAAGGTTGTGGGGAAAAGGTTAAGATATGAAAAAGCCTTGTGGAAAGTTACTACCTTATAAACTAATTAAAATATAATTTTAAAATGAGAATGAGCAGAAATACCCTGCACAGATAGATAATGTTGCTCCCAGAAGCCATGGGTTATTTATTAAACAAAAATAACAATGTCAGATATGGGATACCTCCTATGAATTGTTGGTCAGGGCAGGGCCAGAAGCCCTCAAAATAATATAGGATATTGCTTCTGCTCTTGCATGCCTACCATAACTGAACAGTCAGATCCTACTACTGAAGACTCTAACCCTTTGACTGCAGGAGATAGAGAAATAAAGCTGAAACTAAACTAGAAGCCTTCTTCTTATGGGTTATCTCTCATAGTGCCTGAAAGGGCTGTGCAGGCTAGTAAGGGAGAAAAATTACCAATGACCCTATCCAGTGGCGGACTTTGAATTCTATAATACTCACCTGCCAGGCAAGAGGTACCTAGTGGTTCAATAGTGGCCTGACTGCTATGGGGACAAGCAATTGCTTTTGTGATTAGATTTGTGACTTGCTCTACAAGAGGGAATTTATGCCTGCAACTGGAAGCCAGGTAAAAGTTCATGGTTTGGGAAACCATGGGCTTTGAGGGAAACTTCACTGTTATTTTCTAAAAAAAAAAATCAGAGACTTTGCCTCTCCCCCATGACTTTTGGCTACCTCCATAATGCACAACCCACATTCCCCAATGAGGAGGGTCGCTTTGGAGGGGGGAGGACAGGGAGGAGGCTACCGGAGGCACCAACATGAATGTAAAATTAAAATAAATAAAAATTTTTTAAAGTCAAAAAAAAATTTAACATAGGATGCCTTCCAGTAATAAATATGGAAAAGAGCATCATTTTAAATTTATATACTTGTATTCTTTTTAGTTTGTTTTAAATGTATGTATTATTTTTGCAAAAAAATGTAATGTTAAATTGACTTATAAATATTTATGTTTGTACCCACAGATTAGCAATGCTCTCATCTCAGCCTTGAGCAGAAAAAGCTTGCTATTTTCAGTGAGTTCTGGTTAATATAGTCTTATAATTTTTCAAAATCCTGAAAATAAGTGACTGCTTAGTGCTCAGCCCCATATGGGACATGTATATCATCCTTCCTTAAGTCTTAGGAAATGTACTGGATGTGGAGGTACAAAGAATGTTGGGGGAAAGGGGAGTCATTCTCTTCAATGATGTAGCCAGTAGCATGTGAGGGAGGAAGAAGGATGGGTTCAGTAGGAGTGGGAGGGAAGTAAGAGAGGGTAAGGGGAGTCTACATGATCAAATTACAATACTTATATATGGAATTGTAAAAGAACAAAATTTTCTTAAATATTTTATTAATTTATTTGAGAGAGAGAAAGGGTGTGCCAGGACCTCTTGCCACTACAAATAGACTCCAGATGCATGTGCCACTTTGTGCACCCGGCTTTATGTGGGTAATGGGGAATCAAACTCAGGCTTTATAAGCAAATGCTTTTAACCACTGGGACATCTCCCCCGCCCAAAGAACAAGATTTTCAAAGGGAAAAATAAATAAAAAGAAAAAAAAAAAAAGAAAAGGAATATCTGGGGCTGGAGACATGTGAGCATAAAGACGTGAGTTCAGCTCCCCAGCACTCATGTAAAAGCTAGCTGTGATGGCTCACATCTCTATTCTCATTACTGCAGAGGTGGAGACAAGAGGATCATTGGGGCTTGCTGGCTAGCTAGTTTAGCAGCATTGGCGAGCTCCTAGTTTAGTCAGAGACATGGTCATCTCAAATAATAACGTAGGGAGTGACTGAAGAAAATGCCTGATGTTGGCCTCCAGTCTCTACATTCACACATAAACATGTATCCACAGGTATGTGCACCCATATATATATGAACATGTATGTATACCACACATACATACAATGCAAAAACAGAATATATGTAGATAGTAAAGGGCTTAAAGCCAAAATGCATGCTCAGATCTTGGCTCTGACAGTTGCCTCTCAAGTACTGTTTCCTTGTTTCCATTTTGTAGTTTAAATGACAAGGTATCTCTGTAGTCCTCAGCACAACACAGGGGATAAAGTACTAGCATGAATTTTTACCATTGGTAATATATTGTATGCTGCAGGGACCAAAGTGAGGAGATATAGATGATAAATATCATATATCAATTTAGAATAGAATTAGTCACTCTCTGCATACAATAAACAAAAACTAATGAACATAATCAGTACTTATAATATTCCTTCATATAAAATTATATTACTAATCTGAGGATGAAATAACTTAATAGCATAATTGATATAAGATTTGAGCAAAGAGTTTGTTTAAATAACTGAAATTTTGAGCCTCTTATTTTTTTCCATCCCATCTTCCAAAACTTAGCATAAACAGAAACATAAGCCTTGAGTTTATGGTCTGTATGAAAAAGTGACTTTTGGGTTGGAGAGATGGCTTAGCCATTAAGGCATTTCCCTGAAAAGCCTAAGGACCCAGGTTTAATTCCCCAGTACCCATGTAAACCAGATGCACAATGTGGTATATGCATCTGGAGTTCATTTGCACTGGCTCGAGGTCCTGGTGCACCCATTCTCTCTCTCTCTCTCTCTCAAATAAATAAAATATTATTTTTAAAAGTGATTTTCTTTTCTGTGTCCTCAGGCAGAATGCCTTGACAAAGGCTCCATCTGTATTCCAGGCAAAGCTGCACGTTTTTCTTTTTTAAAATGTATGTTTTTAAAATACCATTTGGCACCTACTCTGCAAAGCTTAAAAATTAGATTTTTTGGGGGGGGGGAAAGTCACCCAAAATGTTGCCTGTCATGTACAGGTAAGCAAACCAGATTCGTGTATATGATCCTTAGGAAACGTCTTTCCTCTGTATGTCAACAATTGCATTTTTAAAATACACATTGATTTGTGTTTAAAATTCTAGTCTTGTTATATTTTTGCCCACTTTTGGAAAGAATCTGAATGGTACAAGTATATCTTGCATCAAAAAGCCTAGTAAATGGAATCACCTGTGTGCATGATAGGATAATTAGTCATTGTTTATTTCCTCTTTTCAATTTTTCATTTCTAATGTCACACCAGTGTGTTTTCTTTCATTTGCGCATGTTCAGTTAATACATAAAGAAAGTTGCATGCATTGTATCATTATACTTTGTTCATATTCACCCCCACACACTGCCTCCCTGGTCACCTTCCTCACATTCTTGCTGGTAGCTTTCCCCCTTAAAATAGTTCCCCCTCAAGCTTTCATGAGATGTATATTCATTCCATTACCCTCTCTTACTCCTCACTTCCCTCTCCCTCTCAGAGTTCTTGTTTATCCTCTTTCAGAGGCCCCTTTCTACTTTGATCTCTCTCTCTCTCTCTCTCTCTCTCTCTCTCTGTCTTGTTTAAATCTATACTCTCTATATATGGAGAAAATATGAAATATTTCTCAGCTTGAGTCTGGTATATTTCACCTAACATAGTGATCTCCAGTTCCATCCATTATCTCATAAATGCCATCATTTCATCTTTTTAAGTTGAATAAAATTTCATAGTATATATTGGTTCCATTTTCTTTATCCATTTTTCTGTTGATGGGCATCTATACTGGTACCATAGACTATTTTGAAAAGTACTTCAATAGGCCTGAATCTACAGGCATCTCTGTGGTATCCTGACTTAAGATTCCTTCATCTCTATACCCAGGAGTGGTATAGTTACATGACATGGCAATTCTATTTTTAGTTTTTTGTAGAATCTCCATAGAGATTTCCATAGTTACTATACAAATTTATGCTCCCACCAGCAGTGAGTAAAAGCTCCTCTTTCTCCACATCCTTGCGAGTACTTGTCATTTATTTTCCTGATGATAGTCATTCTAATATGACTGATTTTTGATTTGCATTTCCTTGATGGCTAAGGATGTTGAACATTTACACTGTTGAATATTTATTGGTCATTTGCATTTCTTCCTTTGAAAAATGCCTATTCACTTCATTAAGCCATATGTTGACTGGATGGTTTGAGCTTTTTATTTAATTTTTTGGGTTTCTTTATAGACTCTAAATATTAATCTCCTGTTGGATATATAACTGGAAAAGTTTTTCTGTAGGCTGTTTCTTCACTCTACTGATTATTTCCTTTGCTGTGTGGAACCCTTTGTTTTAATACCATCTCATTAGTCAGTCCTTGGGTTATCTGCAATGCCATTAGAGTCCTTTTCAGAAATCCTTGCCTATTCCCATATCTTAAAGGATTTTGCCTAGGTTTTCATCTAGCGTGGTGGTGCACGCCTTTTATCCCAGCACTCAGGAGGCAGAGGTAAGAAGATCACCATGAGTTCGAGGCCTACATAGTGAGACCCTACGTCAGAAAACCAAAAAAAAAATTTTTTTTTTACAGAATAAGGGACATGGATATAATTTCATTTTTGTACATTTGATAGTCTACTTCCCAAGCATATTTATTGAAGAGCCTTTCTTTTTTATTTTGCACATGTTATTGTGTGTATGTTGGGGGTGGGAGGGAATGCCCATGCCATGGCATGCATGTAGAAGACAGAGAACAACTTTCAGGCCAACCTTCACCATTCCACCTTGTTTGAAGTAGGATTTTTCTAAATTTCACTCTGCTGTTGTTCTTTGCTGTGCTGGTCTTGAGCTGCTTGGAAATTCTCTGGTCTTGCCTCTCATATCTCTTGTAAGAGTGTTGGGATTACAGACACCCTCCATAGCTTCCTGCTTGTAGCATGTGGAGTTTGAAGATGAACCTGGGTCCCCAGACTTGAGTGCTGGACACATTTTCTATCCCTGAGTCATCTCCCTGCCTCTAAGGCTGTTTTTGTCTAATATCTGTTTTGACATATTTGTCAAAAACCAGGTGACTGCAGCCGTGTACTTTCATGTCCTCTGTTGCACTGGTTTCTCTGTGTATTTTTAAGCCTCTGTCATACCCTCTTTGTTACTATTGTTCTGTGGTTTAGTTTGACATCAGGTATTGAGCTGCCTCTAATGCTGCTCTTTCTGCTTAGGATTGCTTTATGTTGATGTTTTATTTCCTACATTGCTGAAAGTATTTATCAATCAAGAGTTTTCTGGTGGGGTTTTTAGTGACTTAAGATTAGGATATTACCTGCAAGTATAGATAATGTGACTTCTTCCTTTCCTATTTGTATCTATTGTCTTCCTTTCTCTTTATATTTTTAGCTAATATTTCAAGTACTTATTGAATAAAAGCAGAAGAAGGGGACACCCTTGTCTCATTCTAGATTTCCTAGGATGTGCTTTCACTTTTTCTGAATTTAATATTTTGGTTATATGTTTGTCAACTATACCTTTAATATGTGGAGGTATTTATTTCTCTCCCTAGCTCCTTTAAGGATTTTATCATAAAAGAATATTGAGCTTAGTAAAAGGCATTTTTGCCTCTATTGAGATGATCATGTGGTTCCTGACCTTAGGTCTATTTATGTACTATATTCTATTTATTCCACTTTTTGCATCCAGCTTATATGTATACTGGGGAATTAAACACAGGGCAGCCAACTTTGCAAGCAAGCACCTTTAACTACTGAGATATCTTTCCAGCCTTTCTGTTTGATTGATTCTATATACTGTTCTTTTAGTCCCTATTTCATTAATCTCCTACCTGATCTTTACCATTTCTGGTTACCTGCTGCTTTGGGGTTTGGATTTTTCTTAAGAAGTTAAGGAACTTAGGTAATTTACTTGAGATTGATCTGATTTTTCTCTGACTTTTTAATATAAGCATTCATAGCTATAAACTTCCCCCTTAGCCTTACCAGTATCCCAAAGATTAAAGTAAGTTTTCCTTTCATTGTCATTTGGTTCTAAGAATTATTATGTCTTCATTTAAGTGTATATTAAGTCTCTAAGCTTCATATAATTTTTGTGGTGATTTGATATTAATTTCTTGCTTTATTTCATTGTAATGTAAGATACAAGAAATTTTCCTAACTCCTTTGTATTTGTTAAGACTTTTTTGTGACTTATAATGGGATCTATTTTCCAGATGGTTCCATGGACTGCTGAGAAGAATGTGTGTCCATTCCTGTTGGATATAATATTTTTTAGCTATCTGTTAAGTGCATTTGATCTATGGTATAGTTCAACTGCATTTTCTTTATAGATTTTATTTGTATCACATCTCCAAAAGTGACAGTGAGGTATAGAAGTCACCCAGTATTATGGTATCAGAACCTATAAGACCTTTTATACTAACTTCTACTTGTTTAATGCAATTTGGAACATTGACAAACTTGTTATATATTCTTCATAAATTGTTGCCTTTATTAATATGTAATGGCATTATTTTCTCATTCACCTCTGACTAATTTTGGTTTGAAGTCTACTCTATCAGATCTCAGCTATGCCAGCTTATTTTTGTGTTCCATTCACTTGATGGTTTGACTTCCATCCTTTGCCTCTTGGTATGTGGGTGTCTACCAGTGAAGTGTCTCTAGGGGACAAAACAGATAGCTAGAGCTCATTTCGGTAACCCATTCAAATAGACTACCTCTTACTATTAGTGAGTTGAGGCTATTTATACTTAAAGGTATTATTGAGAGAAGTTTTGCAAGTCTTGCAATTTTTTGGTCACTTTTCTAGAGGTTGAATTTGTTTGTTCTTTTCTTTGTCCCCTATTAAATCAGAGGCTTGCTGGTTTCCTGTGTGGGAAATGATGGATTATTCCCTAGCTCTTTGCACATTTTCTCCTCTCTTTCAATGTATTCTTTCCTGTGCTCTGCCTTCCTTCCTCCTCTGTGTATAGTATCCCTTTACATACCTTCTGGAGAGCTGAGTTGTTGACTATGAAGGGCCTTAATTTGTGCTTATCTTGAAATATCCTATCTCTGTCAATTTTTCAGATAGGTTTGATCAGTAAACCTGTGTTGGCAGTCATTCCATTCTTTTTGGCTTTAAGGATTCATGATGAGAGATTGGATATCATTCTGATTTTATTTGCCTTTGCTGATGAGAGATTTGATAGAACTCGGATGTATTTTCCTTTCATTACAGCTTTTAAGATATTTTCTTTATTTTTATGTTTTTGACAGCTTAACTATATTATGGAAAGTTTCATCTCTGGTCTGTCTGTTTGGGGTTCCAAATACCTCTCTTTCTCTATTTATAATAGCATCCATATTTTTATTCTGACAATTCTTCACTATATCACAGGAGGCAGCTTGTCATCTACCCCTTTACCCAAACTCTATTATTTACTCTTCAGAATTATTTTTGAAAGTAATTCCTAACCATACTCTCCTATTCAACACTAGTTGGAGGATAAAATTACCTTTACATTCCCAAGTCCCTCTAATTCAAAATCTGATCAAGGAATAATATGTATTTATTGGACTTCTTAGTAAATCTTATGATTCAATAATATACTTATATGGGAAAAATAAAACTTTCGTTCTACCTCATACCATATGCAAAGTATCAATTCTTTTTTTCGGCATTTTTTAATTTATGGAATTTTCCAATATAATTTACTTTTGTTGATTCCCATCCCACCTCCTCCATTTCTCCCCTTCTTACCCCTATTCCCAACCACCTACATTTTTCATTCTTTTGTTTACATGACACAAGTGTCTTTTTGCATATCCCTTTTCCAGGTCATCTTTGCACTCACTTTTTTTTGTAGTTCCATGTTTATAGGTTTTATCCACATTTCCTCCTAACATATATACATACTTAAAGATATTACAAGTTAAAACTGCATATCAGAAAGAATATGCAACTTTGTATCTTCCTGAATTTGTCACTTCACTTATTATGATTCTTCCAGATCCATTCATTTACCTGCAAATTTCATTTTTCCATACTGAAGAATAGAATTTCATTTTCATTACCATTCATCTGTCACTGATCATCTAGGCTATTTGCAATTCTCACCTATTTTAAATAGAAATGCAATAAATACATGGATGTGCGAGTTTCTCTGTAGTGAAGTGTGGATTCCTTAGGGTATATGCACAGGAGTGATATGACTGGGTTGTGTATGAAGTCTATTTCTAACTTTGAGAAATATCCATACTGGTTTCCATAATAATTGTATTTGCTCTCCCATCAATAGTGGATGAGAGTTCCTCTCTCCCTGTATCTTGACCAGCATTTGTTGTCTGTTTTCTTGATTCTGGCCATTCTGACTAGGGTAAGATGCCTTCTCAAAGTTGTTTTGGTTTGCATTCCCCTGAACAGTTTTGTTTTGTTTTGTTTTTAAGTACTTATCAGCAATCTGTGTTTCTTTGTTGTGTGAACTGTCTATTAAGTTCATTAACCCATTTGGTTATTGGCAATTTAATTTTCATGGTGTTTAATTTTTGCAGTTCTTTGTAAACTCTGGTTATTAGCCCTGGTGTGAAGTATTGGTGGCAAAGATATTTTACTATCCTATAGGCTATTTGCTTTGGTGATGGTTTCTTTTGCTGTGAAGAAACTTTTAATTTTGTGTAGTCCCATTTGTTGATTCTTAGGGCTAATTCCTGTGCTACTAGAGGCCTGTTTAGAAAATTCTTCCCTATTTTTTTCCTCTAGCACTTTCTGTGATTTTGATTTCAGATTGAAGTCCTTGATATTTATTCAGGGAAAGAGGAATGGATCAAATTTCATTCTTCTGAAGGTATATACCAGGTTTTCAGCACCATTTGTTGAATAAGCTATCTCAAAATATCAATTTTTGAGACAAAATTTAAATAGTCAAAATAAAGAATTATTTTAGCCTTGATATAGAAAAATGCTCCTTTAAAAAATATTTTATGTGTGATTTGTATGATGTTTGTTTGAGGGCAAGTATGCATGTTCCATGACATATATGGTATAAGAGTGAGTGTGTGTGTGTTTGTGTGTGAATGTGTGTGTGTGAGAGAGAGAGAGAGAGAGAGAGAGAGAATGTCTGAGGATAACTTCACATGTCAGTCCTCGCCTTATACTTTGTTTGAGGAAGGATATCTTTGTTGTTCACTGTAAACTTCCAATTCTCCTATCTCTGCCTCCCATCTTGCTGTAGACATGTTGGTGTTACATACATGTGCTTTGCAGCTCACTTTTACTTGGGTGCTGGTGATCCAAACCCTTGTCCTCATGCTTTCATGGCAAACACTTTATTCACTGAAACATCTCCCAGATACCTAGAGAACACACAATGTATACAAAATGTATGAACTGAAAAGGAAGAGACTGATACATATGATAATTCAAATTAAGAACTAGAAATAAATTAAATAACATTCATAAAAATCACCACAAGAATGTAAAATGACAAACCTACATGAAGACTATAAGGACTGTACAGGTAGATCTCACAGTGACCACTAAACTCCCATTTTTCCCCCAAGTCTATGTGGAACTCCTTACATTCCAAAGGTAGAAACATTTCTTTAGATGTAATATCACTAAACCAGGCCAACAGATTGTCATTTTAGTTACTATAAATGCATACAATGGATTTCAACAAGAATTTGTTCTGATTTTGTTCAGCAGTATACTTTAGAGACTTCTTTCATTTATTCATTTGATTGCACATTCATTCATAACAACTTTCAGTGAGCTAGACTACCATACTCACAAAATGGGTTCCATGACTTCTTTTTTTAAATTAGTTGTTGATACTTTGTCTATTAATTTATTTGAGAGAAAGAAGGAGGGAGGGAGAAAGAGAGAGTAAATGAGGACGAATGGGTTGCCAAGGCCTCCAGCCACTGCAAACAAACTCCAGACTCATGACTCACCTTGTGCATCTGGCTCACCTGGGTCCTGGGGAATTGAATCTGAATCCTTTGGCTTTGCAGGCAAATCCATAACTGCTAAGCTATCTCTCCAACACCCATTACTTCTTTTGTGCCTACTTATCTGCAGCAGAATTTTAGAATTTAGCCTAAGATTTCCTTGCATCTGGTAGAGAGATTTCCTTGACAATCTGGTAGAGAGATTTTTAGACAGAAAATCTACAGTCCTATGTCTAAGTATTATGAGCTAGCTACTATCTATAAATCTGTATTTAAATGAAAACTTAATAATAAAAACCTCTGAGGAGGGTCTGGTAAGATTTCTCAATGGCAAAGGTGCTTGCTTGCAAGCCTACTGTCCCAAATTTGATCCTTTTCAGTGCCCATGTAAAGCTGGACACAAAGTGGCACACATCTGTAATCCCAACACACCTATGACATGACAAAGGAGGTGGAGACAAAAGAATCTGGAAGCTCACAAGCAGCGGTAGCAGCAAGAGAGACTCTGTCTGAAGAAGGTGGAAGAAGTAAGAAAGACTCTGAGGTTGTCCTCTGACCTCCATACCTGTGCTGTGGTACATGGGCATCCATATGCACATACATATACATACATATATACATGCACACACAAATAAATGAATAAAAACCCTCATAGGAGCTACTATTTGTCAAAAAGCAAATTTTCTTAGATTTTTTTTGTCACAGGCTGGCATTATTACCTCAGTTTAAAAAAGAGGAAACTAAGCTGGGTGTGGTGGCACATGCCTTTAATCCCAGCACTCAGGAGGCAGAGGTAGGAGAATCACCGTGAGTTTGAGGCTACCCTGAGACTACATAGTGAATTCCAGGTCAGCCTGGACTAGAGTGAAACCCTACCTTTAAAATCAAAAGAAAAAGAATTAAAATTTTAAAAATAAAAATTTTAAAATAAAAAAGAGGAAACTAATAAAGTATAGAAATGCTAAGTTAGTTCATCAAGTTCTGAAAAATAGTAAGTGGAGGATTGAAAGGAAGGTCTGTGTGACTCTAACCTTTACCCCAATCCCTTTCTTGCCATGTAATTATGAAATTTTGCTTCATCCTATCAGACACATGGACACTTGTTACATTCTACCGTTCACAGGCAAAGCTTGACCTTCAGTCTTCAGGCCCGTTATAGCACACCTGTTGCAGTGTCTACCACCCAAGAACATATACTCGCCTTATTACATAATCCTCCTGTTCACATTTCTACTTCTTTCACCTTGAGAATATTTCCATGACAAACGCTGGGGTACATGGTTTGTTTCTGGGTGGCAGACCCCTGAATCTCTTTTACATGTTCACTTCAGGAAGAAAGGCAGTGTATCCAGAAATCCTACTACTTCCTGAAGACATGTTTCTCCAAAGGATTCTGAATGGAAGTCTGCAAAAAGATCCTTATAGGAAAGGGCCAAATTGCTAATCTTATTAAAATAGCACAATTGTTTAAACTCAGATGCTTAACAGCACTGATCAGTTTTCAACCACGTAATCTAATCCTGATAATGGTCTGCACAAAGAGGCAGCACTCATACCCACTGGGGACATAGCACAGGCTAAGAGCCTTCCCCTTAAAGTGGGAGATACTAAGGCTACTCTGGAGCTTCACTCTGTTTGCTGGAATGGCTGGCTTCTCGTGTTTGGATTCAGTGAATGTTTACAGACATCCTCAATGACACTGCCTTTCCATTAACTCCAGGGCTGTTCAGTTGTGTAATGTTCCCTTGTTGACCTTGAGCTTTTGTTTGCAATGACCTGTACAAGTGGTCCCAAAGTTATTGGAATGGTGCCCGATGCCCCAAGAAAGGACCCTTACTTTATTAATACTGTAATAATAATGTCTTAGTCCATTAAGATGATTATAAAAGTATACTGTAAATTGGGTAGCTTATAAGTAACAGAAGCTTATTTTTCACCATTTTAGTGGCTGAAATCCAAGATCAAGGAATATTTTGATTCTGGTGGGAGTTTGCTTCCTGGATTATAGGTGGACCTTCTTGCTGTGTTTTTCTATGGAGGGTAGGGTTATTAAACCTTCATAAGGATGCTATTCCCACTGATGAGAATGTCACCATCACTACCTAATAACCTTCCAAAAGTTCCCACTTTCAAATACTTCACCTATGTCCACATATGAGAGACATATTCATTCATCCATCAGTAATAATAATAATATTGAAATCATTTCTAAGTGTGCATTAATACCAGGTATTAAGGTAAATGCTTTACACCCATTGTTCTACAAAAACTCACAATAGCCATTAGATTAGGAGCTGTTACTATTGTGCCCAAGTTACAAATATAGAAACAAGTTCAGAAATGTGAGATGGCTTATAAGCTCCAAAAATTCAACCTGAGTTTGCTTGACATTGAGCCACTTTCTTAACTACTTGTCATTCCTACAGTAATCACCATGTAGTGAATGGGACTTTTTGTTGCAATCATCTTGATTTAATAATGGGTTTGCCATTTCTTGTGAAGAAATATGTAGTGCTCTAGCTCAGTTGATGGAAAGAGCAAATCAATCCTGGGTTATTATTAAAGCTATCTGACCTTTTTGTTTTTGCAAGTGTGTGTGTGTGTGTGTGTGTGTGTGTGTGTGTTTGCATGTGTGTAGGTACACATACATGTGTATACATATACATATGGAGGGCAGAGGTCAACCTTGGGTGTCTTCTTCAGCCACTGTCCACCTTAATTTTTGAGAGAAGGTCTCACACTGAACCTGAAACTCACCAATTTGACAAGAGTAACTGCCCACAATGTCCCAGAAATCCTCTATCTCCTTCCCAATATTGGGATTACAGTGCAACACCACCACATAGCAGCTTATGTGTAGATGCTGGGGATTGGAACTCATGTCTTCATATTTACATGGCAAGCACTATTGTCTGAGTCATATACCCGCTTTTTGATCTTGAACATATTAACTCCTCACAGTCCGTTTTCCTTATTATAAAATGCAAATGACACAAATATAACCCAGTTATATTGTGACTCAAATACAGCAATGGCTCCATGACTCCATTCTCTTCTTCACCATACACCTGGCTTCTTATTGGGTGTGCTAAAATTCAGCTCTTCTAACTTCCCATCCTTTACACTTTCTAGTTGACCAGAGAATCTTTTGACTTTCTGTGTGCAGGTGAGGTATGTGTGTAGTGTGTGCCCATATATGTACCCATGTGGTTCCCCATGTGCTTGCCTGAGGCAAGTGCTCACCTGTGGTGGCTGGAGGGAACAGTTGGGTGTCCTCCTGTACTCCACTTCCACTCATTCTTACTTTAGTTAGAGTCTCTTAACTGATCCCAGAACTTGTCTTGTTTATTCTCTTTGGTGAGCCTCAATGATTCTCCTGTCTCTGATCCCTATAGGACTAGGGATAGAGACATGGGTGCCATGCCCAACTATTTACATTTACATTTACATTGCCCTGAGGAGCAAACTTGAACAGTCTCTCAGGCCTCTTCAGGCCCTCATTCTTGCACAGAAAGTGCCTACTGCTGAGCCATCTTTCCAGCCCTAATCTTTTGGCTTTCTAATTACTGTAATATGTTAGGCTAATGACTCTAACTTCTGTTTAGTTGAATATATTAAAGAAGCCATGCACATTGAAAGCTAAAAGCTCATTATCAAATAAAGAAACAAGAAGAAAACTATAAAATACAGGCAAAGGATTCAAAATGGGCTATTGGGTACTAGTGAAATACTTTGAGAGCATTTGAAAGCTTTCTATAGCTAATTATGCTTTTATAATGTAGATAAAAGTAGCTCAATACATTTTAGCAAGCTGTTGACTAAGCATGCTTCAAACTTAAAATAATAAAAAAGATTTCCTACTTAGCTATCTTATGATTAGACCATGCAGGATAGTCCCCTTTCCCAAGCCTACTGACCTAGTCTTTCAGTAGTGTGGAGACACCAATAATGCCTAGTCCCACAATGGAAATCTCCAATGAAATCACAAAAATGTCATCAGAAATTTAATCCCAAAATGAACACAATAATCAATGTGACCCTGATCACAAGAATTGCTGAACTAGAAGCAAGCCCTCAAAAACCAATAATCACATAAATGAAATTGAGCAGAATTGTCTCTTAAGCACTCAGCTTTTGACACAAGGCTTAACTTAATTGCAGAAAACCTTAGAAGCCTGAAAAAAGATATAAATGAAATGAAGGTGAGTCAACAAATGGATGATCTCAATAACCAGTTGATTAAGCTTAATGAAGACTTGATCAAATGCAAGAATGAATTCCAGGAAGCATCAAGAAAATCATATCTCAAACTGAAATTGTATCCCACAAAAGAGATGGACATGATGCAAAATAACACAACAGTAAACAAAATCAAATAGAAATTATAAAAACCTCTCTAGAACCCCTCACTGACAGAGTTACTTATGTGAAAGACAAAACCTCTGAGCTGGAAGACAAGACATAAGAAATTGATCCAGAGGCCAAAAACTTTGCTAAGTTCAAAAAATCATGTGAACAAAATATGAGGGAATGTGGGATACCTAAAGCAATCAAACATCTGGATCATGGATATACCAGAAGGAGAGTAAATCTAGGCCAGAAGGATAGAGAACATCTTCAACAAAATTATTGAAGAAAAATTTCCCAGTCTCTCAAAAGAGAGACACATCCAGATACAAGAAGCTCATAGATCATCAAACACACAGGATCAAAGAAGAAACTCCCCAAGGCACATCATAGTTAAAATTCTTAAAAATGAAAACAAAGAGCAGGTGCTAAAAACAGCAAGAGAAAAAAATTCACTACATACAAAGGCACTCACATCAGAATTACCTCAGATTTCATGATGGAAACCCTGAAAGCCAGAAGGGCCTGGAATGGAACACTTCAAAGTGTAAAAAAGTATGGCTTCCAAGTCAAGCTACTGTACCCAGTGAAATTATCCCTCATAATAGATGGGAAAAAGAAAACTTCTATAAAAATAGTCAGCTCTATGATTATATGAACACAAAGCCAAACCTACAGAGAATACTTCAGGGAATACTGCATATAGAAGAGTCAAACAACCAATCTCAATAGCACACAAAAAG
Organism: Orientallactaga sibirica; assembly: GCA_036365145.1. Classification (NCBI taxonomy): domain Eukaryota; kingdom Metazoa; phylum Chordata; class Mammalia; order Rodentia; family Dipodidae; genus Orientallactaga; species Orientallactaga sibirica. Next base: position 51,459,082 of record JAEOAD010000006.1, read on the forward strand.
AAGATCACAATAACCAAAACTGGACCAGGCTAAAAATAGCACAAAGCACAAGAAAGCATCAAACTCCATAATGTACCCAATTATGGTAGGGACTAAGTTGAACCTCACAGTTATAACCTTAGACATTAACTGTCTTAACTGACCCATCAAAAGACACAAATTAACAGGCTGGATCAAAAAATGGACCCTTCTATCTGCTGTCTTCAAGAAACCCACCTCACCACTAAAGACAAACACCTCCTCAGGGTGAAAGGACTGAAAATTATATTCCACCAAATAGAAATAAGAAACAAGTGGGTGTTGATATATTAATATCTGATTAAATCAACTTCAAACCAAAAGTAACCAAAAAGGACAAAGAAGGCCACTTCATACTCATCAAGGGAATGGGCCAATGTAAGGACATCAAAATCATGAATCTATATGCACCAAACACAAGTGTACCACAGTTTATAAAACAAAGCCTACTTTGAAACAAAACAGAAATAAACACCAACACCACATTGGTGGGGAAATTCAATACTCCACTATCATCAATAGACAGATCATCCAAGTATAAAACCAATAGGGAAATAATAGAGTTCAACAACATCATAGATCAACTAGACCTAATAGACATCTACAGAACTCTATAGAACATACATTTTTCTCAGCAACCCATGGGACCTTCTCTAAAATAGACAATATAATAGGCCATAAAGCATGCTTCCATAAGTTCAGGAAAATTGATGTAACTTCCACTATCATATAAGCTCTCAATGCCTTAAAGCTAGAAATTAACAACAAGAGACACAGCAAGAACTCCACCAGCTCCTGGAGACTAAACAACACGTTTTTAAACAATGAATGGGTTGTAGAAGAAATCAAAAAAGATCCAGAGGCTCCTAAGAGCTCATCACTGAAGTAGACTTAAAACTCACCCACTATAGCTCAGGGAAATTTTTACAAGAGGGGGTGGAAAGATTTTAAAAACACAGTTGATTGCCATCAACAGTGAAAATAGTGGATGCTGAATATTCAAGCTTGGCCAGACAGGCCCAATGACTGAACGGGTGCAATAGTGGCGTGTCTACTCTTGGGGTAACCAACTGCTCCATAATTGGACTGAAGGCCCTCTCACGGGAGGGAATACATAAGTGGGAGCAGTACTGAAAAACCTAAGTAAAAGTCTATGGTAGGTGAGGTCATGAGCCTTGGGGGTATAAGCCTGCTCATGTCTGACTAAATGTATATATTATTCCCACCAAGCTGCCCTGGGGACACTACACTAAATGTTCATGTCCACATATTAACGCTATTCTCACTTCTGGCTAGAGAAGCTTCTCTTTTCAGATGGTGATGACCACTGGGACGACACAAAAGGCAACATAGTGCTGAGAAGAAGGGATGGAGGAGTGCCTAGCACTGAAACACCTCTGTCACATCCTCCAGTGGCTCAGGGACCATTGCGGAAGAGGGGGCGGATAGAATGGAAGAGCCAAAGGAAGGATATGACCTCTTACTATGCAGCTGCCCAGACAGAAATTAGCCTCGATATCCATGATCTTGCAGTGCATAGCAATACCTTTCCAAGACCCTCAAAATAGAAGAGAAAGATGATGTCATCAAATTAGGAGAGAGACTAATGGAGAAAGGGAGGGGATATGATGGAGACTGGAGTTCTAAAGTGGAATGGGGGAGGGGAGGGAAATATCAGGTGGGGTTTTTTTTGGTATGTAAGATTAAAAATCAATAAAAATTTAAAAAATTAAAAAAAAAACACAGTTGAGATATCATGCCTAGAGGCATTCTCTTCCCCCCAAAATAACTGACTGCTGCTCCCACAATGCATAATACACAACTCCATAGGGAATACCTGCAACCCCACTGAGGAGGATCCCCAGTGGAATGGGGACAGCAATGAGGGAAAAGAGGGTAACAACACATGTTGTATCTGTATGAAATATGTTAATAATAATGACAATAAAAAGCACTAAAAATAGAATGAGTGCTAAGAAGAACAATAAAACATAGGAAGTGGCTATTATAAAATTGAAATTAAGGGCTAAAACTTTAGATAGGGTGGACACCTCATAGGCAAATGACATTTAAGTAAAGGCTTGGAAGAAGTAAGAGAATTAACTTTTCAGCATTCATATAATATCATCTAAGGAAGAAGAAAAACAAAATGTCCAAAGTGGGAGCAGACTTGGCTTGTTGAAAGAAGACCAGTGGAAGAGGGCAAGAGTGGTACATAGAGTGGCAATGGAAGTGGAAAGGAGTAAGGGGAGATCAAGTAGGGTGGATTTTAGAGGTCATAGTAAGGACTTTGGCTTTCACTCTGTGCTAATATGTCCAGAGAACAATGGGGGCTTCCTTCTCTCAGGGGGTGTAAGTTTCCTGACTGTAAAGTGATGATTTTGTTCCCAGTACCAGTTATGAGATCTCTACCACTGAGCAGGCCTCATATCCAATCAGAGGGTAGTAGTTACCCACAGAGGCTGAGTGCCACTATTGCACAAGTGTAGGCTTCTTGTCCAGCTCATTAATTGCATAATTTGCACAGTCTCCTGGTTATTCATGCTGTTGGTAACCATTATCACCAAGGAGTTCTCATAGCACATTCCAGCACCATGAGGGCTTGCAAGGAGAGGACTGGCTTTCCTCTCAGTTTCCATGTGTCTTCAGTGTCTTGAGATGGCAGCCTGTGGTATCTTCAGCAATAGGGTATTACCTTTTATCTCAGCTGAGTAACCAAGTGTTTTTCAAGGGCTTACATTGTTTGGGGGACCTCATGGTTCTTCTTAGACAACTTCTCACGGTGGGGATAACCCAGTTATAGTTCTGGGATTCACAAGCCAGAGCCAATGGTTTTAGAATTAACCATTCTCCATCTTCTACTGGGTATTTGAGTCTGGTCTGCCCACCTTCCTTGATTGGGTCATATCTTATCTACTGGTATCCAGGGGGGAAGGTTCCTATTATGTTATCTACTTTAATATTGCATAGTTCCCCTCCCCAACCTCCCTTCCCTTAACCCCACCTCAATATTCTTTCCTTCTACCAGTTTGTCTGGAAACCCTCCTCTCCCCCTCCATATTTTCACTTTTCCTCATCTCATTCTAGTTATATGCCCATAGTCCTAATGCTAACTGCCTTCCACACTCCTCTTTAGCTGGTCCAGTTTAAGAGCTATAATATGAGAGAAAACATGCAGCATTTGTCTTTATTAGACTGCATCACCTCACTTAGGAATTTATTTTCCAAAACCATTCATTTCCCTGAAAAAGTTTTATTATTTCATTTTTCTGGACCACTGAGTATAATTCCATGTGTGTATGTACCACATCCTCATTATCCATTAATAAGTCAGTGGCCATATAGATTGATTCCAATGCTTAGCAATTGTGAGCAGAGCAACAATAAACTGACTGTGCAAGTATCTCTGAAGTAAAGAGTGGAATCTTTAGGGTAAAGGCTCATGAATAGAAGAGCTGGGTCAGATGATAGATCTATTTTCATTTTTTCAGAAGTCTCCATACAAATTTCCATAGTGGTTGTACAAGTCTGCACTCCTACCAGGAGTAGAATGCCTATTTCACAATATTAATTAATCCAATCCATGAGTATAAGAGATCTTTCCATCTTTTGTCATCCTTGATTTCTTTCTTCAGTGTTTTTACATTTTTATTGTTTAGGTCTTTCACTTCCTTGGTCAGTGACACTCCTATATATTTATTGTGGCTATTGAAAATGGGACAGCCTAGCTGATCTCTTTCTCCATGTGTTTGTCTTCAGTGTATAGGAAGGCTACCAAGTTTTGTATGTTTATTTTATATCCTGCCACTGTGCTGGAAGAATTTATCAGCTTTAGAAGTTTTTTTGGGAGAGTCTTTCAGGTAACTTATATATAGAATCATATCATCTGTGAATAGGGCTAGTTTGACTTCTTAAATTCCAATTTGTGTCCCTTTTATTTCTTTCTCTTATTGCTTGGGCTAAAACTTCTAGTACTGTGTTGAAAAACAATGGTGAGAGTGGACATGCCTATCTTGTTCCTGATCTTAATGGGAAGACTTTGAGTCTTTCTCCATTTAGTACGACTTGGGCCTTAGGTGCTTTATTTATAGCCTTTATTAGGTTGAGATATGGTCCCTCTATCCCTCACCTTTCCAGTGTTTGAATCATGAAGGGATGTGTATTTGGTCAAAAGACTTCTCTGCATCTACTGAAATGCTCACGTAGTTTTTGTGTTTATTCATGTGTTATATTACATTTATTGATTTTCATATATTGAACCATCCCTGCATCCCTGGGATGAAGCCTACTTGACTGCAGTGGTTAGTGTGTTTAGAGTCTTCTTAAATTCAGTTTGTGAAGATTTTATTGAGAATTTTTGTATCAAAGTTCCTAAGGGATATCAGTCTATAATTTTCTTGTTGTGTCTCTTTCTGGTTTTTGTATGAAGAGTAATGCTGGATTCATAAAAGAAGTTTGGAAATCTTCCCTTTTTTCCAATTCTGTGAAATAACTTGAGAAAAAAATGGCTTTAGTTCTTCAATGAAAGTTTCAATGAAGGTTTGGTAGAATTTGGCTAAGAATCCATTTTGTCCTAGACTCTTTTTTTGTTGTTTTGGTGAGGTTTTCAACATTTTTATCTCCTTGGATATAATAGGTCTGTTTAGGTAACTTATCTGTTCTCTGTTTAGGTTTGGTAGGTGGTATGTGTCTAGGAATTCATCCATTTCTTCCAGATTATTCAATCTTGTAGAATAGAGGTTTTAGAAATATGTCCTGATGATTCTCCCAATTTTATTGGTGTCAGTGTGACCTCTCCACTTTTGTTTCAAATCTTGTTAATTTGAGGCTTCTTTTTCTTTTGATCAAATTGGCCAGGAGTTTATTGATCTTATTTATTTTTTCAAGAGAATCAGATTTTCATTTCATCATATTTTAAAAATAATTTTCTCAATTTCCATTTCATTAACTTCTGCTCTAATCTTGATTCTTTCTGTCTAGACCTCATAGGATTGGATTGATCTTGTTTTTCCAATGCTTTTAGGTGGATGGTTAAGTTATTAACTTGAGATCTGTATATGTTTTTATGAAGGCATGTAGTGCTATAAATTTTTCCCTTAGGACTGCATTCATTTTGTCTCATAAAGTCTGGTATTTTGTACTTCCAGCACTGTTCACTTCTAGAAATTTTATGATTCCCTTTTGATTTCTTCCATGCCCTATTCATTGTTTAATAGTGTGTTGTTTAGCCAGAAAATGCAGAAAAATGCAATAGAGAACAAAAATAATTGAGTTTGTTTAATATCTTTATCATGCTTTCATTTTGAGATTCTGTGTCTGGAGTGTCCTCTATGTTTTTATTGGGGGCTTCCATTATGATACCAGGCATTCATAGTGAACATCTCTCCACATGTTGTCATGCATTGTTTATTTTCCATTGGGGTTAGCCCATCTTGAGGTAGATGTCTTATTTTGTTAAGGATGTAGCAATTAGTGGTTCTTGTGGAATTTTCAATGAGTGTTCTGTTTTGGTTAGATCCAGATGAAAGTGGGGTGCCATTATATCTACAGGTTTTGGTTGGGTGTCCTTGGGTCTGGAGAGGGTCTTCCTTGTGTGTGCTGTCTCTTAGTGGTTCTGGTGAGACGTTGGGTGGCCCGGCCAAATCTGTGGACAAGGATGATCCTGTTCTCCCCACACTACTTCCTTGCTGGCCCTTGGTGGTGGAATTGGTTGCAGCTGCTGGAGGGGGGAGTGTAAGGGGATGCTACTATAGGGTCTGGGACTTAATCAGGGTGTATGAGGAGCTGTCTGGCTCACATTGCTGTGTGGATGGTCTGGATCTGTTTGTGGCCCCACCCTGACCTCCTCAAGCATGCAGAAAGCTCCAGTGCTTTGGTGAGGATCACTTTGCATGTGTGGGTGAGGCAGAGTCCTACCTTCTATTTGCTCTTGTGGCATATTGGGCTGTGTGTGGTGTTCAGACAGATTGCCTGTTTGTCTTGTCTGCTGGCTGCTCCAACAGGATCACATGTGATGTTCTAGCAGACCACCGGCCCCAGCCACCTATGCAGGGAGGTAGTCACCCCATGTGAGTCCTCAGCCATGCCATGTGTGGAGATCAGGGTGGGCAGCACACCCATGTAGGGGTGGTGATGGGGTTACTCACCCAATCAGCAGAGTGCTCCAGGATCCATGTCCCAGCCTCACAGCCTGTGGAAGTTAGGCCTGTTCCCACACATGCACATGTGCCAACCACTCTGTGGGCTGTTCACCAAGACAAGAGTGCCTGGTGTGGCCACAGCTGCCCATGTGGCCCCCAGCCTTGCCTCACATGAAGATTCCAGGGACAGCCTGACCTGCAGGCTTGGAGATCAGGCTACTTGCCTGCACAGCCCCTGTGCTCTAGCAGCATTGTGTGTGGGAGGTGGGCTTTATGTCATGTTCAGTTCTCTGAACATAGTAATGCTCCCTTTTTCTTCCACACGTGACATTCACTCTGCCTATGCCACTTCTTACTCTTCCTTTTAATTCATTTTTCCCTTTTAGTCAGGGAAGGGGATTTATCATCAGCATGTGATTAGCAAAGTTCAAAGAATAAATAAATGAATGGATTCCAGTAGCTGAGGTTTACCTCAAAAATGTTATCATTCTAGAAATAAACTTGGCCAAAGTTGAGAGGGAAGGAATGAGTTGAAAAGCTTCAAGACATCCCAAGGATTTGGATGACATGCTTGCTAAAGCTGGGTGAATAACAAGGAGTAGAGATTAGAGTGACTCATTGGCATACCTTTATCAGGATTATGGTGCTATGACTGCAACAGTAAAGTTGGTACCGAGGAGTGATGTCATTTGCTGCTAGACTCCTGACTAGTGGCTTTGGCCTTTTGGAGCTGATTTTTAAGAGGAATGTGGAAGGATTTGAAACCTTGGCCTAAAAGATGCCTTGCAGAGCTGTAAGTACAGCTTAATGGACTATTCTGGTCAGAGTTGAAAGACCTGAATGCAGTAAGAACTATGGACTCTGAGGATTTGACTTATGAGAGTGAGAAAGAGCTTTGCCTGGACTGGGCTAGAAGCAGTTTGTGTGAGAGGCTTGCTGTTATGGCCACATCCTGAGAAGTTGTGTGGGGTTGCATGTCATAGAAATAGACTGGTGTGAACAGAGGGATATGGCACAGGAAAAAAAAATGAAATCTTTGAGTGAAACTGCTGCCTGTTCAGCTGCAATTGAGATATTACAACCATTGATATTGGGCCAGCTGACCTTCAACAGGAAGAATGCAGACTCTTTTGAAGGGGCCGGAGTGCTCAAGGAGTGTCCTGTTCTTCAAAATCTGTTTTATTCCTTTCTGGATTAACAAATTGGCACCCCACCTGGTATTCTGGAGTATGAGAAGTACAGGAAAGAGAGGGTATTGAATTTGAAAGACAGTCTTGTGTTTTGGAAATGGCCATGGGCAGTGTGAAGCAAGTTTGCTGGATGCATGCATGGAGACCTAATGGAGCCATGAGGATGGACTGTGGGTTACAGTGGAGACCCAGTGGAGCTGCTAGGACCACAAGACAGCTGCTAAGGATAGCTGCCAGCCCTGGATGAAGTTTTCCAGGACTGTAAGTAGCCTAGCTGGAGGGGAAGAATTGGAACTCCAGAGACTTGTTGCTGGCTAGAATTATCAGACTTGGAGATTTGACAGTGACTAGAATTGTTGGACTTGGAGCTAAGAGTCTGATGTTTGCCCTGTTTAAATCTTGTATTGGTTGAATATTTCTTTGCTATGCCCAATGCCACCTTTTGCAGTGTGTTTGTTCTATGTCTTTATGGAGTTTGGGGGGATTTTTTGATATTTTGGCTCAGTTAAAAGACCTTGGATTTGGGGGATGTTTGAATATCATTGGGATTGATAAAAATTATGGGGACTTTTAAAGTTGTATGAATGCATTGTATTGAATATCATGTATGGTTATCAGTTTATGGAGACCAGGGCCAGAATGTGGTGGTTTGATTCAGGGGTCCCCCATAAACTTAGGTGTTCTGAATGCTAGGTTCCCAGCTGATGGAGATTTAGAAATTAAAGCCTCTTGGAGGCAGTGTATTGTTGGGGTGGGCTTATGGGTATTATAGCCAGTTTCCCCTTGACAGTGTTTGGCACACTCTCCTGTTGCTATTGTCCGCCTTATGTTGGTCACGGGGTGATGTCCACCCTCTGATCATGCCATTGTTTTCCCCTGCCATCATGGAGCTTCCCCTTCAGTCTGTAAGCCAAAAAAAAAAAAAAAAAAAAAAAAAAAACAAAACAAAACAAAACCTTTGTTCCCAAAAGCTGATCTTGGTCATGTGATTTCAGCAATGCAAACTTGACTGCAACAGGTGCTTGTCCCTCAGCTGGGGGGAATACTGGGAGAGTCTCTCACTGGAAATTATCTTCTGCCACAGAGAATTTTATTAACAAAAGTTTCATTCTCTCAGAGAGCAGCGGGGTCTAATGACAGCCCATGTTTGGGTCCAAAGACCTGACTCCTGTGATTCAGTTTGGGTGATTTGAGGGACCTTCTCAACAACTGAGCTGCCTGGAGGATGACAGAGGCCCAAGTTGGAATTGGCTTGTAGGTCACTTTCTACTCTACCCAACTCTACCTTCTGAATTTCCTTAAGATGTATTTACCATAAGCACCTCCTCATAAGATGGCTTTGAGAAACTCTGCATATCAGCCCATAGAACTCATCCTAAGGGCACTTTTGTCAAAGTTTAGATCCACTGTCCACCTCAGAAAAAGGATACCTCTCTGAAGCTTGGGGCTGCAAGACCCACGGGTGCTTTCAGAGTTAGAAAAGCTATGAAGCTAAGGTGCTTATAATTGGAAATGCTCACTAGTGAATATGTGCAATATAATTTCATAGAAGACTATTCTATCTGGAAGCTAACAGATGCTATGAAGCCAAATCCAGGGCTTACCAAACACAGAGCTTCTACTGATGTCACTAGCACTTGTGCTGTGTGTTCCTGTGTGGGCTTTTTAAGGGCTTGGGTTGTCTTTTTTATTTTTTCCTTCCACAAACAGCCATAGAGCATGGAGAGTTAATTCAACCATGTAGTCACTCCAAGGCCATCTGTTGTTCAAATTAAAATACATATTTTTAACTTTAACCTTTCAATCTCTAAAGTTTCAAACCTTTGCAATAGAAACAGACATTTTGCAACAGCTTTTTGGCTTCCTGACTCAGTGATATCAATGAAAGGGCAATATCAGCTTCAGGGATGTCAGTGAGGAGCACTAGCGGGTTGACATCAGCAGAGGGACAATGGAGAATATACCAGGTTATTTTCTGTTTCTGCATGACGTAGTAATGTACTCTCTCGGAGTTAATCGAAACAGAATAGATTTTATGAAGGATAATTTAGGAATTCGCATTTCTTCTGAGACATTAATAGAAGAGCTAGAAAAAATACTGCAGAAGTTAGGTTCCTTTGTTAGTTCTATTTGTCTCCTGGCATATGCTAACGTGGAAACCCAGGATAAAGCAAAACCAAAATGTCAATTTCCTAGTAAATGAATTTTTCTTATTTAGAAAATCGTGCATGCTTGAGGTAGAAAATATAGAAATTTGGGGAAACTACAAAGATACTTACCATCCTGCTCTCTAGATAAAATGTTAAAAACATCTTGATATATTAAAATCTTATTGAAAATGTTAAATTAAATATCTAAACTATTAATTGAAATATTAAAATCAATGATGTATAATCCTTCATATTTAAAGATGTATTTGCTAATCTTTCATTATAAGGAGAGTGTGTTTTGAACCCATTTCATCTTATTTCTTTTTTTTTTTTCATCTTATTTCTTTCCATCAATATTCAAGATTTGTTGTGCCACCTATCTGACCTGTGACAAATGAATAAATTTAGTAAAACTATTTTAAACTATACAAATTAAAGATGTACAGTGCCATTATTAGGTCAATTTAATGCAACAGTCCTTGTTTTATGAAATGATAGCTACTATATACTCTGCACTATGCTGGATAAAGTGTAAAGATGGGATACAATAGGGAGATACAAATATAAAGATCACACGATTCCTATTTCTTTATTCATGTGACAAAAAGTAATTAACAACCACTAAATGCTGGCATTATCCTAAGCATTGATCACATAGTGAGGTACACTAAGCACAAGGTCTCTACCTTCATGGGCTTTAGTTTATGTTGCAGTAAGCAGACATATATATTCATATACATACACCATATATAGATCTGCATTTCAGATAGTATGCATTTTGTATTTTTAATTTCTGTGTCTTAAGAAACACAATCTTAACAATCTTTACAAGCTTCTCAAGGCCAATTTTAGAGACAACAAAGGGCTCAAGGCTATACCTCCCATGTCAATGAATCAATCCCAAGTACATACTCATAACCATTCTGTTTATTGTGCTCTTACAACTAAATCTGTATTTCCGCTGCATTAAATCATTCCATGGCAGTGTACCAAGCAACTAAAGACTACCTTCATGGGACAAAGCCTACATTTTTTTTTAAACCAGCCAATATTAAAGGGTTGTTCCACCTTACATTTACCAACTAACCATAAAATTTAAAAAATAAATAAAAGCTTTGGCCTAGATCTTGCCTGTGCTCTTGTTTCTCCCTCTATATTTTGCATTGCATGGTATGTCTCCTTCACTTGAGAAATATATTCTAAATTTTTTTCAATGATGTTAACCTCTCCATGTTATCATTTAGTCACCTCCATACATTGAGAGCATTGAGACCTAGTGGTAGATACTATGAAGGCAATAGAGGGATGATACAGAGAAAAGCTAAAAATGCTATTTCAGTGTGACTTCTCTAAGGAGAGAGAGAGAGCATGTCTAAGTCACTGTGCATGTGTGGAGGTCTGAGGACAACCTCTGGGTGTTTGTCCCCTCCTTCCACAGGGTCCCTCTTGTTTTTTTCACTATGTGTACACCAGTCTAGATGGCCCACAAGCCTCCAGATAATCTCTGCTGTGCCTTCCATGGCTGGATGCAGGTCGAGATCACATCCACATGCACCACTTTGCATCTGGCTTTATGTGGGTGCTGGGGAATCTAACAGGCAGCAAGTTTGCAAGCAAGTGCTCTTAGCAGTTGAGACATCTCCCAAACCCTGATAAGCAGACATTTTGACAGAGACCCATATTGTGGAAAGAGAAAGATGCACAAAGAATATTCCAAGCCAAATTCTTAGCAACTGCAAGTATCCCAAGGCAAGACTAGCTTTCCTTGCTCAGTGATCCAGGAGGCCAGGATGGCTGAGGCAGGGTAGAGCAGGAAGAGGAAGAGAGTGGGGCAAAGTTCATGGCGGGTCCTGGAATAGAGCAGACCAAACACATAGGCAAATAAGTATGACAATGTGTTATGAGCAGAACATTATATTTGTATTTTTCCCTGATTTTGAATTGATGAATCTAGAAGCTGAATCTGTGACACAATTCTAGAACCTGATATAGCTATGGGTGACAATTCTGAGGGCACCCCTTGATTGTATGCTGGCTTTCTTCTACATCTCCTGGAAAGCACTGCTTGGTGAAAGTACAAATGTTATAATGTGCTTAACAACAGAAAAACCCAAGTCCCTTTGTAATTTGTAGTTTTGTGGTAATAAGCAGGGAACAAGAAGAAGCCTATCCTTAATAAGATCATATTGATGCCCAGTTTACCAACTGTTCTGTTCAGAGCCAGCACACGAGTCATGATTCACATGCTCTGACTAGAACGAAAACCAAGTAGCTTAGTCCTGACAGCTTTCTAAACTCAGATGCAAGAAGATACTTCCATCCTTCCAGTACAGTGTGACATCATATTCTGACTTATCTGCTAAGTCTGTGAAAATACTTAATTTCCAGTTTCAGAAAACAGATTCTAGGTCTTATAAGAGAGGGAATTTTTAATTCCCCTTTTCCCATAACACTAAATATTTTCTTTTGAGCAAAACTTGGCCTGCAGCTCTACTCAAATAAATGAAAGAGTGTGGGAGAAGAAAAGTTTATTAACAACAATATGAGCCAAGCTTTAAGCTTAGGGCTATACAATTTAATACATTTATTCTTATTACAACTCTTCTATAGCTGGTAATATTTCCCCCATTTTATAGATGAGGAAACTGGGTCTAAGCAAGATTATTATAAGTCCAAAGCTAAACAGAGAATGTGGACCCAGGTGCTTGTAGGAATCTGCATTCAACTCTGAAGTATTGCTCTCTAGCCTGCATTCCCTACCAATCCACACTGACTCCTTGTGCACCACTTAACAAACAGGAGCAGACCAACCCCACTTTCTCACTTCTTGTCAGGAAAGAGGCAGCAACTCATGGCTGGTAAAGGACTCTGCATATGGAAATTTAAAAACAAGGAAATGGAAGGAAGCCACACATTGGGCTGCACACCAATTGACTGACATGCCTCACTCCAGTGGCAGAAAAGGATACTACCTGTGAGCATAAAATCACTCCAACTGCTGGTGTATTCTACTCTGCATTCCTTGGTTTGAGACATGGAATTGTACATTAGAGAAAGCAGCATTTTTAAAGAGCATATGCTTATGTTTATATCAATAATATATTCTTTCTATAATACAGTCTCTCTACAATATGCTCCCTATATTATTCCCCTAATACAACTTCTCAAAACAACAGTAATAAAGCATCACATATTAGTTGTAAATACTAAGTCTTATTCTATACCATATTTCCAAAAGTAGCAAGTACTTTAAAATATGCAAACATTTTAACATCATCAAAGATTATATCTTACAATGCAAAGAAAATAGGCAGAAAGGGAAATGGAAGTACAGTTTATGCCTCAAATATATGTGCTTTAAAGCTCTTTATTGACACAGCCATGGAAAATCAAGTCGCATACACTTGTCTCTGCATAGCTCCAGCCCAGGACCATGTCCACCCATCAGATGGGTGTGAGCAGAGGATTGCCCCAACCTCTGCTAGTTGGATTAGATGCCTCTTATCCTGCTTCCAAACCATCTGACCTATGTTTCCAAGGAAATCCATGTTGATGTGCTATGATAGCCTTGCCTAACTCTCAGGCAACTATTTTACAAGAGCCTTTTGAAGTTAACACCTTCAATCAATAGAGTGTCTGTATGAGGGAGGATTTCCCAGACCTGCTGGTGGGGGGGGGCGGTTCAGAAGGATTTAAACACCATTAATTATACCAGAGAAGAAGCCACTGAACACTCACAACCCTGCTTCCTGAGATAACCTCCTTATATTTATTTATAGATTCTTTCCAAAGGACCTCTCTAAAGGGAGTTTAAATGTTTTCCCTAAAATTATTCATTGTATCTCTATTTTTAAAAGTGTAAAAGCATATCTCAGTGAATTTGAACGTGGGGAAACTTCAAGCACTAAAGCAGCCTTATATTTGAGTATGCTCTGATCCCACAGTGGTTGTATCCACCAAGATCAGCAGTGAATAGGAAGGGAGACCAGAGGACAATCAGTTCCTCAGCTTGTACAACCCCCCAAAAGAAACACAGCTTGGCTTTTTTTCCCTAGAAGACAGAGTTAAGATCACCCATAATTGTCAATGGTTTTGTGTCTACATCATCCCCAACCAAGATGCAATGATTTCACTGCCTCATCACCATACTCTCCTCAATCCCAGTATTGCTTCTGCCAACAAGCACATGAGTTAATCACCTTCTTCATGCTAAGTAGGTACTGGACATCACATTTAAGAAGAACATGGTCTTACTGAATATGGAAAATATAATTTTTTTTGGTTTTTCAAGTTAGTTAAAGTCTTACTCTAGCCCAGGCTGACCTGTAATTCACTATGTAGTCTCAGACTGACTTCAAACTGATGGCAATCCTCCTACCTCTGCCTCCAAAGTTCTGGGATTAAAGGCATGTACCACCACGCCTGGTAGAAAATATAAATATTTTATCTCATGCTCTGTTCAGAAAAGAACTAAAGGTAGTTTACAATGGAAAAAGAGTAACAGCACAACACAAGACTAATGAAAGTATAAACCATAGATGGATAGCTAAACAAAATGTGGTATATGCACACCATAAGATATTATTCAATTTTATTATTTTTATTTTTAGAGAGAGTGAGAGAGAGCAAGACACAGAGAAAGAATTGGCATTCCAAGGCCACAGCCACTGCAATCAAATTCCAGACACTTGAGCCACCTAGTGGACTTATGCAACCTTGCGCTTGCCTTGCCTTTGTGCATCTGGCTATGATGGGATCTGGAGAGTAGAACATGGATCCTTAGGCTTCACAGGCAAGTGCCTGAGCCATCTCTCCAGCCCAAATATTATTCAATTTTAAAAATAAAGGACATCTTGGGTGGTGGTGCTACCCAGAGTTAGAAATGATCCTCACATTTAATCTAGAAATCCCTTACAGAAATAACCAGAAATTTGCTTCCACGGTGGTTTTCAATCCTATAAAGTTGACAACCAGAGATTAGCCATCATGATACCAAAGAATGCTTTAAAATAAATAATAAATAAATAAATTTAAAATAAATTGTCAGTAAATGTTTTATTTGTATTCCAATTTTTTGTACCTATATGCCTAGGATTTCATAAGACTTTCATTGGCTAAAAGGAGTAGTTAGCAAGTAGAAAAAGTTCAACAGCAGCTTCTGGAACTTGCTTCCATTTGCCAGCCCCTACCTGAGCCAGAAAGAACAGAACTGCTGGGAAGGGATTTTCCATTCATAGCCCTGCAAAATCAAAAAACCTGAAGGACATAACAGGGATCAGCTGAGCAGGTCCAGAACAACTTCAGATAGCTTTGCACAACCTCCCTTCCCAGATAAGGCAGCACCTGGAATCACCGGAGACCTCAGGACACCCAGGGATCAGAGCCACCCCTCCTCCACACAGTACATCTGAAGAAAAGCTGCCAAGCCAAGCCTACAGTGCAACAGACAGGGATTCCCCTTCACACTCAACATAGGTGAGATAGAAACTCACCCCAAAAGGTAACAGGGCAGTTGTACATTGGAATAATATATAGGTCAGCACTGGAAGTGCTAATTGCACCTTACATATCAAGGCAGGTTGCTAAAGAAAAATTCCAGGAGAGAAAAAATGCAAACCCTCCCACAAGGATAGAGATGCTGATTTACTGGATATGATGTGCATTTGGTCTGCTTGTCATTCTTGAGTGTACTGAGTGTTAGGAGTATCTTTTGTCACTTTTTTCTTTTGTTTGCTTTATTGAAAATTTCCATAATTATGGAAAATAAAAACCATGGTAATCTACCCCCCCATTTTCCCCTTTACAACTCCATTCTCCATCATATCCCCTCCCTCTCTCAATTAGTCTCTCTTTTATTTTGATGTTGTCATCTTTTCCTCCTGTTATGACGGTCTTATGTAGGTAGTATCAGGCACTGTGAGGTCATGGATATCAAGGCCATTTTGTGTCTGGAAGAGAGCATTGTTAGGAATCCTACCCTTCCTTTGGCTTTTACATTCTTCACTTCACCTCTTCTGCAAAGGACTCTGAGCCTTGGAAGGTGTGATAGAGATGTTTCAGTGCTGAGCACTCCTTTGTCACTTCTTCTCACCACTACAGTTTCTTCTAAGTCATCTCAAGGTCACTGCCATCAAAAAGAGAAGCTTCTCTAACCAAAAGTGAGAGTAGCATTAATATATGGGTATGAACATTAAGAGAAGTGCTTAGTGGGCAGTCTGGTGAGCATAATATATGCATTTAGTCAGACACAAGCAGGGGTTACACTCCTAGGGTTCATGACCCCCCCCATCATAGGTTTTCAGTATCAGGCATATATTCCCTCCTGTGGAGCAGGCCTCTAGTCCCATTAGAGAGCAGTTGGTTTCCCCCATAACAGACATGCCACTATTGTACCCATTGGCTCATTTAGCCTGACTAGCCAAACTTAAGGCTTGGAGTGTTCACTGTTGTTTATCTCCTTTTGGTGACTTCTCTCTTTGCCATGGAGCTCATCCAGCATAGTTTTTCGCTCATTTCTGTCAGCTGGTCTACATAAAGGAGGTTTTAAGCTGAGCTCCAGGAAGATTTCTCAGTGACTATGTAGCCCAAAGATGTGGAGTCTTCAGGAATAGTCTTACCATCTATTCCTAATGGGAAACCAAGAGCTTCAACAATGGCCTGTCATATTTTAGGGGCATCACGGACCTCTCTGTAAAACAACTCACTAGAAGGTATCCCATCCCAGCAATGAAAATTTTCTAGTAACAACCTATGGTTTCAGGGTGCACCAAAAAATTAGGTTTCCATATGACTTGTTCATACCTTCTTAGATTTTGATTAACCCTTCCCCCACCCTTCCTTTACTCAATCTCTCCCTCTGACCTCACTTAGGCCTTTCCACCCCCATTAATAAGGTCTTCTCTTTACATATATACAATAACATCCTCATAAGATCCCCCTCCCTTTTTTATCCCCTCTACCTCTTTCTACCTTACTGGCCTCTGCTACTGAATTTATTCCAACTCACATACAGGTCCAAACATTTGTAGCTAGGATCCACATATGAGAAAGCATGCATTGCTTGGCTTTCTGGGCCTGGGTTACCTCACTAAGTATAATCCTTTCCAGATCCATCCATTTCCATGCAAATTTCAGTTTCATTTTTCTTTACTGCTGAATAAAACTCCATTATATAAGTGTACCACATCATCATTATCCATTAATCAGTTGAGGGATATCTAGGCTGGTTCTATTTCCTAGCTATCGTGAATAGACTGGCAATAAATATGATTGAGCAAGTATCTCTATGGTACTAAGAAGAGTCCTTAGGATATATGCCCAAGAATGGTATAGATGGGTCATATGGTAAATCTATTTTTAGCTGTCTCAGGAACATCCACACTGATTTCCACAATGGCTGGAACAGATTACATTCCCACCAACAGTGTAGAAGGGTTCCTCTTTTTCTACATCCTTGCCAGCATTTATTGTCATTTGTTTTCTTGATGGTAGCCATTCTGACAGCAGTAAGATGGACTATCTAAGTAGTCTTAATTCGCATTAACCTGATGGCTAATGATGTAGAACACTTTTTTAGATGTTTATAGGCCATCTGTATTTCTTCCTTCGAGAACTCTCTTTTTATTTCCATTGCCAGTTTTTAAGTTACATTGTTTGATTTATTATTATTTAGATTTTGAGTTCTTTGTATATTCTGGACATTAATCCACTGTCAGATGTGTAGCTGGCAAAGATTTTCTTTCATTCTGTAGGGTGCCTCATTGATCTATTCACCACGTACTTTGCTATACAAAACTTCATAATTTCATAAGGTTCCAGTGGTTCATTAGTGGTTTTATTTCCTGAGCAACTGAGGTTATATTCAGAAAGTCATTGCCTATGCCAATAGGTTGAAGGGTTTCCCCTACTTTTTTCTCTAGCACTTTCAGAGTTTCAGGTCTGATATTAAGGTCATTTATCCATTTGGACTTAATTCTTATGCATGGAGAGAGATAAGGATCTATTTTCATCCTTCTACAGACATATATCCAGTTTTCCCAGCACCATCTGTTGAAGAGGCTGTCTTTTCTCTAATGAGTACTTTGGCATTTTTGTCAAAGATCAGGTGGCTGTAGCTGCCCGGATTTATACCTGGCTGTCTGTTCTGTTCCACTTATCTATGTGTCTGTTTTTATGCCAGGACCATGCTGTTTTTGTTCCTACAGCTCTGTAATATAGATTAAAATCAGGTATGGTGATACCACCAGCCTTACTTTTGATGCTCAAAATTGTTTTAGATATTCGAGGGTTTTTGTGCTTCCAAATGAATTTAAGGATTATTTTTCTCTATTTCCATGAAGAATGCCATTGGAATTTTGATGGGCATTGGATTAAGTGCATAGATTGCTTTTGGTAAGATTGACATTTTCATAATACTGATTCTTCCAATCCAAGAACATGGGATGTCTTTCCATTTCCTTGTGTCTTCTGTAATTTCTCATTTGAGTGTTTTAAAGTTTTCATTATAGAGATCCTTCACTTCCTTCGTTCAGTTTATTTCAAGGTACTTTATCTTTTTTCAAGGAAATTGTAAATGGGAGAGATTCCCTAGTTTCATCTACCACATGTTTGTTGTTAGTACATAGAAAGGCTACTGTTATCTATGTGCTTATTTTGTATCCTGTTACATTACTATAAGTGTTTATCAGCTCTAACAGTTTGCAGGTACATTCTTTGGGGTCCTTTATATATAGAATCATATCATCTGCAAATAATGATAATTTGATCTTTTCCTTTCCAGTTTATATCTATTTTATGTGTGTCTCTTACCTTATTTCTATAGATAAGACTTCCAATACTATAATAAATAAAAGGGGGAACAGTGGACTCCCTTGTCTTATACCTGGTTTTAGTGGAACTTTTCCACTAAAGTTTTTCTTCATTTAGTATTATATTGGCTATAGGGTTGTCATAAATATCCTTTATTATGTTGAGTTACATTCTTTCCATTCCCAGTTTCTGTAGGACTTTTATCATGAAGGGATGTTGGATTTTGTCAAATGCCTTTTCTGCATCTATATATACATACTATTTATATAGTATATTACATTTATCAATTCATGTATGTTGAACCATCCTTGCATTTCTGGGATAATGCCTACTTGTTTGGGGTGAATGGCCTTTCTGATATATTTGTGTATTCTGTTTTCCAATATTGTTGAGAAATTTGCACCCATGTTCATGAGGGAAATTGGTTTGTAATTTTCTTTTTTGTTTGTCTTTCTCTGCTTTTGGTATCAGGGTGATGTTGGCTTCATAGAAGAAGTTGAGGAGGATTCCTTCCTTTTATATTTTATGGAAAATTTTGAAAAGCATTGGTTTTTTGTTCTTCCATGAAGGTCTGGTAAAATTCACCAGTGAATCCATCTGGGCCTGGACATTTTTTAGTTGGGAGATTTTTTTTTATAACTGTTTGGAAGTCTGAACTTGATATAGGTCTATTTATGTGGTTAAAATCATTCATTTTTTTTTTCAGATTCTCAAACTTACTGGAGTATATGTTCTTAAGGTATGTCCATATGATTTTCTGAATTTTTTGGGTATCTGTTATAATGGTGCCTTTTTAATCTCAAATTTTATTAATTTGTGTCTGTTTTCTCTTTCTTTTGATCAGATTTGCTAAGGGTTTATAAATCTTGTTTATCCTTTCAAAGAACCAACTCTTTATTTCTGGCTTTCTATTTTATTAATTGCTACATTAATCTTTATTATTTCTTCCTGTCAATTGATTTTTTGTTTGTCTTGTTCTTCTTTTTCCAAGGCTTTAAGATAAAGCATTAAGTTGCTTACCTGCAACCTTTCTAATTTCTTTGTTTTTAGTTATTTTAATTTATTTTATTTTATTTTTAGAGACAGCAAGAGAGAAAAGGGGAAAGAGAATCAGAGGGAAAGAGAATTGATGTGTCAGGGCCTCAGCCACTTCAATCGAACTTCAGATACTTTTGCCACCTAGTGGGCATGTGCGACCTTGTGTTTGCTTCACCTTTGTGCATCTGGCTAACATGGGATCTGAAGAGTAGAACATAGGTCCAAAGCCTTCACAGGCAATCACTCCAACCACTAAGCCATCTCTCCAGCCCCTAATTTCTTAATATAGATGCTTAAAGCTATAAATATCCCTGTTGGGACTACCTTCATTGTGTCCCAAAGGTTTTGGTATGTTGTGTCCTCATTATCATTTGATTCTGTGAATTTTTTTATTTCCTCCTTGATTTCTTCATTGACCCATTCATCACTTAGTAGTGTATTGTTTAGTTGTCATGATTCTGTGTATGCTGTATAGCTTTTCTTGCTGTTAATTAGTCAGTTAATCCCATTGTTATCAGATAGAGGCAATTATTTCAATTTTCTTATATTTGTTAAGATTTGCTTTGTGTCATAATATATGGTCTATTTTAGAGAATGTTCCATGTGCTGCTGGAAAGAATGTATATTCTGCAGCATTTGTATAGAATGTTTTATAGATATCTGTTAGGTACATTTGTTCTATGACCTCATTTAATTGAGATGCTTCTCTGTTAATTTTTTGCTGGGATGTTTGATGAAATTGGGAACCCCCACATTAGGTGCATATATGTTAGAATTTTAATGTCCTCCTGTTGGAGTGTTCCTTTAATCAATAGAAAGCAACCTTCCTTATCTTTCCTAACTAATGTTGGCTTGACAACTAGCCTGTAAGATATTAGGATAGGGACACCTGCTTGTTTTCTAGGCCCAATTGCTTGAAACACTGTTTTCCAACCTTTTACCTTAAGAGAATATCCACATTTTGTGGAAAGATGAGTTTCTTAGAGGCACCAAACATAAGGATCCTGCTTTTTATCCCAGTCTGCAAGCCTGTGTCTTTTGATTGGGGCATTGAGGCATTGATATTAACAGTTATTATTGAAAGGTGTGTATTTATTCTTGCCATTCTTCTTATTTTGTAGTTCTTCTGGTTTTTCCTTTACTCTCTTGTATTAACTATTATTGGAGTATAGTTTATTTTTTTCAAGGTTCCTTATATGTGTGTTTTTCTTTCTCTTCTGCATGGAGAATCCTTTCAAGTATTTTATGTAGAGCTGGTTTAGTGTTAATATATTCTTTAGCCAGTTTTTGTTGTTGAATATCCTTAGTTCTCTATCTATTTTGATGGATAATTTTGCAGGATAAAGTAATCTTGATTAACAGTTGTTATTTTTCAGAATTTGGACTACATCATTGCAAGCTCTTCTGGCTTTTAAAGTTTGTGGCGAGTAATCTGCTGTTATTCTGATGAGCTTGCCTTTGTATGTAACTTGATTTTTGTCTCTAACTGCTTTCAATTTATTTTCTTTGGTTTGTGTGTTTTGTAGTTTAATTACAATATGACAGTGTGATGGTTAAGGTGTTATCAGCTCAATCTATTTACTAATGCACTGGCATCCCTTTTGGGTGGGCCTCCAAGGTTGCTTCCAGGAAGGATTTACCTGAAGGAGAAAGTCCTTCCCCCAGAATGATCCCTTCCCCCATACTGGGCAGCCCCTCTCAGAGAGGAACTTTATATTAGGAAGCTCTAGGTGAAAAGAGTCCTATTTTTCCTTCCACATCGCTGTCAGAGCTGCTTGCTACCTTCCAGTGTGAACTGAAGGCGTGCACAGACTGAAGATGGTCAACTGAAGACCAGTGTGGATTAAAGACCAGTGGCTCCTCAGGAAGCCTACAGGCCTTCAGTGCTGGATTGAGACTGCTGAGGCATGGAGCCACACAGACTGAGCAGCTACCAGGTTCCTTGATTCTTGGGCCTGCAACTGCCATTGGACTGCCATAAGCTAATCCAATAAATTCCCTTTTTAATATAATTCATTCTATCAGTTCTGTTCCTCTAGAGAACCCTGACTAATACAGATCATGGTACTGACAGTGCACAATTAAGTTATATGAGTAAATTGCCCAAATACCTTTGGATTCTACTCCTATTACAATGCCTTCTGCCCCCAAGCATGCACCTATGGCATCACGGGGTAAGCCATATGATCAATTGGAGGAGGAGAGGAATAGGTAATGGTTTACAGATGGTTCAGCATGTTATACAGGCACCTCCAAGAAGTGGAGAGCTGCAGCATTACAGCCCCTTTCTGGGACAACTCTGAAGGACTGTGGTGAAGAGAAGTCTTCACAATAAACAGAATTTTGGGCAGTGCATATGGTTGTGCATTTTGCTTGGAAGGAAAAATGGCCAGATGTATGGTTATATACTGATTTGTGGGCTGTGCCAATGGTTTGGCTGGATGGTCCAAGACTTGAAAGGAGAACAATTGGAAAATTGGTGAGAAGGACATTTGGGGAAGATGTATGTAGATAGAACTCTCTGAATGAGCAAAGGATATAAAGATACTTGTGTCCCATTTTAATGCTCATCAGAAGGTGACATCATCAGAGGATGACTTTAATAATCAAGTAGATAAGTTGACCCATTTTGTTGATAGTGATCAGCCTCTTTCCTCAGCCATCCCTGTCATTGCCCAATGACAAATGGCCATGGTGGCAGGGATGCAGACTATGCATGGGCCCAACAACATGGACTTCCATTAACTAAGGCTGACCAGGCTATGGCTGCTGCTGAGTGCCAAGTCTACCAGCAGCAGAGACCAACTCTGAACCCACAATATGATAGCATTCCTCGGGGTGACCAGGCAGCAACTTGGTGGCAGGTTGACTACATTGGCCCACATCCATCATGGAAAGGGCAGCATTTTGTCCTTACTATAATAGACATTTATTCTGGGCATGTATTTGCTTTTCCTGCACATAATACTTCTGCCAAAACTACTATCCCTGGTCTTAGAGAATGCTTTATCCATCATCATAGTATTCTACACAGCATTGCTTCTGACCAAAGAACTCCCTTCACAGCCAAGGAAGTATGGCAGTGGCCTCATGATCATGGAATTCACTGGTCTTACCATGTTCCCCACCACCCTGAAGCAGCTGGCTTAATAGAATGGTGGAATGGCCTTTTAAAGAAATAGCTACAGGGCTGGAGAGATAACTTAGCGGTTAAGGCACCTGCCTGCTAAACCTAAGAACCCAGTTCCAATCTCCAGGTCCCATGTTTAGCCAGATGCAAAGTGACGCAAGGGTGCAAAGGACACAAGGGGGCACACGCATCTGGATTTCATTCACAGCAGCTGAGAGACTGCTGGCACACCCATCTCTATCTGTCTCCCTCTCCCTCTCTCTCTGTCTGTCTCTCTCTGTATCTCTCTCCAAAAATAAAATAGAATAGAATAAAATAAAATTAAATTAAATTAAATTAAATTAAAATGAAAAGAAACAGCTACAGTGACAACTAGGTGGCAGTAGCTTGGAGGGCTGGGGGAGTGTCCTCCAGCAGGCTGTATATGGTCTGAATCAGCATCCTATATATGGGACTGTTTCTCCTATAGCCCTGACTCATGGGTCCAGAAGTCAAAGGATGGAAATGGGAATAGTACCATCAACCACCACCCCAAGTGGCCCATTAGCCAAATTTCTGTTTCTTTTTCCTGCAACCTTATGCACTGCTGGCCCAGATATCTTGGTGTCAGGGTGGGGGGGGAATGCTCTTGCCAGGATGCACAAAGAACATTCCATTGAATTGGAAGCTAAGACTTCCCCCTGGCCACTTTGGGCTCCTGGTGCCCTCCAGTCAACAAACTAAGAAAGGAGTTACAGTGTTAGCAAGTGTGATTGATCCAGACTGCCAGGGGAAAATTGGACTGTTCCTCCACCATGGAGGTAAGAAAGAGTATGTCTAGAGTGAAGGAGATCCTTTAGGGAATCTGTTAGTGTTTCTGTAGCACCCAGCTTCAGGTTTGCTGAGATGACTTCCAGACAAGTCACGGTTATGGAGGAAGGGATATTTATTGAAGCTTACAGATCCAGGGGAAGTTCCATGATGGCAGAAGAAGTTGGCCTGCTTTCACAGAGAGAGAAGGCCAAAAGCCAAAAGCCACACAGCACAGCACACTTTTGGAAATCCAACTAGGCCCACTTTGCATATCTTTAGATGGAAATCCTAAACCCACCACCACACCTTAAGGCTGGACCCTAAGATCTGCCCAGTGACTCTGCCTCCAGCCAGGTGGCTGCAGATGCAAACTACAAACTAATAAAACATTGAATATATTGGGGGACATCTATTCAAACTACCACAGTTACCATCCCCTGTTATCAAAGTCAATTGACAACTGCAACAACCCAATCAAGGCAGTGTGATAAATGGCCCAGATCCTTCAGGAATGAAGGTATGGGTCCCCCCTTCCAGGTAAAGAACCAAGACCTTCTGAGATGCTTGCTGAAGGTGGAAGAAATACAGAATAGGTAGTAGAAGAAGGTAGTTACAAATACCAGCTAAGGCCACATGACCAGTTACAAAAACAAGAACTATAATGCCATGTTTCTGTCGTACCTTGATATGGACTGTTTGTACATGTCTACAACAATATTAAGATTACATCACTGGCTAACTGATGTTGAATTTATATTTGACCTATTATATTAGAGATGAAGCATTCCTGAAAGAACCTTGCTTTGTGTTGGGGGTAAGACTGTGCATTTCTGGTTGTACATGGGATAGTTACACCTTGTTAGGTGAAATTATGAACTTGTTACTGTTTCATTTGGAAATTAAGTATGATGTAAGGAGATATGGTTTGGTATGAAGTTGACAAGGGGCGGACTTCTGATGGTTAAAGTATTGTCAATTTGATGTTTTTAGTAATCCAAACATCCCTTTGGGGTGGGTCTCCAAGGTTGCTTCCAGGAAGGGATTAACTGAAGCAGGAAGTCCTTCCCCCAGGAAGCAGGAAGTCCTTCCCCCAGGGTGAGCCCTTCAGCCCTTCTCAGAGGGGAACTTATATAAGTAAGCACTGAGTGAAAAGAACCCCGTTTTTCCTTCCACTTGGCTGCCACAGCTGCTTGCTACTTTCTAGCATGGACTGAAGACCCACATGGATTGAAGACCAGCAGGCCTTCAGTGCTGGATTGGGACTGCTGAGACATCTGGCAACGTGGACTGAGCAGCTACCAGGTTCCTTGGTTCTTGGGCCTGCAACTGCTATTAGACTGCTATAAGCTAATCCAATAATTCCCTTTTCAATATAATTTACTCTATCAGTTCTGTTCCTCTATGGAACACTGACAATACAGATGATGAGAGGTTCTTTCCTGATTTTGTCTGCTTGGTGTTCCATAGGCTTCCTGTATCTGTACTGGCATCACTTTCCCTATTGTGGGGGAAGTTTTCTTCTATGATTTTGTTGAAAATACCTGCTATGCCTTTGGAGTGAAATTATTCTCCTTTTATTATGCTCTGAATTCTTATGTTTGATATCTTCATAGTGTCCTAAATGTCTGGAAATTCCCATCATGCCATCCTATTAGTTTGTCTTTCTTTTTGTTGGACTATATTAGATCTGTCACCTGGTATTCTAGTTTAGATATTCTGTTCTCTTCTTGATCCATTCAACCAATGAGACTTCCTACAGAGTTTTCTATTTGACTGACTCTGTTTTCATATCTAGTATTTCTGATTGGTATTTTTTCATTATTTCTATTTCCTTACTCATATCTTGTATTGACCTCATAATTTCATTAAGTTGGTTCCCTATGTTCTCTGGGGATTCCTTCAGGAGTTTGTTTTCTTTGATTTCTTTGAACAGAGTTATAATCCTTTTTAAAAAATCTTTGTGAGGGCTGGGCGTGGTGGCACACGCCTTTAATCCCAGCACTCAGAAGGCAGAGGTAGGAGGATCGCTGAGAGTTCAAGGCCACCCTGAGACTACATAGTTAATTCCAGGTCAGCCTGGACCAGAGTGAGACCCTACCTTGCAAAAACAAAAACAAAAACAAAAACAAACAAACAAAAATCTTTGAGAGGCATTTTATCTAAAGCAGGCTCACTGGTGGTCATTTCTGATGGATTTATAATTTTTGGTGGGATTGTATTGTCTTGACTTTTTGTGTTTCTTACATTATAATATAGAAATTATTAACCTTTTGTTTGGATTTTCTAATTATCTGCAGTGTTCTTAGCTATGTAAATATAACTTTGTATATCTTCAGTGTAGCAGTTTAAGGTGACACCTGTAGCTCTTATAATCTGAGAGAAATAGCAGAAGTGATCCTATGTTTTAAGTGTGCCTGCTATTCAAGTATTATAGTAGACTGTGTGGAGCAATTTACTAGCAAATTCAACTGAGAAATAAATGCATTCAATCAAATCCAGCACAGAGTATTTATGCAAGCATGGGTATTAAAACAAACATATAATCTAACAAGCTAAAGTCCCTAATGGTGTGTGTTGCCCCACACCCTTAATACTGTCAACTAGGATGTTGAGATTTCTGTTCTGTAATGGGTTCCAAGTCAGCCTGGGGCTGAGTCATACCCTGACCCCAATAATAACAGAAGAAAAAGACAGAGGCCCTAAAAATCAGGAAACATCAAAGGCAACAAAAGTCAACATGAAAATACAGCTTATTTTAGAATGGTAAAGCTAACCAAGAATATATCATTCAAATATAATACATAACCTTTCCTGGCATGAAAAGAGAGATTTTAGCACTTCCATTGCAGGCCTACTCATCTAGCTATTTTTAAGTGGTCCTGTTACCTTTTGGGATGGCTTCCAACCTCACCATTGCTGAGTGCCCACCTTGATCCCTCTTGGTTGCACTGTGGACTCTGTTAGGCGGTGTGGTCACTGGATCTGGTGTCCTAATGAGCTGGGCTGAATGCTGCAGCAATGTCAGTTGGGGGATGGGAGACTGCAGAGTGTCTGGAGTTGTACTGGAGTTGCTCAACTGGTCCTGTTTGTGTTCTCCCTCAGTGGCTGCTCAACTGGTTCCTGCTATCTTCCCCTTCAGGTTTCTTGACTTTGTGAAGAGGCTGATGTGAGTGGAAAATCCCTTCACCTGGTTTCTGCTCCTACAGCTCTGTGCTGGACAGGTAGGCAGGTGTGTAGACTGGGGCCTCTGACACCTTGGCAGGATTCTGGCCAGTTTCCTCCTTTCTAGAAGATATAAGTCTCTCCTACTTCCTTGCTGTGGTTGACAATAACTTATAGACCTTCACTTTTTAGTAGTAGACTATATTTTGCTGTTTTACTGCTTATTTGCCTCCCTAGGCTGCTTTGTTGTGGCTACTAGTAGTTTTATTGTTATTTTTCTTTCTTTGGGGACAGGGATTTTCTCTGGCCCATGCTGGCCTGTTATTGCAGGCCAGGAATATCAGACCCCAAATTGACCAGATTAAGGGTGTGAGCCACAAGTCCCTTCCAGATCAGGACCTTTGGTTTTGTTAGTTTGTCTGTTTATTTTAATCCCCACTCTTGCAAAAAATGTTCCATGCTAGTTTTGTTTATATTTGTACATTGCTCAGTGATGTTTTAAGTGTGTTCTGTATATTTCTTCACCCAGCCTACTACTGGATTTTCTTGACTACTCTTCTCACATATAATTCCTTCACTTTTCCTCTCTTTCCAACCTCTCCTATACATCCTCTCCTCCCTATCCTCCTCTTTATTCTCCATAACTACAACCTTTAAGAGCCTGTATGAAATCTAAAATCTGTAGAGAGTAACAGTTCTCCAAATTCCTTCTCCCAGATTCTTGTGTCACCTCTCTCTCAAACTTAATACTAGTCTGCACAATAACTCACCTTATACTGCTCCTACTTCTACATAACCAAAACCCCTAACATACTTCATACCAGCCTTCTTCATTTACCCACCAACAATTATTGAAGTCAAAAGGAACATTGGTGTTACTTTGCTACTAGGACATTTGCCCAGCAGGCATATTCACCAGCCTGGATCACTCCTGCCATTCTGGAAATAAAATAGTAGCCAAATATGACATCTTGAGCTCCTATCCTGAAGATATAACTTCTGATGTACACATCTAAGAGTACAGCTAACTAGAAAACCCAAGCATTGGAATTAATTGAGATGCAAAATGTCTACATTTTAATATATGGAGCACAAAAATCATGACAGCATAACTACTTTAAAAATTGTAAACCTAGTGATGACCTCCAGTGAGACTGAATTAGATGAAATACCAGAAAAATAATTTAAAAGAATGATTATAAATATACTCAAAGAAATCAAAGAGAAAATAAAAGTAACAAAGAAGAAATCAAAATTCTGGATAACACAGGAAATGAACTTAATGAAATAAGGATACATGCTATGGAAACAAGATATGGATAAGGAAATGGAAATACTGAAGAAATACCAATCTGAAATAATAGATATGAAATACACAGTAAGTCAAGTACAAAGTTCTATAGACAGTCTCATCAACAGAATGAATCAAGGAGAATACAGGATATCTAAACATAAAGGCAAGGTGAAACATCTAGATCATTTCAACAAAGAGAAAGACAAACTAATAAGAAGGTATGAAGAATTTCAAAACATTCAGGATACTGTGAAGAGATCAACCATAAGAATTCAGAATATAGAAGAAAAAGAATTTCAATCTAAAGCCATAGTAAATATTTTCAACAAAATCATAGAAGAAAAT
Organism: Orientallactaga sibirica; assembly: GCA_036365145.1. Classification (NCBI taxonomy): domain Eukaryota; kingdom Metazoa; phylum Chordata; class Mammalia; order Rodentia; family Dipodidae; genus Orientallactaga; species Orientallactaga sibirica. Next base: position 51,487,149 of record JAEOAD010000006.1, read on the forward strand.
TTTCCCCACATAGGAAAAGAGATGCCAATACAGATACAGGAGATATTGAGAAACCAAAATAGATTAGATCAGAAAAGAGCCTTTTCTCACTATATCATAGTTATACTACTAAACACATAGACCAAAGATAATATATTTATAGCTCTAAGAGAAAAGAACTTAGTCACCTATAGGTGCAAGCCCATTAGGAAGAAGAGTGTACAATGATATACTCCAAGTTCTGAAAGGCAACAACTTCCAACTCGGACTATTATATACAGCAAAGTTATCAGTACTAATTAAAGAAGAAACAAGAACTTTCCATGTTAAAAACAAGCTAGAGAGAACTTGATAGATGGCTCAGCAGTTAAAGGTACTTGTTTGCAAAGCTTGTTTTCAATTCTCTAGTACCTACATATAAATTCAGATGCACAAAGTGGTACATATATCTGGAGTTCATTTGAAGTAGCAATAGACCCTGGTGTACCCATTATCATTCTCTCACACACTCTCAATATCAGTATCTCTCTCTCTCTCTCTCTGATTTCAAATCTTTAAAATATTTTTTAAACAGGGTAAAGAAATACATGGCCACTAAGTTATATCTACAGAAAATACTTGAAGGGATCCTTCAGTCTGTAAGTGTCATAAGACACATAAGAAGAACAAACCATGCTCAAATAATAATTAATGCAACATAGTAACAGGAAAAAAACATCAAGCACTACAAAATCATGAATAATGGCTGGAAAAAATATAGACACTTCAATAATAACTCTTAATATCAGTGGTATCAATGCCCCAATCAAAAGACACAGACTTGAAGACTGAATTAAAAGGCAAGATTCTTCTGTCTATTGCTTCCAAGAAATTCACCTCTCCATAAAAGACACTACTTTAGGGTGAAATGATTGCACATGGTATTCAACCAGGTAGGCCTAGGAAACAAGTGGGATGTAGCTGTTCTAATATTTGACAGGACTAACTTCAAACAAACATTAGTTAGAAGAAATAAAGAGATAAATAAGGGTACTTTATATTGGGTAAAGGAAGACTCCAACAAGAGGATATTAGAATTTTCAACATATGAACACCGAATATGAGTGCATCCCATTTCACTAAACAAACATTGCTAGATGTAAAGTCACAGAGAACCCCAAGTATATTAGTGGGTTACTTCAATAACCCCAAATACCAATTGCTCAAGCCACAAAAAATAAACACAGAAGCATCTGGATTAAATGACATCATAAAACAAATGAGCCTAACAGACATCTACAGAACATTTTATTCAAATGCTACAGAATACACATTTTCAGCAGCACATGGAATGTTCTCTAAAATAGATACATATTAACACAAACCAAAAAAAAAAATACAGCAAAATTGACATAATTCCTTGTACTCTATCTGATCACAATGAAATTAAAGTATACATTAAAAGCAAGAAATATGGGGCTGGATAGATTGCTTAGTGGTTAAGGTGCTTGCCGGAGAAGCCAAAGGGCCCAGGTTCAATTCCCCGGTACCCACATAAGCCAGATGCACAAGGGGGTGCATGCATCTGGAGTTCATTTGTAGTGGCTAGAGGCCCTGGTGCACCCCATTCTCCCTCTGTCTGTCTCCTCTCTCTCTCTCTTTCCCTGATTGCAAATAATAAATTAAATTTAGAAAAAAAGCAAGAAAGAGCATAGAACATACACAAACTCATGGAAACTAAACAATGCACTACTGAATGATGAATGGGTGAATGAAGAAATTGAACATTTCTAGACTCAGGTAATGAAAACACAACATAACAAAACTTATGGGATACAACAAAGGCAATTCTAAGAGAAAAAATGTATAGTTTTAATATCTGTATTAAAAAATTAGAGAGGTCACAAATAAATAACTTAATAATACATCTTAAGGCCCTGGAGAAAGAAGAATAAGCCAAGTCAAAAATCAGTAGATGGGGAGAAATAATAAAGATCAGTGAATAAATTAATAAAATAGTAACAAAAATAATACAAAGAATCAACGACATGCTGGAGAGATAGCTTAGTGGTTAAGGTGCTTGCATGTGAAGCCTAAGGACCCAAGTTAAATTCCCTAGTGCCCAATTAATCTAGATGTACAAGGTGCCACATGTGTCTGGAGTTCATTTGCAGTGGCTAGAGACCCTAGTGTGCCCATTCTCTCTCTCTCTTTAATTTTTTAAGGTAGGGTCTTGCTCTAGCCCATGCTGACCTGAAATTTATTATGTCATCTCAGGATGGTCTCAAACTTATAGTAATTCTCCTACCTCTGCCTTCTAAGTGCTGGGATTAAAGGTGTGCACCACCACACTGGCTCCTCTCTCTCTCTCTCTCTCTCTCTCTCAAATAAATAAAAACTAAAGTTTCATTAAACTATGAACCTTTAAAAGCATACATGTGTGAGACCAAACACAGAGAGACCTGGCCAGAACCTGGAAGAAGGTCAGTCCCCAGACAGTTAGCTAGTCTAGTACCAGAGGGTGCTACACGAGCAACTGGGGGAAAATGTCCAACATTGGTCCAAACAATTTGCAGTCTAAGATACCCAGCAGGAAACAACTTGACGTAATGCTCATACAAGTGCAGTAGGGGCAAACAGCCATGGTGGGTAACCAGCTGCTCTTGATTTGGCTAACAGATCCACTCAGTGGAATGGAACTCATTGCTGGAACTGGGAAACAAGTCAAAACCAGGTACAAAAATAAGCTCAGTCTCCAAGAGCAAGATACCACCAAACATGGGCTAGAAGAGAGCCAATGCATACAAAATTCCCTCCAAAACATACACGGTCATCCCTTCTACCTAGTACTAACTTTTCTCTCCATTGGAGAATTTGCTTATCTTTTTTCAGGTGGACAACGAACCTGAAGGGACGATCAGCTAACCACACCTCACCAGGGCCCCAGCTGAAACCATAGAACAACGCAGGGGAAGGGCAAGAGTTCAGCGTTCATGGCAATCACGATACCAGAAAAAGGCTGAAGGAGATAAACACAGAGAACATCCAACTCCAACTAAGCCAGATATCCAGAGACACAGAGGCTCCCAAAACCTCATCACTGAAACAGAACTAAAATGACCCCAAAGTGGCTCAGGGAAACTCGCGGAAGAGGGGGTGGAAAGATTGTTGGAGTCACGAGTTGGGGCATTATGCACAAAGACTGGGGCCTACACCCCAGAACTCTTGACTAACCTCACAATGCACGACCCACATTCTCCATTGATGAGGGTCTCTTTGAAAGTGGGAGGACAGGGAGGAGGACAATGGAACCAATACTATGAATGTAAAATCAGAATAATATAAATAAAAAAAAATAAAATTAAAAAATAAAAAAATAATCAATGGAACAAAGAGTTGTTCCTTTGAAAGGATAAACAAGATTGCTAAACCCTTAGCAAAACTGACAGAAAGAGAAAAGAGACCCAAATTTAAAAATTAGACATGAAAAGGGCACCATTGCAACAGATACCAATAAAATTCAGAAACTCATAAGGTCATACCTTAAAAACATAAAGTCAGCCGGGCATGGTGGCACACACCTTTAATCCCTAAACTTGGGAGTTAGAGATGGGAGAATTGCCATGAGTTTGAGGGCACCCTGAGACTACATAGTGAATTGCAGGTCAGCCTTAGCTACAGTGAGACCCTTATCTTAAAAAAAAAAAAAAAAAAAAAAAAAAACTAAGGTCCACTTAATTGGGTTTAGTTTTGGTAGGTGGTATGTGTTTGGAATTCATCCGATTCTTCCAGATTATTTAACTTTGTGGAGTAGAGGTTTTGGAAGTGTGCGCTGATGATTCTTCCAGTTTCATTGATGTTTGTTGTGATCTTGTGACCTCTCTTTTTTCATTTCTGATTTTGTTAATTTGAGACTTCTCTCCCCCCCACTTTTTTGCTTGATCAATTTGTTCAGGGGTTTATCAATCTTGTTTATTTTTTCAAAGAACCAGCTCTTTGTTTCATGGCTTTTTAAAAATTGTTTTCTTAGTTTGCAACTCATTAATTTCTGCTCTAATCTCTTTTATTTCTGTCTGGAGCTTTTTGGGTTGGATTCTTTTTGTTTTTCCAAAACAAGGTGGACATTCATGTTATTGATTTGGGATCTCTCTCTCTTTTTAATGAATTCATTTAGGGCTATGAATTTTCCTCTTAGGACTGCCTTCACTGTGTCCCATAACTTTTGGTAGGTTGTGTTTTCATTATCATTCAACTCTAGGAATTTTACAATTTCTTTCTTTATTTCTTCCATAACCCATTCATTGTTTAAAAAGTGTGTTGTTTAGTCTCCAGGAGTTGGTGGAGTTCTTGGATGTGTCTCTTGTTGTTAATTTCTAGCTTTAAAGCATTGTGATCTGACATGATACAGGAAGTTACTTCAGTTTCCTGACTTTATAAAGGCACGCTTTATGGCCTAATATATGGTCAATTTTGGAGAAGGTTCCAGGGGCTGCTGAGAAGAATATGCATTCTATAGAGTTGGGGTGGAAAGTTCTGTAGATATCTGTTAGGTCTAGTTGATCTATGATGTTGTTGAGCTCTATTATTTCCCTGTTGATTTTCTGCTTGAATGATCTGCCTGTTGATGATAGTAGAGTATTGAAGTCTCTGATTATGATGGTGTCCATATAGGCAACCCAGAAGGGGAGAGGTGATAAGAGCCTGGTAACAGGGGTCTGGCCTACTCACTCCAGACCACCGTGCCCATCTGCCCACACACTGTCTGAGCCCTCAAGCCTTGATGGAGGAGGTATTATTCACTGAAATAAAAAAAAATCTAAAATTCATTTGAAAGCACCAAAAAAAAAAAAAAACCCTCAAATAGCCAAAACAATTTTCAGCAACAAAAATAAGGCTGACAGTATCACTTTACCAGATTTTAAAATATATTACAGAACCATAGTAACAAAAACATGGTACTGACCAAAAAAAAAAAAAAAAAAAAAAAAAAAAAAAAAAAGATATGTAGGCAAATGGAACAGAATAGAATAGTGTATAGATGTAAACCCAGGTAGCTGCAGCCATCTGATTTTTGACAAAAATGCCAAAAATATTCACTGGAGAAAAGATAACGTCTTTAAACAAATGGTGCTGGCAAAACTGGATAGCTACATGTAGAAGAATGAAAATATATCCATCTCTCTTTCCATGCACAAGAATCAACTTCAAATGAAACAAAGACCTTAATATGAGACCTGAAACTCTGAAACTGCTATATCCAAAAATAAGGGGAAATCTTCAACATAAAGGCATAGGTAAGGACATTTTGAATAGAACCCTAGTCACTCAAGGATTAAGACCACTAATCAGGGTTTGAAAGATGGCTCAGCAGTTAATGACACCTGTCTGCAAAGCTGGCCAGCCTAGGTTCAGTTCCCCAGTAATGGAGTCAGATACTACAAAGTGGCACATATAACTGGAATCATTTGCAGTAGCAAGAGGCCCTGGTGTGTCCATTCTCTCTCTGGCTTGCTCTCTCTCTCTCCCCATCCTCTCCTTCACTACCCCTTCCCTCCTTGTAAATAAACACAAATAAATAAAATATTAATTTTTTTAAAGCTTGAAGTGGTGGCACATGCCATAAGAAAGAGACCATTAATCAACCATTGGGACCTCATGAAATTAAAAAATATTTATACTGGGATAGAGAGATGGCTCACTGATTAAGGCACTTGTCTGCAAAACCTAAGGACCTGAGTTCAATTCCTCAGTATCCATGTAATGCCAATTGCTCAAGATGGTGCATGCATCTGGAGTTCATTTGCAGCAGCTAGAGGCCCTGGTATTTCTTCTCTCTCTCTCATAAATAAATAAACAAATAATATTTTTTAAAAATTAAATCATTTGTACCACAAAAGACACTGTAAATATAGCAAAGAGGCATCCTATAGGATGGGAGAAAATTTTTGCCAGCTATGCATCTGATAAAGGATTAATATCTAGGATATACAAAGAACTAAAGAACTCAAAACACTAAATAATAAGAAATCAAACAACCCAACCACAAAAATGGGCTGCAGAATTGAATAAAGAGTTCTCAAAAGAAGAAATACAAATGGCCAGTAAACATCTGAAAGCATATTCTATATCCTTAACCATAAAATGCTAATTATATGCAAATTAAAACTACTTTGAGATTCCAGCACACTCTTCTCAGAATGGCTATCATCATGAAGTCAAATGACAATAAATGCTGGTGAGGATGAGGGGAAAGAGGAACCTTTCTCCATTGTTGGTGGGAATGTAAACTGTTGCAGCCATTGGAGAAATCCATGTGGAGGTCCTAAGACAGCTAAAGTAGATTGACCACAGGATGTAGCCTTACCACTCTTTGGCATATACCCTAAGAACTCTACTACTCAATACTATACAGATACTTGCTCTTCCATCTTTATTGCTGCTCTATTCACAATAGCTAAGAAGTAGAACCAGCCTATATGCCCTTCAACTGATGAATGGATAATGATGTGGTATATATACACAAAGGAGTTTTATTAAGCTGATTAAAAAAACAAAATTATGAAATTTGCAGGGAAATGGATCTGGAAAGGGGAATACTAAAGGAGGTGTACCCAGGCTCAGAAAGTGAAATGCCACATGTTCTTTCACATGTGTGGATCCTAGCTTCAAATGTGTAGATTTGTATGATAGTTGTAGTAAAAGTCAGAAGAGGCCAGAAGTTAGAAAGGGTTACAATGGAGGGAGGAGAGGGGAGGCCTTAAGGGGAGGGTATAGGAAAGAGAAGAATACTAGGTTGAAATGGTCTAGCTGGGGTCAGGGGAGGAATGGAGAAGATGAGGGGTGGAAGGGGAGTTAATCAAAATTAAAGGTGTTGTGAATAAGCCATATGGAAACCTACTTCTTTGCTAACTAAATAACATATGGTAGAGAGAGAGAGAGTAAGAGAGAGAGAGAGAGAAAGTTTGTGAGTTTGGTATGGGAGCAGATACTACTTTGCTTAGAAGCCATAGACTGTTATAAGAAAATTTCAGTACCGGGGTGGGATATCTTCCAGCAAGGTGTTGGTCAGGAAGGTCCTTGATGCCCCAAAACATTACAGTGTATTGTCAATACTCTTAGTTGCCCACCAGAAATACATGGTAAGAACTTGTTGCTAAAGATTCCACATACTTGGGATGCAGGTCACACAGAAATCAAGCTGAAACTGAGCTATTAAACCTCTACCCTGTTGACTAGCTTGTCAGGATTCTGGAAAGACAAATGCATCCTGTTGAAGGACAAAAGTCATCAGTGATCTTAACCAGCAGTGGTTAAGCTATACAGCTGGCCAGACAGGCCAAATATACCACTGGTAAAATGGTGGCATATTTGCTATTGGGGAAACCAACTGCTCTCTGATTGGATTTGAGGCCCACTGCACTGGAAGGATTTCATGCCTGCTACTGAAAACCTAATCAAGAGTCTATGGCTGGGGAGGTCATAAGCACTCAGAGGGAAAGTACTGTTCTTATCTGGTTAAATGGATATATTATTCCACAGAACAGCCCTCTAAGCACTTATTTTTTTAAATTTTCTTATTTTTATTTGCAAGCAGGGGGAGATAGGTAGATGATATATAGATGATGATGATGAGAGAAAATACATAATGATAGATAGATGATTGATAGATAATAGATGATAGGCAGATGAAAGATAGATAAATAGATGATTGATGATAGATAGATAGATAGATAGATAGATAGATAGATAATAGATAGACAGATGATAGATAGATAGATGATAGATAGATAGATAGATAGATAGATAGATAGATAGATAGATAGATAGATAGATGATAGATGATAGATAGATAATAGATAGATAGATGATAGATAGAGAGGGCGGGCTCCTGTGACTGCAAATGAACTCCAGATGCACATACTGCTTTGTGCATCTGGCTTTACATGTGTACTGAGGATTTGAACTAGGGCCATCAGGCTTGCAAGCAAGCATAAACACTTATTTTTATTCCCATATATTTCTTTTTTCTCTTCTTTTTTTTAGAGGGGTGGGTGGGTGAGGTAAGGTCTCACTGTAGCCCAGGCTGACCTGGAATTAATTATGTAGTCTTAGGGTGGCCTCAAACTCATGGTGATCCTCCTACCTCTGCCTCCCTAGTGCCAGGATTAAAGGCATGCATCACCACGCCTGGCTATTCCCATATACCAATGTTACTCTTACTTTTGGTTAGAGAAGCTTCTCTTTTCCGATGATGGTGACCACTGGGGTGACCCAAAACTCACCAAAGTGCTGAAAAGCAGTAGCAGAGTGTTCAACACTAAGTGAGACATCTCTATCAACCCTCCACAGCTCAGGGACCATTGTGGAAAAGGTGTCAGAAAAAAATGTAAAAGCCAAAGGAAGAGGAAGGATGCTTTCTTCCACACACAAAGTGGCTTTGATATTCATGACCTCACAATGGCTGATAGTACCTACACAAGACCTGCATAATAGGAAGGAAAAATGATGACATCAAAAGAGAGACTACTTAGAAAAAAAGGATTCAGTGGAGAGGGGATTCAGGAGGGGAAAAGGGAAAGTGGTGGGATGGGATTATAGTCTATATGTATAGATGTTGTCAATAAAAAGTTTAAAAACATTTTAAATTAAAAAATCTAAAGGCTAGGACTGGAGAGATGGCTTAGAGGGTAAGGTGCTTGCTTGCAAAGCCTAAGGACCAGGTTCTATTCTCCAGCACCCACATAAGCCAGATGCACAAGACAGAGCATGCATCTGGAGTTTGTTTGCAATGGTTAAAGGCCCTGGCCTGCCCATTCTCTCTCTCTCTCTCTCTCTCTCTCTCTCCTTGCAAATAAATAAATAAAGGTTTTATTTAAAAATCTAAAGGCTTATGAAAAAGCTATATGGAACCTATTCCTTGATAACCAACTTAAAAATGTAGCTTTTAAAAAAATGGGTTTGAACAGAAGGGCCCTGCATGGGGTACATCATGTTGCTCCCAAAAGCCATGGGTTATTACACAAAAATCCCAATTCCAGGGTGGGATATCTCCCAGTGATCCTTTGGTCAGGCAGGGTCCTGAGACCCTAAAACAAAACAAATATCACTGCTCTTGATTTCCCACCAGAACTAAATGAAAAGATCCTATTGCTGAAAACACCACTTGTTTCAGTTACAGAACACTGAGAAATCAAGCTGGAACTAAGATGAAAGCTTCCTCCCTGGGGGGCATTTCTCAGTGCTAGAAGGTGCTATACCGGCTGCTGGGGAAGAAAAGGCATCTCCATTCCTACCTAACCATGATTGCTCTGACCTCACAGTACCATTGTGAGGTCAGTAAACAAGTGTCTGCACAAGGCCCTGATGGGACATGTGCAGTACAGTGCAAAAACCTCTTCACTGAAGGGCTTACTATGCTGAGACATCCAGATATCAGCTGATTTCTTCTGCCTTTTGTGCTAGTTTTCAATTTTAGCTTCTTTTTTTTACTTTTAAACAATTATTTAGCATTATGCTCAACATTGATTTCCAAATATGTATTTGTCTATGTGAGTTCATCAGACAGAAGTATCATGATCTCACAGAAATGGAAAAAGTCAGTGAGCAATCTGAATTACTCAAATTAACTGAATAAGGTGTCTTTGCACAAGTGATGTTCACACTTCACCACATGACAAGACTATTTGTCCTCATAAAATTTTTGGCTAAGAAAAGACAAATATCCAGAATTATTTTAAATGAAATTGACATAAAAAAGAGTTTAAAACATATCAATATGAAAATTATTTCAAGTCATTCAAATGAAGAACTATGCTTATCTTTTTATGTGTGGTTGTTTGATTCAGGTGTCCCCCATAAACTTATATGTTCTGAATGCTAGGTTCCTAGGCAGTAATATTTTGGTAATTGGAGCCATGTAGCTTTTGACCTGTGGAGCTGATTTTTAAGAGGAACGTGGAAGGATTTGAAACGTGGGCCTAAGAGACACCTTTCAGTGCTATAAGTACAGCTTGATGGACTATTCTGGTCAGACTTGTAAAACCTAAATGTAAGAACTACGGACTGTGAGGTTTGGCTGATGAAGGTGAGAAAGAGCTTTGCTTGGACTGGGCTAGAAGCAGTTTGTGTGAGAGGCTTGCTGTTAGGCCCACGTCCTGAGAACTTGTGCAGGGTTTCATTGCATAAAAATGGACTGGGGTGAGCAGAGGGATATGGCACAGGAAAAAAGAAAGGAAATACTCGGGCTTAAACTGCTTCCCTTTCAGCTGCAATTGAGAGATTACAACCATTGAAACTGGGCCAGCTGAGTTGCACTGGGACAACAGGAAGAATGCAGACTCTTTTGAAGGGGCCTGAATGCTGAAGGACTATCCTATTCTTCAAAGTCTGCTTTAATCCCCCCTGGATTAACAAGTTGGTAGCCCACCTGTATTATGGAGTATAACAAATACAGAAAATTAGCATCATTAAATTTGCAACGTGGTTTTGTATTTCATAAATGGCCATGAACAATGTGAAGCAGGCTTGTTGGATTATCTGTGTGGAGGCCTGATGAAGCCATGAGGATGAACCATGGGTTGCAGTTGCAGATACAAGGGAGATGCCAGGACTATAGGATGGCTTCCAAGGAGAGATGCCAGCACTATATAAAGTTTTCCAGGACTGTGAGTAGCCTAGCTGGATGGGTGGAATTGGAACTCGAGAGACTTGTCACTGACTACAATTGTCAGACTTGGAGCTACAAAGTTTGATGTTTGTTCTGGTTGTTTTAAATCTTGTATTGCTTGAATATTTCTTTGCTATGCCCAAGCCATCTTGTGCAGTGTGAATGTTTATTCTTTGCCATTATAGGTTTGTTTGTTTGTTTGTTTGTTTGTTTGTTTGTTTGTTTTGGCATTATGGCTCAGTTAAAAGACCTTGGACTATGGGGAGGTTTGAACATCACTGGAATAGATAAAAACTATGGGAACTTTTAAAACTGAACTGAATGCATTGCATTTTACATCATGGATGATTATCAGTTTATGTGAGCAGGGATAAAATGTGGTGGTTTGATTCAAATGTCCCCCATAAACTTATGTGTGCTAGGTTTCCAGCTGGTGGCAATTTGGTAATTGGAGCCTCCTGGAGGCACTGTATTGTTGGGGGTGTTATAGGCAGCATCCCCTTGCCAGTGTTTGGTACACTCTCCTATTGCTGTTGTCCATCTGATGTTGGCCGGGGGTGATGTCTACCCTCTGCTCATGCCATTGTTGTCCCCTGCCATCATGGAGCTTCCCCTTGAGTCTGTAAGTGAAAATTAACCCTATCATCCCATAAGCTGCTCTTGGCCAGGTGTTTTCTGATAGCCACATGAAACTGACGGCAACATTATGGAAGTTGCCTTTCAAGAGCCACTACAAAAATATATCCAGGGAGCTGGACACCTGCAGAAGGAAGCCCATCAAGTGTCTAAGCAAATAGTATGTGGTTTGCTTTACTGTCACATAACAGGGGTGATCCATGTAGACAGCAAGCCTAAAAGCATCCTCCAGAACACCCATAGGACCATTAAATTTAACTCAGTTCATGATATAAAGGGCACCTTATCGCCTCATGTGGGCACACCATCCAAAATTCTGCCCCAGAACTCCTTAGGTGTTAATCTCATTTGGGGCTGAAAGGCCACATCTGGAGCATCAGTATTATTTTATACCTAATGGTGACTGGTGACTGGCAAGCTCCCCTTTCCAGGTATCACCAAATTCGAGCTAAAGCTGAAGATCACTGAGGAGATATATGAAAAACCATCTCACCTCTCTGAGGAATTACAACATCTAATTACTAAGTTCTTAGTGAGTCATCCCGTGGACAGGCCAAGTCTGCAAAGTATCTCACCACCTTGTTGCACTGAACCAGACCCTGAGAAGTTTAACCTGGCCACTGTGGAGCACATACATCAGAGGGGCTTCAAACCAGCAGATTTACAAACTTTGCTCTCTAGGAGGAAGTTCAACACAGAAATGGGAACTCATTTGTTTATTCAACACAATATAAACGGAAAGAAGTTCTCCATCCAAATTTTGTCAGGAACCATATCCTTGCTAGCTCTTGTAAATCCTTCTACCATTGTCCTCCACCCCAAATGGGGTAACCCTGGTATTTGTCCCCACCATGCCATGCAGTTAGAGAAAACTCAGGAATCTATACACCATCCACCAGCATGCCTGCAGGCTGGCAGAAGAGCCAGCAGGCACTCGATTTACCTCTGCAGGCTGGTCAAGGTGCAAGCTGCCAGTGAGGCCCCCACAGAGTGCTACCATCACGGATTTTATGTTATGTGTACATTACTACAATAAACATGACACTGATATGGGCATTTGTGTTCATGCCTATAATGTCAGCATTTAAGAGTCTTAGGCAAGTAATCATGAGATAGAAGCTAGCCTTGGCTATATAGTGAGTTCTAAACCAGTCTTGGGTACATATCTCTATCTGTCTATCTATCTATCTATCATCTATCTATCTATCTATCTATCTATCTATCTATCTATCTATCTATAAGTAACTTCATCAGGGCCAGCTGAATATATACACATGTGAATTGGCAAGTAATATTTATAACTTGGGGAGTTTCGGTGACTTTTGATTGCCTAGCACCTATAATCCCCAAAGTAAGCCAGACAAGAGCCACAAAAGGCTCTATCACTATGAAAACCACAACAGTGGCACATATGGGAAATGCCACCAAATCTAGCCCTGCACAGTCCATAGTCATGTCTGTGAGCCACCCAGCTTCCTCGTTCTGGGATGCTGCCCATCTCCCCATCCCAGTACTCTCTATAGGGCCGGCTTATACTGCACAACCAAGCTCCATCTCAAGGTAGAACATGGCTGTACTCTAGCCTTCCTGCCTGCTGCTGGAGCCAGTTTTCTGGTTCTGACCAATCCTGAACCAGCACACACCTCTTGCATTTCCATTAATTGTTCACAGCTGCCAAAAGGGTCCTGGGTTGAGTGATCCTGAGCTAGAGAAATTGTGCATAGCATACTCTTGGGGGATAAGTGCTCACATCTAATACAAGCTTAATCTTTTCACCTCCCTGTTTTATCTTTTTTCTTCTTCTGACTATTGTTCAGGCTTTAAAGCCTTTCAGAGCTTACATTGAGCTTTCTGTTAATTTTTCCTTAAAAGTTATAGCTTGATACAAATGTTGCTACGTTTGCCTTCAAGCAGCTGAGACAAACCCTTTTGTCTGCTTTGTCCTTCTCTCATCCCCTCTTGATTGCTTTAGCACTTTATGATCCCAGTTAATACACAGTCTAACCATTCATATCTGTCAAAGCCTCTCCTATGTTGTAAAGATCACAAGCTACTAAAACCTCATACTGGTCCTGACATCCCTACTGAATTAACTTCTTTCTTAACTCTCCTGTGAGCACAGTTTTATCTGTCCTGGTGAGCAGGGCATCAAACACATGCCCACTTCCCAGTTCATTATAGCTTGCCCCTCCTCTCTTATTTTCTTATCCTTGATAATCATGGGATCCTCACCTTGCCATAACCAGGTACCCCTAATGGCTCCTATGAGACATTCTTTATGGATCAATTTCCCTTGTATTGCTTCATATGATGCAGCCTTTGTCTCAAAAATGGATAGTTACATTCCTCAGATAGAACCTATCCACCTCCATGTTCCACAGATTCCCAATACAGGCTGCAAAGGCTTTTTCATTCCATGTTTAAAAGTCTTATGGGCTGGGGCTGGAGAAATGGCTTAGCAGTTAAGGTGTTTGCCTGCAAAACCAAAGAATCCCAGTTCGATTCTCCAGGACCCACGTGAGCCAGATGAGGGGCACATGCACCTGGAGTATGTTTGCAGTGACTGGAGGCCCTGGTATGCCCATTCTCTCTGTGTCTGACTCTCTTCTCTCTCTCTGCTTGCAAATAAATAATTTTTTTTAAAAGTCTTATGAGCTGAAGAGATGGCTTAGTGGTTAAGGTGCTTGCCTGCAAAACCAAAGGATCCAGGTTCAATTCTCTAGGACCCATGTAAACCAGATATACAAGGTGGCACATGCATCTGGAGTTTGTTTGCAGCAGCTGAAGGCCCTGGCATGTGTTCTCTCTCTCTCTCTCTCTTTCTTTCTTGCTCATAAACAAATTTTTAAAAATTTAAAAAGTCTTTCCCTGATTTCTTTCTGAGCAAGATTGCCATTAGTATACGTAAAGACTACTGACTTTTGTACAGAGGGATAAACCTACTCAAATGAATGAAAGACTTCTACACAAAAACTTTAAGACACTCAAAAAAGAAATTGAAGAAGACACTAGACATTAGAAAGTTTTTCCATCCTCCTGCATTTGAAGAATTAATACAGTAAAAATAACTATGCTAGCAAAAGCAATCTACAGATTTAAAGCAATCCCCATCAAAATTCCAATAACATTCTTCACAGAAGTAGGAAAAACAGTTCTAAAAGTAATGTGGAAATCACAATTAGCCAAAGACTTACAGATAGCCAAAGCTACAGTAAGAAGAAGAACACAGCCAGAGGCATCATGTTACCTGCCCTCAAACTATCTCTTCCAGATTCCATCCAGGTCTCTCCATGTTCTGTGTTGGCAGCATATGGTGAAGAAAAAAAAAAAAAAGGCTTTTCAATAAAAGATGCTGGCAAAACTGGACAGCCATCTGCAATAGAATGAAATTAAATCTATTTCTCTCAGTCTGCACAAAAATAATTCAAACTAATTCACAGACCTTCATGTAAAACTAGAAACTCTGCAATTACTAAAGGAAAACACTTTGGGCAAGAAATCTCTGATTAGAACCCCACTAGCACAGGAAATAGCCCAAGAATTTTTTTTAAATGGGACAATATAAAATTAAAAAGCTTCTCTATGGGAAAGCAAAAGAATTTACCAGTGGAGTAAACAACCTAATCAACTTCCCTAACCTGAGAAGTTCCAATACAGAGCATTCCCTAAATATTGTGGTTCCCTGCATTAGGCCATCGTAAAGGCCTTGTCTGCATGCTGAGTCATGGACTTTTCCCTTCCTCTGTATTAAAGATTGGAAGTGAGGTGTATCTTTTATCACTTTGACTTTGCTCTCTACCTCCTCATTGTCTCAATTTTCCCTTGGCTTCCACATTTTTGGATTCCAGTAATGAGTTTTTTGCACAGATCTGCCTTGTTCTCTCCTCCGTTGCATCCTGCTCCCTGTGAGAAGTAGCACGTCAACAATTCCACCTTACCCTCCTTCTTTGCCCACTTTTCCTTCCCAATCACAGGTTAACTTGGCAAATAGCAACCACATGTCTTTTCCTATTTTAATTCCTCCCTTGTTTGGACACATTCCTTCTGGGAAGGCAGCTGAGCCTTAGTTGTTTGTCTGACAGCCCACAAGAAAGGCCTACATAACCATAACTCTGTCCTGTGCATTCCATTTTCAGGGACTGCAATGTATTTTCTAGTCCATCAGTCATTTTAGATGTATCCCTGTACTCTTAGGTAGATCCCATTCTTCAAGGATGTATTATGCCCCATGCCATATAAGATGGCCAACCACAAGGGCACTCTACTCTCAGATGGCATGATTTTTATTGCATGTCTTTTCATCCTATCACAAGGAGCATATAACCACTATAATATCAAAGAGGCATGCCACCTGGGGGAAAGTCACTATATCAAGTTGCCTCTGTGGACACTCCACCCTCACATGGATCAACCTCAGTTGCAGGTCACATCATCCATTTTAGACCCTTGTAACTACTCCTCCCCAAGTCATCTTTGGTCCCATCAATCTCTGTTTGGGTGCCAACTGTATTGGATGACATTTCTTGGGGAAATGTGAACAAACATCTATTCACCCCAGATAAGGCACTAATGACAAACCAAAGGAAGAATTCCACCCAAGTTCAACTTAGTGATCCATTCAGCATACTGGGGTCACTTATAGAAATATGGTTATCAAAAGGCAGCTGCATCACTGAAGAAACCATCCAGCATGAGTGATTCGGAAATGTTGCATCCTGGGAGTTTCCTGCACAACTTGTAGGCAGTTTTTCAGATCAAAAAGTCTTCTCTCAAATCTGTTTTATTTTTACAGAAGGCATAGAAAATGGAGGAGAGCCAAGATTCATCAATAAGACAAAAAAAAAAAAAAAAAAAAAAAAACAAGACCTGCTACCTCTACCATGTCTTCCAGGGCCCAGGAGACACTGCAAAGGAAGTGGTGACATTAATACTGTTCTTACTGCTAGCCTGGCAACCAGCTCCAGGGTGATGGTGACAGATACATGGATCAATCAAAACCCATCAAAGCATAAATACAGAGGCTACAGAGAACTCAACATTAAATCAGACTACCAACAGGCCTGCTATGGCTCAGGGAACATTGTGGAAGAGAGGTGAAAAGACTGTAAGAGCCACAGAGTGGGAAGGAGTACCCTGATACATGGTTTGCCTGCTACCCCACAGCTAAGGCCTTCATGACCCTATAGAGAATCCCATAACCATAATTCCAATGAGGAGGGCCCCAGGGAAAAGGGGAGAGGCAATGAAAGACCTGTTATAAAAGATTTAAAATAATTTTTTAAAGTCTTTCACACAAAATTATTTACTGACTTTAAAACCTTGGCAAGGTTTTAAAACCTTGTAATCTTGTCAGTTTTGGTTGTTTCTTTAACCTTCTAATTTTCACTTACTTTTAAGTCTTATAAGTTGCATTGACTTCCCAGGTCTTATGAGCTTCCCTCCTCCATCTAAGAAGGAATGCTAGAACTTAGAGGAAATAGAAATACAACAGCTTTATAGTAAAAAATCAGAGCTTCACCTGAGTAGGCATCCCTGAAAAGAATCCTTGGGCTGCTATAGGTTGCAGTGTGGAGCTGTGTCTTTGGTCCCTGCTCCTATTGCAACTGACACGACCATCATGGGGTATAAAGGTTGTGTACATCAGCTCATGAGGATGACTTTGATGGAATCTTTATACTGCAAAACTCATGGGAGTTGACTAAAACTTTGTCAGACTTGCATAGAGTTCCCTTTCGTCTTCTGTGCAATTTACTTCCTCCTCCTCTTATAAATCTTGCTCCCTAAAAAATATCCTACACCTCAAACTCTCAGGGTCTGCTTCCTTATAACTGTATCTTTAACAGCCTAAAAGAAATGTAGAATATGGGGCTGACATGCTATCAGGATTCTCCCCCTGTCTCATTCATTCTTACCTGTTTGCTTATTTCTTCCATTCCAAATTGATTTTTACCTAAATATTGGGTATCCTGATTGCAAAGTTTGTGATCATAAAGTTTTAGTCACAGGAAGAGTCAGATTATTATTGCTTAGTTTCTGAATTTTTAACAATTTGAATCTTGGAATGAATGAACGTGAACACTTGGGCTAGAATAAGGTGCTCACCTCTAATTAAAAAAACAATTCTAGCCTGGATGTCAATGTATTACAACTGGTTGGGCTTGGGTTAAACCTGATTGTCAGGGGTATGATAGTAAAGACACACATGGCAGCTCCATAGATCTATGGGACTTGGGGAGAGATGTAAGCAAAAACATAATACTGTCCCTTACATTGCCTACTTCCATAGTGGAAGTCTATATGGCAAACCACTCTCGCCATAGAACCTCAAAATTAAGTTATGATGAGGATATTCAACAATGAGGCCATGAACAAAAGCTGGAAGAATTAGAAGAGAATGGAAAGAGCTCAACAAAAGAATTTAAAGCATGGCTGAATAAAGAAAATCAACAAAAATAACTCAAAATGAACTGAAAGCATGGCTGAAGGAAACAGAAACAAATCAACAAAAAGAACTCAATATATGTCTCAAAATATTGAAGATAATCAAAAAGAACTTGCTATAAGAATAAAGAGAATTGAAGAGAATCAATAAAAAATGATCTCAATGGGCAGTAGAATAAACTCAAATGAGGATATAATCAAATGCAGGAATGAATTCCAAGAAGCAATAAGGAAATATAACCCAGAAATGAAAATGGAATTCCACAAAGAGATGGAGATGCTGAAAAAAATTTAATAGATGACAACAATGAAATAACTGAAAATCTCACCAACAGAGTAGACCATATGGAGGACAGACTATCAGAACTTGAGGACAAAACAGAGAAAATAGTCCAGCAGTCCAAAAATTGTGATAGCTTTTTAAAAAATGGGAAAGGAGGGCCTGGAGAGATGGCTTAGTGGTTAAGCACTTGCCTATGAAACCTAAAGACCTTGATTTGAAGCTCAATTCCCCAGGACCCACATAAGCCAGATGCACAAGGTGGCACATGCATCTGGATTTCATTTGAAGTGGCTGGAGGTCCTGGCACACCCATTCTCTCTCTCTGCCTCTTTCTCTGACTGACTGTTGCTCTCAAATAAAATAAAGAAAGAAAAGAAAATTGAAATTAGACCCACTTATCACACCATATAAAAAATCAAGTCCAAATGAATTAAAGGTGTTTATGGTATAGTGGAGCACATTGTTGCCTTCCACATGGATTAAAGACCTCAATGTAAGACTTGAAACTCTCCAACTGCTGAGAGAAAAAAAAATAGGAGGAACTCTCCATGATATAGGAGTGGGAAAAGACTTCCTGAGCAATACTTCAGTAGCCCAGGAAATTAATCTCTCAACAAATAGGATCTCATGAAGCTAAAAAGCTTTTGCATAGACAAACATAGCTTAAGCAGAGCCAATAGATTATCTACAAAATGGGAGACAAATTTTGCCAGCTATACCACCAACAGAGACCTAATATCCAGAATCTACAAAGAACTCAAAAAACTAAACAATAAAAAATATCAAACGACCCACTCAAAAAATGGGGTAGTGAACTGAATAGGGAGTTCTCAGAGGAAGAAATACAAATGAATAACACATTTAAGAAAATGTTCAACATTCCTAACCCTCAGGGAGATGCACTCTAAAACAATTATGAGATTCCTCCTTACTCCAGCAAGGATGGCAATCATTAAAAAATCAAATGACAACAAATATTGGTGAAGATGTGGGGAAAGAAGAACCCTCATTTGCTGTTGGTGTGAAAGCAAACTTGTATAGCCACTATGGAGATAAATATGGATATTCCTGAAAAAGATGAATATAGAACTATATAGACCATTATTCCCTTACTGGGAATTTAGCATCATTCTTTGCCTGCATGTTTGTCCTTTGCATATAGAAAGGCTACTGATTTTTGCACAGATTGTATAGATTGCAACTACACCAAAAGTACCTGGGGAACTGGCAGGTGGGGAACTGGAGCCCCAGGCCTGCCCACTCCACTTGCACAAATTCTTCAGCACATGTGAACCAGGGGTTGGGGAACCAGGAGCTGTGAACCTGAGGAGTTAAGGGCAATAGGCAAGCTCCTACAGTGGCCCATGTACCCTATGTCTCAGGGGAACAGGTATTTGGGGACCCAGGGGCCAGTCAATCAGGAAGCTGGAGCAAAAGTCCTGCTTCTGCAGCACACACATAAGGTCCAGGCTGCCCCAAGATAGCATCAAGAGTATGGGGAGGTGGGGAATGAACTGGGAGCTCTGGTCTACTCACTTGGTTCATACACCCTCTGGAGCAGGAGATCTGGGAGTTAGGGACCCCAGGGAAAGTCAATAAGGAAGGTGGCGCAAAAGACCCCCTGCCTTATGGGTAAATGCTCCATGCTTCACTACAGAGATAGTTGCTCAACCATGTTTATAACTGCTCAATTCATAATGGCTAAGAACTGGAATCAACCCAGGTGCCCATCATTGGACAAATGGAAAATGAAGTTGGAGTACATATACACAATGGCATTCTACACAGCAGTAAGAAAAAAATGATACAATGAAATTTGTAAGAAAATGAATGGCCTTAGAGTAGATCACACTCAGCTAACACAGCCACACAGAGAGAAAGACAAATGTCACATATTATAACTCATCCAGGGATCCTAACCTGGATCAGCTTTAGTTCTTAGCATACTGGATAGGTAACTGGAGGCCCAGACAATAGGAATGTAAAGGTTTGGGGAGAGGGGAAGGGGAGGATAGAGGGAAACAAACACAAAACTAAATTCAAAATGAACTGGAACCATAGAAACCTTTCTCCTTGAAGATAGAAAAAAGATATAACCCTCAACAAGAGTGTAGGGGGAGCTCTTGAAAAGAAGTGCCCTAGAGAAGGTGGAATGAAGCCTAACCTTAAAAAATTTTGGCTCTGACCTGCCTGTAACTTGCAGTACCAGAAATAGGTGTTACCCACATTGAGCTGTTGATTGGAGAGACCTAGGAGGTCCCCCAAACAAGACAGGCCTTCTGTCACAAGACTTGATTACCCACCTGAGGTAAAAGGTAAGACTCTATTGCTGAAGACACCATATAGTGCCAACACAGAACATGGAGAGCCCTGGGTGGAATCTGGAAGAGAACCAGTCCCCAGACAGTCCATCTTCTGCTGAAAAGCACTACACAAGCTACTGGGGAAAAGTAGCCAACAAAGTGTGAGCAGGAGTCTAATCTACTCAGAAGCAACCAGCCTGACCAGAAATACAACCCAGTGCAACGGTGGCACATAGCCTTGGTGGGTAACACATGGCTTTCTGATTGGCTAAGAGATCTGCTCGGTGGAAAGTAACCCATATCTGGAACTGGGAACCAGATCTGAATTCTATGGAGACAAAGATTATGCTCTCCAATGTCAAGCTTCCACTAGTCTTTGGCTAAATGAGGGACTATATCCATCAAACTCTCCCTAAATAAATAATGCTTATCCAATTTAACCTATGTTGACTTCACTCTCTGTTAGAGAATCTGTTTTCTTTTTCAGAAGGTAGAAAGATCTGAAAAGAAAAGCCACCCCACACATGTCAGCCAAGATCCAGGTGAATCCACAGAGGAAGTGGGAAAATGAACAAGAGTGCTGCTTCCATGGTGACCCTGACTATCAATGCCAAGGTGAAGGAGACAGACACTGAGGATACTCTCAACACATACCAAAGCAGAAATCCAGAAGATCCTGAGAGCTCATTACTGAAGCAGACTTTAAACACATCCACCAAGGCTTAGATAATTTTGTGGAAGAGGGGACAGAAAGATTGTAAGTGCCACAGGTTGGGACATCATGCCCAGATGCATCACCTCCCCCCAATAAGTAACTGCTGCTCCCACAATGCATAAACCACAACCCTATTGGGAATATCTGCAACCCCACTGAGGAGAATCCCCTGAAGAATGGGGGCAGGGAAGAGGGAAAAGACAGTACCAACACATGTTGTATCCATACAATATATGTCCTTAATAAAAGAAAATCAGTAACTTTAATATACACCAATGATAATAATATAGAAAAAGAAATCAGTAAAGCTGTCTTGTTTACAATCACCACCAAAATAAACCAAGTATCTTTGAATCTCCCTAACCAAGGAAGTAAAAGACCTATACAATGAAAACATAAAAACATTGAAGAGGGCTGGAGAGATGGCTTAGCAGTTAAGGCACCTGCCTGCTAAGCCTAAGAACCCGGTTCCAATCTCCAGGTCCCACATTTAGCCAGATGCAAAGTGATGCAAGGGCGCAATGCTGCACTTGCCCACAAAGAGGTGCACACATCTGGATTTTGTTCACAGCAGCTGAGAGACTGCTGGCATGCCCATTCTCTATCTGTCTCCCTCTCTGTCTGTCTCTCTGTGTGTCTCTCTCAAAAATTAAAAAAAAAAATTAAATTTAAAAAAAAACATTGAAGAAAGAACTGGAGGAAGACATGAGAAGATGAGGGACCTTCCCTAATCATGGATTTGAAGAATTAATATTGTTATAATGGCCATCCTACCAAAAGCAATGTACATATTCAACACAATCACAATTAAAATCCCAGCAACATTCTTGACAACATTAGAAAAAAAAAGTCTCACAATTCAAATAGAAGCACAAAAGGCCTGGGATAGCCAAAAATGTACTCATCAAAAATAACACCTCTGGTGATAGCACCATATCTGGTTTCAAGTTATAAGGCCATAGTAATGGAAAAAAAAGTAGCATGGTACTGGCACAAAACAGACACACATATCAATGGAATATAATTGAAGATCTAGGTATGAGTTTGAGTAACTACAGCTACCTCTTCTTTCACAAAGGGACCCAAAACTGTACTGCAGACAGCATCTTCAACTAATGGTGTGGGAGAAGCTGGATAGCCACATGTAGAAGATTGAAAATGGATCCCTTCCTCTCACCTGGCACAAAAATCAACTCCAAATGAATCAAAGAACTCAATATAAGGCCCTAAACTCTAAAATGACTAGAAGAAAAGGTAGGGATAATACTCCAAGATATAGGTTGTAGGGAAATACTTTCTGAAGAAGACTAGTATCCCAGGGAATCAGAGAAACACTCAACAACTAGGACCTCATGAAATTAAAGCTATTGTACATATATGCAAATTATCAACAGAGTCAATAGAAAACCCACAGAATGGGAGAGAATCTTCACCAGTTATACCACCAACAAAGGGTAATACCTAGAATCTACAAAGAACTCAAAAATCTAAACAATAGAAAACTAAGCACCCCAACTCAAAAAATGGAGCAGGGAATTGATCAAAGAGTTCTCAAAGGAAGAAATACAAATGGCCATTAAACTCCTAAAGATATGTTCAACATCTCTTCTCATCAGGGAAATGCAATGTGAAATGACTATGGGATTCCATCTCATTACAATCACACTGGCAACCATCAAAAAATAAAATGTAAAAAATAAGGGCTGGAGGGATGTCTTAGCAGTTAAGGCATTTGCCTTCAAAGCCAAAGGACCCAGGTTCAATTCCCAGGGACCCATGTTATCCAGATGCACAAGAAGACACATGCATGTGGAGTTCCTTTGCAGTCGCTGGAGGCCCTGGCACACCCATTCTCTCTCTCTCCCTCTTTCTCTGTCAAATAAATAAAAAATAAAATGTGGGGGAAAATGTCTGACATTGGTCCAAACAACCTGCAGTCTAAGATACCCAGCAGGGAACAATCTGACGTAATGCTCATACAAGTGCAGTAGTGGCAAACAGCCATGGTGGGTAACCAACTGCTCTTGATTTGGCTAATAAATCCACTCAGTGGAATGGAACTCATTTCTGGAACTGGGAAATAAGTCAAAGCCATGTACAAAACATGAGCTCAGTCTCCAAGATCTAGATGCCACCAAATGTGGGCTAGAAGAGAGCCAATGCATATAAAATTCCCTCCAAAACATATATGGTCATCCCTTCTATCTAGTACTAACTTCTCTCTCCGTTGGAGAATTTGCTTATCTTTTTCCAGGTGGACAACGAACCTGAAGGGAGGATCAGCTAACCACACCTCACCAGCTGAAACCATAGAACAATGCAGGGGAAGGGCAAGAATACAGCATTCAAGGCGATCACAACACCAGAAAAAGGCTGAAGGAGATAAACACAGAGAACATCCAACTCCAACTAAGCCAGATATCCAGAGACACAGAGGCTCCCAAAACCTCATCAAGGAAGCAGAACTAAAATGACCCCAATGTGGCTCAGGGAAACTCGCTGAAGAGGGGGCGGAAAGATTGTTAGAGTCACAAGTTGGGGCACTATGCACAGAGACTGGGGCCTATCCACCAGAACTCTTGAGTAAAATCACAATGCATGACCCACATTCCCCATAGATGAGGGTCCCTTTGAAAGTCGGAGGACGGGGAGGAGGACAATGGAACCAATACTATGAATGTAAAATCAGAATAATATAAATAAAAAATATATATTAAAAAAAAGAAAAAAAAAAAAATAAAATAAAATAAAATAAAATAAAATGTGGGTCCTCACCATTCCCAGGAGTCATTGGCCACCGATGTCCCAGGCACAGGAGGAGCTGGGGGGAAGCAGGGTCCTGGAGCAGCGGGTGTGACAAATGGGCAATGAACACCCGGGAGGCAGTCTGATGGATAGCATGCTCTCATTTATTCAACAGGGGAGTGGGTTTATAAAAACTTGAGAAAGGTTGAGAAGGCACATACAGACTATATGGCGATTGAATACATAGTTTATGGGTTGCTATCTAATTGGTTGAAAGGCAGAAGTGCAAGGGAGATAGTGGCAGGAAAAGCTATGTGACTTCAGAGTTGTGAGGGAGGAGCTGTAAGGGAGATAACAGAAGTGGCAGGAAAAGCTACATGACTTCAGCCACATAAGGGTCTCTTGGCAGCTAGCCACAAGGTCAGGAACTGTGGGGAGCAAAGCATGACTTATAGAGTGGTCAGATGCTTTGGGGATCAAAAGGTAGGAGGGCCTCGCCAGTTCTGCCCACTTTGGGAAATGACAGGGCACAATACAACCTTGCCCAAGGGCAGGGAAGGTCAGTCACATCTCCAGGGTGGGTTCCCGATGATAAGGCCAGCTGCAACCCCCACAGTCCAAGATCCCTAGCCATGTCCAATAGCTCAGGCCATCTTCCTCACAGTCCCAGCCCCTTTTTAGCAATGCCCAAAATAAAATATTTTTTTAAAATGAAAAAATAAAAAAAATAAAATGACAGCACATGCTGGTGGGGGTGTGGGGAAAAGAAATCCTTATCAGCTGCTGGGGGGAGTGCAAACTTGTACAGCCACTATGGAAATCAGTGTGGAGACACCTTGAAAGGTTAAAAATAGAACTACCATTAGATCCAGCTATACCTTGTTTGGGCATATATCTTAAAGACTCTACTATATACTACAGAGACATGTGCTCCACCACTTTTATCTCTGCTCTATTCACAATAGCCAGGAACTGGAAGTAGTGCTGATGCCCATCATCAAATGAATGGTTAATGAAGATGTGGTAGATATACACAATGGAATTCTACTTAGCAGTAAGGAAAAATAAAATAATCAAATTTGCAGGAAAATGGATGAACTTTGAAAAAAATCATACTAAGCGAGGTCACACAGGCTCAGAAAGACAAATACCACATGTTCTCTCTCATATGGTTCCTAACCTGGATCAGCTTTAGTTAACTGTATGCTATAATAAGTTTCAATACTATGGACATAATACTAGAATGAAGCTAGAGGAAAAGGGGAAAGAGGGAGGGAGGGGTAGAAGGTCTACTCAACATCAAGTCAAGTGTCAGGAGAAAGAAAAAAGAAAGAAGGAAAGGAAAGAAGGAAGGAAGGAAGGAAAGAAGGAAGATCTAGCAGTAAGAGGAAGTGGGGACAGAGAGGAAATACAGTAAACTAATGGAAACATGAATCATTTCCATAGAAGCCTTCCTTCTGGATACCATTCTACAAGCCAACATGGCAGAGCAGGTAGCAGAACAGAAGGTGGAGAAATCATAACCCTAAAACCATGGGCTTTGGCCTAAATCCCAGAGCCAGAATTCAGAATTGGCTTTCCCCCCAACCACAGTGAGTTGTTGGTGAGGGAATCACATGAGGTCCCCAAATTAACATAGGCCATTGTCAAAACACTTCCTTACCTGTAAGAGCTAAAATATAAAACCTTATTGCTAAAGACAACACAGCCACAGAATATCCAGTCACCATGCTGGAATTGAGAGGGAATCCAGTTCCCCCCCAGGTAGCCTACATAGTGCTGGAAGGTGCTATGAGAGATGCTGGAGAACTGTTGTGAACAGAGTAAATAAGCAGGAGATCCTGCCAGATATGAAATCAACCAGCGGAGCAATCAGCACACACTGTGCAATAGTGGCACACAGCCAATGTAGGTAACCAACCGCTCACAGATTGGACATGAGACCCACTCAATGTATGAGAACTCATTTCTGGCTCAGAGTTCCAAGCCAGATCCCCTAGGACAGGAAACCAATAGACTACAGAGAGATCCTCCACTGCTCTTTAACTATGAAGAGTGGATAAGCATATCTATGTCTCTTTAATAACTATGCTTATCTCCTTTAATTCAAACAGCTCTCACTTTTGGTTGGAAAATTTGTTCTATCTTACAGGTGCTGGAGAACACTGGGGAGAATCAGGATACATCAAAACAGCTGACTTTATACCATGAGATGGGGCATCCCCACCTTATCTGCCCAGACCCAGTAGTCATTGCAGAAGTGGTGACACAAATACTGTTCTCAAAGCCAGCCTAAAAACCAGTTCCTAGGAGATGGCCACAGATACTATATGATCACTCAAACTTCATCAAAACAGAGATCCAGAGGCTAAAGAGAACTCAACACTAAGTCAGATATCTATCTTGCCTGCCAAAGCTCGGGAAACAGTGTAAGAGGGGCAGAAAAACTGTAAGAGCCTCAGGTTGGGTGGGAATATCTTGATGCACTGTGTCCCTCCTTCCCACTGCGGAGACTGACTGATGTCACTTGGTACCCACAATAAATACCAACAACCCCACCAAGGAAGATGCTCAGCAGAATCAGGTTGGGGAAGAGGGGATATAAGGGTACAATCTTTTTATTAAAAAAATCAATAAAGGCTGGGTGTGGTGGTACACGCCTTTAATCTCAGCACTTGGGAGGCAGAGGTAGGAGGATCAGCATGAGTTCAAGGCCACCCTGAGACTACATAGTGACTTCCAGGTCAGCCTGGGATAGAGCAAGATCCTACCTTTAAAAAAATAAATAAATAATGCAATGCCTATTTCAGGAGCATACTACATATAGTCCTAGAACATAGTTTAAACCCCTCTGTTCTAGACAATTTGATAGGCTTATAGAGAAGAAGAAAAGATTGATAGGAGTGATGCTTTAGAAATACTAGCCTGGTGTTTCCAGTGTTTGTTAACTTGATTTGAGGGAACCTGGTCATTTGATTAACTGGAAGATAATTGCAGTAGCCATAACATGAAATTCTGTGTCTAAATTAGAGGAAAGGCAGAGGACTGGAAAAAGGGTGAATGAGAAAAATTGCTGAGTTTGGTGACAATCTCTTAATGTATCTGGCAAGTGTCTTTCAGTGCATATTAACTTAATACTACATGTTTTCATAGAAACTGCTCCCACCCTACATTTTCAGATTGTTCAAATGTGTATTCCAACACACACAGCTGCATTGGCATTATAATCAGTCATGCATCCTTTCCAGCCATTGTTAGTCTGATTTTAGGATTTTAGTCCCAGAGTTTTGGAGCCTTGACCACTCACATGTTTCCTATGGCTCCAAATACAACATTGTACTGGCTGATAGCAGCCCATGCCATTTCTCATAGCCTCTTTATATACAAATATAATCAATATTAAATTCCTGAGAATTTTTAGCTTAACTGATATCAAAGATTGCTTTGGCCAAATACTGTTGTTGTCTCTTCTTTCTAGAAACCTATATCTTATGAGAAAAAAAAACTTAATACTCCTGTTTTGTGTCTTAAGTTCATGAATATCTTAATGTGTAATTATATATAATAAGATTCATCTTTCTGGCCTGCATATTGACTTGATATTTTTCAAACATCTTTGATCTGAAGATACTCACTGCCTCCTTGTATATTCACTTAACCATCTATCTTTTCTAAGAATTTTTCAAGGTTACTTCTGTAAAGGTCCATATGAATCACTGCTCCAATACCTCTTCTTCATTCAAATTTCACAATTGAGGAGACCTTAGGGGTTTATATAACTTTGACTGTATTTCAGCCTTATATTCTTCTGCCACTAGAAGATGATACAAAAAAAGATGTGTGTGTGTATGTATTGTGAATATGTATATTCACCAAAAAAGTCAGATTAATTATTATTAGTTATTGAAGCCATGTTGACAGGCAAATCACTGGCCACAAGGATTCAAACATCATTTCTATGCCAGTGTCTCTTTCTCTGTGTGTTTTGTACTTTTTCCTGTGACTTTACATCAAAATATCTTTGCTGTCTATGCCTAGCAATACATCTGAAGGCAGAGTGCACAGAACTGAAGGCCAAGCTCCTCCATGGGTTTTAACCCTGAGTAGAGACTAGCCATCATTCCAGAATCATTCTGAAGAGTTTAACTACCACCAATGCTTCCTTCCAGCATGAGGTTTTAACACTCAGTAGAGACTAGCCATAAGTCCAGCATTATTCTAAAAAGTTTAGACTACTGTCAATACTTCCTTCTCTAAGAAGTGTCCCATTACTTGCATGTTTTTGTGAATAACATAGAATGGAGATAGCAAAACAGAAAAGCTCATACCCTCCCTCCACTATTCACCACTTTCAAGCTTTGTTACATGGTGGCTAAAAATGCCTGCTTCACAAGGTGGCCATGAGGATCACTAAAACCATGCAGGACTATTTAACAGAATTTGATACATTTCCTAGTGCCTTCTTTTTTCCTCTCTCCTGACCATTTATGACCTATGACAGTCTTCTCAGAGTTTAGATTAATCAAAATATTTCATGAATATTATAAATCAGTTTTGAAGATGATAAGGAAGGCAGCGGGAGAGGGGCAGAATGACATGTGAGACAGGTAAACAAATATGAAGGGAGACTATAGAGGGAGGTAGGGGGATTTGAAAATGTCATAATGATCCCTAAACTGTATGCTAACTAAAAAGTAAAATGAATTAAATAAAGAAAAATCACTGTTGAGAAATGTTTTATAAGACTTGAACAAATGAAGATATAATAATATAATATAATATAATATATGAATAATAAATGAAGAAATGTTCTTGGCTCAAGTCAGACAACATTATAAGGATATCAGTTTTTCAGGAGTTAATTTATAAATGTAATACAGTCTCAATGTAAATACTTATAAGTTATTTTGTACAGTTAGACAAGTTGATACCAAAGTTTACATAAAAAGAAAATAAACATGGAAGAATGGGTAAAAGAAACTGAAAAGAGAATAACTACAAGATAGAAGTAGCTTCACCAGATACTAAAACAAATATAAAGCTTCCAATATTAAAATCATTTGGTAATAGTGACAGCACAAAAAAAAATAACCACATCACAATGCATGGAACTTAAGTAATACAAAAGCTATATAAAAGGATATCACAAGTCAATGTGGTAAAAGTGTAAACTCTTTTTATAGGAAAGGAAGGATTGTTGGCTCACTAATTGTGAGTGCAGTGAAACATGGTGGGGAGGTAGGCCTTCAGGAGGGTGAAGGAGGGTCACATGGCATCTGCAGTCAGCAAGTAGAAAAATAAATGAATGCTGTGCTCCACTCACTTTTTCCTCTTTATTCAGTTCAGTTCCAAAGCCAACGGGATGGTTGCTAACATTTAGGGTGAATTTTCTCACCTCAGTTAACCTTGTCCAGCAAAAAAATTTAAGAATCACATGACAAAAGTCTTTGGCTTTTTGGGTCATGCCATCTCTGTTAAAACTACTCAATTCTATTATTTTGTCTGAAACCAGTCATAGATAATATGCAAATGCATGAGCTTGGTTATATTCCAATTAAAATTTACTATAAAAACAGTCTGCTGAATTTGTTTCATTATCCAGAATTTGCTGACCCTTTAGCTCAACACCACTCAAAAAGAAAGGCAAAAGAGAATGTTTTTTTGAAGTTGTAAGTTCTTAAAAGACTCAATACACATAATCTGAAATAGTAAAGACAAACAGTGGACAAAAAGATAAATGAAGAAACTGAACCAAAAGTACTGACAAGAAATTACAAGCCTAAGTATGCTGTGCTGCCTGAGGAGCAGAGGAGAGGCTCCTTAGCAGCCAGAGCATTAGAGGCCCGATGATGTGAGCGGATAATTCAAGAAACCAAGACATCTGTTGGAACCCATAAAAATTATTATCAGTTTTAAATAAAGAAGCTGATGTCACTTTTCACAGAGCCCTTTCTAAAAGCACCTAGCAATTCATGGGGATATTTGGATCTTAACCCACAGCGACAGCTGAAGCAAGAGGGCTCAGTAGTTTCAGGTGTAAAATTAAGGACTGGAATTTAATCAGAGGCTCTTCAACCACAACTACTCATTTGAATCACTGTGGGCCCATTCCCAGGTTCCAGAAGTCCAGTCTAGACCACCTAAATTAGAATTTTTGGAGATAAGGCTAACCATATTTTTTAAGCTCCCCCAATATTCAGGGATTCAGCCAAGATGAAGAACCATTGGTTTCAATGGTATGTGAGGTGCTTGCCAATTCAGATAGTCTGTGAACCTAAATGTACATTTAAAGACTTACCTAAAGCTTAAAAATTTGGAGATTGTACTTGAAAACAGCTAACCTACCTAGTCAATTTTTATATGTATTTCTTACCTTTTAAACTTTTGGCAATTTTTATGCATGTGTATAATATATTTTACTCATAATCACTTCTATTTACCTTCTACTGTTCCCTTTCTCCATTCCCCTTCTATTGAACCCCTTATTTCCAAGTAGTCCCTCTTCTACTTTGATGTCTCTTTTATCCCTCCTCCAAAATCTAAGATGGAAAGTTGATCACTATAATATTGTGCAGGTCTTGTGACAATAATGACATTAACTATGGTATTATGAATGTAACAGCCATCTTATGTCTGAAGGAAAGCATTCCAAAACACTTTTCCCCAGCCTCTGGCTTTTTTTATAATTTATTTTTTATTTATATTATTCTAATTTTACATTCATAATGCTGACTCCATTATACTCCTCCCTGTCCTCCCTCTTCCAAAGGGACCCTCATCAATGGGGAATGTGGGTCATGCCTCTGGCTTTTTGCATTATCTCTGCTCCCTCTCCCATAATGTTCCCTGAGACTTGGAGGAGGGATATAGATTGCTCACTTAGCACTGAGCACTCTTCAGTCACTTATACTTATTTATCTTCTTTTTTGTTTACTTCTTTTCACTGATTATATATATTTAAGAGAATTGCATTCGATCCAAATCCAGGACCATGGCTTCCAGAAAAAAATCAAGATGAAATGCCAATTTAGTGTAAAGAAATGGGCAATTATTCATGACTAGGGAAACAAGTAGGCTTAGTCTCTTACCACTGCAAATGAACTCCAGACACATGTGCCACTTTGTGCATCTGGATTTATATGGGTACTGGGGAACTGAACTCAGGCCATAAGGCTTTGCTAGCAAGTGCCTTTAACCACTGAGAATTGTCTCAGTCCTAATTCTTTATTTGAAAAGGAAGAATTTTCCTTGATAAGCAAGTTGTAAAATATCAAAATGTTTTAAAAGTCCCAGGTCCTTTGCATGGTGTTTGCTTCTAGGGCATCTTAATACACTAACCTCCAGTCTATTTTTCAGATAGCTCATTTCCAAAAAGTAGCAAAGTCAGATAGTTTTAAATCATTTTTAAAAAATCATATTGTCATCAGGTTCATGTTGCTGGGATGACCCTCCAAACCAGGCACAGTTTTATGGGAGGAATGGGCGTATTTCAGGCTTATCGATCCAGGGGAAGTTCTATAATGGCAGAAGCTAGCCCCTTTAACAGATCCAAGCAGAGAGATACAACCAAAAAGCCAGAACCATGAGCAAGCAAGCATGAACCTATAGCAGCAGGACTTCCAGAGCTCATACTTCTCTGAATAACTTTGGCTAGAAAATCTGATCTGCCCCCAGAGACACCTTAGGGTTGAACCCCAGGATCTTCCACAGTGATACGTCTTCCAGCCAGGCAGCTGGAAATCCAAGTTACAAGCTTTAGTAAAACATCTG
Source organism: Orientallactaga sibirica (assembly GCA_036365145.1). Lineage (NCBI taxonomy): Eukaryota > Metazoa > Chordata > Mammalia > Rodentia > Dipodidae > Orientallactaga > Orientallactaga sibirica. The sequence goes on from JAEOAD010000006.1 coordinate 51,518,666, forward strand.
AGTCTATGGGGGGACATATATTCAAACTACCACAAATCATAGTGAAGAAACAACACAATTTCCTAGAGAAGCCAAAAACTCCCTCATGACTATGGAGTTAACAATTCCAGTTTGCTCAGGGCAATCCTAATATGTACTTACTATTCCAGAATAATTATTATCAATGTTCTCTTTCATTCTCAAACATTTTCACTGTAAGCAAGGAACCATTTAGTAACTCTACCATTGTTTTGATAATTACAAATGGGTCTAATCTGTAATAGAAGTGATATAAAACTCATGCCTAGAAATACACATATACATACATACATGAATTTAAAAAGATTTATGGGATGGAAATATGGCGTAGCAGTTAAGGCACTTGCCTGCAAAGCTGAAGGACAGGTTTGATTACCAGTACCCATGTAAGCCAGATATATAAGGTGGTGCATGAATCTGGAGTTCATTTGTAGTGATTGGAGGCTCTGGTGTACCCATTCTCTCTCTCTATCTCTCTCTCTCTCTCTCCACCTCTTCTTCTCTGTCCTTATCTCTCTCAAATAAATAATACTCCCTGGGAGCTAGGCACTTGCCTTGCTCGTATCATTTTGATGCATCTTGGGTCCCCCCGTCTTCACCACCAACAGATAGTAATTTCTGTCCTTTGCAAATAGAAATCTCTAGTGACTAAGACAAGTAACAAAGATGACTATAATACTTTAACATAAACAACATAACTTTTTCTTAAAATTTGACAAAAATTCATGTTAAGAATACAGAAAAGAGAGGAAAGCCTAGTGATTGCTAAGGTACAATTTTAGTGTAAATTCTGTTTTGTTGTTTTTGTTGTTGTTGTTGTTTAGTTTATCAAGGTAGAGTCTTGCTGTAGACCAGACTGACCTGAATTCACTTTATAGTTTAAGGGTGGCCTTGAACTCATGGTAATCCTCCTAATCACTGCCTCCCAAATGCTGGGATTAAAAGCATGCGCCACCATACCCAGATCCATGTAAGTTCTTCTACATGGTGCTGGAAGCATAGTGAAGCATATATATAGGTTGAAATAACAGTTAATAATTATGAAAAATTAGGGAGGTTTATTTATGTATGCATTATTTTACTTTATATTATTCTAATTTTACATTCATATTGTTGACTCCATTATCCTCCTCCCTGTCCTCCCCCTTACAAAGGGACCCTCATCAATGGGGCATGGGGGTCATGCATTGTGGGGGTAGTCAAGAGTTATGGGGGATAGGCCAAGTCTCTGTGCATAATGACCCAACTTCTGGCTCTAACAATTTTTCTGCCCCCTCTTCCACAAATTTCCCTGACCCACGTTGGGATCATTTTAGTTCTACTTCAGTGATGAGGTTTGGGGAGCCTCCCTGTCTCTGGATATCTGGCTTAGTAGGAGTTGGATGTTCCCTGTGTTTATCTCCTTCAGCCTTGTTCTGGTGTTGTGATCGCCAAGAAAGCTGCACTCTTGCCCTTTCCCCACATTACTCTATGGTTTCAGCTGGGGCCCTGGTGAGGTGTGATAGGCTGATCCTCCCTTCAGGTTCGTCATCCATCTGAAAAAGATAAGCAAATTCTCCAACAGAGAGAGAAGTTAGTACTAGATAGATGGATGGCCATAATTATTTTAGAGAGAATTTTATATGCATAGGCCCTCTTCTAGGCCACATTTGGTGGGAGCTTGATCTCGGAGACGGAGCTCATTTTTGTACATGGTTTTGATTTATTTCCTAGTTCCAGCAATGAGTTCCATTTCACTGAGTGGATCTATTAGCCAAATCAAGAGCAGTTGGTTACCCACCATGGCTGTGTGCCACTACTGCACTTGTTTGAGCATTACATCAGGTTGTTTCCTGCTGGGTAGCTTAGACTGTGAGTTGTTTGGACATATGTCAGTCATTTTCCCCCAGTCACTCATGTAGCACCCTCTGGCACTAGACTAGCTAACTGTCTGGGGACTGACCCTCTTCCAGATTTTGACCAGATCTCTCCATGTTTTGTCTCACCCACGTATGCTGTCTTTGACAGTAGGGTCTTACCATAAACCTTTGGTGAGTCATCAAGAACTCTGACAGAAATCTGTCTTTTTTGGGAAACCTTGTAGGTCTCTCGGATCAACAGCTCAACGTGAAAGTTAACCCCATGCTGGTACTGCGAGTTATAAGTCAGCACCAAGGAAAGTGAAGGAAGAAAAAGATAGGTAATATAAAGAGAAAGTGAGTAAAGAGAGGAGAGGGAGAGAGTGGGGGAATGAGAGAGACAGAGAAACAGGAAAAGATTAAGGTTGGTCTTCATGATGTTCTCTCCAGTTTGCTGTGGTTCAGGAGTTCCCTCTGTGGGCCTTCTGAAGGATCAATGTTTTAGCCTGTTGTTCAGCATATAGGGTCTTATAGTATCATTTCCTTTTGGGTCTCTATTTGTGTCTCCCCACCCTTACCCTCCCTCCCACCCTTTCACTCTCTCCCACCCTTACCCTCCCCCCCCCATACTTCCCTCCCTATTGTCTGGTCCTCAGGGTACTTACTAGCTTAGGCAGCATCTCAGGCAGATTCAGGTTAGGAGTGACAGATGAATGAGACCATGCAATGATTATCTTTTTGTGATTGGGTGATCTTACTGAGGATGATGAAGCTGAAAAGCTTTTTTACAGACAAATATACTCTAACCAAAGCCAGCAGATTATCCAGAGAATGGGAGAAAAATTTAACCAGCTATACAACTGACAGAGGCCTAATTTCTAGAATTTACAAAGAACTCCAAAGCCTAAACAATAAATCATCAAACAACCCACTCACAAAATGGGGCAGAGAACTGCACAGGGAGTTCTCAGAGGAAGAAATACAAAAAGCAAACACACACTTAAGAAAATGTTCAACATCCCTAACCATCAGGGAAATGCAAATTAGAACAACTATGAGATTCCACCTTACCCCAGTATGGATGGCTAACATTAAAAAAAAAAGAAGAAGAAAACAAATGCTGGCGAGGCTGTGGAGAAATAGGAACAAGTTTTCACTGTTGGTGGGAATGTAAAATGGTTCAACCATTATGGAAAGCTATATGGAGACTCCTGAAAAGGATAATTATAGACCTACCAACAGATCCAGTTATTCCCTTACTGGGCATTTACCCTAAAGGCTCCAAGCCTCAGATCAGAGACATTTGCTCAACCATGTTTATAGCTGCTCAATTCATAATAGCTAAGAGCGGGAATCAACCCAGATGTCCATCATTAGATGAATGGATAACAAAGATCTGATATATCTATACTATGGAATTCTACATAGCAGTAAGGAAAGATGAAATAATGAAATTCAAAAAAAAAATAGTGAGGTTTATTTCATTTGACTTTCCTGAAGTATATTACCAGCAGCCCTGAGTTTTCATAATTACATATTGATATCCATAAACTTACATTCATAGGTTGAACTTGGACATCATGAAATTTTAAACTAATGTTTCAAGCTATCACTGTGGCATTTCTTGTTGCTTGACCCAAACAGCCATGTAGTCCCTTTGCCTTTCATGCAGTGCTTATGCTATTATGTGAGTATTCTATTACTTTGTGGTGATTTTCTAAAACATAAATGGGGAATAAAAGATGAGATATCAGTGCTACAAATAATTATACATTACTCTTAAACTTATTTAAGTTAAAGCCAAAACTGAAGTCATTAGTTGTCTCAAAAATGGACATTGGTCTAGAGATGTAGTTGAGTGCTAGAATATTTGACTAGCCATGAGCAGCCACATGGCTCAATCCACAGACCTGCAAGGAAACAAGGCAACAGAGCCTATCTGTCCCTGAGGTTTACTTGCCAGACTGACAGTTGCAAAGGGAAATAATAATATCAGACAAAATGTACAAGAATGTAGAACTACGCTTTATCTTTCCCCAAGAGAAAGCTGTAGTAGTTTGTCAATTGCTAAGTAAGCATTCTTTATTCTTCTGGAAATTGAATCCTTATCATAATACCCAAGTTTTAAATTTCATATCTGTACCTCTGATTTACTGCCTGGTCTCAGGGAACTATCATGCACTGAAAAATAAATGAAAAATAAATGAAAAAAAAAAAAGCACCAAGACATGCTATCGCTTGACACAGAACTGCAGCTCTCCACAACCACTGGAAGTCCTTCGTAACACACTATAATGGGGACAAAAGTTGTTTTACCTTATGACAATATTACTTTTTTAATAACAGAAGACACAGTAAAAAAGGCTGCTTTGTTGGACCACATTCTGACTATCAGACAAGAAGTAAATGATTACCATGTCATCCTGGAATCTTTAATACAGAAATACAGGGCAGGAGCCATGTGAACTGAAGCCCAAAAAAACAGATGTCAAAACTTCAAAGGAAAGGAAGAAGTTGTAACACAGACCTGAAGCTGTGGTGTATGTCTTACTGGGTATGTGGCACTGCGCAAGATACTTAGCCTTTCTAAATCTCAGAGTTCTTCATAAAGTAAGGGTAGCAATGAGAGCACAAATGACTTGAAAAACTATTCAACCTCGCTGAGCTTCCTTTCTATTAAAAAAATGAAAAAGGGGCTGGAGAGATGGCTTAGCAGTAAAGGCGCCTGCCTGCCAAGCCTAAGAACAGCCGGTCCATTCTTCAGGTCCCACATTTAGCCAGAGGTAGTGACGCAAGGGCGCAATTGCGCACTTGCCCACAAGGGAGTTGCACGCATCTGGAATTCATTCACAGCAGCTGAGAGGGGGTGGCATGCCCATTTTCTTTCTCTCTCTCTCTCTCTCTCTCTCTCTCTCTCTCTCTCTCTCTCTCTCTCTCTCTCTCTCAAAAAAAGAAAAAGAAAAACGTTGGCCTGGGATATGGCATGCAGGAGGCACTACATTCAGTTACCAGTAAGCAAAGGGGAGGGTAAGTAAGAGTCTATATCATATCTGCTTATTGGGAGAATCAGCTAAATAAATTCATGTCAATACTTAAAAACTGAGTTTGACTGAGATTGCACATTTTTAGACACACACACACACACACACACATTATATAATGGACCCTAACATTCTCAGAAAGAAGTAGAGGATTTATGAAAGAAACTAATCTGGCCTGCTCGGATATAAGAAGAATAAAGATGGAAAAAAAAGAGTTGTGGTTAAAAATGAAAACCAAACACTACCACCATTAAGAACAGTTTTAAAGGGCTACTTCTCAGATAGAAATGACGTTATATTTCTAAAGACAAAAAAAAAAAAGCTTCAATTATGCTTTAAAGAAAGAAAAGGGACAGAACTTATTCTCCCTGAAGAACTACTGTGTAGAACTGACAATAGAAATGGTGAGAAGGAAACCCAGCCTGGTGATCCATTACTGTAATCCTAAATATTGGGAGGCAGAGACAGAGGCAAAAGAAATAACTTGAGTTCATGGCCAAAGTTATGTAGCGAACTGCAGGCCCTCTTGGTCTAAAAGGTTAGACATTTTTATTTTAGTTTTGCATTTTATATAATGGTCCTCAACTGAAAACTGAAAAGGAAGCCAGGCTAAGAGACTAGGTATATACATCAAACAACAGATTAGAAGACAGGAAGGAAAACTCTGTCATTTCTTTACACTGATTCAAGTATCACTATCTATAGATCATGTGGTATCTCAGCATATCATAAATTATATCATAAATGCAGATGTTTGGCCTAAAAGGACATGTGACAATGAAGTTGTCTGGTTGACCTGACAAGCATACACGAAGATGCACAAAGTGATGCATGTGTCTGGAATTTGTTTGCAGTGGCAGGAGGCCCTGGCACACCCATACTCACACTCTTTCTCCCCCTCTCCCTCTTTCTGTTTCTCCCTTAAATAAATAAATAAATTTTTCTAAAAAAAGAAGGGCTAGAGAGATGGCTTAGTGTTGAAGGTGCTCACCTGCACAGCCAAAGAACCCAGATTCGATTCCCCAGAACCCACATAAGCCAGATGCACAAGGTGATTCATGTGTCTGGAGTTTGTTTGCAGTAGCTGAAGGCCCTGGCACACCCATTCTCTCTGTTTCTCTATCTCCTGTCAAATAAATAAATAAATAAATAAATAAATAAACAAACAAACAAACAAACAAATGACATGTAGTACTTTAAAAAATAAAGAAAAGAATATACATTTTATTTTAATGCTTTCATATGTGAAATATTTAGCTATTCAAATCAAACAAGATATTTCTACATCTGGTCAACTGCCAGTAGATATCATCCATTAAAAATTTGGCCTCAGGCTGGAGACATGTTTCAGTGGTTAAGGTGCTTGTCTGCAAAGCCTAACAATCCGGGTTCAATTCCCCAGTATTTACATAAAGCCAGATGCAAAGTGGCATGTGTATCTGGAGTTAATTTGCAACAGCTGGAGGCACTGGAACTCCCATTCTCCCTGTCTCTCTTCTCTCTCTCCTTACAAATAATGAATAAAAATATTAAAAAAAAATTAGCTGGGGGCTGGAGAGATGGCTTATTGATTAAGGCATTTGCATGTGAAGCCTAAGGACTCAGGTTTGACTCCCCAGTACCCATGTAAGCTAGATGCACAAGGTGGCACATTGCATCTGAAGTTCATTTGCAGTAGCTGGAGCCCTTTGGGTGACCATTCTTTCTCTCTCTCTCTCTCTTTCTTTCTCTCAAATAAATAAATAAAAATAATTTTAAAAATCTTTTAAAAAAATTAGCCAGGCATGATGGTGCACATCTTTAATCCCAGCACTCAGGAGGAAGAAGAGGAGGATCACTGTGAGTTTGAAGGCAGCCTGAGAATACACAGTGAATTCCAGGTCAGCCTGGACTAGAGCGAGACCCTACCTTGAAAAACCAAAAGAAACTATCCTCATCTTTCTAAAGATTGACAAATAAGCCAATGAGACTAATTCTTAATGATCCAATGAAGATTTCAGAATTTATCATGTGCTAAGGAAACAAATGCAATGGTGAGATCTTTTGTTTTTACAGTGAGCATACAATACATAAGCCGGTTGGTATTTAAAGCACAGTTTGAAATACCAAAAGCAAGTGCACAAAAGTAGCTATTAGGACACACAGATGAAACAATCATTTGAAGTCAAAATCTCAAAGAAAATGAAGGTTGTAGGTAGGATTGCTTTAAAAAATTTACAACTTAGATGGTACTGCAGGTCAGAAAGAGCCTCTGATAAGGCAGAACAGACTCACGCTTGAAGTATCCAGTATAGGGAAACCTGTGTGTGTCTTGAAGACTGCCCTGTTTAGAGTGGAGGTCTCAGAAGGACTAAGCTTCAAAAGGTAATTGGATCTTGACAGGTATAAAAGAGAAGGGGGGAACAACCTTCTAATTCAAAGAAAGAAAATAAACATACAGACCAAGAAACAGATTGCATGTTATGTAACCTTATAACCTTCAAGTTCACTGAGAACAGGCATGATTGACTTGTAGGAGTTGTGCAAAGATGTCGAAGGAAATATGACTGTAGAAAGGAATGTGACTGATTGATAGTCATCAGTAGCTTGGAAATCCAGAGAAAGGAGTATGAACTTAATTAATGAAATTATTTAACTACAACTGGTCCAATCGCCATTATGCATTGAGTACATCCTGACAAATTATCTCACCTAACTCTCACAAGTACCCTATGTGGTAGAGTTATGAGCTCCACTTTGTAAACTGAGACTTGAAAAAGCTTATCTAAGCTGTAAGTAATCAAAATGCTAGCTGAGTATTAGAACTTAGATTCAAATCAATAGCTTTATATATCCAAAACCTCTAACCAAAATAACCAAACTATATTTTTATTGTAGAGAAAATTATAAACAAAGAAAATCTTTTTAACTTTTTAATTGACTATTTTCATACAAGTACATAATGTATTTCAATCATAATCCCCTCCTATTACTCTTTTGCCTCACTTCCCCTAAATCCTTTGTTCTTTTCAACTAATCCCTCTTCAACTATGATGTCTCTCTCTTTCTTTTCTTCCTTTACAATCCATGGTGAAATCTTGATGGGCCCAATATTGTGCAGGTCTTGTGCAGATAATAGTCACTGTGAGGTCATGAATGCAAGGCCATGACACATCCAGAAGATAGCATTACACAGTACTGCTTCCCATCCTCTGACTCACCTTCTACTCCCCTCTTCCACCATATTCTCTGAGCTTTGGAGGGGGTGATATAGATGTAGCATAATTTAATTTGATCTTTCTTATTTTAAGGAGGAATTACCAAATCACATTTCTAGAAGATCAAATGTAGTATAGTGTATGGCACAATGCATGTCGGGCCCTTGCCAGACCACATGCTAAAAGAAGATAGTCAATGACAGGTAAGACCCCATGAGATGGGGCAACCTAAGACAGGCACCATTGCATGTAATGATCCCTTGGGGCCTGGGGTCAACAATGGCTTGGCAAAGAACCATGCTTCCCAGGGTCACCAATAATAAAAACAAAAAGGAGGATATGTATGGCACAACGCAGGTCGGGCCCTAGCCAGACTGCATGCTAAAAGAAACCAGGCCACAGCCCTTGGGTTTTCTCACCAGGATGGCAGGTAGTCAATGACCGGTAAGACCCCATGAGATGGGGCAACCTAAGACAGGCACTGTCGCATGTGATGATCCCTTGGGGCCTGAGGTCAACAATGGCTTGGCAAAGAACCATGCCTCCCAGGGTGGCCAATAATAAAAACAAAAAGGAGGATATGTATGGCATAATACAGGTCTGGCTCTAGCCAGACCGCATGCCAGAAGAAACCAGGAAGTGGCTTCTGTGGATGTGGCATCCTGCACAGGCCTGGTGGGACAACAGCTATAGTCCCATGTTCACGAGCAACCTGCTATGAGATGATCTGCCCAGAGACAGGATGTCATTGGTCACAAGAAGGGGACCACCCCATACAATGATTGGCCAGCCAAACCCTTTAAACCCCCTACACTTCCTTGAATAATAAATGAGAGCAGCAGCTCGCCCTCTACCTGCTTCCACCCAAGTCCCACAGTCTGTATTATGACTCCGCGCCTCTCACCCTCTACTCAGCAGAGACCCTGCAATCCCTCTTGGGCTGGCCCTAGGGGGAACCCCAACATCGTAGAGTGTTTCTTTTTTAAATATTTTATTTAGTTATGAGAGAGAGACACAGAGAGAGAGAATGCGTGTACCAGGGCCTCCAGCCACTACAAGAAAACTCCAGACTTATGCACCACTTTATGCATCTGGCTTATGTAGGAACTGGAGAATCAAACCTGTGTCCTTAGGCTTCACAGGCAAGCCCACTATGCCATCTCTCCAACCCTAGTGTAGTGTAATTCTTGAAAGAGTAAATAATTAAAAACAAACCCCAGGGGCTGGAGAGATGGCTTAGCTTAGTTAAGGTGCTTGTCTGCAAAGCCAAAGGACCCAGGTTCAATTTCTAGTACCCACGTAAAGCCAGATGCACAAAGTGGCACATGCATCTGGAATTTGTTTGCTGTGGTTAGAGACCCTGGTGTCCCAGCACTCGGGAGGCAGAGGTAGGAAGATCGCCATGAGTTCAAGGCCACCCTGAGACTACATAGTGAATTCCAGGTCAGCCTAGGCCAGAGTGAGACCCTACCTCAAAAAACAAAAAAAAAACAATAATAATAATAATAATAATAAGAAGAAGAAGAAGAAGAAGAAGAAGAAGAAGAAGTTATAAATAAAGAAAGAAAGTTTTTAAAAAGAAAATGGCAAGAGTAATTACAGTTAAAACAATCAGGTAAAATATATAAGGACCTGAATGAGGACAATAGTTACTAAAAAAAAAAAAAAAAAAAAAAAAAAAAAAAAGGAAATAGGTGAAGAATGAAGACAAGTGAGAGTCTTAATTTTCTATGCTGCAAAGCAAATAAACACAAATACAGTCCCTCAAAAGAACTTGTAATTTGTTCTCTCACATATTCTGTGAGGGATGGATGTGTCTGGGTGTGGTTTAGTGAGGTCTCAGGGCTGGGCCTCACACATTGCATTTAGGGTATCAGTTGGATTACACCCTACCTAGAGGCTTGCCTGGAGAAGAACCTGCTTCTTAGCTTATTTAGGTTGTTGGCAGAATTCATTTCCATGCAGTCAATGAAAAATCCAGCTCTCAAAGAGAATAAGACATAGTTTACTCTGAGCCAGTTATGAGTGAGCACGAATCAGTAACATAGATGCAGTTTCCCCTACTAACATGTTTCAATATGAAGGCAGTTACATGAACTTTTTATAGTTCCAGGACATCATACATCAATGTAATTTTGAGCACATGGATGAGTGCAGTAAATGTGTTACAGCAAAGCAGAAAAGTCTCTATTAGAGGTCTAAGGTACTAGTTGATACATTCTTAGCTTTTGAGTTGGTAGAAGGTAGTGGTATGCTAAGCTAATATGTTCCAAAGGTTTCTCCCAATAGTTGAAAGGATGTTAAGTCAAATATAAAGTTGGATGACAAATGGCTTATGAAGGGGACTAAAGACAGACCAAGGTAAATTTAACTCTGAATCAACAACATTCCAACTGTCCACAATCATACAACTTGTAATAAGTCAACCCACTGGCCTTGACTAGACACTTCAACATAGGTCTGGATTCTTTTCTGGGATCTGTATTTGACATGATTATGTAACTGACATCTCCATTTTCTTCTCAGCTCCTGGGAATGACTCAGGTCTTTGTCACATGTTTCCTCCACTAATAACATTTAAGTTGTTTCTGCAAGACAAGTATAGGAACTTCTGCTACTTTGAGGCTCTGGACATAGTGAAAGTTTAAAGAAGTAAATCTGATTATGTCAGGCCCACCATTGACAATCCCCTGATTAATTCAAAATCAACTTACTTATTAGAACCGTAATTATATCTTCAAACATCTCTTTTCATTTGCTATATAATGTAATCTAACAATGAGAATGACATTCATCTTATGCATAGGACTCACATACTCTAAAGGAAACAGTTTACATAGAAATTGCTATTGGCAGTCTCCAATCAAGATACCACCAAATGTGGACTAGAAAAGGGCCTACCCATATAAAATTCCCTCCAAGATATCTATGGACATCCCATATATCTAGTACTAACTTCTCTCTCCATTGGAGAATTTGCTGATCTTTTTCAGGTGGACAACGAACCTGAAGGGAGGGTCAGCCAATCACACCTCAACAGAGCTCCAGCTGAAACCATAGAGTAATGCGGGGGAAGGGCAAGAGTTGAGCATTCTTGGGGATCACGACACCAGAAAAAGGCTGAAGGAGATAAACACAGAGAACATCTAATTCCTACTAAGCCAGATATCCAGAGACACAGAGGCTCCCAAAACCTCATCACTGAAGTAGAGCTAAAATGACCCCTATGTGGCTCAGGGAAATTTGGGGAAGAGGGGGTGGAAAGAATGTTAGAGCCACAAGTTGGGGCATTATGCACAGAGACGTGGCCTATCCCCCATAGCTCTTGACTACCCCCACAATGCGTGAACCACATTCCCCATTGATGAGGGTCCCTATGGAAGAGGGAGGACAGGGAGGAGGATAATGGAGTCACCACTATGAATGTAAAATTAGAATAATATAAATAAAAATAATTTTAAAAAACCATACCTGATCTAAAGCTATACAACAAAGCCATTGTAATAAAAACAACATGGTACTGGCATAAAAACAGGAATATAGACCAATGGAACAGAATTAAAAACCCAGATTTCAGGTCAAATAACTACAGCTACTTAATATTTGACAAAGGCCCTTCCAATGCAGAATGGAGAAAAGACAGCATCTTCAACAAATGGTACTGGACAAACTGGACAACCATATGTAGGAAAATGAAACTCAACCTACACATCTCTCCATGCACAAAAATTAAGTCCAAATGGATCAAAGACCTTAATATAAAACCAGAAACACTGCATCTACTGGAAGAAAAATAGGAGGAACTTTCTGCGACATAGGAGTGGGAAAAGATTTCCTAAACAAAACCGCAGCAGCTCAGGAAATTAAACAATCACTCAACCATTGGGATCTCATGAAGCTGAACAGCTTTTTCACTGACAAACATACTATAACCAAAGCCAGCAGATTACCCACAGGATGGGAGAATATTTTCACCAGCTATACAACTGACAGAGGCCTGATTTCTAGAATCTACAAAGAACTCCAAAACCTAAACAATAAACCACCAAACAACCCACTCACAAAGCGGGGCAGAGAACTGCACAGGCAGTTCTCAGAGGAACAAATACAAATAGCAAACGCACATTTAAGAAAATGTTCAACATCCCTAATCATCAGGGAAATGCAAATTAAAACAACAATGAGATTCCACCTTACCCCAGTAAGGATGGCTAACATTAAAAAAACAATGAAAACAAATGCTGGCGAGGTTGTGGAGAAATAGGAACAAGTTTTCACTGCTGGTGGGAATGTAAAATGGTTCAACCATTATGGACAGCTATATGGAGACTCCTGAAAAGGATGACCATAGACCTACCAATGGATCCAGTTATTCCCTTATTGGGCATTTACCCTAAAGTCTCCAAACCTCAGATCAGAGACATTTGCTCAACCATGTTTATAGCTTCTCAATTCATAATAGCACAAAGCTGGAATCAACCCAGGTGTCCATCACTAGATGAATGGATAACAAAGATGTGGTATATCTATGTAGCAGTAAGGAAAGATGAAATAAGGAAATTTGAAAAAAAAAAAAAAAAAAAGGTCAAACATGGAACAGATCATCCTCAGTGAGCTCACCCAAGAACAAAAAGATAATCGTCACACGGTCTCATTTATCTATCGCTCCTAACATGAATCTACATGACGTGCAGCCAAACCTAGTAAACACTCTGAGGACCAGACAAGAGGGAGGGTGGGATGGGGGGAAGGTAAGGGTGGGAGGGAACCAGAGGGTGGGGGGGAGGATAAGGGGTGGGGATACAATTGGGACCCAAAAGGAAAAGATACTATAAAACCCTTTACTCTGAACAACAGGCTAAAACATTAATCCTTCAGCAGGCCCGCAGAGGGAACACCCAAACCACAGGAATCTGGAGAGAGCATCATGAAGGCTAACCCTAATGTCCTGCTTTTCTCTCTCTCTCTCCCTCTCTCTTCCTACCTCTCCTCTCTATACTCACTTCCTCTATAATATTATCTATCTTTTTCTTCCCTCACCTTTCTAGGTGCAGACTTAAAACTCCCAGTCCCAGCACGTGGTTAAACTCCACAATGAGCTCTTGATCCAAGACACCTACAAGGTTCCTCCCCCCCGCAAAAAAAAAAAAAAAAAAAAAAAAAAAAGACAGACTTCTGTCAGAGTTCTTGGTGACCCACCAAATGTTAATGATAAGACCCTACTGTCTAAGATAGCATACATGTGTGAGACCAAACACAGAGAGGCCTGGCCAGAATCTGGAAGAAGGTCAGTCTCCAGACAGCTAGTCTAGTACCAGAGGGTGCTACACGAGCAACTGGGGGAAAATGTCTGACATTGGTCCAAACAATTTGCAGTCTAAGATACCCAGCAGGAAACAACTTGACGTAATGCTCATACAAGTGCAGTAGTGGCAAACAGCCATGGTGGGTAACCAACTGCTCTTGATTTGGCTAACAGATCCACTCAGTGGAATGGAACTCATTGCTGGAACTGGGAAATAAGTCAAAACCAGGTACAAAAAAATGAGCTCAGTCTCCAAGAGCAAGATACCACCAAATGTGGGCTAGAAGAGAGCCAACGCATACAAAATTCCCTCCAAAACATATATGGTCATCCCTTCTATCTAGTACTAACTTCTCTCTCCGTTGGAGAATTTGCTTCTTTTTTCAGGTGGACAACGAACCTGAAGGAAGGATCAGCTAACCACACCTCACCAGGGCCCCAGCTGAAACTATAGAGTATTGCAGGGGAAGAGCAAGAATACAGCGTGCATGGCGATTACAACACCAGAAAAAGGCTGAAGGAGATAAACACAGAGAACATCCAACTCCAACTAAGCCAGATATCCAGTGACACAGAGGCTCCCAAAACTGCATCACTGAAGCAGAACTAAAATGACCCCAATGTGGCTCAGGGAAACTTGCGGAAGAGGGGGCAGAAAGATTGTTAGAGTCACAAGTTGGGGCATTATGCACAGAGACTGGGGCCTACCCCCCAGAACTCTTTTTTTTTTTAATAAATATATATTTTTTATTTATATTATTCTGATTTTACATTCATAGTATTGGTTCCATTGTCCTCCTCCCCGTCCTCCCACTTTCAAAGGGGCCCTCATCAATGGGGAATGTGGGTCGTGCATTGTGAGGTTAGTCAAGACCAGAACTCTTGAGCAAACTCACAATGCATGATACACATTCCCCGTTGATGAGGGCCCCTTTGAAAGTGGGAGGACGGGGAGGAGGACAATGGAACCAATACTATGAATGTAAAATCAGAATAATATAAATAAAAAATATATATTGAAATAAATAAAAAGACTTTTTTTAAAGAAAAAAAAGATTAAAAAAAAAGAAATTGCTGTTGGGGTGGGCAGAAATGTTGATGCATATTAACGAATTCTGCCTACTACATTCAAGAGCTGTTTTGATACAGGACAAAATGAAGACTGGACAGAGCTTTTAGATTGAGTAATTAAGAAGACATTGGTGTCATTAACATAAGTGACACATAAGAAGAAAAGAGGTTTAATGAAAAGATAATGAATCTTGCTCAGGAGTATTCATCTTGAGGCCGGTGATACATCCATTTATCCTAAACCAATCTCATTAACTTGTTTCAACAATATCTAATATTTAATTAAGATATGGAGATGAGGGTCTTCTTACATCTGGGAGTTGATTCTGTCACAAAGTACACAACTTTAAAAATGTTCCAAATGGACAGGAACTTGATAAATAATTAACAATATGATTATGTTTAAGATTCTTGTCTTTCTTCTTTAATCCAGCAACCAGAGATTTGTTTTGTTTTGATTTTGCTGTGTGTGTGTGCATGTGCATGCATGTACACGGGTACACACACACGCATACACACACATTTAATTGAGTTGTTTTGATAAATGCTCCTTTTGGACTCTGTTTTTTTTTTAATTTTTATGTTTTATTGACAACTTCTATACTTACAGACAATAAACCTTGATATTTCCTTCCCCTTCTCCCCATTCCTCTTCACAACTCCACTCTCCATCATATCCCCTCTCTCTCCTTATTAGTCTCTTTTAATTTTCTATTATTAGGATCTTGTGAAGGTATTGCTAGGTACTGTGAGATCATGGATATTGAGGCCAATTTCAGTTTGGACAGTTGCATTGTAAGGAGTGCTATCCTTCCTTTGGCTCTTATATTCTTTCCATCACCTCTTCCTCAATGGACCCTGAGCCTTGGAGGGAGTGATAGAGAAGTTTCAGTGTTGGACACTCCTCCGTCCCTTCTTCTCAGCACTAGGTTGCCTTTTGGGCTATCCCAGTGGTCATGGCCATCTGAAATGAGAAGCTTCTCTAACCAGAAGTGAGAGTAGCATTAACATATGAATATGAACATTAAGTGTAATGCTTTCAGGGCAGTTTTCTGGGAATAATATATACATTTAGCCAGACAAGAGCAGTCTTTATGCCCCTAAGGCACATGACCTCCCCTGACATAAGCTTTGATTGATTAGGTTTTTCAGTACCAGGCATGTATTCCCTCCTGTAGAGCCCACCTTCAGTCCAATTAGACAGCAGTTGGTTTCCCCCAGAGCAAACATACCACTGTTGCACTCCTTCAGTCATTTGGCCTGTCTGGCCAAACTTGAGGATTCCCGTGTCCACTGTTTTCACTGCTGATGACTTCTGTCTCCCATAGGGCTACATGCAGTGCAGCTTTTTCCATCTTTCAGTTGGCTGGTCAACAGGGTAAAGGTTTTCATCTCAGCCCCAGCTTGATTTCTCAGTGACCTTGCTATCCAGGCATGTGGAGTCTTCAGCAGTAGAATCTTACCATCTGTTTCTCAAGGGAAACCAAGGGTCTTGGAAATAGTTTGTAATGTTTTGGAGTCAACAGGGACCTCCCTGACCAACAACTAACTGGAAGGTATCCCATCCCTGGAACTGAACATTTTCTAGTAACAATATATGACTTCTGGGTGTGCCATTATTCAAAAAAGTGGGTTTCATATATCTTATTCAGAATATATTGAATTTTGATTGACCCTCCCTGCCCCATGATATTTCCCTCACCTCCCCCCATTCCCCTTTAGAACTCCATTCTCTGACATATCCCCTCCCTCTCTCCATTGGTCTCTCTTTTAATTTGAGGTCATCATCTTTTTCTTCCATTATTAGGGTCTTGCAAAGGTATTGCTAGACACTGCAAGGTCATGGATATCGAGGCCAGTTTCTGTCTGGGCAGTTGCATTGTAAGAGGTCATACCCTTCCTTTGGCTCTTCCATTCTATCCGCCCCCTCTTCCGCAATGGTCCCTGAGCCTTGGAGGTTGTGACAGAGGTGTTTCAGTGCTGGGCACTCCTCCATCCCTTCTTCTCAGCACTATGTTGCCTTTTGGGTCATCCCAGTGGTCATCGCCATTTGAAAAGAGAAGCTTCTCTAACCAGAAGTGAGAGTAGCGTGAATATGAACATTAAGTGTAGTACTTTCAGGGCAGCTCGGTGGGAATAATATATACATTTAGTCAGACAAGAGCAAGCTTTATACCTCCAAGCTCATGACCTCACCTACCATAGACTTTTGCTTAGGTTTTTCAGTACCAGGTATGTATTCCCTCCCGTAGAGAGGATCTTCAGTCCAATTATGGAGCAGTTGGTTACCCCAAGAGTAGATATGCTACTATTGCACCCGTTCAGTCATTGGGTCTGTCTGGCCAAACTTGAATATTCAGCGTCCACTGTTTTCACTGCTGATGACTTCTGTCTCCCATACGCTGCATGCAGTGCAGCTTTTTCCAGCTTTCAGTTGGCTGGTCTACAGGGAGAAGGTTTTCTGCTCAGCACCAGCTTGCTTTCTCAGTGACCTTGCCTCTCAGGCAAGAGATGTCTTCAGCAATAGGGTCTTACTATCTGTTTCTCAAGGGAAACCAAGGGCTTTGGCAAAAGCCTTTAATGTTTTGGAGGCTACTGGGACCTCCTTGGTCAACAACTCACTGGAAGGTATCCCATCCCAGGTACTGAAAATTTTCTAGTAACAGTCTACAGCTTGTAGATGTGCCATTATTCAAAAAAGTAATTTTACATAAGTCTTATTCACACTATCTTGAATTTATATTGACCCTCCCCCTGCCCTTCTTTTATGCATTCTCTTCCCATGGCCTCACTTAGGCCATTCCCCTCCCTGTAATCAGTTCTTCTACTTACATAAGTTCAATAACTACACTTAAGTCCTTTGCTTTCCTCCCTCCATGATAGCCTTTTACCAGCTTACCATTGAATACAACTCCATTGTGTAAATGTACCACATCTTTATTATCCATTCATCTGTGGAGGGACATCTAGACTAGTTCCATTTTTTAGCTATCATGAATAGAGCAGCAATAAATATGGTTATGCAAGTATCTCTAAGGTAGTGAGAAGAGTCCTCTGGATATATGCCTAGGAGTGCTATAGCTGGACTGTATGGTAAATCTATTTTTAGCTGTCTCAAGAACCTCCACACTGATTTCCACAATGGCTGGACCAGATTATAGTCCCACCAACAGTGTAGAAGGGTTCCCCCTTTTCCACATCCTCACCAACATTTATTGTCATTTATTTTCTTGGTAGCCATTCTGACAGGAGTGAGATGGAATCTCAAAGTAATTTTAATTTGTATTTCCCTGATGGCTAAGGGTGTAGAAAACTTTTTATATGTTTATATGCCATCTGTATTTCTTCTGATGAGAACTCTCTATTTAGTTTCATAGCCCATTTTTTAAATTGTGTTGTTTGATTTCTTATTGTTCTGTTTTTGGAGTTCTTTGTATATTCTGGATATTAATCCTTTGTCAGATGTGAAGCTGGCAAAGATTTTCTCCCATTCTGTAGGTTATCTCTTTGCTCTATTCACAGTGTCCTTTGCTGTACAAAAGCTTTGTAATTTCATAAAATCCCAGTGATTGAATAGTGGTTTTATGTCCTGAGCAATTGGGATTATATTCAGAAAGTCATTGCTTATGCCAATATGTTGAAGGGTTTCCCCTACCTTTGCCTCTAGCAATTTCAGAGTTTCAGGTCTGATATTAAAGTCCATGATCCACTTGGACTTGATACTTGTGCATGGAGAAAACGACAAGGGTCTATTTTTATCCTTCTACATATCCAGTTTTCCCAGCACCACTTGTTGAAGAGGATATCTTTCCCCAAACGAATATTTTTGGCATTTTTGTCAAAAATCAGATGGATGTACCTGCCTGGATTAACATCTGGTTCCTCTATCCTGTTCCATTGATCTACATGTCTGTCTTTGTACCAGTACCATGCTGGTTTTGTTACTATGGCTTTGTAATATAGCTTGAAAATGGGTATGGTGATACCACCAGCCTGATTTTTGTTGCTCAAATTGTTTTGGCTATTAGATGTTTTTTTGTTTGTTTCCAAGTGAATTTTAGGATTTTTTTTTCTATTTCTATGAAGAATGCCATTGGAATTTTAATGGGGGTTGCATTAAATGTGTGTATTGCTTTTGGTAAAATTGACATTTTCACAACATTGATTCTTCCAATCCAAGAACATGGGATGTCTTTCCATTTTCTTGTGTCTTCTACAATTTCTTGCTTGAGTGTTTTAAAGTTCTCATTGTAGAGATCCTTTACTTCCTTGGTTAGGTTTATTCCAAGGTACTTTATATTTTTTGTGGCAATTGTGAATGGGAGAGATTCCCTTATTTCATTCTCCACATGTTTGTTGTTAGCATATAGGAAAGCTAATGATTTCTGTGTGCTTAATTTGTATCCTGCTACAATGCTAAAAGTGTTTACCAGCTCTAACAGTTTGCTAGTAGAGTCTTTAGGGTCCTTATGCATAGAATCATATGATCTGCAAATAATGATAATTTGATCTCTTCCTTTCCAATTTGTATCCCTTTTATGTGTGTCTCTTGCCTTATTGTGATAGCTAAGACTTTAAGTACTATATAAAATAAAAGTGGTGACCGTGGACACCCCTTTTTTGTTCCTGATTTTAGTGGAAAAGTTTCAAGTTTTTCCCCATTTAGTATTATGTTGGCTGAAGGTATGTCATAAATAGCTTTTATTTTGTTGAGATATGTTCCTTCTATTCCCAGTTTCTGTAATACTTTTACCATGAAGGGAAGTTGGATTTTTTCAAATGCCTTTTCTGTATCTATTGAGATGACCATGTGATTTTTGTCCTTCAGACGATTTAAATGATGTATTACATATATACATTTGAATATGTTGAACCATCCCTACATCTGAGGGATAAAGCCTACTTGGTCAGGGTGAATAATCTTTCTGATATATTCTTGTATTCGGTTTGTCATTATTTTGTTCAGAATTTTTACATCTATGTTCATGAGGGAGATTGGTCTGTAATTTTCTTTTTTTTGTTCTGTCTTTGTCTGGTTTTGATGCTGGCTTCATAGAAGGAATTTGGTACAATTCCTTCCTTTTCTATTTTATGGAAAAGTTTGAGAAGCAGTGGTATTAGTTCTTCCATGAAGGTCTGGTAAAAGTCACCAGTTAATCCAACCGGGCCTGGACTTTTTTAGTTGGAACATTTGTTAGTTGGAAGACTTTTTATAAATGCTTGCATCTCCATACTTGTTATAGGTCTATTTAAATGGTTTATCTCATCTTGATTTAATTTAGGTAGGTCATATGGATCAAGGAAATCATCCACTTCTTTCAGATTTTCAAACTTAAAGGCATATATATTCATAAAGTATGTCCTTATGATTTTCTGAATTTCTTTTGTACCTGTTATAATGGTGCCTTTTTCATCTCTGATTTTATTAATTTTTGTCTCTTCTTTCTTTATTCTGGTCAGAGTTGCTAAGGGTTTATCAATCTTGTTTATCCTTTCAAAGAACCAACGCTTTGTTTCAATGATTCTTTGGAGGATTTTTCTGGTTTCTATTTCATTAATTTCTGACCTAATCTTTATTATTTCTTCCCATCCACTGATTTTTGGTTTGCCTTCTTTTTCTTCTTTTTCCAAGGCCTTAAGGTTAAGCATTAACTTGTTTACATGTGAACTCTCTAAGTTCTTAATATAGGCACTTAGAGCTATAAATTTCCCTCTTAGGACTGCCTTCATTGTGTTTTAGAGGTTTAAGTATGTTGTATTCTCATCATCCTTTCATTCAATGAATTTATTGATTTCCTTTTTGACTTCTTCAATGACCCATTCATCATCCAGTAGTGTACTGTTTAGTCTCCATGAATTTCTATATGCTCTGTAGTTTTTCTTGTAGCTGATTTGCAGTTTAATCCCATTGTGGTCAGATTTAGTACAAGGGATTATTTCAATTTTTCTGTATTTGTTAAGATTTGCTTTCTGTCCTAATATATGGTCTATTTTAGAGAATGTTCCATGTGCTTCTGAGAGAAATGTATATTCTGCAGCATTTGGATGGAATGTTCTGTATATATCTGTGAGGTCCATTTGTTCCATGACATCATTTAATCCAGATATCACCCTGCTTATTTTTTGCTGGGATGACCGGTCAATTGATGAGAGTGAGGTAATGAAGTCACGCACTACAATTGTGTTTGGTGTTATCTGTGACCCTAAGTCTAATAGTGTTTGTTTGATGAAATTGTGAGCCCCCATGTTAGGTGCATATATGTTTAGGATTATAATGTCCTCCTGTTGGAGTGTTCCTTTAATCAGTATAAAGTGACCTTCTTTATCTTTCCTCACTAATGTTGCTTTGAAGTCTATCTTGTCAGATGTTAGGATAGCAACTCCTTCTTGTTTCCTAGGCCCATTTGTTTGAAATAACAATTTTCCATCCTTTCACTCTAAGACAGTGTCTATCTTTTCTGGAGAGATGAGTTTCCTGGAAGCAACAAATGGCAGGATCCTACTTTTTAATCCAGTCTGCAAGCCTGTGTCTTTTGTTTGGGGCATTGAGGCAACTGATATTAAGAGCTATTATTGAAAGGTATTTATTTATTCTCTCCATTCTTTTTTTGTAGTGCTTCCTGTTTTCTCTTGACTCACTTGTTTTAACTGTTATTTGAGTATGGTTTATTTTTTCCTATTTCCTCCTGTGTGTGTTTTGCTTTCTCTTCAGCATGAAGGATTCCTTCAAGTATTTTCTGTAGAGCTGGTTTAGTTGTCATAAGTTCTTTTAGCCTGTTTTGTTGTGAAATGTCCTTATTTCTCCATCAATTTGGATAGATAGTTTTGCATGATAAAGTAATCTTGGTTGACATTTGTTATCTTTCAGAACTTGGAATACATAATTCTAAGCCCTTCTGGCATTTAAAGTTTGTGTTGAGTAATCTGCTGTTATTATGATGGGCTTACCTTTGTAGGTGACTTGCTTTTTCTAACTGTGTTCAATATATTTTCTTTGGTTTGCATATTTAGTAGTTTAATTATAACATGGCAAGGAGAGGTTCTTTCCAGGTTTTGTCTGTTTGGTGTTCTAAAAGCTTCTTGTATCTGCATTGGCATTTCTTTCCCAATTTAGGGAAAGTTTTCTTCTATGATTTTGCTGAAAACACCTACCAAGCCTCTGGATTGAAATTCTCCTTCTATTATACCCTGAATTCTTCTGTTTGATCTTTTCATAGTGTCCTGAATATCTGGAAATTCCCATTCATACCTTCCTATTAGCTTATCTTTCTCTTTGTTGGACTGTATTAGGTCTGCCACCTGGTCTTCTAGTTTCGAAATTCTATTATCTCCTTCATCCATTCTACTGGTGAGACTTTCCACAGAGTTTTTTATTTGACTGACTGTGTTCTTCAGAGGTAGAATTTCAGCCCGGTTTTTCTTCAGTATTTCTATTTCCTTACTCATGTCTTGTAATGACCTCCTTATTTCATTAAGCTGGATTTCTGTGCTCTCTTTCAGGAGTTTGGTTTCTTCCTTAATTCTTTTGCTTTCTTCCTTGATTCCTTTGAATTTTTCTTTGATTTATTTGAGTATAGGTAAAAATCATTTTTTGAAATCTTTGTCAGGCATTTCATCTATAACAGTCTCATTGGTGATCATTTCTGATGGATTTATAATTTTTGGTGGAATTGCATTGTCTTGATTCTTTGTGTTTCTTGTATTATAATGTAGCAACTTTTGCCTCCTGAATTGATTTCATGGTTGGGTTTTCTATTTATCTGCAATGTTCTTAGATGTGGTGATCCACCTTTATATACTTTCAGGATATGAGTTTAAGGTGCCAAGTGTAGCTCTTATACCCCAATCCAACTGCACAAGTAATCCTAGGAGTTGAGATTGCTTGCTAAGTAAGTATTCTAGTGAGTGGGTGGAACAATTTACTGGCAAATTCTAAACTTCAAATGAGCAATATATACATTCAATAAAAACCAGCACAGCATATACAAGTGTGGGGATGAAAACAAACAGATAGTCATAAAATCCCTAAGGGTGTGTGTTGCTCTACAACCTTAATCCTGTCATCTGAAAGGTAGAGAATTCTGTTCTGAATTGGGTTCCAGGTCAGCTGCTCCCAATAATCACAGAAGCAAAGACCAAGGCCCTATAAACCTTAAAGCATCAAAGGCAACAATATTCAACCCCAAAATACAGCTTATTTGAAAACGGTAAATTCAACCAAAAATATGTAACCCATAACCTTCCCTGACATGGAAAGAGAGATTAGCACTTCCAATGCAGGCCTATGTGCCGGTTTTTTTTGTTTTTGTTTTTGTTTTTGTTTTTTTTTCAGTCGGCCTCATTACCTTTTTGGGTGGCTTTCAATCTCACCAATGCTGAATGCTCACTTTGATCTCTCCGTGTTTCACTGTGGAGCTGGAGCTCTGTTCAGCTGTGCTGGATGCACTGCCACAGGGGCTGAATGCCAGAGGTTCCAGGTTCTGATGGTTGGGGGATGGGAGAGTGTATGAAGCCTGGAGTTGCTCATGCAGTCCCACCTGTATCTCTTTCAGTAGTTGATCTCACATATCTTTCCTTCAGATTTCTTAACTTTGCAAGGAGGTTGATGAGGTTGGAAAATCCCCTTGTTTGGTCTGCACTGCTGCTGCTAGGCACACCTGGTGGGGGTGGACAGCGTGGATCAGGGGCTACAAGAATCTCAGTGGGATTCTGGCCATTTTCCTCTTTTCCGGTGGATCTTGGTCTCTCCTGCTTCTCCACTGTGTCTAAAAATAACCTATTCCCTCACTTTTCAGAAGAGTGTATTTTGCTGTGCTTTTTCTTAGATTCCTCTCTAGACTGGTTTGGTGTGGCTCCTATGCCACTATCTTACCTGGAAGTTGGACTCTGTTATTTCTGAGAAATAGCCCAACATTTTTTTCCCTCCAGGAATGTTTATCTTAAAATATATCCAATAATAGCTGGATGAGTTGTTCAACAAGTAGATAAATGAACTACCCAAAATATCCAAGGAAGTATTAAAGTTATGCTAACAGACACTGGAATAAGTAATATAAACTCTCACTTTAAACCCATTATCCCAGGGCTTTGAGATTCACACAGATCCTGTGTTCCCTGGTTCACACAGTGAAATACAGAATGCTACTGCTTGGTGTACAGGAAAGAAATGCTGTTACTCTCTTCTCAGTGCCAAGCCCCATGCTGCAGTTCTCACATGTGCCATCTCATTTTACTCTAGCAACTGTGAACTAGGATAATATTGGCTTCGTTTTTTAATAAGGTAAGGCAATTGTGGTTGGGAAGTAAAACATTTCACCTAAGCAAGGATATAGGAATAGCCAGGTTTCATACTCAAATATATCTTACTTTTTATATCTTATTCTTCCTATTATTGATCTTGCTTTCATCCTCAAATTAGGTGTAGCTTACCTTAAGAAGCCTTCATGATTACCATCTAGGACTTCCAACACTGTTTTTAACACTGCATTAAATGCACAATCCCACTGCCCTGTCCCACAGCAACCAATTAGTTCTATGTTCAATAAGGGCTGGTGTCCTGGGACTGCACAGACAGGATTCAAGCTCTATAAGCCAGGATTCTTGTTCTAGCATTACACTTGCTAAACTTACAAACCTGAAAAATTAAGCTTCAAGCTTTTTCTGTAATATAGGAATAATATAGTTCAAGAGATACCTGGCTCAAAGGGTAGTTTGAGAATTACCTAGTGAATACAAACTCGTATCATTGCCATCATTATCTTAAGATGTCATTCCACTCAGGATATGGTGATCTTCCCAGAACCTTGCATAGTGTCTATCCATGTGATAGGCATTCAAAAACTCCTATTAGGAGAAGGAAGGAAATAAAGATGGGAGAGAGGGAAGAAAAAAGGGATGGACAAAACTGACCAATATATAGATTCTTCCTTTCTCTGGCACTGCCCCAATGCCAGTGTGAGAGTGCATGGAGATGAAAATGAACTGTGCCTTCCCTTGGGTTACATCTAAGGAGCAGAAGCCTTAGAAAGGGGCCTTTGATCTGGCATCCTTAATGCCAAGTACATTCTAGAAATCCTAAATAGTTCCTGGTGCCTGGACAAATCTAAAGCCAAGGCAGTCTTTCAACAAATGAACATTTTCTTTCTTCAAGAGAAGTGATTGCCATCACCACCATTGGCCCTGTAGCCTGAGAGCAATGTGTTAAACACTGTAACCTGAGAACAATGTGCTAAACAGGAGCGAGCTCCCTACCACCTCAGAGCTGTGCACAGGACAGTACCCATCCCTGGTCAACCACTAATTCCCATGTTGTCAGGAAAAATACCCAAGGCTCACATTTTTTTATAAGATTCATCTCAGCTAAGCCCATTTCCACTTGTCACCTTCAGTTTTGAGCAGGCCACGGCCTGTTTTGATGCTTCTGCTGGGAGGGCACATTTGGATGTGACTGCATATTATTTGAACCCATTTGAAGCCCTCCACATAAATGAGAGTGAAATATCAAAGCAGGCATGTTTAATTAATATAGGGTCAAGCTGTTTGGGCCCTCATAGGGCATGATATTAAGAGAGGATTCTTTCTGCTTTTTAGGTTTCCTACAATAAAACAAAAATCCAGGTAAAAATTCAAATTAGATGACAGTAGCATGAGAAAAGAGGCTAACATAAAGATGAAGCGCCTATTCATTACTGATGCAGAAAGCCATTATTAGAAATGAATCTCCTCGGACAGCCCTGTGGATACTGCATAATTCACCAGCCCCACTGTACTTAGGAAGTGATGGTTAAATATTGAAAATCTGATTGGAAGACGAAAGTGGCTTCCTGTTCTTTTCTGTAATTGCCTTGTCTGATTTTTCTCATGAACAATGTATCACTGGAATTTCTGACTGTGATAGAGTGCACCCTCCTGAGAGTTCTGCCCCGAAGGCTAAGATTCTAACTCCGCAGGACCGATCTGATAGAGGACTTCATACATCTCCTCTGCACCTGTCATCCCTTCTTCCTTTGTCAAGCCCCAGGGTGTTTTGTGGAATGCATAAGCCTCTCCCTGGCCTGTCTCCCTCCATCCTACAGCCTCTTGCACATTATAGCAGCCTAATGAGTTACAAAGACAGAGCCAGCCCTGGCTTCTTATTACAATCACATTCCATTTCCTTCAAATAAACCCTGCCCAGAACAAAAGCAAGACCTTCTGGGCACAGCCTTTGTTGTGGATGTTTAATCATAACATTTGGTCCGACCCAGAATATTCTGATGATTACTTCAAGTAATTTGTGACATAAATGCCTAGCAGATGATGTCACACCATATTGTTGCTGGGCTCTTTGCTGCTTCTCTCCACACAGTGTAATTTTCTATGACAATATACTTCACAAATGCAGACAGATGTATTTCCCACGCCCCAGACCCTGGCAAAAAGAATTGTTTTATGTATTTCCCATTAAAAATGTTTGAGATTTTCAAAATGCGGTCCCCTCTAGTTTCTTTTCTAGTGTGCTTTTCACACTTTTAACCATTATAGATATTTCTGGAATGTCATAATACTGATGAAACTCTAGGACATGAATAAATAATAAAAAGCATATAGTCTCCAATTTTTAAAAACTTATTTTAAAGAACATGATGGTTTCCATTATGCTTCACTTTCAACTAAAATAAAAAGAAAGTATTACAAACATAAATTATCAAAAAGAATTCCCAAGAAAAAAACCATCTATAATAAGGGGGTGTCTGAATATAGATGTAAAAAATGTAGCAAGAGGAATTATTAACACATTATGACATCCTTCTACAACAAAGTTGGATTTATCCTAAAGAGATTACATATAAAATCTAGGCAACAGACTTGTCCTCTGCCTTTTTCTTTTCATGCAGGTAGATGCTGCCCAACTCCCATCAGCCTTTGGCTCATCACCATCTTAA
Organism: Orientallactaga sibirica; assembly: GCA_036365145.1. Lineage (NCBI taxonomy): Eukaryota > Metazoa > Chordata > Mammalia > Rodentia > Dipodidae > Orientallactaga > Orientallactaga sibirica. The sequence continues at coordinate 51,545,060 of JAEOAD010000006.1, forward strand.
GATCAAGCACCATGCCTTCAATAAAGTTGCAGTGATCTGATGGAAAGATATTTGAAGTCCATGTAGAAACTGTCCAACAATCTGTGACCATCAAGCCCATTTTGGAAGATCTGGGAATGGATGAAGAAAGAGATGGTGACTCAGTTTCTCTACCAAATGTTAATGCATCAGTACTGAAAAAGGTCACCCAGGGGTGTACCTGCCATAAAGATAGCCCTCCTCCTGAGAGTGATGGAAAAGAAGAAAAGCAGGCAAGTAAGATGCCTGGTTGTGACTAAGAATCCTGAAAGTCAACCAAAGAACACTTTTGAACTTATTCTGGCTACAAACTGCTTAGACATCAAAGGTTTGCTTGATGTTACATGAGAGACTGTTGCCAATATAATTAGGGGGGAATTCCTGAGGAGATTTGCAAAAGCTTTAATATCAAAAATGACTTTACCAAAGAGGAGAAAGTCCAGGTGAGCTTTCTCTGTGGATCCGTGGTGTGAAGAGAAGTAACACGCTGTGCCGGACAGTATCCCACTATAGGAATTGTTACAAAGAGTAGCTTTACTGATGCTTATAAAGGAGACCGAGGGCAACAGCAAATGCAGCAGCAGATTAATTATGTTAACATAACATTGTCCTTGCTGCATGTGTAGCTGATTAGAGATTGAAACTGATGGCTGTTTTTTCTGGAACAAATGAAAATTTCTCTTTTTTTACTCTTAACTATGGATTCTCCATAGAAAGTGGCATGGCATGTTGGGTTTTCCAAAGCAATTTCTGCTGGACTTTTTTTTGGGGGGATGGGTTGAGCGGAGTAAACTTTAGTGAGTTTTTAAAAGTTAGCACTGTAAATAAAATAACTTGTAAAAAATGTCTTCTGACATAGAATTGACAAAGCATGTCAGATTCGCAGGATTTCCCTACCTCCTAGCATCAAGCACCACTGCTGATGAGCCTGTGCAAAGGGGCTTTCTTCATCACTCCTGAGGACCTGCTGTGTGCAGAGGGGCTTTCCTGATCACACCTGAGGACCTGCTGTGTGCAAAGGTATTGGTACAATACATTCTCAAACATAAAGCCCATCTGAAGTTTCCTCGTTTTTGAATGAACTACATTTGAAGGGTGTATGTAGATCATTTTATAAGGGTTTAACCATCATCACGGAAGGATCTGGAGATATTTTACCATCATAAAAAATCTCATAGACCACACCTTAGTTGTCATATCTTACTTCCATATGTAACTGCTGGCAATCGTGCTCTGTTCGCCATTATACTTTTTGTCTCATCAGGAATCACAAAGTACATGTGTAACCCTGTGAGCCTGGTTCCTGTAAAGCACCATAATTCTTTGGAGCACCAGCCAAGTTGTCTTATGTATCAATAGTTAACTTATTGTTTGGTACTATTCTGTAGTATAGGTCCTGCACAGTTTATTCATCTACCTGTGGTAGGACATTTATGTTGTTAGCAGGTTTGACCATTACAATGCAAGTGCTATAGATTGGGGGTAGCTCAGTGGTAGAGAATTTGCCTACTACGTGTGAGGCCCTGGGTTTAATGCCATAAAACAATCATTTAAAAATCAAAATATGGCTGGAGAGATCACTAAGTGGTTAAGGTACTTGTCTGCAAAGCCTAACAACCCAGGCTCATTTCCCCAGTACCCACATAAAGCTAGATGCACAAAGTGGTGCATGCATCTAGAGTTCGTTTGCAGTGGCTAGACTTCCTGGTGTACCCATTCTCTCTGTATGTCCTCTCTCCGTATCTTCTTGCTTGCAATGAATAATGGAAATAGAGATAAATAAATAAAAATAAACATGATATGGACATTCATGAAATTTTGTGGGAATTTTACTTTACTTTTTATTGACAACCTCCATAGATATAGGCAATATATTATGATCATAATCTCTTCCCACCACCCTCCCTTTTCCTCCTCTTCTATCTCCTCTGATTGAATGCCTTCTGTTTTCCAGCTAGTCTCTTTGATTTTGATGCCATTACTTTTTCCTCCTATTATGCAGGTCTTGTATAGGTAGCACCAGCCATTGTGATGTCATGAATATCAAGGCCACTTTATGTCTGGAAGACAGTATTAGCTTTTCCTTTGGCTCTTACATTCTTTTCCACAATCGCCCCTGAGCCCTGGAGGATGTGATAGAGATATGTTTCATTTAGTGCTGAACATTCCACTGTCACTTCTGAGCACTTTGGTTAGTTTTAGCCACCCCAGTGGTCAGTAGTCACTGCTATCTGAAAAGAGAAGCTTCTCTAACCAAAAGTGAAAACTTGCAGGTGTGGTGATGCACACCTTTAATACCAGCACTGGGGAGGCAGAGGTAGGAGGATCACCATGAGTTCAAGACCACCCTGTGAATACAGAGTGAGTTCCAGGTCAGCCTGGGCTAGAGTGAAACCCTACCTCAAAAATCCCCCCCCCCAAAAAAGTAAAAGCTTTATTAATATATGGCTTTAAAAGTATTTAAAGGGCAATTTGGTGGGTGTAATATATCCATTTAGCCAGATAACTCTAGTATTTTCTTCCCTAGGGCTTATAACCTCCTCAGTCATAAGCAAAATTTGATTAGATTTTCAGCACCAGACAGGAATTTTTTCCTATGGTGCTGGCCTCAAATCCAATCAGAGAACAGTTGGTTTCTCCCATAACAGACAGGTCACCATTGTACCTGTTCATATATTTGGCCTGGCTAGCCAGCCATAAAGCTTTCAGGGTCCACTACTGGTTAAGACCATTGTAACTTTCCTTCCCCCAACAGGCTACATAGGGCTTTCTAGAATCCTTACAGTTCATCAACAGGGAGGAGGCTTTTGGCTCAGCTCCAGTTTGATCTTTTTTCAGTGACCTGCATCCCAGGCATATGGAATCTTCAGCAATAGGGTCTTACCATCTAGGATAACTACTTTTCATGCTTCAAGATAAATATTTTTTTAAGGTATTGCTAAATTATATGGTCTGTATAGGTTTAACTTTAAAGGGAAATTGATGAGCTGTTTCAACATGGCTAACCCATTTCACATACAGTACTCACAGTATTTTATATTTTGGTAATTCAGATAGGTGTGTAATAGCACAAATGTCTTTAATTTACATTTATGTAGAGGATAATGATACTGAATATTCTTTTCATTGATTTATTTGCCATTTGATTCCTGACCCTGAAGGATTAGACCAGAACAAAATTAGAGGCAGAAAGACATGCCTAGTAATTGTGAGATATATAACAAGATTAACCAAGGAAGCAAGAAGTTCAAACACTAAGTAAAGTAATTTTTTAAAAAGTAATTATGAAGAAACAGTGGCATAGGTTCAATGGTAGAATGGGTACCTGGCATGCAAAAGCCATGCACCCGACCCTCATTCCAACACAAAATACTTGTGACTGTATCCTGACAGATTATAAAACAGAACTATTGGAAGAACTTTTCACTTCTAGATGACTTTTACATCTTTTGTGAATATGGTAAGATTTATTGGTAGAGCCAGTCAACACAAAGAATATGGAAATATAGGAAGGAACTGAAGTGATTAGATAATGGTTCAAATTTAGATAGACTCAACTTTAAGTATTTTGAGGACATGCAAGTGAAGAAATTTAGGTAGCTGTAATAATAGTAGATGTTAGAACAGCAACTGGAAATCTGGAGGTCACCAGCTATTGGGTAATAAAGTTGACAGAAAGAACCAAAAGGAGAGGCAGAGAAGAGTTATATTTTCTTTCATCAGTCCATTGAGGTAAGTGGTTAAAGAGCACAGATGACATTTTTCACATGCAATGAAGCTACAGTACAGGCAGCTACTCTTCTTTTGCCTGTATCTTGACATTGGCCCAGTCCACCTCAGATACTGACAAAAAGAATAAAATGAACTGTAAAATCTTACACTTTAAGGTATATTCAATTCCTTAAGTATACAACTGCTAGCAGAAAGTTTCATCTGAGAGAAATCAGAGAATCCCACAGGGGTCCCTGCCCATTGCTTCAGAAAGTAACATCATTTCAAGTCAACACTGTTTGTGGGAAAAAACAAGAAGCATGGAACCCTGAGGGGTGAGGTCTTCTCACTGCCTCATAGAGGATGGTCAGGATGATCAGGAAAAGTAGAAAAATAGCAATCTAGTTGTTGCAGTTACCTTTGTGTTGCTGGCCAAACCCCCAACCAGATGTGGCATATGGGAAGGTTTTATTTCAGAATTACAGAATCCAGGGGAAGTTGCATCAGTGACAGAAGAAGCTGGCTTACTCCATCATACATCAGCATAGCAGAGAGAGTAAAACCAACAACCAGCAAACATGAACAGCCAGAGCTCAAACTGCTCTGAACACACCTTAGGGCTGGACTTAAGATCTGCTCCCAGTGATACCAGCTGAGCCCTGCTGGGGATTCAAGTTGAAAGCTTAATGAAAACTACCTCAGGCTATGTGGGATGTACATTCACATTCAAACTACCACACCAGTGTTTAAGAAGGGTTGGGAGAAGACTAGACAGAGTCCTACTAAACAAGAGACCCCAGAAATAAGGAAGATTATCCATTATATGACTAGTACCTTGATCTGGGACTAGATCTGAGAAAACTGTACAATATTTGATCACTTCTACTTTCTCAATATTATCAAGTCCGTGGCTATTGCAAACAGGTTCACATTGCTGGCAGAAATCACATGACCAAGAGCAGCTTGTAGGGAAAAGGGTTTATTTTGGCTTATAGGCTCCATGATGGCAGGGAAAATTACAACATGAGCAGAGGGTGGACATCACCGTCTCACCAACATCAGGTGGTCAACAGCAATAGGAGAGTGTGCCACACACTGGCAAGAGGAAACTGGCTGTAACACCCATAAGCCTGCCCCCAACAATAACACTTCCTCCAGGAGCCTTTAATTTCCAATTGCCATCAGCTGGGTAGATGCATTCAGAATACCTAAGTTTATGGGGGACATCTGAATCAAACCACCACAATGGCATCTCTCTAGTTGAACTGCTGTTCCTTGGCCTCATGCTGTATCACCTCTGCCTAAATTCCTAGAACCACCTCTTACCTTGTCACTCTGCCTCCAGGTTCACTTTCCCCCTCTGACTTCATTCTTATCACTACAATTAGACTGGCCTTTTAAAAGTATACATCTTATCATTTGTGTTCTACTGTCTTTTAACTTTAAGAACTCTTCCTCACAATCAACATTTAACATATATGTATGAATATGTCAAAAAACACAAGTTAATTATTTAATTAATTAATTCTAGGTAGGCATGGGGCTGCTAGTGTAATCCCAGAATTTCAGAATCTGGGAGGCAGATAGGTCAGTAGTTCAAGCGACAGAGACCCTGCATTAAATAACAGCAACAGCAACAAAAAGTATAAATTAGTTATATCATTCACTCTCCATGTTAAATAAAGTCTCTAAATGGTTTTACAATCTAGATAATGACCTAAATAAAAACTGTCCTTTGTGCATTTCCCCATAGTAAATACTTTTGGCTTTGCAGATTATATATTTTTTCAGCTTTGCCATTGTGGCATGGAAGCAGCTGTAAGCAATATGTAAATAGATATTCTTGTTCCTATGAAATTTTGTTTAAAAAATCAATGGCGCTGGCCTCAGTCAGTTTAATGACCCTTGACTACAAGAACAAAGGACTTCCTCTCTTTCTGTTGTGCCTTTAGAACTGAAATTGTAGGTGTGGAGATCTTCAGAAATGTTCTGTCGCTTAGAGAGAGCTGTCCTTATATAAGAATGAAGCTGGAGGAGGCTATAAACAGCAAGTCTCTGCTTTCTACAAACATCTGTGTTGACACTTGTTTCATCCAACACAGCTGTGGATTCCAAAGTATAGGAAATGATGGTAGAAGGAAAGTCAACCTCAGGGAGGTGACACAGGCAACATTCAGCTTCAATGGCTATCCCATTCCAAGAACCAAGAAAACTGAGCCCTTGAGTGCAAAAGCAGCTGTGCTAATATTACCAAAGGGAGTGGGCAAAGTCAGTGGAAGAGTCTGAGAGTGGCAATATTGTGGTAGGTTCCTGGGCATATGAAAATGAACAAAGATGGGCACTGAACAGTGAACCACCAGGGGAACCAGGTGATATGAAAAAATGAAGAGCCCAGTAACTACATGCTACCTCAAGTGTGATGACTTTTAAGCCACACTGGTTTATACAGAAAAGGGAGTTGTAACTGTAATCTTTGCATAAGCTGATAAGGCACAAGTTACAGGGGCAATCTGGATAATAGCAAAAAGATTCTGGAAACTAAAGTGCTTATTTAAATAACTGTGTTTTATTCCATAAGACATATTCATTTGCAGCATAATAGCAATATGTGAAGAATGTGTTATTTCTTCATCCTAAGATTGATATGCAAATAGACTTATTACTTACACTAATTCCATATTACCCACTCCCTACCTGAGTGGGCTCAGGTAAAAGAATGTAAAGGAAACAGAGTGCTGACTCTACTTTGGAGGGAATCCGCTGAGAAATGTAGAACAATTTGGTTTAAAGAAGTGAAAACGATCCCCCAGTTCCCTGTCTAATCTGTGCTCCTGCATTCTTAGATTTACCTTATACCAATGTTCATGTTACTTTTCCAGATCTCACCTCACAGGTCTGCTTTTGGCTCTTAGGAAATGCTATTCTCTCTCCTTCCTTAGGATCTTGCAAGTGGAATTTCCTCTACGTAGACCATTCTCGGGGTGAAGATAGCTTAGGGTACAGTGCTTGCCTCATCTTGTGAGTCCCCAAGTTCGATATACAGCACTGCAAAATTTCAGTCAGAAAGAAAACTCTGCTCTCTTTCTGACCTAAGCCCATCCCTTTCTCTCTAATATACTATAGGCATCCTTTAGATCACAAAGCTTTTCTTATTTTAGATCACACTGGAATTATACTGGGAAAGGCTCTGATCTTTTCTTAGTTCTAGATCAACTTTTATCTATCTATGTACTTTTGGGTTACTTTACCCTCAGGAAATTTATTCACTCATTAGAAAAAGACAGGACCAAAAAAAAAAAAAAAAAAAAAAACTGTATACAACCTAAAGAGTAATCAGAGAATTATGCATGATAATAGAGCTTTGAATAATACTAGGCACTATATTTAGAAATCCCCACAGGGGCCTTTCTGTTCTTTAACCTAGAGCTTCTTCTCAGCCATATTCTTTTCCTCTCTACAGTAGGCACCAGGAATTCAGTTTGCTTTCCTCTTCTGTAATAATTGTCACCTCCTAATCCCAGGAAATTGGTTGTTCTCTCTCCCTCTCTCTCTCTCTCTCTCTTCATTTTATCATATTTGATGATCCAAAGCACTTAATTTTGTTTGATTTTTGTTGCTCTTGTTTTGTTTTGTTTTTGTTTTGGGTAGTGTTAGGGATTGAACCAAGACCCTTATGCATACTAGGCAAGTAGTCTACCACTGAGCTATACCTTCAGCCCAGCACTCAAGTTATTTGACTAATAATTGCCACCATAAGACAAAACTATCAAATTTGGTACGGTTAAATCACAGAGATCTGGGAATATTCTATAATTTATGTTTCATTTTTCAGAGTAACTCAAACAACTTTGGACTTCTTTCTCTGTAAACATTAAGCTTAGCAAAACTGTCTCCTCCTTCTGACTATCTGGGAAAAGTACCCTGAGAAATCTCCCTCAATGGTACTTTTCATGAACTTAGGATATTTCCTATAAAGAAGAATTGCCTTCTTGTCTGAGGCCAGTATGTAGCCTGGAAGTCTCAGCTGAAATAATTCCATGGAGCCTCAGCCCATACAGGAATGACCTGAAGGAAGAAATATGTGACCCAAGTGCCAACGTTCCCCATGCCAACACAACACACACATTACTAAATGAACACAGAATTCTCTCCCGCTGATCCCAGCACAGCCTGAGTTCTATTCAAACCACCCATTCAGGCAGTCATTCTCAACCAAGCACCAGAAAATAGGATAACGCCAATTAGTTACAAATACCACTGAGGCAGAACCATTCCCTCAAAGTTCACTCCTAAATTTCCAGAATAGGAACCTGTCTTTTGCCTAAAGCCTTCTCTCCTGCAGAATTAGAAGGCTTCCTCAGTCCTAACTTGCATGTTCTCTGGCTCCCTCAATGGTTTTCACTTCTGATTGGTTGACTACGGTAAAAGATTTATTAAATGGAGTAATTTTGTTCTGAGTAAAAACTTGCAGACTTGAATGATCTCTATGAGGTAATTGGTTCCACTCTCCAAAGCAGTTCTACATGTTTTTTTTGTTTTGTTTTGTTTTGTTTTTTATTTTTACTTTTTTTAAATGATTTTTAAAATATATTTTATTTATTTATTTGCAAGCAGAGAGAATGGGCACACCAGGGCCTCTAGCCACTGCAAACGAACTCCAGATGCATGTACCCCTTGTGCATCTGGCTTATGTGGGTCCTGGAGAATCGAACTGGGATCCTGTGGCTTGGCAGGCAAACGCCTTAACTGCTAAGCCATTTCTCCAGCCCTGTTTTGTTTTATTTTTAAAATTGCTTTTGAGGGCGGTAGGAACTAAGATTTCCACAACCACCTCCCTTTGGTGACCTATACAAATTCTCTCCCATCTTCCAGAAGAATCAGATTTCACTTGGGTATTCACAAAGTTTCCTTTTCTCTACTTGGCCATGTGCCTGCTGACTGGTCAGGGTCCACCTGTACCCACTGTTTCTTTTAATTTTTTTTATTTATTTTTGGAGAGAGACACAGAGAGAGAGACAGACAGACAGAAAGGGAGAGGGAGACATAGAGATGGGCACGCCAGCAGTCTCTCAGCTGCTGTGAACGAAATCCAGATGTGTGTGCCCCCTTGTGGGCAAATGTGGCATTGCGCCCTTGTGTCACTTTGCATCTGGCTAAACCTGGGACCTGGAGATTGGAACCATTGGAAATTGGAACCAGCGTTCTTAGGTTTAGCAGGCAGGTGCCTTAACCTCTAAGCCATCTCTCTAGCCCTCATTTTTTAAATATTTTATTTATTTAGTTATTTGGGAGAGATAAAGAGGCAGACAGAGAGAGAGAGAGAATGGGCATGGCAGGGCATCTAGCCACTGCAAACGAACTCCAGACACATGTGCCCCCTTGTGCATCTGGCTTACATGGGTCCTGGAGAATCAAACCAGGATCCTTTGGCTTTCCAGGCAAATGCCTTAATGGCTAAGCCATCTCTCCAGCCCACACTGTTTGATTTCTGACTATCACTTTCTAATCATTCACCATCTGCACAGCTATTTATTTAGTCGAGGGACTCTGTTTCAATGCCAGGAATGAATGGAAATTTGTCCAAGTTAATCAAAATGACCTCACTCCCCTTGCCAAAATGACTGCTTTTAGTATTACCAAATATCCCATCCTAGACAATGATATGCAAGGGTAAACACTGTAGGACAACTTCTGGGAAAAAAATGCCCTCAGTCTTCAAAAGAAATACTCAAATGAATCCACAATTAAGGTGGCAGATTAATGAATTATATGTATGCATTCATCACTGATCCCTAAATTTATATAAAATGAATACAAAAGATGTGAGGAGCACAAGATGTTGAAAGCTAACAAGCATTGAAAAAGGCAACTGACCTGCAGACCCAAGAAAGCTGAACCTAAAACATTGGTGTCAACAGCTGAGACGTGACTCCTTCTCACAAGATGTCCAAAAGTTTCAGCAACTGGTAAGTAGTCATAAGGTACGGAGTAGGCTTACCAAAAGGGTTTTTTGTCATTATTTAAAAAGAAAGAAAGCAGATACCCAGACCCCATCATTAAACCTATTAATTTCCTTTCCCATAAATACAGTTACTCTCTAGAAAGGATTAGAGTATCTGTGGGGCCAAGGGTATATACAATATCAAAAACAAGGAGACTTCGTGAAATCCAACATACTCAAAACTGACATCCACACAAACAACAACAAAACCCCTGAGATATCCAGCTCTTGTCTACACACTGGGTTTCCAAAATCTGGTAGGGAAGAATTACACACGTTCCAGGCTGGACACTTGACATATTTCCAGTGGTAGTCTATCAGCCACAGAGAAAAAAAAATCATATAATCAAAGATTCCTCCAATAAATCTGCCTGGGCAGATCACGCATCATAGAGTCCACTCACATGCAAACAATATCCAGTTAGCTCTTATTGGCCCATTACTAAGATCAGATTGTAAAAAAGTCATCAGACATTTGAAGAAGGATCTGTTATGAAGCAGAATCCCAAACAAACTTATACAAGTAACTGAGAAGAGAGTTATGATACAGAGAAGTGAAAATATCAAGAAAATCAATGGCTTCAAATACATAAGCTATATTTTGTACCTACAAACAAAATGATGCTATTTTCTGATGATTAAGAGACCAACAGAAAAGGGCTCCTGAAAATTAAATTTTTTCAGTGAAAAAGTCTGAAGGCTCACCTTAAAAATTGAATAAAAGGTCAAAAGAAAAAGCAGAGATAAGAGGTCTAAGGATTCAACAACCAAGTAATACAATATTTCAGAATGCCCATGTAAAATACCAGGTGTAGAATGCACACCTGTAATCCCAGCACTAGAGAGGTAGAGACAAAGGGTCCCAAAGGTTTATTGGCTAACTTGTCTGGACCAGTTAATAAGCTCCTAGATCAGTAAGAGACCGTGTCTCAAAAAAGTAAGGGGACAATGATCTGGTAAGAAAGACACAGAACGTTGACCTCTGGCCTCCACATATACTCATGCGTATGCAGCTATACACATATGAACACACATACACACACTCATGCATACCACACACAAAACATATATATTGAAACCTAATCGCTCAGTCAATGGCTTCAGGAGCTGGGACCTTCTGGAGAAGCTCCAGTCATGAGGAATTCATTTTCATTAGTGAGATTAGAGCCTTTATGAAAGAGACTCCAGCTGGGTTTGGTGAAGACAGACTCTAGTGGGATAGCAAGCTCCTTCTATCACATAAGGATGAAGTATAAGGTACTGTCTATGAAGCATAAAGCCTGCACCAGACACTGAGTCTTCTTCAGATTTGGACTTTCCTGCCTCCAGAACCATGTAAGATAAACTACTATTGTTTTATATGCCATCCAGTTTATCATATTTTGTTACAGAAGCTTGCCAATCTTTGACAGGCACACCATAATGAACTCTATAGCTGGCAGCAAAGAGAATATAAGCTAAATGTGTGAGGAAAAGTCATACCACATACCAAGGATCAAGAACAAAAACAGCATCAAACTTCTCAGTATTGATCTGGGAAGCTAAGTGATAATAGATGAATTTCTTCAGAACTTTCAGTGGAAATTACTTCCAAGCTACAACCTATATGTACCTCAGACTATCAAAATATGTGATCATGCCGGGCGTGGTGGCACACACCTTTAATCCCAGCACTTGGGAGGCAGAGGTAGGAGGATCGCCGAGAGTTTGAGGCCACCCTGAGACTACGTAGTGAATTCCAGGTCAGCCTGGACCAGAGTGAGACCCTACCTCGAAAAACCAAACAAAAAAAAAATGTGATCAAGTTATTTTTTCAACCGTTCAAAGATTCAAAAAATATCTTTCATATATTGCATCTCAGAGAGCTACTTCAGGATTTGCTCTACTCAAAAAAATAAATAAATAAGAAAATTGAACACAAGAAATACAAACACCAGGGGATACAATACAGGAAATAATATAGGGAACTCTGAGACTGAGACATGAGGATAATTGGCAAGTACCAAGCCTAGGGAGAAAAGCTGGCATAGTTGGAAGATTCTAGGAGACAGACCTCCAAGAAAATAAGGTTAACAAATGGAAAAGTTCAAGTCATCCAACATCTGTGAGACAACAAACCTTAGACAAAGTCAAAATGTTGACCAAGCAAATAGGAAAGTCAGTGTGAAATTGTGGTCTTGATGACATCATTGAGACTAACACCATCCTTGTTTTGACTTCATGTTATGCAACATAATAAAGGCCCCTTCATAAAACTGCTTTTAGTTGTGTTTTTCAATTCCTTGCAGTCAAAATCACATATTTGACACAGAAATTCGAGATCCTTCAGCAACTCACTGCCAGCCTGACAACCTCCAGGGAGAAGGTGGTACACACTAATGAGACTCAAAACTCATCAAAAGCAGAAATTCAGAGGCTGCAGAAGAGACCATTTATAACACACCCACCGAGGTTCAGGGAACATTGCAGGAGAAAGATTGGAAGAACCACAGGGTAGGAAGGTATATCCTGAGACATTGTTTCCTCCCCACCCCATACACCCACTGAGATTGGGGCATTTATGACCTCACAGTGAATACCAACAAACCCCTCGAGTGTGGTCCTCAGTGGAATGGGAACAGGAAAGAGGAGATATGAAAGTATAACGCCATGGGAAGATAAACAATATGCAATATGTTCATACTGCAAAGTTCACGATAATAAAAATGACTATTTTTTAAAAGATTCTGGGGGGGGGCTGGAGAGATGGCTTAGCGGTTAAGCACTTGCCTGTGAAGCCTAAGGAGCCTGGTTCGAGGCTCAATTCCCCAGTACCCACGTAAGCCAGATGCACATGGTGGTGCATGCATCTGGAGTTCGTTTGCAGTGGCTAGAGGCCCTGGCATGTCCATTGTCTCTCTTTCTCTCTCTCGCTCTCCCCCTTTCTCTGTCTCTAATAAGTAAATAAATAAAAATTTTAAAAAAAAGATTCTGGAGCTGGAGAAATGGCTTCACCATTAAGGCACTTGCCAGAAAAGCCAAAGGATCCAGCTTTGATTCCCCAGTACCCACCTGAAGCCAGATGTTGTACGTATCTGGAGTTTGTTTGCAGTGACTTGAGGCTCTGACAAGCCCATTCTCTCCCCACTCTCTCAAATAAATAAATCCTTCAGCAAAAAAGTGGCCAGGGTGCCTGATGTGATCTGAAAAGACACTATGAATTAGAGCAGCACTCTTACCTAACACTTTTGGTGGGGGGTGGTTTTTGGTTTTTGGTTTTTGGAGGTAGGGTTTCACTCCAACCCAGGCTGACCTAGAATTCACTCTGTTTTCTTACAGTGGCCTTGAACTCATGACGATCTTCCTACCTCTGCCTCTCCAGTGCTGGGATTAAAGGTGTGCACCACCACGCCTGGCTCCTTGCCTAACACTCTTAATTGCTTCAGTTTTCCTGTAAGTGTTCAATATCTTCTCTCTAACCATCATTTCCACTGCTTACTTACATTGTCACTATTTCTTGAGACAATTTCTGGTCACATTCCACCTCTAAGTTATGGCTTAATTTAAAACCCAGTTCCCATTGTTAATATTATATCCTCTAGTAATGTCTTGAGAAATTAAGTAGAATAGGGCCAGCTCATATTTCAATACTTAGCCACAAAAATATATTTGATCATGATTTTTACCAGTTCCCTTCCATTCCACATTCCAATCTACACATGTTGTGAGGGGAGGAAAGGAGTATTGGCATCATGGAGATATAATACTGGTCACTTGGACTTACCTGTCACCTTTGACAGAAGATTATTAGGAATGTAAAGGAGCCATTTTTTCTTAGAATATGTGATGACATAGACTGAATTAACCTCAGATAATGGGTTCCCTTTTTGAAGCACCAGAAAACAGAGCACATATACAATTTAATGGCCCATTCCTCTTATGCTACCTCATAGTAAAGACATTTTAAAGCCTAAACCCCAACTTCCTGCTCTAATCATTTTATCTTGTGGCCTTATTGTAAGTGAGAATCAACAGCTTCTCACCACATCTATAGCATCCATTCTGGAAATAATATACCCTTTGGGTAGCTTAATCTTCAGGCAAAAAGAAAGATGCCATTTCTTTATATTATCATTTGAAAGCCTAAAGAAGAAAATATTTCATTCATCACACTTAAATAACTTATCTCCATCAAACAAATGTGGAGATTAGTTTTTGTTCAATAATAATGGTACTATGCAAATACCAAAAGCAATATTTTAAGCTATAGAACTTTTATTCACAGACCACATATTGAATAAGATTTAAACATGCAAAATCCTTTGTCTTTGCATTGATCACAAAATTCATAGGTCATTTCCTTTGGGGAGACAGATCATGATGGATGATAGAATAATATATGGATATGGATATGCATATAGATATCCAATACATTATAGGGAAATATACTTAGATCAAACTAATGTGCCTTTAAGTGCATATAAATTTTACAATAGCTTAATGCATGCATATCTATTTATAAATAATGCTAATATATTTTATACATACATGGGGAGGTTTGAGATACATACATATATACATATATATATATACATACAGATAGAGAGACAGGGACAGAGAGAGGGGAAGAAGATGGTATGTCTTTTAAGACATAAATTAATATGCTAATATGTGCTACAAAAACATATATCTTTAATACATATTTTAATGTATCTTTAACACTAACCCCATGGCAGCCAAGTAAAAGTATTAAATTGGCCTGGCATTGAGGTCATGACAGATTTATTAAGGCTTATTCAAGTATAAAAATTTTCTCTTTAGTAGTCTGTATGTCCACTAATAATCCAATTGTCTGCAAGAGCTCTTGTATGCAAAGTATTTAAGAAATGCTAGCAGTGGTACTAAATATTTTTTTATCCCATTTAGAGGCAAGCAGATAAAGCTACTTGTAATTTCAATGTGAAATGTCTCCCATGGATTTATGTGTTGTAATACTTGGCCCCCAGGTGTTGACACTGGCTAGAAAGGTTGTGGAAACTTTATCAAGTAGAGCCTCACTTGAGGAAGTGGATCACTGGAGATGGACTTTGAGGTTTTATAGCCCGGTCTCACTTCCTGTTCCTAACTATGGATGCAATGTGATCATTCAACCTGCTGCTCCTGCTGCCATCCCCTAACTGCCATGATGAAATGTATTTCTTTGAACTGTAAGCCAGAATATGCCCTTCTCTTACTTATATTGTTTCTTGACAGGTGTTTTGTCATAGCAACAAGAAAAGTAATTAATACACTAACTTCTAGGTAAAATGGCAGCATAGGAGCCATACCAAACCAGCCTAGTGAGGGATTTAAGCAAAAAGCGCAGCAAAATACACTCTTCTTCTGAAAAGTGAAAGAATATAGGTTTTGATTAGCCATAGTAGAGAAGTAGGAGAGACCAACATCCACCAGAAAGGAGGAAAATGGCCAGAATCCCACTGGGGCACTTGAGGCACTGATCCACATGATCCAGACACCTGCCCAGCTCTGGCCACCCAGTTGCTGGGCTGCAGAAGCAGAGACCAAACAAGGGGATTTTCCAACCTCATCAGCCTCCTTGCAAAGTCAAGAAACCTGAAGGGAAGATATTGGAGATCAGCTAAGAAGCTGCTGAAAGAGATACAGGTGGGACCAACTGAGCAGTTCCACTACAACTCCAGGCTTCCTGCACTCTCCCATCACCCAACCATCAGAGCCACAAACCTCTAGAGAATGCATTCAGCCACCCCAGCCGCAGGGAATCTAGCACAGCTGATCAGAACACTAGCTCGAGAGCACAACACAGTGGGATTGAATTGGGCACTCAGCATTGGTGAACTTGGAAGATACCCCAAAAGGTAACAAGGTTGACTGACAAAAAAAGTGGGTACATAGGCCTGCACTGGAAGTGCTAATCTCTCTTTCCATGTCAGGGCAGGTTATGGGTTACATATTCTTGGTTGGCTTTACCATTTTCAAATAAGCTGTATCAGGGGGTTGAATTTTGTTGCCTTTGATGCTTTTTTTTTATTATTGACAACAAAACATACTTACATACAAAAGGTGCATAGTTTTCCCTCCCCTCCCCCCATTCCCCTTTAGAACTCCACTCTCCATCATATCCCCTCCCTCTCTCCATTAGTCTCTTTTTAAATTTGATGTCATCATCTTTTACTTCTATTATGAGGGTCTTGCGGAGGTATTGCTAGGCATAGCAAGGTCATGGATATCAAGGCCAATTTCTGTCTGGGCAGTTGCATTGTAAGGAGTCGTACCCTTCCTTTGGCTCTTCCATTCTATCTGCCCCCTCTTCCGCAATGATCCCTGAGCCTTGGAGGGTGTGACAGAGATGTTTCAGTGCTGGGCACTTCTCCATCCCTTCTTCTCAGCACTATGTTGCCTTTTGGATCATCCCAGTGGTCATCGCCATCTGAAAAGAGAAGCTTCTCTAACCAGAAGTGAGAGTAGCATTAATATGTGAATATGAGCATTAAGTGTAGTATTTTCTGGGCAGCTTGGTGGGAATAGTATATACATTTAGATAAGAGCATGCTTTATATCCCTAAGGCTCATGACCTTACCTACCATAGACTTTGCTTAGGTTTTTCAGTATCAGGTATGTATTCCCTCCCATAGAGAGGGCCTTCAGTCCAATTATAGAGCAGTTGGTTACCCCACGAGTAGACATGCCACTATTGCACCCGTTCAGTCTTTGGGCCTGTCTGGCCAAATTTGAATATTCAGCGTCCACTGTTTTCACTGCTGATGACTTCTGTCTCCCATACTCTGCATGCAGTGCAGCTTTTTCCAGCTTTCAGTTGGCTGGTATACAGGGAGAAGGTTTTCTGCTCAGCACCAGCTTGCTTTCTCAGTGACCTTGCCTCTCAGGCAAGAGATGTCTTCAGCAATAGGGTCTTACTATCTGTTTCTCAAGGGAAACCAAGGGCTTTGGCAAAAGCCTTTAATGTTTTGGAGGCTACCGGGACCTCCTTGGCCAACAACTCACTGGAAGGTATCCCATCCCAGGTACTGAAAATTTTCTAGTAACAGTCTACAGCTTCTAGATGTACCACTATTCAAAAAAGTAGTTTTACATAAGTCTTATTCACAATCTTTTGAAATTAGATTGACCCTCCCCCTGCCCTTCTTTTATGCATTCTCTACCCATGGCCTTGGTTAGGCCATTCCCCTCCTCGTAATCAGTCCTTCCACTTACATATGTGCAATACCATACACTTCAGTCCTTCCCTTTCCTCCGTCCCTTAGAGCCTTTTACCAGCTTACTGGTTTCTGGTACCAATTTTTGGTTACAGTTCACACACAAGTCTGTCTATTTGTAGCTAGGATCCACATATGAGAGAGAAACATGTGACGTTTGGCTTTCTGAGCCTGGGTTACCTCACTTAGTATAATCCTTTCCAGATCCATCCATTTCCCTGCAAATTTCATAATTTCATTTTTCTTTACTGCTGAGTAGAACTCCATTGTGTAAATGTACCACATCTTTATTATCCATTCATTTGTGGTGGGACATCTAGGCTGCTTCCATTTCCTAGCTATTGTGAATAGAGCGGCAATAAACATGGTGATGCTTTTAGATTTATAGGGCCTTGGTCTTTGCTTCTGTCATTATTGGGGGCAGGGTCTGATTCAGATCTAGGCTAACCTGGAACCCAATTCAGAACAGAAATCTCAACCTCCCAGCTAACAGGATTAAGGGTGTAAAGCAACACACCCTTGGGAATTTTGGTTTTATAACTATCTGTTCATTTTAATCCACACCCTTACATACTCAGTGCTAACCATCCACCTAAAGGCATTGGAAAAAACAAGAAGAAGCCAACCCCAAAAGCTCCAGATGGAAAGAAATGATTAAGATCAGAGCAGAAATTAATGAATTGGAAACTAACAAGAAAATTAAGAAAATTGATGAAACAAAGAGCTGGTCCTTTGAAAAAATAAACAAGATTGATAAACCCTTGGTCAATTTGATCAAGTGTAAAAAAGAGACAATTCAAATTAACAAAATTAGAAATGAAAATGAAGAGATCACAACAGACATAAGTAAAATTAAGAGAGTCATCATGAATTATTTCAAAAACCTCTATTCCACAAAACTGGATAACTTGGAGAAAATGTATGAATTCCTGGACACATACCACCTACCAAACCTAAACTCAGAACATATTAATCTCCTAAACAAACCTATCACACCCACCAAGATTGTAAAGGTAATCAAAAACCTCCCCAAAAAGAAGAGACCAGGACCAGATGGCTTCTCAGCTGAATTTTATCAAACATTCACGGAAAAACTGAAACCATTTTTTCTAAAACTATGCTACACAATCGGAGAATAGGGAAAGCTCCCCAACTCCTTCTATGAAGCTATTATCACACTAATACCAAAACCAGGCAGACACGTCACAAGAAAAGAAAACTATAGGCCTATTTCCCTGATGAACTTAGATGCAAAGTTCCTGAATAAAATCCTCACAAACTGAATTCAACAACACATCAAATGCATTATCCCCCTTGATCAAGTAGACTTCATCCCAGGCATGCAGGGGTGGTTCAACATACAGAAATCTGTCAATGTAATAAACCACATAAATATGCTTAAACACAAAAACCACATGATCATTTCAATAGATGCAGAAAAGGCCTTTGACAAAATACAACATCGCTTCCCGATCAAAACATTGGAGAGAATAGGCATGGAAGTTTTATATCTCAACACACAATAAAGGCTATATATAAAGCTCATAAAGCACAAATAAAACTTAATAGGGGGAGACTGAAGGAATTCCTATTGACATCAGGAACAAGACAGTCCACTCTCACCTCTGGTCTTCAAAATAGTACTGGAAGTCCTAGCTGAAGCAATAAGACAGGAGAAAGAAATAAAAGGGATACAAATTGGAAAGGAAGAAATTAAGTTAGCCCTATTCACAGTTAACATGATTCTATATACAAGTGACCTGAGAACCTCCATCTCAAAACTCTTAAAGATGATTAACTCCTTCAGCAAAGTAGCAGGATACAAAAGCAATGCACAAAAATCAGTAGCCTTTCTATATACAAAATGACAAAGATACAGAGAAAGACATAAGTGACATTGTCCCATTTTCAGTAACAACAACAACAAAAAAAAAAAAAAAAAAAAAAAAAACCTTGGAATAGCATTAACCAAGGATGTGAAAGGCCTATACAATGAAAATATAAAAACACTCAAAAAAAGAAATTGAGGAGGATTTGAGAAAATGGAAAGACCTCCCATGCTCCTGAATAAAATGGCAATCTTACCAAAAGCAATATACAGATTTAATAAAATACCAATAAAAATCCCAATTTCTTTCTTCACAGAGATAGAAAAAATGATCTCAAAATTCATATGGAATGGCAGAAGACCTCAGATATCCAATCATACCTTCAGCAAAAGAAACACCTCTGGAGGCATCACCATACCTGATCTGAAGCTATATTACAAAGCCATAGTAATAAAAATAACGTGGTACTGGAATAAAAACAGGATTATAGACCAATGGAACATAACAAAGAATGGGACTTTGGGTCAAGTAACTACAGCTACTTGATATTTGACAAAGGCCCTAACAATGTACACTAGAAAAATTACAGCATCTTCAACAAATGGTGCTGGACAAACTAGATAACCATATGCAGGAAAATGAAACTCAACCCACACATCTTGCCATGCACAAAAACCAAGTCCAAATGGATAAAAAACCTCAATATAAGACTGGAAATTCTGCTACTATTGGAAGAAAAAATAGGAGGAACTTTCCATGATATAGGAGCATGAAAAGACTTCCTTAGCAAAACCCAAGTAGCTCAGGAAATTAAACAATCACTCAACCACTGGGATCCATGAAGCTGAAGTTTTTTCACAGACAAACATACAATAAACAGAGCCAATAGATTACCCACAGAATGGGAGAAAATTTTTGCCAGCTATTCAACTGACAGAGGCCTAATTTCTATAATCTACAAAGAACTCATAAACCTAAATAATAAAAAGTCAAAAAACCCACTCACAAAATGGGACAGAGATCTGTACAGGGAGTCCTCAGAGGAAGAAATACAAGTGGCAAACACAAACTTAAGAAAATGTTCAGCATCTCTAATCATCAGGGAAATGCAAATTGAAACAACTATGAGATTCCACCTTATCCCAATAAGGATAGCTAACATTAAATAAAACCTAATGCAAACAAATGTTGGTCAGGTTGCAGAGAAACAGGAACCCTCTTTCACTGTTGGTGGGAAAGTAAGATGGTGCAACCATTATGGAAAGCAATATAGAGACTCCTAAAAAGGTTGACTATAGAGTTACTAACAGAGCCAGTTATTCCCTTACTGGGCATTTACCTTAAAAGCTCCAAGCCTCAGTTCAGAGAGATTTGCTTAACCATTTTTATAGCTGCTCAATTCATAATAGCTGAGCTAGAATCAACCCAGATGTCCCTCATTAGACAAATGGAAAACCAAGATGTGGTATATCTATATGATGGAATTCTGCACAGCAGTAAGGGAAAATGACCAATGAAATTTGAAGAAAAATGGTTGCATTTGGAACAGATCATTCTCAGCAAACTCACCCAATCACAGAAAGATAATCATTGCATGGTCTCACTCATCTGTGGCTCCTAATTTTAATCTGCCCAAGAAGCTGACATACCTAATAAGCATCTCAAGGACCATACAATAGGTAGGATGGAGCAGGAAGGGAGAGTAAGGGTGGGGTGAGACACAAAACTGGGCCCAAATGGAAATGGTACCATAAATTCCTATGTCCTTCAAGAAATACCTGAATCACAGGTCCCTGGAGAGGGTATGATGAAGACTAACATTAATCTTCTGTTTCTCTCTGTGTGTCTCTCTCTCCTTCTTTTCTCTTTCTCTGTTATATTACCTATCTTTTTCTTCCTTCTTTTCCCTTGACACTGACCTGTAACTACCAGTACTGGAAGGCAGTTAACATCCACAGTGAGCTGTTGATCAGAGAGACCTACAAGGTTTCCAAAGAAAAACATATTTCTGTCAGGGTACTTGATGACCCATCAATGGTTAATGGTGGGTCTTTGACTCTATTGTAGAAGACACTGTATGATGTTGGTATGCAACATGGAGTGACCTGGCTATAATCTGGAAGAGCGACAGTCCACAGGCAGTTAGCTTGTCTAATGCCATAAGATGCTACATGAGTGACTGGGGGAAAATGACCAACATCTGTCCAAGCAACTCATAGTCTAAGCTATTCAGCAGCAAACAACTGGACGTGATGCTCATACAAGAGCAATAGTGTCACATAGCCATAGTGGGTAACCAACTGCTCTTGATTTGGCTAGCACATCAGCTCAGTGGAAAAGAACTCATAGCTGGAACTGGGAAACAAGTCTAAACCATATCCAAAAAATGAGCCCGCTCTCCAATATCAAGCCCCCACCAGTCATGGGCTACAAGAGGGCCTATACCTATCAAATTCTCTCTAAAATAATAATGGTTATCCCATTTATCTAGGGCTGACTTCTCTCTCCAATGGAGAATTTGCTTCTCTTTCTCAGATGGACACAGAAGCTGAGGAGAGAATCAGCCCATCGCACCTCACCAGGGCCCCAGCTGAAACCATAGACCAATTTGGGAAATGAGCAAGAGCGCTGCTTTCTTGGTGAATCTGGTACCAGCACAAGGGTGAAGGAGATAGACACAGAGTACACTCAACTCCTACCAAACAAGATATCCAGAGACACAGAGGCTCCCATGATCTTATCACTGAAGTAGACCTAAAACAAACCCAACATGGCTCAGGGAAATTTGTGGAAGAGGGGTTAGAAAGATTATTAGAGCCACAAGGTGGGACAATATGCATAAAGACATTGCCTCTTCCCCATAACTGATGGCTACCCCCACAGTTCACGACCCACATTCCCCAATGAAGAGGGTCCCTTCAGAGGGGGTAGGACAGGGAGGAGGCTAACAATGGTACCAACATGGCTGTATACACACTATATACATAAGTAATAAAAAACTAGTCAGATGATATATAAGGTCATCATATACTTATTAAAGGAGCAATCCATCAAGAAATCATTAAAATTCTAAACACATATGCACTGAACATGGGTGCTAGTAATTTTTTACTATATTTATTTATTTATGAATGGTAGAGAGAATATAGGCATATCAGGGCCTCCTGCTGCTACAAACAAACACCAGATTCACGTGCCACTTTTATATGGGTATTGGGAAACTCAAATCAGGCTGTCAGACTTTGCTAGCAAATACTATTAGCCACTGAGGAGCCTCCCCAGCTTGTATGCAAGCACTTCCATAAACCAAATGCTACTAGGTATAAAAGTCATAGATTAATCCCTACACAATAATTGTGGGTGATCTCTATTTCCCACTCTCATCAATAGGTTATCTCAACAAAAATAAACAGAGAAGTAGAAAATAGCCCTAATAGCCATCTACATTCTTCTCCACAGCCCAAAGAACTTTTTCTAAAATAGATCACATATTAAGACATAAAGAAAGTCTCAACAAATATAAGAAAATTAAAATAAATTCTTGTATTCTACCTGGCAATTATGGAGTAAAGCTGAAAATGAACAGCAAGTAAAACTATAGAAAATACACAATCTTATGAAGATTAAACAATGGATTATTTATGATAAATTAAGTCATTGAATAAATCAAGAAATGAGATAAAAACTACTAGAATTGGGGCTGGGAAAATAGTTCAGTGTTTAAGACATTTGCCTCCAAAGCTGAACAACCTAGATTCAATTACCCAGTACGCACATTAAGCCTGATGCACAAAGTTGTGCATGCATCTGGAGTTTTTTACAGTAGCATTATGCCCTGGCATGCCCATTCTCTCTCTCTCTCTCCTTTTATCTCTCTCTTTGTTTACTTGCAAATGCATGAATAAATATTTTTTAAACACTTGGGATTGATTCAAGATGAAAAAATGACATACCAAAACATAAAAAGCACACTGAAAATAGTCCTAAGAAGAAAGTTTGTAGCTAGCAGTGCCTTTTTTTAAAAAGAGGGAGATGGCAAATAAATAATTTAACAATGCACCTTACAGCCTTGGAAAATCAAGAACCATCCAAATGCAAAAGTAATAGATGGAAAGAAAAATTAAGATCAGGGAAGAATTCAGGCATAGTGTCAGCACTTGGGAGGCTGAGGTAGAAGGATCACCAGGAGTTCAAGGCCAGCCTGGGCTACAAAGTGAGGACAGGTCAGCCTGGACTAGAGGGAGATCCAGCTTCAAAAAAAAAAGGATCATAGTCAAAATTAATGAACTATAAATAAAGAAAAGTAATACAAAAATAATAAAACAAAAAGTTCGTCCTTTGAAAAGATGAACAAACTCTTAGCCAAACTAAACAAAAGTTAATAAATTAATAAAATTAGAGATGAAAAGGGAGACATTACAATAGATACCATTGAAATTCAGAAAATAATTAGAACATACCTTCAAAAACTTATATCCTACTCTAAAAACTCTAAAAGAAATGGGTGAAGTTCTAGATGCACATGCCTTACTAAAGTGGATGCAAGATAAGCTAAACAATTTAAACAGATATGTAGCAAGTAATGAGATTGAAGCATTAGTAAAATAAAATCTCCTGACTAAAATATTTCAGGCTCACATGGATTCACTGATGAATTCTACTAAACCTTTAGTACCAATTCTTCTCAAACTATTGCATAAAATAGAAAGGGAAGAAATGTTACCAAGTTATTTATGAAGCCTGTTATTCTGATTCTAAAGATCAGATAAACAAAGAGAGAGAAAAAATATATATAATAGACCAACCTTTCTGATGAACATAGATGCAAAATGTCTTAATAAAATACTTTAAAATCCAATTCAATAACATATCAAAAAGATCTTTCACAATGATCAAGTTGAATACATTTTGGAGATACAAGGATGGTTCAACAGTGGATTCCTTTAGGATTTTGGAGGAATTCCCTACAAATAGCTGCTCTCCTGATAAACAGATCTTGAAATACTACTAGACCTTACTAGAAACCAGCCTTAAGTTTTCCACCTGTAGCCTAGTTTCAACAAAGTTCACTTCTTCCCCAATGAAAAGTCAAAATCCAAGCCACAATTCTCTCTGCATTTGGTATTTTCATTCTTTCTCTAGAATAACACATCAAGCTCTGCTTACAACACTCAATTTCTCCCATCCAATGTACAAAATACTTCCATATTACTCCCCACAAACAAGTTCCAAAAGATCAAAAACCTCATAGTCAAATTCATCTCAGCAAAGACCCTACTTCTCATTACCAATTTTTCTGTCGTAGTTAGATTATTGTTTCTGTAACAAAACACCTAACTAAAGGCAGCTTATGAGAGGAAAAGATTTATTTCAGACTTACAGTTGTGGAGGGAAGCTTTACCATGGTGGATAAAGCTGGCTGACTTCATCATATATACACAGCAGAGAGAGAACAGAAAGCAATAATGAGCTGGCTTTGAACACACAGTAGAACTGCATTCCTCAACCTCAAATTATGCTGGTACAGTCAGTTCCGCATTGCTGGAGCAAACATCCAACCAGATAAAGCTTATGGGAGGAAAGAGGGTTATTTCAGGCTACCAGAATTCAAGGGAATACCATCCATGGTAGAAGAAGCTAGCTCACTTTCATAAATCCAAGCAGAGAGAAACAAATGAAGCAAGCAAACACCAATGCCATCAGGCATGAACTCCAACTGCTCTGAACACACTTAGTAAGACTGGACTCAGGTCCACCCCAAAACATACCTTAAGGCTGGACTCCAAGTTCTGCCATCAGTGACATGCCCCCTAAGCAGGGATCTGTCTGCTGAGGACTTAGATAGGAAGTTAAATTTTAATAAAATACCTGAGTCTAGGGGACCATACATTTAAACTACCACATCTGCCCCTGGGCCCCATACACTCATAATCATCTCACAATGCAAATTATATTCAGTCTAACTTCAAAGGTCTCAATTGTATGGCACAATGCAGGACTGGCCCTAGCCAGACTGCATGCTAAAAGAAACCAGGCCACACCCCTCAGGTTTTCTCACTAGGATGGCAGGTAGTTAATGATGGGTAAGACTCCATGAGATGGGGCTACCTAAGACAGGCACTGTCACATGTGATGATTCCCTTGGGGCCTGGGTTCAACAATAGCTTGGCAAAGAACCATGCCTCCCAGGATTGCCAATAATAAAAACAAAAAGTAGGATATGTATGGCACAATGCAGGTCTGGCCCCAACCAGACCGCATGTCAGAAGAAACCAGGAAATGGCTTCTGTGAACATGGTGTTCTGCGCAGGCCTGGCATGACAACAGCTACAGTCCCATGCTTGTGAGAAACCTGCTACGAGATAACCTGTCCAGAGACAGGCTGTCATTGGTCACAAAAAGGGGACCACCCCATACAATGATTGGCCAGCCAAACCCCTTAAAATCCCCTACACTTCCTTGAATAAACAAGTTTGCAGCAGCTCTCCCTCTGCTGCTTCCACCCAACTCCCAGAGTCTGTGTCATGACTCTGTGCCTCTCACCCCCCAACTTGGCAGAGACCCTGCTGTCCCTCCTGGGTTGGCTCTAGGGGGGACCCCAACACTCAATAAGCTTTACCAGCTTTAAAACT
This sequence comes from Orientallactaga sibirica, assembly GCA_036365145.1. NCBI lineage: Eukaryota > Metazoa > Chordata > Mammalia > Rodentia > Dipodidae > Orientallactaga > Orientallactaga sibirica. Next base: position 51,570,466 of record JAEOAD010000006.1, read on the forward strand.
CTTCCAAAGTTCTGAGTCTCATCTGAGATACTTGTAACACATAATGACACAGAGTAAACATTTGCATTGCAAAAGGGCATAACAAGGAGAGGCTGGATCAATACAAAATCAATGACCATCAGGTAAAATCAAGCATCTGGAGTTCCAGTCTGACATCCATAACCAGTGATGACAGTCTCTGGATTTTCTAATTCTTCCCCTTCAGTTGGAATGAGTAGCCTGGGGAAAACTTTCATCTTGAGTCAACAGTGCTGCATGGTAGTCATTGTACAGTTCTAATAATCCAGTAATTCTTTGAGTCTCCACTGCAAACCACACTTTATCCTCACAGCTCTATACAATATCCTTTATAACCTTAAATACAAGAACATCACCCTACTTCACATGCTGCCCATCAGCAGTGCCTCTTGGAACCATGTGTACTTCTTGACCCACTTCCCTACATTTTTCATGCTTCCAAAACCATTACTAGGTGTGCAGAACACAGCCAGATTTTTTAATCCACGAAGGAAATAAATCTTTACCTTGAAGAGGATTTTTTCCTTCAAGTCATCTCCTTTATAAAGAATTTGTATTCCTACTTATTCAGCTTTTCCTAGGTAGATTTCACACTCAGGTAACTTTTCTATTGTTTTAATTTAAACCAGTTGGTCCACCCTTAATGGTGGTAATCTGTTTAACAATAGCAGCTTTAGCAACCTAAAATCAGTCTCTGTGCCTGTAACTTTGAACTCATTTGAATTTTTTCTACTTTCAATCTTACATCTTTCAGTTCTATACCTTCTGCCAAACACACCAGTCCACTATTTTTAGAATTAAACCTTGATAAAACTCTCTGGTCATGAGTAGAACAAAGCCATCCTTTATGCTAGTAGCTCAGTCCCAACAAAGTTCTCTGCTGTTTCTCCTTCTCCTTTTAAAGTTCATAAGCCAAGCCTCCAAACTCAATTCTCTCTTATCATTTTCAAACTGTCATAAGAATAGTCATATGAGCCGGGCGTGGTGGTGCACGCCTTTAATCCCAGCACTCGGGAGGCAGAGGTAGGAGGATTGCCATGAGTTTGAGGCCACCCTGAGACTACATAGTGAATTCCAGGTCAGCCTGGACCAGAGTAAAACCCTACCTTGAAAAACCAAAAAGAAAAAAATAAAAAGAATAGTCATATGATTTGGCTTACCACACTATGAGGCTTCTCTAGTCCCAAGTCCCAAGTCCTTCCATATTCCTCCAGCACACAAGTTCCAAAAGACTAAATTCCACATAGATTCATCACAACAACACCCCTACTCTTGGTAACAAAATTATTGTTGCAGCCAGCTCTACATTGCTGGGTCAAAAATCCAACCAGACACATCTTATGGGAGGAAAAGGGTTTATTTAAGGCTTACAGCATCCAGGACAACTCCATCATTTGTGCAAGAAGCTGTCTAACTTGCATAGAGCCAAGTAGAGAGAAACATCGACAGTAAGCAAACACCAACACCAGCAAGCAAGAACCACCAGAGTTCCAACTGCTCTGAACATGCATAGTGGTGCTGGACTCAGATCTACCTCCAAACACACCTTAAGGCTGGACTCCAAGATCTGCCACCAGTGACATGCTCCCGCAACCCCAAGCAAGGATCTGACTGCTGGGGACTTAAGTAAAAAATAGAATTTTAATAAAAACACCCAAGTCTATAGGGACATACATTCAATCACATTTGCCCTCTGAAATACATCTCTTACAGCAAGGCTCCACCTCTCAAATGCTCCACCTGCTGAGGAACAAACAGGAAGCTCAATCATAAACACCTGAGGCTATGGGACATTTACATTCAAACCACCACACTTATATAAGGTGCTTTATCCACTAGTATTGCAATATACCATAGTATTGCTTCTAATCAAACAACCTACTTCAAAGCAAAAGAAGTGAAGCAATGAGTCCATGCTCATGTAATTTATTGGTTTTATATGTCTCTTCACTACACTAAAACAGCCATTCTAATATAATGGCCCTTTGAAGATTCAATTACAGTACCAGATATGTGGTAGTACCTTTTGTGCCTCAAGTAATGTTCTTCATAAGCTCATATGTGCTCTGAATCAGCATCCAATATGGTCATGCATCTCCCCTAGATATGGGTCAAGAATGAAAATAATAGTGGAAATATACACTATTACTTCAAATAGCCTAGCAGTAAGATCTTTAAAATTCTTGTCTGCACATCTTTATGCTATGCTGTCCTAGAGTCCCAGAGGGAAAAATGCTTCTACCCCAAGACACCAAAAGTATTCTATTGAATTGAATGTTAATGTTGCCATCCAACCATATGGGCCACCTCATAACTCTAAGTCAACAGGCAAAGAGGAACGTGGACTACTAATCACAATAAAGGAAGTGTAATTTTATACAAGAGATGTCTTATGTAGTGCCTTTCTCTCTCTCTCTCTCTCTCTCTCTCTCTCTCTCTCTCTCTGTGTGTGTGTGTGTGTGTGTGTGTGTGTGTGTGTGTGTTTTCAAGATAGGGTCTCACTATAGCCCAGGCTAACCGGGAATTCACTATGCAGTCTCAGGGTGGCCTCCAACTCACAGTGATCCTCCTACCTCTGCCTCCCAAGTGCTGCGATTAAATGTGTACACCACCACGCCCAGCTCATATGAAGTGCCTTTTTATTTCCATGCTCTATGATTAAGGTCAATGTAAAACCCAATCTATACAGCAACCCAATCTATACAGAATACTGTATGTCCAAGTTCATATAGGAGTGAAGAGGTAGGTCACTCCACCAAGAAGAACTGTAGTAAACTGAGGTGCACGCTGAAAGCAAAGAAACCACAGGAAAAGAAGATTGTTATACACACCAGCTACAGCCATGTTACCAGTTCTAGAAATGAGGAATGTAATGGTATGGTACTCAAGATGGCATCAGCCTAACTTCTCGCCTCACCTTACAGGGAAGTAAAAGCAAGATATTTAAACTTTTAAAAGATTTCTTAAATGGTTTGCTGGCCCCTGCATCCAGCTAGAGAGAGGGGATGGATGAAAAAATAGGGAATCCAATGATTCCCACACTCTAGGATAGGGGCCACCTGACCCGGGACCTCCTTGGACACTGCTGATCCGAGTGACCGGAAGAAGTCCACCATTAGCTGCTAGCGCCCAGCTTGGCCAGCGTGACCTGACCTAGGGGAGGGGTGGATGAAAAAAAAATCCACTGAATCCCAGGACCACCGGGCCCTGCCAGTCTGAGTGAATGGTGGGAGTCTGCCATTAGCTGCTAGCACCTTGCACGGCCCGATCCGGGGCCAATAGCCGCTAGCGCCTGGCCTGGCCTGACCTGGGACTGCCACAGACTCTGCCGGTCCAAGTGACTGGAGGAAGTCCGCCATTAGCTGCTAGCGCCTGGTGCGACCTGACTTGGGACTGCCGCGGACCCTGCTGGTCCGAATGACCAGCGGAAGTCCGCCATTAGCTGCTAGCACCTGGCGCAGCCTGATCTGGGACTGCAGGGGACCCTGCCATTCCCATTGACCAATGGAAGCTGCCATTAGCTGCTCAGACCCCTCCCTCACTGGCCACATCCCCATCACTGGCCAGGTGCCCCCTAGCCGTCCTGAGCCCTATCAGCAGTCCCATACCATCACTCCACCCTCCCAGGGCAGATCAGGGATCCAGGGAGGTAGGCCAGTGCTCCTGCCTACACTGCCTCAGCCCAACTAGGGTGATTGTGTTCCCCCATCCCTCCCACCTACATAAAGAACACAGGCCAGTAGGCCAGTATCCCCCACCCCAGCCTACCAGAACTCCAGGGACCACTGCCCTGACAATCACAAATGCAACACACCCCAACCCAGGACAGCAGGCTAACATTCCATACACAAGGTACCTGAATCATCATGATGGGCAAACTATAGAGAAAAAGGAATAGCATGAAAAACCAGACACAAGTAAATCCACCTAGACTATCCAGTCCTATAATGGATGTTTCAAATCAAAGCATAGAAGAGACATTAGAATCAGAACCCCAAAATGAAGTGACTAGCTATGCAACCCTGGCCAAGCAAATAGTACAACTCACAGAAACTCAAGAAAGAGCCAACAATTGTATGAATGTTATCCTTGCTAGATTGGACCTAGTAGAAAAGAACCAGGAAGGGCTCCAAAGACAGTTAAATGAACTGAAGGAGAATGAAAAAAGAGAGGTCCTCAATAACCAGCTGGCTAAGTTCAATGAAGACATAATGAAATGCAGGGATGAACTCCAAGAAGCATTAAGAAAATCAGAAAATGACACAAAAAGGGAACTACACAGAGGGATGGAAAATATACATTAAAAAACGTAGAAAATATGAACCAAATTGAACAGGCCCAAAACTCTATAGAAGCCCTTAAAAACAGAGTAAGTCAGGTGGAAGATAGAAACTCAGAACTGGAAGACAGAACAGAATAAACAGTCCGTGAGTCCAAAAATTTCAACAAGTTCAAAAACTTCTGTGAACAGAGCATGAGGGAAATGTGGGACACCATTAAGCACCCAAACATCAGGATCATGGGTATACCAGAGGGGGAAGAAACACAGGCCAAAGGAATGGAAAGCCTATTCAACAAAATAATTGAAGAAAACTGTCCCGCTCTCTCAAAAGAAAACTCCATCCAATTACAAGAAGCTAGTAGAACTCCAAACAGACTGGACAAAAGGAGACATTCTCCAAGACACATTATCTTTAAGACTCTAAACATCAAACACAAAGAGAAAATCCTAAAAGCAGCCAGGGAAAAACAACACATTACATATAAAGGGAATCCCATCAAAATTACCTCAGACTTCTCAATAGAAACCCTAAAAACCAGAAGGGCCTGGAATGGAACACTGCAAACTCTAAGAACCCATGGTTTCCAGCCCCAACTACTCTACCCAGCAACAGTATCTCTCGTAATAGATGACAAAAGTAAAACCTTCCATGATAAAACTCATCTTTACAAGTATATGAACACAAAGCCAAACCTACAGAAAGTACTTCAGGGAATTCTCCACACAGAAGAAACAAATAACCAATCTCAAGAGCCCTCAAGAAATAGTCCAATTTAACAACAACAACAACAACAAAATTCCCACAAAGACTACAACCCATCACAATATGGCTGGTATTAAATCAAACCTCAAAGTTATATCTCTGAATATTAATGTCCTTAATTCACCCATCAAAAGACATAAGCTAATAGGGTGGATCAGAAAACTGGACCCCTCAATCTGCTGTCTTCAAAAAACCCACCTCACCACTAAAGAAAGACACCTCCTCAGGGTGAAAGGGTGTAAAATGATTTTCCAAGCAAACACAAACAAGAAAAAAGCAGGTATAGCTATACTTATATCTGATAAAACAGACTTCATACCAAAGGTAACTAAAAAAGACAAAGAAGGCCATTTCTTACTTATGAAGGGAACAATCCAACAAGAGGATATCACAGTCATCAATATTTATGCACCAAACACAGGTGCACCACAATTCATAAAGTAAAATTTACTTGGCAACAAAACAGAAATAAACACCAATACCATCATAGTTGGGGACTTTAATACTCCATTATCAACAATGGATAGATCATCCAGACAAAAAATTAATAGGGAAGTAAGAGAGCTCAACAACACCATAGAGCAACTAGACCTAACAGACATATACAGAACATTCCACCCAAAATCTACAGATTACACATTCTTCTCAGCAGCCTACAGAACCTTCTCTAAAATAGATCATGTACTGGGCCACAAAGCCTGCCTCCCTATTTTCAAGAAAATAGATGTAATTCCCTGCATGATCTCAGACCACAATGCAGTATTGCTACAAATCAATAACAAAAAGTACAACAGGAATCGCTCTACCTGTGGAAATTGAACAACACATTTTTTTTTTTCGAGGTAGGGTCTCACTCTGGCCCAGGCTGACCTGGAATTAACTACGTAGTCTCAGGGTGGCCTTGAACTCTCGGTGATCCTCCTACCTCTGCCTCCCGAGTGCTGGGCTTAAAGGCGTGCGCCACCACGCCCGGCTGAACAACACATTTTTAAACAATAAATGGGTTGTAGATGAAATAAAGAATGAAATTGCAAAATTTCTAGAATTCAATGACAATGAGAACACATCATACCAAAACTTATGGGACACAATGAAGGCAGTCCTTAGGGGAAAAATCATAGCGCTAAATGCCTTCATAAAAAAAACAGAGAGATCCCAAATAAATAACCTAACCATCCATCTAAAGGCATTGGAAAAGCTAGAAGAAGCTAACCCAAAAAGATCCAGACGGAAAGAAATAATTAAGATCAGAGCAGAAATTAATGAATTGGAAACTAAGAGGACAATTTAAAAAATTGATCAATCAAAGAGCTAGTTCTTTGAAAAAATTAACAAGATTGATACACCCCTGGCCAATTTGATCAAGCAGAAAAAAGAAACACTTCAAATCAACAAAATTAGAAATGAAAAAGGAGAGATCACAACAGACATGAGTGAAATAGGAAGAGTTAATAGGACTTACTTCAAAAACCTCTACTCCATAAAACAGGAGAATATGGAAGAAATGGATAAATTCCTAGACACATACTACCTACCAAAGCTAAGCCCAGAGCAGATTAATTTCCTAAACAGACCCATCACACCCTTCGAGATTGAAGAGGTAATAAAACACCTCCCCAAAAAGAAGAGTCCAGGACCAGATGGTTTCTCAGCGGAATTATACCAAATGTTCATGGAAGAACTGAAACTAATTATTCTCAAAATGTGCCACACAATTGGAGAACAGGGAGAGATCCCCAACTCCTTTTATGAAGCTAGTATCACCCTAATTCCAAAACCAGGCAGGGATGCCACAAGAAAGGAAAATAATAGGCCCATTTCTCTGATGAACATAGACACAAAGATCCTGAACAAAATTCTTGCAAACCAAATTCAACAGTACATCAAAAGCATTATCCACCTTGATCAAGTAGGCTTCATCCCTGGAATGCAGGGATGGTTCAACATACGGAAATCTATCAATGAAATACACCACATAAACAAGATAAAACACAAAAACCACATGATCATTTTGATAGATGCAGAGAAGGCCTTTGACAAAATACAACATCACTTCATGATCAAAACACTGGAGAGAATAGGCATAGACCGTCCACATCTCAACATAATACAGGCTATATATAAAGCACCTAAAGCCCAAGTAATTCTAAATGGGGAGAGACTGAAGGAATTCCCATTGAGGTCAGGAACAAGACAGGGGTGCCACTCTCACCTCTGCTCTTCAACATAGTGCAAGAAGCATTAGCTCACGCAATAAGGCAGGAGAAAGAAATCAAAGGGATACAAATTGGAAAGGAAGAAGTTAAGTTAGCCCTATTTGCAGATGACATGATTCTATACATAAGTGACCTGAGAACTTCCATCTCAAAACTCTTAAAGGTGATTAGCACCTTCAGCAAAGTAGCAGGGTATAAAATCAATGCACAGAAATCAGTAGTCTTTCTGTATGTAAAGGACAAAGAGACAGAAAAAGAAATAACTAACATTGTCCCATTTTCAATTGCAACAAAGAAAATAAAATACCTTGGAATAACATTTACTAAGGAAGTGAAAGATCTATACAATGAAAACATAAAAACTCTCAAAAAAGAAATTGAGGAGGTCCTACAAAAATGGAAAGACCTCCCATGCTCCTGGATTGGTATAATTAACATTGTGAAAATGGCAATCTTACCAAAAGCACTCTATAGATTCAATGCAATGCCAATAAAAATGGCCACTTCCTTGTTCAATGAGATAGAAAAAACTATCTCAAAATTTGTATGGAATGGTAGAAGGCCTCGGACATCCAAGCTCATCCTCAGCAAAAGAAATACCTCTGGAGGCATCGCCATATCTGATCTAAAGCTATACTACAAAGCCATTGTAATAAGAACAACATGGTACTGGCATAAAAACAGGAATATAGACCAATGGAACAGAATTGAAGACCCAGATTTTGGGTCAAATAACTACAGCTACTTGATATTTGACAAAGGCCCTACCAATGCAGAATGGAGAAAAGACACCATCTTCAACAAATGGTGCTGGACAAACTGGACAACCATATGTAGGAAAATGAAACTGGACCTACACATCTCTCCATGCACAAAAATTAAGTCCAAATGGATCAAAGACCTTAATATAAAACCAGAAACACTGCATCTACTGGAAGAAAAAATAGGACGAACTTTCCGTGATATAGGAGTGGGAAAAGATTTCCTGAACAAAACTGCAGCAGCTCAGGAAATTCAACAATCACTCCACCATTGGGATCTCATGAAGCTGAAAAGCTTTTTCACTGACAAACATACTATAACCAAAGCCAGCAGATTACCCACAGAATGGGAGAATATTTTCACCAGCTACACATCTGACAGAGGCCTGATTTCTAGAATCTACAAAGAACTCCAAAACCTAAACAATAAACAACCAAACAACCAACTCACAAAGTGGGGCAGAGAACTGCACAGGCAGTTCTCAGAGGAAGAAATACAAATAGCAAACACACATTTAAGAAAATGTTCAACATCCCTAATCATCCGCAAAATGCAAGTTAAAACAACTATGAGATTCCACCTTACCCCAGTAAGGATGGCTAATAAAAAAAAAAAAAAAAAAAAATACAATGAAAACAAATGCTGGCGAGGTTGTGGAGAAATAGGAACAAGTTTTCACTGCTGGTGGGAATGTAAAATGGTTCAACCATTATGGACAGCTATATGGAGACTCCTGACAAGGATGACCATAGACCTACCAATGGATCCAGTTATTCCCTTATTGGGCATTTACCCTAAAGGCTCCAAACCTCAGACCAGAGACATTTGCTCAACCATGTTTATAGTTGCTCAATTCATAATAGCACAAAGCTGGAATCAACCCAGGTGTCCATCACTAGATGAATGGATAACAAATATGTGGTATATCTACACTATGGAATTCTATGTAGCAGTAAGGAGAGATGAAATAAGGAAATTTGAAAAAAAAATGGTCAAACATGGAACAGATCATCCTCAGTGAGCTCACCCAAGAACAAAAAGATAATCATCGCATGGTCTCGTTTATCTGTCGCTCCTAACCTGAATCTACGTGACATGCAGCCAAACCTAACAAACACTCTGAGGACCAGACAAGAGGGAGGGTGGGATGGGGGGAAGGTAAAGGTGTGAGGGAATGAGAGGGTGGGGGGAAGGACAAGGGGCGGGGATACAATTGGGACCCAAAAGGAAAAGATGCTATAAAACCCTTTACTCTGAACAACAGGCTAAAACATTGATCCTTCAGCAGGCCCACAGAGGGAATACCCAAACCACAGGAATATGGAGAGAGCATCATGAAGACTAACCCTAATCTTGTCCTGCTTCTCTCTCTCTCTCCCTCTCACTCTCTCTTCCTACCTCTCCTCTCTATACTCACTTCCTCTATAATAATATCTTTTTCTTCCCTCACCTTTCTAGGTGCAGACTTAAAACTCCCAGTGCCAGGAAGGGGTTAAACTCCACAATGAGCTCTTGATCTGAGACACCTAAAAGGCTACCCCCCCCCCAAAAAAAAAGACAGACTTCTGTCAGAGTTCTTGGTGACCCACCAAAGGTTAATGGTAAGATCCTACTGTCAAAGATAGCATATGTGTGTGAGACCAAACACAGAGAGACCTGGCCAGAATCTGGAAGAAGGTCAGTCCCCAGACAGTTAGCTAGTTCAGTACCAAAGGGTGCTACATGAGCAACTGGGGAAAATGTCCGACATTGGTCCAAACAACTTGCAATCTAAGATACCCAGCAGGAAACAACTTGACGTAATGCTCATACAAGTGCAGTAGTGGCAAACAGCCATGGTGGGTAACCAACTGCTCTTGATTTGGCTAACAGACCCACTCAGTGGAATGGAACTCATTGCTGGAACTGGGAAATAAATCAAAACCAGGTGCAAAAAATAAGCTCAGTCTCCAAGAGCAAGATACCACCAAATGTGGGCTAGAATTGAGCCAACGCATATAAAATTCCCTCCAAAACATAGATGGTCATCCCTTCTACCTAGTACTAACTTTTCTCTCTGTTGGAGAATTTGCTTATCTTTTTTCAGGTGGACAACAAACCTGGAGGGAGGATCAGCTAACCACACCTCACCAGGGCCCCAGCTGAAACCATAGAACAACACAGGGGAAGGGCAAGAATACAGAGTTCATGGCGATCACGACACCAGAAAAAGGCTGAAGGAGATAAACACAGAGAACATCCAACTCCAACTAAGCCAGATATCCAGAGACACAGAGGCTCCCAAAACCTCATCACTGAAACAGAACTACAATGACCCCAATGTGGCTCAGGGAAACTTGAAATCCCATTTATCCCATTTACAAGAGAGGGAGAGAGAGGAGAGAGGGGGAAAGGAGAGGAAAGAAAGGAAAAAATAAAATCATAGGAATCTAAGAAGGTACAATACTTTTACAGTGAAAACTCTAAGATATTGAAGAAAGAAACTGAAGACAATATGAGATGGAAAGAGAGCTTGTACTCATATGTTGGCAGAAATTAATTTTGTAAAAATGTCTGTATTGATAACAGTGATCTACAAATTCAATGCAATCACCATCAAAATTCCAATGACATTCTTCATAGAAATAAATAAATTCATATGGAAGCACAAAAGACCCCAAAGAGCCAAATCCTAAAGGGAAAGAACAATTTTGGAGACATTATAATTCTGATTTCAAATTATGCTACAGAGGCAATAGTTTACAAAAAGTATGGGACTGTCACCAAAATAGACATATAGACCAATGTGGTAAAATAAAGAAGTCTGAATTAAACTCACAGAGCTACAGCTACCTAATATTTCACAAACGTAACTTTACTTGACAATAATGGTGTTAGGAAACTGTATATCCATATGTAGAGAAATGAAACTAGATCTATATGTGTGACCCTGAACAAAAATCAATTTAAAATTGATATTAAAATGTAAGACCTGAAGCTAGGTGTGCTGGTACATGCCTTTAATCCCAGCACTTGGGAGGCAGAGGTAGGAGGATTGCTGTAAGTTTAAGGCCAGCCTGGACTAAAAAAATCCAATACACACACACACACACACACACACACACACATCCATCCATCCATCCATCCATCCATCCATCCATACATACATACATACATACCCTGGAACCTTAAAACAGTTAGAGGAAAATATTTGAAGATATAGATATAGAAAAGAACTTTCTGTAAAGGATTCCAACAGCACAAGAAATAACCCCATCAGATGGCTATCATCAAGAAAATAAATGAAAACAAATGCTAGTGGTGATATGAAGAAAAAGGATCCCTTATCTACTGCTGGTGGGATTATAAACTGGCCAGCCAATGTAGAAATCAGTATAAGATACCTCAAAATAACTCTAAAAATAGAACTACCATATGAACCAGGAGTGATACCACTCCTTGGTATATTCCTGAAGGATTCTAAGTCAACATATCACAAAGATACTTGCAAATCCATGTTTATTACTGCACTATTCATTAATAGCTATAATATGGAATTGGATAGTTGATAAATTAGGTTCACCGATGGATGAAAAAAATATGGTACATATATACATGGAATTTTATTCACTTGTAAAGAAGAATGAAATTATGACTGGGTATGTAGCTCAGTTGGTAGAGTGCTTGCCTAGCAGACACAAAGCCTTAACATTTCATGAACTAGGCATGGTTGTGCACAACTGTATTACAAAATTTGGGAGGCAGAAAATTTAGAAGTTTAAGGTCATTCTCAGGTACATAAAGAAAGAGTTTGAGGCTAACCTGGACTATATGAAACCTTGTTTCAAAAATAAAATAAAATATGAAGTATGGCATTCAGACATTCACATGAAAATGGATAGAGCTAGAAATATCACATTTTTCTATCATTTGCAAAATATTGATTTAAATTTGTTTACATACATATGTTATGAGGGTTAATATACATTGTCTACATGACTAGGTTTAGAATCATCTAGGGAACAACTGTAGATATGTCTAAGAGGTGTTTCAAGGGGGGAGCAGGAAAAAGCCAGTCAATACTGGCATTTCCCTTCCTGATAGGCACCATGGACCAAGAAGCTCCTTCTGTCATATCTTCCTTGCTATGATGGGCTTCATTCCTCTAAACTATGAGCCACAATAAACTCTTCCTTCCTTAAGTTTGTTTTTGTCAGGTATTTAGTCACAGAAATGAGAAAAGTAAGAAAGACAGGTGTGTAAGACATGAAATTAAAAGGGGATTATGAATTAGAGGAAGAGGTCTAAAGGGAGAGGAAAGGGTAGGGTACATATATAATGATTGCCGACAAATGCTAAAGTGGTGGTCTGTGGGGAGAGAGGAGACCAGCAAAAGAGAGAGAGGGTAGATAGGGAAAACAGCAGAGTAAGTAACAACAAAACTTGATATGTGTATGAAAATGTCACAATGAACCTCATTTCTTTGAATGTAAATTTTAAAAATCAATTTAATAACATAGATGGAAAAAAAGTATTGGGGTCTACTGGGTTTGATCCCCAGGCCCAGGGATGTTGGAGTAGAGGGAAAAGGTAACTTTGCTATTTCCAAATTTAACTAATCTCCACTATTAGGGATGACAGTGGTTTTATGAGTTTAGGCTTCACACAGTGACTCTGTGGTATGCTTAGAACCTTTTGGGTATATAACCAGGAACAATATAGTTCTATCAAATGTGTATTGCTTTTCTCTTTGCTGTGACAAAATACTTGACAAAAAGACACTTAAGGAAGGAAGGTTTGTTTTGGCTCAGAGTGTAGGGGTACAGCCCATCACAGTTGAGGAGTCAAGGCAGCATGAAGCAACTGGTTACAATACATCAGCATTAAGGGAGAGATGAATGCTGTTGTTCAGCTTGCTTTCTCTTTTTTAAGCAGTCCTAGAAGTAGCTCATGGAATTGTGCCATGACACTTAAGGTAGATCTTCCCATCTTAATTAACCCAATCAAGAAACTCCTCCACAGACATGCTCAGAGGTTTGTCTCCTATGTAATTCTTGTCAAATTGACAATCAAAATTAGCCATCACAACATGGCAGCTCTATTTTCAGGTTTTTGAGGAAAGTCTATACTGATTTCTTATGGAGGCTGCACTAGTTTTACATTCCCAACAGCATTGTGTAAGGTATGGTAGTTTGAATGTGAAATGTTCCCCCACAACCTATGTTTGTGATTAAGCTGCATATTCAATCCCCCAGCCAATTTACAAGGTGGAGCCTTGCTGTACGTGTGTCCCTAGGGGGTGGACCTTGAGGCTTATTAGCCCAGCTCCAAGCTCTATTTAAGACTACTTCTTTGGGCGAGGCATGGTGGCACACGCCTTTAATCCCAGCACTTGGAAAACCATGGTAGGAGGATCGTTATGAGTTCAAGACCACCCTGAAAATACATAGTGAATTCCAGGTCAGCCTGAGTTAGAGTGAGACCCTACGTAAAAAAAAAAAAAAAAAAAAAAAAAAAAAAACCTTCCACCCAGATATGTGACAAGATCTGAGCCAGAAAGTTCTATGCTTTTCCCACTATGATGAAGTTTCCCTTCAAAATAAGCTGTTTCTAGTTAGGAATTTAGCCTCAGTAGCAAAAAGGTAACCTAACAATTCATTCAAGGTCCACCTTTGCCTTGAAAAGACCAGTTCTGAGGACTTTCTGGTTTAGTTCAGTTTGGGAACAAACATGTCAACATTGACATGAAATCATTAAGAAACATTCATGGACGTGAGACAATTTTCTTCATCTCTCCTTTCAGATCACAAAGTTACGAGCATCTACTATGGGGAACTACAATGCCCTTAAGCAATGCAGTCGTGAGCTCATCTGGAGCTTCCTGGTTGATTGGGGTCAGTTTGGAGAAGTAAGAAAGGTGGTTGTGGTTGTTTCTGTCAATTGCTGAATCAACTATTATTATTATTATATTCTTCAGTTCTAATCACAAATGTGAGACATTTTAATGAAAAATGTAAACATTATCTCACTGTCATAATAGACCCCACGTGACACTTAAATTGCATGTCTTAAAGCAGAAGAAATGTACAAAATGTCCATCCGGCCATCTTCCCCTCTATTCTACCAATACTTTAATTAGAGATTGATTTAACTTCAAGAGAAGGGGGATTGAGCAAAGCAACAAAGCCTCCTGGACAGCTCATAGCAGCTGTTCCTAATTATAAGACATTAAGGAAGAAAGAAGCCCATTAGTTCAGAACAACTGCAAAACCCAATCACAGAGCATAAAATCCCATCATCCTCTATCTTTGACAAATTAAGCCAGTTGGTCCAGACTCCAATTCCTCAAAGTCTTAACACACTAAACAAGGACTTGCCTGCGATTACTTTCATACAAAAGTCAAGGGGTTTGGAGAAGGCTTTTTTATCTTGGGAATGTGATCATGCAAACAGCCTATGCAAAGTGGTGATGTCAATTACTTTAAACATAAGAAGCAGGCAGCTCTATGGAGTAATATTGCAATATAACTCTCTCTTTGGTTTCTTCAGCTATGTTTAACTTTAACTCCTTGTACAAATTATGCTTAGTATAAAAATTGGAAAATAATATTAAGACTAAGAAAGGATACAAAAACCATCACATGCCCTATGCTATTACCTTATAATAGCTTATTATTACTATACAAGACATTTCTCTAGTCTTTTTTCAAAGAAATTACATTTCATTGGATTGATATAATAATATTGTCTTTCCTCCTTAGATACTGAATGCATGTATGTCATATACCCAAATATTTTTCTGGTGATTTTTTTGTTCTTTTTTCTATGGGGGTGTCTCACCGTACCCCAGGCTGACCTGAAACTCACTCTGTAGTCCCAGGCTGGCCTCAAACTCAGAGTAATCCTCCTACCTCTGCCTCTCAAGTGCTGGATTAAAGGTATGCCCAGCTTTTAGTGATATGTTTAATGGATAGAAGGTAATCCACTGAATGGATTGGGAGTAATTTAAAACAAACTTCTTACTGCATAGTTAGAAAGTTTCCAGTTTTTCCTATTGAGACATTATTGAGATGATTCAGTATTGCTACACATTGATACTTATGATCATTTTTTCCTATTCCATTCCTCAGGATAGATATGCTGGGTCAAAGTTTACAAAAGTGGTGCATAGAAGAGTTATTAAATCAAGGTTTCTTTTATAAGGCACAGGAATGTTGTATACAACTTGATTTTTGTTTTGTATGAGGAAGGATCTTGCTACTTAGCCTATGCTGGCATCAAAATCAGCAGTCCTCCTTCTTGGTTTTTGTTTTTTTCTGAAACAGCATCTCAATTTGAAGCCTGAGATGGCCTAGAACTCAATATGTAGCCCAAACTGGTATTAAACTCATTGGCAATCTTTTGGCCTTGGCCTCTAGAGTATTGGGACCATAGGCACAAGCCACCACACTTAACTTCCAACTAGATTTTTTAAAATAAAAGTAAGTTCTTACAGTCAGTTGAAGAAAATTACTTGTGGAGTTTCTAATTTAAAGGCTGTGGAAAGCTGGGTGGGGTGGCACACGCCTTTAATCCCAGCACTTAGAAGGCAGAGTTAAGAGGATTGCCATGAGTTCAAGGCCACCCTGAGAATACAGAGTGAATTCCAGGTCAGCCTGGGGTAGAGTGAAACCCTACCTTGAAAAACAAACTAGAAAAGGCTGTGAAATACAGCTCATGCCAGGCATGGGTATTATTTAAGTTCTATGTATGAATGTACTGTGCAGCCAGACTTAAGTGCCTCTGGGACTTGTTAGTGTGTTCCCTGATCTACTCAGAAATTTTACTTTTAGGGAAGAGGTAACTGAATTATAAACCCATACAATTTTTTAAAAATATATAAAGGCTAGAACAGAAAAAAAATTCATAGGTGCATATGTGAGCTCACAAGTTCTGTATCTTTTACCCACAGGTATCTGTGAATGCACACCTGCACACTAAACATCCAAGCTGCAGCAGTGACTGGGCAAAGCTGATTGTACTCCCCTGCACAATTGCCTCTTTACTTTGGAATCCAAGAGTAAATCCACCACAAACAAATGAAATGAACATTTTTCACCTATTTTGTAATCTTTATTTGACAATAACATTTTTAAAAGAATGAATGAATAAGACAGACCTGAAACACAGTCGCCAATATCATAAATTCTGAGAGACAGGAAGAGAAGATTCTACAACTTCCTCTTTCTAAGCTTCAGTAATCTCTTAGAGCATCATAATCCCCTCATCATCCTACAGAAATCTGATCAGCAGTTTACTCATGCTTCTCTATTTCCAGGCCAGACACTGCCCACCAGGCTCCCCTCCTCCCTCAGGCACATTCAGCTGTGCACATTGATGCCACTTGACACGTAATGCCTCCACCCCGCACCCACACCTGCTCCTAGTATACAGTGTGCTTACCCATTTATATCTTCAGTATTGTCTCATCATATATCCCATCTGAGCTCAGCCATGTGCACTCAACTCCAAATATCTCTGCAATTCTCATTGAGGGCCTTAAGCATGCCAGCTTAAGCTACATAAAGATCAATTTACAAAAGACAGGAACTATTTATGTCTGAAAATGTTGGTTTATATGGCCTTTGGACATTCCCTATAGAATAGAACGACACTCCTAATTAATAACATAAAACTGAAATGTGACATTTGTTAAGTATTTTTAATAAGCCTAGTTCCTCATATGCAGCATTTTCATTATTCACAATCTACTTTCTGTGAGGAGAGAAGTAAGGCCCATAGAGATCCAAACACTTGTTTAAGGTCATAGATAGATGACTAAATGAACTGAAGCAGACATCTACCTAGCCATCAATTTATCTTTTAGGCAAAATCCAACCAAATTACCCTAGTGCTTGTTCCTTCATATACTATCTAGAATGATAGTAAAGGAACAGTGTTTCACACTGGTGTCAATCATGGATTAATTCAAGTTTTATTTTATTTGTTTATTTTAGGTTTTAAGTGCACTGGGACCAGTATTTTATTTCTTAAAAACCAGCAATAAGAAACAAGGTGTTTCCAATTGAGATTAGGGGCAGAGAAGGAGATTGCACAGTTCTCTTCTGGGGTCCCATGGGTCCCCAAAACCTTACAGAGGCTCTTAGGTGATGGGACTGTTAGCAGCCACCAGGAAGTGTGCCCATCCTGCCTTTTTTTTTAAATTAAGTAGAAAGTTTGTATGGATACATCATGTGTTGGTACCATCAATTCCATTCTCCCTGTCCCCATTCCACTAGGGACCTTCCTCAGTAGGATTGCTGGTATTCACCATAGAGTTGTGGATTATGAGTGGTGAGAGCCACAGTCAGTCATTGTGGATGAGGGCAAGGCTTATGAATACTCCCTCTCACCCTGTGGCTCTTACAATCTTTCTATGCCCCCCTTCATAAAATTCTCTTAGCTTGGGTGGGTATGTTTTGCTCTACTTTAGTGTTGAGTTCTCAGCAGCTTCTGGATTTCTGCTTTGGTACATTTTGAGTATCCCCAGTGTCTCTCTCCATCATCCTGACACAGGTTGTCAGGCTCATCATGGAAGCAGAACTTTGGCTCATCTCACCAACTCCTAAGTGATTCTACCTGGGTCCTAGCTGATGTGCTAGGGGTAGTTCATCTCCTTCCTGGGATTCAGCTATCTTTTTTTGTCTTGTTGATAAATTTTGGTTGTCCTAGTTTCTCACTGCCTTCTGAAAAAGAAAAACAGATTCTCCAATGGAGAGTGAGATCAGCATAGGTTAAAGGGAATAAGCATTATTTGAGAGATTTTGATGACTGTAGCCTCCCTTTTGGCCAAAAACTAGTGGGAACATATTGTTGGAGTCCATAATGATGGTCTCCATAGGATTCTAACACAGTTCCCAGTTCTAGCTATGGATTCCTTTCCAGTAAGTGGATCTCTTATCCAATCAGAATGCCATTAGTGATCTACCAAGGCTGGGTGCCACCATTGCACAGCAGTGTACATCTTGTCAGGCTGGTTGCTTTTGTATAACAATGTCCCCTGCTTGTTGATAACATTGTTGGCCATTCTCACCCAGCAGCTCATGTTGCTCTTTCCAGGACTATATGGGCAAAACATCTGGAAACTGGCTTCCTTCCAGATTCCAGCCATATCTCTCAATGTTCTGTGTTGGCAGCATGGAGTGACTTCAGCAACAGGGTCTTACCTTTTAAATCAGGTGGTAATAAAGAGCTTTGACAGAAGCCTGTCAAATAACTTATTGGTCTTTCCAATCAACAGCTCAATGTGCATTGTAATAGATTTCTGGTACTAAGAGTTAAAAGCCAGAGCCCAGTGTTTTAGGATTAGGTTTCATCCCACCCTCTCTAGGACCCTTCTGACCAGTTGATCCCCCCAAACTCCTATTGAGGGTTATATTGTTTAGCCTACTAGCCTGAAGGAATGTTTCTATGATAACAGTTCATTTTGGATTTAGTTTTGTATCTCCTCCCCCTACTCTCCCATTCCCCTTCCCCCAAACCCTTTCATCCCTTGAGTTGACTGTCAGGTATGCCTGCAGTGAAAGCAGGTTAGGAACCAAAGATGAGGGAAAACAGGCAGCGTTTGTCTTTCTGTGCTTGTGTGAGTGTGATATATTCCAAGTTTGAGGTGTTCCAAGTCTATCCATTTTTGTACAAATTTCATTATTTCATTTTTTCTTCCTGCTGAGTAGAATTCCATTGTGTAAATGTACCACATCTTCATTATCCAGTTCTTAGTGATTATGAATTGAGCAGCTATAAACATGGTTGAGCAAATATTGCTGCAGGGAAGAGTGGAGTCTTTAAGGTAGATGCACAGTAGAGGAATGGCTGGGTCAGTTGGTAGCTCTATTTTCATCTTTTTCAGGAGTCTCCATATTGTTTTCCATAGTGATTGTACAAGTTTGCCCTCCCACTAGCAGTGAATAAGGGTTCCTCTTTCCCAACACCCTCACAAACATTTGTTGTCATTTGATTTTTTTTTTAAGGCACTCCTGCATTTTTTTTATTTTTATTTATTTATTTGCAAGCAGAAAAAGAGAGATAGAAGAGAGACAGACAGAGTGAGAATGAGCATGCCAGGACCTCTAGCCACTGCAAATGAACTGATGCATGTGCCCTTATGCATCTGGCTTACGTGGGTCCTGAAGAATTGAACCAGGATCCTTTGGCTTTGCAGGCAAATGCTTTAACTGCTAAGCCATCTTTCCAGCCACATTGATTTTTTTTTTTAATGATTATCATCCTGGCTAGAATCTCATAGTTGTTTCCTTAAGGATGTTGAACATTTCCTTTTTTTGTTGTTTGTTTTGTTTTATTTTTTTGAGGTAGGGTCTCACTCTATCCCAGGCTGACCTGGAATTCACTATGTAGTCTCAGTGTGGCCTCGAACTCACAGTGATCCTCCTACCTCTGCCTCCCAAGTGCTGGGATTAAAGGCATGCACCACCACACCCAGCAGGATGTTGAACATTTTCTTACATGAGTATTAGCATTTGTATTTCTTTCTTTGAGAATTCCCTATTCAGTTCTCTGACCCATTTTTTTTTATTTTGGAGTGGATTGTTTGATTTATTATTGTTTTTATGTTGTTTTCATTTCTTATTTTCAGAGGGAGGGAGGGAGAGAGAATGGGTGTACCAGGGCCTCTAGCCACTGCAGAGTAACTTCAGATGCATGTGCCACCATGTGCATCTGGCATACATGGATACTGAACCTTGGTCCTTAGGTTTCACAGGCAAATGCCTTAACCACTAAGCCATTTCTCCAGCCCTTGCTTAGTTTTCTGAATTCTTTGAAGATTCTAGATATTAGGCTTCTGTCAGTGGTATAGCTACAGAAGATTTTCTCCCCTTCTGAGGATAATCTGTTGGCTCTGCTTACAGTATGTTTGTTTGCACAAAAGCTTTTTAGCTTTGTAAGAGCCCACTAGTTGAGTGGTTGTTTAATTTCCTGGACTACTGGGGTATTGTTAAGGAAATCTTTCTCCACTCTTATATTATGGAGAGTCCTCTATGTTTTCTTCCAATCATTTAAGAGTTTCACGTCTTAGATTGAGGTCTTTTATCCATTTGGAGTTGATTTTTGTGCATGTTGAGAGGATTGTGTCTAGTTTCATTTTTCTACATGTGGTTATCCAATTGTCCAGCACCATTTATTGAAAATGTTGTCTTTTCTCCAGTGTACATTGTTAGCTCCTTTGTCAAAATCAAGTAGCTGTAGTTACTTGAACTAAGGGTTGAGTCTTCAATTCTATTCCATTGGTCTATATGTCTGCTTTTTTATTTTTTTATTTATTTATTTATTTATTTATTTATTTATTTAAGAGAGAATGAGAGGCAGATAGAGAGAATGTGTATGTGAGGGCCTCCCACTGCTTGCAAACAAACTCCAGGTGTATGTGCCAACTTGTGCATCTGGCTTACATGGGTCCTGGGGAATAGAACCTGGGTCCTTTGGCTTTGCAGGCAAGTGCATTAACTGCTAAGCCATCTCTCCAGCCCTATATGTCTGTTTTAATACTAGTTCCATGCTGGATTTTGTTACTGTGGTTTTAAAATATACCTTTAGATCACATAAGGTGATACCTTCAGAGATTTTTCTTTTGCTGAGGATATTTTTGGATATCTGAGGCCTTCTGCCATTCCATTTTGAGATTATTTTTTCTATCTGTGAAGAATGATGCTGCAATTTTCATTACTATTAAGTTGAATCTGTACATTGCTTTTGGTAGAATTGCCATTTTCATATTAGTTCTACCTATCCAGGATCATGGAAGGTCTTTCCATCTTCTCATGTCCTTCTCAATTTCTTTCTTGAGTGTTTTCATGTTTTAATTGTAGAGGTCTTTCACATCCTTTGTTAGTGTTATTCCAAGGTATTTGACTTTTTGTGGCTGTTGAAAACAGGACAGCCTTGATGATTTCTTTTTGTGTATATTTGTCATTTGTGTATAGGAAGGCTACTGATATTTGTGTGGTGATTTTGTATCCTGTCACTTTGCTAAAGGAACTGGTCACTTTTAGAAGTTTATGGTACAGTCTTTCACGTCACTTATGAAGAGGATCATGTCATCTGCAAATAGGGATAGTTTGACTTTTTCCTTTCCAGTTTGTATCCCTTTTATATCTTTCTCTTGTTTTATTGCTTGGGCTAAAATTTCTAATACTGTGTTGAAGAACATGGTGAGAGTGTGCACCCCTGTCTGGTTCCTAATCCCAATGGGAACTCCTTAAGTCTTTCCCCATGAAGTATTATTTGGGCTTTAGATGCTTTGTATATAGCCTGTATTATGTTGTGATATAAACCCTGTTAACTTTTGTCTTTTGATTGGTGAGTTAAGACCATTAATATTTAAAGTTATAACTGTGAGATTCAATTTATTCCCTGCCATGTTGGAGGCTTTATGGGGTTTGGTGCTTTCTTGGGCTTTGTATATTTTTGTGCCTTTCAGTTTTCATTATTGTGTTCTTCCTTCTATAGACTCTTGAGATTGGCTGTGTGGAGTATTTATCTAGGAAGCCTACTATGTCATATGTAGCATCTTCATAAATCACCCTTTTACAGCAGGGAAATTATAGAAACACATTTTTTTCTTTTTCTATATGGGTTCTGAGGATACAAATTCTAGCCATCTCTCCAGTCCCCAAAATGTTTTTAATTAAAATATTGTAATTTTATGTTCTGTGTGTAACTCTATGAGCCACTTTGAGTTAATTCTTTGTGTGTGTGTGTGTGTGTGTGTGTGTGTGTGTATGCATGCATGCATGTGTGTATCATTTACCTAACTACTTAATACTATAACAATACACTGTACATCAAAAACTCTATTCCCTTCTTTTTCTCTATAGTTTATTACCATCAAAAGTCATACTGTACTTCTCTACTCTTGTTGAATAAAAACTACATGAGAGCAAGTATTTTAGGCTATTTTATTAATTTTTGTATCTCCATACACTAGAATAATATGTAATTACAACATTTACTCTCTTAGTTTCTCCTTTATGCCTCCATTCCTCTCGATTCTTTCTCCCACCCACTTATATGTACATATATCTTGATTTTTTTTTTTTAGAAAAACTCAGCAAAATAAAGTTTCAGTTTATTGCTGGACATTGTTTCATACATACATCAAACAGGCCAAAAAATAAATAGCAAGTTATAATAGGTAAAAAAAGGAAAAAAAAAAACCTTTTTAACTATCTCATATATACCAACTACTTATAGTACAACTAGGTACATACACAAAAAAAGTTACTGGAATGCTCAGAATAAGATTGTTTTTTGTTATTGTTGCTTTTTTTTTTTTACAAGGTGTTTTTTCTCCTTTGAGATTATAATGAACATGGTCATGCCACGGGTAAAGTCAGAAGTAGGACAAAGAATGCTCTGAAGGCTGGTCTCGTCATCCATTATTAAAAATAGCTGACCCCTAACAATGTGTACAAAAATACAAAATGTAAATAAAAATACAAACAAATTTTCCTTTTAAAGTACTTTTTAAAAAATTTTTTATTGACAACTTCTATACTTACAGATAATAAACCATGATATTTCCCTCACCTCCCCCCACTCCCCTTTAGAACTCCATTCTCTGTCATATCCCCTCCCTCTCTCCATTGGTCTCTCTTTTAATTTGAGGTCATCATCTTTTTCTTCTATTATGAGGGTCTTGCAAAGGTATTGCTAGGCACTGCAAGGTCATGGATATCGAGGCCAATTTTTGTCTGGGCAGTTGCATTGTAAGAAGTCGTACCCTTCCTTTGGCTCTTAGATTCTTTCTGCCCCCTCTTCCACAATGGACCCTGAGCCTTGGAGGGTGTGGCAAAGATGTTTCAGTGCTGGACACTCCTCTATCCCTTCTTCTTAGCACTATGTTTCCTTTTGGGTCATCCCAGTGGGCATCACCATTTGAAAAGAAAAGCTTCTCTAACCAGAAGTGACAGTAGCATTAACATGTGAATATGAACATTAAGTGTAGTGCTTTCAGGGCAGCTTGGTGGGAATAATATATACATTTAGCCAGACAAGAGCTGGCTTTATACCCCTAAGACTCATAACCTCCCCTGCCATAGACTTTTGCTTAGTTTTTCAGTACCAGGTATGTATTCCCTCCTATAGAGAGGACTTTCAGTCCAATTATGGAGCAGTTGATTACCCCAAGAGCAGACATGCCACTATTGCACCCATTCAGTCATTGGGCCTGTATGGCCAAACTTGAATTTTCCAGTGTCCACTGTTTTCACTGCTGATGACTGCTGTCTCCCATATAGCTGCATGCATTGCAGCTTTTCCCAGCTTTAAGTTGGCTGGTCTACAGGGAGAAGGTTTCTGCTCAGCACCAGCTTGCTTTCTCAGTGACCTTGCCACTCAGGCAAGAGATGTCTTCAGCAATAGGGTCTTGCCATCTGTTTCTCAGGGGAAACCAAGGGCTTTGGCAATAGCCTTTAATGTTTTGGAGGCTACTGGGACCTCCTTGGCCAATAACTCACTGGAAGGTATCCCATCCCAGGCACTGAAAATTTTCTAGTAACAGTCTATAGCTTCTGGATGTGCCATTATTCAAAAAAGTAGGTTTATATAAGTCTTATTCAGACTATCTTGAATTTTGATTGACCCTCCCCCTGCCCTTCTTTTATGCATTCTCTTCCCATGGCCTCGCTTAGGCCCTCCCTGTAATCTGTTCTTCTACTTACATATGTACAATACCATCCACTTAAGTCCTTCCCTCTCCTCCCTCCCTTATAGCTTTTTACCAGCTTACTGGCTTCTGGTACCGATTTTTGGTTCCAGTTCACACACAAGTCTATACATTTGTAGCTAGGATCCACTTATGAGAGAGAACATGTGACGTTTGGCTTTCTGAGCCTGGGTTACCTCACTTAGCATAATCCTTTCCAGATCCACCCATTTCCCTGCAAATTGCATAATTTCATTTTTCTTTACCGCTGAATAGAACTCCATTGTGCAAATGTACCACATCTTTATTATCCATTCATCTGTGGAGGGACATCTAGGCTGGTTCCATTTCCAAGCTACTGTGAATAGAGTGTACAAAAATATAAAATGTAAATAAAAAATACAAACAAATTTTCCTTTTAAAGTACTTTTAAGAAAAAAAACAAGCAGGGCCTTGGAAGTTTTGGTTTTCTCCTCCCCTGTTGCAAATTCTCATTGTGGTTTTGGTGGGGAAGAGCAAGTGTCATCTGCTGGTGGCCGCTGCCCATGGTTGGCAAGCGGGCCAACCTCTCTGCTCCAAGGTGACTACGTTTAGATCCTGAGATGGGACGTGGAGGGCGAACAGGTCATGGTGGCCTTTTGTCAATAACTTTTCCTTTTTTGCTGTCTAGTCATCCTCATTGGCCTTCTGCTTCTTGGTATCAACATCATCCTCATCATCATCTTCAGCTGCCTGCTTGCCTGTAGCTGCCTCAGCCTCCTCATCTTCATCTCCATCCTCCTCTTCACCATCACTTTCTTCCTCCCCACCTTCTTCTTCTTCATCTACCTCATTATTATCAGCCTCCAGTTCCCCATTTTCCTCATTAGCATTCCCATTGGCAGGGGCTTCTCTTCCATTCCCTGCCTCCTCCACAACTTCCTTCTTTTCCTACAAATCCTTGGTGACGATCTTGGAGCTGGTGTCCACAGCCGCATCTGACATGGTGGCACCAGTGAGCCTGAGCGGGTGCAGCTGGTGAAGGAGAAAGCTATCTGGAACTCCAGTGAAAATGCTGCAGGAGGAAAGTCCTCAGCGGAGGAAAGGCAGGCAGTGGAGGTGTCTGCAGTGAGCGGAAAGACTGAACCCAGGAGCAAAGAAAAGATGGCTTTCCGAGCAGCCTGTGTGGCATATATCTTGATTTTTAAAAGTATTGGGTGGGGGGGGGTCACTGAAGAGATGGCTTAGCACTTAAGGCACTTGCCTGTAAAGCCACAGACCTCCATTCAATTCTCCATGACCCACGTAAGCCAGATGCACAAGGTGGTGCATGCACCTGGAGCTTGTCTGCAGTAGCTGGAAGCCCTAGCTGGCCCATTCTCCCTGTCTCTGAAAAAAACAAAAAGTATTGGGGCTTGGCACAAGATTGTTCAGTGGTTAAAGGCACTTTCTTGCAAAGCCTGACAACCCAGGTTCCATTTTCCAATATCTATGTAAAGCCAGACACACAAAGTGATGTGCGTGTCTGGAATTTATTTGCTGCAACACGAGGCCTTGGCATTCACACTTTCTCCTTCTCTCATAAATAAATGAAAGATTTTTTTTTAAGTGTTTGAACACAGAATACTAGGGAAAGTGGCATACAAAGAAAATCTCACTTTCTTTACCTTGCTAGAAACAGCCCCTCTTCATGGACAGAGTTTGTGCATCAAATCCTATCACACACTAGTTTATTAAGATTAAAAAAGCAGGTGTCCTTAGTTTACTACCTTGTTTAAGGAGAAGCATGTGAATATATAAGACATAAGAGAACAGTGCTCACAAAAACAATATGTTACTCAGTGAAGAGGGAATTATGAGAGGTTTAAAAATAAATCTGATATGGTCAAGACAAATCCAGCAATAACAATCAATTAGAGAGAAGACTAATGGCACAGTGTGAGTTTGGTGAAGAAGTTTCCCCATTTGATCAACCTTGGGAGTTGATCAAGATGATTCAAGTGTTCCTTTGACAATGAGTCATCCATAATTTCATGATTGCTTTTGCTGTGTTTGTGGTTATGAAATGATCCTCATGCTACCATTCCTAATATTAGAAGATTCCGTTCTAACCAGCACAAATTGTTAGGCAAGAGAGTGGGTGTTCATAGTATGGGTTTATTTGTTCTCCCACAGGCCTGGGTTACAGTGAACTCAGCACTTACAGAATAAGAAACACATACTAGAACTTTCTTTAATTTGTTGAATGGGACAAAACAAGTGGTGCTTGGGGGCACATTCAGGGAAACTCAGAGAGGAAGATGGAGGATAGAGAAGGTGAATAGAAAGGGCCAAACTGTTCCTCTGAAACACAATTGCCCTTCTGAGTAAACATTTAGCAAGCTGGCAGATCCATAACCCCAGGGTTCAGAGGGATGAACAGGGCAATAGCAACAGCAAGAAGCAGTCAGTGCTGGGGAGACAGCTCTTTGGACAAACTGCTCACTGCTCAAGCCTATGGACCCTAATTCCTTCCCCAGACCCTTCTGTAAAATGTGGAAGCTTTGCCAAATAGTCTGTTATCCCAGCATATTGACGGTATGAGGAAAGGAGATATAGAGACAGGAGAATTTCTTAGAAGCTAGTGGAATGCAAAAAGAACAGCAGACTGAGATCCAGAGAGAGAAACCATGCCTCATACGAGGTGGAAAGGCAAGGATTAACCTGAAAATTGTCCTCTGCCCTCCACATGGGCAACAGGACAACACAGATGCTTGCATTCATACCCATGCAATCATGCTCACACCACAAGCATGTGCACATGTATATATAAAATGTAAAAAAAAAAAAAAAAAAAAGTGGAAGCATTGAGAACACAACCCCAGTTTCCAAACCATATTTCAATAGTAACAACATTTGGAGCTCTGTTTTTTGCCCTTGACATTTAAACTCCTTACAAAGTCAGGGGTAGGAACTGGATGACAGGAGCAGAGTGGGGTGGGAAGGTTCAGGATGACCATATAATATTTAAGTGGTTGGGGAAGTATGAATGGCTAACAGCTGAATGATGCTTAGTTAATTCACAGTCATCCCAACTAATCTTCATATCATTCCTGATAATGAAGTATAATTTCCTTCGTTTTATAAAACAAAACTGAAGCTAGAAAGAAGTGGCATTCCCAAAAGTCAGAGCCAGGACTCTTGTCTGCTCCCTTCCAACTCTCCATCTGTCTCCTCCACTTGCTGTGCAGAAGCCCTGGCAGCCTTGGCTGTACACTGGGATTCCCTGGGGATCTTACACACTTATAATATGTAGATACCAATGCTGGAGGTTCAGATTTGGTTGATCTCGAACACAATATAGACAGGGGCAGTTTTATGCCCCTTATTTGACTCTAATGTCCATTCAGAGTTGAGAACAACTATGGGAAATTATTTTAGATTAGAAATTCCCTGAGCTCTATTACAGGTTTATTGGACTGGAGTCCCAGAGTTGAGTTGAAGTACCACATTATCATGTAAATCTCCTGGGCCATTCTAGTAAGCAGCCAGATTTAGGGACCACTGTGGAAAATTACTGAATATACAGGAATTAAATCCACTTCTGTCCTTGCCTATCTTCTTATGGGAAACTGATTTATCTTCATTATATCTGTGTTTCTTCATCCTAAAATAAAGCTGCTGTATCTTTCCCATCGATTTCTGGAATGGTCAAAGAAAGTATTGATTGTGAAAATGCCCTAAAAGTTCTAAGGCATCATGCATGTGCAAGGTTTTATTATGATTAGATTATGCACTATTGTTGCTAATTTTTATCTCTGAAGCTGACTTTCTCCCAAACAGGTATGTTCATAGAAGGGTTCTGTTTTTTTAATTTGTTACTATCAATTTTCTCTTTTAACCTCTTCTCAACTCACAAAGAAGCTATTGGCTGAGCAGGGTAGCTGCAGATTCTCTTTCCACCAGAAAAGAATACACAGAGGAAGCTTGCCCCACTGAGGGGAAATGAAAAGAGATGAGAATTGTGTAACCTCAACCGCAGGCATTTGTTGTCAAAGATATGGATACAACCAAAGGACTGAAACATTAGCCAATATGCTTTCCCAGCACTCACATTCAATTCAGAAATGACACTGCCCATTTCCAAGAACATCTCATCCCACTGGGAGCACAGGGCTTCATTTGAGCTTTGGAGGGACTGGCGAGCGTGAAGAAGAAACATAAAGAAAAAGACTACGTCACACAAATACTCTCTAGTTTCAGATCCAACCCTTAGCTTATAATAGGTCACTAGTATTTAAGTTTTCAGGAGCTGGTACAATGGGGCTCAAAGTCTTCTGGGAGGTTTTGACTCTTTCAACCCTAAGGAAAGACTCTATAAAACATTAATGTCTGGGATTTGCCCACAGAAGTTTCACTTACATCTTTTCAGGTGGCATTGTGTATATTTTTAAACCCTCCATGGAGATTTCAACAGGCAGTGAGTGTTGAGACTCCAGAAATGACACAGTGAGAGGAGCCACAAATATCTTCCTGCTTCCATGCCTTCCCTGGAGACTTCCTCTGTAACATGTCAACATGCCTCCATCCTACCAGTGGAGAGCTCATCCGCCTGCAAAGCTCCACACCAGGGTCCTCAACAATGGAAGTGGTTCATCCAGGTATGTTCTGAGGGAAAATGACCAAGAATATATGAGAAAAAAAGTATGATAGATTGTTGACCACAGACAATGTTACCTATAATTGCTTGCCATCTGTTGTCACTAAGACTCCTGATGGCAATAGCTCCATCACTGGCAAAGAAGTTTATTTCCAGAATGTAACCAAGTATTTCAGCAAATGTGTATATACCATACTATATTTACTGTATTCAAATACATGTATGAGCCATTTTTCAACAAATCATCCCTCAGAAAAGACAGAATAGTCTGATGGGATGTAGTTCAGTGCTTGCCTAGTGAATACAAGTCCCTGGGTGTGATCTCCAGCACCAAGGAGGAAAAAGAAGAAAGATTCATAATTATGAAAATGCTAACATGGTCTCCCATATTACTGGGGAATTTAGTGAATCATTTTATTTTAAGTAGCACTATACTATTTATGGCAGACATATTAACCAAATCAGCACACTTTGAGTGTCTAATTTGTAGAAGTTACCTGATGAATTTCATTAAATAGATATTTATCAAAAATACTAATTATTTCTAGAATTACTATTCCACAATTTTAATTATTTTTAAACTTCATTTCAAGATAATCTTAAAATCACAAATGTGTATTTAAAAGATGAATATTTTTAATTCCTTGTGGTAGATCTGGGGTCATATTCGGTGGTGAAGCAGTTGCCTGGCATGCACAAGGCACTGGGTTCCATCCCCAGCACTAAAAAGCCAACAAACTTTATTGTGATACAAACAGGATATTGATACTAGGTATTTCCATCTTCTGAAATGCTCCATAGAACTGTTAGATAGGGCTGGAGAGATGGCTAAGCAGTTAAGGTGCTTGCCTGCAAAGCCTAAGTACCCAAATTTGATCCCCCCAGAACCCACGTTAGCCAGATGAACAAGGTTATATATGCACACAAGGTGGCACACATGTCTGGAGTTCCACTGTAGTGGCTAGAGGCCCTGGTGCACCAATTCTTTCTCTCTTTCTCCCCCCTCCCTTGATATTTCTCTCTCATAAAAAAATTTGTTAGGTAACTCCAAAAGTAATACTATACTCATAATGAAGAAAGCAATTATCTTTCTCATTAAATATGCATAAAAAGACATAAAATAACTTTGAAAACTATTCCCAAGTATATTTTTCTAGTGACATGTAATTAATAATACCTGTATATTTAATACTTGTGTATTAAATATTGTAAGTAGACATTTGAACAATCATCTCCAAATTTTATGTATTTATGCTTCCCAAATCTTTTTTTTTAATTCATGGGGAAAATGGAAGCATCACTTACGTGACTTGGTATAAATAGTAGAAAGACTGATTTTTCACAATATTTTTTCAAAGCCTTAAATATTTGTATACGTTAAGAAGTCATATTGTGGCTCCTTAAGACAGAAAAGGGACACAGTATAGTATGTTTCCCATTCTTATCTGGCCACTGAAACTTGAAACACTTCAGACAAGAGTTCCACAAGAAATGTATTGGGAAATTGCTTTTGATGCAAAGGATCTGTTTAGCCTCGAGTGTACCTGTTAGCAGCTCATTTCCCTTGATTTCCAAGTAGAATTACTTCCATGCATGGTTCATCTCTCTGCCCAGCACAATGAAGCTATCTCCTAGTAGATTAGTACATTTCATTCAACAGAAACTTCAAGCTGGGTTCAAGGTCCTGCCACTCACAGAGACTCCAGCTTTGTGGAGGGATTGATACTGCAAATGACCTCAATGTTCAGGATGGGATCACAATCCCTAAAACAAAGAATGCTTGTGGGCCTTTTCATGCTCAACAGTGTAATAATGCACCACCATAAAAATACCCCCAAAAAACCCACCCAGGAATTAACCACCAAGTAACAGGAGGTCAAGTAGCACTTTCCATGTACTAGGTACAAGATGGTGAGTGACAACATGAATCATAATTACAATTAAATGAGCATCTCCTCAGCTGTGATACTGATGATAAAATGAATAACTACCAATAGCATTAATAAGCAGGTGCATACTATGTGCATGGTCATTGACAGAGGGCATACTATGTTTCAGACTCTGTATAGGCTATTAACATTAACCATTACTACACTGAATTTCACAAAATTGGTAGTTATATACATGCTACCACTAACCTGGGAGTTAAAGTCAAAACAATCTGGCCAGAATTAAATAATTAGTAAGTGGTCCAGGCCAGTACTTAGCTCTCATTTACGCTGCATTTCTCAACCTTTAATTCTCTGAAATTTACTCTCAAACTGGGAACAAAAATAGTTGTGGTTTCGTATTCCAGACTTATACTTTGAACTCAAAGTAGCTTGTTTTTATACAGTAGCTCCAGCTTGTGGCAGACAGAAGGAAATAAAATGTATTAGTAAAAGACCTGCCAGATATTAACCTAGAACTTCAAAATATCCAACAGCTGATGCATTTCATAACTTTTTGTTGAAAACAGTCCACGGATAAACTATGGAGAATAGTGAGGAAGGGTCAGATCAACATGGGTTGGAATGAAAGATTTCACTCTGGATAATATACTTACTTCTCATCTTTTAGACATTTTTAGGTTATATATTTGGTAAAGTAATTATAAAGAATTCATCTAATAAGTGATAATTTCTTTCCTCTGTGATAAAAATTACAATTAAAGCTTTGTTTTCCATTTGACAAAATTCAACATTCCTTCATGATATAAGTCCTACAGAGACTGGGAATAGAAGGTACATATCTCAACATAATAAAGTCTATGACAAACCTTCAGTCAACATAATACTAAATGGAGAAAAAATTGAAGTTTTTCCACTAAGACAGGAATAAGACAAGGGTGTTCACTGTCCACACTTTTATTTAATTTAGTACTGGAAGTCTTAGCCATAGCAATAAGGCAAGAGACACACATAAAAGGGAAACAAATTGGAAAGGAAGAGAACAAGTTATTATTTGTAGATGATATGATTATATACAGAAAGGACCCTAAAGACTCTACCAGCAAACTGGTAGAGCTAATAAACACCTATAACCATGTTAAAGCACACAAAATAAAACAGAGAAATCAGTAGCCTTCCTATATGCTAGCAACAAACACACAGAGGATGAAATCAGAGAATCACTCCCATTCAGAATTGATTCAAGAAATACTAATAAAGTACCTTGGAATAAACCTAACCAAGGAAGTGAAGGATCTCTACAATGAAAACTTTAAAACACTCAAGAAATTTCAGAAGGCACCAGGAAATGGAAAGACATCCCTTGTTCTTGATTGGAAGAATCAATATTATGAAAATGGCAATCTTACCAAAAGCAATCTACAAATTTAATGCAATACCCACCAAAATTCCAATGGTACTCTTCACAGAAAGAAAAAAACAATCCAAAAATTCATTTGGAAGCATAAAACCCCTCAGATATCTGAAACAATTTTGAGCAACAAAAATAAGGCTGGTGGTGCCACCATACCTGATTTTAACCTATACCACAGAATAGTAACAAAACTAAAACATAGTAACAAAAACAACATGGTACTGGCACAAAAACAGACATGTAGATCAGTGGAACAGAATATAGGACCCAGATGTAAGTCTGGGTAGCTACATCCACTTTGACAAAAATGTCAAAAATACTCATTGGAGAAAAGACAGCCTCTTCAGCAAATGGTGCTGGAAAAACTGGATATGTATCTGCAGAAGGATGAAAATAGATCCTTATCTCTTTCCATGCAAAAGAATCAAGTCCAAATGGATCAAAGACCTTGATATCAGATCTGAAAGTCTGACACTGTTAGAGGAAAAAGTAGGGGAAACCCTTCAACAAATTGGTCTTGGCAAAGACTTTCTGAATATAACCCAAATTGCTCAGGAAATAAAACCACAGATCAATCACTGGGACCTCATGAAATTACAAAGCTTTTGTACAGCAAAGGATACTCCTAAACCTAAAGAATGGGAGAAACCTAAAGAATGGGAGAAAATATTTGCCAGCTATATATCTGACAGAGAGTTAATATCTAGGATATACAAAGAACTCAAAAAACTAAATAATAAGAAATCAAACAACCCAATTTAAAAATGGGGTACGGTACTAAATACAGAGTTCTCAAAAGGAGAAATACAGATGGCGTATAAACATCTTTAAAAAGTTCTGCATTCGTACCCGTCAGAGAAATGCAGATTAAAACTATGTTGAGGTTCCATCTCACTCCTGTCAGATTGGCTACCATCATGAAAACAAATGACCATAAATCCTGGCGAGGACGCAGAGAAAGAAGAACCCTTCTACACTGTTGGTGGGAATGCAATGTGGTCCAGCCATTGTGGAAATCTGTGTGGAGGTTCCTGAGATAGCTAAAAATAGATTTACCATATGATCCAGCTATATACCACTTCTAGGCATATATCCTAAGGTCTCTTCTCACTACCTCAGAGATACTTGCTTGACCATGTTTATAGCTGCTCTATTCACAATAGCTAGGAAATGAAACCAGCCTAGATGTCCCTCAACTGATGAGTGGATAATAAAGATGTGGCACATTTACACAATGGAGTTCTACTCAGCAGTAAAGAAAAATGAAATTATGAAATTTGCCAGAAAATGGATGGATCTGTAAAGGATTATACTTAGTGAGGTAACCCAGGGCCAGAAAGCCAGACGTCATATGTTCTCTCTCATATGTGGATCCTAAGTAGAAATGATTGGTACTGGGCTGGGGAAATGGCTTAGCAGTTAAAACATTTGCCTGCAAAGCCTAAGGACCCCAGTTCAATTCCCTAGGACCCACGTAAGCCAGACGCACAAGGGACCACATGTGTCTGGAGTTTGTTTGCAGTGGTTGTAGGCCTTGGACACCCATTCTCCCCTTCTCTCTGTCTCTTCCTCTCCCTCTCTCTCAAATAAATAAACAAATAAATATATTTTAAAAAAGAAATGATTGCAATTTATGTGAGTAGGAATGAAACTCAGTAGCAGAGGCCAGTAAGCTAGAAAGAAGATATAAAGGGAATAGAAAGAGAGGGAGGGGGACTTAATAGGATGGTATTGTATATATGTAAGTAGACAAACAGATTAATGGGGGTGAAAAAGCCTAAGTGAGGTCAGAAGAGATTGACTAAAGGAAAGGTGGAGGGAGAGCTAATCAAAATCTAAGAGGATATAAATATGTCATATGCAAACCTACTTTTTTAGACAATGGGACACTCAGAAGCCATAGATTGTTACTAGAAAATTTTCAGTGTCATGGATGGGATACCTTCCAGTGAGTTGTTGGCCAGGGAGGTCATTGACACCCCCAAAACATTATAGGCTATTGCCAAAGCTCTTGGTTTCCCACCAGGAATAGATGGTAAGACCTTATTGCTGAAGACTCCACAACTTGGACTGTGAGGTCACTAAGAAATCCTGCTGGAGCTGAGCTGAAAACCTCCTCCATGTAGGTCAGCTGACAGAAAGCTGGAAAAAGCTATGTTGCATGCAATTCAATGGGAGACAGAGAAATCACCAGTAGAGATTCTCAACAGTGGACACTGTAAGCCTTAAATTTGGCCACCCAGGCCAAATGAGCCAATGGGTGTGATAGTGGCATGTCTGTGGGGTAAATCAACCACTTCCTAATTGGACTGGAGGCCTGCTACACGGGAGTGAATAGATGCCTGATACTGAAAACCTACAACAGGGGTAGTCATGAGTACTAGGGGTGTAACATCTGCTGGTGTCTGGCTAAATGTATACACTATGCTCACCAAACTGCCCAGTAAGCATTTCTCTTAATGTTCATACCCATATATTAATGCTACTCTTACTTTGGTTACAGAAGCTTCTCTTTTCAGATGGCCATGACCTCTGGGATGACTCAAAGCCACCATAGCGCTGAGAAGAAGTGACAGAGGAGTGCTCGGTACTGAAACATCTCTATCACACCTTCCAAGGTTCAGGGTCCATTGTGGAAGAGGGGGTGGAAAGAATGGAAGAGCCAAAGGAAGGGTAGGACTCCTTACAACATGCTCCTCCAGACACAAAATGGCCTGGATATCCATGACCTCACAGTGCCTGACACTACCTACACAAGACCATCATAATAGGAGGAAAAGATCATGACATCAAACTGAAAAGAGAGACTGAGAGGGGGAGGGGATATGATGGAGAGGGGAGTTTCAAAGGGGAAAATGGGGGGAGGGAGGGAATTACCATGGGTTATTGTCTACAACTATGGAAACTGTCAATAAAAAATTAAATTAAAAAAGAAAAAAATTAAAAATTAAATAAAATAAAATGGGTTGGGATATTTAAATAAAAACTTTGCTTTCCTGCTCTTTAGTTAATATTATTTGCAAGTTTTCATTATCAGGTGACTACATTGTGCCTAGAATAATATTTTATTTTTAAATGACTCATATTTGGTTGGGAAAGTAACACTAACTGTTGGAGGCTTCAAATCCTGTTGAAGGTTTGCCTTAGACAAGAACAGTTCACTCCCCACCAGAGAGGAGGTGTTGATGCACACAGGTGGACTTGCATGCACAAAAGCTGCAACCTAATAACTGTCCCTGTCACTACATTCACTCAGTGAACTTTCCTCAGGATATGTGCTGGTAGTTCTCTAGCTGCCAGCATATCTTTGTATTCAGAAAATCTTAATCCTATAAAGAACAAGCATAGACAGTGTCTGTTAGTCTGTTACAATCACATAATACAGTTTGGAGTATGTACTGTAAGTCATAATTAAGAAAATGTTTGAATCTGTATAAGATAATGCACATAGTAGCACTAATATGTTATATTCTCTTTATACCTGAATTAAATTATTCACATTTTAGCATTTTGCAGAGTTGTATTAACTTTTTAAAATTTAGATATTCCTTGATCTATAGTGGGTTTTCAACCCAATAAACCCATCACCTAACCCACTAAATACCAATGTTTACTAACACTGTCCAACACAGTGTCAGTTGCTTACCCCGTATTGTGTAGCTGAATTTTCACAGGAAAAAAAAAAGGGAGCTGGGGGCTCATCATCTCTGCCTCACATAATTCAGTAGATCATGGCCCAGAGAAAAGATCAAAATTCAAACTTTCAAGTATGGCTTGTGCTGAACTCTCATCACTTTCATACCACTGTGTGATGGAGAAATTCCAAATATTCTGTAGATGGAGTGGATACTCTCTTTTTTTAATTAACAATATATATTATATATTGTTATATGGGTACATCATGTGTTGGTTCCCTCTTATCCCTCATCCTTGCCCCCATTCCTCTGAGGACTCTCTTCAGTGGGCTTACAAGTATTTCCCATGGGGTTCTGGGATATGCATTATGGGAACACCAGTCAGTTTTTGTTTTTTGTGGGGCGTGGGGAGGAATGCCTTTGGACATGATGTTTCACCCTAGGGCTTTTACATTCTTTCTGCCCCCTCTTCCACAAAATTCCCTGAGCCATGGTGGATAAGTTTTAAGTCTACTTCAGTGATGAGCTCTTAGGAACCTCTGTCTCTGCTGTGGTAGGTGTTGAGTCCCCCCAGGATCTGTCTCCTTCACCCTGGCACTAATTATTAGAACAGTATGGCAGCAGCACTCTTGCTCATCTCCCTAATTCCTCTGTGGTTTCAGCTGTGGCTTGGCTGAAGAGCTAGGGGTAGTTTATCTCCTCAGATCTCGCTACCTTCTGGAAAACAACAGATTCTCCAATGGAGAGTGAGTCAGCATACTTTAAATGGGCTAACCATTTGAATTTAGGGAGAATTTGATATATGTAGCCCCTCTTTTAGCCAGACAGTAGTGAGAGCTTGACAATGGAGAGCATAATCTTTGTCTCCATAAGATTCTGGTCTGTTCCCAATTCCAGATATTGGTTCCTCTACACTGAGTGAATCTCTTAGCCAATCAGAAAACTATTGGTTACCTACAAAGGCTGTGTGCCACTATTGCACTGGTGTACACATCATGTCAGGGTGTTTGCTTCTGAGTAGCTTAGATCTCTGGTTGCTCACATCATTGTTGGCCACTTTCCCCCAGTACCTTTTGTAGCACTTTCAAGCACTAGATAGGCTGTCTGGGTACTAGTACAGGCTTTCTTCCAGATTCCAGCCAGGTCTCTTCATGCTTGGCATCTTCAGTAATAAGGTCTTACCTTTGCCCTCAGGTGGTGGACAGTTTCTTTTTAAAAATCAAGATAGTAGAAGCTCTTTTTTTCTCTTCTTTTTTTAAAGAGACAATGAGAGCAAGAGAGAGAAAGAGAGGGAATTGGTGCGCCAGGGTCTCAGCCACTGCAATGGAACTCGAGACACTTGCACCACCTAGTGTGCATGTGCAATCTTGTGCTTGCATCACCTTTGTGTTCCTGGTTTATATGGAATCTGGAGAGAGATCAAACATGGGTCCTTAGGCTTCAAAGGTAAGTGCCATCTCTCCAGCCCAACATAGTAGAATCTTTTAAGGTGAGGAGGAGTAACTATAATTTTGAAAGGAATAAAAGTTTCAAAAATGAAAATAACAAGAACTTATAAAGAATTTCATATTTAAATCCTAAGAGTACAACTTTTAGCCTTGGTTTACTTGTCAATAAAATGAGAATAATATGTGTATATAATGAGGAATATATATCCACAGTCACTATAAGGATTAAATAAGATGATGTATATGAAAAATTTAGCATGTGACTCAGCATAAAGTATTCCCTTTGCTTTTTCCTGTGCAGTTTCTGATGAAGCAGCTTTAAGCAGACAACTTTATACCCTCTGAAAACTGGAATGACTATCAACTGAAAATTAAAAATAAATGGACTGGAGAGATGTCGTAGTGGTTAAGGCACTTGCCTGCAAAGCCAAAGGACCCAGGTTCAATTCCCCAGGACCCATGTAAGACAGATACACTTGGTGGTGCATGCATCTGGAGTTCATTTGCAGTAGCTGAAGGCCCTGGCATGCCCATTCTCTCTCTCTCTCTCTCTCTCTCTCTAAGATAAATAAAACCAATTACAAAATTAAAATAAACATGGGCTTATTTATTATAAAGCTTGTAGAAAAGATTTTTATTCATGTGTGTGTTGTATGTACACGCATATTATTGTTGTGAGTGCATGTGTGTGCAGGTGCACAGACAGATGTATGTGCATGTGTGAATGTGGAGATCAGAGGTCAACTCCATGTCTTCTACAGTTATTCTTCACCTTATTCTTCTTATAAGATAGTCTCTGGCTTAACCTAGGACTCACTAGTTTGGCTAAAACAGCCAGCTATCAAGCCCCAAAGATTCCCTGTTTTCATCTCCTTAGTGCTGGATTACAGGCATGTGCTATGTGCTTTATCCATCTTCTCATTTAAACAGCAGTGAAACCAAGAAGATGCTGAAAGCCCCAGAGCTCTTCCCCTCAAAATCATTCTGACATGAAAGCAGCTATATGTAAAGCAATGCTTAGGATTCCTGTTGCTACCTAAATAGAATAAATACCCGTGGTTATCTCTTTTTTGTTGGTACCCATTTGGATAAAAATACTTGATCATAAAAAACAAAGAACTGGAGGCTGGAGAGATTGCTCAGCAGTTAAGGCATTTGCCTGCAAAACCTAAAGCCAGAGTTTTATGCTCCAGTATCTATATAAAGCCCAATGCACAAAATGGCACATAGATCTGGAGTTCATTTGCAGTTGCTATAGGCCCTGGCATGTCAATTGTGTGTGTGTGTGTGTGTGTGTGTGTGTGTGTGTGTATTTCCTTCCAAATAAATTTTTTAAAAATTTTTAAATACATAGAGCTGGGCATAGTGGTGCATGCCTTTAATCCCAGCACTCAGGAGGCAGAGGTAGGAGGATCCCCATGAGTTCAAGGCCAGCCTGAGAATACATAGTGAATTCTACGTTATCCTGAGCTAGAGTGAAACCTTACCTCAAAAAAAAATGTAAAACATAGAATGCGGCTGGAAAGATTGTTTAGCAGTTAGGACATTTGCTGGCAAAGCCAAAGAACCCAGGTTGGATTCCCCAGTACCCACATAAAGCCAGATGCACAAGGTGGCACATGTGTCTGTGTGTCTGGAGTTCATTTGTAGTGGCTAGAGGCCCTGGAATGCCCATTTCTCTCTCTCTCTCTCTCTCTCCCTCCCTCACTCTTTCTCTCTCAAATAAATAAAATATTTTTTAAAAAGCAACATAGAATATTGCCTTTAATTTCTGCTGGCAGCTGAAGTCAAATCATATCCAAATGAAAAATGAATACAAATGACATACATAATAATGAAATGAATTACTCAGAAAATGTCATTATACTGATTAATTCCCTCATTTTGTTGGAGCTGTGAACTAAAGTTCCCAAAAAGCAGCATTCTACAAGGCTAAACTGACTGGTTAGAATGTCCATGATTGTGCATCAGGATTTACATGGATACTGGAGAATAAAACTCTGGCTTTAGCTTTTACAGGCAAATGCCTTAACTGCTGAGCAAACTCTCCAGCCCCAATTCTATGTTTTTGTATGATCAAGTATGTCTATCCAAGTGTGCACCACTCAAAATTGATGTTCCCTAGTTTTTCAACAAAAGAAAGACAACCACATGTATTTATTCTATTTAGGCAGTGACAGGAATCCTAAGCATTGCTTTACATACAGCTGCTTTCATGTCAGAATGATTTTGAGGGGAAGCACTCTGGGGCTTTCAGCATCTTCTTGGTTTCACTGCTGTTTAAATGAGAAGATGGATAAAGCAGAGTAGAGAGATGGGCATAAGCTCTCTAAAGCCCCAGAGTTATCACAGTCCCTCACCTTTTCTTTTTCATTTATATAGTCCAAGTCTTTCTATGAGTCTGTACATATGGCTTGCCATGCAAGCATAAGGACATGAGTTCAAGTCCCCATAACCCATGTAAAATGTCAGGTGTCATAGCACATGCCTGTAATCCAGCACTGAGGAGATAGAATGCTCCCCACAGACTCAAGCATTTGAATAAACTAACCTGTAGCTGGTGGCAGGTTTGGGAAGTTTGTGGAATCATTATGAGGTAGAACCTTGCTGGAGGAGGAGTGTCACTGAGGTGTTATTGTTATAGTCCAGCCCAGCTAAGTGCTCTTGTGCTTTTTATTTTCCTCCCTGCTGATGGAAAGGTATGACTCATCTGTCTGCT
Source organism: Orientallactaga sibirica (assembly GCA_036365145.1). Classification (NCBI taxonomy): domain Eukaryota; kingdom Metazoa; phylum Chordata; class Mammalia; order Rodentia; family Dipodidae; genus Orientallactaga; species Orientallactaga sibirica. The sequence goes on from JAEOAD010000006.1 coordinate 51,609,909, forward strand.
CCTGCCATGTTTCCCACCATGCTAGACTTCCACTGGAAACTGTAAGCTAAAATAAACCTTTTCCTTCCATTACCTGCTTCCAGTCAGGTATTTTGTCCGAGCAGGAAGAAAGTGACTGATACATAACTGATGATTGATATGAATCTTTGTTTGTTTATTTTACTCATTTAAAAAATCTTTACTTATTTATTTGCAGTGCTGGGAATTGAACCCAGGACTTTACATATGCTAAGAAAGTAGTCTGCCACTGTGCCTAAACCACATCTCAAGGTAGGTGTTATGAAGGTCTTAGATAGGACAGATAGTACAGCTATAAATTGAGGATCAGAAGGAAAGGGAAAAAAATGTTGGCTTCTTTCTTCTTAAGAGAGGGTGATGATAGGCATAAATGATATTAGAATGCCACAGTCTTCTGTGAGGATGTATATAAAACAATGCTCTTTGTTAACAGAGCAGGAAATAGATAATGTACAGTAACATGCCACACTACTTGGGTTCCTCAACCTGAACCTGGGATGTTTTTGAGCTGATTAAAGAAATGCAGGCAGTATGATTCATTCTGGCACCATTAAAACTTTAAGTACATGACAAAGGAGAATATTCCACCAACTTGGCTTATTCTGGTGAATGTAAAAGAAGATTACCCAAAGCTTAAAATAAGTCAACTTAAATGAATGCCTTTCTTGCCCCACCTTTGGGGAGTGTTGGCTAGAAGGACTTATGTATTATGCTTGGCAGCATAAAAGGCGGGGAAAACAGTAGGGCAACTCAGTCAGTCAAAATCAACAACCTTTATGATGCTGAACCATGGACTCATTGCCTAAAGGGAACAAAGGAGGAGCCAAGTTTTCACCTCTTAATGTAGAAATGATAGCAGTTGTTGACAGAAAAAGGAAAATCTTTTCCTCTCCTTCCCTATCCCCCCCAAAAAATATATGATTTAAAGTAACACAATTGGTACCATCCTAAATCTTCATATCCTAATTATAAAGTAAAAATGGCATGCATTAAATATATATATATATATAATCCAGATATAAAACAATAACAACCTTGTGTCTCATGTGATCACATGCAGTAATTAATGATGAATTTGTAACCAGCCCTGTTGGCTCTGTTCAGATGCCAAGTGCGGCAGCCCAGTGGATCTTCAGTTGGGTGTAGATCTCTACTCTAAAGGCACTGAAACTGCTGGTGCTGAATGATGGGTTTCAAATGGTTGTACAGACTTGAAGGAAAAGAAAAGGACCCTGGGTCTGAAAACCTGCCAGATGCTTGGGTTATTTTCTTATGGTCAAGTGTGATCCCTCTGCCCTCAGATTTCTTTGGAACAGAATCAGAGTCAAGTCCAGTACATGCAGAAAAGCACAGACTCAACCCAGTATCTGATACACTGCCAGCCTGCAATTAGGCCCAAGGACCTCTGTCCTAGCCGGAGAGAAGGAGTGCCAGGAAGCTTGAATTCAGCCAGCCATCCTGTGTATGCTGGGACTTGCAGCATCAGTAGAGACAGTGAGAAATGTGATACTACATGGCAAATTCCTGTAGGCATGACTTTGTATGAAGCTGAACAGAAATATCTCCTTAATGAAGGCTTTGGATGGATTATGGTTCCTTATGATCAAACCATTTCAGCCATTCCCACACACAGGGATCACATCACCATCAATAGAACCAGAACAGCCTGAGGCCAAAATAAAAAGTAGGCCAAACCTATCATCCTTGGATTGCTCAAAACTGATGTTTCTTCTACCCGCCTCCCTTCTTTCAACATGCTCCACCTTCCCTACTTCTTCCTACTCTCCACCCAAACAAGGAGCAAACCCGTCTTTGCCGCCCCTGGCCATCCAAGGATCCCTCTTGGTAAACCGGTTATTTGAAGACAGGTATTGCCCTACTGCAACAAGCATCTATTGAGTCTTAATTATGGGATAGACAATGTGCTCTGAATAAAAACCATAAATTACAGAGATACCTGAAGATAGTGGATGTCATCCTTCTACAATCTCCAGGAAATAAACCATAAACCTAGGATAGTTGGAGAGCAGCTATAAGTAGGTGGCAGGGAAAAAGCAGAAGAAAGAAAGGAAACTTTGAAAACAAAACAGGAGGGAGTTACAAATTCCTTTCATGGTTCTCATCCCCAAATGGGGAGTGCTCACCTCCCAGAGAGAGTGAGTACAACTGCAGAGGGTTGGAACCACAGCTTGAGAAAAAGAAATCACCTCAGAAAACACACACTGTACTTTCAGTGATAGATAACAGGACAAAGAAGAGAAGGAGGAAACAAAATCTGCACACAGCAGCTTCATGGGTGAAAGCACAAAACTCCTCTTCTCTACACTTGCCCAATGGCAAAAGATTTTGAAGACAGCCCTGCAGATATGTCAACTCAGTGGCTCTGGAAACAAAGGACCTCCCTCAGGTCTCTTTCTGGGAACTCAGGGCAAGAGTCACAGCACGATACACTAAGACTGCACCGGCACAATATCTCTAGCCAGACGGGGAAATCCTTGAGTCAGAGCCATCAATGCACTGTTCCATGAGTTGGAAATCTAGCCTAAGCTACAGACTAGATGGACTGCACAGAGACAAGCCAGGCAATGATGCCCATGCCAGGGACTGCCCAGAGACAGGCTCAGCGCCTGTGCTCATGCGAGGGATTGCATACTCATGCCCAGTTCCTTCATTTGTATACTTTCCTTATTTCAATTAATTTCAATTGAGTTGACCAGCATTGTCCTACCTTGTCCACTCTCTCCCTTTATGGGGGGAAGAGGAGTAGCAGTGTTTTTTCTGTTCTTTAGTTTGCTTTTTCAAACATGATTGATTCCTCAAAGCTTTGCATAGCTTTACCACTTTCTCTTTTCCTTCAACCTTTAGAGTTGCCTTATCTCCTCCCTTTATCTTTGTATTCTCCTGTTGTGATTTAAACATAAAATGTCCCCCACATTCACACGTGTTTGATACCTAGTTGATGCTACTGTTTGGGAAGGTTTTGGAACCTTTAGTAAATAGAACCTTGATAGAGGAAATGAGTGCCACTGGGGATGGCCTTTGAGATTTCTATAGCCTCCCTCACTTCCTATGTGTTCTCTGCTTCCTAACTGCTATGTGTCAAGATGGCTTCCCACTTCTGCCATCATGCCTTCTCCACCAGCAAATTTCCCCACAAAACTGTATGCAAAAATAAACCCTTTCCTTCCTTAAGTTGCTTCTGGTTAGGTATTTGTTCAAGCAATAAGAAAGTAACTAATACAACACCTTGTCCCTTCTATTTTTTCTCTATTTCTCTACTACTAGTCTTTTATTTCCTTCCATTTCTACCCTTAGTAACTAGTATCTTAGTATAAAACATAATATCTTTCTTCCTTTTCTCACCCACAATTATTGGAGTTAAAGAAAAATTAAGCTTTAATTAACTTTTTCCCATTCTTATGTTTAGTATTATTAACAAGATGTTTCATTTGGATACATCATATGTTGGTACCCTCTCTTCCCTCATCCCTGTCCCATTCCCTTGGGGATACTCCTCAGTGGGGATGCAGGTATTCCCCATGGGGTGTGGTTTATGCATTATGGGAGCAGTAGTCAGTTATTTAGAGGGGGAAGAGGAAATGCCTCTAGGCATGATATCTCAACCTGTGGCTCTTACAATCTTTCCGCCGCCTCTTCCACAAAATTCCCTGAGCCGTGGTGGGTGTGTTTTAAGTCTACCTCAGTGACGAGCTCTTAGGAGCCTCTGGATCTCTGCTTTGGTAGGTGTTGAGTGTCCTCAGAATCTGTATCCTATAACTTGGCACTGATATAAGGTTTACCATGGAAACAGCACTCTTCCTCGTCTCCCCAATTCCTCTGTGGATTCAGCTGTGGCTTGGCTGAAGTCTAAAGGTAGTTTATTGCCTCCAGTCTCGCTACTCCGTGCTGCATGCACCCTCCGGCCTAATTAACTATTAATGTATTTTCATAGTGGGCATATTCATTGGTTGTGATTACTTCTTCAGGCAGTATTCTTTTGAAGTAGATATAGAGATCAATCATGGTACACTGAGTACAGGGGCCACAGGTTGTGTTACTGAGATATTCCCCTACTTCAGTGCAGGGAAATAACATCTCACACATACGACACACATACTGTTGTATAAATCCTCTGGAAAGATCATTCCAATGCCAGTATGAGTAATAGTAGAGGAGTTTATTACTCGGGGGCCAAAAAGTTTAAGGTAGCCCTTCAAAGAAGCATTGGCCCTGAGCAGAGATTTTATTTTCATTTTATAATTTTCATAGCCAAGGGGAGGAGTAAGTGAATAAACAAGATGTGACAATTTGTATAACAATCATTTCTGTAGTCAGTCCACCCTAACAATGAACTCCATTTTACTTTGTTTCAGTCTAAACTGTCTTTCCTTCTTATTATCCCTTTGGGCCCTTTCTGGACAGTTCCTTCTTTGGGACCTTTTCATCTACTGACAAAGATAAGTTTTAGCTACTCAGCAATTAACTCTTACAGTAACTCAGTGAATCAGTTCAAATTTTAGCTTCTTTTCTACCACAGTACCACTAGAATAATTAAAATATTTTTACTGAAAAATACAAGTGATTTAAGAAACAAATCCAATTAATGACATAATGCCAAGTGCAAGTTCCAATGCAAAAATACAAGAAATATTAAAAATCAAGGCAACATGACTCTTCCACAAATTACTAATTCTACAATCATGGATTCCAATGAGAGTGAATTAGACAAAATCCTAGCTAAATAAGTCAAAAGAATGATAATAAGAATGTTTAATAAGGAGCTGGAGGAATGGCTCAGCAGTTAAGGCACTTAACTGCAAAACTCGAGGGACTGGGTTTGATTCCCCATTACCCACATTAAGCCATCTGCACAAAGCCATATAAAGCTAGATGTAAAGTGGTATGTGCATCAGGTGTTTGTTTGTGGTGGCTAGAAGCCCAGGCATGCCCATTCTCTCTCCCCCCCTCTTTCCCTCCCTCTTTCTCTCTATCCTCTCAAATAAATTGTAGCAGACAGCTTCAGGTTCGCTGAGATGAACTTCCAGACCAGGCAAGTTATGGAGGAAGGGATATTATTTATTGAAGCTTACAGACCCAGGGGAAGTTCCATAATGGCAGTAGAAGCGGCCTGCTCTTACAGGACCAGGCAAGAGAGAAAAAAGCCACCAGCCACACAGCACAGCACACTTCAGGAACTCCCACTGGGCACACTTTGCATATTTTTACAATGGAATCTCAAACCCACCACCACACCTTAAGATCCGCCCAGTGACATTGCCTCCAGCCAGGTAGCTGCAGATACAAACAACAAACTAATAAAACACTGAATATATTGGGGGCCATATATTTAAACTACCACATAAATAAATAAAATATTTTTAAAAACAGGAAGAAACAAAATCCATTATCATCACAATAAAAGATAGCTGACTCCCTCATGATATGTGTCACTTCTTGCACATCACTGAGGGTACAGGTGAAACCACAAAGGAAATGGTGAGTTAAGCATGAGTGCTGTTCTCACAGCAAGCCTGACAACATGCACCAGGGAGATGGTACTAGACACTGAAGACAATCAAAACATAACAAGGAAGAATTCTGGAAGTTGCTGAGAGTTCAACACTAAATTAGACTTATCTAAACCTACCAAAGCTCAGAGAACATTGGGGGAAAGAGGGTGGGAAGACTGTAAGAGCCACAAGTAGGACAGAGCATCCAATGGCATTGCCCTACCACAATTTCTAACTGCTGCTTTCATGGCCCATAACCCTATGGTGAATACCAGTGACCCCACTCAAAGGACTCTCAGTGGAATGGGGGCAGGAAAGGGGAAAAATGGAAACAACATGATTTGTCCATACAACAAAGTTCCTAATTAATAAAACAACTGAAATTGTGTCTAATGTATGCAACTCAAGATCCAATTAAGTAAAATAAGCCAGACTCAGAAAGATATCGTGATGATGCTAAGAATCTTTCCACCTAGCAACCAAGTATCTTCTAATTTCCACTAGTTATTACAGTGCGTATATTCTAATGAAATAGCATTACAAGAAGAGAGAACCTCTCTTCCAAATCAACAGAGTGAAATCTCCAGTCTTGAAGTAGATGTGCAGTCGTGGGTCTTGGTATACAAGAAGAGGAATGCACTTTAGATAGAAACATGGACAATTCCTCACAGTAGCCAAAGGGGACATGGAACACAGGTATAGATTTCAGTAGATGAGAAACACAGATAGAAGCTGCAGTTGATGGTATCTCCTGATCTTTCCAATTTTGGTAAGTTGGGAAAACAGGTATCAGGTAAGAATGAAGAAGAAGGTGCTGAAAGTGGGAGGAAAGGTTTGAAATTGTCTTTGTGAAGAATGAATAGATGAGAAAAAATGAGTGAAAATTTCTAGGTCTACTAGAGTTTAGTGGTTAATGACTTTACCTTGAGACCAGACAGTAAGATTAAGTATTCTCCTCTAACTTGGTGGCAATTGAGACAAACTTGTAAAACTGCACTGCTCAGGCTATTGTCTTGGTCTGTTTTCTGACTAGCTATTTGATGACCAGTCGAGTGGAAAGATTGAGAGACTAAATACTATTCTAGAGCTGTATACCTGTATTCTAATGTCCATACCTGACAGTTATAAGCAGTATTAATAACAACAGTTTAAGGAAGTTTATTTCCTTTTTTGTTTTAATTTTCACAGTATGGGGTAGTTTTTCTTTTTTATTTCTCTTGAGACAGGGTCTTGCAATGTTGCTCAGAGTGGCCTCAAGCACAAAATGGGTACAGGGTAGAAAGAGATGGTAAATAACTGGGATGCAAGTTTTTCTAATGAAGGATGCAAGTGTGAGAAAGTACCAAGGAGTTGAGTGAGATCAAGGATGGACCAGAAAGTAATGAGGACATGAAATATGACGGAAAGGTAAAGTATGGTGAAGCCAATGCATTATTGAGCCAAAGAATTATTTAAATTAGGGTGCTAGGTACAGTAAGCTAGAAAGATATGAAGTGATGATTTCAAAAGGGAATGCTTTTGGTTGAGATTATGGGAGGGTAGCCATGTCCTTATCAAAGTAATATATACGAGGTTCTTTCTATGGGAATGGTTGGTTGAAGAAAGGAGAGAATAAGATCATTACAGAAGAAGAGATGAAGGGACTCAGGCCAGAGTATTGAATGATTTCACATGTAGTGAAAATCAGGAAGAATAATGGCAGGTATACTGTTGGAATGAGTGAGCTGGAGGCTCAAATCTTCAGAGAATGTGAGGGAGAGGCCCCAAATCAGCTGATCACTACAACAGGAAGGGTAGACAGTCATAATATTATGATTTTTCACGCCAAAGTTCTTTAAGAAAGATGAGAACTTGGTTGGTAGGAGTGATGAAAACCAAAGACACATCTTCCTCACTTCAAAGTCCAGAATTTTTGCCAAAGTTCACATGCCATCTGGAGTGTCTATTGACCTCTACTAACATCACAAGATTCATACATCATTCCAAAGGAAGCTGAACGGATGACAGTCTCTCTGATTTAATGTAAAGCAGTGTGGAACAGAAAACAAGTACCACATGGCCAAGCTGTCAGAAAGCAAGACTCCAGGAAGTCCAGGCTTCAGTGAGAACAGCAATGTGTAAGGGGCCCTCAAAAACGAGGTTGAAAACTAAGGGCTTTTGCTGGGGGTGGACATCAGCACATTTTGAGGGGGGAGTTGGAACACAGTCACCAAAGGGAATAAGCGGATGGGATACAGGTCTCAGGTTGAGGAATGACCTGGAAGCCTGGGAAAAGAAGGGAAGTGGTTGGCTTCTTCTTGATCATTTCTTAGGCAGATTGTGATGCAGGAGGTTGTCAGTGCTTGAGACCAAGAAAAATGTGATAGTCATATGAGAACTTTGCCAAAACTCAGGGTCCCTTTGATACTTTGGTATTAGTTCCACCATTTCTTCACAAAATAAGTGTGGTTTCTTTTTTTCTTTTCATTCAGCCTTACCTTAGAAAAGCTAAACACCCCTAACCTGAGCCAGCCTATAATTTTGTAGAGTCTTATTAAGCTTTGAGGAACATAAAATAAATGACAAACATGAAGGAAAAATATCTACATTATAAATGTAGGTTTCTGGTGTCAAAAATCTCTGACCCTCTACCCTAAAGAAGCAAGTATGGCTATATATTCCATGGTTAAACATGAAGAATTGCTAAGAAAGAAGCATTGAATAATATCAGTGCAGCAAGAAGTTTAGGGAAAGGGTCTTCAAAACATAACTGGGTACTGTACCAAATGCGCAGCTGTTTCTGTATAGAACTTTCTTCACATTTACTACATCAATAAACACACAAAATCAGCCCAAGGATAAGGGCTTACTAATGATTACAAAATAAATTTTACCTGATGCTCTCAGTGAGGGAAGTTCAGGTCAAGTTCATTGAGAAATAGCAAGATGCGTCAGTGGAAACAATCTGTAGAAATGATTCTTAATGATTTTTACAATTGTTTCCTTAATAATGGAATCTTAATAAGCAGGTCAATGTTAAATTAATAACATGGAAGTACTTTAAAAGGCATATTAAAACATGATTTTAGCCCATTCATTTCAGACTTAAAGCCATATCTCCCCCTTTTTTCTCTTCCTGATAGCTTATCATCTATCAGAAGGAAATATTTAAGCTAGAAGATGAAGTTTAAAACATAAAATTAATAAGGAAAAAATGTAGTTTTAACAACCACCAGACAAAAGCTATATCAGTCTAGAACTACTCTCTTTTTGCCACTTACTGCTCCATTCAACCAATGATCACTTGACCTAAATAATACTTTGCTATCTCCTAGAAAAACAAGAGATGAATAAAATGCATTCTTACTCCCTCATCTCATCTTCCTCGCCCCCAAAGGCATTTATTCTCTGGTTGGGGAAACTAAACACTTTAGTAAACACAGTGCAATGTTAATTATTTATATCACATGTAGAACAGAGAATGGAAGATTTGAAATGACTGATTTGTGTGTTTGTTTAATTGGTGATGAAAATAAAAACCAAGGCTTCATGAATGTTAGACAAGCTCTGTCACTAAGCCATACCCCCATACCTGATGGAGGCCATGAAGTGTGAGGAAAAAAGTTTGCTGCACAGAAAAAAAAGTATGCCAAACAGAAAGAATATGTGGAAAGGCAGACAGAGAGGAGCAGCTCTGTGGCACGGATATGGGGATATAGAGGGAAAGAAAGAAAGGTTTTCAGATATTGCCAAATCATTGCCTCTAGGCTTCACAAAAACCTCTGGTTCATTACCACTGCTCTGTGATATGCTCTGGTTCCTTCAATGAGAAATCATTCCTCCCCAGTCTCCAATCTTTATTGCACAGTACTCTAAATCCTTAAGAGTCATACAACTAAATCAACCAAAACAGTAATAATTAAAATAACATTCATCAGGGCTGGAGAAATGGCTTAGCGGTTAAGGCATTTGCCTGAAAAGCCAAAGGACTCAGGTTCCATTCTCCAGGACTCATGTAAGCCAGATGCACAAGGGGGTGCATGTGTCTGGAATTTGTTTGCAGTGGCTGGAGGCCCGGGTGAGCCCATTCTCCCTTCCCCCAACCCCCTCTCTCTCTCTAATAAATAAATAAATAAAAATAAATAAACAAAATATATTTTAAAATTTTCCTAAGCCTAAGAACGCCGGTTCCAAAAAATAAAAAATAACATTCAACACTTCTCTCTTTTGTTTCTATCTGCTGACTGTGGGCCTGTCCTCTTCCACTTTATGAGCTGTTAGAAAGACATGTCTTATTATGCTCTTTAGTCCCACAACAGTGCCTTTGCATAGTGGGCAATTAAGACATGTTAGATTGAATGGATCATACCATTGTCCTTGTCTTTGTGCCTTCTCACTAGCTATTTGATGGCCATGTAAGTCGAAAGACTAAGGGGCTAAAAATGATCCTAGTGCTGTTATATAAGGTTTTTATCTATTCCTGAAAATTGTAAGAAATAATACAACTGAAGAACTTTATTTCTTTGTTTCAAATGTCATACTGTGGATTTTTTTTTCTTTTTAAGATAGTGTCTTGCTCTTAGCTCAGGTTCAAACTCCACTGCTGCCACAGCCTCCCAAGTGCAAGGATTACAGATGAACAACACTATACCTAGCTGGCACTTTTGAGTAAACATTAATTTTCAAACTTGGTTTAGGTTAACATGGTGATGTATTTTATTTGTATTTAGCTTGTTAGTTTGCAAACTAAATGAGTTTTAAGTGCAAGCTATCAAGTAGATAGCATTTTGTATTGTCTAATTTGTTGAAATTGCTTGAAAGTTTCTTTCCACATTATCAGTAAGTAATTTTGAGTTAACTGGTTATAAACTTCAAGGAGGATGGTGGGTGGGGATGAATACATTGACCTAGAATGCTCCAGGAACTGGATTTCAGGGTTTTATTTTAAATATGTATTTATTTTATTTGAGAGAGAGAGGGGAAGAGTCAGATAGAAAAAGAGAGAATAGGCACACCAGGGCCTCCAACCACTGAAAATGAACTCCAGACACATGTGCCACCTTGTACATCTGGTGTTACATGGGTCCTGGGGAATCAAGCTTGGGTCGTTGGGCTTTTTTTTTCAAGCACCTAAACTGCTAAGCCATAGGGTAAGTTTTAAAGGTTATGATATGTGGCAAAGCTTACTGGAGGCTTACTTCAGTACTTATATACCCATTGTTTCCTTGTTCCTTTGTAATAGTTGAGATTGTATAGGTCAGCCCTACATCATTCAAAATAAAAGACTTTGGGGCAGGGAGTCTAGCTCAGCATAAAGTATACACTTTAGCATGCACAAAACCCTGAATTCAACCTTGGGCATCAAAATAAATAGTAATGGTTTGGATGTGAAATATTCCCCATAGGCTCATGTGCTTGAGCACTTGGTTCCCAGATGGTAATACTATTTAAAACCACTTTTAAGAGGTGGGACCTACAGAGAGAAAATGGGATGCTAGGAGACATGCATACCTTAAGGGTTACAGTCCACTCCAGCTTCTGGCCTGAGGTCCACTTCTCGGTCTGTGGGGAAATGATGGATGTCAGCCACACAAGGCACTGCCATGAACTCTACCACACTTTCTTTGTCAGGCTGGGTTGTATCCTTTTAAACCATGAGCTTAAAAAAAATCCTTCCTCAAGTTATTTCAATCAGGTATGTTGTCACAGCAGCAAGAAATATCATGCACTCACACACAAGTAAATCAGTTTACTTTCTAGTTCCTTTGAGCAAATAGAGTCACACAACTAAGTACTGGGTCATTAAGTAAAGGTCAAGACATTATGTTTTCAACAAACAAGGTATGTTCCCCAAAATTTCAGTTTTTAAAAAACATAAGTGTTAATACCATACTTGGAATGTTTTTAAATCAAAAATCTACATTGTGGGCTACAGAGATGGCTTAGCGGTTAAGGCGCCTGCCTGCTAAGCCTAAGAACCCGGTTCCAATCTCCAGGTCCCACGTTTAGCCAGATGCAAAGTGACGCAAGGGCGCAATGCCGCACTTGACCACAAGGGGGCGCACGCATCTGGATTTCGTTCACAGCAGCTGAGAGACTGCTGGCGCGCCCATCTCTATCTGTCTCCTTCTCCCTCTCTGTCTGTCTCTCTCTGTGTCTCTCTCCAAAAATAAATAAAATAATTTTAAAAACTTTTAAAAATCTACATTGTCCGCCTCTGACATGAATATAGATGATATAGGTAGATATAGATATAGACATAGATATAAATGAATTAGATATCTTAGATGACATATTCATAGTTATATATAGTATATTGTATGTGTGTGTGCTTATATAGACAGAGGGACACTTAAGTTTTTTATAGCATTCCCTTATGTTTGATTCCTATAGGTTCAAAGTAATATAATGTCACCTCTTTCTAATTTTGGTAATTTTTTCCTGGTCCACCTAGCTGAAGAAATATCATTGTGTTAATATTTTCAAGAAATCAATTTTGGAGTCTGGGAAAGTTGCTCAATGGTTAAAGACACTTGCTTGCAGACCCTGCTAGCCCGGGTTCAATTGCTCAGTACTCAGGTAAAGGCAGTTGCACAAAGTGGCACATGTGTCTGGAGTTTGTTTGCAGTACAAGAGACCCTGAGGTGTGCCCATTCATTCTCATTCTCTCTCTCCTCTCCCACCCCTCACCACTTACAAATAAAAATGTTTAACAAAATATTAATTAAAATTTTAAAAAGTAATCCCAACTGGAGAAATAGTGTAGCAGTTAAGGTGTTTACCTGCAAAGCCATAGGACCTAGGTTTGATTCCCCAGTACCCACATAAAGCCAGATGCACAAAGTGGTACATGCATCTGGAATTCATTTGCAGTGGCTGAAGGTCCTGGCATGCCTATTCTCTCTTTCTTTCCATCTGTTTTTCTCTCTCTCTCTTTCCCTTCTTCTCTCTCATATAAATAAATATTTTTTAAAAAAATTAATCCATTTTGGTTTCAGGTCTGACAATTGCTTTTGCTCCATTCTATTTTGTCTCCTTTATATTGTTTACACATGTTCTTACATCTGCTTTCACCTTTGTTATTTCTTTTCTTCTGTTTAGTTTGAGTTTACCATGCTCTTCTTTTTCAAATACTTTAAAATGGAGATTTATAGAAGTAGGTTGAGCTCTTTCTTCTTTTCAACTGTAAGTATCCATGGCTATAAACGTCCCTCTAAACACTGCATTAGCTGTATTATGAGTGTGTGTGTATATATATATATATAAAATCCTTATACCAAATGGACCTATTTTTTAAAGTTTTATCTATTTATTTATTTGAGAGAGAGAGAGATAGACAAACAGAGAGAATGGGTGTGCCATGGCCTCCAGCCATTGTAAACGAATTCAAGATGCATGTGCCACCTTGTGCATCTGGCTTACATGGGTCCTGGGGAATCAAACCTGGGTCCTAATCACTAAGCCATCCCTCCAGCCCATGAGTATGTTTTTTAACCCTACAGGGAACGGATACATAGACTTACTGAGTAATAGCTGAATTTCTTTGCCACTTAAGGCATTTTCTATTTTCCAGCATGGTTACTGATGTTTTGAGTAGGCAAAGCTTCACTTATAAACCAAAATGCTCTGGTGTCTGTTTGGTTAAATAATATAGAAAGAGTCTTTTTAGACAAAAGGTTTCTTTTGTGACCTAGTCTAAAAATCAACCAGAAAACAAGGGGCTTACATAAGGGCCCTTCTAAAGGGTTGGTAAAGCTTTCTTTTTTGGCTATGTTTTTATTTCTTTTCTTTTCTTTTTTCTGAGGTAGGGTCTCACTCTAGTTCAGGCTGACCTGGAATTCACTATGTAGTCTCAGGGTGACCTCAAACTCATGGCAATCCTCCTACCTCTGCATCCTGAGTGTTGGGATTAAAGGTGTGTGCCACCACACCTGGCTTTGGCTATGTTTTTAATAAGTACATTTTTATGACCTAAAACAATGTTTACATCTAGAAGCAAAAGTCAACTAATAGCAAAAACTTTCTGTGCTATCAAAGTCCCTTCTCTTAGCTTGTGTGCTTGCTTATTTGCCCTGGTTTTCTCATGATTTGGCAGTATTACCACCAACTCCACGTGACAAGTGACATCATTGCTATAATGAGAACTCCAAGCAGCACCTCTGGATCAAGGCCCATCTGTGTGCCAGCTCCCACACTTGAAAAAACACATTCCAAATTCATTCAGCATGCCAGTGCCATTTAGTCACTGTGACATATCCCAAATTTTGGATTTTGTGCAAAAACTAGTCTGTGCCCACAACATTAATCATGGAACATATTTTATGACGTTTGACAACAACTTAAAAGGTTCTCATTTCTGGCAGGTGGCTTTGCCAATCTGCAAGTATGTGCAAGATAAATTCTAAACAATATATTGTGTGGCTGAAAATATATTGTGAAAATGAGTCCACTCAGTCCTGAATCCTTGCTCAGGGATACATAAGCCAGTTTTGTGAAGGAAGTATGATGGCCCCAGGTACTCATAGAAAGCCAAAGAAAGGGCAACAGCTCATGTGCCAGGAGATGCTGAGAACACTGGCACAATCACCAGTGTTGGCAGGACCACGAGTTTAAGATGGCTAATTTAAGCAACAAGATCCTGGCAAACAGATTTATTTAGGGCAAGAGTACGTCAGGAAGATGCCAGGAAAACACATCAAGCTGTGCCTTATATGTACTTTGCAGTGATGATGAAACAACTGACATTAAAGAGTCAAGTCACACTTTAATATAATCTAAAACTCATCAACAAGAAGTACAGTTTACTTCAGATTTCTGCAACTTCAAGATGGAGTTTGATCTTCTGATTTAAGATCTGTGATAAAGATTCCTTTCAAAGATGTCCATCAATGAAGAGATTTCTCCTTATATTTAGGTTCAATTGATTTAGCCAAATGCTTTTATATATTAATTCATGTTTAAAAGCAGGCTATTTTACATTTGACCATATCATTCCCATTAAACAGAGAAAGCTATTTTTTTCTGTTTTATTTTTCTTTTTTTCTATTTTTGTCATTTATTTTATTTGCTTAAGAGAGAGGGGCAGATAGAAAGAATGGTCATTCCAGAGCCTTCAGGCACTGAAAATGAACTCGAAATGCATGTGCCACCTTCTGCATCTGGCTTATGTGGGTGCTGGGGAATCAAACCTGAGTCCTTTGGCTTTGCAGGTAAATGCCTTTACTGCTAAGCCATCTCTCCAGCCCATCAGTTTTATTTTTCTAAAGAGTATATATCATAGAAACTCTTGAAAAAAATAAATTGAGCCTTTAATTACAGTCAGAAGTCTACATAAATCCCTTTGGAGTTATATTCCCAATAAGATAAAATGTCTGGATTTTTGCTTTATATGATAGTGTCTATTTCTGCACAGGTCAACAGACAATAAGTATGTAAGGAAAGTGTAAGAGAAAAGTAAAAGAAAACACCAGATTTGATCTCTACAGACAAGATTGTTCATTGAGAGAAAAACTGAGGGGCTTCAGCTTTCCCACAGGACAAAGGCTGAAGCATTGAGCCAGACTAGGGTATAAATTTATAAAGAGAATCCTAAGAAAAACAGACTGTACCCAGTGCAGTTGATTGTAGCTGTTTGTGTCCGCGTTCAGAATAGGCTTCTTCAGCCAGGAATATCTGAGGGAGGGTACTCAGATGGTCTCTAGTCCTTCAAGGCCATCTAGGCTAAGGGGAGTGCATCAATCAGGGAAGGGTGCCAAACTTCTTTATTGCCCGCAAGCTATAGGGATAGCTATTAACTCTTTAGTTTAGTTCCCTTTAGTTTTCAGGTAAGGCTATTAACCCTTCAACGTAAATAGTGCTTTTTCATGACTGTCCATGGTCCTTGCATCTCCAGACAGCCTCCTATCTGCAACTTACCTACCCACTTCCTTTCTGGCTTCACTGATGCTTAGTTTGGTGTATCTGCAATGTCTTGGGTTAAAGACTTCATACCCTGGTAGCTTACTTAGGACTCTCTTTTGTCATAGGAAAACTAAATTTGCATAAATTAGCTTTCCCTGGCATTTACTTAGACCTAGACTTCCAATTCTAATTTTAGAGTTCCCTTCCATCCCCAAAGCGAGAAGAACAGGAAGAAGCAACAGGAGAAGAGAGGTTCTCCACAGGAAGAAGAAGCAGGAGAAAAGAGGTTCAACACAGGAAGTATCAGGAAGAAGCAACAGGAAAGGGGGGTTTTCCACAAGAAGTAGCAATGGGAGAAGAGGGGTTCTTCCACAGGAAGTAACAGAAGAAGCAACAGTAGAAGAGGGATTCTCCACAGGAAGTAACAGAAAGAAGCAATAGGAGCTGAGGGGTTCACCACAGGAAGAATAAGTTCTGATTTAAAGGCCTCGTGACTGAAACCCTGGCAAGGCACAAAAGCAAAAGCTGCTTTCTCTCTCTCATCCCATGCGATACAGGTCTCTATTGTAAGTGAACAAGCCCACTCAATTCCTATCTGAGCACAACTCTGATAGGATTTATCAGTTTATAAGGTAGACTATAACTCATTCTTTTATGTATTTTCTATGTTTAGGAAAAATGGGGTGTTAGTCAACTTGAATCATAGTTGTCTCTCTTAGTAGCTGTTCCTAAAACTTTTTTCTTTCCTATTTATGAAGTAATTTACAATTAACTTTAAAGTCAGTTGGACGTGTTTCCTTTGGAACAGCATTATATTCTTTTGTTATAAGGGAACTAATTCTCTTGATAATTTGACTGTACTTTTTTAATTATATCTATTTTTTTTCTTTTTTTTAAAAGATTTTTTAAATTTTTATTTATTTATTAGAAACAGAGAGAGGGAAAGAGAGAGAGGCAGAGCAAGAATGGGCACACCAGGGCCTTTAGCCACTGCAAACAAACTCAAGATGCATGTGCCCCCTTGTGCATCTGGTTTATGTGGGACCTGGAGAATCTAACCAGGATCCTTAGGCTTCACAGGCAAACACCTTAACCTCTAAGCCATCTCTCCAGCACTATTTTGGTTTTTCAAGGCAGGGTCTCACTCTAGCCCAGACTGACCTGGAATTCACTATGTAGTCTCAGGCTGGACTTGAACTCACAGTGATCCTCCTACCTCAGCCTCCCTAGTGCTAGGATTAAAGGCACGTGCCACCATACCTGGCTGCACTTTTTAAAGAAACAAAATTTTAGTTGGAAAAAGGCTGTGGAAATAATCTTGTAAACCCCAATCACTAGTCCCAATGTCAGTCTTGCTGTGTCAAAATTACTAGAGAGTTCTGAAATATGTTGATCACAGCATGATTAGCATGAGCAAGGACCTTGGTTCCACCCCCAGCACTTACAAAAAAATAAAGAAATAATTTAAAAAGAAAATGTAAGCTGGGTGTGGTGGTGCCTGCCTTTAATCCCAGCACTTGGGAGGCAAATGTAGGAGGATTTCTTGTGGCTTTGAAGCCACCCTGACACTACATAGTGAATTCCAGGCCAGACTGAGCTAGAATGAAACCCTATCTCGAAAAACCATTAAAAAAAAAAAAAAAGAAAAGAAAGAAAAAAAAAAAAAAGAAAAGAAGACTCCAAAACCTTTCCTTCAGAGATTCTGATTTATTTAGTCCATGAAGTCCTAGGGAATCTGTACTTAAATAAATGTCTGTATTAAATACACCATACACACACACACACACACATATGTATATAATTTAATCAATTTTAACATGCAGAAAGATCTTATTCAATGTTCTTAATAAACAAGAAAACAGATCAAGAGTGAAAATGTGACGTTTTCAAGATCACACTGTCACATGGTAGCTCAGCTATAATTGGAAACTAGAGCTCCTGACATTTAGGCCATTGCTTTTTCCATAATGTCAAGATGCTACTGCTATGGAATTTGGAATTTTTCCCCAAATTTTACAGTAGTATGTTATACCAGCTGTGCTAGATGCATTGCCTGCCATTCACTAGCCATAGCTATGGGAAGATGTTCTGTCCAAAGTTCTATCAAAGCCCTCGGTTAACCATCACCTCCACTCCAGCAGGCACAGCTAATTGAACTAGGGAAAGGTATCTGATTGGGTTTGGCAAATACATAGAGGCAGGTTTACAAATTTAATGACTGAAATCTGCTAATCTTTAAACCCCTCATACCTGTCTGTGCTTTTTAGGCAGAAGTGTTTACAATCCAGTTTTCGTATGCCTTTTTAGTAAAATCTATAACTAATAGGAAATATTTTAAATTTTAAAACATGAGACTATTACAAATTAAAGATTTTAAAACAAAATAATACTATCTTACTTAATATTTTAGTGCTATTTGGCTTTCATTATTTTATTAAAATACTTAATGTAATCTGGCAGTGGTGGCTCATGCCTTTAATTCTAGCACTTAGAAGGCTAAAATAAGAGCATCACCATGAATTCAAGGCCAATCTGGGCTATGTAGTTAAATTTCATGTCAGCTTGACCTAAAGTGAGACCCTGCTTCAAAAAAGTGTGGGGTGGGCAAGAGAGATGGCTTAGAGGTTAAGATGCCTGCCTCCTAAGCCTAAGAACGCCGGTTCCAATCTCCAGCAGTTCCAATCTCCAGGTCCTACGTTTAGCCAGATGCAAAGTTACACAAGGGTGCAATGCCGCATTTGACCACAAAGGGGGCACACACATCTGGATTTTGTTCACAGCAGCTGAGAGACTGCTGGCGCGCCCATCTCTATCTGTCTTCCTCTCCCTCTCACTCTGTCTCTCTCTCTCTCTCTCCAAAAAAAAAAAGTGGGGGTGGGGGAAGGCTAGAGAAATGGCTCAGTGGTTAAGTGTGTTTTCTGTTCAAGCATGAGTGCTTGAGGGGATCTAAGACAGCCTGATTTCAAGCCTTCAGAATGCACATAAACAGTTGGGTATAGTCACACATGTCTGTAACCTGAGTCCTGTGAGGAGTGGAGCTAGAAAATTGTTGTGATTCATGAATGGAAAGCTCCAGAATCAGTAAAGAGAGACTGCACAGCAAAGAAAAGCAATGCAGGCAAGTGATGGGAGGTGGGCATATGATGTTCTCTGACCACTGCAGGCAAGTCCAAAGGATGCCCCAGGCAAATGTACAGACACAGAATCAGCAAATACATGTGCATAAACCACACACACACACACACACGGGGGGGGGGAGGGCAAAATAAAACTTCGTGTTAGATTTGTGGAAGCATACACCGGGAATCCCAGCACTTAGAATATTGAGATGAGAGGCCTATGAGTTCGAGGACAGCCTGGGCTACACAGGAAAACCCCGTCTAAAACCAAAATAAAGGACACCTGTCAACCTTTACTTCCTATACATGTTACCTGAAGCCAATCCATCTTTAATCCTATCATTGTATTTCCTTTCTTATACAATTTTAAGTTTTTTAAATAATTGCACCTCGTTTTTTTCTGTGTGCTTATCACCAACTCACCCCCAAACTGTCCACTGAAAGCCATAAATGTGATTATTATTTCATTACTGATTGCACTTCTTACTTCCTTCTCCTTTTTCAATGAGGACACTGTTGTTGTTTTGTTGTTTTTTCATGTCCGTTCTCCTGGGTTTTCTATTGTGACAGTTAACTGTATGGGTCAACTCAAGCGGGCTATGAGATAGAGAGCTGGTAAAGCATTATTTCTGGATGTGTCAGAGAGGGTGTTTCTAGATGAATGAAGTGAGTGAGGCCATCACTAATATAAGTGGGCAGAATTTGCTCTTTCTTGCTTAAGCTGGGCCACCTGTCTTCTGCTTTGGATTTCAGTGCTCCTGATTGTCAGGTCTCCAACCACTGACTGGAATTACCATTGAGTCCCCTCAATCCTAGGCTTTTGGGGTTAGACTAAAACTACTGCCCTTTCCTGGGTTTCCATCTTACAGGTCGCAGATCATGAGACTTCTTTTCCTTCATAATCACCTGACCCAATCTCATACCATCAGTGTGTATGTGTGTATATATTAATTGGTCTGTTTCTCTGGTGACCTTAAAGAAAATCATTCTGGAATCAATTTATTTTGGGTTCTGTTTCTTAGAGTACACATCTACCTTTTTCGCAGCTAATTTTTTCCAGTACTGGAGATGGAATTTAGGGCCATGTGTGCACTAAGTAAGAACTCTACCACTGAGTGACACCTGCAGCCTAACTTACTAATTTTTATGGAGCACATTTTCTAGTTGCTTTTGAGAAAGCACTTATGGAAAGTAAAACTTTTAGAACTTAAAACAAAGTTTTCGTGCTGGTGATCAAGTGCAGGGATTCTAGAATACTAGACCAGGGCTGAAGAGATCGCTTAGCAACTAAGGTGCTTGCCTGCAAAGCCTAAGGACCCATGTTCAACTCTCCAGATCCCACATAAGCCAGACATGCAAAGGTGAGGCTAGCACAAGGTCGCACATGCCCATTAGATGGCATAGCATCTGGAGTTCAATTTCAGTGGCTGAAGCCCTAGCATGCCAATTCTCTCTCTCTCTCTCTCTCTCTCTCTCTCTCTCTCTCTCTGAAAAAAAAAAAGAAAGAAAAAAGAGAATGCCAGACCAGTACTCTACACTGAGCCACACCCACAGCCCTAACATACCTTCACTTCCTATTGAGAATTTGGCTAGGATTATAAACTAGATGCCTCTTTTGAAAAATATGTTTATGTCTTGATGCCCTGATCCTCACCATGGGAATTGAATTGGAAATGGAGCATTACTGATATAACTTGTTGAAATGAGATCATAGTAGATTAGAGTGGGCCCCTAATCCAGTGTGGCCCACCTTTGTAAAATGTCCAGACGAAAATAATAGAGGGAGAATGCCATTTGACAATGAAAGACTGGGGTAATATAAGTCAAAACCACCAAAGAGTTCCAGGAAGCTACAAGGACGCTAGGAAGAAAAAGGGATTCCAGAGGAAAGGGGTACCCTAATTTCTCACTTCTGGCTTCCAGAAATGTTAGAAAATATCTGCTGTTTTAAACTGCCCAATTTGTCATACCTCGATATGGCAGCCCTACAACTTTGATACAGTTGGGTATAGAATTCTAGTTGGGGAATCATTTTTGCTAAAATGTAGGAGATAGCCCTCAGGGTTCTAACTTCCAGTTAGAACTGTTAAGGGAGAAATGCATCTTGTTCTTATTGTCAGTACTTAGAATATGACTTTTTATTCTTTCTGGAAATTTTTAGGATCTTTTACTTATCCCTGGGAGTCTGAATTTTTTTGACAACTTCTATACTTACAGACAATAAACTGATATCTCCCTCCCCTCCTCCCATTCCCCTTCAAAACTCCATTCTCCATCAAATCTCCTCCTCTCTCCATTTGTTTTTATATTTATTTATTTATTTATTGGTTTTTCAAGGTAGGATCTAACTAGCCCAGGCTGACCTGGAACTCACTATGTAGTCTCAGGGTGGCCTCAAACTCATGGTGATCTGTCTGGCTTAGATTCTGAAATGTTTGATGAGTATGCATTACTCACCAAAGACATTGAAAAGGCTATTCAAAAGAAACAAAATAAACCTGGAGATGTTGTTCAGTAGTGGAACACTTGCCTAGTATGTGCAAGGACCTGGGTTTGATCTCCAGCACTGAAAGAAGGGAAGGGAGAGGCAAAATAAGCAGTCCACAATCCCAGTTCTTAAGAATAGCTCCAATCAGAGTAGAAAACGCAGTTTACGTGGAGCATAGCGTAAAGAGCTTTAAAATGATTCAGTTTGTCTCATATAAAAGGCTTGAACTGATTCAGGTTAAGCCTCAACAGAAAAAAAAACTGTTTTCAAGTAAGCAAATTTGATAATGGTTAGAATCCCATTTTTTAAAAATTATCAGGCAAGTAACAAAAAATTTGAGTCAATTAAGGGAAATATTAATCAGTAGAAATAATGCCAAAATAGCATAGGTAATAGAATTATTAGAGGTCATCAAAAGGACATTAAAATGGTAGAAGTATTTTATTCTGTGTTTAAGAAGCTATATGAAAGTTGAACATGTAAAGACATGGAAGATTAAAAAAAAACATATAAAGCTAAATTAAGCTGGAGATAAAACCACAATGTCTAACTTGCATGATTAACTAAATGGGATTAAGAAAATATCCAAAACAGAAAAGCAAGTGAATATGAAGGCACAGCAACAGGAATTATCTAAAAGGAAAACACAGAGAAAAATCCTGGAAAAACAAAATGAACACAGCAAAAGAGCTCCGGGACAATGCCAGGTACTGAAAACACGTAAACACTTTACATGCATAGACATGTACGTGACCAAAACAAAAGAACAGGGTTGGGAAGGGAAAGATGATGATATCTGCATTTATCTTGCTCCACAGTGTTTGCAGCAAAGCACTTTTAGGCATTACACATTTACAATCATTTCTTGTATATGTGTGGAATAGCAAAGGACACCAGTGAGTGAGAGGTAAGTGCAAATGTTAACGAAGGGTACTAGAGCCATCAGAGGACAAAGAAGGAAAACAACATAGAGAAAGGAATGGCTAAGCTATGTGTGTTCAGCAGGGACTTGGAAAATGAGTTCAGCTGTGTGTATAAAAGTTAGAGAACAAAAGTTGAAAGGGGGCATTTCATGAGCGGGTAACCCCAATAAAGACCTGGGAGCAGATTCAAACACAGTTTTCAATATACTACCTTGACTGAAGTTATGGTGCACTTGGGGAGTATATTGGTTTTACTCAGGTATCCCCCATAAACGTAGGTGTTCTGAATGCTAGGTTCCCAGTTGATGGAGATTTGGGAATTAACACCTCCTGGACGAAGTATACTGTTTGGGGGCAGGTTTGTGGGCATTATAGACAGTTTCCTTTTGCCAGTGTTTGGCACACTCTCCTGTTGCTATCATCCACCTGATGTTGGCCAGGAGGTGATGTCCACCTTCTGTTCATGCCATCATTTTCCCCTGTCATCATGAAGCTTCCCCTTGAGTCTGTAAGCTAAAATAAACCTTTTTTCTCTCAATCTGCCTTTGGCTGGATGATTTCTTGCCAGCAGTGTGAACCTGTCTGCAACAGGGAGTGATGAGGAAGGAGGTAGTTGAGTTAGGGCCTGACTGCAAGGTTTTAGAAAGAGAAATCACATTAAGTTTCCAGTGCTGACATTCACAACAGATTATTAGAAAATGCTAGTTGAATGGAATGGGCCAAGGGCAACCAGGAATTTATCAGAACAGTCTTGTAGTAAAGTGTGGAAAACTTAGGATGGCCTAAGGGCTTGGATAGGTTAGCTCGATCTAAATTTCAATTAAACTATTTCACTTAAACTAGGAACTAAGCTATTCCTAGCTCACAATTTTTTTTTAGTGGCTCTATAAAGTAAAGCATATGCTTTATATCTCATTTACACATGAGCTGAGCCATCTTCAGACTGTTACTTTGCGGTGCACCCAAGCACCCTCTTGTGCCACGGTTTGTTCCCGTGTTCCTTATACCTTCCTCTCTTCTCAGACTTGTGGGGAAGATTTGAGACTTCGATGTTTAAATTGAAGCAACGTTAAAATGGAATTGTCAGTAGGCCACTTATCTACTTAACTGCCAACTCTAGATTTTAAGAACGTGAAAGACCTCAGAGAGTGGCCCTCACCTCGCACGGGTAGGGAAACTGAGGTCCGGAAAGGGAAAGCAAGCAGCACAGGGTCAGCGCTCGGCAGTAGTTCCCTGGGACTAGAACCCGGGGTACTTGACTTTGAACGGAACAAAGGGCTGCAGGGCGTGGAGCCCGACTCCGGGAACAACAGCCAGGAAAAGCCTTCTTTGCGAAGGCTCAGGAACCAGGCACCTCGTAAAAGTAAAGGCCAGCCCACCTGCTTGCTGGTCGGAGTTGCTACCCCCAGTACAGCTCCGAGGGGATTACAAGCAGCGACCCCACCCCGCTCTCGCGAGACTGGCCTGTCCTCACCCTTCCGGCTCTCGCCAGGCTCCGCCCCGCCCACCGCAGCCCTTCTGTCGTCACTTCCTGTGTGTCTGCTTTGCTAAGGGAGAAGATGGCGGCGCTGGGGGAACCTGTACGGCTGGAGAGGGGTGAGTGTGGTGGTTTCCCGGGCGGAGCGGGTGGTATGGGGCCGTTCGGTTCCTTGTGACCTGGGGAGAGGTGGCCCCGGCTGCACCCGAGGCGCGCTGTCCCTCGCGCCGACGAGCTGTGCCGCTCCCGGAGAACGATTTGCTGGGAGCCGGGGCCTCTCCTCGCAGCCCGCTCTGCACGCTCGCGGCTCCCGCTGATCGCGCGGCCGGGGACTGTCAACCCGGGAAGCGAATGCCACACATCCCGTTCATTGTGCGTGCGCACGCAGAATCCTCCGTGATCGCCTCCACGCCTGCCCAGGGGGCACTCCCCTCCGATTTAGACGAAACTCCTGCTTGCACCATAATCTCCCTTGTGCTTGAGTGTTCCGCTCTTTGCTGGCTTTTGTGCCTCTCCTAGGAACGGTCAGTGTTTCAAAACAATCCACCTGGCTTGATCCTGCGAAGGAAGTTACATAACTACATAGATCGTAGATCACTAGTAAATTCATTGTGATTCCTTATTTACAAACCCACAGTTGCCGCTGTGGTTGGTTGATGGCTTCTAAGAGCAGACTGTCGGGAAAAACAAAATCTGCTGTGTACTGAAAGCGAGAAGACTATAAACTACCTGGCTCTGCCCCCACCAGCGTTCTATTACAGAATCACTGGGCTTTGTCCTCCCCAAATCATTTTTTTCAAGCAACTGAAGCTTGCTTTTGATGCCTGCACTAGAAGTCATTTGTAATTGTCAAGAAGTACCAAATTAACATTTAGAGTAGTATGGTACAAATGCTTGGAATGGAGTTTGAAATTATTTTGCATATATTAACATTTGCTGTTATAGTCTGAATATTAATCTATCCTCTAAGAAAGAAATGCAGCTTTATAGTTGGTGTACCAAACGAACCTCTTTCTTCATGCCTCCACACAAATGCGCTCTTAAGATCGTTAGTTTGCCACTTATGGTGTTCACCATTTGGAGGTCTTTTTTTATAGATGCAGTTGTTTCTTTCCAGCCCACTAGGGCTTTAATTTAAGCCTCGTTTTATGACAGAGTAGCTACTTGAGAAAGTCTTGTTAAGGTAGGCTTATGACTGTGACATTTTCTTCCTGAGCACAGTGGTGACATGCTTATTTTTCTGTAAGAGTTAGTTGTGGGATTCTAGGAGGCTGGCAGTCTTCTGTATTTTCTAATGCAGCACAAATGTGGCTTCACCCTCTTGGATTTATTTGCTGTTACAGGGTTCTTTTGAGCTCTGCACTTGGCCAGGAATGAATGGCCAGTGGTTGCAACTTTTAACTTATTGGGTTCCTGACCCCATGTTGGATATTGAATGCAGGGTCTTACCCATGCTAGGCACATATTCTATTTCTGAGTGACATCCTCCACTGCAATAATTCGGAATTTTTATATGGTGTACATTTTGTATATCAAAATAGTTGGTGAACCCACAGCCTCTATCAGCCATTCCAGTGGTGGTAAATCAGATATTTAATTAACATCAGTTTAAGTTTTTATTATCTAAAATTAAAATAATGACTTGCTTCTCCACTATATTTATGCATAGATTTTCATCAGCAAGCACAAACAAAGCCTTAACTAATTTTATAAAGAAAAATGTGTGGTTACATGAAATGAAGAACATCTTTTGGGCTGGGTAGATGGCTCAGCAGTTAAAGCATTTGCTGGCAAAGCCTAATGACCCAGTTCAATTCCCCAATACCCTTGTAAAGCCAGATGTACAAAGTGGCACATGCATCTGGAGTTCCTTTGCAGCAGCAGGAGGCCCTAGCATGTCCATTCTCTCTGTCTCTCTTCTATCTCTCTCTGCTTCCAACTAAATTAAATATATTCTTTAAAAAAAAAAAAAAAGAAAGAATATCTTTCCCTAAGTCTAAAGAATGCAAAGAGTAGAATAATAGCATTCCAGCCCCATTGATACAAAAACATTTAAGAAAAAATCCAAGACATGCCAGGCAGGTGTAGTGGCACACACACATCTTTCTTCCCAGCACTTGGGAGGCAAAGAGATAGGAGGATCGCTGTGAGTTCAAGGCCAGCCTGAGACTATGAGACTACATAGGGAGTTCCAGGTCAGCCTGGGCTACAAGAAGACTCTACCTCAAAAAAAAAAAAAAAAAAAAGGTAAATAAAATTCAAGACAGATATCATCAGCAGTGTTGTGACATGAATGTGAGTCTTGGAAAGTTACTTGATTCATAAAATGCATTCTTGTACTTGCCAATACTTTCTATGCTTAAGTAACTTGCCCACTATCACACAGCAAATATTAAGACGAGCTTGACAAAGCTGTTTATGTTCTTCTGTTTTGTATTCAAATATTTGAGTGTATCTGAAGTAAAGCACAGATAACAGTCCTAATTGCATTTGTTTTGAGCAATTCATGTGCATGTATGCATCATGTTTTCCTTCAAGAAATGAACAGTGATTTCATTTCCACATTGCCTTTTGTATTGTTCAGTGCTTTGGTTATGAATAAGATAAGTAGGTAAATTTTATTGACTAATTCTTAATAGTTCCAGCTTTTCCTTCTCCTCTCCTTCCCCTTCCTTCCCTCCCTTCTTCCCTCTCTCTCCTTCTCTTTGTTTGTCTCTCTCTCTCTCTTTCTCTCTCTCTCTCTCTCTCTCTGTCTGGCTTTTTCAAGGTAAGGTCTCTATCCAAGCTGACCTAGGATTTTCTTTTCTTTTTAATATTGTATTATTTGCTAGGAGAGAGAGAGGGTGGGGAAGAGAGAATATGAGTGAGTGTATGAATGAATGGGCATGCCAGGGCCTTCTGTCACTGTAAACAAACTCCAGATGCATGTGCCACCTTGTGCTTATGGCTTTACGTGGTTTTTGGGGAATTGAACCTGGTCTGACAAGCTTTGCAGGCAAGTGCCTTTAACTGTTAAGCTATATCCCCAGCCCAATACTGGTAGCTTTTCTAAAGCAGTGTTCATTTGTCATACTTGAGCCTGGTCCTTCCCTATGACATTTTATATTCAGTTTGCCAACATCTCAGGAAAGATTCTGTTTTTCTAATTTTATGTTTCCTTCAATCAACATTTTTCTAATGTATAAAATTGATTTTATATTTCCATTTTCTGTGTGTGCACATGTACAATCTCACACAAAACACATACATCATGCTTTTTTTATTCTTGGAGACAGGCTCCCTTTGGAGTCCAGGCTTGCTTTGCACGTATAGCAATCCTCCTGCATCCGTTTCCTGAGTGCTAAAATTATACACACATAGCACCACACCTGTCTAGTCATTGAGGAATTAATCCTAACTGCTCGTTTTAGAGAGATGTGGAGAATCCTTACAACAAATTATCTTCATGTGACTGTTTAACTGTAGATATCTGCAGAGCAATTGAATTGTTGGAGAAACTACAGAGGAGTGGAGAAGTGCCACCACAGAAACTTCAGGCTTTACAAAGAGTCCTTCAGAGTGAGTTCTGCAATGCTGTGAGAGAGGTAAATAAACATAATTAAAATTTACTAAAACTTTGAGTTTATTAACTAAGGTAATGCAGGATGTTGGGACTCAGAAATACCTTAGGAAATAAACTTCAGAGCCCGATGTAATGGTTTATGCCTATAATCCCAGCACTTGAGAAGCTGAAGCAAAAGGATTTCCATGAGTTTGAGGCTAGCCTGGGCTACATGGCTACATGGGATAAGTTCCAGGCCAGCCTGTCTCAGAGGGGAGGAAAGGAAACTTAAAACATTAGAACTGACTCTCTTGTTTTGGGGATGGAGTTGTAGTTCCGTGGTAGAGCATTTGCCTAGCATGCAGAAGGCCCTGGATTCTATCTCAGTACCTAAAGAGGGAAGGAATAAGCAAGGAAGGAACGACCTTTGGAATTTCTAATAGAAAAACTTTACATTTTACAAAAATGTGTAACTGCCCAAAATTCTAACATTTATTTATAGAAAACTCAAACATGCTATATTCCAAGATTTAAAATTTGGTGGCAACTTTGTTTTACAGGTGTATGAACATGTCTATGAAACTGTTGACATCAGTAGCAGTCCTGAAGTGAGAGCTAATGCAACTGCAAAGGTGAAGGTTTTCATTTATTAAGAGTGAGATGTAAGAAAATAAAAGTCTGTCATAAATTAAAGGTTTAGCATATGTAGTTTTTAGATTCATAGTAAACTCATTTTGAAAACTAACATTATCTTTCCAACAACACTAAGCATCTCAAGTTCCAAAAGATGGCACGTGTTTGATTTGCATTACATAAGCTATTTTATTATGTTGTTTAGATAAAACATTGAGAACACTTACATAGAATAATTGTATTGCTAGGCATGGTAGATGCACTTAGGAGGCAGAGGTAGAAAGATCACAGTAAGTTCGAGGCCAATTTGAGAGAACATAGTAAATTCCAGGTCAGCTTGGGCTAGAGTGAGACCCTATGTCAAAAAGAATAATTGCTTTTCATGAAATAATATAATTTTGTTGAATATATTATGCAGATTATACATATATATCATTAATTTTACAATTGAGAATGACTTTCTCATCGATCAAGAATTTCTACATCAAAGTTAAATCACATGCCTCACATCACACAAATAGTGAGTAGCACTGGCATGCTAACTCCACATTGCTTTTTTGGTTATATTTCCTTTACCCAGACTCTGCAAATAGGATGTCATGTCAGTACTAGCCTGCTGCCTCAGGGCTGCAGATGGCATGTGTTGCAGTTACCTTCTTGTTGTTGACAGAAGCACCTGACCAAAAGCAGTTGATGGGAGGAAAGTTTGTTATTTTTGACTTACAGTCAGAGTGAGAAGCTTCATGGTGGCAGGGAAATGATAGTAGAGCAGAGACTCTACATTACCTCCTTGCCAATATCAGGTAGACAATAGGAATAGGACCATGAGCTGGAGTCTAGCGAGGGAAATCTGGCTGTAACACCCATAAGCCCACCATCAACAACGCACCTTCTCCAGCAAGACCCCACCTCCCACATTTCCATCAACTGGGACCTAGCATTCAGAATACATAAGTCTATGGGACACATCTGATCTAAACCACAACATGTCCCCATAAAGTGATTATCATCCACAATGTAAAATGCTTTCAGTTCAACTTTAAAAGTCCCCATAATTTTTATATCAATCCCAACACTTCAAACATCCTGTAGTCCAGGTTCTCTTGACTGTGAGCTGTAAAACCCAAAACACAATGGTACAGTAAACATTCACACTGCAGAAGATGGCATTGCAAAGAAAGATTGAACCAATGCAAGAGCTAAAACAAATGACAAACATCAAATCCTATAGCTTCAAGTTTGGCAGTTGTAACCGTTGATGAAGTCTGTAGAGATCCAATTCTACTCTTGCCCCCTTCGCTGTCTGCTTGCTCTCTGATCAGGTCCACTCAAGCCAGAGCTCGCACCTTTCCTTCGTGGCCATCCTACAATCCTAGTATCCAAACTCTGTAGTCTCCACTGCAACCCATAGTTCATCTTGATAGCTCTGTACATTACTGGGGATATGGGGATTTAAACCCTTCTTCACATTGCCTTATCTTAGCAATTCCTGGAACCCTGTGCACTTCATGACCCTTTTTCTAGCATTTCTCTTACATCCAAAACCAGTACCAGGTGGGTGACATAGCCAACTTTGTAAGTCCGGGGGGGTAAGGGTGGGGTGGGGAACTAAAGCTTGACCTTGAAGAGCAGGGTACTCCTTCACATGTCTGCCTCTGACAAAATAGGGGAAGGCTATTCCTCTACAAATACCCGTTTACCTGCTCAGCAATCCTGCTTGCCAAGCCCTGTGCACATTGAGTATCATGAAATTTTTGAAAATTAGATGAGTTTGAAGTGACCTGAAAAATCTTCCTGACATTATTCTATTTAGTTACCTCCTAAAAATCCTACTTAACTTACTACTCAGTGAATTTGTAGACACTCAGACATGAAAAATATGTGCATCAAATGTGGCTTCAGAGCTAGGGATGTGGGACAGGGTAGTGCACATGCTCAGTGAGCTTGAGTGCCTTCTTCAAGCCTCAACACTTCAAAAAGAAAAAACAATGCATGACTTTAAGTATGGAATGTTCTTCCAGGCTACTGTTGCTGCATTTGCTGCCAGTGAAGGGCACTCCCATCCTCGAGTTGTTGAACTACCCAAAACAGAAGAGGGGCTTGGATTCAACATTATGGGCGGCAAAGAACAAAACTCTCCGATCTATATATCACGGATAATTCCAGGTGGAATTGCTGATAGACATGGGGGCCTCAAACGAGGAGATCAACTCCTTTCTGTTAATGGAGTGGTAAAGATAAATTTTATTTGTATCTGCTGTTTGTAGTAATGTGTTGTGACCACTTGGGGGTGCATTGTAGTTAGAAAAGCAGAAGATGGACAAAAACTTGTGCAAAATGCAGGGTAGTTTTAGAAATGCCTTGAGGGAATCCCAAGGTACTGTAGAGCTTTCATACAAGCAAGCACTATGCTACTGAATTCGTCCCCAGTTTAGTTATCTTTTTAACATTCTTTGTCTTTAAAAAAAAAAAAAAAAGCTATTTATTTATTGGCAAGCAGAGAAAGAAAGAGAATAAGAGTACCAGGGCCTATAGCCACTACAAAGGTACTCCAGATGCTTGCGCCACTTTGTGCATCTGGATTTATGTGGGAACTGGGGAATTGAATCAGGGCCATTTTGCTTTGCAAACAAGTACCTTAACTGCTGAGCCATCTCTCCAGCCCCACCAGTGATCTTTTGAAAGCACTTTAAGCGTAGTTATGAGGTGCTCCAGTATAAAGTATCAGTGCTTTGTGTGGGCTTATGCCATAAAGTAGTAGTTAAGCCCACTGTATTAACTTAGAAATCTACTCTTATTTGACTTGCATAGAATGGGGATTAATTTACTTCTGACAGTGCAGTAGTAAGGCATGTTTGTTGATATGCTAATTTTCTGCATTAGGGATGAATTCTGAGGTAGAGTCTCACTCTAGCCCAGGCTGTCCTGGAAATTTCTCTCTAATGCTAGCCTTTTACTCAAAGCGATCCTCCTAGCTTTGTCTGCCAAGTGCTGGGATTAAAGGCATGCTCCACCATGCTCGGCAGTTTTCTGCATCTTAAAAAACCAGTTCTTAGAGTATATACAAAATAGGATGTAGCATAGGATTTCACACTTAATAAAGTGATAAAGCAAGATTATTTCTTAGTGTTAAAAAGACATTTCAAATTTTGTATGTAATTGCATTTTAAACATGTCCACACTTTGTGTTGCTTGGAAAATTGAGTATTTACTGTATGTGCATTTTTTGCAGAGCGTTGAAGGAGAACATCATGAAAAGGCTGTGGAGCTGCTAAAAGCAGCTCAAGGGAAGGTGAAGTTAGTCGTGCGCTATACGCCCAAAGTCTTGGAAGAAATGGAGTCCCGCTTTGAAAAGATGAGATCAGCAAAACGCAGACAACAGACCTAATCCACTCCAAACCTTATCATCCATTTGCTTTTAGCTAGAAAAGTTTTACTTGTGACCTACTGATGGCCTCATTGCCAGTGATTGTAAAAAACAAAAACAAAACAAAAAAAAAAACTTCCCGTGCAAAACTCTCCTTGCCATTTTATAAAAGCCTGTTTTACCATCACTATGGTTGTAGAGATGCAGAGCTCTTTTCTGACAAGAGAAAGTGGAAGGTGATGAGGACAATTCCGTCTGCTATTTCTACAGGCCTTTTTCAATGCAGATTTTGTCATAAAGTTGTTATAGATTTTTAATAATGCTTTTTTAATATTAAAATGTACTTTTACATTCTTAATCTTTTTTTAGAAAAAAGGTTCTCTTTATTTGGTGACTTATTTAAAAGTAAGTTTTTCAATTCTTCCCTCCCCCCCTTTGGCTTACTGTATTCTCTTTATCTGTGAGATTTCTTTACAGTTTTCCAAGAAGTTAAACAGCAGTCTCATCTAGAGCAGTTCATTATATTGTCAGTGTTCACATCTCTGCTGCATTTTGTACTTCGAACATACGTATATTTATAATCAGTGGTAAACCATAGCAGTGGGGGTTTTTATTTTTATTTAAACAATGTATATTGGGTATCATTTATACTGATTTATAAAAGTAAGTTTTTAAACACTGAAGCAGTCATTGCTAAAATATGTATTCTTTCATAATATTTAAGCAGTGAGGCAAAAGGGTGTGATTTATTAGCATTTCCAATTATATCCCTTATTTATATTTAACAATATATCATAAATTATAAAGCTTAAACAAACTCAGATTCCATCCTTTGTAATTTTTAATGGTATACATTTTTATTTAAATATATTTCTCATATTTGCTTCTTCCATACCTAAAGATGAGCCAGTTTGTGGTGGGAAACAAAGCAGAAGGAAAAGTAAGACTTAACTTCACTAGCCTAAAGAGCTATTTGTTTTTACTATCTCAATTTAAAGAATTGACTTTAGGTTGGATAACGAGAGGATAAATTTAAGATACAAAGAAATTATGAGTCAATTTCATAAGAATCTTGAATAGGAAGTCAAAGTTGTTTGGATCTAGCGATACAATCTTTATGATTCCAACAGTGAAAGCTTGTCACTTGTCCACTGGATGTCACTTTTTACTAAAAGGCAGCTATTTGTGTGTGATTGTGACTAAGATCTTCAAAAGTGGTCACTTAAAAGTTGAAATTCATTTTTACTCATATATAACATGTTAAAAAGAACATGATAGGTTGAAAACTATAAGGAATTGTCCTTATTGATCCTTTGTTTAAATATGGGCATTTTGTGACCCCTTGGGGAGGAATAGAAATGCATCCACTTATCTGCATGCTTGTGAGCACTGAGATTCTTGAGATTATTCCAGTCACCAGTGATTTTTTTTTTTTTTTCAGAATAAAAGTCAGCATTATTTATCACTTAGGTATTGAACACTGGATTGCATGGTTGAATGTGTCTTCAGTCCACTACAAAATGTGCTTGGTATTGATAGATCATGATGTTAAATTGTATATTTTCAAAATTTACTGATATGTTTTTAAAATGTTGAGACCAAAGTAGTTTAGAAGAGTTAGGGACCTATTTTAATTTAATTGTAAGATTATTAGAGGTATTTGTTGTAAAACTTTATATATTAAAGAAAGGTATTGATACATATAAAACAGTAATATTGTTATGCTGTATTCTTGCATAGGGTTTATAAACCCTGAAGAAATCTTATTTTAGTACAGCTACAGCTGCTGTTGCTTTTACTAATGTGTCAACATTTCATCATAAAGTATAGCTTCCTGATTTGATGTTTCAGAACTTTCAGGTTTTTTCAAGGTTTTTTTGTTTTGTTTTGTTTTCTTGGGTGTTGAAGCTTTGTATGTTGAGTAAGTTGAGGTTTTTTTTTTTTTTTTTCCTACAATCTGTTCTTTGTTGGCACCTATTTATAATTCTTAAATCTGGATAATTTAACAGAGAAAATTTACAGTACTTTTTCCTGGGTCTGTTGAGCATGAGTAGCAGTAACTTGTTTTCATTAATACAGTTCTTATAGGATAACTTGGAATTTTAAATTCTGATCTTAGAAAAATTCATTCAGTGGCAAAGATGTACAATAGTTGTCTAGTGTCATGAAGAAGGGAATTTGTATCTTATGGATGGATGGTTTGTGAATAAAACTAGGAACATGGTATATAATAGATGTTTGATTTGTAAATTACAAAGATAAATGACCCCCTCCCTCAGCTTCCATTTTATTTTCTTACAAATTTCAGAATGAGCTGACTCTGGTTGTCACCCTTTACTGCATACGCAAATGCCCTGTAGAACTTTAAAAACGCTGATACCTGGAACAGCTAAGTCAGAGTCATTTTGAAAAAATCATTCCCCAGGATTCTAACGGGCATCCAGGTTTGAGAACACTAATTTTTCCTTCGTAAAACGATGACACTGGACTGCTTTCAGGCATTAGAACAGAGGATTCAGTCTGTAGGTACCCCATGGTATGCTTCTTGATGCTGCTTTGTGAAAAAGGTACTTGGCAGTCCTTATTCTGAAAGTAATTATAGTTAACCTTTTTTCCTTTGTAAAGAATAAATAAAATTACCAATAGTTTAAATGTAAACTTTCAGTGCTTCACTTTTCTCTCCCTTTGCTTTTAAAACTTATAGAGATAAGCTGCTTATTTGAAAAGGCATGTTTAAAAGTTGCGGTTGAGAACTATTGTCATTGGTAATTATGAGCTGTCTTAATATGGCCACTTTATCCATTAATAATTTGGTGGCCTTGTTCTTTAGGGTTTAATGTTTCTTTTTTTTTTAAAGAAAATCATCATCCTCTTCTAAATTTTTTAGGAATTTTGCTCAAGTACTTTGTTTACAATTAAAATGGATTGTGTGTTAATAGAAGAAATGGTTATGGCTTACTTGGAAAGAATTTCAGCATGAAGAATACATGTGAATATTTACAATGTGGAATGATCATTGACATATAAGGACTCTAGTGATTGTATTTCTCAAATAAATGTATGTTTGTCAATTTTCTAACTTAGCATTTGCTGTATCCTCTGCCGAGTCTGTTCAGAGTTTTATTGTCCAAAATTTACAAGTAATATTTCTTCAAAGGTGGTTGAAGTAATAGTTACTTAATGGGAAAAATAAATCGCTTGCTTACTCATTAATTTTCAAGAATGTTAAAACTAATTTGTGTATGAAATTTTTTAATGGTAATTTTTTTAATACTGGCAAATAGTATTATACACCTCTACTCCTCCAGATTGAGGTAATATCCAAAATGGGTGTTAAAACAATACTTTGCAATCGATTAGATAGTTTAGCACTTTGATTCTAAGGCTTGTTTAAAATAAATCTGAGTTATGTTCTTTTTCTTTGGGTTTGAAAAATATTGAACCATATTTTTTCAACTTTTTTATTGACAATTTTATATACATATATGACATTTTTATCTTTCTTAAAATGTTTATTATGAGAGAGAGAGAGAACATGGGTACACGAGGGCTTCCTGCTGCTGTAAAAGAACACTTTATGTGGGTCATCAGGTCTTGCAAACAAGCACCCCCAACTGCTGAGGCATCTTTCTAGCCCTGATGTTTTTCTCTTAATCACTCTTTTATGACCTTCTTCCCCCCCCCCCTTTGGTTTTTTGAGGTAGGGTCTTGCTGTAGCCCAGTCTGTCCTGGAACTGTCTACTCCCAGGCTGGCCTTGAGCTCACAGTGATCCTCCTGCCTCTGCCTCCCTTGTGCTGGGATTAAAGGTATGTGCCACCACTCGATTTTTGTGCAGGATGAGAGATAAGGACCTCGGGGGGTGTGGTTTGTTTGTTTTTGTTTTAGTATTTTCCATGCAGGGTCTCACTGTAGCCCAGGCTGACCTACTACTCGCTCAAGTCCTAGGCTGGCCTCAAACTCAGTGATCCTACTACTTCTGCCTCCCAAATGCTGGGATTAAAGATATGTGCCACCACAGCTGACTACCTTCTCTTTTTCCCCTCTCACTGACACTCCCAGCCAGCCCCTCCTCTACTTTGATATCTTTGTGTGTGTCCCATTGGGTTTAATTGGGGTTGCTTGTATGAGCATGGGTAGAAGTT
Source organism: Orientallactaga sibirica (assembly GCA_036365145.1). Taxonomy (NCBI): domain Eukaryota; kingdom Metazoa; phylum Chordata; class Mammalia; order Rodentia; family Dipodidae; genus Orientallactaga; species Orientallactaga sibirica. The sequence goes on from JAEOAD010000006.1 coordinate 51,645,007, forward strand.
TCTTTACCAGAAGACATGGAATTTACCAGTTAACTACACCACTGAAGGAAGCATCTCCCCCAACAACCTCAGTAATGCCTCAAGAATTGCTGGGGAGCCTCATTTGCTCCTGCATCATCCATGATGGAAAGTTGATTTGCCCAATATTGTGCTTGTAATTGTAGCCATTGTGAGCTCATGAATGCAATGATCATGTCCTGTCTGGAAGACATTGTTCCACAGCACTCTTCCCCATCCTCTGGCTCTTACATTCTTTCTGCCCCCTTTTTTACAGTGTGCCCTGAGCCTTGGAAGAGGTGGTATAGATGTCTCATTTAGCACTGAGGACTCACTCAGCAGTCAATTATTTTGTACACTTTGGCAAGTTTTGAGTCTCTCCAGTAGTCACCACAAAAAAAGCCTCTTGCCAGTGCTGAGAGCAACACTGATCCCATGGTTTGTTTGTTTGTTTGTTTGTTTGTTTGTTTGTTTGTTTATTTATTTATTTATTTATTTATTTTGTACTGGGAGTTGAACCCAGGACCTCCTGCATGCTAAAAATACATATCCTGCTATTCCCTCAGCAAAATAAATACATTTCTGAAAGCTATATATAAAGTAATTTACACAGGGTTAAAACATAATCTATGATGATTCCTGAGATGAAACTTTCATACTTTGTATATTTTTGTCTTTCATAAAAATACAATTGAAGCAAACAAAATTCTGTCATTTTAAGGGAGTGTGGCCTGATGGCAGAGACCAGCACCCAAGTAATATGCTTTGAATCTGGTTCCCAACATTACTGTGAACCTTAGATTACCTCACTTCCCTGTTCATTCACTCACCTATTACCTGTAATGTGTGCCTGTTTTAGGTCATTTGTAAAGCTCTTAAATAGCTGCTAGGCTTATCCTGTAACAGAGCAAATCTCACTCCATAAGGTGCATGTGTGACCTTTCCCAGTTCTTAGCAGCTTCAGGAGTGTTTGGTATACAGTCAAGGTTTTGTCTTGGAGGGTCTTTTAGCAGAGGAAGTGGAAGATTTCTAACGTTACAGTCACCAACATTTTCTTGAGCAATTGATAAAATCAGGGACGTTGACATTAGCAAAATTCATTAGTTTACTGTATAAGGCAGTTACTGGAAGTAATTCACTTCATCAGAGTAGTAAAAGCCCAAATCTTTAACTTTGTTTTGTTTTTTGCCAGAGAAATGTAATCTCAAACATGATTTGCTTATTTCTAGCATTTCTTTGACATTGAAAGTGTAGGATTCAGGTGAGCACAAACCTGAACTGCTTTGTGGTGTGATCGACCAGACTACCCCAGTACCTAGGAATATGACCTTAGGAGATGAGGTCTTTACAAAAGTAATCAAGGGCGCCCTAGGGAGACATGTGGAACTCCAGGTGCTTCTGCATGCCAAGGAAGGGGGAAGTGCCCACAGCCCCAGCCATAAGGAGAATGGTGTAGTTGCGGTGCCCCTCACAGCATACAGAAGGAACCAGCTCTGCTTACACCCTGACCTTGTACTAATAGCCTCTAGAATTGTGAATCAGCACATTTACTTTACCTACCTCGTTTTGGATGCTTTGGACAGCGTTTAGAGGCCAGTCCATAAGAGAATCCACATCGTGGTACATCATTAGCAGAAATGAATACTATATCAAAATGCAATGTGGCTCCTCCCCTGTGAAATCAAATGACTCCAGAATGACTAAGAGGATGAAATTCTTGGTCCTGGAGGGCAGGGAGAATGCTGGTTTTTTGTTTGTTTGTTTTTAATTATTTGAGAGAATGAATGGGCACCCCAGGGCCTCTAGCTACTGCAAATGAACTCCAGATATATGCACGTGCCACCTTGTGCATCTGGCACTGGGGAATTAAACTTGGGTCCTTCAGCTTCACAGGCAAGTGCCCTAACTGCTGAGCCCTTTCTCCGGCCCAAAATATTTTTTAATATATTTATTTATTTATTTATTTATTTATTTATTTATTTATTTATTTATTTATTTGAGGGAGAAAGAGGCAGATAGAGAGAATGGGTGCACCAGGGCCTCCAGCCACGGCAAAAGAACTCCAGACATATGTGTCACCTTATGCATCTGGCTTACATGAGTCCTGGAGAATTGGACATGGGTCCTTGGGCTTTGAGGGCAAACGCCTTAACTGCTAAGCCATCTCTCCAGCCCTGGCTGATTTTTTGTGGCTGATACTCTTAGATATATATGCAGCGCTAAACTTGAGCTTGTTCCTCCAAGCAGCCACCAGTGCACTTTGCTGTTCCTCTGGTTAGTGTGTCACTTACTGCATAGCTATTTTTCAAGCCAAGGACTAAAGTTCCCGTGGTCCATGGCCCTGCCAAGGTTCTACCTCAGCCCTTTCTCCATTTGGAGTGACTAGGATTTGGGATCAGAGTATTCACTTGTGCAGGCTCTGCGTGCCTGATACAAAACATCAACCAGAACTGATTATGTTGCTTCTTCGTTAAAAGTCTGTTGTGCTCCGCTGCGTCGCCATGACCCGTGAGCACCGAGCCCCTTTCCTATTGCCCCCCTTTACTTCGCGTTGCCCTCATCCCGACGGCCGAGCGCCCGCCTCGGCAACCCGCTAGCTTCCCCGGCGAGGCCTTCCTCCCGGATCGCTCCTCGGCCCCCTCTCGCTCAACCGGGAATGAGCCCTTTGCCCGCCGCCGCCACTTCTCGAGACCCTCGGCTAGGCGCAGGCCATGGGCGACTTTGTGCGGCGTGAGCGGTAACGGCGCGAGCTCGCCCTCCAGAGGAGCGTGAGAAAGCAGAGCGCCGAGAGGGGGGACTCGGAGACCATGCAGCAGAAGCAGAAAAAGGCAAACGAGAAGAAGGAGGAACCCAAGTAGCTTTGAGGCTTCGTGTCCAACCCTCTTGCCCTTCGCCTGTGTGCCTGGAGCCAGTCCCACCATGCTCGCGTTTCCTCCTGTAGTGCTCACAGGTCCCAGCACCGATGGCATTCCCTTTGCCCTGAGTCTGCAGCGGGTCCCTTTTGTGCTTCCTTCCCCTCAGGTAGCCTCTCTCCCCCTGGGCCACTCCTGGGGGTGAGGGGGTTACCCCTTCCCAGTGTTTTTTATTCCTGTGGGGCACACCCCAAAGTATTAAAAGTAGCTTTGTAATTCCTTGAGCGCCTGGTTTGACTGGGGATGGGTGGGATGGGGATGGAGGAGTGACTGCCCTTTCCCACCAAAAGCGAAGATAGATTCCCAAGAGTCTGTGGCTATGTAGACTTAGAAATATCACAGAAGAAGCCTTTATTTTACGGTGACAAGTACAAAAGCATACCAGTTGTGTGGTAGAGGAATCCCTTTAAGAACCATAGAGGCTTTTCTGTGATTTTTGTCCCCCCCACTGAGACCTTGAACACCATCCCCAAGAGGAGTCGGGGACCTAAGAGGGAAGGTTCCAAGACCTAAATTTAAGCCTCTTTCCCTCATTTTTAAGTTTGTTTGTCTGCTTTAAAGTTGTCCAAAATATCCTGCTGCTCACGGACTCGTGGTCAGCTGCTCTCCAGTGGTCACATTCTCTTCTGTCTTCCTCATGGAATGAGAGTGGTTTTTGTCCTCCCACTTCTTTGACCTCAAGATCGGGATTTAAACCTGTGCCACCCTCTGCTCTTTTCTTCTATGCCCTGGTTGGTTCTTTCTGGACTTCCGTCCCTGTGCCCAGGGCTGAAGTGCTTAGTTTTCCTTTTATCACCAAGGGCGGAGCTGAATCTTGGTCCGTTTTGGTCTTTTCTCTGCCCCCATCTCCAGCTCAGGAGCCAGGAAATGGCAGATGCCACATTTTGCTGGGATGCAGCAGTGCTTCCTGCCTGAGCTTATGGTCTGTGAGGTAGGCTCTTGAGTTGGGGTGAAGACATAATGGTAGCATCGGTGAGTCAAACTGCCTGGGGCATTAGGGTATGCTTAACCTTGTCTTCTACTTTATAGTGTATCCCCTAAGGGAGATAACTAACCACTGCCCATTGTGCTGAGCTGCACAGCTCCTAGAGCCAAAACTATTGGACTACAAGTTTAGGAGTATCCCAGTTAAAAGAATCCAGATTAGAGGTTATTTTTTACAGGGCAGGGCAGTACTGGTGCCATGATAGTGTTGACTGAAGAACAGATTGAGGATTCTGAGTGGAGAAACAACAGTGATGGCAGTAGCAGCCCCCATAGAGGAATGCACAGACCCAGCATTAGGTAGGCAACCTTGACTCAGAAGGTAACCCAGCTACCCTTGGTAAAGGTCTAATCCAATTCTTCCTCATAGCTGTGGATCCAAATACTGGTTAGAGAATATGCACGGCCTTAGCTTTTATACTGCCCTACTAGTCTACAACCATGGCAGACCTATGTATGTCTCCTAAGAACCTTTTAGAATGGCCTTAACTTGTTCTTCCCTTTAAATAGCTAGGTTTCCAGGAGAATATCTCAGGCCTACCTCCATCCTACCTGAACCAGTTGGTAAGGGTAACTATGACGTATGTACAGTAAAGCAAGGAAGAAGACAAAGTGGAAGGCACAATAACTGGGGGGCTTGTACCCGAGAAGCTGGAGGGATCTCTTGTCAGCTAGTCTGGCTGTTCTGCCCCTTCTCTCTAGACAGGCAATGTGTCAGAAACCTCCCTCCTCCCCCAGCTTCTTTTGTGAGGGTTTTTGGCTTGAGAGCATTCAACCACTTCTTAGATTGCTCACTTGACACCATCCTCTGGCCTCCACTGTTTTGGGGCAGCAGAAACAGTGAGGGCTACTGTAAACTTAGACATGTTTGGAAATGGTTTTAAAAGAATGTGAGGGTATTGATGTAGGAAACTTCCCTTTGAAAAAATGGGTTTAGCTGTTAGAATAAGAAGAGGAGGCACACCTGGGTTCAAATTCTTGCTCCAGCATATAACTGGCTATGCAAACTTTAGTAAACTGTTTAATCTTTTGTGCCTCAAGTCCATTTGTGAAATGGAGCACAAACCTACCTCACAGGGTTGTTGTGAGGATTAAATTAAGTGAGATTATGTATGTAAAGTATCTAGAACAGTGCCTAGCACATTGTGGGTACTCAATAAAAGGAAATAGCAGCTAGAAAAAAAAAGTCTGTTGTGTTGAGGATAAAATCCACATACCTTGATAATGCATCCCTTCATTCATCTTGGGCCTCCTGCCATTCTCCTGCTTCTCCTGTCCCATTTGTTCTTCTCAAACCAATTTATTTGGGAGGGGGGATCTCCTGTAGTAAGCCTTTATTGCTTATTATTATTAACAATATATTTCATATGGATACATCATGTGTTAATAACCTCTTTTCCCTTGTCCCTGCCCCCATTCCATTGGGGACCCTCCCCAGTGGGGTTGCAAGTATTCTCTATGTGGTTGTGGGTTATGTGTTGTGAGAGCAGCAGTTATTTCTTGGTGGGGGGTGGAGAGGGAATGCCTCTGGCCATGATGTCTCAACCTACGGCTCTTATAATCTTTCCACCCCCTCTTCCACAAAATTCCCTGAGCCATTGTGAGTGAGTGTTAAGTCTACTTCAGGGATGAGCTCTTTGGAGCCTCTGGATCTCTTTGGTATTAAATATCCTCAGGGTCTGTCTCCTTCACCCTGGTGCTAATTATGAGGTTCAGCATGAATGCAGCACTCTTGCTCATCTCCCCAATTCCAATTCTGCGATGGCTTGGCTGAAGGGCGAGGGGTAGTTTACCTCCTCTGGTCTTGCTACCTTCTGAAAAACAAGAACAGATTCTCCAACAGAGAGTGAAGTCAGCATAGTTTAAATGGGATAAGCATTATTAATTTAGAGAGAATTTGATGTAAGTAGCACCTCTTTTAGCTGAAGAGTAATGAGAGCTTGACACTGGAGAGCATAACCTTTGTCTCCAGAGGATTCTGATCTGGTTCCCAATTCCAGATTTGGGTTCCTTTACACTGAGAGGATCTTTTAGCTAATCAGGAAGCCATTTGTTACCCCCCAAGACTATGTGCCACTATTGCACTGGTCTGTATATCCTGTCAGGGTGTTTGCTTCTCAGTAGCTTAGACCTCTGGATGCTCAGATGTGGGTCCTCACTGTTCTCTGGGGTCATTGGCCACCAACGTCCTGGAATGGGTGAGTGTGATGATGGGCAATGAACACCCTGGAGATAGGCAGCACTTGTTTATTCAAAAGGGGAGTGGGTTTATAAACACTTGAGAAAGGTTGAGACTGCACATACAGACTATATGGCGATTGGATACATAGTTTATGGGTTGCTGTCTAATTGGTTGAAAGGAACAAGTGTAAGGGAGATAGTGGCGGAAAAGCTACATGACTTCAGAGCTTTGAGGGAGTTGCTGTGAGAGATAACAGGAATGGTGGAAAAGCTACATGACTTCAGCTACATAAGGGACTCTTGGGCAGCTAGCCCCAAGGTCAGGAACTGTGTGTGGGGGGGGGGCAAAGCCTGACCTATGGAATGGTCAGAGCTTTTGGGATCAAGAAGGGGGGAGGCCTCACCAGTTCTGCCCACTCTGGGCAATTGCAGGGCACACTACAACCTACAACATAGGGAAGGCCAGGGTGGGTTCCTGATGATAAGGCCAGCTGCAACCCCCACAGCTCAAGGTCCCAGGCCATGTCCAACAGTTGAGGCCAGCCTCCTCACAGTCCCAGCCCATTTTTAGCAATGCCAACAACTCCCCCTTTGTTTTTTAAAACGGGGAAGTGTATCTTGGGTAAGTTTTTTGTGGCTTACTGTGGGACCAGTTAGAGCCAGATGATGTATAAGGACCCGATCAGTCGAGATTTGTCTATTTTGTTTGAGCCATAATTTACACAAACAAGGAATTATGCATAAGAGTAGTAGCAGGGTGCCTGACACAATAGTAGCCAAACAAAAATCTGAGAAAGAAACTGTTTGGGAGATAATTTTTGTAATGTGTTTTGTAATGCATCTAAAAATCCTTTAGCTGCCTTAGCAGGATCACCAAAAGACAAGTGACTATGTGAAATAACAGATATTTCTTTTTGTAAACTTTGTAAATCTATGCTGAGATCATTATGATTCCAAATACCTTGAATATGATTTTCAACCTTCCACCATTCAGTAGCGGTCCATTGTAGGGTAGAGGAGTAACACATATGAATTGATAATTAGCATGACAGACTAATTGCATTTGAGCTGCCAGATTGGCAACCCATCTTCCTAAATACATAACAGCATCCTCTAGAGCATTTAACCTGACTAATTTTTTATCAGTATCTATCTGTGAGGGTTTGAGAAACATTTTTAGTCCATTAACATGATCAGCTGTCTTCATTGATTGTGCTAGGGATATTGCTACCATGGTGGAAGAAGCGATGATAGTGATTGTAGCAATGATCCCAATTATCCATTCTATGAATCTTCTTTTCTGTGTCATCAATCTGTTGAGCTGCTTGGAACCCTTGAGCCCTGAAGCTGGAGTACCAGGGCTCAATCATTTTGACTGGCATAATTAAGTTAGGAGGCCGTATGACAATAAAGACTACATTGGAGGACTAATCTGCAGCTGTGCCTCCCTTAGAATTGATGCAATTGGTGATAATACACCAGGTACAACTAAGATAGTAAATCCAATTTTGGTGATTGACCCACCCAGGCCTAACTACCAAAAGGTAAGGGAGGAGCAGACACGTCTGAAACTTAAAATAATTTTCTTTTAGGGTAACAACTACTTTCCATAATTCTGGTTGAGGCTGCCCTTGGGGAATCAAGATGGGCAGTGCCTCTAATTGTTTACCTTCCTGGGGACCCAATTGTAATCATAAGTTATATTTATTTTGGTATTCACCCTCCGTAATTAATGGGTGGTTTGTATACATTAAATAACATCCCTCATGATACCTATTGCTTGAAAAGCAGATAGGCGGCTCTGCTGTGAGAGAGGTCCAGTTAATTGGTTTAGTTGCTTCTTGCAGGAATTCTAGGTCATAATTGGCAGTGGTAAGGGAAGCACTGGAAAATATCTTAGGTAGGGGTTCTTCCCAAAGAGCAGCCCAAGCTAGAGGGGGGTCAGGTACATAAGCCCAATATGCTTGTTGAGCCTGTGCTGCTTTTAAGGTCAGGATAGCAAGTAAGGATATAAACAGAGTCTCTGGGATAGAGGCTGTTGTGAATTTTGTACCAGCATGACTCCTTGTTGGCACAAGGCCTCAATTTGGCCCCAGGTCAGCATGTTTTCCTCCTGGAGGGGGGGGGGGCTGGAATGCTTTTGTTTCAGTGTCAGAGACAAGCCATCTCCTTGGTCAGTGGGGTTGAATTTGACATTTCAAGCTGGTACCCAGATAAGCCTGGGCTGCTCCTGTGGAAATAGAAGCACATCCTCTCCCCATAGTTAGGAGGGGGTCTGTTCCATCTGAAGGATTTTGCCATTGCACCAGAATAGAGGAGGCAGCTACTGGTGTGTGTCAATGGAGGGTGATAGGGGATGTTTCAACCAATTAGATAGCAACCCATAAACTATGTATCCAATCACCATATAGTCTGTATGTGCTGTATCAACCTTTTTCAAGTGTTTATAAACCCACTCCCCTTTTGAATAAACGAGTGCTGTCCATCAGACGGTCTCCTGGGTGTTCATTGCCCATCATTGCACTCACATGCTGTGCCAGGGCAGACCCTGCTTCCCCCCAACTCTTCCTGTGCCCAGGACGTTGGTGGCCAATGACCCCCAGGGACTGAGAGGAACCACAGCTGGTGCCTGAACAGTGACCATCTGGATGCGTGGTTAATAGGTGAGTGCCCCCTTGAAGGACATCCTCCCTTTGAGGTTAATAGCCCCCTGTGGCTGCCTCCCCATCTAGGGCTGGCAAGTTTCAGTTTCTCCTCCCTCTATCAGAGGAAGGCAGGTTTCTCCTCTCTCCATCAGAGAGAGGTAGGTTTCCCCTTTCTCCATCAGAGAAAGGCGGGTCTCTCTTTCCTCCATCAGAAGGAAGCTATTTTCTTTTTCCTTCTTTACTTTTGGTTTTCGCCATTGCATGGATATGAAGCAAAGCAAAAGGGAAATTGAGGTCATTTGGCTGGGGCTACACTTTGGTATTGACTGAAGGCCCCTAGTTCACTGTTCGAACCCCAACAGCCCACTCAGGCATTGGCAGCAACCTTCTATCTATTTCTCTTCACATCAACAAACCGGTAATGCATCAACCAGTAAAAGCCTCTAGGGCAGTCACCGGTCTCTTAAACTTGCAGACAAGCTTGCGTGTAGATCTTTGGGGAATCCCCATGGTGCCATAGCCCAGGAACATTACGCTCTGGTCTTGGCATTTATAGTCTTTCTCTATCATGGGAAACACTACCTCCCATCAAAAGGGATCCCAAATCACCAGATTGAGAACATTTCTTAAAATTAGGGGCATAAGACTATCTCAGAAAGAGGCCAATTCATTCTGGGAAAAGGTCCTCCAGATCACAGCTACCATGTCACCATGTCTGCTGGCCCATGCCCCAAAGCCACCACAGGCAACAGAGGCAGCTACAGCAGCAGCTGCAGGGAGAAAGGCCCTCCCCATTCCCTGCTTCTCTCTCTGCTCATTGCTGGGTTCAGGACCCAGGCTCCAGGAGCCATGGCTGACCACGTGGGCTCAGGTGCAGGCAGTCTGATGCCTTCCAGCCACACCCACCCAACAAGGTGGACAAGGAGATAATGGATTTTTTAAAAGCAGCAAGATTCTCCTACTCTTAAAGAATTGTAAAATGGCAGGATCAGAAAGTTGCCTTATAGCCTCAGGGAAGTCCAAAACCCTCCCTGGAATTTAAAAAAAAAAACAGGCTCTTTCTTAGCTTCCCTGGCTTGCAGAGCCTGGGGACTGCAAGCACATGAAATCTCAAAATATGAATAAATGCCAAATTGCTGTGAATACATGGGGACTTATAAGAATTTGCAACTATTTTAAGTTTACTTTGTAGGGAAGGCCAGTCACCATTGCCAGGGTCAGTTCCCAATGATAAGGCCAACTGCAACCCCCACAGCCCAAGGTCCCTGGCCATGTCCAACAGTTCAGGCCAGCCTCCTCACAGTCCCAGCCCACATTTAGCAATGCCCAACACTCAGATCGTTGTTGGCCATTTCCCCCCAGTAGCTCGTGTAGCGCTTTCAAGCACTAGGCGCTAACTATCTGGGGACTGGCTCTCTTCCAGATTCCAGCCAGTTCTCTTCAGCTCTGTGTTGGCAGCAGATGGTGTCTTCAGTGTCTTTTGCCTCATGCGGTAATCAAGTGCTTTGACAGAAACCTGTCTTGATTTGGGATCCTCTTAGGTATCACTGATTAACAGCTCATTGTGAGTAGTGATCAATTTCTGATACAGGGAGTGACAGGCAAGAGGCAAAAGAGAAAAAAAAATTGTTTAAGCTAAGGCTTCATCCACACTCTCCAGGGCACTTTTTTTCAGGTGCTCCCCTCTTACTTCTTTTGAGGGTTATATCTTTTAGTCTATCTCCAAGGATAAAGGTTTGTATGGTACCAGTTCATTTTGGATTAGTTTTGTGTTTGTTTTTCTCCACCCTTTCCTTCCTCTCCCTCCAAAATCTTCCATCTCTATTGTCTATCAGGTATGAGTTTCCTATCAGGTATGCCAGCAACTCACACTGGTACAGGTTAGGAACCGCAAATAAGTGAGACCATGCAGCATCTGTCTTTCTGTGGTTGTGTGAGCTCACTGAGTAGCTCTGTTCCAAGTCTGTCCATTTTTTTTAAATACTTTATTTTATTTATTTATTTATTTGAGAGAGAGAGATACAGAAATAGGCAGGTAGAGACAGAGAGAGAGAGAGAGAGAGAGAGAGAGAGAGAATGGGTGCGCCAGGGCCTCCAGCCACTGCAAACGAACTCCAGATGCATGCACATCTTTGTGCATCTGGCTTATGTGGGTCCTGGAGAATCAAGCCTTGAACCGGGGGCCTTAGGCTTCATAGGCAAGCGTTTAACCACTAAGCCATCTCTCCAGCCCAAGTCTGTCCATTTTTTACAAATTTCATTATATTGGTTTTTTTTCTTCCTGCTGAGTAGAATTCCACTGTGTAAATATACCACAACTTTGTTTTCCATTCATCCAATGATGGACACCTGGGTTGATTCCAGTTCTTAGCTATAATAAATTTAGCAGTTATAAACATGGTTGAGCAAATATCCTTATAATGATACATGGAGCATTTAGGATAAATGCCCAGTAAGGGAATCACTGTGTCTGTTGGTAGGTCTATGTTCATCCTTTTCAGGTATCTCCATATTGATTTCCATAGTTGACATTTCCACCCACAGTGGGTGAGGGTTCCTCTTTCCCCACATCCTCACCAACATTTGTCATTGCTAGATTTTTTTGTTTGCCATCCTTACTGGAGTAAAGTGAAATCTCATGGTTTCCATAGTGGTTAGGGATTTTGAACATTTTCTTAAGTGTGCATTAGACATTTGTATTTCTTCCTCTGAAAACTCCCTATTCAGTTCTCTGCCCCGTTTTTAGAGTGGGTTGTTTGATTCTTTCACTGTTTAGTTTTTTCAGTTCTTTTTAGAGTCTAGGCTGCTGTTAGTGGTATAGCTGGCAAAGATTTTATCCCATTCAGTGGGTAATCTATTGACTCTGCTTATGGTATGTTTGTCCAAAAATTTTTTTAGCTTCAGCTGGGCATGGTGGCACACATCTTTAATTCCAGCACTTGGGAGGCAGAGGTAGGTGGATCGCCATGAGTTTGAGGCCACCCTGAGACTACATAGTGAATTCCAGGTCAGCCTGGGCTAGAGTGAGACCCTACCTCGAAAAACCAAACAAAAAAATTTTTTAGCTCCTTGAAATCCCATTGGTTGAGTGATTGTTTAATTTCCTGGGCTACTGGGGTTTTGTTCAGGGAATCTTTCCCCACTCCTATGTCATGGAGGTTTCCTCCCATTTTTTCTTCAAGTAGGAGAAGAGTTTCAGGCCTTATATTGAGGTCTTTAATCCATCTGGACTTGATTTTTGTGTATTCAGGTGAGATGAGTGGGTCTAGTTTCATTTTTCTACATGTGATTATAAAATTTGTCCAGAATCATTTGTTGAAGATGCTGTCTTTTCTCCAATCTACTTTATTGGCACCTTTGTCAAAGATCAAGTAGCTGTAGTTACTTCACCTAAGGTCTGGGTCTTTTTAAACTTTAAAAAAAAATTTTTTTTTAATTATTTTTTTGGAGAGAGACACAGAGAGAGACAGAGAGAGAGAGGGAGAGGAAGACAGAGATGGGCGCGCCAGCAGTGTCTCAGCTGCTGAGAATGAAATCCAGATGTGTGCGCCCCCTTGTGGTCAAGTGAGGCATTGTGCCCTTGCGTCACTTTGCATCTGGCTAAACATGGGACCTGGAGATTGGAACCGCTGGAGATTGGAACCCAGTGTTCTTAGGCTTAGGGGGCAGGTGCCTTAACCCCTAAGCCCTCTCTCCAGCCCAGGTCTGGGTCTTTGATTCTGTTCCATTGGTCTTTGTTTCTGCTTTTATGCCAGTACCATGCTGTTTTCTTACTATTGCTTTGTAATATAGGTTTAGATTGGGTATGGTGGTATGTCCAGAAATGTATCTTTTGCTAAGGATATGTTTGGATATCTGAGGCTGGCTGCCATTCCATATGAATTTTGAGATCATTTTTTTCCTCTCTGTGAAGAATGATGCTAGAATTTTTATTGGTTTTGCATTAAGTCTGTATATTGCTTTTGGTAGAATTGCCATTTTCACAATATTAATTCTACCTATCCAGGAGCATTGGAGATCTTTCCATCTTCCCAAGTCCTCCTTGATTTCTCTCTTGAGTATTTTTATGTTTTCATTATATAAGTCTTTCACATCCTTGGTTGGTGTTATCCCAAGCTATTTAATTTTTTGTTGCTATTGAAAAATGGGACAGGCTCACTGATTTCTTTTTATGTATATTTGTACTTTGCATATAAAAGACTACTGATTTTTGTGTGTTGGTTCCATATCCTGATACTTTACAGAAAGAATTAATCATCTTTTTAAATTTTGAGATGGAGACTTTTGGGTCACTTATGTTAGCATAATGTCATCTGCAAATAGGGCTACCTTGACTTCTTCCTTTTTGGTTTGAATCCCTTTTATTTCTTTTTCCTGTCTTATTGCTTGGGCTAGGGCTCCTAGTACTATGTTGAAAAGCAGTACTGAGAGTTGGCACCCTTGTCTTGTTCCCAATCTCAATGGGAACTCCTTGAGTCTTTTCCCCATTAAAGATTATTTGGGCTTTAGGTGGTTTATATATAGCCTTTATTGTGTTGAGATATAAACCCTTCATGCCTAATCTTTCAAGCATTTTGATCATGAAGTGATGTAGTATTTTGTCAAAGGCCTTCTCTGCATCAATTGAGATGATCATGTGGTTCTTATGATTAAGTTTATTTATGTGGTCTATTATATTGACAGCTTTCCATATGTTGAATCATCCCTGCATCCCTGGGATAAAGCCTACTTGATCAAGGTGTATAATGCTTTTGATATATTGTTGAATTCAGTTTGGGAAGATTTTGTTCTAGATCTTTGTATCTAAATTCAACAGGGATATAGGCCTATAGTTTTGTTTTCTTGTTGTACCTCTGTTTGTTTTGGTGTGAGTGATGCTAGCTTCATAAAAGGAGTTGGGGATTATTCCCTTGTCTCTGATTATGCAAAACAGTGTGAGAAAAATTGCTTTCAGTTCTTCAATGAATGTTTGATAGAATTCATCTGAGAAGCCATCTGTTCCTGGAGTTTTCCTTTTGGGGAGGTTTTCGATTACCTTTTCAATCTCCATGGATGTGATAGGTTTGTTTAGATCAATCTGCTCTGAGTTTAGTTTTGGCAGGTGGTATGTGGCTAGGAATTCATCCATTTCTTCTAGATTATCCAGTTTTGTGGAGTAGAAGTTTTGGAAGTATTTCCTGATGATTCTTCTAATTTCATTGATGACTGTTGTGACCTCTCCTTTATCATTTCTGATTTTTTAAATTTGAGACTTCTCATTTTTTTGCTTGATCAAATTGGCCATGGGTTTATGAATCTTGTTGGAGAGAGGGAGGGGATATGACAGAGAATGGAGTTCTAAAGGGGAATGGGGGCGGGGAGGGAAATAGCATGAGTTTTTTGTATGTAAGTATAGAAGCTGTCAATAAAAAAATTTAATAAAATAGAAAAATATAGTTGCATTTGTACAAAAAACTAGCTCTTCCTTTCATCAATTTGTAAAATTATCTTCTTAGTTTCCAGTTTATTAATTTCTGCTATAATCTTGATGAATTCTTTCAATCTGGAGCTCTTAAGGTTGGATTCTTCTTTTTTTTCCAATGCCTTTAGTTGGACAGTTAAGTTTTTAATTTGTGATCTCCCAGTCTCTGTTATGAAGGCATTTTAGCACCATGACTTTTCCCCTTAGGACTGCCTTCATTGTGTCCCATAAGTTTTGGTCAGGTGGGTTTTCATTATCATTCATTTCTAGGAATTTTATAATGTCTTTTGTGTTTTCTTCCATTACCTATTCATTGTTAAAATGTGTGTGGTTCAGTATCCAGGAGCTGGTAGACTTCCTGGTGTGTCTCTTGTTGTTAATTTCTAGTTTAAAGCATTGTGATGTGATATGATGCAGGAAGTTACTTCAATTTTCCTGTATTTATGGAAGCATACTTTATGGCACAATATATGGTCTATTTTGGAGAAGGTTCCATGGGCTTCTGAGAAGAATGTGTATTTTGTAGAATTGGGGTGAAAAGTTCTCTAGATGGCCATTAGGTCTAGTTGATCTATGATGTGGTTGAGCTCTATTATTTTCCTATTGATTTTCTGCTTGGATGATCTATTGATGATAGTGGAGTATTGAAGTCTCTGACTATGATGGTATTGGTGTGTATTTGTGTTTTATTCTCAAGTAGGTTTTGATTGATAAAACGTGGTGCACCTATGTTTGGTGCATATAGATTTAGGATTGTGATGTCCTCATGTTGGATTGTTCCTTTCATGAGAAAGAAGTGGCCTTCTTTATCCTTTTTGATTACTTGGATTTGAAGTCTATTTTATCAGACATTAATATAGCAACACCTGCTTGTTTCTTATTTCCATTTGCTTGGAATATCATTTTCCATCCTTTCACCCTGAGGAGATATCTATTGTTAGTGGTGAGATGGGTTTATTGGAGATAGCAGATAGAAGGTTCTATTTTTTTTTTCCATCCACCCTGTTAACTTGTGTCTTTTAATGGAGGAATTAAGACCATTAATGTTTGAGGTTATAAGTGTGAGATTCTATTTAATCCCCCTGCCATATTGGCGTGATTTATGGGGTTTGGTGCTTTCTTATTTTTTGTACTTTTTTGAGCCTGGTCTAGTTTGGGGTCTTGTGATTTTCTTCTTGTAGGCTCTTAAGATTGGTTGTTTGACTCTTCTGTGTGGAGTATTCCCTGAAGTATTCTCTGTAGGCTTGGCTTTATGTTCATATAATCATAGAGTTGACTTTTTCATGGAAAGTTTTCCTTTTACCATCTATTACTAGGGATACTTTCACTGGGTACAGTAGCTTGGGTTGGAAGCCTTAGTATTTTAGACTTTGAAGTGTTCCATTCCAGGCCCTACTAGCTTTCAGGGTTTCTATTCAGAAATCGGAGGGAATTCTGATGGGTTGCCTTTGTATGTAGTGAATTGTCTCTCTCTTGCTATTTTTAGCACTCTCTCTCTTTGTTTTTATTGTTTGTTTGTTTTTCGAGGTAGGGTCTCAGTATGGTCCAGGCTGACCTGGAATTCACTATGTAGTCTTAGGGTGGCCTTGAACTCACAATGATCTGCCTACCTCTGCCTCCTGAGTGCTGGGATTAAAGGCATGTGCCACCATGCCTGGCTGTTTTTATTGTTAAGAGTTTTAACTATGATGTGCCTTGGAGAGTTTTTCTTTGGTCATGTCTGTTTGGTATTCTGTGAGCTTCTTGTTTCTGGATGGGCCTCTCTTTTGAAAGATTGTGAAAAATTTCTTCAGCAATTATGCTAAATATGTTCTCTATGCCTCTGGCCTGGATTTATTCTCCTTCTGGTATACCTATGATCTGTACATTTGGTCATTTTAGGGTATCCCACACTTTCCTCATATTCTGTACACATGACTTATTAAAATTCATTTATTATATTGACAACTTCCATAATTATAGACAATAACCCATGGTAATTCCCTCCCTCCCCCCACTTTCCTCTTTGAAACTCAGCTCTCCATCATATGCCCTCTCCCTCTCAATCAGTCTCTGATATTTTGATGTCATGATCTTTTCCTCCTATTATGATAGTCTTATATAGGTGGTGTCAGGCACTGTGAGGTCATGGATATCCAGGCCATTTTGTGTCTGGAGTCACACATTGTAAGGAGTCCTACCCTTCCTTTGGCTCTTACATTCTTTCTGCCATCTCTTCCACAATGGACCCTGAGCCTTGGAAGTTGTGATAGAGATGTTTCAGTGCTGAGTGTGCCTCTATCACTTCTCAGCAAGATGGTGACTTCTGAATCATCCCAAGATCACTGCCATCTGAAAAGCAAAGCTTCTCTAACCAAAAGTGAGAGTAGCATTAATATATGGATATGAACATTAAGAGAAGTGCTTACTGGGCAGTTTGGTGAGCATAGTATATACATTTAGCCCAATACCAGCAGACATTACACCCCTAGGGCTCGTGACTACCCCTGTTGTAGGTTTTCAGTATCAGTCATCTATTCCCTCCCATGGAATGGGCCTCTAGTCCAATTAGAGAGCAGTTAGTTTCCCCCATAACAGACATGCCACGATTGTACCCATTGGCTCATTTGGTCTGGCTGGCCAAATTTAAGGCTTGCAGTGTCCACTGTTGAGTATCTTCACTGGTGATTTCTCTCTCTCCCTTTGAACTGCATGCAATGTAGCTTTTTCCAGCTTTCTGTCAGCTGGTCTACATGGAGGAGGTTTTCAGCTCATCTCCAGAGGGATTTCTCAGTGACCTTGCAGCCCAAGTATGTAGAGTCTTCAGCAACAGGGTCTTACCATCTATTCCTGATGGGAAACCAAGAGCCTTGGCAATAGCCTGTAAGGTTTTGGGGGTATCAGTGAATTCTCTGGCCAATAACTCACTTGAAGGAATCCCATCCCTGGCACTGAAAGATTTCTAGTAAGAATCTATAGCTTCTGAATGTTCCATTGTCCAAAAATGTAGTTTTCCATATGACTTATTTATATCCTCTTAGATTTTGATTAGCCCCCCCCCCAACTTTCCTTTACTCAATCTCTTCCCCAACCTCATTTAGGTCTTTTCTCTCCCATTAATCCATTCTTCTACTTACATATATACAATACCATCCTCTTAGGTCCCCTCCCCCCTCCCTTTCTATTCCATTTATAACCCTATCTAGCTTACTGGACTCTGCTACTGAGTTTTATTCCTATTCACAATCATTTCTAGCTAGAATCCACATATGAGAGAGAACATGTGACATTTGGCTTCCTGGGCCTGGGTTACCTCATTAAGTATAATCTTTTCTAGATCCATCCATTTTCCTGCAAATTTCATAATTTCATTTTTCTTAGCCACTGAGTAATATTCCATTCTGTAAATGAGCCACATCTTCATTATCTACTCATCAGGTGAGGGACATCTAGGCTGGTTCCATTTCCTAGCTATTGTGAATAAAACAGCAATAAACATGGTTGAGCAGGTATCTCTAAGGTAGTGAGACCAGTCCTTAGGATATTTGCCTAGGAATGGTATAGCTGAGTCATACTGTAAATCTATTTTTATCTGTCTCAGGAACCTCCACAGTGATTTTCACAATGGCTGGACCACATTGCATTCCCACCAACAGTGTAGAAGGGTTCCTCTTTTTCGGTATCCTCACCAGAATTTATGGTATTTGTTTTCATGATGGTAGCCAATCTGACAGGAATGAGATGGAATCACAACATAATTTTTTTTTTTTTGGTTTTTCGAGGTAGGGTCTCACTCTAGCTCAGGCTGACCTGGAATTCACTCTGTATTCTCAGAATGGCCTTGAACTCATGGCGATCCTCCTACCTCTGCCTCCCGAGTGCTGGGATTAAAGGTGTGCGCCACCATGCCCGGCTCCACAACATAATTTTAATCTGCATTTCCCTGATGACTAGGGCTGTAGAATGGTTTTTTAGATGTTTAAATATTTTTTTATTTTTTATTTTTGGAGAGAGACACAGAGAGAGACACAGAGGGAGTGGGAGACAGATAGAGAATGGGCACACCATTAGCCTCTCAGCTGCTTTGAACAAGCTCCAGGTGCATGCACCCCCTTGTGGGCAAGTGCGGCATTGCACCCTTGTGTCACTTTGCATCTGGCTAAATGTGGGACCTGGAGATTGGAACCGGGTTCTTAGGCTTAACAGGCAAGTGCCTTAACTGCTAAGCCATCTCTCCAGCCCTTTTTAGATGTTTATATGCCATCTGTATTTCTTCTTCTGAGAACTCTCAATTTAGTTCCAGAACTCATTTTTAAATTGGGTTGTTTGATTTCTTATTATTTAGTTTTTTGAGTTCTTTGTGTATCCTACATAGTAATCCTCTGTCAGATGTATATAGGTGGCAAAGATTTTCTCCAATTCTGTATGTTGCCACTTTGCTCAATTCACAGTGTTCTTTGCTGTACAAAAGCTTTGTAATTTCATGAGGTCCCAGCAGATGATCCATGGTTTTATTTCCGGAGCAATTGGGGTTATATTCAGATAGTCTTTGCCAAGAACAATATGTTGAAGGTTTTCCCCTGTGTTTTTCTCTAGCAGTTTCAGAGTTTCAGGTCTGATATTATGGTCTTTGATCCACTTGGACTTCATTGTGCATGGAGAGATAAGGATCTATTCTCATCCTTCTACAGATACATATCCAGTTTTCTCAGCACCATTTGCTGAAAGTGGCTGTCTTTTCTCCAATAAGTATTTTTGACTTTTTTTTTTTCAACGATCAGGTAGCTATAACTACCCAGACTTACATCTGTGTCCTCTATTCTGTCCCATTGATCTACATGTCTGTTTTTGTGCCAGTACCATGCTGTTTTTCTTACTATGGCTCAGTAATATAGGTTAAAATCAGGTATAATGATACCACCAGCCTTATTTTTGTTGCTCAAAATTGTTTTAGATATTCAAGGTTTTTTGTGCTTCCAAATGAATTTTTAGATTGCTTTTGCTATTTCCGTGAAGAATGCCATTGGAATTTTGATGGGGATTGCATTAGATGTGTACATTGCTTTTGGAAATATTGCCATTTTCACAATATTGATTCTTCCAATCCAAGAACATGGGATGTCTTTCCATTTCCTAGTGTCTTCTGCAATTTCTTGCTTGATTGTTTTAAAGTTTTCATGTGTTTATCAGCTCCTACAGTTTGCTTGTAGAGTCTTTAGGGTCCTTTATGTATAGAATAATATCATCTGCAAATAATGATAACAACCTCTTCCTTTTCAATTAGCATCCCTTTTATGTGTATCTCTTGCCTTATTGCTATGGCTAAGACTTCCAGCACTATATTAAATTAAAGTGGGGACAGTGGATACACTTGTCTTGTTCCTGATTTTAGTGGGAAAGTTTCAAGTTTTTCTCCATTTAGTATTATGTTGGCTGTAGATTTGTCATAAATAGCATTTATTATGTTGAGATATGTTCCTTCTATTCCCAGTTTCTGTAGGTCATATAAATCAAGGAAATCATCCATTTCTTTCAGAATTTAAAACAGTAGAATATATGTTATTATAATATGGGCCTATTATTTTTTGAATTTCTCTGGTATCTGTTGTGATGGTGCCTTTTTCATCTCTAATTTGTGTCTCTTCTCTCTTTCTTTTGGTCAAATTTGCTAAGGGTTTATCAATCTTGTTTATCCTTTCAAACAACCAACTCTTTGTTTCATTGTTTCTTTGCATTTTGGGGGGGGGGATTCTATTTCATTAATTTCTGCCCTAATCTTTATTATTTCTTCCTGCCTACTGATTTTTAGTTTGCCTTGTTTTTCTTTTTCCAAGACCTTAAGGTGAAGCAATGTTTACTTTTGCCCTTTCTAATTTCTTAATATAGGCACTTATAACTATAAATTTCCCTCTTGGGGGTATAAAGCCTGCTCTTGTCTGACTAAATGTATATATTATTCCCACCAAGCTGCCCTGAAAGCACTACACTTAATGTTCATATTCACATATTAACGCTACTCTCACTTCTGGTTAGTGAAGCTTCTCTTTTCAGATGGCTATGACCACTGGGATGACCCAAAAGGAAACATAGTGCTGAGAAGAAGGGATGGAGGAGTGCCCAGCACTGAAACACCTCTGTCACACCCTCCAAGGCTCAGGGACCATTGTGGAAGAGGGGGCAGATAGAATGGAAGAGCCAAAGGAAGGTTAAGACTCCTTACAATGCAACTGTCCAGACAGAAATTGGCCTTGACATCCATGACCTTGCAGTGCCTAGCAATACCTTTGCAAGACCCTCATAATAGAAGAAAAAGAGACACTAATGGAGAGAGGGAGGGGATATGATGGACATTGGAGTTCTAAAGGGGAGTGGGGGGAGGGCAGGGAAATATCATCAATTTCCCTCTTAGAACTGTCTTCATTGTGTCCCAATGGTTTTGGTATGTTTTGTTCTCATTATCATTTGATTGTATCAATATGTTGATTTACTTCTTGATTTCTTCATTGACCCATTCATCATTTAGTAGTGTATTATTTAGTTTCCATGATTTTGTGTATGCTCTGTAGGTTTTCTTGCTATTGATTTGCAGTTTGATCCTATTGTGATCAGGTAGAATGCAAGGAGTTATTTCAATTTTCCTGTATTTGTTAAGATTTGCCTTGTGTCTTCATATATGGTCTATTTTAGCGACTGTTTCATGTGCTGCTGAAAAGAATGTGTATTCTGCACCATTTGGATGAAATGTCCTGTATATATCTGTTAGGTCCATTTTTTTCTATGACTTCATTTAATCCAGATGCATCTCTGTTTATTTTTTGCCAGGATGACCTGTCAATTGATGAGAGTGGGGTGTTGAAGTCACACACCACAACTGTGTTTGGTTTTATCTGTGACCTTAGTACTAACAGCATTTGTTTGATGTGGTTGGGAGCCCCCATGTTAGGTGTATACATGTTTAGGAATGTAATGTTCTCTTGTGGTAGTGTTCCTTTAATCAATATAAAGTGACCTTCCTTATCTTTCCTAACTAATGTTTGTCTGAAGTCTACCCTGTCAGATATTAGGATAGTGACCCCTGATTCTTTTCTAGGTCCATTTACTTGAAACACCAATTTCCTACCTTTGACCAAAAAATAATGTCCATCCTTTGTAAAAAGCTGAGTTTCTTGGAAGCAACAAATTGAAGGATCCTGCTTTTTAACCCAGTCTGCAAACCTCTGTCTTTTGGTTGGGGCATTGAGGCTATGATATTGAGTCATTATTTAAAGGTGTGCATTTATTTTTGCCATTTTTCTTGTTTTGTAATTCTTCGGTTTTACCTTTGCTCTTTTGTATTAACTAGTATTGGAGTATGGTTTGTTTTTTCCAGGTTCCTTACATATGTGCTTTTCTTTCTCTTCAGCATGGAGGATTCTTTCAAGTATTTTCTGTAGAGCTGGTTTTGTCTTCAAATATTCCTTTAGCCTGCTTTTATTGTGGAATGTCCTTATTTCTCCATCTATTTGAATGGATAGCTTTGCAGGATAAAGTAACTTTGACAGTTGTTATCTTTCAGAACATGTCCTGCATTATCTTCCTTATTTCATTAAATTGGCTTCCTGTGTCTTCTTTGATTCCTTTGATTTCTTCTTTGATTTCTTTGAGCATATTTATAATCATTTTTTTAAGTCTTTCTCAGGCATTTACTCTAAATCAGTCTCACTGAAGGTCATTTCTGATGGGTTTATACTTTTTGGTAGATTTAAATTGTCTTGACTTTTTGTGTTTCTTGTATTATAATGTAGAGATTTTTGTATCTTGGATTAATTTAATGCCTGGGTTTTCTAATTATCTGCAGTATTATTAGGTGTATCAATTAATCTGATATTATATATCTTCAGGTGCTAGGTGTGGCTCTTAAGACTCTCACAGTAACCACAAAAGTGACCCTAGGTGTTGGTTTTGCCTGCTATGAGAGTATTCTAGTAGGCTGTGTGGAACAAAATACAGGCAAATTCTAAAGTTTAACTAAACAATATATACATTCAATGAAAAACAGCAGACTATTTATGTAAGAGTAGGTATTATGGCAAACAGATCCTCTTACAAAGTCACAGTCCTTAAAGATTTGTGATGACCCCACACCCTTAATCCTGCCAACTGGGAGGCTGAGATTTCTGATCTGCAGAGGGTTCCAAGGTCAGCTGTTGACTGAATGAGACCCTTCTCCAACGAACAACAGAAGAGGAGACAAAGTCACTATAAATCAAGAAGCACAAATGACAATCCAAAAATATAGATTTTTTTAAGAATGGTAAATCTGACCATCCATCAGATTTAACATATAATTTACCCTGACATGGAAGACGCAATTAGTACTTTCGATGCAAGCCTGTATACCAGGCTTATTTGGCAGGTCCTGACCTGGTATAATCCCAGTTACCTTTTGGGATAGCTTTGGTCTCAATTATGCTGAATTCCTGCTTGGGTCCCTCTTTGCTGTGCTGTGGGCTCAGGTAGGCTGGCTGAGTTGGTGGGTCACTGCTCTGATTGCCAATGCCGGGTGCTATGTAGGTGAGTGGCCTTCCCTAGATCTCTGGTGCTTGCAGTGGCGGTGGGGAGAGGGGAGGCTGTGAATGGTGGCTGAAGTCCTCCTGCTGGTCTTCATGATCCTCTCCTCATGAGCCGCTTCACTGGTCCCTGCCGTTTTCCCCTTCATGTTTCTTGAGTTTGGGAGGAGGCTAGTGTGAGTGGAAAATCCCCTCACCAGGCTTTTCCTGTGGCTCAGGCTGAGCCTGGTGGCCCGAGCTGCATGAACCTGGTGGTGGTGGTGGTGCTGCTGCTGCTGCTGCTGCTGCTGCTGCTGCTGCTGCTGGAGCTGCTTCTGCCTGGCCTGCTTCTATGGTCTCTAGATGATCTGGATCTCTCCTACTTCTCTGCTGTGGTTGATAAGTTCTTATACACTTTCAGTTTTTAGTAGAAGAGTGTATTTTGCTAGTTTTATTTTATTTCTTAATTTATTTACTGCTTTTTCTCCCCTAGGCTGCTTTGGCATGGTTCCTACACTGCCATCTTAACTGGAAGTCTCTTACATGATTTTTTGTACTTAGCATAGTTTTTGTCCTCCTAATCAATTTCTCCTGTGTTGTCTTCCATCTCAGAAGTTTTGTCTTCCATATGAGTAACTCTGTTCTAGAGAGATTTTTTTTTTTTTTTTTTGGTTTTCACTCTAGCCCAGGCTGACCTGGAATTCACTCTGTATTCTCAGGGTGGCCTTGAACTCATGGCGAACCTCCTACCTCTGCCTCCCAAGTGCTGAGATTAAAGGCATGTGCCACCACGTCCAGCTTCTACAGAGTTATTAAAATTTTTTTAAATTTATTTTTGGAGAGAGAGACAGAGAGAGATAGAGAGGGAGACAGAGATGGGCACGCCAGCAGTCTCTCAGCTGCTGTGAACGAAATCCAGATGCGTGCACCCCCTTGTGGTCAAGTGCGGCATTGCGCCCTTGCATCACTGCATCTGGCTAAACGTGGGACCTGGAGATTGGAACCACTGGACATTGGACCGCTAAGCCATCTCTCCAGCCCTTCTACAGAGGTTTTTATAAGCTCTATTTGACTTTTGTTTTCTGTTGTGTTATTTTGCATCATGTCCATCTCTTTTTTGAGGTATGATTTCAGTTTGAGGTCTGATTTTCTTGATGCTTCCTGGATTGCATTCTTGCATTTGATTACGTCTTCATTAAGCTTAATCAACTGGTTATTGAGATCTTCCATTTGTTGACTCACCTTCAATTCATTTATCTCTCCTTTGAGGTTTCTAAGGTTTTCTTCAATTAAATTAAGCCTATTGTCAAAAGCTGTGTGCTGGGCTGGAGAGATGGCTTAGCAGTTAAGGCGCCTGCCTGCCAAGCCTAAGAATGCCTGTTTGATTCTCCAGGTCCCAGGTTTTGCCAGACGCAAAGTGACACAAGGGTGCAATGCCCACAAGGGGGTGCATGTGTCTGGAGTTTGTTCACAGTGGCTGAGAGGCCACCGGCTCACCCATTCTCCATCTTTCTCTCTCTCTGTGTCTCTCTCTCAAAAAAAAAAAAAAAAGAAAGAAAAGCTGAGTGCTCTAAGAGATGATTCTGCTCAAGTTCATTTATGCGATTGTTGGTTTATTTTACCTTATTTTATTTTTATTTATTTGAGAGAGAGGCAGTTATATTTATGGAGGGGGGAGATAATGGGTGAACCAGGGCCTCTAACCACTGCAAACAAACTCCAGATGCATGTGCCACCTTGTGCATCTGGCTTACATGGGTTCTGGGGAATTGAACCCAAGTCTTTGGCTTTGCAGGCAAGTGCTTAACTGCTAAGCCATCTTTCCAGCTCGATTTCTGGCTTTTTTTGTTTATTTTTATTTATTTATTTGAGAGCACTAGATAGAGAGAGAAACAAGCAGATAGAGAAAGAATGGGTGCCCCAGGGCCTCCAGTCACTGCAAACAAATTCCAGATGCATGCACCACCTTGTGTATCTGGCTTACATGGGTCTGGGGAATTGAGCCTCGAACCAGGGTCCTTAGGCTTCACAGGCAGGTGCTTAACTGCTAAGCCGTCTCTCCAGTTCTATCACTGGCTTTTTGATGGCTTGCTTCCAGTTTAGCAATTCTTTTGATTAGGGTCACATTGATTGTTGTGTTTACATATTGGGACTCAATTTCAATTGATTTCTCTATGATTTTATTAGAGGCTTCCATTGTGGGACTAGGCATCCTTGATGAAGATCTTTCAGTTTTCTGACTTTTGTTGATTTCTTGTTTTGTTTTGTTTTTGCATTGTGGTCTACCTGTCTTGGGGAACATTTTATTCTATTGAGGGGGAAGCAAGTATTTGTCATTGTATTCTTTTTAGTGGGTGTTTGGTTTTAAATGTGAGCCAGACTGATGTATGATGGGGGTTATAACTGTAGATGCACAGATTGTGGAGATTGCAAGTACATCAAAGGTACCTGGGGAACTGAGAGTTGGGGAGCTGGGAGTACTGGCCTACTCACTCCACTTGTATGTATTCTTCAGCACACAGGGATCAGGGGTTGGGGAACTAGGAGCCTGGAAGCTAGAGAGCCAGAGCAAGAGGCCTACCAGTTCCTAGGTGGCTGGTGCACCTTATGGCTCAAGAGAATAGGGATTTCAGTGCCCAGGTGCCAATCAGGAAACCAGAGCAAAAGGCTTCCACAACCCACAAGCAGGGACCAGGCCACCCCAAGGTAACACCATGGGTACCAGGCCCAGGGAACTGGGAGGTGGGGGACCAACCAGGAGCTCTGGCCTACTCACTCTACATGCACACCCTTCAGAGCAGGGGATTGGGCAGCTGGGGAACCAGGGGCCCTTCGGTCAGGAAGGTAGAGCAAGGGGCCTGCTTTGGCAGCAAGCTTGCAAGGTCCAGGCAGCCCCAAGTGGGAAGCAGGGGAACTGACAGGGAACCAAGAGGAGGTGGGGGAAGAGGGAGATCTGAGAGGCTGGATCTCCCATGGTAGCCCAAGCTGTCCTCAAATTCACAGCAGTACTCCTGCTTCAACAGGGCTTCTGAACGCTGGGATTACAGACATGAGCCACTGCACTCAGATAGAGTTTATATTCTGGTAGCCTAGGCAACCCTGTATATGCCTTAAACTGGTGAAGAAAATGGGCTTCCTCAAAATAAGCTAGTCCATAGGACCAGGCCAGGCTGACTGGCCAGAGAGTAGGGTGGGGAGAAAGACATCAAGATTAGCAACAAACAAGAAACGAAAGCTGAGAAAGACTGGGCCTCCCCTTCCCTCTCTTCCCACACACACCCAGGTAACAAAGCAGTTCCTGCTTCACAGTGCTATAATCTCCCAAGTGCAGAGAGAAGAGGTACTGTGTAAATGACCCGCAAAGGATCAGGACTTGCCTGGCCTAAGGACCTTTCCTAGGTCTCTGGCCTACTTCTATACTCAGGAGGGCCTTTTGCTTTCTCAACTTTGGCTCTATTTCTATTTGTAACCATGTGTCCCTGGTCCAATTCATATTCTAGCACACAAGAAACTGAGAATCTCAGCAGGTACCTACTGGACTCTAACCCATGCCTACAGTTTGACCATTCCCTTCCCCCAGGAGTAGAGCTTTCCCATGTCCTAGATGGATCAAGACTTGGATCCTCACTTTCTGTGGAGAGAGTGTGTCCAACAGAGTGAGCACATGGGAGTAATCTCCAAGGTGGAAGTAAAATCTAGAAACATGGTGTCCTAGCAGCCAGGTAAAGCACAAACACAGAAACATCTCAGTGAAAATGGAATGGACAGAAACAAGATGTACAGTTTTTTCCTTCTCCTTCTGTGGAGCTCAGACTGTAACCTTCCATATCCTACCATGGTGCTATGTCCCCAACACAATACATTTTCAAACCTTTGTTGCAACCATTATAGAACTGGTACTTTAAATTTTCAACTATAATTATTTCATTATAGTTATTCTTTTGCAGTTGAGAGGAGGCATTAACATACACACATCAACACAGATTTTTTTTTGAAAGGGAGACTCTCATTGCATGGCCCAGGGTGGCCTTGAACTTGAGATACTCTTGCTTCAGCCTCCCAAATGCTAGGATTAAAGTCAGGCACCACTATGCCTGCCTACATACTAGTTTTAAAGTACACATATATACATACAGACAGTATACCATGATCAAAATCTCCTCCCACCACCCTCTTTCTCTTCTTCTGTACCCCCTCCTTTGAGTCCTTTCTTTCCTGCTAGTCCCTTTTCTATTTTGACGTCATAATTGTTCCCTGCCATTATGCAGGACTTGTGGAGTGTTAGTCATTTTGAGGTCCTAAATACCACAACTACTTTGTGTTCCAGACAGATTATAAGCAGTCCTCCCCTTCCTTTGCCTCTTACATTCTTTCTGCCACCTCTGCCACCATGGTCTCTATAGTCTTAAAGGTGTGATCCAGATGGCTCACTTAGTGCTGAACACCCCACTGTCACTTCTTAGCACTTTGATGAGTTTAAGTCATGTCAGTGTTCACCATCATCTGAAAGAGTAGCATTAATATATGGGCATAAACATCAGTAGTTAGAGAGTAGGTGTGTGGGCATTATAGATTTATTTAGCCAGACAATAGTAGTAGTTTCCCACCTAGGGCTATGACATTCCCAGCCATAAGGTTTTGATTAGGTTTTCAGTACTAGGAAGGAATTCCCTCAAATCCAATAAGGTCTCAAGTCCAATCAGAGAGCAATTGGTTTTCTTCATAGCAGACATGCCACCATTATACCAGTTGGTACTTTTGGCTTGGCTGGCTAGCCATAAAGCTTGTAGGGTCCACTGTTGATTAAGACTGTTGATATGGCTGGAGGGATGGCTTAGCAGTTAAGGCATTTGCCTGCAAAGCCAAAGGACCCAGGTTCGGTTCCCCAGGACCTACATAAGCCAGATGCACAAGGTGGTGATTGCATCTGGAGTTCATTTGAAGTGGCTGGAGGCCCTGGTGTGCCCATTCTCTTTCTCTCTCTCTCTCTTTCTGCCTCTTTCTCTCTGTGTCTGTCTGTTGCAAATAAATAAATAAATAAATAAATAATTTTTTAAAGCTACATTTAAAAAAAAAAAGACTTGATGACTTTTCTCCCCCAACAGGTTGCATAGTTCTTTCCAGCATCATGACAGCTAGCCAACAGGGAGGAGGCTTCCAGTTCAGTGCCAGATTGATTTCTCAGTGTCTTGTAGCCAAAGCATGTCATGTCATCAGCAAGCAATAGGTCTTACCATCTAGTTCTGGTGGGCAACCAAGAGCCTTGCCTCCCTGACCAACAACTTGCTGGAAGGTACCTGTGGTAGTTTGAATGTATGTCCTCCACAATCTCAGGTGTCTTATTACGTTTGTAACTTGGATTTCCAGCTGCCTAGCTGGAAGAGGTCACTGGGGGTGGATCTGAATTCTAGTCTAAAGGTGTGCAGAGAGGTTTTGAGCTCTGGCTGTGCTTGCTGGTGGTGCTGGCTGTTTTGTGGTATCTCTCTGCTTCGATTTATGAATGGGAGCCAGCTTCTTCCACCATTGGGTGGAACCTCTGGATCTGTAAGCTTGGCATGAATGGTTCCTCCCATAAACTGTGTCTGGTTTGGAAATTCATTCCAGCAACATGGAGCTGACTGCAACAGTAGCCCACTCCAGGAACTGAAAGTTTCTTGTAAAAATGCATGACTTCTGGGCACAGCATTATCCATTCCCACAGGGTACTTCTGTTCAAACTCTTTCATTTTTTTAATATTTACTTTTTTATGTATTAGAGAGAGAAAGAATGAGGGAGAAAGAGGGAGAGAATAGGTGCGCCAGGACCTTCAGCCACTGCAAACAAACTTTAGACACATGAGCTGCCTTGTGTATCTGGCTTACATGGGTCCTGACGAATCAAACCTGGGTCCTTTGACTTTGCAGGCAAGCGCCTTAACTGCTAAGCCATCTCTCCAGCCCAAACAATTTCATTTAAAAATATATTATTAATTATTATATTTTTAATAAATATACATTTATATTTATTATTATTATTGTTTAATTTATATATATTATTTATCTAGTGAAGTAGTATTCCATTTTGCTTATTCATACATTAATTTTTATTAAGCCTCCTCATCCATTCCTTCCCCAGCATCACTTAGACCATTCCACCCCCAGTATTCTGTCCACTACTATATACAGTCCCCTCTCCTTAAGCCCTCCCCTCTCCTCCCTCCCTCATGACTCCTTTCTAGCTTCCTTGCCTCTACTTCTATGAATCTTCTTAAGTTCTATCGCTTCTAGGCCTTTTAGCTAAGATCAGGGGTAGTATGAATGTTCTTAACTTCTGCAACTATACTTCCCAGTGTTTCTCAGCCATTACAAGAAAATGCTTTAAAAGGGTGTGAGGAAAATTCTTTTCAAGTGTAATCAAGGCAGTGCCATCTACCCTTTATTCTCCACCACCCTCTAAATAGGGAGCACCTAGGTAAAGTATTATGCCCAGCATGGATAATTGTTTACCTGATCTTACCACAAGGTGGCACCAAAGTGTCATCGTTTCCAGTTTAGAATTTTCTAGCAATTCTTGCAAATTAAAGCTGAAGCCTACATTTAGTTGTTTCCTTTTGCATTCAAAATCGAAATCTATTTTATAAAATTCACAGCTTTTTAAATGTTGGGAAAAAGTCTTTCCTAAACTTATCTTGAGAAAGAAAATGAATCTATATTATAAAGAACATTAAGGGGGCTGGAGAGATGTCTTAGATGTTAAAACGCTTGCCTGCAAAGCCAAAGGACACAGGTTCAATTCCCCAATACCCAGATAAGCCAGATGCACAAGGTGGCACATGCATCTGGAGTTCATTTGCAGTGGTTAAAGGCCCTGGCATACTCATTCTCTCTCTTTCTCTCTCTCAAAATAAATAAATGAGTAAAAAGTATTTTAAAAATAACAAAGGACATCAATATTTATCTACAGAGCACTAGAAAGACTCAATGGGGGTGTAATTATTCATGGTTTTCCTACTAGTAATATGGACAATGTGAGTTGGAAAGAAATAATCTATGGCTTTATATCTCAAATCACCTTCTTCCAAGAGAGGAGAAAAGTAATTTTACATAGGGGCATGGCAACTTCTTTTATATAAGTCAAAGGCTGTCTGGGTGGTTATGATTAACTTGCTTTGTATGACACTAAATTTGTAAAAAAGTTTTGTTTCCTATGAAAGCTACAGATAAAAAGTAAACCAATTATAGAATAGAAAGAACAACTGACCTAGATATTAACTCTAGCTAGTATAGTAAGTAGGTATGTTGCCTTGAGTTATTTAGTTATCTTCTAGGCTCTGATTCCTCACATCTATCACATATAAAGGAGGGAATTTTTTTTGTTTTTTAGACAAAGGTCTTACCATGCCTAGATCTTGAACTTCTGGGCTCAATATGACACTTCTATGTCAGCCTACTAGGCAGCTAGAACGACAGGTTTATGTCACCAAGACTAGGCCTAGCTGTCAATGTTTGTGGTATGAGAATCAAACCCAGGACCTTGTTAATGCAAGGCAAAGTGCTCTATGATGAAGCTACATTCCTTCAGGAAAGGAACTGCAAATCTGCTAAGCGCCTTTGTACCTGAGTGTATAAATTCTGTAAAATGACTGAAATGTAAGCAGCTTGAATAGAGGGACTTCATGCCACACCTGACAATGCACCCCTTGGATCTCTGACTAGGAATTCTAACGGAGTCTTGTAGTGAATTCCTGCACATATGCTGGGGTCACTTTCCCCGCTGATCCCAACCCCTGCCAGGCTTGTCCCTGGAAGTCACAGGACTCCTCTGATGAGGGATTTTTGTCTTGGATCCTCTCATTATCCTTGCTGAGGGGTTGCACTGGCTTCTGAGACTCACCTTCCTGAGCCTTCTTCCTCTTCTTCCTCACCTGGGGCCAGACCCACCACCTCAGTCTGCAGGCTCTGCCAGCTTCTCTCTACAACCTCTTCATTTCCCTCACATCAGTGTCTCCTAAGAGGACCCAGACTTGTATACTCCTCTAGCATGGAGTCACAAGTTGGGGTATGGAGTTCTATCAGAATGAGGAAGTTTTAAAACATTGAGAATTCTGGGTCTCATCTGAGACTTACTATAGTAGAACTAATGGAGGCAGATCTCTGGGATTTCTCTTTTCAAAATCTCCCTAGTAGATTTATGTGTAGATAGGTCTTCATTCATCAGAACTCTCCAGTTCCCTAGTAGAGTAGATCCCAAGGAGAGGGTGCATTATAAATCTTCAAAACAAACATCCAGCAATGTTGAAAAGCTTCACAACATTGTCCTTTTCAGAATTTAAAATAAAAGGAACAAATGGGCAAAATTGCCAAATTTCCTCATCACCTCAAACCTTCCAGTTTCATGCATGTTTGTATGTATCTATTTGCTTTGCTGTTCTTGGAATAGAATTCAACTCAGGACTACACATGGTAGGCACTTAACTACATTCCCAGCATGGTTTAAGTCTTTAGACCCCATGCACAGACTTACTGAGGCATCTTGGTTCCCACAATGACTACCAATAATCCCACCGAAGAAGACCCTCAGCAGAACTGATTTTTCATTAAAAAAAAAAAATCAGGCCCTTTAATTCCATCACTTGGGAGGCAGAGGTAGGAGGATCACCATAAATTTGAGGCCACCCTGAGAGTACATAATGAAGTCCAGGTCAGCCTGGGCTATATATATGGGGTTTTTGAGGTAGAATCTTGCTCTAGCACAGGCTGATCTGGAATTCACTATGTAGTCACAGGCTGGTCTCAAACTCACAGAGAACATACTACCTGTGCCTCCTGAGGCTGGGATCAAAGGCATGTGCCACCACTACCTGTTTCATATTTTTTAATCTTTCTCCACACTTCTATGAATTGAATTATGTTTCAGGATGTAACATAAGGTGTGTGGGAGGCGATAAATTGTACTAAATTTTGCCAACCAGAGGTGTAGATGCATCTCAGCATCACACTAATATCTACCTTTTTCTGCCTTTTTCTCCTTTGGGGTTTCCTTTTTGGTGGGGGACAGGGAAGGAGTAGTTTGGTTTTTTTGTTTTTGTTTCTTTGGTTTTTTTTTGTTGTTGTTGTTGTTGTTGTTTGTTTTGTTTTTTGCTTTGCTCTTTTCCCAAGTAATTTGAAAAGTATAAGTGGTTGGTTAAAAACAGTGCCTGTGTTTCTAAAAGTATTGCCTCTAGCTCTTTTACCTCAAAATGTATTCTAAAGACATCTTCTAAAACTTTGGGATTGGGTAGTAGGGATAACTCAGCAGTTAAAGGCACTGCTGGCCCTGGTTTGATTTCTCAGTACCAATGTAAAGCCAGACACAAATAGTGGTATGTGTATTTGGAGTTGTTTGTAGCAGCAAGAGGCCCTGGTGCCCCCATATATTCTCTAATAAGTAAATAAAAATATTTTAAAAGAACTTTGGGATTATATTATTATTATCATTGCAGTGCTAAGGATCAAACATTAGGGTTCACCCTATGTCCTACCACTAAGCCCCACACTCTTATCCCTGTACCTGTCTTTTTATCAATGGTGTTAGAATCCAGGTTAAGAAAAGAAAGACAATTTACAAAATGTGAAATCCTCCATTCACATTATACTCAAAATATTTTCCTTGGCTCTAAAGTCTCTTACTTCCTTCCTCTTTTCTAGATTTCCTGGCAAATATGTTCAGGTGGACAAGGAAGGGCTTCCAAGGAATTATAGGATCACCCCATCACCAGCCTGCTTTCATCCAAGTGCTTTTCCTTGCACACATTGTTGTGTGCCCCAATTGAGCATGTAGTTCCTTGAAATAACCATCTCATGCTAAGGTCCTTCTGGAGTGCTGAACGTTTTACAAGGAATTCTGGGGGAATAAAAAGGACCAAATTCAATGATGAGACTTTGTAGTGGCATTTTGGTTTTATCAGATTCTTAGATGATCAGGTAATCATTGTTCTGATTTTCTGTTCTGATGTTTCTACCTTTTACCCTTCTATTTCTTATATGTCTAATTCCTTTAACATACACTTTTTTTTTTAATTTGGTTTTTCGAGGTAGGGTCTCACTCTGGCCCAGGCTGACCTGGAATTAACTATGGAGTCTCAGGGTGGCCTCGAACTCTTGGTGATCCTCCTACCTCTGCCTCCCAAGTGCTGGGATTAAAGGCGTGCACCACCATGCCCGGCTGCACATTATTTTTTATTTGGTCTGTCTCTGCTCACTAGACTATACACTCCTGGCTTTGGATCCTATATGTGGTTCTATAATTCAGAAATTGTTCCCTCGAGTCTCATTCTTCTCTTCCATTGAAAAAAGAGAGATTGGATAAAGAAAATCAGACTTAGAAAGGTTTGGATACGAGTAGAAAAAAGTGTTTCTAATATTTATCTGAATTTTTTTAAATTTAGGGTCAACATGGCTCTTTAGAAAAACTGAAAAGGGCACCTGTTTTCCAAAAATGTCCAGCCAGTTCAGGAGAATAAGACTGGTGACGTTTATAAAAAGGACCAGCTCCAAGAATGGCAGTCAGCAAGTACTGCCAGAGAAAGGGTGTCTCACCAGCCTATATGTACTAAAGGTCCATTTGCTCTGGGAACATGGCATTTACTACTGCCAGCCACCCCTTGCCCAGCTCCAGATAGGGGAAACCAGAAGATCAAATTTGTCAGCAAGTTTACATGGCTATTTTATTTTATATTGTTTTATGCTGCTATATATTGCTTTAAATTACACCCTCCCCCCCCCAAAAAAAAATTAGATACTGCCTCCAGTAGCACTCTGGGGACACTGAAACACAGGAGAAAAAGACAAGTAGGTCAAAGTACCTTATACAAGACTGTAATTTCAAGCTTCTGTACTCATGTGGAACTCTTCCATTCCAATGCCCCATATGCAGATGTTGAAGGGCAGAGCAAAGAAATAATCCATTGCAATGGAGGTTGCACATAGTACTTTCTTAGAGATTTAGCTATTGTGGTCAGTGTGTGTATTAGATGTCTGATCAATAGGAATTAGACCTGGTATTTTCTTTATTCTCTTAATTTGTTATAGCTTGAAATGGTTATGTATGCAAGTGTGTATGCCTTCATATGAAACATATACATTTATTTATTTTTAATTTGATTATATGTATTACTATTTTATTAATTTATTTGAGAGAGGGAAAGAGGAAGAGAGAAAGAGGCAGATAGGCCCCACAGCCGCTAGCCACTGCAAAGGAACTCCAGATGCATGTACCACCTTGTGAATCTGGCTTTTATGTGGGTACTGGGGAATTGAACCTGGATCCTTAGGCTTTGCAGTCAAGCACCTTAACCATTGAGCCATCTCTCTAGTCTGACAAATACATATTTTTAAGCAATTTTTCTCACTGAATCCGGAGCACACTGATTTTCAAGCCCTGGGCATCCTCCTGTCTCACCTTTCCAGACAGAATTACAGGCACACACAGTGATACCCAGCATTTTACATGGAAGCTGGGGATTCATACTTAAATCCTCGTGCTTGTGTGGCAAGCACTTTACCCACTGACCCATCTCCTTGGTCCCATCCATTCATACATTTTAAAAACACACGTATTCATTTATTTGTGAGGAGAGAGAGAATCAGAGATGGGGACTTCTTGCCACTACAAATGAAGTCCAGACACATGCTTCACTTTGTGTATCTGGCTTCACAGGGGTATTGGGGAATTGAACCTAGGCCAACCCAGGCTGGCAGGCTTTGCAAGCAGATGCCTTTAACCTCTTGCACCACCTCTCCAACCCCATCATTCACATATTTTTAGTAAACATATTAGGCTTGCTGCTTCAGGTGATGGTTTGATTTCTAAGTTGACTGGCCAACTCTTCAGTCAAGAATATTTGGGGAATATGTAAATAAATGGTAAAGTAAATTTTGAGTGCCCAGGACTCCCTCTGAGCCATTGGTTCCAGAACGTGGAGCATTTTAAAGCTTGTGGTGGATTCTTTTGAGCTCATTCTGCAACATAATTTTTATCATGAACTCACTTAGAAACCAAAATTTCCAAAGTGATCTCAACTCATCAGAAAAGATGGTCAACTTTGAGTGTTTTCTTCTGGATGTTATATAATCCTATCAAGGTTTTTAAAAGCAAGTAAGTAGTTGGGTAGATGGCTCAGCAGTTGAAGGTGCTTGCTTGCAAAACCTGACAGCCTGGATTCATTTCCTAAACCATCCACATAACCAGGTGCAAAAAATATGGCACAAGTGTCTGGTGTTCACATGTGCAGTGCACACAAATGTGCACATACACAAACACAAGTAGATTAATTCAGTTTAAAAAATAAGTAGAGATCAATAATGGGCTTTTTTTTTTTTTTTTTTTTTTTTTCGAAGTAGGGTCTCACTTTAGCCAGGATGACCTGGCATTCACTCTGTAGTCCCAGGTTGGCCACAAACTCACAGTGATCCTCCTACTTCTGCCTCCCCTCCCAAGTGTTGGGATTAAAGGCATGCACCACCATGTCAGGCTTTAGAAAAGGATTTGCAACATATAAAGCAGGGTTGACAAACTATGTCCTATGAGTCAGAACAACACTTATTTTGTCCAAAAATAATAATAAGGTGAGATGACTTCTGGG
Organism: Orientallactaga sibirica; assembly: GCA_036365145.1. Lineage (NCBI taxonomy): Eukaryota > Metazoa > Chordata > Mammalia > Rodentia > Dipodidae > Orientallactaga > Orientallactaga sibirica. Next base: position 51,680,296 of record JAEOAD010000006.1, read on the forward strand.
TAAGACAATGGTCTAGAAGCTGCCTCCATGTGAGTTGGTGAAGTAGAGTGAGAATAAGAAAATATATACCCCAAGCCATGGCATGGTGGCACGGCACACACCTATAATCTCAGCACTTGGAGGTGGAGGAAGGAGGATCAAGAGTTCAAGATCACCTTCAGTGGAACAGTGAATCTGAGGCCAGTCTGGTCTTCATGGAACTTTGTCTTTTTAAAAAAATATTTATTTATTTGAGAGAGAGAGAGAGAGGCAGATAGAGAAAGAATGTCCCAGGGCCTTTAGGTACTGCAAATGAACTCCAGATAAATGCGCCACCTTGTGCATCTGGTTTACATGGGTACTGGGGAATCAAACCTGGGCGCTTAGGCTTTGCAGGCAAGCACCTTAACCACTAAGCCATCTCTCCAGCCTGGAACTTTGTCTTTTAAAAAATTTTTAAATTTATTTGAGAGAGAGAGTGAGAGAGAATAAGAACATGCCAAGGCCTCTTGCCACTGCAAACAAACTCCAGACACATGTGCCACTTTGTGCATCTGGCTTTACACGTATACTGGGGAACTGAACCCAAGCTTGCAGACTTTACAAGAGCACCTTTAACTGCTAAGCCATCTTCCCAGCATCCCTCCCCCATTTTAAAGACTATTCTAAGGGAGAGTCAGAAATTCACAGAGATAGTGATAGGAAACCTGAGAGAAAAGTAGAGGTGACTCTGGGGAAAGAAGCTAAAGTGAACACAACCCCAGCTCTGCATGGTACCCAGCTGCATGGTACTCAGTCCCGCCGGGGGCAGGGGGAGGAAATTGCTGACAGTAACGAAGGTAGCCTTGGTGAAACCTTCAGGACAAGCTCACTGCCCTCCCAGGCCTCAAGTGCAGTTGCAGGTTAATGAGTGCCACCCCTTGCAGAGGGGTCAGCCCTGGAAAACACCAGTGTGTCACTGTGTATGATTCAGAGGGCAAGAACCAGCCTAAGAGAGAACCTATTATTTGAAGCTGAACTATGCCGGGACCTGCGAATAGGAAACAACCACAAAGATAGGGATCCTAAATGTCATCTGCCACATACCCAGAGCAAAACAGCCCTGAGAGGCCATTGTGGAGAGTCCAAGGGCCACACGCTGGCAGCCAGAGGCCCAGCTTTGGGAACAGTAGTCTATCCCTGAGTAGCCAGAAGCAGATCTCTTCAGTGGAGCAATCTTGGAGTTTGGTAAATGTGCCTCTGGGACCACTGCTGTAGAGAGCTCTGAAGCTCCAGAGCTGCCCTTCACACCCACAGCTGCATCCCTCCAGCAGGGTGATTCCTACTTAGAAGTCTAGAGATTCTAAGACAGATCAATTACCTTTGCAGATCTCAGCTGCTCTCACACTCCCAATGCAACAGGAGACACCCTCCAGCTAAAGCATTCATTAACCACCCAGAAGGAACAAACTGGTAAATCTTGGGAGGGTGAGACAACCTGTTCAGAACCACAGATTGTGCCCAGAAGCCCTCGAAGGAGTCAGACTCTTCTCCAATCTGGCTCAACACCAGCATAAGCTATAAGAAAGACAAGAGTCCACAGGGCCAACAGCCCCTCCCCATGCATATAACTGGCAGTCTCCAGGTCCCAGAAAGAAGTTGCTTGGACACTTCATCTGTTTCTTTTTGTCCTTTGTTTTCCCTATTTTTTTTTAAATTTATTTGAGAGAAAGAGATAGAGAGGCAGGTAGAGAGAATGGGTGCACCAGGGCCTTTAACTACTGCAAACAAACTCTAGACACATGTGCCACCTTGTGCCTCTGGCTTACGTGGGTACTGGGGAATCAAACCTGGGTCCTTAGGCATTGCAGACAAGTGCCTTAAACACTAAACCATCTCTCCAGTGCCCTCCCATTTCTTTACATTCCACTTTTAGCAGTATTTTTACTTAGTTGTGTTTAGTTTTCTCTTGTTCCTTTTTTTGCTTTTCCAGTTTATAAATGTTTATTATTATTATTATTATTAACAAGATGTTTCGTATGGATACATCGTGTGTTGGTACTCTCTTTTCCCTCATCCCTGTCCCATTCCGTTGGGGATGTTCCTCAGTGGTGTTGCAGGTATTCCCCATCAGGTTATAGTCCATGCATTGTGGGAGCAGTTCCTGAGGTAGGGTCTTGCTCTAGCCCAGGCTGACCTGGAATTCACCATGTCTTCTCAAGGTGGTCTCAAACTCATAGTGATGCTCCTACCTCTGCCTCCCAAGTGCTGGGATTAAAGGCATATGCCACCATGCCCGGTTGAGTTTTCCTTCTTACTCACCTTCATTCATGTAATTCTTTTACACCTTTTTAAAAAAAATTACTGCACTATCTTTTTCTTTTTTCTTTTTTCCTTTTTTGCCCTTGCCCTGTGCTTGCCCCCTTTCCTCCACTCTACTATACTTTTATTAGTAATTATATTGCTATTGTTCTTTGTAAAAAATCCCATATTTCTATTTTTTCCCTTCTTACATGTTAAACTAATGTTACTTTAAAACTTTCTCATTATGGAGAAATCTCCACTCCCTTTTCTTTTCATTTATTTAGCCCTGCTTCTCTGCTATTCTTATTCTTGCCTCCTTCCTTTATCTCATTTACTTACTATTACACAGTTATCCTACATAATTTTAAATGTCATAGCCCATTCTACATTACTTTTCACATTTTTTTTTTTTTTTTTTTGTCTCAGAGCCATTACTGATGTATTAGTGGGCTTTAAACTGAGGCGGTCTCACTCTAGTCCAGGCTGACCTGGAACTCACTCTGTAGACCAGACTGGTCTGAAACTCATGGTGATTCCCCTGTCAGTCTCTCCCCTGGTGGTGGGATTAAAGGCATGTGTCACCACGCCCAGTTTTTAAACAATTTTAAGTGTGTTTCTGTACCTTGTCCAGTTTATGCTGTTCCTGTTCTCATGGTGTGTTTTCTCCTCACAGAGTAGGCTGTTTAATGAGAATATTCCTGAATAAAATGGGAAGAAATCTCCAAGCCAAAAGATGTGCAGATAACATCACAGAAAGACAATATGACTTCAAAAAAATACTGCAATAGATAAAGTACTAGATGAAGATTTTTAAATTTTAATAGCAAAAATTATTAATGGCTTCAAAAGGGATAGAAACAAGCAGATGAATTCAATTCAGTCTCCGCACAGGAAAATCAGAAGAATTGAGAAGAAAGAAAAATAGATGAAAAAAAAAATCCCTTTTTTCTTTCCTTTTTTGTTTTATTTATTAATTAATTATTTATTTTTTGATGTCTTTTTATTGACAGCTTCCATAATTATAGAGAATAAATTATGGCAATTCCTTTCCCCCTACTTTCCCTTTGTAATTCTATTCTCTATCATATCCCCTCCCTCTATCAGTCTCTTTTTCATTTTGATGTCATCATCTTTTCCTCCTATTATTATGGTCTTGTGTAGATAGTGTCAGGCACTGTGAGGTCATGGATATATAGGCCATTTTGTGTCTGGAAGAGTGCATTGTAAGGAGTTGTACCCTTCCTTTGGCTCTTACATTCTTTCTGCCACCTCTTCTGCAATGGACCCTGAGCCTTGGAAGGTGTGATAGAGATGTTTCAGTGCTGAGCACTCCTCTATCACTTCTTCTCAGCACTATGGTGCCTTTTGAGTCATCCCAGAGGTCATAGCCATCTGAAAAGAGAAGCTTCTCTAACCAAAAGTGAGTGTAGCATTAGTATATGGGTATAAACATTAAGAGAAGTGCTTGCTGGGCAGTTTGGTGAGCACAGTGTATACATTTAGCAAGACACCAGCAGACATTAAACTCCTAGGGCTCATGACTTCCCCTGTCATATGTTTTCAGTATCAGGCATGTGTTCACTCCTGTAAAGCAGGCCTCCAGTTCAATTAGAGAGGGGTTGGTTTCCCCCATTTCAGCCATGACACTATTGTACCCATTGGCTCATTTGGCCTGGCTGGCCAAATTTAAGGCTTGCAGTGTCCACTGTTGAGTATCTCCACTGGTGAATTCTCTCTCTCCCACTGAACTGCATGCTGCATAGCTTTTTCCAGCTTTCTGTCAGGCTAGTCTATATGGAGGAGGTTTTCAGCCAGCTCCAGCAGGATTTCTCAGTGACCTTGCAGCCCAAGTATATGGAGTCTTCAGCAATAGGGTCTTACCAACTATTCCTGGTGGGAGACCAAGGGCCTTGGCAATAGTCTGTAATGTTTTGGGGGCATCAGGGTCCTCCCTGGCCAACAACTCACTGGAAGGTGTTCCATCCCTGGCACTGAAAATTTTCTAGTAACAATCTATGGCTTCTGAGTGTTCCGTTGTCCAAGAGTAGGTTATCATATTGCTTATTCATATCATCTTAGATTTCCATTAGCCCTCCCCCCACCTTTCCTTTACTCAATCTCTTCCTCTGACCTCACTTAGACTTTTCCACCCCCATTAATCGGTTCTTCTACTTACATATATACAATACATTTTCCTTCTCATCCTCCTCATTTTCTTCTCTTCCTCCTTCTTATTTTCTTCTCCTTCTTTGCAAGTATATGTGCTGTGTGTTGTTGGCCAGAGATCAACATCAGTTGTCTTCCTAAATTGTTTTCCAAGTTATTTATTGAGACAGTTTCTCAGAGAACCCAGAGCTTGCCAATTCAGCTAGTCTAGCTAGCCAGCATGCCCTGGGGCTGTAGTTGCTTTTGTCTCCTGAGTACAGAGGTTATATCTACCTAGTATTGTCATAGGTGCTGGGAATCTGAACTCAGGTCCTTATGCTTGCAATTGCTTTACCATCCACGCCATCTCACCAGTTCCAGGACTTTGCTTCTGAAATTGCATGAGTCAATACTTCATGATAAATTTTCTTCTATCACATCTGTCCTATTAGTTCTGTTGTCTGGTAAAGTGAATAACACAATGGGTAGAGTTTATTTTGTTTTTATGATGTGGGGGATTGAACTCTGCATCTAACACATGCAAAGCATTCACTTCAACACTGAGGTATATTCTTAGTTCTCTGGATATATTATTTAAGTGAAATACAATATAGTAATGAATAATTAACCATAGCAGATGACCTCATAAATATGGCGAAAACTTGTAAGTTTAAAAATTGGTTTTTTTAAAGTTGTAGAACAGTATTGAGAAATATTTTTGTAGGCAATACTGTATTAGACATATAATAAAAATCATGTAAATTTTCATGGGCATATGACATTTAGAAAAATGTATATTCTTCAGGGAGAAGGTGAAGAAAGGGAATATGACTGGGTAGAAATATAAAGAGAATTTTGACCACATTTTAACACCTTATTTACAGCAAATAATCCGTAAATTTAAATTATGTTTTGTCAGTGATATTTTACAAAATTGAAATTCTGTGTAGTTAAGGATGGTTAAAATTATCTTTGTGGGTATGCATAATGTGTGTGTATGTGGGGAGAGGAAGCGCGTTCTCACGGGCACACACATGCCACAGTGCACATATGTGTGAAGTTGGAGGGCAACCCCAAGTGTCAGCGCTTGCTTTCCACTTTGAGGCCAGCTCAGTGCTGCAAATGCCCCTATGCTTCCAGGATCCTCCTGTCTCTGCCTCCCATCTTGCAGTAGGAGAACTGGGATTACAGATGCTCACTATTGCATCCAGCTTTGTGGGCTCTGAGGATCAAAACTCTAGTTCTCATGCTTTTACAGTGAGCATTATCCACTGACGACATCTCCCCAGCCCTGTAGTTGAGGACTTTTAACCTGTTAATCTTTGTAGCACTGGCAGAAAGCCCATACTACCTTCCAGTTCTTTTTCTTAATAGAACAGCTTGAACTATTTACCTAGCAGGTAGGGCATCTGTATATACTTGTTCAGGTTCTTTTCCCAAGAGGTGATGTGGCCAGAGACCAGCTCATCTGTCAGTCAATCAGCTCTATGCACTTTGCATGAGAACACCAAGGTAAGCCTTGCCTGGAAGGGTAGTTTCCTTACTGCCCAATACATCACATTGTCTGCAGAACCACAATAGCTAGCCTGGCTTGATTTTTCTTTCTTTCTCTCTCTTTTTCTTTTTTCTTTCTCTTTCCTTTCTTTCTTTCTTTCTTTCTTTCCTTCCTTCATTCCTTTTTCTTTCTTTTTTTGAGTTAGGTAAGGTTTCACTCTAATCCAGGATAACTTGGAATTCACTCTGTAGCTCCAGGCTGGCCTCAAACTCACAGTGATCCTTCTACCTCAGCCTCCCAAGTGCTGGGATTAAAGACATGCATTGTTATGCCCCCCCCCTTTGAGAGATTCCCTATGTAACCCAGGCTGGTCTTGACCTTGTGATCATCCTGCCTCAGCTTCCAGAGTGCTTGAATTACAGGTATGTATCTCTTCAACCATTTCTCAGGCTGTACTGACTGCTTGAAAGAGGGACCGGTCTACAGTAGAGTTGACTCTTTTGCTCTTCACCTAATTTGTTTTTGGTTTATCTTTGCAATTTTTTTTTTCAAGGTAGGGTTTTGCTCTAGCCTACGCTGGCCTGGAATTTACTACATAGTTTCAAGGTGGCCTTAAACTCATGGCGATCCTCCTACTGTGCCTCCAGAGTGCTGGGACTAAATGCATGTGCCACCACACCTGGCTACCTTTGCAATGTTTCTATCCCTTATAATTTAGGTAAACTGATCATTTTTCTCTAGTTATCTTGGAGAGAATTTTGAATATTTTGATTTTACTCCATTTTCATGCTCACTGAGACAACTTATTCAAGATGTAAATAGTAACAGGCCATCTTATCCTGAATGTGACCTTCACCTAATGTAGCAACTATGAAGATAGTGATACTTTAATAGATTTTCAATTGATCTCTTCACTAAAAAAAGTCCTTTGTGGGATGGAGAGATGGCTTAGTGGTTAAGGCGCTTGCCTGTGAAGCTTAAGGATCCCGGTTTGATTCTCCAGGTCCCATGTAAGCCAGATGCACAAGGTGGCACATGTGTCTGGAGTTCATTTGCAATGGCTGGAGGCCCTGGTGAGCCCATATTCTCTCTCTGTGTGTGTCTCTAATAAATAAATAAAAATAAATATATATTTTTAAAAGTCCTTTGTGGTTTTTTTGTCTTTTTGTCTAAGCTGCAAATGTATATCCTCTAAAATTCCCTTTCTTCATTTCATAAATAGTAAGAATTTATTCTTCAACAAAATCTATATCTCTCATTTTACTAAAATCTGAATCTTTCTTTTCACCTAAGTTTCCAACTATGAAATGTTCCTTTGGAGAATAAAATTCTCCAAATAAATTCAAGTACCACCTGGATCACTCTTATTTGGCAGAATCCTGAGGCTGGGTTCCACCCAAGTCCATCAAATCATTTTGTAGTTTTAATCAAATTTTCCATGTGATTCTCATGATGATCAATAAAATGTAAAAAATGCATCTTAACAAAAAAGAAAAAAGGAAATGAAGCTTGGAATGGTGGCTCATACCTGTAATCCTAGCATGGAGGAGAGTGAGGCAGGAGGATCTTGAGTTTGAGGAGGTCAGCCTGAGCTATATCACAAAACCCTGTCCCCAGCCTCCCCTCAAAAGAGAGAATCAATTATTTGGCAGAAATTGAAGCACTCAGTAAAATCTATGGTTTTTAAAACATTACAAGAGAGTGATGGTTTGACAAAAGAAATTCTGTCATTTTTTAGTGTTTTGAGAAAGAGAGGACTGGAAGGTATCAATTGAAGAAGTAACTTTACAATTTCTTCCTCATTTTATTTTCTCATGGAGGTTGCTAGAAAGCAGTAAAAATAACTTAGACAATGCAAACCTAGTTAGGGAAACTCCTGGAACAAGGACCAGAAAAGGCACTGTGAGCTGCTTTGTGATAATTTTAGGCAGAGGAAGGTATCTGAGAGCTTCTGATGTCTTATCTATAGAGCCAGAGGGCTGCTCTCTTCTTTTCACTCTCTTTTAACCCCACAGTGAGGAAATACTCTTCAGAATTGAAGTGAAGTCATACCTATATGTATTGATTCTCTACCATAATTTTAGCATAATAGTCCAATCTGGCATTATTTTTGTTACAAACCCTTGGTAACAAAGATAATGGGAATTTTTCATTTAAAAAAGCACCTCGGAGCTGGAGAGATGGCTTAATGGTTAAGGCATTTGACTGCAAAGCTGAAGGATCCTGGTTCGATTCTCCGGGACCCACTCAGATGCACAAGGAGATGCATCATCTGGAGTTCGTTTGCAGTGGCTGTAGGCCCCGGCGTGCTCATTTTCTCTCTCTCAAATAAATGAATAAATAAATAAATAAATGAGTAAATAAAACATAAAAAAATGTTTAGAAAAGCACCTCGGTGTGCATCAAACTTGTTTCTATTATCTTTAATTTTATTTGCATGACATGGCTAGTTAACCTTATACGATAGTGACATTTTTAAGTCCTTCTTGCTTTAATTTGGTTTGTAGAAAGTGTCTCCAATATAAATAGAGTAAAACAACCCCAAAGCACAGCAGAAAGTAAGAAAAAAAGTATTCACAAAGCTGCATTTTGTATAATGATCTTGTGGGATCTTAGGTCACAGGGCACAAAAGCCCTGGAAAGGAGGGAATGTTGATAATTACCTCACACCAAAGTTGCCTCTGGCTTCTCAAGGGCAGTCACTTAGCACTCCAATGTTTTGTTGTTTGGAGAAAATGTCCAGTGTTCATAAACACCACCTCCTTTTGAGCCTTACAGTATCCCTGGGTTTCCGGATTGTGATGTGAGAAAACAGTCAGATTTGTGTCCCGGATGATTAGTTGCTAAGACCTAGCCACCAAAACTGAGTGAGGGCCGGTATATAGGTACAGGGGCGTCAAATTCTTGGCGTGGGCACCAGTTTTAGTACTTAGCTAAAACTAAAGATTTTGGTCAGATTGAAGAAAATATTTTCCCACTTCTTCAAAATCTTTTTCTTTTCCCTTTCCTTTACATTTACAAAGCCAGTGTCCTTGCCCCTAAGGAACAGCAGAGTCATTCGAAATAACTGAATGCTGGAGGCGAGTTTTTCTTTTCAGGTCATCTAATTTCGGAGATCCAGTTTCTGCGGAGGGAAGAAAAAGGCGGCGTGGGGAAGGGCAAACCCGACTCCTGGTCTTCCGATCCTTCTACCTTCCATGCACAACCTGACACGCGAATCCAGCCAAGTCAGGGATTTTGCTCGAACCATCACCAGCACCACCACAACACAACCAGCAGCTTGTCACTCACGCTAGAGAAACACGCCCCTCCGACCCTACTCTTAGCCAATGGCCGCTCCCCTGCCTGCATAGTAATGAGCTCGAGACCTCCTCGGGCCAATGGCGCTGCGGGATCAGGGTTAGTTTTGCATGTACCTAAGTGATTTGCATAAGCCAGCGGCTGGGGGGCTCGGGAACCCGAGCGTGCAACCCTAGAAGGGAAAAGGACGGGAAGAGGCTGAGCGGCGGCGGCGGGGGAGAGCGCGAGCCCGGGTGTTTGTGTGAGCCGGGGAGGAGGGGTGGTGGTGGCGGAGACGCGGGGACGACGGCATGGCTGACGACTGCGCCCCGCAACCCTGACGAGCCGCGGCGGCTGGAGGCCCGGGCCCGGGAGGCGGGTGCCATGGCCGAGCACGGCTCCGGACCGGCCGGGCGGGCCTGAGCGGCCGCCGTGCGGGGCTGCCTCGGCGGCGCGTCCATGGAGCAGCGGGAAGGGAGCCAGTTTGGAGCGCCGCGTCCCCGCGCAGCCGCCGCACACGCTGAAGGGCCCGCGGCGTCCTCGCCTCCGCCCGCAGGCCAGCGGCCCCCGGGGAGCGGGAAGACGCCCGCCGCCGCCGCCGCCGCCGCGATGCCGGGCCCGCGGGCGCTGCTCTGCTTCCTCGCCCTGGGGCTGCTCGGCTCGGCCGGGCCCGGTGGCGCCGCGCCGCCGCTCTGCGCTGCGCCCTGCAGCTGCGACGGAGACCGTCGGGTGGACTGCTCCGGCAAGGGGCTGACGGCCGTGCCCGAGGGGCTCAGCGCCTTCACGCAAGCGCTGTGAGTGCGGGCTGGGGCTCGGGGGACCTGCGGGCGGCGCTGCGGGCTCGGGACCGGCCGTTCCCAGCCCCCACCGGGGCCAGAGCCGGGGCCGGGGTCACCTGTGTGACTGCGTGCGTGTGTGTGCGTGCATGTGTATGTGTGTCTCCCACTTCCGCGTGGTGTCCGGTCCAGACCTTTGCCCGTCCCTGTCGGACCCTCGGGAGCTTGCTCTCCCCCACGAAGACTTTTCGCGCACCTTCATGACTCCCCCCCCCCCCACGCTCCCAATTCCCAAGTGTTGTCTGAGGCCCAGAAGGACGCAGGACTTTGGAATCACTGGCCTGTCCAAGCCACCTCTCCCTTCCCCGCGGGTCCCCGGCCTGGCTGGCTGGCGAGACCTGGGCCACCACCCAGGGCGCGCGGGATGGGGGTGGGGTGGGGGGGCGGGAAACTTGGCCTGCGTGTGTACACACCAGGCATGGCCCGTGGTGAGAAAGGACACCTGTAGCTAGCTCAGGAAGGTGGATGGTCTTCCCATGGTCCCATCGTGGCTGGGCAACTTGGCACCCCAGCCCATATCGACCTGGGACGTCCACCACACACCGGGGAACCGCAGAAAAGGGAGAAGTGGGAGGAGGGGGTTGGATTACAGGCTTCTTTTGGTGGCAGTTGCTCTGCTAACTCGACAGGGCTTTGTACGAAGGAGTGTTGACCTGAGTTAGAGGATGCTGGAAGAGAAAGTTCCAGAGCACGTGCTCAGCGCAGTCTGCAAGGTGGGCCACAGCGCTCTGCTGCCCTTCACCAGCAGCACTTTGCATTTGAGCTGCATGAATTCCGGGAGAGCTCTCTTCAGAGACCCGAGAGAGTTTGGAACTGCTCCCCCAGAAAAGAAGAGGAATCTGAAAAAGGTGTGGGAGGTGGTGTTGGCAAATGCCCCTGAGCGAGACAGGGTAATGCAGGGCTACCTCTGAGCCCCTTGCTTCCTTCTTGTGTGGCCAGTTGGATGATTAAATCAGGAGCAGTGAAAACTGTTGGAGAGAGGAGGGGGTCTGAGAGGCCTTTGACAAAAGGGAACTTAGTTTTACCTTATAGCTACTCAGGGAGACTCCTGGACACAGACACTTTTAAAAGAATAACAGATCCAGTGAAGAAAAATATCCCTTTTAGGCAGGCGAAGGCATGGCTGTGTTTCCAGGTGGGTGGCGACAAGGCATTCTGCCGACCCTTGCTAGTCTTCTGAGGCTAACGAAGATTGAAGTCTGCTGCTTTGAACTTGTGTGGTTATTTCTCCACAATTTTTATTTTCCCTTGTCTCAGGTATTAGTTATATATTTTAAGCTGTTTTTCTTCAATATGATTAACTTTTTTTACCAGAGAAGTTAACTGAAGCAGGGAGCATTTTGCTCACACAGGTACGTTAAGTGAAAGTGTGAGAACAAGTGGGAAGTGAGACAAAGAAGATGTAAGTGGCGGAGATGGGTTTTCCTCCCTTTTCCTTTTTTCTCTAAATCTTTTAGAAATATAACGAATTCAAGCAGAAAAAGAAGAGACTTTACTTGCATCTTGTAAGTCTTTTCATGTAATAGGAAAATAGGATTTTACCCTTTAGACCAGTTGTAAAGACTCTAGCAGAGAACTCAAACTTGCTGTGTAAGGAAAAAAGGCTGTTTTATATAGTAGTACCCCAAACCAGAAAGAGCCGGGTGTGGTGGCCCTCGCCTTTAATCCCAGCGCTTGGGAGGCCAAGGTAGGAAGATTGCTGTGAGTTTGAGGCCATCCTGACACTACATAGTGAATTCCAAGTCAGCCTGGACTAGACCCTACCTTGAAAAACAAAAAAAAAAAAAAAAAAAAAGCCCTCAGAAAGAAATGTCACCTTTTTATGGGAGTGTGCTCCTCTCTAGAGAAGACTGGGTGCTGTATAGATCTCGGTCCAGTTAGTGACATGCAGTATCCTCCACTTTCAGCCTTATGAAAGTTACTGTCTGTGGCTTGTGAAATGGAAAACTAGCACTTTATGAGCTGCAGCGGTGAGTCATGTCTTGGATTTTCTTTGTGACCCTTAGGTAAAAGTGATTACACACTCTGAAAGCATATTTTACCCCAAAACTCTTTATTTCACCTCCACAGAAATGCAAGATCACCTTAACTGAAGGGATTTTCAAGGACAGTATATTTGCATTTAGCCCACCAGCCAGCCTGTTAGAAACCTTATGTGAAGTGGGACAGGTGCTGTAAGTCTGCATTCTGCATGATCATACAGGATCTCTTGGGGTCACCTGTAGTCTTTTTCCAAGTACTGTTGATCATTACAGCTTTAGTGAGCAACAGTTATACACTATATACAGACCAACCAGGTCTGCAGTCCCTAAGCTTTTTGGCCACCTAGTCTTAATTTCTGAATCATGTCAGACATAAAATTATAAACTCAACAATAGAAGTTACAAACGTGAGACTGTAATTACTAATCAGAGTTCGGATTTTTTTCTCATTCCTTAGTGGTTTGTCTGGTGATAGGACTTTCAGCTCTCTCACAGGTGTGCAGCTCACTTTGGAGACCGCCAGACTGACAGAGACCAGGGTTTTATTTCACTCAGCTCAATCCACAGAGACTGGTACCTAGGAGAAACTTTTCTGAAATAGGTAAATAAGGACATATGAGCACACTGAAGAGAAGAATTGGTGCTTAGGATTTGGACACTATTCCCATAGGGGTTTGTCAAAGTCAGCATTCTCAGTATTTAGCCTTTTGTTCAGATTTTAGGAGGCCCCAAAGAAAGGATATTTGCTTTTTCTGTTTGAGGCTCATTTAAACATATTCTGCCAAATGGTATTTCCTGCTGAATACTACCTTCCTAGACTTGGGGACAGACATACTCCTTGGTACCCTTCATGGGATTGCTCCATTCACACCATTTGTAGTGATTATGTTCCTGAAAAGCTATTTTGGATCTCATGATGGACTGGTCTGTAACCATTCACCCTGAGGCTGTTGAAGTAATCTTACTAATATTAAAATTCCAGTTTATTTTATCAAAAGGATTCATTCAAGGTTATTTCTGTCTTTGTGGTCACAAGGTCATTCTTAATCACTACATTCCAAGGTTAGGGGAGGAAGAGATGAAGTCACAGTAATTGTGAGTAGGAGTTGTGTCATGTGTATCTTCTGGTTTATGTGTTACTTAGGACCAAAAACCTGGGACAGAAATTTTCACATCCTAGATTATTTGTGGCACATAATTTTAAGATTGGAAGGCTGCATCATGGCTTCCTGGGAGAGCCTTTGATCGTATTCCTAACCTCACCACTAAGTAATTGTGTGGCCTTGGGCAAGTCATTCCACCTTTTCTGGAGTGTACATATGTGACAATTTTCTTATCTGAAGCACAAGGCAATTGGATGTCTTACATTATCTTTAAGACTGCTTTTGCCTTCTAGAAGTTCAATGATTTTATAAGTCTTCACAACTAGAGGATGATGAGAAGGCAGTAATAAGATAATGGTCTCATGAAAAGATCCCAGGACTAGCAGTGGAAATGCACAATCCTGTTGATTACCTCTCACTTGCAGGAGTTCTTTGTGTTCAGAAGTGTGTGTTAGGAAACTTGCCATGGAGACTTGTCGCAGAATTCATGAATAGCCAGGGTACTGTGTTAGAATAGAATAGATCTGCTTGTTTCCTGTGGGTATGGCTTAACACTTGGAAAATAAAATCACTCTGTTTCAGCAATTTGGATACTGTACAAAAAGTTACTTAATATCCTCACTTCCATGTAATTAATCATCACTCAAACCTTCACAGTTGTGTATCTTGTACAAGAGGAGATTATCCAGTGTTTCATATAGAATTGATGGGTACCTGAAAGGCTTTGAAGTACTTTTAAAGAATCTTCTTTTCCTTCTGCTTTTGTTAGTGTCATTCTGTATTATTTTCAAAGATGTATTTTCCCCAGTACACTGAACACCTTTTTAGGTACCATATGAAAGTATTTTCTTTTTACATATCTTCCAGTATCTACTGTGTATTTCCTGGCAGGTCAGATCAGTAATCACTGCCTAAATGTTTGTACTCTATCAGTGTTGACATTTGATACCTTGGTTTCTGAGTTATCAGTAAATTTTAGTGTTTAGTATAGCCTGTCTTTCTAGAGATGTGATGGTTTTATATACAAATGAACTTCAAAGCAAGGATAACATATGGGCATCTCTCCTTTATTTTACAAACCAGAGAACCAGTGGAAACTGGAGAGGAAAGAGCATTCTGCAGTGAATATAGGGAGCTGGTTTCTAGATTTGTCAATATTAATTCACTGGGTAGCCTTGGCTGAGTCATATGCCTAACCCTTCAGGGCCTAATTTGTTCAGTCTGTAAAACAAAGAAGTCAAAAACTCTTAGTGACCAGAGTTTTCTTTCTCCTTAATCTAATTAACTATTTTTCAGTGAACTTGCACATGCTAGGCAAGCATCCTATCACTGAGCCAAACCCACTAGCCCAGAGTTTTGGTGTTAAAAAAATCTAGGTATCTTGGACACTCTTGCCTACTCTGTAGACCCTTCTAGTTGTCCACTTTAACCATAGTCCTTCAGTGGAACGGGGAGCCCATGTCTCCCCACGTAACAATGTGTTGGATGTAGCCCAAGCAGTACTCAAGACTTGTACTAATAATTCACTGGCTCTGTGCTCTTAGGGCAGCAGGAACCAATGATATTTCATGGTGTCTTGTTGAACCAAGGCCTGTGCCAGTTTTGGTGTCACAGGTATTTACTGTCCAGGTACTTGGCACTTCATGTTAGAATTGTAAGGTAACATTTGACAGCTTAATCTCTTAGGAAAGATCAAAGATCCGTGTTTGTAGGTGGATCCAGGCAAGTTTAGGCATTTTCTGTGCCTCTGTCTCTGTCATTCTGTGCCTCAGATTCATATTTTAATCATCTTCATAATAGTGGAAAGTACTGAGCTTCAGTTTGCAGTCTTGCTTTTAGGCTCCTTGGTTGTGTTTATTATTCTCATTACTTTTCCAATAAGTAGTGGATATCGGACTATATGATAGCTAATGCTTCTTTGCTTTGAATTTCTGAACATCTGCATAAAACATAAAGTTGTAAGAATCATTTGGTGACTCTTAATAAGACTCTCTTTTCGTCAAATAAACAAATATGTAGGTATCAGTGAAACTACAATGTATACTCCCATCCTGGAGTTAGAGACATTAAATCTCTGAAAGATGTAACTTAACCAACATACAGTTTTCTTTGTAAGATAGCTCTCTGCTCTTTCTGCTGTAAAAATAGATCTTCAGGTTTCAGGTTTAGATACATGTTATCCAGCCTAGTCTGAAACTGTTCTGGGTGGCCCATTTTTGGCAATGCCGAAGCTTGTTTTTTAATATGTGAAAGGATATAACTTTCCCCTCTTTTCCTCTACCTCTTTTGTTTGAAGTGTTTTTTAAAGCTTGACTGAAGATGATAAAATGCTTTAATTTTACATATTGGCAGTGAAGAAGAAAGAAATCTAGGACACTTAGCAAATCAGTACCCTTACACAATGGCTAATTTGTCTGCCTTCCTCACATTTCTTTGTGACTTTATGCATCTGATAGCCCAAGTATATGCCAGGTGTCAGTGCTATTGTCTAAAACTGGGCAGGTTCTTAAACTGAGTTTAGAAATCAGTCATAGTACAAGAGAGACCATGATTTTATAGTTCACAGAGGTTTAATGACTTTTTAACTCTAAAAACTTCAGCAAGTAGTTTCAAATTCTCCTTCTAAATAGTACAGTGTACTTGTGTGTGCTGTGTTCACTCACAAAGATAAATGTTTATTATTAAACTTTATATATGGGTGGGCTATTTTTAACAAGATTCTTAAAAAGTGTCCTGAAGTATTCTGTGCCATGTCGAGGCAGTTAAAACACCAGTGTTTGGGTTGCTTATTTTTAGTTTCTGCAACATGTTTTTATGTCACAGCATTTAAAAAATATATTTATTTATTTGAGAGAAACAGACTATGGGCAAAGCCAGTCCTCCTGTCACTGTAAATGAACTCCAGATGTATATACCATTTATGCATCTGGATTTATGTGGCTACTGGGGAATCAAACCCAGGCAGGCCAGCTTTGCAAGCATGTGCCTTTAACCACTGAACCATCTTCCCAGTTATGTCATAACATTTTTTAGTTGTCAAAAACACAATAACTACGTCTTCCCCATCACAGTGTTTGCCATTATTTACCTCTTATTTTATTTATTTTTTATTTTTTCCATTATTATTTTCTATCACTTCTTACTTGCAATTGGTTGTGGTCTTGGAAATACTCTTCTACTAGTCTTGGTCCAATAAAAAAAGCATTTAATTAAATATGTGTGTGCTTCTTAGCTTCTTGCATTTAAATTTCTGTATTTAAAGTTCTTATGAAGAAAGTGTTGAACCATGTTTCCTGTGGTAGCAATTTGTCTCAAAGACCATCCTTCTAGGGAAATGTAAACCACAGATATTTTGAGAGGCAGCTGGGTGTATCCTTAGATTGTGGGCTAGTGTGTTGTCTGCTGGTGAGAAAATGTGTGGAGGAAATATATTTAATATATTACAGGACATTCAGTGACTCTCCATATATAATTTGTACTTGAGTATTCTGAATTAAGGTAAGTAAAAGGCAGTATAAGTCCCCCTAGCTGGTTATTTTGTTTGTTTTAAATTTATTGAGACAGGATTGTGATATGTTGCTCAAGCTAGCTATGACCTTGTGATCCTTCTGCTTCAGCCTGCTGAGTGTGTTGTTTATTTGTACACTAGGAGAATCAATTTTTTAAAATTAATTTGATCAATGAAAGATGAAAATCTCAGTATACCCTGACAATGAAATACTTTCAATATAGTATTTAAGTCATGATGTAGAACCCAGTATCCAGAAAGGCCCTGGGTTACTCTCCCTTGCCCCTTATATTTCTAAAGGTCTATTTGTGGATGTTTCCCTTTCTCAGAAGACTGACATAAATTTGGCAGAGATGTGTCTCCTTTTCCTTGGAGCTGTTCTTGGCACAGCTGAGGAACGTGCCTTGGTTGTTTTGGGTCCTGCTCTTCTACTCCCCTTACACTTAAATTCCCTTGTGTAGGTTTTAGCGTAAACCAAAGAATCATTGAGTACAAGTGGTAATATCAAAACTTCCTAAAAGATCTTGACTAGAGCTGTTTTCAAGGGAAGGGAAGTGGGTGTCCGCATTTTCTCTTCATGGATTTTGTTCTGAAGGGGAGTAATGGGAGGTGTGCTTCCAAGTTGGCAGTCTCATCTCTGCAACTCCAGGATTGGCCTATGACGTTGGTTAACTTCTGGGTTTTTCCCGTTTCTCTAAGGGATACTCTTTCTGAGGGGAAGCTCTCAAAGAAACTAAAAACATAAAGAGCTTGGCCTACCAGGTAGTTTCTGGATAGAGGAGACCTACAGTTGCCATTCTGTTCTAGATTGTCACCCTTCCTATGTGTGCAGATGGCTGCTTTTCTGCAGAATTCTCCAGAAAATGAGAGAGTGTGTCATCCTTAGACTAATACTCCAGCAACCCTGTCGTCAGCAGTTGGGGGAGGGGAGAACAAGTAATATGTGTTAAGGACCTTTGGGTTTCTTCATGTACTGCCCATGTGCTCTTCAGACTTCTGTTTGAGGTGCTGAGTTAATCAATTTTTGCATTTTCTAAATGTCACAATTGTCCTTTGTTCCTTCTTCAAGTCTCCCTTGTCTCATATAAGTTGAAATATTCACAGAGTTCTCATCTAATTTGGGCTGAGTTTATAAGAAGGGTATATTAAGTGAATTCAATATATTTCAGAGATTTTAGTATGTTTTTAATATTGTACTTTTTTGGGTTTATTAACTGATGATTTTTGCATTGTGTCAAATCTAATTTTTATCCTTTCTTTGTTACTTTATTCATTTCCTTTGATCAGGTTTTTTTTCCCTAACAAGATTTCTTAAAAATAAAAAAAAAAATTCTTGTTGACCTTTAGCTCTTCATAGTCATTTTGTGTCTGTGGTGATGTTTATTTTTTGAATATGGCCAAGGAATCAAGACCCCTCACATAAAGGAGCCATTCTAGAGCTTGGGCAAGTCACTTAATCACTTTGGACTTTAGGGTTTGTTTTATTTTTAGTTTATACGTGAGGATCTCATTTATTGTCATTACTGAGTAGTTTTATGTATGTTACTGTTTGTGATTCAAAATTCAGAACCCTCTTTTTTAAAAAGCTGGCTCTAAACTTCACAGGTGAGCCAATGTGCTGATGGAAACAGGCTGCTTGACTGGCAGATTTTTCATTCAGAAATCCATAAAGATGTGGAGAAACAGTAATGCACATGTTTATATAAAGATGCTGGCTTATGGGTGGTGCTTCTCACCTTCTAACAAGAAAGCCTGATGGGATGGGGGAGGCAGGTTTCTTTGGAGAAGGGAGCTGATTTTTTTCCTTGATCTCTGGGACTTGGTGCCACTTGTTTCACTGAGATGATTGGTCAAGTAATAGGGTGCTGTCCTAAAAGGTGAACACAGTGTCTTTCCTCAGAGCCAACAGCGTGTGACCTTTCTTATTATAGCCAGACTTTGTAGCTTTGGAAGGATTTTTACCAAACAATTCTCTTTGGGAATTATCATGTCAGTTAGTGTCCACTTAGTTTCTCAGATAGCTTTCTCTCTTTACAATTTGGAGATGGACAAGGCTAACTCAGGACTAACAATAAGCTACATTCTTTTTTCTTCATGCCATCTTGTTTCTAGAGATACTCAGATTTTGAGAGCTTTGAAATGGTATTTTACTGTTTATTGGATACATATACACATATTTAAACTGGATACCAATGTTCTTGCTTTGTAGATAGAAGTAATTTTAGAACTAATGTTCTTTAAAATCTATCATATTTCTTTTTTTTTTTTTTTTTAATTTGCAAGGACAGAGGGGAGAGAGAGAGAGAGAAAGCGAATATGGGTGCATCAGGGCCTCCAGATGTATGTACCACTTTGTGCATCTGGTGCTAGAAATTAAACTCTGGATTGGGCACTTACAAAACGCATGCTATACTGGTGAGCTGTACCCCTGACATTCTTGTTAATCTCAGTTAAGTCTGTTTCAGAAACTTTGAAAATTTACGGAGCTTTGAGTCAGCCCTGCTTTGAAAATGACTTATAAGCCAGAACAGCAGTGAACAGTGGCTGCCGCGCTCACAGCCCATTTAGACAGGCTGAGTGGTTCAAGTACAGTTGTGAATTTTCTACCCTGGGTCTCTTTCTTTAAAAAGATGTTTGAGATGTTTTTCCCATTACTATCTTGACATCTGCCTAGTTACACATGAATAGTCTGACCCAGTCCCTCAGCAGGGAGACTACCGAGGTCTTGCTTTCAATAGCCATGTCACTGACAAAGAAAACATATGGAATATTTCATTCCTACCGTTTACAAATAGCCTGGGCCTGTGAGTGCTTGCAGAAGAAGGTTTTCAACTTCATGGTAGGTTGGCACATTTGTGTACCAACCACAAGCTCTGCTACTAGTAAGCAAGTGTGCTTCCCCAAACCCCACCATTTCTGGGAAAAGGAAATCCTTTGTTTTGGGTAAGTCAGTTTCTAATGTCAGTTTGATTTTAGTTGTGTTGTCTGCTTCCATGGCCAGGTTTCCTACTTAATCATATATTTCATTAAAGGGAAGTGTGTATGTGTGTGTTGTGATGCACACAGGGCATTTGAATGCTGTCTTCTAGATTTGGTAAGTGGTGTGTAATGGAATGCACATATTTAGCTTCCAGAAGAACATGCCTCGAGGGCTGTCTGCCTGTATGTTTATCTTGTGGTCCACAGAAGGAGATCATCTTCATTCTAGTCAAACACTACTGCAGTAGCCTTTAGAGGTTTTGTTTTGTACAGCACCAGTCTTCTACTACCTGAATTATGAATGCGGAGACAGGTAGATGAGCAAGAATGTGGATAAGTGGGTTAAGTTACTTTCTTTTTCTCAGGTCTTACTTTGAGTTAGAGAATTTGTTCCCTCTAGCTGAGGTGGTGGTCCATAAGGATCAAACAAACAGCACCAAGGAGAAAACAAACAGATGATGCAACTAACCAACCAAATCGAAAGAAAACCTGCAGCATCCAAAGCTAAGAACACTCATGTCCTTAGTAAGGGAAATAATGATACCCATTTCAGCAGGGCCTTTCCAACCCCTAAGCTAATAGAACTTTAGCTCATTGTTTCTAGACATGTGCATTGCTTTCACAGGGGCTGCTGATACACCTATAGAAAGTGAATCCTGTTGAATATTTGATCACAGATATAACAGCACATTACTAATGCCTCTTAGCATCATCACTGAGCATAAATTACAGAGCCGTATGCTCATGGAAACTACTGTCTTGCATCTTCTCATGTGAGTCATCACTCTTACAATTCTTGATTAACTGTTCTGTAAGTTTACTGATTCTTGACTGAATTTTTTTTTAAAACATATTTATTTATTGGAAGAAAAAGAGAGAGAGAGAGAACATGCGCATGTGTGTTCCAGGGCTTCCTGTTGCTATAAACAAACTCGAGACATATGCGCCACTGTGCATCTGCCTTTGTGTGGATACTGGGGAATTAAATTCAGGCTATCAGACTTTGCAAATAAGCACCTTTAACCACTGAGCCATCTCTTTAGCCCTGGCTAATTTTTTTTTTTCAAGTTAGGGTTTCACTCTAGCCCAGGCTGACCTGAAATTCACTATGTAGTCTCAGGATGGCCTCAAACTCATGGTAATCCTCCTATCTCTGCTTCCCAAGTGCTGAGATTAAAGGCATGCACCACCATGCCCTGCTTTAAAATTTTTAAATATATATATATATATATATATATTTTATTTATTTGAGAGAGAGAGAGAAAGGAGGGGGCTAATGGGCACACCAGGGCCTCCAGCCACTGGAAACAAACTCCAGATGCATGCGTCCCCTTGGCATTTGGCTTACCTGGATCCTGGAGAGTCGAACCAGTATCCTTTGGCTTTGTGGGCAAGTACCTTAACCACTAAGCTATCTCTCCAGCCCTAACTTTTTTTTTTTTTTTTGTTTTTTGAGGTAGGGTTTCTCTCTGGTCCAGGCTGACCTGGAATTCACTATGTAGTCTCAGGGTGGCCTCAAACTCTTAGCGATCCTCCTACCTCTGCCTCCCGAGTGCTGGGATTAAAGGCGTGCGCCACCACACCCGGCTCCTAACTTTTTTTTTTAAATGGACAGTCTGATATCCTTTCAAAAATTACTTATTTATTTTACAGAGGAGAGAGAGCCAGAAAGGCAAAGAGACAATGGGCACGCCAGGGCCTGTTGCTGCTGCAAATAAACTTCAAATGCATATGCCACTTTGTGCATCTGGCTTTTTATGGGTACTGGGGGATTGAACTTGGGCTGTTGGGTTTTGCAAGCAAACACCTTTAACCGCTGAGCCATCTTGACAGCCCCTTCTGTTTTGTTCTTTACAAAGGAGTCTACTTGATTTTCCTTTATAGTGCCTTCATATTCTTATCCTAAAATATATAACTTAATTTTTATGTTCTGTCTTTTCCTTTTCTTTTTTTGTGTCTTTGAAATAGGGTCTCGCTCTATCCCAGGCTGACCTGGAATTCACTTTGTAGTCTTAGGGTGGCATAAAACTCTCAGTGATCCTTCTACTTCTGCCTCCTGAGTGCTGGGATTAAAGGCATGTGCCACTACGCCCAGCTTATTCTATCTATTTTAATTGACTTTGATAGTTATTCATAGGCTTCTCAAATATCCTCCCTATGGTAAAATTCACCCTAGTTTTAGTGTACAGTTTTGTGTGTTTAAACCTGTGTAGTCATATGACCAACGCTGTTAAGATTTAGAACATTTTTATCACTCCCCAATATTCCTTTGTGCCATTTTGTAGTTGATCCTACTTCCTACCAACCCCCAGTCTCCTACAACTGCTCAACTGACCTTGAGTCTCTTACTTTATGTAATTTTGACTATACCAGAATATAAGATAAATTGAATGAAGCAGAATGTAATATTTTGTGTCTTGCTTCTTTTGCTCACAATACTGCATTTGAGATTCCGCCATTAAAAAAAAAAAAACCATTTTACTTATTTACTCATTTGAGAGAAGAAGAGAGAGGGTGGGGGGCGGAGAATGGGCGTGCTAGGGCCTCTAGCCACTGCAAATAAACTCTACACACGTGTCACCTTGTGCATCTGGCTTTATGTGGGTACTGGGAATCAAACCTGGTTCCTTTGGCTTTGCTGATAAGCGCCTTAACTGCTCAGCCATTTCTCCAGCTGCCACCATGTTTTTTTTTGTGTGTGTGTCAGTATGCAATATTCACTTGTAGAAATGACCCAATTGGAAACATTCTTCTTATAGTGCAAAGTCTTTGGATTGTTTGTTCTGTGCTTGAAAAAAAATCAGAGATTTGGTGAGCAATTGGTGGTTCTGCTTTGTATACTAGGCATGATGCATGTGCTGGCTATCATTTTCATAGTAGGCACTCTAGGCGTGCATATAAAATGGTTTCCATTGTATAATTGAGCAAAATGAGATTGGAAAGGACAAGGTAACAACTTAGCCAAACCTTCAAGCTAGTGGGTGATAGTTTGTTGCAAAGCTTACATGTTCTGTATTTGTTCATACCTATAGTTTAGAATAATTGTCAATTAATCATTAAAGGAAAGGGTGAAATAAAAAGTGGTGGGAAGCTATAGATTCTTATAGCACAAGAAAATAATCTGCAGAACTGAAAATAAAGCATATCCTAAAGAATATATACATCTGTGTATGTGCAGTCTATCAGAAGCTGTGACCTGATTTAGAATAGCTCATGTTGAAAACTATGCATACATATAAGATGAAGTTGTCTATTTATAGCAGTTTTTTTTGAAATATCAATATCCCTGCCATCCCCTCCTGTTTTATCTTCCTTTAAAATCCTTCACATCAGGGCTGGGAAGATGCCTCAGCAGTTAAAGACGCTTGGTTGCAAAGCCAAGCATCCTGAGTTTGATTCCTTAGTTCCCATATAAAGCTAAATGCACAAAGTGGTACGTGCATCTGGAGTTCATTTGCAGTAGCAAGAAATCCTGGTATGTCCATTCTCTCTTTCTGTCTCCTCATAAATAAATAAAATATATTTTTTTAAAAAAGTCTTCACATCAGATGAGATATTGGAGGTGGTGAACAAAGTACCTTATAAAACAATATCAAAATATCACTAGGACTTAACTATTTAGTACAGTTAATATATGCTAATCAAAAATTTAAGATTGGAGCATGGTGACTCATGCCTATAATCCCAACACTCAGAATGTTGAGTTAGGAGTATTACTGTGACTTCAAGACCAGCCTGGGCTACAGAGTGAATTCCAGGTTAGTCTAGGTGAGAGGAGATCTTACCTCAAACAGACACAAAATTTTAAAGAAAAATATTTAAACAAGCAACAAAAAACCTTTCCTTTCCTTTCCTTTCCTTTCCTTTCCTTTCCTTTCCTTTCCTTTCCTTTCTCTTCTCCTCTCCCCCCTTCCCTCCCCTCCCCTTCCCTCCCCTCCCCTCCCCTCCCTCCTCTCCTCTCTCTCTCTTTCTCTTTCTGTCTTTCTTTCTGCAACAGAACGCCTCCTCTCATTTAATAGTACTGTGCTTTGTCAGAAAAGTCTTTTTGACTTGCCTTTTCTTTCTTTCATGGAATGCTTATATGATATAGGAATATCAGATTTGTTCTTAGACACCCTTTTTTCTTTCTCAAGGAACACATTTCTGAATGTTCTTTTAAAGTCAATGCCACAAGGAAGCTTAAAAAGCCCAGTATGCAGTGTGATGGTTTCTATATAGCTGCCCCCTTTTCTCTCATTGGAATTTCCTGCCTCTCCTGTGGAAGATGTTTTTATAGGGAAGTTGACATAAAAGTGAATCACCCATGAGCCGTTTCTTTCCCCCAAGGCATTTCATGTAGTCAGCTTGGTATTAATTTAGTTGATACTCGTTGACTTGAACACTGTGTTTGTTGATAGTGTGAGCTGATGTTTATTAAGCTGTTAATATTTTACAGACTTCATGAGTTCCCATTTGGACTTGTGTACTTTTTTCCTTAGCAGTAGGGCTATTCATGATTCTGTGGCCACCATTTCAATATGCTGGTGATAGCCAGTGCCGTCCTGGAGAATCCTTTGCTTGCCTGTTCTAAAGGTTGACTTCTCCCAGAAGCATTTTGTTTTTTATTTCACTTATGTTACATTTTTTGTATGGAGAGCTTGATGGCTTGTCTTGACTTTCAGATAAGTCATCACCGTCATGGTATTAACTTAGTTGTTAATAATAATGTTATTGGGTGCCAGGCACAAAGTAAAGTGCTTTACATGTGGTATCTGTAATCCTCCCACTCGGCCTCTCATGTACATTATGTTATTTTTACCATTTTGAAAATGAAGGGCTGGAGAGATGGCTTAGTGGTTAAGGCACTTGCCTGCAAAGCCAAAGGACCCAGGTTTGATTCCCCAGGACCCATGTAAGCTATATGCACAAGGGGGCGCATGCATCTGGAGTTCGTTTGCAGTGACTGGAGTCCCTGGTGTGCCCATTTTTTTCTCTCTCTGTCTCTCTCTCTTAAATAAATAAATAAAATAAGTTAAAAAAATGAAAATGAAAAAACTTAGAGCTAGGTGTGGTGGTGCATGCCTTTAATCCCAGCACTGAGAGGCAGAGGTAGGAGGATTGCCATGAGTTGGCAAGGCCACCCTGAGACTACATAGTGAATTTCAGGTCAGCCTGGGCTACAGGGAGACCCTACCCAAAACAAAACAAAACAAACAAAAAAACAAGAACATGAAGTGAGGGGTGTTATAGGTAAGAAGTGAAGTTTTACAGAGGAGGTGCTCCATCATGGTTTTTTTTTTTTTTTTTTTTTTTTTTTTTGGAAAGAGAGACAGAGAAAGAGGGAGAGGAAAGAGGAAGACAGGAAGACAGATAGAGAATGGGCACGCCAGCAGCCTCTCAGCTGCTGTGAACAAAATCCAGTTGTGTGTACCCCCTTCTAGTCAAGTGTGGCATTGTGCCCTTGCGTCACTTTGCATCTGGCTAAACGTGGGACCTGGAGATTGGAACCTGCGTTCTTTTAGGCTTAGGAGGCAGGTGCGTTAACCACTAAGCCATCTCTCCAGCCCTCCATCATAGTTTTTAAGAACAGAACCTAGCTCTCTAGAGGTAGAGGCATGAAGATTTCTACCAGCTCAAGGCCAGCCTGGGCTACAGAGTTCTAGGCCAGCCAGGGCTACATAGAAGGACCCCATAGCCACACACACACACACAAATGTTGGTTAAACCAATCAAAGAAAGAACAGTGTTATAACCGGGGACATGGTGGCTTGTGCCTGTAATTGCGGCATTCCTGAAGCTGAGGTAGATCACTGTGAGTTTGTGACCCTCCCTGGGCTATAGAGTGAGATCCTGTCTTATCTCCTATCCCTAAAGGATTGGGATTATTTTCTTACCCTTCAGTAATTCTTTTGGGAGGCAGCCACATCTTATCTTTTTTTTTTTTTTTTTTTTTTTTTCCGAGACAGGATCTCATTCTGTCTGACCTGGAACTCACTCTATCCTCCCAGGATCTCTTGAACTCATGGAGATTCTCCTACCTCTGTCTCCTGAGTGCTGGGATTAAAGGCATATGCCATCACATGTGGCTTCTTACATGTTTTAAATATGAGAAACTGCTCAGTTTATAGATGAGGAATTAGTGCTGGAGAGGTTTTCTATTTGGTCTACTACTGAAGTGCTGTGAGCACCTTAGACTGTAGATTTGGAAAAGATTTTCAAGGTCATTGTTGTAGTGAACCTAAAACTTTCTGTGTGCAGTAGGCTCCATGATTCCCTAGCGAGAAAACAGTCTATGCTCACCAAGGGCATGTGTCCATCATATATGTGTATAGACATGATGGTTATGTCTTATTAGCTAAACTTTTCAGTTACATAAACCATAATTCTAAATCTTTGTTGGTGTTTTTCAGAATTTCCCTCTCTTTTCACTGCTCTTCTGAAACAATGGTAGAACATAATTGGTCTGAGTTGGGCCTTGGGTCACAGATGTGTGGGCCAAGTATTTGGGAGGTAAAGACAGAAGGTTCTCAAGTTAAGTCCAGCCTGGACTATCTAGTAAACTTGTGTTTCAAAAATAAAAAGAAAAGGAGCTAGAGAGATGGTTTGGTGATTAAGGCACTTGCCTGCAAACCCAAAGGACCCAGGTTTGATTCCCTAGTACCTACATAAAGCCAGATGTACAATGTAGTGCATGAGTCTGGAGTTGGTTTACAGTGGCTAGAGACCCTAGCATGCCCATTCTCTCTTTCTCTCTGCCTCTCTCTCTCTCAAGTAAATAAATAAAATATTAAAAAAAATAATTAAAGGAAGAAAAGAAAATAGTTAATCTGGCTCAATTCTCCATTTCATAGGGGAGAAATTCTTTTACATTTAGTTGTACGGCTTGCCCAGAACCTCTCAAAACTCTCTCGAGGAAGGTAAAAACAAAAAGTAGGGCTGAAGAAATGACTTCGTCATTAAGGTGCTTGCCTGCAAAGCACCTTAAAGGACCCAGGTTCAATTCCCCAGGACCCATGTAAGCCAGATGCATAAGGTGGCACATGCATCTGAAGTTTGTTTGTAGTGGTTGGAGGTCCTGATGTGCCTATTCTCTTGTTCTCTCTCTTAAATAACTAAATAACTAAATAAATAAATGAAAATCTGTTAGTATTTAAAAAAAAAAAGCAAGTGCTGTCTCAGAAAAGATGATCCTCTTTTTGACTTTGTAAATCTTTACCATCTAATAAGACTTTTTGGCTGGTGTGGCTTGTGCCTGCCTGGGGATGACATTCTATGTACTTTCCCTCTGTCTTTCTACTCTCTCATGGGTCACTTGTTCAAATCATCATCAGCAGTTAGCTTAACTTGTGAAATGACTAAAAAGATTTAATGCAAACATTTTATCCATTTAAGCTGTTTTTGGATAATGAAAAATACTTAAGTGGTGGCTCATAGAATCTGTAGCCTTCCAACTTTAAAAGAAGAGCTACTTAGATAGTAAATCAATGTTTTAAAAATTAATTTCTTAATGTATATTTATTAAGAGTCTTATATGTTATCAGCAGTTTTTGGTGCTGGGAAGATTGAATTGAATGATACTGGATGGTGTCCCTGATCACTTATAACTTACCTAAATAGGGAAGAGGTGGTAACAGACATCTTAAGTCCAATGCATTGATAAGGTCAGGAAAAAAATACAGCAGGATAAAGTTGCTATTTAGGATAGGGAGGCACAATTTGAAGGAAGTAAAGATAACCTGTCACTATCTATAGGAATATGAGTCTATCTAAAGCAGTGGCAAAACAAGATTCAAAAAGTTCCTCCTCAACCTATAATGACATTTTATTTTTTATTTTTTTAATTATTTTTTTGGAGAGAGACACAGAAACAGAGAGAGAGGGAGAGGAAGATAGAGATGGGCGTGCCAGCAGTGTCTCAGCTCCTGTGAACGAAATCCAGATGTGTGCGCCCCCTTGTGGTCAAGTGCGGCATTGTGCCCTTGCATCACTTTGCATCTGGCTAAACGTGGGACCTGGAGATTGGAACCGCTGGAGATTGGAACCAGTGTTCTTAGGCTTAGGAGGCAGGCGCCTTAACCCCTAAGCCATCTCTCCAGCCCTATAATGACATTTTAATTAAAATATAAGAATAAAGAGCTGGGCATGGTAGTGTATGCCTTCAATCCCAGTACTTGGGAGGCAGAAGTAGGAGGATTGCCATCAAGACCACCCTGAGACTACATAGTGAATTCCAGGTTAGCCTGGGCTAGAGTGAGACCCTACCTCAAAAAACAAACAAACAAACAAACAAAAAACAGAATAAAGGCTGGGGATATGGCTCAGTTGATAGAGTGCTTGCTTATATATATGTAGCCTTGGGTTAGATCCCTAACATCACATAAGACCTGGAGTGATGGCACAAGACTGTAATCCCAGCACTTGGGAAGTAGACACAGGGGAATCAGAAGATCAATGTCAGTCTCTAAGTTAAGGCTGCATAGCCAGTTGGAGTCCAGCATGAGACCTTATTTAAAATAAATAAAAATTGTAGCAGGGTAAACTGGTGTGTAAAAGTGTAATAGAGTACTAGACAGTAGTAAAGGAACAATTGATTATTATGTGCAAGCCTATAGATCCCAAAGATGTTATGCTGAGTGATAAAGTTAAAGACAATCTTGAAAGATTATATGAAATGTGATTCTAGGTATAACACTCCGGAAATGACAAAATTAGTGATGGAGACCAGATTCATGGGAGTTTAGGCTAATGATGTGCAGATGGTGTGAGTATAAAGAGCAGCAGGAGGGAATATTTTTTTGTGGTAAAGGAGCATAGTTCCTTATGGTTGTGGTGTTGGGGTACATAAATTGTGAACGTTCTAGGCCTGCCTGAGCAACAGAGTGAGTTCAAGGTTAGCCTGGATAAATTAGTGAGACCCAGTCTCAAAAAAAGTCTTGAGGGGCTGGAGAAATGGCTTACTGGTTAAGGTGCTTGCCTGTGAAGTCTAAGGGTTCAGTTTTGGTTCCCTAGTACCCATGTAAGCCAGACAGAGACGGTGACACACGCCTCTGGGGTTCGTTTGCAGTGACTGGAGATTCTGACACATCTCCATCTCTCTCTCTCCCTCTCTTTGCCAAATACATACATACATACCTTTTTTTTAAAGGCTTGTGCATACAGCTCTGTGGTGGAGTACTTGCTTAGAATGCACAAGGTCCTAGGTTCAATCCCTAATACTAGATGGGCAAGTGAGGAAATGCATATAAAAACTAGCCAAAGGCTGAAGAGATGGCTTAGCGTTTAAGGTGCCTGCCTCTGAAGCCTAAGAACATTTGTTCAAATCTCCAGGTCCCATGTTTAGCCAGACACAAGTGATGCAAGTGTGCAAGGGGGCACACACATCTGGAATTTGCTCACAGCGTCTGAGAGGCCCTGACTTGCTCATTCTCTCTCTGTCTCTCTCTCTCAAAAAAAAAAACAAAAAAAACAAAAAACAAAACAAACAAACAAATAAACAAAAAACCCCCCAAAACCCAAAAAACTAGCCAAACTTGTCAGGCCTCTAGTTTTGTAGTTTTTAAATAGCAAAATGAACTTATTATTCTAGCTATTGTATTATAGTTATGTGAAGGCTTGACATTGGCTAAAGGGTTAAGGATATATTGGAATTAACTATTTATTTTTGCAACTTCTGATGAGTCTTAAATTATTTTCATCAGGAATAATAACAAGCATTACAGATTAGGTTAGAGTCCTGAGAAGTCTCTTGCCTTTATATTTTAAGTGAGAAAAGGACAGTAAGTCCTATACCAAAGCCTATACCTTTTGGCTTCAGGATAAACATTCTGCTCCCTGAGAGCACACCTAGGTTTGATTTGTTAATTAAGTAGCTGTTGGAAAATGCTGAGAGACTTCCATCTTTCTCTCTAGCTTTCTGTCTCTAACCTTCCCACCAGCAGTGTGTGTACATGTGTTTGTAAATGAAATAATCCCAAGTACAATTAGATTAATAAGTGAAATAGTTTTAGTCATATTTTGAGTGGAGCACAAATGTACTTCCTAGTAGGGAAACACTTCATTATTGCACACTCAGTTTAAGTAGTATGGGGAATGATGTTGGATCTCTGCCGATGAATTGAGTGGTGTTTTACTTCTGATGATCCACTGTTTTTGTCTTAATTGCTAGATTAACCAATTTTTTGCTTCCTGCAAAAAACATACTTTTGTATAAAGAGGATAAATGAATGATGTTTTAAGAACCAATTTTTGTGGTATTTCAGCAACAATAGTCTAGATTACCCACAACCTTAATTTCCTTTCATGAGTCCTGTAGATGGGCTTTGTCACCATTTACACTTGATTGCTTCATTGTTAACCCCAGTGATGTGATTTAGCACGCAAAGACTTAATTATTCCTTTCTGGCCTAGTTAGAAATTTCCTTCCAATAATTGCCTCCGTTGCCCTTTAGCCTTTTAAACACTGAGTTTGGTTGCTCCACAAGCAGTTCCAAACTCTGCAGGGCCTGGAGCTGTCTTTGGACCATAATTTATACCTTTGACATGGTGACTGGGCCTCAATTCTTAAGTGATGACTGGTGGGTGTTCATTAGAGTAGTGGTGTGAAATATTTGTTTCAAGATACTGTCCATGGCTGAATGGTAATAAATAGTTTTCTGGAGGTCCCAATTAAAAAATTTCAATTCCTTTATTTTAGGTGAAGAATAATGATGCCAAGTTTAGAAATAAAACCAGACTCTTAAAACCTTAGCAAAAGTCTTAAAAAGTACTGCAGTTTTAATACTAAAAGCTGTAGTATTATTAAGAAGTTTCGTAAGGCTGTCACATGTAACTCTAGTTGATCAAGAAACTAGATCATTATATGTTATGCTACTGCACATTATTCTGTGAACAACAGGGTCAGACATGCTGGGTAAAATTGACAGGGTTATATTTAGATTTATGTAAGAGATGTTTTTCATTTTATTTAGTACTAAAGTATAGTTGCTACATTTATGACTTGAAAACATGGAATTTGAAAATGAGAAATTTTTGTTTTATGGCAAATATCATGGGAAATTCTGTTTGATTTTCCAATTGAATTTTGTGGAATTGAAAATGTATATATTTTCTGCCAATTGGGGAAGTATTTTTGCCAGGAGGAATTGAAAATACTAATTCAACCCAGGGCTTTGTTTCAATTAATCATATGCTTATGTCTCTGTACACAGTTTTGTAAGGCTTGTTAAATATTATGTTTTATGTTTTTTGATAACATAGTTTTAAAGCTTTAATTCTAAGGCCTCTGCCCACCCATCTTCAAAATTTTATTCCTTTTCATTTCCTTTACCAATATCAAGAAGTCCATGTGTTAAGGGACAGGGGAGTAACAATGGAAGTTTATTCTACAATAAAATTATTGCAAACTGCTTTATGTAAATAAAAATGTTCTGGATTTAATTTAAGAAAAGAAAAATTCATATGCTGGGATGTTGACATCTATGGTAAGAATGAATCTTTTATCTGAAACTGTAAAAGAGAAAGAAATCTATGATGGTGGGAGTATAGCTATATCATTATAAAGCTGAATATTGGATTTATCAGACTGAAGTGAAGGTGTTTTTGAGATTGTTTTCTGAAGCCAGATTCTTTCCATTTCTATGCATTCAAGATATTATAACTTGAAATTGACAGAGGAACCAGCTCATTTTTCTACTGAAGAGGCATAAAGAACGAAGCAATTCAGTCATTTAAGGATTGGGAAGGAAGTACAGCAGAAACTACTTGAGAGACCTTCTGTGATATAGTAGCATCCCTAGGGCACACATTCTAGGCTCCCCAGTGAATGCCTTAGGACAGTACTGAACCTCTCTAGACTCTCTTATCCTATATAAACCAACACAAACTTGATCCTTTAGCCAAGCCTTTATCCTAAACTTTGGGCTTTAACTTTTGCAGTTGGAGGTGTGATAATAAAACTAGCATGATTTTCTCTTTCTTTCTTCACAATTTCATATAGAAGTTTTATTCTGACTGTAGTATATATAGCATATGCTTTAAAATATTTTATTTATTTGTTCAAGAGAGAGGCAAAGAGGCACATAGAAAGAGAATGGGCAGTTTGGGGCCTTTAGCCACCGCAAACAAACTCCATATGCATGCGCCACCTTGTAACATCTGGTGTTAAGTGGATACTGGGGAATTGAACCTCTGGTGTTTAGGTTTTTCAGGCAAGCGCCTTAACTGCTAAGCCATCTCTTCAGCCCCTAGACTGTATGATTTTAAACTTTCCTTGTTTGAATTTTTTAGTATCTTAAGTTGACAGAATTTTCCTCATCAATGACACATTTTGCATCCAGTGATTAAAATATTTTTGTTTAATGGTTCTAATGCTGAAATAAAATCAGGAATGTTTATCTTTTGATTTAAATGTACATTTTGCAGCTTTTTATGTGTGTGTAGGGGGGAAGAATATGAGAATTGCCAGCATTACTGTTCGACTCTCATGGTGGGACCATTATTGAGTCTGAAATTCTATCTGAACCAAGATGGCTATGAAGTGACTGCCAGTGGTGTGGATACTCTGGACAAAGGGATGATTCATAGCTTGGGCTAGATGGTACAGGATTACAGGAGATTTCTTTGTACTTCCCAGAATGGCATGCCATTTAAAACTCAAGAATTGTTTACTTCTAGAATTTTCCATGTAATAATTTTGGGCCACAACTGAGCATGGATAACTGGAACAATGAAAGTGAAACTGAGGATAACTACCTTTCATGTAGTAATTTTAAAGAGCTTAAAGCATTCACTCCTCTACAGATATTTGTTGTTTAAATTCTTTACATAGTATCTTGGGTAACAGAATTTTCAATGACAGTTCAACACACAAGGATTGAAATAGATTTCTGTTCAACTTTCATCATTCCAATGCTAAATTAAGTTATGTTTTTGAAACTATGGAGTCTTCAGGTTTATTGTATTTAAGTGAGCATTAATATTTTTTGACAGCTTGCCATTAATTATCTGGACAGTGTTCAGATGGCAGAAGCCACCTTCTTTTAGAGGAAGGTAATATAGCTGTACATACTTTGACTTATTCTTATAGTCTACTTCATTTATGTTGGTCAGACACTGTCAACTAGTTGAGTCTCATTTGCATATATCCACAGGAAAATAAGGAGAATCAAAAATCTACTGTGATATATTTTCATTTTATTTGGACTTGAAATATCTTTGAGGAAGAAAAAACATGTGTTGGTATCTAACCTGGTTAGAGAAGAGGGAAAAGCACCCTGCCCTCAGGGGCGTGCCACAACAGTTATTTGAAAAGCTTATTTCTAATAGTCTGCTTGTTATTCTCCTCAGAAGAGATGGGATGCCTGACCTTGTCCCATGCACATATACATTTGTAGCATTCATACATAATCCAGACTCATAAAATTAGTGTTTAATCTCTTTTAAAAATATTTTAGGGCCTGGAGAGATGGCTTAGTGGTTAAGCACTTGCCTGTGAAGCCTAAGGACCCAGGTTCAATGCTTGATTCCCCAGGATCCACATAAGCCAGATGCACAAGGTGGCGCATGAATCTGCGTTTGCAGTGGCTGGAGGACCTGGCTCGTCCCTTCTCTCTCTTGTCTATCTGCCTCTTTCTCTCTCTGTCTGTTGCTCTCAAATAAACAACAACAACAACAAAAAATATTTTAGTTTTAGTCGGGTATGGCAGAGGTAGGAGGATTTCTGTGAATTTAGGGCCACCCTGAGACTACATAGTGAATTCCAGGTCAGCCTGGGCTAGAGTGAGACCCTTCCTTGAACACCCCCCCCCAAAAAAAAAATTAGTTTTATTTCTTTATTTGAGAGAGAGAAAGAGAGAATGGGCACACCAGTCTTCTAGCCGCTGCAAAGGAACTCCAGACACATGTGCCACTTTGTGCATCTGGCTTAGGTGGATCCTGGGGAATTGAACATAAGTTCTGTGGTTTTGCAGGCAAATGCCTTAACCACTAAGCCATCTCTCCAGCCCTAGTGTTGAATCTTAATTTACACAATGAACAAATGTAGATGATGATTATTTTGTTTCTGTAATGTTTGTTTAGGTAGACAACAAGACTCAGGAGATGGTTCATTTTAGTTTATAAATGGTTTTATTGATTCTTTTCCTGTAGTGAAATGAGCTGTTTTGATTATATATGCACTTGAAAGATAGTTAATACATTGTTCAGAAAATGCACCTTGAATATATTCTGAAAATATAACCTCAGCCATCAGTACAGTAAACATATTTCTAGACTAATCATGATGTAACATAATGTAACATAGCATAGCATAACATAATCCCTAGCTAGAATTGTTTAAAAGCCTCCTGAGGGAAGAATATGGTTTTATGTGGCATGTATTCAGCTCTTCTCTTGCCCTTATTCATTTAAGGGGCATGGAAAAATTGCCTTTAGAAATCACACTTTCACTAGTGCCTCTATAAGTTAACGTGCTTAGTAAAAGTTTATACTTTACACATTTATTTTCTACTTGCAGGTGTGTTACTGTATTTCAAGGGGAAGAGGGATGATAAGGACCATGCTTCCTATTTTAATATGTTTCAGGCTCATCATGTGTGCCAGGCATTGTGCTCACAGGGATACTTTTGTTGGTTCACCTGATCATCAAAACTATATGAAAGAGGTTCCTGTCCCCATTTTAGTGGAGCCACTGAGTTGTAAAATGTTTAAATATCTTTTAGTCCAATATATTGGCACAGTACATCCAAGATCATACTTTATCATTTCCAACCAGGGCTTGAACCCAAGCCACCAGACTCCAGAACCTCAGCCCTTTTCCTTACCTTACTGCCTCACAAGTGTGCATAGGTGACATTGTAGATGGAGAGCAAGGACAGAAGCCATAAACAAGGGTCTGTGGGAACAAGAGAGGAGGCCAAGGAACCTGCCCTGCTTTGGGAGTGGGAAGGCTTCCCAGCCGAGGTGACATTTGAGCTGGGTCATTTAGTCTTCTGTAGGGCAGCTGCCAGGTCCTGCCTTGTTTGAAATAAGCACATTTACAAAAGAATAGTGCAGCACATTCCACTTGATGGATTAGATTGACAGATTGAAAGTAACTCCCCAGAATGATGGCTTTGTTAGGTATTTGTTCTCTGAGAACCCTACCTGCCACTCCCCTTTCGTGAATTGTGGCAAGAAAGCTGTCACATCAAACTGTCATTCAGGATATTTGTGAGAAGGGGAGGGAAGAACAAATTATAGTCTGGAGTAGGTATTTTCAGAACAGTCTAAAACCCGGAAAGATTATATTTCAGAGCATTTAAAAATGAATACAACAGGCTTTTAAAATCTGTGTGAAAAGAAAATTGACTAATGAAAAGTTAATTAGGCTATGGATATTGTTAAAACTTAGACATTCTAAGTCTCATGCACTATAATTATACACATCTTTGTGCAGGCCAGAATAGAAAAAAATCTATTATAGAATCATATCTAATCTTTACAGAAATTATTTAATTCTAAAAATACTTTGTAATTTTGAAAAGGATCTTCCAAGAAGCAGATTTGATGGCAGTTTGTCTTATACCCCGTCATATGTCTGGTTGTTTGCTCTAAGAATATTTCCTACGTTGTGCCGTTTCTTTCCATGTGTGTGTATTACGCCATGGAAAGGTTGTGATGACAATACTTCTGAGTTGGCACTCCCCTCCCTTGCCCCACCTCCTGTTTTCCCACCTCTTTCTTACCAACCCTTTACTCACCCTCCCACTCCCCAAGCCTAAAATTGAAAGAACTTGCTTTGTTACTGATGATAATATTTAAGCTCTAAAATTTTAACAGTATTTCAGTTGCAAATAAATGGAAATTGTGTATTCTGTTTAATGTGTTTCAGAAAATCCCTGCTATTTTTTTTTCTTTAAATACAAGAAAACAGGCGTGTAATGCCACATTGAAAAAAGCCTGTAGGGGTGCTTTGTGCAGGTCTTAATTAAGGGCTTTGAAAGCCCAAACAAAAGCAAAAAGGGAAATGCTACAGGGTTATTGTTATTCCCCCCATTGGCTCAGCTAGCTGACCATCCATTGGAGCATTTTGTCCATTTTGAAACTGAATGACACTTTTGTTCGTGATTAACAGAGGTGAAAGAAGCCAATTATTGGGCTGTCTTTTTTCCATGGAGCAGCTGCTGTTGGGTTTAACTGCAGGGAAATATGGTCTTTTACTACTGCAAATATATTGTGATGGCAGTTTATTTTTATACATCTATGTTATAGAAAACAAAATTGGTCTGACTTTTGTTGTGAATATGCCCTGGAATTTATCATAGAAGGATGATTTTGTCAAACTGCTTCATAGTTCTCTTTTAAAATAGCATGTACAGTACATATTTCAAAATCTTTTTGTAAGCTACTTCAGCCTTTTCTACTTTAATTTTAATGAAAGCTCTCATAACTCATTAAAGTTGCAAAGCAATTAATGGGAGTTGGAGTGGGTTTGCCTAAATCTCAAGCTATTGTGATATGCAGACTACTTAGGTGGGAGAAATGAATCCCGGGGAACCATTAAAGCAGACTTCCTGGCTCTCTAGCATTCAGTGGAAGAATGAACTTGAAGGAACTCTCCCTTGTGTCTTGGTATTAAATGAATGTATAGTAATGGTTGTGGATGGGGGAGGAGCATGAAGGTCCTTGAGGACTGTTCAACTCTGATACATATTTTTAGACAATGAGGCAAGTGATGGGGTTGGGGAGCAGGGGCCATTCATGGTTTTCTTCAGTAGGACCCTAAGCCTTTGTTTATATCTTCTCAGGCATCTTTGGTACAATGGGTGATATACCCTGTCCAGTGTCACCTTAGTCAAATTTAACTTTTTTTAACCTTAGTTTAATACTCTAGTTAAACTGAATACAAACCCCAACCCATCTTTCAGAGTGGTTTTGAGAATCAGTTGTGGAACATGCTCTGCATTTAGTATAGTCCCTGTGGACATAGAGAACATTTTTTCTCTTTTGCTGTGAGCTGCTTCTCATTCCTACATCAGAAACCAAGCAGCAAGAGTCCAGAACCTTTGCTTCTTACCCATCTTTCAGTGGAAGAGGGATAGTTGAATAGGAATAAATAGCTTCTTTCAGCAGCCCTTTCTTTTGCCCAGAACAGAATGAGCATGGTTGTCTACCAAGAGAAGAACATGGAGTATTGCCTTATGCTTTGGGAACTACTGTCAAAAGTCATTTGAGGCTTTTCTTGGGCCTTTCTTAGGTCACTTCTGTTTTCTTTATTGACAGTATACTGACAACTTTCTATTTACTGTTCAGTTGTCTTTTGAAGGTGATTACATCATGAATGGTTTATAAACTCTGTAGGTATCACTGGGCTAAAATAAAAGGCTGAGGTCCATGCATTTCCTTTTTACTCATTGTGACAAAATATCAAATGAAAGTAATTTAAGGGAGGAAGAAATTGTTTGGGTTCATGGTCTCAGGGAATTTCAGTCCATTATGACGGGAAAGGCATGGCTTGGGAGTAGTTCAGACCTTGTCACTGCAAGTGAGAGGTAGTTGCTTCACATAAAGCTAATTAGGAAGCAGAAGAAGCTAAGCCAGGCTGTAAACCTCAAGACTCATCCCCATGATCTACCTTCACCACCAAGGCTTCTCAGGTCACCACTATGTTAAGAGAACAACATTGAAGTTCTCCCCCTACTCCTTGGTGCCTGCACACCAGCGGGCTTTTATCTCCATTTGGGACTCCTGTTCCTTCTGTGGTCCATGACCTTAATTCTGACCCCTCACCAGTTCTGTTAACTGGCCTCTGTGTTGTTTCCCTTTAGAGAAAGCCTGGTCTTCTCATTTCTACCATCCTGTCTCCTACTGTAACTCCTGTCATTTATATCCTGTGTGTAATCCTTTTGACATCCTTGCCTCTCATTTTATGCATCTCTGTCACACTGATGAGTTCTATTTCAAGTTTACTTCAGCAGCTTCCTCCCATGGCCACATTTGGACATTGTGAACCTCATAAGTGCTACACATTTATGGCCTTGACTTCCTTTTCCTTCCCTCCTCCTGTCTTTTACCCCTCCTCCATTACTCTCAGTTCACAAAAGTTTCAACTTCATTAAGCCTTCAAAATTTTTGATCCTTTTACTTTCTCTCCATTTATTATTTACATCAGATTGTCTATTCTTTATTCTTTCACCCTGTCTCATCCGTATTTTTAATCCTTATTCTGTTGTTCTATCAAAAGTGACTTTAAAAAACATTTTTATTTATTTGCAAGGGGAGAGAGGGAGAGGAGAATGGGCACATCAGAGCTTCTTGCCACTGCAAATGAATTCCAGATGCATGTGCCACTTTGTGCATCTGGCTTTATGTGGGTACTAGGGAATTGTACTTAGGCCACCAGGCTTTATAACCAAGTACCTTTAACCACTGAGCAATCTCTCCAGCCCTAAAGGTGACTTTTTACTTAACATTGAGATCAGCCCCTTTAGGCTCCTGTGTCACTATTTTGTAAAATACTCAACTTCCCAGCTTCTTAAACTGTATGACTATATGGGTTGCATAATTGAATATGGGGTCACGAACAGTTTGACAATAGCAAAAGGTTTCTGAATGTCCAGCATTAATTCAAAATCAAATGCATAATGAATCAAGGTGTGCCTGGCATTGCTTGTGTCATATTGCACAACTTCACCATGACCTTGGGTCTCTGCCACACAATGCCAGCAAACACTTGAGTTGCCTTCAGATTTGACACTACTGTGTGTTATGAATTACAGTATTTTTACTGTACATACAAAGTTCCTGGCTGTTTTTTTTTTTTTGTTTGTTTGTTTTTGTTTTCTCAAGGTAGGGTCTTACTGTAGCCCAGGGTGACCTGGCACTCATTCTGCATTCCCTGGTTGGCCTTGAACTCAAGGTGATCTTCCTTCCTCTGCCTCTTGAGTGATCTGTTCTTGCAGAAACATAATGGCTTAATTTTGGAAAGCAAAGATTTTTATTATTCTACTGTCATTCTTTAGCATGTGAGTATAAAATTAGTATCTTTTTGGATTATATTGTGTTAGAATGTTTGATTTTGAAAACTGCTATTTGAAGTTTCTAACTTGAGTTTTGTGAAAAATCATCAAATGAATTTTGGCCTGAGATTGGGACAGAATTTCCCACTATTTGCAAAATGGCCGTGAACACACTTGTAGCATTTTATACCATGTGTTGAAGTGAAGCCACATTCTCAGCAGTGACAGTTATAAAAGTCAGACTATCAGTATACTCTAAAAACACTGAAAATGCTCTGTGTCCTACAGTATCAAATATTAAGGTTTGATTCCCCAGTGCCCATGTAAAGCCAGATGCACAAAGTGGTGTGTGCATCTGGAGTTTGTCTGCAGTGGTTAGAGGCCCTGGCATGCCCATTCATTCATTCATTCATTCATTCATTCATTCATTCATTCTCTCTCTCTGCTTGCAAATAAATAAGTAAAAGATTTTAAAAATATATCTTGTGTAAAATGGGGCTGTGAATGGAAAAATTTACAAAGCCCTGCTTAATGTATCCCAAACCGAGTACTTACCACAGACGACTCATTCAAGGAGAGAGTTAACTAGAGGCTGCTTGCTTAGCTGTAATGGTTTGGTGGCAGTTGGGCATTGTACTTCCTGGGAGAAGAGGCTTTCCATTATGATACAGTGTGATTTCGTAAGTTATAGTTGCTTCATGTGAATGTTGAGGCCTTGTGACCTCTAATATTTCTTTAATCCTACACATTATATATTAAAAGTAGGTTCTTGCTTAACGATATCACCTGGAAAAAGTCAGGTGACTGCTCTGGGCATTAGTTTTTCCCTTTATGCAGAGGGACCTTAGGGGTGGGGTTGCAGCTCAATAGTAGAGCACTTGCTAGGCACATGAGACCATGGACTCAGCCCCAGCACCACAAAGAGAATCCTCATCCTTCTCTCCCTGTCCCCACAAGGTTGTCATGAAGTTCAGATACTGTCACAGTGAGGTGCTTCATCATATCCAGGCGGTGCTGTCTCCTGTGCTGGTTGATGGCTCACTGGATTGCCTGGAGATCTGTCTAAAAGAGATTGCTGAGCCCTAACCCAGAATTCCTGGTTTCATAGACACAATATAGGACTCAATAACTTACATTCCCAGTAAAATTCCAGGTAATATTGATACTGCTAGTCCAGTCCTGAGGGCATATTTTAAGAACCACTGAGTTGTTGCCTTTCTTTCTTTTTCTTTTTCTTTTTCTTTTTTTTTTTTTTTTTTTTTTAATTTGGTGGTGCTAAGGATCAAATGTGGTGCCTCCTGTGTGCTAAGCAAACACTATACTACTGAGCTACATCTCCAGCCATGAGAACTGCAGCTTTAAAGAAGTCTGCATTATGAAATATCATCTTTTTGCTTTCCAGTTAAATCATCCTTTATTGTCAAAGCTCCCGATAAGTCGAAGAGTCTCTGTGAGACTGACATTACAAAGTTATTGGAACTGACTAATCCTGAACCAATCTTCTCTCATGTCACTCTGCAAAACTGTTATCTCCTTTAAAATGAATTGGTAGGGCTGGAGAGATGGCTTAGCAGTTAAACACTTGCCTGTGAAGCCTAAGGACCCCAGTTCAAGGCTCCATTCTCTAGGACCCACATAAGCCAGATGCACAAGGGGGGCGCACACACCTGGAGTTCCTTTGTAGTGGCTGGAGGCCCTGGCTCTTTCTACCTGCTATTTCTGTATCTCTCTCTCAAATAAATAACAAATAAAATAAAATTGGACTTGAATTGGAAGTCTATTCAATAGTGGTATTGGACCATGTAAAACCAGGTAAAATCTACAAGGTACATGTAAGTCAGAGATTTCCAAAATAGGAGCATGTTCTTTCTCAAGCCTACCAACAGGTGCTGCATAGAAAACCCGAGAGGGTGTGGGGATTATGTCTATCAGGTTTCATAGGTGGGAGTCAAAGGCCTTTTAGAATTGTGTGAAGAAGGGTCACCTGCTGGGCAGGCAGGTGTACTTCTTCCTGCTTTCTCTAGTTTTTTCCACACCACCTTACCTAGGTTAAGATGCATTATAGAAATTGTGTATCAAGGAAAATGAAAGACTGATTAGTCATATTAAAATATTGTTTCCCTAGGTTTCTTTAAGTGAGCTCCGGATTTTACAAACAGTAGCTCATGCTAAGCTTCATAGGGAGGGAAGGGTCAGAGAAAGGTAATAGGGACTCATGATAGTGGGAACTTTGTCCATCAAAACTGCACTTGAGGGACTGGAGAGATGGCTTAGTGGTTAAGGTGCTTGCCTACAAAGCCAAAGGAGTCAGGTTTGATTCCCAAGGACCCACAGAAGCCAGATATACAAGGTGGTGCATGTGTCTGGAGTTCATTTGCAGTGGCTAGAGGCCCTGGCACACCCTTTTTTCTCTCTCTCTCCCTCTCTCTCTGTCTCCCTCAAATAAGTAAATAAAAATAAAACACAGAAAAGCTGCACTTAAGGGAGTGCAAAATCTGTAGTTACTCTATGTGGAATAGTGCTGTTCTTCCTCAGAAATTAAAAGTGGCATTATCATATTGGATAGATAAGCAGAAGAGGGCTGGTGACTTCAGTTGGTTAGGACATGGTACTAATAGTACGCAGAAGAATTGAAAGCAGCATTATTCATAGCAGTCAGCAGGTAGAAGCACTCCAAATCTCCATGACAGGTGAATGGATCAATAAATTATTATATATGTACAATGGAATACAATTCAGCCTCAAAAAGGAAAGAAATCTTTTTTTTTTTTTTTTTTTTTTTCGAGGTAGGGTCTCACTCTGGCCCAGGCTGACCAATTACCAGTCTCAGGGTGGCCAAACCTCGCCTCCCGGAAAGTGCTGGGATTAAAGGCGTGCGCCACCACGCCCGGCTGAAAGAAATCTTTTTACTTTAACAGAGATGAACCTTGAAGATAGTATCTAAGTGAAATTTAGAAGCTACAAAAAGATAAATATTATATGAGTTGGCTTATACAAAGTACATAGAGTAATAAAATTCATACAAAAAATAGAATGGTGGTTGCCACAGGCTGGCAAAAAAGGGGAATGAGGAGTAAATTGTTTAATGAGCACAGACTTCCACTTTCATAATATGAAATTTCTGTGGATGAATGGCAATGATTGTGAATAATATGAATATGTTCACTGCCCCAGAACTGTATGCTAAAATGATACATATGCATGGCACAACATCTCCATTATGAAAACATTAATATTCTTGAATATCAGACTTGCTCAGCTTTAGTACTAATATTTTGAATTAGATAGTTCATTGCCCTTAAGGTCCTGTATTATTATGGGTTCTCCTAAAAAGTAGAATTAGTAAACTGTATATATATATATACACACATACATATAGTGTGTGTGTATATTTATTGAGAGGTATTAAAAAGAATTATATTAATGAAAGTGACTTGAACTAGATAAACTCCATTGCTGTTTTTTAAAAAATATTTTGAGGCTGGAGAGATGGCTTAGTGGTTAACTGCTTGCCTCTGAAGCCTAAGGAACCTGGTTCGAGGCTTGGTTCTCCAGAACCCACATAAGCCAGGTGCACAAAGGGGCGCACACATCTAGAGTTTGTTTGCAGTGGCTGGAGGCCCTGGCACACCCATTCTCTCTTTACTTGCCTATTTCTGTATCTCTCTCTCTCTCAAATTAAATTAAATTAAAAAATATTTTTATTGGGGCTTGACAGATTGCTCAGTGGTTAAGGCACTTGCCTGCAAAGCCTTATGACCTGGGTTCAGTTCCCCAGTACCCATGTAAAGCTGGATGCACAAATTGATGCATTCATCTGGATTTGTTTGCAGCGCCTACGAGCTGGTGTACCCATTCTCTCTCTGCTTGAAAATAAATAATTAAAAATATTTTTATTTATTTGCAAGTAGAGAGGGGGTTAGTGGGTGTGCCAGGGCCTCCTGTCACTGCAAACAAATTCCAAACGCACACACCATTCTGTGTATCTGGATGTATGTAGGTACTGAGGAACTGAATCCAGGCTGTCTGGTCCTGCAAGCAAGTGCCCTCAACCACTGAGCCATTTCTCCAGCCCCTGTATGGCTTCATGTAACACACATAATGGGGAAAAATCCAAGGAGGCTTTAGAAATTGCAATACCCTCTTTTCCTGAGAGCATGATGAGGATTGAAGGCATGGATCTAATACTGTTCTTGAAGGAAAAACCTGGCCAGGTGGCATTCAATAAAGACAAATTCTCCCAGTTTGAACTCACTTTTATTTAGAAAACACTTTTTTTAAACAAGGTATATTTTGCAAAAAGATATATATATATATATTTTTTTTTTCCGAGATAGGGTCTCACTCTTGCCCAGGCTGACCTGGAATTCACTATGTAGTCTCAGGGTGGCCTCAGACTCACAGCGATCCTCCTACCTCTGCTTCCTGAGTGCTGGGATTAAAGGCGTGTGCCACCACGCCTGGGTGATATATTGGTTTTAATGCTTATTTCTAGGTAGAATTTTAAAACTTTTAATTCTAGGAAACAGCATATCATTGGTCTATCTACCACGCATGCATAATTACTATTTCTTTCCAAAATACCAATTTATAAGGAAAATGGCCAAAATAGTAGGGTTTCTTGGCTATTTTTAAAGAAGAAATTGCTAAGATGCAAAATAAGTTTAAAAATAAGAAAGAATTTGTGTCTATTTGGACTAACTTGCATGTTCACATTGGCTATCATGGCCCAGCCACATAAGTGGTAGTTTGTGTTGGAGGCCAAGCTGTTTAACATGTTATCCCCTGAATTTTAGACCCATCCCAATTTTTATGGTTCATGTTGCTCTCTAAGTATTGGGTAGAAACAATAGAAGGAGTGAAATAAAATGGGGAAGGGGATTTGAAGATAGAACTAATGCAAATTGGCAGATATATGGGAGTTGATTTTCATTTCACTACACTTCTTCAGTCTACCTTTACCCCTCCCCCAATACTGCACAAAAATTGGCTCAAGTATAGCTAAATGAAAGGACTTTCTGTCATAAAAACAAGATTTGCAGGCATACAACATTTAGGTCTATAGCTACCTTTAGGTCAGTGGTAGTTGTGTGATAGCATTACAAAGAGGACTAGAGAGCTGGCTCAGTGGTTAAAGGCACTTTTTTTTTTTTTTGGTTTTTCAAGATAGGGTCTCGCTCTAGCTCAAGCTGACCTGGAATTCACTCGGTAGTCTCAGGGTGGCCTTGAACTCATGGCAATCCTCCCACCTCTGCCTCCAATTGCTGGGATTAAAGGCGTATGCCACCACACCTGGCTTTTTTTTAAAGGCACTTTCTCCTTTTTTGGTTTTTTTGAGGTAGGGTCTCGTTCTAGCCCAGGCTGACCTGGAATTTACTCTGTAGTCTCAGCGTGGCCTTAAACTCACAGTGATTCTCCTACCTCAGCAGCCCAAGTGCTGGGATTAAAGGCGTGTGCCACCATGTCCTTTGATAGGTGTGCCCACCACACCTGGCTAAAGGCCCTATCTAGCAAAGCCTGCCCACCCAGTGCCCATGTAAAGACAGGTACATAAAGTGGCACATGCATTTGGGGTACTTTTATAGAGGCAAGAGGCCCTGCCATTCCCATACTCTGTTTATCTCTCTCTGCTTGCAAATAAGTTAATAAAGAAATTAAAAAACACAAAAACAAAGAAAATATTAACACGTACAACAAAAGTAAGTGATCCAGTGGCTATTTTGTAAACTGTAATTGTAAAAATAAGCTGTAGGGCTCTCACATCTCTTTGTTTTTCTCATTGTTTTTCTTCTGCATATATGATGAAAAGATCATGTAGGGAGAACTGTGTTACATAACTAGCTTTCCTTTCTACCAAACGAGTGAAATTCCCATTTTTATAGGACACATAATTTGGGCAAGTAATGGTTTTAGAATATTTCTTAAGATCATTTGCTAATGCCTGGCATTTCATTTTGTAATGGAGTAGTAAGGAGGTGGAGTTTGGGAAATAACTACATGTGGTGTTAGGATTCTGCTTGAGAGCCTGGCTCTGCAATTTTGGGCAGTTACCTTTCCAGTTCTGTGCAGTGGGACTAGCAGTGGAGCCTACTAGCTCTTAGGGTTGTTGTGAGGGTAAGGTATGTACGTTATTTTGAATAATTTGCCACAGTGTCTGGCACTAA
The DNA here is from genome assembly GCA_036365145.1 of Orientallactaga sibirica. NCBI lineage: Eukaryota > Metazoa > Chordata > Mammalia > Rodentia > Dipodidae > Orientallactaga > Orientallactaga sibirica. The sequence goes on from JAEOAD010000006.1 coordinate 51,725,023, forward strand.
ATGCTAGCTCTTTTTATTATTGAAAGTAGTGTTGGTTAATAGTGGCACTTGGCCAAATACATGTTATCTAGAAAGGTAATAATATTAGAATTTCCTCCTTCAATGAAGATGAGAGGCTGTTTCCAATAGTAGCATCAGACTCTCTGAATTTTAAAGTGATAAGTCAGTAGTCAGAAAGGTCATTTGGTATAATGGTGTGGGCTCCTGGTTGCCTAGGTGATAATTTGCGTGATCACAGGGATAATGTTATGCTACTTTAAAAAATTATTTATTAATTTATTTGTGAGAGGGTAAGAGAAGAGGGAAGGGCATGCCAGGGTCTCCTGCCACTTCAACTGAGCTCCAGATGCATATGCTACTTTGTGCATCTGGTTTTATCTGGTACTGGGGAATTGAACCCAGGCTGGCAGGCTTTGCAAGTAAGAAACTTTAATTGCTGAGCTGTCTCCCTAGGCCCAGCACCTTTTATTATTTTTTTTTAGTTTAAATTTATTTCTCTGTGTTGCTAGGGATTGAAGCCAGAGCCTCAAGCATGCTTAGGCAAGTGCTCTACCACTGAGTTATGCCTCTAGCCATCATTTTTTATTTCTATGATTATGCTTTTTCTTCAGATTGTTCTTAATATTACATGCCTTCTCTATTTTAAAAATAGACTAGTGGGGTTGTTTTGTGAATGTCCCCACATGTTAAAGTAAAAATTTGACAGTCTCTTAATGGTCACCCAGGGCGTATGGGATTGGGTGAATAGGAATGGACATTATAAGAATTTAAGGTACCAGAGTTCTAGAAGCTACATCCATGTCAGAAATGCTTGGCAGATAGCTTTTTAGCCACTGCCCAGGTATGTTTGGTGACAAAGCAGTAGCTTTTCTACTGAACAGACATTACAGTGATGTTTTCTGTTACATTTGTGATACAATTGGCTCCTAGTTCAGTTCAGTGGAAAGACTACAGGTTTCTAGTCCATACCCTATTATATACTTTAGACAAGCAGAGCCAGAGTTATAAATATTAAAAGATCCAGATGTAAATACTAAGCTTGTATTAGACATGTAGGAGTTGCCAGGCCTTTGCTATCTAAAGCATCTATTCATTGTACCTCTTTCACTGATTCACAGCAATGCGGATGGTCTTCTTCTACCTACAGGAGGGTTCCCAAGCTTCTTCCTCCATCTCTCCACATGTCCTCTTTCTAATGGACCCTAACTTGAGTGTTGAACCTCACACTAATTAGGCATTTCGTGTTGCATGCAGAAGACATGAAGTTTCTGTTTGTGCCATGCATTCTCGATGGGTGTCCCATACTTACAGAGTAGATAATGGTAATGCCTTAAAGTTCAGAGAGCTTCAGTTTATAACATACTTTTTCTTTCTCCCCAACTCTGTGGTAGAGCAGATGTTTCCGCATGTGCCCATGGGGAACCTGAGAACCTTTCTAAGAACAAAAAGACATGTAATTTTAGAGTCGGGCAGCTTGGCAGACTATGCTGGTCTCATCCCAGAAGAGAAACTGGAAGAGTTCAAGGGCTCGCCTTAGGCCACATGCCCTAGCTTTGGCTATAGTCCTTGGGAACCACATTCCATTTTTAAGTCAGAAATCGAACCACAACCCGGTACCACCCCTGTCTTGTCACCAGACAAGAGGAGCATTAAGCAAATGAAACAGGCTTCTTATTGCAAGGAATTTTCACAAGTATGAAGTGTATTTGTACTTCCATAAAGAGTTTCAGTAACTGAAATGATGAAGGTGTAAAAACCTCAGGGGAAGCTGCATCTTGAGTAGGATTGTTCAGGGAGCATAATTTGAAAGTCTGAGAAAATTTGATTAAAGTGTGGGAGAAGGGAGTGGAAGAGTGTTCCATAGGAGTGGTCTAGAGTAGTTACTATTTAAAACAACTGTTATGGTGGGGTTGGGCTTTCTCTCTCTGTGTCTCTCTTTTTAAATAAATTTCTGATTCAATGTAGCTCAGTACTATTACAAAATACAGTAAAGATTTTTTTTTTCATTTTCTTTTTCAAGGTAGGGTCTCGTTCTAACCCAGGCTAACCTGGAACTCACTATGTAGTTTCAGGCTGGCCTTGAACTCCCAGTGAACCTTCTATCTCAGCCTCCCAAGTGCTGAGATTAAAGATGTATGCCACCACATCTGGCAAGATTAATTTTTAGAAAAAAATGAAAATACAAATAGTCATCCTTAGCCTTTTATTCTGTAAGACATAAACTTCTTTGTCAGGTTGTTGTAACATGAACTTTCACTGTCTCATGTAGATTGTCAATGTTTTTTTTTTTTAATTTAATTAATTAATTTTATTTTATTTTTATTTTTTTGGTTTTTTTAAAAAACTTTTTAAAATTATTTTTTTGGAGAGAGACACAGAGAGAGACACAGAGAGAGAGGGAGAGGAAGACAGAGATGGGCGCGCCAGCAGTGTCTCAGCTGCTGCGAACGAAATCCAGATGTGTGCGCCCCCTTGTGGTCAAGTGCGGCATTGTGCCTTTGCATCACTTTGCATCTGGCTAAACATAGGACCTGGAGATTGGAACCACTGGAGATTGGAACCAGTGTTCTTAGGCTTAGGAGGCAGGTGCCTTAACCCCTAAGCCATCTCTCCAGCCCTTTTTTTTTGTTTTTTGAGATAGGGTTTCACTGTGGTCCAGGGTGGCCTCAAACTCATGGTGATCCTCCTACCTCTGCCTTCTGAGTGCTGGGATTAAAGGTGTCTGCCACCACACCGGGCTTAATGTTTTTTCTTTTTTTAATAAGTCACTTAATTATCTTTATTTCAGTTTTATCATTATATATATTAATTTTTTAAAAATTTATTTTTATTAGATATGGACATATTTAGTATGTGAGCAACACATGTTGGTACCATTCTTTCCCTCCTCCTTGCCCCTTTTCTGAAGAGGCCTTTCTCTTAGGGGATGCAGGTCAGCCCCATGGGGATTATGGGTCATGTATTATGCACAGCCCCATGTTTTGCATGACATTGGTGTGGCATGTACAAAATGAGAAGCCAGCTGTGCTGGTAGGAGAAGGCTCTAGTCAGAGGAAAGGCACAGGGAAAAACAAAAAAGAGGAAAGCTTACTCAATGATAGCTGATGGAGAATCTCATCTTCGGAGGCATGAGCAGAAGTTTAATTTGACCCTAGCAGCAGTGGGGAGCGTCTTGGCTTGACATCACTGTAGAGTATGGTACTCCTGCTTACTCCTAGTGATTCAGATATTTGCTCTGCCTGGGAGTGCTATGTGTATCTAAAAATTGTGTTGTATTCCATTTATTCTTCTATTACTTACTTTTCTTTACTTTCCTTTGTTTCCATGAGTAGAAGTAGATGCTTTTGCAGTATTCTACTTGAGTTTTGTCATTGCGTTTTTTTCCAGGATGGACAGTGTCCCAGGGCCAGCCAGCTTCCCTGATTCACCATCTCTGTGTCATTGGTTTAACTGCATTGTTTCCCAGAAAGTATCTTCTTTATTAAGTAAACATGGCTTTGTTTCAGAGCATTTTCAAAGCAAGGTCAATATGGTGGCCAAGGACATAGGGTGTTTAGATAGAAAAGGTTATCAGAATGCTTTGGGAACCTTAAGGGGCATTTAGGGAAATTGTAAAGATTACAGTCTGTCTTAGGTAGAATTGGTGCTCCTGGTTTGTGGAATGTTTATTTTTCTTTGCCTTGGAGGAGTGGTAGTGCTTTGTTATGGCCAATATTTTGGTCTTGTGCCACTTGGGCCAAGAATTTGCCCAAGATCTAGGGATGTTAACAACAGAGTGTGAAAAATTATAGTCTGTGTGCAGAAGTGCTTTCTATATGACAGCACTATCCAAGCATTTGACGTGAGTCACATTATTTAATTCTCACAGCAGGCTTGTGAGGTATGTGACATGGTTCATTATCTTCAGATGAGGAAGCAGAGAAGTTTGTGTTTGGTAAAGACTGTGAGCTCAGGCCACCTTGCTACAAAGCCAGTGCTTTAAATTGTGTGTTCTTCTGCCTGAGACTAAAGAGATCTTAGTACGGACAGTGCTTGGAGGATTGGCCATCTTGTGTTGCTAATCATTTTATCCTGAAAGCTGAGAAAGATAGTGAAGAAAGGAAGAAAAATAGTGATCAAGAGTCATGAAAGAAAAAAAAAGCAACAAGAAGAGCCATGCATGCTACACAGTCTCTTTGGGAGATGATGAATAATGTAAGGCATTTTAACATCCTTGAAATTTGTATACTCTTAGTTCAGTATCGAATGAAATAGTATACCTCCTCCTCCTGGCTACTTACAATATGCTGTGTTCGGGTTTAGGAGTTAGAACATTGTAGTGAGGAACACAAATGAGATCTTCACCCTTGTAAATGTAGACCATGAACATGCGAGGCAGCTGCACGTACACTGCCGTGGCCGTCATATCTGAGGTTCATCAGAATCACTGGGTGAGCTTGTGCACATCCCCAAAGTATGATTACTAGAACTGGAGGAGAGCCTCAGAATGTGCACTTCTGTCGGGTTACCAGATGGCGTTGACAGTCTTGAAGAAGCCCTGTTAGAATGGTTAGCATTGGTTTACAGAGTGTGTGAGAGTTTTCTAATCAAGTAAAAGGAAATGAAGATCATTCAAATGATAAGGGCTACAAGGAGGAAATGAACTGGATGATAAGATAGAGTTATCCAGGGAATGACTGAAGGACTGATATTCCAGGTGGAACAGAAAGCAGGGATGAGGTTGACGTGGATGGAGTTAGGTCAGAGTGATCCAGGCAGATAATAAAGGGAAAGGAAATCCATATGACTGAGGGCTATGCAGGATGGATTGACATGGTGTTGGGAAGGATGCAAGAGGGAGTTCAATAGGCTTTGATGGAGAGCAAGTAGATCTCCAAGGGCAGGGCTATTTATTTTTTGTTGTTTGTTTGTTTTGGTTATTTGGTGCAGGTTGAATGAGAGAGAGAGAGGCAAGTGTGGGAGGGGGGAGACCTGTCAGGAGACAACTGTAAGAAACTGCAGAGAATGGAGGATGGGGAAGGTGCGAGTCTAGGCAATGGAGGTGTAATGAAAGAACAAAAGATGAGCCAAGAGAATGCATCTGTGGTTTATCACAGCAGTGTCTGCTTGTAATAGGAACTCATGAAAGGTTACCTTGTATTTCATAGGTGTTATTTTAGGAAGCAGAGGAATGCAAAGAACATTTTAAATAAACATTCATTATCAAAAGTCTAAGTGTCGTCTCCCCCCCTCCTCTCTTTCCTAAGGATGAACATTCAACTCTCTGGAAAGCTTGGCTGTCCAGGATAATGTGTTCTCTGAACTCTGGTTTAGCTATATTAATGCTGAGTATAAGCTCTGCGTGTATGTCATTGCTTAATTGTTGGCATGTAGTGACTCAACTGGTAATTTAAATTAATAGACTGTGTATACAAGCATACTGTTGTTCTTCTCAGATATCACCGGAGCTCTGATTGGCACTTAAGCCATGGTGTATTTGAATAAATTATTGTAGCTGACAAAGAGCTAGGAAAAACACACTAGGAAAAAAGAGATAATTGAGAGTAGGAGTGAGAGGAGGACACTCAATGTGAGAGTGAGTCTAGAATAAATGATTCTGGTCTTAAAGAATGAGCACACAGATGCTGAGTAGGGCTGTATCCCTGCACTGCCTTGTGTGGTCAAATCTCAGCTGTACCTGTTGACTAATGGGGAAGCTGTCTCTCCTTCCCTACCTGTGCCCTGCAACTGCAGCAGTCATATCATGGGTACCCCTTCCTGTCTCAAGATAGCCCAGTCACTTCCACTTTAGGCAATCTCTTTTTCACATGTTTACACAAATCCTCTTTAAACCTTGTGTTTCTCTTTCCTTTGTTCTTTTAATTTTGCCCAGTTACCTCCGGAGGTTCTCTTCATTTCTTTGTTCTATTCTGGAGCCAAAATAAGATAGGAGAGAGACTTGGCAAGGTATATTTGCATGAGATTCGTGCTGGGATGGACACTGATGACACCCACTACTAGTCCTGAGCTATTGTACTTACTGATTCCTCCATGGCCTTGGCCAGGGGAGCCTTTTCTATGCTTACCTGTACCCTCCAGGTTCTCCCTCATCATTCCTGTTTCCTACTTTCCCTTCCATTTTACTCCTCAAAATGAATTATTTCAGAAAGTATTTTTTCAGTCATATTCTTCATTTCATCACTTTCTGCTTAGGTGATACCATCACTTCCAAAGTCTTAATTCTCCCTGTTGCCTACTCCTGTACTTTTTGCATAATAATATCAAAAGTCCAAACACACCATTTGCTTTTTCCTCCTGCTGTGTTGCTGCATGACAGCCGCTTACTCTACCAGTTTTTGGACCCCTCACAAACAAACAAACAAACAAACAAACAAACAAACAGCTCAAAAACTACCTCAAAATACTACTGGGGTCATGCTGGGCAGATAATTTAGTTGATAGAGTACTTGCTTTGCAAGCATGAGGACCTGAGTTTGATCCCTATGTTAAAAACGAGGGGGTGATGGCCGGGCATGGTGGCACACACCTTTAATCCCAGCACTCGGGAGGTAGAGGTAGGAGGATCGCTCTGAGTTCGAGGCCACCCTGCAAATACAGAGTGAATTCCAGGTCAGTCTGGGCTACAGTGAGATCCTACCTTGGAAAAAAAATGAGGGGTGGTACTGATGTGATGGCCTGCACTTGAAATCCAGCTCTGGGGAGGTGGAGACAAGTAAAACCCTAGGGTTTACTGGCCAGCCAGTCTAGATTACTTGGTAAATTCAATACCAGTGAGAGATCCTATCTCAAAACAAATAAAAGAAAGAATGGAAAAAGTGCATGGCACCTGAAGAATGACATCCAAGGTTGTCCTTTGGCCTCCATGCATGCATGCATACCCACACATCTATCTACATACACATACTCACATATAACAACAACCACAAAAACAAAAAAACAACAGCGACAACAATAAATTAGGCCATCTTCAAGGTTCACCTTTATTTTTTTTCCCAACTTGTAATCACTAATAAAGTTTTGCTGGTTCAGCCTCTGAAGGGGTGACATCTCTTGTCTGTCTGTCTCTTCTATCCATCCATCCTCTTTTCTGTTCCATGTGCTTCTGTTGTGGTTCAGGCTTCATTTTCTCTCACAGCTGATCTTTCCACTTCAACAAACATCTCCTCCATATCTTCCTCCACCTTTCCAATTTTTGATTTTTAATTATTTGACAAGTGTCAGCACTTGGAGATCAAACCCAGGGCCTCATGCGTGCAAGGCAGGGACTCTACCCCTGAGCTATATCACCAGTCCCAACCTTTTAGCTTTACACTCATTCTTTTATGCCACCAAGCAGAATGCCTTGTGCAGTTGTTACTCTATAAACCCTAGGCACACTGAGCATGTGCAGAAGTAGTATCTACTTTATTCTGAAAAGAATTTAAGACAGCTTGCAAAACACATTAAGATAAAATAAAAAATAAGTGGAAGACAAGAACAGAGACACCTCCTACAGTAGATAAACTGAAGATTGGCATTACTGAAGCCACTCACCCCAGTGTATGCATTTGTGAACTGTGGGATAGTAGGTTTGGCTCAGAAAATCTTAGGAACTTATGGAAGAAGGAAAGAGGATCCATTTCTGTTTTTCCACCATGTTCAGAAGAGAACAAGTTGTGTAGGAGAAACAGCTATTCCTGGAATTGAGGTCAGAGAGAACTTGTACCCCAAGGGCTATGATAAAGGGAATTCTATGTAACTTCAGGGATTACCTCACTGGCATTCTTACAATATTCATATTGTGATTGGTTTCATTGGGACTGCTGCTGTTAGCATCACTCAGTGTGAGCTGGCAGAAAGTACCAGCATGTAAGTTCAGTCAAAGTAGTAATACATGTAGGGGGTAGATGGAAAAATTACTAACCTATTATCTTATTCATTTCATGACTTCTTTCATCTGAGGCTGTTAACTTTGTGTACTGTTACTGCAGTGTCTTGTGCTATTTCTTAAATGGCTCTTGTCTTTGGATCTACCCTCCCTTTCTCCTTTTACCTCATTGCCTCCCCCACTCCCCAGCTTGAATATAGCTGCTCCCCCCACCATCATGATCAGAGTGAATGTTTTAGTCATCATGCCAATAAAAATTTGCCCATCAGCCACCACAAGTTTTTTAATGAAAACTGAGCACTTCTCCATGAACTTATTCAATCCCTTTAAAAAATATCAAGAAATTTGTCTCATTTTAAACTTAATAAATTGTTATGTTTAAATAAATGGCATGTGTGTTTAGTGCTTGATCTGTCAGTGTTCCTCATTCCCAATGTGTCTGGTGGCCCCCGATATACTTACAGGAAGTCCTGAAGGCATGTGTGTGCTGCCATGCTTGACCACATAGAGTAGGTCCTCCATCTCATGGGGAAGGAGGCAGCTTGTTGGGGTGGAATGGTCAAGTTTGCAATTAGTCAGTCCTGAGTACATACTACAGGGTCACTCTACCAGCAGTGTAGTCTTGGGTCCCATCTGAAGGACTAGTATTCTTTTTTTAAAAAAAACTATTTTAAATTTATTTGCAAGCAAGGAGAGACAGACACAATGAGAGTATGGGGTGCATCAGGGCCTCCAGCTGCTGCAAATCAACTTCAGGTGCATGTTCACTTTCTGCATATGGCTTTACATGGGTACTGAGGAATTGAACCTGGGTTGCAGGCAAGTGCCTTAACCACTGAGCAATCTCTTCAGCCCAGGACCAGTATTCTTAATAAGTAAGAAGAGACTTCATGCATTTATGTGGTTAAATGAAAGCAGTACCATTTATTTGTTTTGATGCCTTTTCCCCCTATAACACTGGTTCATTTGTGTAGCTACAGCGTGGGGTTGCTCCTTGGAAAATTGTCTTCTCAAGTTCTGGATCATATTTCCAAAATAGTACTGCAGTAGACTCCAGCTAAATGCAGTTAGAAAACTCCTGAACTGGGATTTGTTATTTGATTCTGATCTTGATTCTTTGGTTAATTAATTACTTAGTGCTTCTGGGACTTAGTAGATTCATTATTGAAATGAGATGATAAGTGACTAGATGGCAGTGATAGAAAGAATGATCATAGCTGACTTTCTGCTGTGATTTTGGCCAGAGGTCATGTTTAATCCTCCCAGTGATGTTGAAGTCAGAACTGTGCTATTTAAACATGGGGAGCCGAGGGACAGAGTATCATACTTGAACCAGGATGTATAGCTTGAGTGAATAGTCTCTGGCTTCTTGGAGGAAACTAGCTGCTATGCTGTCTAGGTCAATGGTTCCATAAGGTGCTATTTATAGGATAAAGCCTGTATTTTTAAATTTTGAGAAAGTAAAATTAGTTTTTATTGAAACTCAGTTTTGCATTATTCATCCCAAACTATTTTTAAACCCAGTAACTTGTATTTAAATGGAGGCCTTACTTTTTCTTGCTTGTTTGCATGTAAGATTGTTTGGTCATATCAGTAGACATGTTCTCTGCTGTCCACAAGAAATGTCTGTCCTAAAAGCTGGTCAGGTGTCATTTGTAAAGATATTTTATATGCCCTTCCTTTCCTCCTACAACCAGGCCTTTGACCCTCTTTGAGGTTTAGGAAATTGTCAAGGTTGGTTCTTTGAAAGTGCTGAGTATTTACTATAATTAGTATGCAAAACATTGAATGCATTGTCTGTTGACATTCACTTACTGTGTACCATGACCAGAGATTATACTAGAGCCTGGGTCTACAACAATAAGCAAAATACCCTTCTCTAACAGTGTGAGGTAACTGATAAATGCTTGATAAGTGCTTATCATGTTATAGTTGCCATTGCAACAAAACATGCACACATGCGAGCATGCGAGAACACACCACACACACACACACACACACACACACACACACATGAGGGCGGGGACTATGTTTTTCTTCATGTCTTTTTCCACTGTTATCCAGACCAAAACTTTCACCTTTTCCCATTACAACCCATCCCACATCATCCAGCCATACCTATTGCTGTTAGTTGGATGGTTGATTTATACAGTTATGTTTCATCTAGTCTAAGGTACTTAAGAAACTTTATTTGCTGCATATATATGGTGGAAGCACATGTGTTTGCAGGTGCAGCTATGTACATTTGGAGGCCAGTGGTTGATACTTGGCGTCGTTCTCATTCCCCTTCTTGTTTATTTTATTTTATTTTTATTTTTTTTTTTTTTCGAGGTAGGATCTTGCTGTAGCCCAGGCTGATCTGGAATTCACTATGTAGTTTCAGGGTGGCTTTGAACTCAAGGCAATCCTGCTACTTCTGCCTCCTGAGTGATGGGATTAAAGGCGTGTGCCACCATGCCCGCCTTCCACTTCTTCTTTGAAACAGGATCTTTCAGTGATCCTGGAACTCTAATCCAGCTAGACTAGACCAGGGATTCCCTGTCTCTGCCTCCTCAGCACTGGACTTGCAAGCTCATGGCATTTTGTGTGGGTGCTGGGACCAAACTTGGATCCTCATGCTTGGGTGTCAAGCACTTTGCTCACTGAGCCATCTCTCTGGCCCAGTCTAGGATACCTGTGAGAGTGAAAGAGCACACTTTTTATATTGGGACAATAGAGATAAATCGGGATTATACCAGGCTGACTGGAAGGTATTTTCCACCCTACTTATCTGGTTGATTCTCCAAGCTTAACATTCTTTAAATATAAGTATGCTACTTATTTTGAGAGAGAGAGAACTTGATTTTCCTGGAGATTGGTAGAATTAGGTATTGTCTTTTTTTGTAGGAGTTTGTTTTCTAAAATATTTCTTCTCTGCCTATCATTTTATTAACAAACTAATAAATCATCAAGTCCACTATAGCATAGATGGGTTTTCTCAGATGACTGTCATAAAGCAATAACTGAGTAATCTTTATTTGGACTGAAAGCAATGTTTTACCATAAATGTGTGTGTGTGTTGTGCATGTACATGTATACTTGTTACTAAGCAAATTTCACAACAGCACATAGTTTTCTGCCCAGAGCAAGAGAGACCCACTTGACCCATATTGATTGCAAAATTTAAAAGAATTAAATTTGAAGCTGGATGTGGTGGCTCACACTTTTAATCCTAACACTTGGGAAGCTGAGGCAGGAGGATCAACATGAACTTGAGACCAGTCTGGGCTACAGAATGAGTTCCAGGTTAGCCTGGGCTAGAGTGATACCCTCCCTCCAAAAGCAAATAAGGAATTAAATTTGTTTTCTGGGTATTTTATGACTTAAAGTCTTGTCACCCACAAAGCTGCCCAGGAATAGTTCAAACCAGGCTTGACAACTTTTGCTCTCAAAGATTCTTACAGGATCTTACTGAGATTTGATTGCCTAGCCACTTTCATGCAGAATAAATCATTACTGATTTTAAAGAGTTTTAAGGTCATTCCAAAGGAGATAATTTGAGTAAGTTTTTATAATTCATCATTATCAGTATCTTAGAGTTAATAGAACTTATCATTCCAGTTAAAATTGAGTCATCCCCAAAAGGATAGAATACATTGTGTAAGCCTTTTGAAAAATAGCCATCCAAACCAACAAAACAAAATATCCATCAGAGCAGAAAAGCAGAAGGGAGAAACACAGGCACACGTGTGCGTGCATGCGTGAGTGAATGTTTGGGAACAGTGTCTTGCCTGCTTCATGGCCTCAAGGGAAGTGATTGCCCTGCAAACCTGCATGATGGGGATGGTGAAATCCCAGGGTGTCCTTGCCCTCACATTTAAGCCTTGACTGTTGGCTGCTGGCCTTCAGGGCATGGGCTGTCTCATCATTGAGAAGTTTCCTCTTGCTGCAATATAATGAGATCAGAGCCCTTGTGTCTTGGGAATTAGAGCTTCTTTTGCCTAGGCCAATTATTGAATGTACAAACATTGCTTATTGGGAGTTCCCTTTGGATTTGGAACAGTAGAAAGGATTTACTGGAGTATAGATTTTGTGTGTGTGTGTTTTTCTTCTTCTTCCTTCATTCTTCTTCTTTTACCTTTAAGTCATTACTTTATCTAGGGATAGTTTTGTGAGACACTAAAAAATGTCAAGATGTTATCATGTTAATGTAGTAAGCTCAACCCAGCCCAGGGTAGCACAGTGGAAATTAATTTAGCTCAAGTTATCACAGTGTTACTGAAGCAGTTGGAAATAATAATATAATAAAATCTTTTGAATACCCTGTGAATCGTAGTGGCATTCTCTTGTACTGTCCTGTCAGTTTTAGAAAGTATCACGGTGTGGACAGAAGTAAGGGGAAAACATGAAAAGTTACTAAATCCATCAGCCCGACCTTGTGGTACTGGGACAACAGCTGTAGTTTTGCCTCAGCTTAGATGGACAGATGAAGTATTTGATTGGAAACCAGTTCCTTGAACTCTTGTTTCTGACAGTTTCACAGAGGATGCATGAGAACTTGAAGCCTAAGGCAGGGCATTTAGACTTTGCAGTCAGGAAAAGAGAACCTCACGCAGGCTGAAACAAAATCTCCTGAAACAATACTTACCTTTACTGCATTTGTCTCCTGACACTTCTATTATTTGCCATTTCAATTAGGAGGAAAAAAAAAAGTTGGCTTTGACCCATTAAAATGATTTCACAACCCCTTAATTGGTTGTGAGGTGAAGTTAAAAAAAACTACACATCTTAATAGATTTTTTTTTTTTGTGGGTGTGCAGGTTTGAGGGCAAGAACCATGAAGTAATGTTTTCCTATCAGTCCTGTTAATAAGTGTAGCCATAATAAAACACGAACCACTTAGTTAATTAGAATATTTACCATAATACATGCTGTTGGGTTGGCTTCTTTATGAATAGTGCATTTTGTCTGCTAGGATGAAGTAATTGAGTGTTTCCAATCTGCCCAGACGATAATCCTTACAATACTTCTTGTTGATATTCAATGGTCTATTGAAATAGCATTTTGTCTGTGTCTCTTGGCTGGTAATGAACACTGTTTTGTCATCGTAGGGTTACCAGAACAGCTGTTGACACCCAAAGAATGCCAGAGAACACCCGTTAAGTAGGAACCAAACAAGGAATATCATAGTTAACCCTTTTCTTGTTTTCTGAGATACCAGATGGTAGAGTATTTGATCACATTCTAGAAAGCAATGTTCTTTTTGTTTTTGGGATTCATTCTTCAATTTGCTAAACATTCTCTAAAATTAGAGCATTTATATTTTTAGTTTTAGAGTTCATCCTATATTTGAAGACTACTCTTTCTTTAAAAAGACAACAATGAAAACCAAAACCAAAACAAAACAAAATGCTAGACTTTTTTCACTATTAGAAATAATTGAATCAACCTAACTAGTTTTATTTTTTAAAGTTACTCTTTTAAGAATATGCCATTTAAAACACACATGCCTTTCCTTGTGGTATGTTTATAGAGCAGTGTTGTGTCTACTCTTCTTGTCTAAGTAATATAAAGTTGCATCTCTCTGAAGAGCACAGCCTTCAGTATCAGAATTACAGCACTGAATATCACTGTACAAATGAAGTCATGTGTTTTCTTAATTACCAACCTCCTGTAGTTTTGAAGGGGTGTATGTTAAGTCTACTCATTCACACACTTGCTAAAACAAGCTAATGTGCTTAAACATACAGATAGGAAAAATATGAATCTGAGGCATTCAAATTTTCTTCTAATTATGCATGGAATGTACTGGAGCAAGAATTCCAAAGTGGGAGTCATAATGATAGATTTGTAAAGGCCTTACAGTTAGAGTACAAAGTGTTTTATATACAAGAGAGGAAGCTGAAACTCAGAGGGCTGGGTTCCTTCCTCCTAGTTTTGGCCCCGTCCTTGCGTATGGCTTTCCATAGTAAACTTGCCATGTTTAAACACTGGCAGCTTTTCATGCTCTTCATGTTCTTCTTTCCACCTTCTCACCACGCCTTGGGGATGAGCTTTCTGCTTGTCTTGGGAGCCTTTCTTGTCATTTGTTATTATATGCCACTGTGTATGTAATATTTGAGTTTCTGGATGCTCATATGTTTTTGGATGCTTTGACCAATCTAATTTTATCTTGTTTTATTTTTTATTTATTTATTTTTGGTTTTTAGAGGTAGGGTCTCCCTCTAGCCCAGCCTGACCTAAAATTCACTATGTAGTCTCAGGTTGGCCTCAAATTCACAGGGATCCTCCTACCTCTGCCTCCCACGTGTTGGGATTAAGGGTGTGTTCCACCGCACCCAGCTGCTTTATCTTATTTGACCAGGCTTTCACACATGGGACCCCCTACTCTTAGAAGATAGACATCCTACCCCCCAAGATGCCAGTTTCTTAGTTCAGAGGCTTTGTTTATGTTTTTAATTACAAACCCAGGGTGGACTACAGTGACCATATATGCATTGTCTGCATGTGTGTGCATATATAGATGCATTTTATAATATATAAAACCTACGTAATTTTCCTAGAACAACCCACAATTTTATATGTGATGCTTTCACTTTGATATTTACTTTACTGTATTAATTAATAAATTAATTATTTTCCAGGTAGCATCTCACTCCAGCCTAGGCTGACCTGGAACTCATTCTGTAGCTCCAGGCTGGCCTCAACTCATAGCGATTCTCCTACCTCTGCCTCCCAAGTGCTGGGATCAAAGGCGTGCACTGCCACACCTGGCTGCATTTATTTATTTGAGAGCAACAGAGAGAGAAAGAGGTAGATATATATATATACATAGAGAGAGAGAATGGGCACGCCAGGGCCTCCAGCCACTGCAAATGAACTCTAGATGCAGGTGCTACATGGGTCCGGGGGAATGGGGGAATCGAACCTCAAACTGGGGTTCTTAGGCTTCACAAGCAAGTACTTAACCTCTAAGCCATCTCTCCAGGCCCTGGTTTTTTTTTTTTTTTTTTTAAATGGCATTTGTCACTAGCTAAATAGATTTCATTCCTTCTCTGTGCTACCAACTTGGCTTGTTTGGAAAAACCCTGGATTGGTGTGTTGGGGAACATTGATGCCAAATGTTCTACTGACCAGGTTGTCTTAAATCATGAAGAATTAACCCACTCTCTGCAAAATAGCATCTGCCCTTTTCAGGGCAGTACAGGAGGCCCCTTGGAGAATGGTCTTGAGCTGTATGTCTGAATGGACTATCTTCCTTTCTGGTTTGCTTGCTTCATCATTGTCTCTGCACTGTCCTATAAAGCTCATGAGGGTAAAGACTGTTCATCATACGTCCCAGAACATAGGCATAAACTCACAGGTGCTTAGTAATGAGAGAATCAAGAGGCTGGGCCCATTGTCTTGATACAGGTTAATAGCAGGAAAACAAAACAAAACAAAACAAAACAAAACAAAACAAAACAAAACAAAACAAAACAAAGCAAGGAAACAACCACAAAACTCAACACAAAAAGAGCCCTAACCTGGGAGTGGTGGCACACAACTTTAATCCCAGCACTTGGGAGGCAGGGGTAGGAGGATAGTCATGAAGTTCAAGACCACCCTGAGACTACCTAGTGAGTTATAGACCAGCCTGGGCTAAAGTGAAACCCTACCTTGAAAAACCAAAGGGGGGAAAGAAAAAAAGCCCAAGTCTCCTGATTTTTCAAGCCAATGCTGGATATTAGAATTTTGGATTTTGGTTTTGTGTAGGCCTTAGAAGACCTCTAGACATAGGATGAATTATTTTTTCCTGTAGGGGGAGATGTGAGGATATACATATGTACATACATACATACATATTCATTCTTTATAAAAACACAGGTATTGGATGTTAAAGTACATAAAAAATAAAACATATATTTTTTCATGTATACTTCCTGTTTTTTCCTAGTAAAACTGTATAATTGTGTAACTATTGTCAAAAATCAATATCTAGAACATTTTCTCAGCCTAGAAAGTTCTCTGTATCTCTTTATGGTCAGCTTTCTCCCTGCTTTCCAGCTATTAGCCACTACTGACCTATTTTCTGTCTTGCTAGGCTCGCCTTTTGCACCTGGCCTCTGTGATTTAGTGAGAGCTGACTACATGGCTACTTGTACCACATTCTGTTTCTTTTTGTTGCCAGGTAGTATTCCGTTGAGAGTTTCTTCATTCATTCACTGGTGGAAATACATTTGGATTGTTTCTAGTTTTAGGCAATTATAATACTTAGACCTGAGACTGATGAGTCATGTGGTTATAAGTATGTTTTAGTTTTATATTTAACTGCTGTCTATAGTGTCTCCATGGATATGTATTCTCATTTTCAAAATGCAATGCTACAAAGTTTTAAAGCTAAATTTAATTAAATATTTCAATTGTATTATTATTATTACTATTATTTAGAGACAGGGGCTTATTTATCCCAGGTTAGCTTCAGACTTGCTATGTAGCCACATATGACCTTGAACTTCTGAGCTTCCTGCCTCTATCTCTAAGTTCTGGGATTACAGGCATTTGTCACTATGCCCAGTTTATTCTGTGCTGGGGATCAAAGAAGACCTATAACGAAAATAGCACTGATATATATTGGACTTTAATATCCATACTCTTACTGAAAAGTATTTTTAGAGGGAATCTTGTTTCATTTTGCAAATGAAAATTGTTAAGTGACAAGAGATGCACATGCTTAGAACAATATGATTTGATAGTTTTAGAAAGTCTGTTATGATACCCAAGAAATATGGCAGTTGTTATCCATAAGTATTAACATTGTGGATGGTTTTCTTTGAATCTCAATTTGTGTTTTTAAACAATAACTCATATGATTATGATTATCAAAATGGTGAGGAAAGCGATAACTTGCCTGAGGACAGTGTTAGAAAGGAAATTAAGTCTTAATAAGCTTCAGTTAGAATATTGGTATTCTGTGTATTTATATTACTTCTAGCTCACAGGGACCTGGCATCCAAGTATTTAACACTGGAGGTATTTTTTCAAGTTAGTTATAGTTTTGGTTATAGTTATAGTAGACATCTGTTAGCTGGAGATTGGCTTGATACTTGTGGTTGATTATCCAAAACCCTGGAAAAGTCATTGTAGGAGTATTTGTTTTTGATCATATAATACACACATGCTTTTGGAGTCTAAGGACAGCATCCCAATCCCCACACATGAAAGAGGCCTGCGTTCCTTAAACCTGTATGTGATTTAGTGACTGTTAAACTGCCAGGGAATAATAAACAAAGTCATACAAATAGGAGTGCTTACTCATATTTAGATGACACTGGGTCAGTCTCAAGACATTTAACATGAAGTACTGATGTGTGCAAAGCTCACAGTGGTGTACACTGGCCACCAGCAAACAGGTTGGGCTCCCTGTAGAGCATTTTATAAGGATTTTAAAAGGTACCTTGTTGAAATACGATCTTCTCTATGCTGATACTTCAGCGTTAGTGAATTTTATGGAGGGAAGGAAGATGAGAAGTTTAACCACGAGGGAGATTCGTCATTTTCAACTAAACAGTTGCACCTTTAAGTCCCAATGTTGAAATCAGTGACTGATGGTATTTGGGTGTTGAGGTTTGTTTTTCTAATGATGTGATTGCTTTTATATTTCTGATCTCTGTGGTAAAAAGTTGGGAGCTCTGTGCTGTGTGGGTGTACAGTGCAGTTAGTTATATGTTGAGAAATTTAACTATAAAGAAATCTGTGAGTCCTTTTAATTCCAGCATTCAGGAGGCAGAGGTAGAAGGATCGCCCATGAGCTCAAGGTCAGCCTGAGACTACATAGTGAATTCCACTTCATCCTGGGCTAGAGTAAGAACCCACCTTGAAAAGCAAAGCAAAGCAAAACAAAACAAAACAAAAGAAAGAAAAAGGAAAGAAATCTGTTATGAAAACAATATGTAAAAAAGTTTCCTCCCTCCTCTGTCACCCTTTGAGGTTCTTCCCTGCTCCCAGCATTTTCACCAAACTGCTTAAAGTCATCCTAACCTACTTGTGAGTGTATCTTATATTTCCTTGTCCTATAAAAATGCAATTTATGGCTGGGCATGGTGGTGCATGCCTTTAATCCCCAGCACTTGGTAGGCAGAGGTAGGAGGATCTCTATAAGTTCAAGGTCACCCTGAGACTACATAGTGAATTTCAGGTCAGCTCTGGGCTAGTGCATGACACTACCTCAAAAGTTTGTGTGTGTGTGTGTGTTTTTTTTTCTCAGTAAGTATTTAGATCAACTTTTGGTTCTATTGCTTCTCTTTTGGAAAGTGGCTTCTTTCTTGGCACTAGAAGCAGAATGATGGTCTGCCTCCTCTTAGACCTGTCTTGGTCACTAAGTTCAGATAGCTTCTGCAAACACCAGAACAGAGGTGATGTAAGCTAATCCTTGTTACTTGGTAGACTTGCTGTATGTGACCTGACATCTTCACAGCCATCCATAAGGTTTGGTTATTATTGCCTCCATTGTACAAATGAAAAAGTCAAAAGATTAACAGCCTGCCGAAGGTCACACCATGGGTGGTAGTGAATTTGAGATATCTGGCTCCAAAGCCTGTGTATTTCTGATTAGCAAGCCTGCTTCTGAGTAAGGACATCAAATATCTTGAAATTGTCCTTTCTCATAGTTCTGACTTGGTAGTACTCAGACTTTGCATTATTCTTTCGTTTTGTTTCTGTTATTTTTATTTCTTGGTAGAAACCCAGAATGGCGAGTCACTGTATATGATAACTGACTTCACTGGTAAAATTGCATTGCTCTGTGAATTTGAAGGCACTGATTTGTACTAGCATCATACATGTAGCTGAAGACTGATGTTTGTCCCTCCCTCCTGTCCTCCCTTCCTTCTTTTTGGTGGTGTTGGGGATTGAAACCTAGGGCTTCACATATGCTAGGTAACACTTTCATTTAGCATTTTAATAATTCACACAGCTTATGAGTCTTATATATTTGTAATAATTGACATAGGGCTTCTTTTCCAAATTGGTCTAACTCATCTCCCCTAGCTTCCTTTCTAACCTCTTATTTATAAAGTCTGTGCACCTTGATTCTCTTGCCAGTGTTGGTGATGTCAGGTCTAGAATTTTCTCTGAAGATCATCTGTAGGTTGTTTATCACCATTAGCTCTCATTATTTTAAATGAGTACCCACCCACCTTATACGCTGTAACCACATGTTTCCAGAGCTGCTCTGGAGATACTATCTAGTAGCATACCCCTTTACTTCTTTTTTAGTTTATTCCTAAGTGTTCTGAATGTGAAGGGCAGACAGGATGAGGGAAATATATAAATAAAGAAACTCTCTGAGGGTGTAAAATTTTTGAAAATTTGGAAATGAATGCTGTTTCTGAATCTGAAGCATGAAACAAAACCCTGCTATGTGTTTAACATGTATTGGTTTTTAAATGCAGAGTCTCACTAATTGCATTTACTGCTCACAGCAAAACTACCTGTTATGTCTTGTTACTCTGAGGGGGAAAAGCCAGAGAATTCTGTGTGTATATGTGTTTTAGAGGTAATTAATGCACTCTCTGTAGTCCTTCTGATGAAGCAATTTATCTGTTTTTCTGTTACTGTGGTACTCACCTGAATTCAGGTATGTCAGCCTTACAGGGAATTGGAGGAATGTCTCTTTTTATGAAGCAATAAATCAGTAATCTGTTGTCCTTTTTTTCTTTTATTTAAATGACTTAAAAACCCTCAATATATGATAGTTTATAGAATCATTGTCCACTCATATTGGATTATTGCTTTATTTTTCAATATAGTTAAAGGTTTTGTTGTATTCCTAAGAGTGATTTTATAGGTTAAGACTCATGTGTTCGCAGCAGAAGTAACTCAGGTCAGTCTGTGTCCCCCCTCCTTTGCCCAGTGCTGGGGAATAAACCAAGGTTGTACTTGCTGGGCAAGTACTCTATCAAAAAGCTATATCCCAATTCCATGATTCGGTTTTGTTTTTCTTTTTAAAAAATACTTTGCTTGTTTATTTGCAAAGAGAGAGAGAGAGAGAGAGAGAGAGAGAGAGAGAGAGAGAATGAATGAATGAATGAATAAATTGACACACCAGGGCCTCTAACCACTACAAATGAACTCCATATGTATGCACCACTTTTGTGCATCTGGATTTGTGCTGGAAAATCGAACCTAGATTGTTAGGTTTTCCAGGCAAGCATCTCAACCACGCTCCAGCCCCATGATTCAGTTTTATAAAGAAAAAGTCATAGTCTTTACATTTTGTACTATGGTAAATTGTTTCAAAACAATCCATAAAAATGGACTTTATATATTTTTCATTAGGAAAGGTGCTTCCCATTACTAAAACAATCCCCCCAAAACAAAACATCTGTAGGCGAATCATAAAAAGAACATACTGAAATAATGTCAGTCCAGGAAGCCTGGCTCTATTCCTTCAGTTTACTAATGAGAAGTGGCCCAAGTTAAATGTGCCATGCATCAGTGGTCATAGTTGAACCTGGTAATTCTGACCCTTATTTTGATGATGTCTAACCAGTATGTTGCCTAAGTATTTATTTATGAGCAAGACAGAAGACCCTCTCCCCTTCCCCAGAGAGAACATTTACTTGCTATAGCTAAACTGGGGCCTGGGTTTAAAATAATATCTTCTGGGCTGGAGAGATGGCTCAGTGGTGAAGGCACTTGTCTGCCTTGGTTTAATTCCCCAGTACCTATGTAAAGTCAGATGCACAAGGTGGCACATGCATCTGGAATTCATTTACAATAGCTTGCGGCCATGATGTGCCCATCCTCTCTTTATCTGCCTCTATTTCTCTCAAATAAATAAATAAAATATTTAAAAATACCTTCTGGAGAAGCATATTTTGCTTACTTTTTCTTCAGTTACCTTTGCTAGTTTTCAGTGATAGAAAATTTTGGAATGCTTGTGATCTGTGTGGTCATAAGAGTTGTTTAAAAGGAAGTTTTTTTCTGTGAGAAATCTCCATGAACTTTGGTTCTTCAGCTGGTAAAGCTATAGTATAGTTCTTTATCAGTTTTAATCAGAAGTGCACTACCTAAGATCGACTGGTGGTTGCACTAAGATCTTGAGAGCATTGTCTCTTCTGCCTTCCCTACCCTCCTTCTGGTGCTGCATTGAGCTGCACATGCTAAGTACATTCTACCACTAAGTCACACCACCAGCCCCTTCCCTACTAACTTTTAATCTTGGTAAGATTTAGTATGGTTTGGTTTTTATTTTGCCTAGCAGTACAGAGAATAACAAGATTCAAATACAACTGAGCAAGGCCCATAGATGGCAGATAAAGTCCCACTCTGTAGAGTCCACATTACTCCTCTTGTTGAATGGCCTTGAGGTGATTGTTCTGTCACAGTCACTAGCAAAGGGAGATTTCACTTGCAGTCCTATTTTACCATTTCAGTATTTTTCTCCCTGCTGGATTTGGTCCTGCTACTGTTTGTGTTATTCCCAATCCCAAAGCTTCTTGAGACTTTTCAGACCTGCCTGGGAAAAGGTTGGGAAGAAGAATCCATTTCTAGATTTTAGTGAGAGTAGGGTGGGCACGAGGGGCTCACCTGGGAAATGAAGGTGTCTCACCATTGAAAAGATTTTTTAAAAAATATTTTAAAGATTTTATTTTTATTTATTTATTTATTTGAGACAGAGAGGGAAAGAGAGAGAGAGAGAGAATGAGAATGGGCATGCCAGGGTGTCTAGCCCCTGCAAACCAAGTCCAGATGTGTGCGCCCTCTTGTGTTTCTGGCTTATGTGGGACTGGGAGAATCCCAAGGCTTTGCTGGCATGTGCCTTAACTGCTAAACCATCTCTCCAGCCCAAGATTTTTTTTTAAGGTAGGGTCTTGCTATAGCCCAGGCTGACCTGAATTTTCATTATGTAGTCTTAGGGTGACCTCAAACTCATAGCAATTCTCCTACCTCTGCCTCCCGAGTGCTGGGATTAAAGATGTATGCCACCATGCCCAGCTGAAAAGATTTTACCTGAGTTAATGACAATAAGAGTATTACTGGTATTAGCTGTGGTGTCTGGCTTTTCTTCTGCCTCTTTATAATTATTATATACTTTTATGATGATTTCTACAAAAGAGGGACCCAAGAGTCAGCAACAAAATTTATCCCCAGATACAGAGCAGAGCAAGCAGAGGGAGTTGCTCAGTTGGTCCAGTGCATGCTGGGACTTTCCCTTAGTGGTTGTCTTTCAGTGTTGATAATGAGTGAAGTATGGGAGAAAAAGTAATTCCAACGGCAGCTGCCGAGAGAGGGGAATGATTAATAAAGTATGTGTTGACTGTTTGAATTAGCTAATTGTTGAGTTACATTGCTGAGTGAGTTCTCTCCTTTCTGCTGATGTTCTCAGGGAAAACTGGAAACAGTCTACATACTTATCATGTAGGCACTTGTCTCTAGTCTGCATCTTTTCATGGGCTAAAAATGAAACATACTTACACCTCTTACCTGGAGGACTTAGATAGGCTTTAAAGAAAATATGACTGGAGAGACACGGGACTTGATTTCATTGTCTCTGTTTATAATTCATAAGCCTTTCTCACCTGTAAGTCTGTTTGGTCAAATCAGGTGCAACATTGTGAATGGCTCTGGTATTCTAGAACACTGGGAAACCATAGTGGCTCACTCATTGTAGGTACTTTAAGACAGTTTTTCCAAGGATATATAAAAGGGGAGCTTCTAGGATGGGGGTATATTTCTAAATAGTGGAGCATAGTTCATATTGAAAGGTTGAAGTTTTCTATGCTTTCTTTTGTTTTTTTTTTTTAAATTATTTGAGAGAGAGATAGAGACAGAGAAGAAGAGGCAGAGTGAGAGAGAATGGGTGCACCAGCAGCCTCTCAGCTGCTGTGAACAAATTCCAGATGTGTGTACCCCCCTTGTGGGCAAGCATGGCATTGCGTGCTTGCATCACTTTACGTCTGGCTAAATGTGGGAACTGGAGATCGAACTGGCATTCTTAGGCTTGGCAGGCAGGTGCCTTAACCACTAAGCCATCTCTCCAGCCCATGCTTTCTTTTTTTAAATAAAAAAATTGTATTTAGAGCTGGAGAGATAGCTCAGCAGTTAAACTTTATTTTGGTGTGTAAATGATGTGTGTGTTTGTGTGCGCGTGCACTATTGCATGCTCGTGTGTACCCTGGCACATATGTGAAGGTTAGAGGACAAGGTTCGGGGGTCAGTCCTCACCTTCCAACTCATTTGAGGCAGGGCCTCTTGTTCTCTTTGTTTACATAATACATGTACCAGAACAGCTGGTCCATGAGCTTCCAGAAAATTCTCTTGTCTCCACCTCCCATCTTGCCCATAGGCATTCTGGGATTACAGAAGCACTCTTTGGCTTCCAGCTTTTTACATGTGGTTTGGTGATATGGACTCAGTGGCAACCACTTTACTCTCTGAGCCATCTCCCCAGCCCCTTTCCTATGTTTTCTGAACATTGCATTCTGACCAAATTATAACTGTCGGTTATATCTTTTTTCATTTTTCTAGTTTCTTTGCAAAATATCAGCATATAATTAGTTTTCTGTGGCATTAAATTCTTTAAGGTTATGACTACTTATCACCATTACTGCTTATGTTAACAGTATCCTTAACTTTTCTGTTTTTTAGGGATATCAGTATGAATAATATTACTCAGTTACCAGAAGATGCATTTAAGAACTTTCCCTTCCTAGAGGAGCTGTAAGTATTTCTCTGAGCAATGTATATGAATGTGTTTTTGTTCTTACTGTCTTTAGAAGCTATTCCTACAGAGGTGGCCTAATGCTTCCTGTTCAAGAAGTTCAGAGAGCTTACTTTGTGGGCTTTGTGCAGAGGACACCATGTTTTGGGAGAACAAGCTCTATTTTTTTTTTAAACAGTGTAATTATTGAAGTTATTTTTGAAAGCCAGAACTAAAAACTGCTACTTCTATAGGGCTATTTTATTTTCTGGCTGCAATTATAACCACCAGGGCTGCAGTGACACACGTTAATTACAGTGTGATTCTAAGATAACAAGGCTCCTGCATCATTACTGTTGCCAAAGGAGTTGCTGTATGGGTAACAGCCATGCACAATAACACACCGTGCTCCAGTGTCAGAATGCAAGAGACAGCTTTGACTCTAAGCAGGCAACAAACAGAAAGCTCATGGTAGATATCCTTGGCCATTTGGATGTTAGGTAAGGGCCAAGTTCTCTAACAGCATTTTTTTTTGTTGTTGTTGTTCGTTCGTTTGTTTTTTGAGGTAGAGTCTCTAGTCAGGCTGACCTGGAATTCACTATGTAGTCTCAGGGTGGCCTCGAACTCACAGCGATCCTCTTACCTCTGCCTTCCGAGTGTTGGGATTAAAGGTGTGCACCACCACACCTGGCTAAGAGCATTTTTAACTTTAAGAATATTGCTGTATTTTCAGTTGTACTTTTTAGTTTGTATGGAGATTTTTTTTTAAATTTATTTGACAGAGTGAAAGGGAGAGAAAGAGAGAAAATGGGTGCGCCAGGACCTCCAGCCACTGGAAACAAACTCTAGATGCATGCACAACCTTGTGCATCTGGCTAACGTGGGTCCTGGGGAATCGAACTTGGGTCCTTTGGTTTTGTAGGCAAATGTCTTAAGTCACTAAGCCATCCCTCCAGCCCCAGAAGAAATTTTTTTTAACTTCTCTTTTGGTTGTCCTTTCCACATGTTTTTGAATTCCAAGTATGTACCTTTGGTCTATAAAAGAATTAGAAACTATGCATTAGAATCCTGGTAGGAAAATAAACTCAGACATGAAGCAAGTTAATATAGGCTTTTAAAACCCAAGCTAATGGATTTGGTGGTAGTAAAGGGACAACTCATTATTAACAGCATCAAGAATATAAAACCCTGAAGGAATTTAAATTTATATTCCACAGTACAGTGAAATCTCCTGTCTTAGCTCAGCCCCTTCCTTAGAGCATGGAGCAGACGTCAAGTAGAACACACAGCTTGTGCTCCTAGCATATTAAAATAGCAGCTAAGGATTTAATGAAGTTAAGCAGAAATTTTTCTTCCCACAGTACTTAGTTGGACCTAATGCTCCCACAGCCAAAACTAAACAGATTATTTGTCACGCTTGAGAACTGAGTCGATTTACTTAGCCTGTCTCTACTCAGCTCTTTGTCTAGAAGATGTGAGTAATAATAATCCCTCATGTGTATTCTGGTAAACAAAACAAATTAATATTATTAAATGCATAGAATGGTGCACAATATAGCACCTTATGTAAATGCTGATATTTTATTACTTTAAAGTTTCAACAGAAAAATATGCAATAGAATACATACCAAATATGATTAATACTTGTTTTATAGTGGTATCATTAATTTTTGGTTAAAATTTTCAGTTGGCTTACAAAGGAGCTAACTTTGAAGTTTCCACCATCTCCCTGTAATAAAGCTGCTTCTGTTTCCATCACATAGCGTTTTAGAGTTTAGGATTAGTCTCTCTTTACAGAAATAATAATATATTAAACGACATAAAAAAGTGGGTGCTCAACCATTATGTAACCATGGTGGGATATGTGATGGACCAGAAAGAAAATGGAGACGTTTCCCTTGTTCTAGAAGGGGCCACTATGCACAGTCTACCTTGGTTGATGCCTGTGATTCCCAGGAGTTTTAGGGATTTTGTAGTGGGGACCTGGCTAATCTCTGTTTTGTGAAACTTCACACCTCGAATTTCTTATAATCTCAAATGACCAAGTGTGTATCACAGTGTTGCCAACTGAGACTTTTAATTGGGGCCAAATTGAATTTGATTGCTAGTTCTTTGTAGCTAGGTTGTGTTCTCTCTGTATTCTGATGTCTCATCAATGAAGACCATCAAATTGAGTTGCTATACACACTCCAATTCTGTATGCTGCATCAAAAATAAATGTAGTCAGGAGACTGAAAGTTATTTCCAAAGAATGTTTCAGAATTGTCTTTAAATATTATGATGGTACTTTCTGCATTCAAGAGAGTTTACTTTCCATATAAATATAAACATGGTAAAAAGATTAAATTTTGCTTTATAAAATAATGATGATTTTGACATTCCAAAATGATACAGCTTTGAATATCATAATGTTTCCTGAACAGTATAGCTGTGTTTTCAGAAGTCATCTGGAAGTCATTTGAGAGTGATTGTGAAGCTGAATGTCCTGAGTAGAAATAAGTGACTTACTCTGAGTTTTTTCAAGTTAGTTAATGAGGTGTTCTTTATAAGATGTGACAGGGTTTGGCCAGATTTGATACAGGGATCTAGAATGCTTGCAGTATGGGCTGGATTTACTGCCCAGAAATGTGTAGGAAGTGTGTATAAACATCTACACATTCATGTCTTCTTTCAACAAACACTGACTCCTGCTCTATGCCAGGTCTTGTAGTACATGCTAGAAATACATGCCCAAGCACAGTCCTGTCAAGAGTTGACAGTTTTTGCAGAATTTTATTATCTGGTATCGTAGCTACTAGCAGCAGGTGGCTATTTAAATTTAGATATAAAATAATTAATATTAAAATTTAAGACGGGCACGGTAGTGCACACCTTTAATCCCAGCACTCGGGAAGCAGAGGTAGGAGGATTGTTGAGATCGCTACATAGCGAATTCCAGGTCAGCCTAAGCTAGAGTGAGACGTTACCTCAAAAAACAAAACAAACAAACAAACAAACAAAAGAAAAATCCTTAGTTGAACTAGCCACATTTCCTAAGTGGTGTGTCAGGGCCTCCAGCCACTACAATCGAACTTCAGACATGTGTACCACCTTGTGTGTATGTGTGACCTTGCAGCTTGTGTCACTTTGTGTGTCTGGCTTATATGGGACCTGGAGAGTCGAACATGGGTCCTTTGTCTTCACAGGCAAGTGCCTTAATCACTAAGCCATCTCTCCAGCCCCTAAGTGTTTTGTTTTATTTATTTTATTTTTCACAGTGCTAGTAATCAAACCCAAGACCTCCCATATTCCATAGAAGCATTTTGTTACTCAGCCATGTCACTAGTACTGAATGGCTACCTATTGTTAGGAGGTATTGTTTAAGCCCAGGCATAAGTTATTGCCATCTTTTCAGAAAGCTTTATTGTACATCATGGTATAGAGGCATGTGCAGCCAACAGCCTAAAAGCACTAAATCTACCTGAGAATGTAGGATGTGAGAAAGGTTTCCCAGAATCACTTTACTGAGTTTTGTAGGACATGTTGGAAGTAGCCAGATGAGGAGAATTAGTAAGTGTACTTGTGAGAACTTCATAGTACATGGAAAGTGATGGAGGCAGGAACTTCAGAAGTGTGTGCACTCGTGAAGTCATTTGTTATGACAGTATTGGAGGGTCCTTCTAAAGAAATATCTGACATGAGGCTAAATTATGGAGTTTTCTGAGCTAAAAGGTTTCAGTGCTATCCTGAACAACTTTAATCTGGTGGAGTCATTGGAAGGAGTTTAGGATTCTTGCCCTGAAAGGCTGGGTGCTAGTTATTATGATTGGTAATACTGACAGCCAATCTGGAGCCTTAAAGATTCAATTGTGGGGTTGGAGAGATGGCTTACCAATTAAAGCACTTGCCTACAAAGCTCAAGGACCCAAGTTCGATTCTCTAGTACCCACGTAAGCCAGACACAAGTGTCTGGAGTTCGATTGTAGTGGCTATAGAAGCCCTGGTGTGTCATTTTCTTTCTCTCTCTCTCTCTCTCTCTCTCAAATAAATAAATAAAATATAAAAAAAGTTTTAAAAAAGTTCAATTGTGTGAAGATACAATGGTTAATAGCATGTGTACAAAGCCTTAAAATGTACATATAAGTCCTTATTCCTGCTCATGTGCCACCTACTATTTGTTGTGCTAGGCCTTGACATCAGGTCTCCATGTCCTGTTCTTTCTTATCCTTAGGGACCTATTCTAGCCAACTTCTTCAATGTACATTATGTATTATTATTGCCAGTTACATATCCAGTGATTATTTTTCCTTTCTTCCTTTCTGTAGAGATATAAAGTTAGGTTCTGACCCCATACTCAGTACATGGGATGTTCTGAATTATTGGGAAATTCTATTGATTTTTGCACCTTACTTTCCAAGTCTCACAGGACTATCGTATAGGGAATATTGGGTAACACTTTTAAGAGTACTTTATTCTTAGGAAAATGAATTGGAGTAGGTTAATATGTCTTTTAGTAATGTGAAAGGAAAGCCAGAGTTTTTTTTTTTTAATTTATTTTTATTGACAACTTCCTTAATTGTAGACAATATTCCATGGTAATTCCCTCCCTTCCCCCACTTTCCCCTTTGAAACTCCACTCTCCATCATATCCCCTCCCCCTCTCAATCAGTCTCTCTTTTCATTTTGATGTCATGATCTTTTCCTCCTGTTATGATGGTCTTGTGTAGGTAGTGTCAGGCATTTTGTGAGGTCATGGATATCCAGGCAATTTTGTGTCTGGAGGAGCATATTGTAAGGAGTCCTACCCTTCCTTTGGCTCTTACATTCTTTCCGTCCCGTCTTCCGCCATGGACCCTGAGCCTTGGAAGGTGTGTTTGAGATGTTTCGGTGCTGAGCACTCCTCTGTCCCTTCTTCTCAGCACCATGGTGCCTTCTGAGTCATCCCAAGGTCACTATCATTTGAAAAGAGAAGCTTCTCTAACCAAAAATGAGAGTAGCATTAATATATGGGTGTGGACATTAAAATAAGTCCTTACTGGGCAGTTTGGTGAGCACAGTATATACATTTAGCCAGACACCAGCAGACATCATACCCCCTAGGGCTCATGACTACCCTTGTCGTAGGTTTTCAGTATCAGGGATGTATTCCCTCCCATGGAGCAGGCCACTAGTCCAAGTAGAGAGCTGTTGGTTTCCCCCATAACAGACATGCCACTATTGCACCTGTTGGTTCATTTGGCCTGGCTGGCCAAATTTAATGCTTGCAGTGTTTATTGTTGAGTATCTTCACTGGTGTTTTCTCTCTCCCATTTAACTGCATGCAGTACAACTTTTTTTTTCTTGGTTTTTCAAGGTAGGGTTTTACTCTAGTCCTGGAACTCACTATGTAGTCGCAGGGTGGCCTCGAACTCACAATGATCCTCCTACCTCTGCCTCCTGAGTGCTGGGATTAAAGGTGTGTGACACCTTGCCTGGCCAGCATGAAAGCCAGAGCTTTTGAAAAATGTTCAGTTAGCCAATGAACACTGACAATGTCTGTGGCCAGATAGTCAAGACAGCCACAAATACTTGAGGTTCCCTTAGACTTGTCAAGGCATTGGTAGTCATTTGAAGAATGGCTGACATTTAGAGTTATGAAAGTGATTTGGTTAGAAGCAATAGGAAGGAATGCCATAGGTTGCCACTGAAAACTGCCTCTAGAGATTACCTAGATGTGGCAACAGTACTGGAAGTCATTGCCAGTGTTGGCAATCTGTCCGTTATTGAGCACATTTTATGATTGGGAGAATTCCATTCATTTCTAAACAATTTGACTTGGGAGACTTTGTAATTCTGATAGCAAGTATAAATCTTTCAGTATCAGGTCAAGGTTACTGGTCATTTTGTTTCATCTGTAGGACAGTTCTAAATGGAACCACTACTTTATGAAGGGAAGTAGTGAATAACTTGATCAAAGAATCAAGTGCAAAGTATTGACTATAGTGAGGATTTTACTTCTTTGCAGCATTTCACATTCTTATCTGTAATCCATGAAATTATACTGTGGTATATTTTTAGCATATAATAAGCTGTCAGTGATGTTGACTGCCATTATTATTTCTATTTTGTCCTAATTTCCCTTTACCAGGCTTGAACAGTTTTAGTTATCTGTATTAATTATTTCAGGGGAAAAACTATGAGAAAATGGTTTTGAGGAATTTAAAATTAATTCTTGTCCAGTAGCCTTACTAGGTGGTTTGGCATTGGAGAAGGTAACTGGCTGTTGCTCTCTTCAGGTGGTAGACTTAAAGGAATGGCCTCAGCTTCTCATTCCATTTGCCTCACTTTATATTTTCTCCCTTGATGCAGCTTTCCAGATGAGCTCAATCTTGGCTGCAGTAATTGTCCAGATGAAATAAAGTAGCTCATTAGTTTCCTGGTGATGTTGGACAGAAAACATACAGATTTATTGGAAGTATCTTCTGGCTCAATTGTACTACCCTGGTAGGGATCACTCTTTTGGTTGCACAGTGAGCTAAAGGAGACTCATCCCTTGTCTGATCCTTTGCATATCCTGTACTGGTCATTTGGGGAGCACTCAGATGAGGAAATGGTGCAAAGAGAGGAATGGGAAGGGAATTTGCACTAATTAGGACCAAACAGTGGCCAGATGGGCCCTCCTAGAACATTGTTTACTTGGTTTTGTTTTAGCCGGTGAAACTCTGTAAGCCATATTATTTCCATTTTGATGAGGGGATTGGAGTTTTTTCTCACAATACTTAAGTAACTTGCCCAAGGTCATAGAGTAAGTAAGTAAGTTAGCAAGCCTGCTGGATAGAACTGACCATGTCCCTGTGCTATGGGGAGGTTGAGTGCAGACCTCCTAGTCCATTCATGAATCCAACAAGCTTTTGTCAGCTAAAGCTGAGTGAAATGAGATTCTTGCCTTCGAGGGAGAGGAACAGTGTACTATGGGAGTTCAAAGGGAAGGGGAAGTTATATCTAGCAGGGAAGATTAAAGAAGACCTCATCAAAGAGTTGGCATTTCTGGAGAGCCTTGAGGGATAGTAGTGTTATTCATGAGATGTGCAAGGAGCTCCCTCAAGCAAACAAAGACAGATTGGGATGGGTATTAAATAAGTTGGGGTTGTTTGTATGTAGTATTGAATTCTTGAAAACAACTTTGGAAAGAAACCTAGACAGGAGTTTGTGTCCAGCCTGAGGACGTTTCTCCTGAGTTACTATTGAGGGTTGTTGAGCTAGGAGATAATTTGATCAGGTATGGCCTTCAATAAATGAAATCTTATAGCAGAGAACTTGGAATTGAGAGAGGTCAGGAAGATGAATGAGGTAGCTAATGACAATTAGTCTATGGGTATATTTTGAGAATGTGAGTAAGGACAGATGAGAGGCAGGGAAAGGGAAAGAACCTATTCAAAACATGTTATGTAAACAGAATCGAGAACATCTCATCTGGAGTGCTTAGGGGTCACCTCAGTAACACTTAACTTGAGGGTCACTAGGAGTCTGGTGGTATTTTGATTTACTTTAGAGACAATGTGGAAAAAATTGTTCTAGAATAGAAGATATAAAAAGTTTCAAGTAAGTATGTTGAGTTCAAATAGGATATGGACAGGGACATCTAGAAATATAGGAGTGAAACCCAGAATCAAGATTCATGAGCATAGATTGTAGAAAAAAAGTACCATGGACATGGCTTTGGGAATCTTTTATTTTGAGGTGATTACTGGAAACATTAGATTGAACAAGTTTGCCAAGGAAGAGATGGCAGAAGAACAGGGATGAAAGCCAAAGACAGCTCCTTAGGAAACACTTAAGTCAGAATGTGGGAAGAAGACCAAGTGCCAGAGGAGAACTAGGGCCGAACTCTTAGGAGCTGTGGGGGAAGAGGCTCTCATCATGAGAGATGGCTCTGCATTGGCATGCTGGAGAGAGCTGCCTATGGCCAGATGCTGAAGAAAGATCATGATTTCTTTTAATAACATTAGAATCATTTCAGTAGGTTGGTAAGGAAAGGAGTTCTTTAGGGAGTAGGCATTTGTGGATTCCTAGTAGGTGGCTTTGGGTTCTGAGAGTGAACAAAACTTGGAAATATGAACTACATGTGCCAGGAATACATTGGGTTTAAGAGACAAACATAGCTGAGGCATAGTAGAGGGTTTGTTGTTTCATCTAGAACTTGATGATCTAATAGAAAGTGGAGTTACTTCTGATACTGTGGGGTCTTGGGCCCTAAAATTTATGATGATGACCTCATGGGTTCTATTTTTTTAGTTTTGATGGTCTCTTGTGTGTTTTTGCTTCATTTAATCCTGTTCCTAATAGCCTATTTCCATATAGTAGAAACTAGAACCTTCACTACTTCTGACTTTTCACCTTGACACCTAAAATGAACACCTAGGACGGATCTGGTTGGCCAGTCTTGCCTCCTGTGCTTGTTCTTGAACCATTCATTCTCTGAATGGCATAGTCTACCTGTCTGTGTACACATTGCCAATAGATCTACTTAGACTGGAGAAATAGTCCCCTCAAAGCAAACAGCAAAAAGAAGACTGAAGGCATACTGGACAGAGGAAAACCATAGTTAATCTCAGCTCACTAGAACCTAGTGACTCACCTAAACTGCAGAAGATGTTTATTTGTTTTATATTTTTCAATCTAAAATGAACAAATTGTGGAAGAATAGTTAGGTCCATTTAAAGTGCAGATGAAGCAGCACAAGATACCAAACATGTAGAAAGGTTTATTCACTTACGTATTTTCATCAAGGATGATTATTTGTTCTTTGGCTAAATACAGTAGTAACCACAAATGAAAGAGAATGTATTGGATTTTCTGCTTGCATGGTTAAGTTTTCTAGCAGGAAATAGGCAGAGTTCTTTCTTTCATTTTTGCCCACTCTTACTTAGTCCATGCTTACTTAGTCAACCTGACATAGTTCATTACCTTCTCTGTGTACTCTATAAATTTATGCAGTAGGTATACTTCAAAGAAAATCATGTTGGAGATGCTAGAAATATTTATATCAAGGCACATGTAGCTTTAAAAAAACAGTAAAGCATTAATCTGCTTAATAAAAGGTAGGCTTACTTTTCAAAATATTATAAATTTAGTGGATTATTAGTTTTTTTTTCAAGGTACGGTTTTTCTGTAGCACATGTTGACTTATAATTCATTATGTATTGCCAGGAGTGGTGGCACACGCCTTTAATCCCAGCACTCGGGAGGCAGAGGTAGGAGAATTGCTATGAGTTCAAGGCTACCCTGAGACTACATAGTGAATTCCAGCTCAGCCTGAGCTAGAGTGAGACCCTACCATGAAAAACCAAAATAAATAAATAAATAAATAAGAATTCACTATGTATTCTCAGGGTGCCCTAGAACTCACAGTGATCCTCCTATTTCTGCCTCCCAAGTGCTGTAATTAAAGGTGTGAACCACCACACCCAGCTTTAGATTATCAATTTCTAAAATCTAGACATAAAGATATAAAGAATACTCAATCGGTATCTTACAACTGAGAGATAACCTTTATTAATATTTTATTTTATTTTATTTTATTTTATTTTATTTTATTTTATTTTATTTATTAGAGACAGAGAGGGAGAGAGAAAGAGTGAGATGGGTGTTCCAGGGCCTCTAGCCACTGCAAATGAACTCCAGACGTGTGCACCACCACGTGCATCTGGCTAACGTGGGACCTGGAGAATTAAACCTGGATCCTTAGGCTTCACAGGCATGTGCCTTAACTGCTAAGCCATCTCTCCAGCCCCTCTTTGTTAATATTTTATTGTATATTCTTCTGACCTTTTTTGAGTACATGCATGTAATTTCTTTTAAAAATTAGAATCCACCATTTCCATCCTGATATTATGTAGGTTTTTGCTTATGAATGGGCATGTAGTGTTTTATTATTCTGATGTTTCACATTTTATGTGACCAGTTTCTTATTGTTCTTGTTTGCTGTTACTGTGAACAATCATTTTTGGAAACTTTTTATCTTGCGTTTGTCTATTTAATATAACACTTTTAATTGTGTTATTTTTATTACAGCCTGATACATTCCTTTACTAACTATTTGCATTAGGATTAGATATGACTATGTGTAGTAGAAGGTTTCAAATAACTGAGATTTAAATATGTAAAGCTTTTTTATTATTATTTATTACATATATGAAATCTGTAGCTTGACAACCACAAGTTACTAGTGTGAATCACAAAGTTAGCAGAGTTGTAGTGCTTGACATTCTTCTTATAGTTCTCTGCCTGTAGGTTTCGTGTCCTCATCATGTAACTGCTGTAGCTATAGCCATCAATATCTAACTCAGAGTGAGAAGGAAGAAAGAGGGACTGTCTTAGTTGTACACTTAAAAAATATTTTGTATATAACAGGTTCAGTGGCCCCCTTTTTTCACCTTTTTTTTTGAAATTTATTTTTCTTAGATATGGACATACTTAGTATGTAAATAACACATGTTGCTGCCATCCTTTCCCTCATCCCTGTCCCTTTTTCGAAGAGGCCCTCCTCACTACGGATGGAGGTCAACCCTATGAGAATTGTGGGTGATGCATTGTGGGGGTACCAGTAAGTTATGGGGTAGAGGCAATGTCTGTGCAAAAAGTCCCAACTTGGGGCTCTAACAATCTTTCCGTCCCCTCTTCTGCAAAATTCCCTGAGCCATGTTGGGTACTGTGGTAGTTTGAATATATGTCCCCCAATATATTCAGTGTTTTTTTTATTAGTTATAGTTTGCATCTGCAATCACCTTGCTAGAGGCAATGTCACTGGGGGCCAGTCTTAAGGTGTTAATGGTGTAGGTTTGAGATTCCATTGTAAAGATATGCAAATGTGCCTAGCAGGAGTTCCTGAAGTGTGCTGTGTGACCTTTTGGCTGTAGTTTTGCTCTGTGTGCTGTGGTGGCTGGTTGGCTTTCTCTCTCTCTTGCCTGGTCCTGTGAAGAGCAGGCTGCTTCTCTTGCCATTATGGAACTTCCCCTGGATCTATAAGCTTCAATAAATAATATCCCTTCCTCCATAACTGTGCCTGGTCTGGAAGTTTATCTCAGCGAACCTGAAGCTGTCTGCAACAGGTACATTTTAAGTCTACTTCAGTGATGGTCCTTGGAGGTTCTAGATTTCTGCTTTAGTAGGTATTGAGTGTCCTTAGTGTCTATTTCATTCACCCTTGTGCTGATATCAGGTTCACCAAGAAAGCAGTACTCTTGCTCATTTTCCCAATATTCATCTCTGTGGTTTCAGCTGGGGCCGGGGTGGAGTACACTGGGTTGTTTATTTCCTCAGGTCCTGTTCCCATCTGAAAAAGAGAAGCAGATTCTCCAACAGAGAGTGAAGTCAGCACTGGTTAACTGGGATAACCATTGTTAATTTAGGGAGAATTTAAAGGGTGTAGACCCTCTTATAGCCCAAAATTAGTGGGAGCTTGATGATGGAAAGAGAAATTGTCATCTGAATATGATTCTGACTTGTTTCCCAGTTCCAGATATGGTTTCCTTTTCACTGAGCAGATCTATTAGCCAATCCAAGAGCCATGGTTACCCACCATAGCTGTGTGCTACTATTGTACTTGTGTGAGCATCACATCAGGTTGTTTGCTTCTGAGTAGCTTAGACTTTGAGTTGCTCGGACGGTGGTCTACTTTTGAGAACCCACCTTGAACATGTCATACTAAACTTCTGTTGACATCTCATTGATCAGAATTTATCCACATGGCACACTTACTTAACAAATGATGTTGAGAAATAA
This sequence comes from Orientallactaga sibirica, assembly GCA_036365145.1. NCBI lineage: Eukaryota > Metazoa > Chordata > Mammalia > Rodentia > Dipodidae > Orientallactaga > Orientallactaga sibirica. Next base: position 51,760,296 of record JAEOAD010000006.1, read on the forward strand.
GACCTTTGAGCTGACATTGTCATGAATAAACCCAGGATCATGTACTAGATAAGAAAGGAAGAATGTTTTTTTGGTTATATAATTAATTAAAGTAACATTTGGCTACAAGTAAGAAAATTGCATTCAATGTGACTTACCCAGTAGGCAATGTATTACTGTATGGCATAACAAGATGTGGAACTGATCTGGAGATGACTGATGGAAAGGCTCAGCCACAGCATCAAGAACCCAGGTTCTCTTCCCCCTTCTCTGCTCTCCCCATAAAGGGTTGAACCATGCATCTCCTAGTGCATTCATACAGGATCCTATTGTGAAGGGGAAGAGGCTATGATATCTAATGCCCCCTCATTAAGGAAAAACACTCTCTTTCCTTCAAACCCTAATAGACTTCTCTTAATTCACTGACAAGAGCTAGGATCCCAGATGTCCCCTGAAATCAGTTCCTATATGGGACCAGCATGATTGGTGTAGGTTAGTTTGGTATTTATTCATGGACTCATGAAGGAGGAGATAGGGGCACACTTTTGGGACTTTGCCAAGAAGAGAACAAATGACTGGTAGGCAACCAAGAATCAGTACCTCCTCATGGTCTTCACATCTTACCCATCTTACATAGTCCATCTGAGCTCTTTCTGCCTTATGAAACCTTCCCTAGCTTCCTTCTCCAGACCTTTCTTGTGTTCTCTCTGTTCCTCACCACTTAGCCCAGACTGTAGTATCTACTTGAATATTCTACTGATTTTTCTCTACAGGCACAGCCTATGGTTATACTTCTGTATGACCTTTAGAGACAGTAACCACTTGTTTTTGTTTTTTTTTTTTGTGTGTTTTTTTTTTTTTTTTTTTTTTTTCTCAAGGTCGAGTCTCCCTCTAGCCCAGGTTGACCTGGAACTCACTTGGTAGTCTCGGGCTGGTGAGCTCACAGCATTCCTCCTACCTCTGCCTTCCAAGTACTGTGATTAAAGGTGTGTGCCACCATACTTGACCAGTAACCACATTTTTGAACTTGAAACCATGGGGGAGGTTAAGACAAAAGATCTCCTCTCATTCCGATTTTATTGAAGAAACTTTGGCAGACTATATAAAAACCAAATTTCAGCTGGGCGTGGTGCTACACACCTTTAATCCCAGCACTTGGGAGGCAGAGGTAGGAGGATTGCCGAGAGTTCGAGCCACCCTGAGACTACATAGTTAATTACAGGTCAGCCTGGACTAGAGTGAGACCCTATCACGAAAAACCAAAAAAAAAAAAAAAAAAAAACAACAAAAAAAAAAAACACACAAAAAAAACCCCCACCAAAAAACCTAAATTCCATTGACATTTATGATGGATGGTCTTTACTTAAAAGCAGCAAAATGAGAAATATCCTGAGAAAAAGTCAGCATTTCATTTACCTGTGGTAGAAGCTCAATGAACATGTGTTGGTTGATGTTAGCTATAAATTGTTTAAAAGCTATAATATATGATTTTCTCATACGAGTGGCTATTGCATGTGTTTATTTTAATTAAATTGTCAGGATAATTTTGCTCAAGAGTTATAACCATTGCCAGGGTTGTTGTTGAGTTACCTCTAAAATAAGGTCTTCTATGGGTTACTATACCAGTTTGGTGCACATGGAACTTAAAATTTCTGTGAGTTAAATAAAGTTTTTTAGCATGTGGGAGAATTTTGGATGGCCGACATATCAGGTATTAGTAGGGGACATAATTACTTTTCATTGTTTACTACTTCTTTAGTTTTTGTGTTTTAAAATAGAAATCACACACACACAAACACACACACAAAATAATTTCCCCCTTCTTTCAAAGACAAACTACTGTAAAACATGGGAAATTTTTCCATGAAAGAGACCCTAGATTGAATGTATGTTCTTGAAACATACCTAGTTTTTACATATTTTTTTTTTTTTTTTTTTTTTTTTTTGAGACAGGGTCCTATTTTGTAGCTCAGGTTCTCCTAAACCTAGCTTGAACTTATGATTCTCTTGCCTTTGTCTTCCAAGTGCTAGGCTTTTAGGCCTAGGCCACTATACCCAGCTTTTACATACGCGTTCATAGAAGTTACATGAAGATACAAAAGTCTGCCCTGTTATGTGAGGAAATATGCTAACAGGGCTGGAAATGTAGCTCAGTGGGAGAGTACTTGCTCTAAGTTTGATCTCCAACATCAGGAAAAAAAAAATAAGAACAGAAAAGAAAAGGAAAACTAGAAAAGTAAGCAAGTATGGGGAGGGCACTTGGGGTACTTTGAGCTGCTATATCAAACGAAATATAACCTTCTGGGAAGAAGGTAGAACTAGAGTAGATGTTGTTTAATTGTGGTCCATCTTTATTAGCTAAGAAAATAATCTTGTCCTGTGGCTCTCTTAGGAGTTAGACTACTTTATTTGAATTGCTGTATTTCTAGAATTTTCATTACTGTAGGATCTTGGGATAGGCATATAGAAAACAAGCTCACATTCCTTATCTGTTAAAAAAAAAAGAATGGGGGGGGCTAATGATAAGCGTGCCAATGCCTTTGTCGCAGGGTTGTTTTAAGGACCAATATAACAGGATGATGAAAATGAAAGAGTTAAAGCAATGTTCATCTTTTTTGTTGTCTTCCTTGATATAAAAGATCTCCATATGGGAGCCAGAAAACCTCTTAAGGTCTTTATTTTCCATAGAAACCAGCATAATTCCAAGCCAGAGTCAGGCTTTCACATATACATTAATATAGGATCTATTTATTTATTTATTTATTTATTTATTTATTTATTTATTTATTTATTTTTGAGGTAGGGTCTTGCTCTAGCCCAGGCTGACTTGGAATTCACTGTGTAGTCTCGGGTGTTCTTGAACTCACAGCGATCCACCTACCTCTGCCTCCCCAGTGCTGGGATGCCCAGTAGGACATAGGATTTATAATTGAAGCATGTTTTAACAGTTTTTTTTTCTTCTCAAAATAGTTGCTAAAATTTCAGATCCTGTTGATTTGAAATTACATTTGCCAGGATGTCATTTACATTCTGTTAAAGGCTTTCTTTCTTTTTTTTAATTGACAACTTCTTTAATTGTAGACAATATCCCATGGTACTTCCCCCCCTTCCCCCCACTTTCCCCTTTGAAACTTCACTCTCCATCATATTCCCTCCCCCTCTTAGTTAGTCTCTCTTCTCAGTTTGATGTCATCATCCTGTTAAAGGCTTTCTTGTGGCCATACTTGCTCAATTCAGTCTTGAACTGGAACTATCTTCTCTAAAAGCAGTATCTCATGCTTTTGGTTTAGTCTGTGGTGCTGTGGAGCCTCGCCCATTTAAGGGAATTTAATGATATCACAGGAGAGGCAATTTGGATATCTTTGGATATGATCTGTAATATTCCCCTAAGCAGGGCTTCAAAGTGTTGGAAGGAATAGTGAAGGAGGAGAGAAGACATTGCTGAGGGGCAGATAAATGTTGATTGAGTAAAGGGTGGTGCTCAAGGTACTTTTCAGCAAGGATTTGACAGTAGCACAATGGTAGGCCATCTTGTAATTAACTGCAAAATAAGTCCAGGGACACGAGCAGCTGGAAAGCTCTGTGACCTACTGCTCAACCTCTTCACAATGTGGGAGAAACTGCCATGAATAAAGCTGTTTTGTTTGTGTGCAAAGGTTTTTGGCCTCCCTTCCACAGTTGCTGTCATCTCCCCTTGCCTCCCCACCCAGTGTCTCTTCACAACAGCTGCTGGAAGCTATTGGGTCCTCATTTGCTCTCCCTCATACCCAGCCCATGTCTAGCTAGTGGATAAATTGTAGTTTTTACCCTACTAATTCTTGATGAGAATTCTAGCCACTATAGAGAAATTTATGTAATAACAAAGAAAAAAATCACATTAGTTATTTCTCAAGGAAACAACACATTTCTTTATTCTCTATTTCAAACTTGCTTCCCCTTTCAGTTTCTAGTTGGGTGCATTCTATGAAGGTATCATTCATACCCACCATTGACCAGTGTCCCATGTTTAGCCCACACTGTTCCTGTTTTTTCTCCCTGCTGAAATGAATGAAAATTTCATGTAGTATATGCATTAAGAGCATAGGATATAACTGAAAAGTCTTGCTTCCTAAAAAGCTTCCTTTTTAAGGAGCCTCTAATATGAATCCATGGTGCATATGGATAATGAGTCCACAAAAAAGCAGTTCATAAAGACACCACTATACTACTTGTATTCCGTTCCCTGGAATGGTTCCAAAATGCACTAGGTAAGTAGAAGTCTATTGGTTTGACGTTCCCCCCTTATGTGCTCTTGCTTTGTCCCTTCTTTTTCTCTCTTCTTTCTTTGATTCTTGTAGCAAGCAGAGTAAGCAGGTTTGCACTGAAGTAAATTGTGTCACCATCTAGAGTGCTGTTAGTTGAGCTTCAGTTCTGTGTGATCATGTGTACAGTACAGTGTTGAGAACTGGTGTTTCTGCCTTTAAAGCTCCTCCTCACACTTTCTTGAAGAAGTCTATTTGTAGCATATGTTGGGGCAGATAATTATTGCCCTGGGAGTTGCAACTTTAAAATCTAGCTAAGTCAGTCCCTTCCTTCCTTCCTTCCTTCCTTCCTTCCTTCCTTCCTTCCTTCCTTCCTTCCTTCCTTCCTTCCTTTGATTTTTTAAAAAAGATATTTTATTTATTTATCTGAGAGAGGGAGAGAGAGAGAAAGAGGAAGAGGCAGAGAAAAAGAACGAATGGGCACGACAGGGCCTCCACACTGCAAATGAACTCCAGACACATGCACCCCTTGTGCATCTGGCTTATGTGGGTCCTGGGGAATCGAACCTGGGTCCTTAGGCTTCACAGGCAAATGCCTTAACTGCTAAGCCATTTCCCTAGCCCCCTTTGATTTTTTTATAAGAGAGAGAAAGAGAAAAAGAGAGAGGGAGAATTGGTGTAACAGGGAGTCCAGCCACTGCAATTGAACTCCAGATGCATGTGCCACCTTGTGCACACATGCCTCACCTTGTGTGTGCCTTATGTGGGATCTGGGGAGTTGAACATAGGTTGCTAGGCTTTGGAGGCAAGTGCCTTAACCATTAAGCCATTTTCAGCCCAGTGCTTCCTTCTTGTTAGGGGTGTGAAGTAGAGGAAGGGAATAGAAACGAAAGAGGAGAAAACGGAGGAGGAAAGATAATTTTTTTCTTTAAATTTTTGAGGTGGTGTCTCACTAGCCCGGGCTGACCTGGAATTCACTAAGTATTCTCAGGCTAGCCTCAACTCATAGCAATCCTCCTACCTCTGCCTACTAAGTCCTGGGATTACCAAGGCATGTGCTACCACACCCATTTTTATTTTTAACTAGTGATATTGCATTCTTAAATCTATAGTCTTAGAATATTGGGGCTTAGTTGAAGCATTAGAGTTAATACAAATGAATTGTGACCTAGTCACTACTCATAAGGGACACAGTGTCAGGGAAGGAGATTGGAGTAGAGCACAGTGACCACTACAACGCACCAGTGAGAAAGCTCTACTTAAGATGCCCGTAGAATTGAAGGAAGGCCATATTATAACAGTTGCATTTTGGTGCTAATATCCAATTCAAACATCCAGGGAAGATTTCAGTTGACAGAAGCTGGAATGCAGGGTGTTCAGGTGAAGAAAGATGGTGTGAGTAGAGGTGAGAAAGCCTGGTGTGTTTGGAAATATAACAGTGCTGAATTGTAAGAGACAAGGAACAAGGGATTAAGCTGGAAACAGAAAAGGGATATGCTGAAGATCCATCCAATTCAGCAGGGGAAAAATGAGCCTTTGGGAAAATGCTCAGAGTCATACATTTAAAGATGTAGATCTCACAATATCATTATTAAGTGGTCTGAGGCCGAAGCCTAGTGGAAGTTCATGGCAGTAATCCAACTGTATAATATTGGAGCCTCAACTCACAACAGCAGAAAGATTAGGAGCAGATCAATTGAGGGCATGCAGAGTGATTCTCCAAAGTGTTATCTTTGGAGACAGAAGGTACAAGGCATGTGATATACATGTACTTGCAGAAAATTATACCACTTCGACCTTTCTGTTGTCACCATGATTTTTTTCTTTAGAAATTATAAACATTAGATAAACAATAGTAAGTAAATATTTTCTATGTGAGAAGGTGAAAATTATAAATATCATTGTTTAGCAAATGCAAAGGTTTTCTGCAGCCTGCGACGAGGTCCTCCAATAGTCTCAAACAATACAGCTGTGGCCTGTGCTCAAAAGTGCAAACCTAGGTGTGGAAGGGAAGTAGTTGGTCTTTGTTGTTATAGTTCTTCAGGATCAGCCACCACTTTTTGTTTGTTTGTTTTCTAATTTGCTAAACCAAACAGGAAAACAACAAAACCCACAATAGATGATCTAAACCCTGAGCAGAGTTCTACAAAGAGCCCCTACACATGGTCACTTGGGTACCTTTCCCACCCCCTCCCCACTGGACACCTTTGACTGTGGCAGGATGTGCTGTGCTGTTGGTGTGTGGGAAGATTCCCCATAATTCCACTTTGGAACTCCTAGTTTTTAGAGACAACTTGATAGCTTTGGGCTGCTGGATACGAGCTAAAAAATCAAGTAAGGCTAGTCACTTGCTCAAGTCCATTCTGCTCTACCTCTCCTTTCTGGAGACTATTTCCCAACCTCTTGATGAAACCCCAGAAGCATCTCAGGCCAGGAACAAGCTGATAAGCATTGTAGCCAGTGAGGCAAAACTGGAATGCTGGCTCCTCCATGTTCTGTGTGCCCTATGCCAAGTCATCTAATACCTAGGTCCTCAAGAAGCATGCTTGTTGTCGTGGTGACATGATTAAAATGAATGACTGTCTAGTTACTATTTGTTATTATCATGGTACCTGTACCTAGCTCATCAAACAAACTGTGAAAAAGCTGTGGAGGCTGTAGATGATGAAGCTCCAGAACTTTCTCTGAGCCACTGTGCTTCTCACTCATTAACACAGCAGCTCTGGCACTTGGGCAGAAGCTTTCATGAATGCTCCACACAGTATGTTCACTCTCCTGAGAAACAAAGTAATCGAAGTAGTGTGTCCTCTTGTGCAACACTATCCCCTTCCACCACATACTAGTAGTGTTTATTTCTCCAGATTGCTGGCTTGTATTTCAGGATAAGCTTCATGCAGAGAGCTCATTGTGTCATTTCTGTTAACGATAAGTAGAGGAGAAGTGGATTGCTTTTTAAAGTGAGATTACTTTAGTTTTCCCATAGTTTATAAAGTGGCAGAGATTTGGGAGGAAAGGAAGCAAATATTTTGGCTAATGTGGTTAAACAGTCTTTGTTGTTGACAAGTTAAGATAATCAGGTGTTCTGTGTTTTGCCACTTCCTTTGTTACTTTATAAAATGCTCTTTTTTTCATGAGCCCAGCACAATGCGCTGAACTCCTCAAGGAAAGCCCACAGACACAAGGACACCAAAAACTAATATTAGAGACAAAGGGAGAGAATCCTGGAAAGGCTTAGTGTGTTAAAGTATTTCTTTTTTTGCGTATGCTAGCTTTTGACGCTGGTTTTTAAAGACAGCTGGGAGGAGCAGAATTATAGGACTATTTGAAACTCTGTGGGGGAATTGCTACTGTCTCTTATGGTGCAATCTGAGGTTTGAAAACATGACCTTTTAAATGCTGTGTGTTACACTTGTGAGTGCCACTAGTTGAATTTGATGAGAGCTTGGGTATAGAAAGCTGCTCAGAGTTTTTGTGCTCCCTTGAACTGGCACACCACGGGATGCTATGCCACATGCAACGCATAGTGGCCATTACAAGGAAGAACTTCTTGGGCTTTTTAAAGATACATTTATTTTCTATTGGAGAGAGAGAGAGAGAGAGAGAGAGAGAGCGCAAGAGCGCACATGCATGGGCATACTAGGACCCCATGCCACTGTAAACTCCAGACTGGGGAATTGAACCTGGGCCATCAGTATTTGCAAGCAAGTGCTTTTAATTGCTTAGCCACCTCTCTAGCCCCATTTGGTTTTTCTTTTAGCCGTACTGGGGATTAAACCCAGGATCTTGCTCATGTTCAGAAAGTGCTGTACCACTGAGCTACATCCTATTCCAAGGAAGCACTTCAGAGAAAGCTTCTAACTAGTGAACTTATAGCTGAGACATTTCTAGCTAATGTTGTGGCATGCTTATAGGTGGTAACAAATGTGTGGTGTACACCTTGTTCTTAAAAGCATCTGTGGGCTGGAGAGACGGCCTAGCGGTTAAGATGTTTGCCTGTGAAGCCTAAGAACTTAGGTTCAATTCCTTAGTACCCATATAAGCCAGATATACAAGGTGGCATGTGTATACATGTCTGTTGGCAGTGGCTAGAGGCCCTCCTGGCATACCCATTCTGTCTCTCTCTGTAATAAATAAAAATAAAATAAAAATAAAAATAAAATATTTTTTAAAAAAGCATTTGTACTTGTGAGACTATTGTTTAAGGAACAATCTGTAGTAGGTAGCATGTGACCAAGTTTAATTTTGTGCTCTAAGTGTTTATGTGTAGGGCATGTTTATAAAACAATAAAGTCTTTTAGGGAGGTAGTGTTGCAGTTGAGTATTGAAGGGGTGGAAATGAGGATGCAAGATGAAACATTTCAATGATGGAGAGATGAAGCTGTTAGAACCAAGCGAGTTTGCCAAGGAGAAACATTTTGAAATGGAAGCACTGAAGAGGCTTCAAAACTACCTTCAATTTCCTAGTTTTGCATGTGAGATAATTATGACCATGAGGCTTCCAAAAGTAAACTGAGGCACAGTAAATTTTTACAACATTTTTTGAGCCATTACCCATTCATGAGTTGGGTGGTTCCCAACCAGAAATGGTTCAACAGTTCCACTAAGGAAATGCAAGGGAGAGGGGCTTCTTTTGGACCAGCATAGAAGTAAAGCAAAGAAAATGCTTGCTCATTTACAGGATTTTATATATATATTGTTAGTTAGTTAGTTGCCTTATTTTTTTGTTTGTTGGCTGCTTCTGATTTATTGAGCTTAAGCTACATTTTTCTTTAATAGAGTTATTTATAAGACATAGCTCAAGGTTTGCTAAAGTTTGCAAAATAAATAAGGCTTCGATCACTTATGAAGCAACTTGCTGGCTTTGTCTGTGCAGGGAGTCTTCAGGCCTGGCCTCTGTTTTCATTGCCATTAACAAGGTTGATGGTACTAAACTGGTGTGAAACCCAGATTCTGAAAAACATTGAAATACAGGCAGTAAAGAGCCCATATACCTAAAAATAGAAAGCACATTGAGTCCAGATGTATAAACCCTGTGTAAACTTCTGGAATTGCTTGAAAATCCAGCATTGTTATCCTTGCCTCAGGAACTCACTCATTATACTCACCTCTTGGTTTCTGAGTTGCTTTACTCCTCTGTCCACCCATTTTAGCATGTATGTTTGTGGTGGGTTAATTCTGGGGTTAGAAAAATAGTCATCTCTGTGTCCCTAAAAGCAAGAGATTGAAGGTCGTCAAAGGGATGTTGAGTGTTTAGCACATCGTAGGATTTAATACCACTGAATGAATAGAACTTATTAGTAAATGAATCAGTGGATAAACAAAATTCAAGGCAGGTAGAAAGGACAATGTAAATAGTTTTCTTGTCAGTTTGGTTATTTGTTTTTGAGACATGGTCTTACTGTGTAGCCCAGGCTAGCTTTGAACTTAAGATTGGTTTTCCTTAGCCTCCTATTAAAGGCACACACCACATACCACCACACATGGATGGAAGTAGACCTTTTTAAAGTGGGAAATGAAATATAAATTTTGTGTTTTTTAAATTTTTATTTATTTATTTTATTTACTTATTAGAGAGAGAAAGAGGTAGATAGAGAGAATGGGCACACCAGGGCCTTCAGCTGCTGCAAATGAACTCCAGAAGCATGCATCACCTTGTGCATCTGGCTTATGTGGGTCCTAGGGAATTGAACCTGGGTCCTTTGGCTTTGTAGGCTAGAGCCTTAACTGTTAAGCCATCCTTCCAGCCTTAAATTTTGTTTTATAAATTAAAAATAAACAAACAAGGACACCATTCAAGGCGTGGTGGTCCAAGGTGATGACTGAAATCATGTAAGACTGGTAAAAATCCAAGGAGAAAATATTCCACCTTCAGCCCATTCCTAGGTCTCTAGTAAACTGGTTTTAATTCTAGAAAGTCCCATTTCCACACATTTTGAGTAGTGGCTTTAGGTGCAGCTGGCTTAGGGAAAGGCTTCCCATGGCCAAGAAGACAATGGTGGGAGAGGGAGGGGAGGGCAGTGCCTTTGGGGAGGGCCAGGAAAGGAGCCACCTGTCCTTGGCTAATGAATCTGTGTTAGCTCCTCCACAACCTTTATGAGTTCATCTGCAGTAGCCTCTGGCTTCGTACCACTGCCATTGTTGTACTGTAAGTTTGCCACAACCTCTTGCATCTTGGGGCGGCTGATATCAAGGAAACTCTCAATCAGGTCAGTATCGATGAAACCTGTGGCTGGTTCTGTCTTTTGCTCGGTGTGAAAGGATCTCCAGAAGGAGTGCTCTATCTTGCCCATGCTTTTTATGACTTTATTGAGTTGGGTCTGCATGTCCAACAGGAGGTTGTACCAGCTCTCTGACCGTGAGGTCATTAGTCCAATCATGCCATTGAATGTGCCTAAGAGCACTGAGGCCTGTGTAGGGGTAGAAGTCTCACCCAGATTCTGCATGACCAGAGAGCCGTGGCAGAAGACATTGACAAACACCTGTAGGTGTTGTCTCTCCTCATCAGTGGTGGCAGCACTGTCCTTCTGACACACAAACAAGTTAAAGGCATTTTCAGCCCCCAGGAAATTGTTATCATTCCAAGATCTCCACTGCACTCATCCAGTTGGGATTGAAGTCTTGGGCAATCTCTTCAGTTTCCCTCCATGGGCTTATAGGCAAGCAGCAGCACTGAGCGCATGAGGTCACCCACCAGGATGAAGTCACCCTTGGTCTTCAGGTAGAGAGCCGTGATGTTGTTATAGTGATTGCACTCAGTGCAGAGCTCCTTCTTTGTGGTCCATTCGTACAGCCGCACTGTGCTGTTGATGCTGGTAAGCAGCTTCCCATTAAATTCTACCATAGAGTATACAGCCCCTTTCACTTCCTTTTCAGCCACAGTTTGTAGTTTTCCATCTGAATACTGAAGACCACAATGCGACCCTGTTTGGGCTCTGCCTCTTCAGGGTACACCATGGCTGTGCCTACAATGAAGTAGGTATTAGGGTCTTTCCCCAACTTGCAGGAGACCAGGCTGAGGGCATATTCGTTCTTTAGAAACTGGTGGGCATGAAGCACTTCAAAGGTCTGCTGGTCAATGATAAGAAGATTGTGCACCTCCACCCCTTCTTCAAAGGAGGTCTCATGAGGAGCAGTACTACTAGAGAACAGCTTGCTGGAGCTGACACTGCTGGACAAGGCCTGGGTGCTGGCACTGGGCCTCAAAGCAGTTGTGCCTCCACTGTCATCTTGGACTTCAGTGCGTCTGGAGAGGACCCGAGAGCACTGGGACACTTCCTGATAGCAGATCTTCCTGGGAGATACATAGAGGGGAACAGTGTGAATGTGCAACTTTTGAATCTCATTGATGGTGCCAATGGTGAGGGTGCCGTTGTTGGCCTTGAATGGTGTCACCATTCGGCCTCCTTCTGGGGAGGTATTTGCAGCTCTTCGGCTGAAAGGAAGCTCTGTGTCTGCGAATTTGTGTCTCACTCACACTTTGTCCTCTGCTATCTTTTTATTTAAGTTGTGGGTGTGGGGAGGTGGAGGTAGAGGGAAGAGGATTAAGAGGGTTTCGTTGTCTTGAAGTGAGAGCTTCCCTTTGCTTTCTTCTCTTGCCTGAGAACATCAGCCTGGAGGCCTATCAGGCCATGAGCTGCCTGAGCGGGAACCTGGGGTGGTGGATGATCCCCCAACAACAGCCCTTTTGTCTTGGGGAACTCCCTTCTTCAGAGAGAAGGCGGTGGGGGGTTGTGAATTGATAGTTTCTGAATTTTACCAAATAAAGTAGAAATCTAAGAAGAAAAAAATAAATAAATAAATAAATAAATAAATAAATAAGGAAGTCCCCCCCCCTTGATTTCTTGAGTTAGGGTTCACTCTAGCCCAGGTTGACCTGGAATTCACTATGTAGTCTCAGGGTGGTCTTAAACTCATGGCTACCCTCCAACCTCTGCTTCCTGAGTGCTGGGATTAGAGGTGTGCGTCACCATACCTGCTAGGAATTTTTAAATTCATAAATTAAACTTAATTTATAAATTGAAAAATTAAGTGAAGAATTTTTAAATGTGGGCTTTGACTGTGTGGTCCCAAGACATGAAGGACAAGGAGCAGTAAGAAAAAAAAACTCCCTTATAGAATCCAGCTACATGCAAGTCTACCTTGAGCCTGATTCTGGAGACAGAGAACTGTCATTTAAAAGTACATACTATAAGGCTGTTCAGGCCACCTGGTGACAAATAGTTTACATGTGCTGCAGTCTTGTTTTCTGCTTATTCTTCCTAGTGGTTCTATTTCATATGCCTGAGGAGATGGGAAAAAAAGTAGAGTCTGTGAATTTTGTGCTAAGAATTTGTATCATCCCTTTGCTCCAGTTTTTAAGGAAAACATTGGCTTTAAACTATATATCTAGGCCTTTATTTGATAGTTATGTTTCCAGCGACTCCCTTTTTGCCTGGAATATAGTGTCCTGGGTTACTGTGGAGACAACAGGCTGACTTGCCTCCTGAAAGCATTCTTCCTTGACAGACTGGTTCGCTCTGCTCTATGTAAACACTCCTGCCTGCTCACTAGTCCTCTGTCTTTATGGGGCCCTTGGAAAACACTGTGAGCTGCAGAGTGACCATGAATAGCAAACTTAATTTGGCTTAATGTGTTTTGGCTTGCTTGACCTCCTCAGAATAAACATGTGCCTACTTAGATTATTGTATTGGAAGTTAAAGAAAAATGTTGCTACAAAGAATCTTGGGACCATTTTTAGTAAAGGTTTAAGTCCATTTTTAATGTCCAATAGTCTTAAGAAATGTCTAACGTAGAGTTTTTAGTCTCAGATTAAGTTACCATGGGTTTTGAGTTTTAAGTCTGAATTACTACTTTTTCTCTTGCTACTTTTTTTTTCTAGACAATTGGCTGGCAATGACCTTTCTTTTATCCACCCCAAAGCCTTGTCTGGGTTGAAAGAACTCAAAGTCCTGTAAGTAATGCAATTTTAGAGTTTCACAGCTGGCTGTGTATTTTCTTTCTGCATAGTCAACATGCTTGGAGCTCGGTTAAGCACAGTTTCTTTAGTTCAGGATTAAAAGATTTAAGGAGTGGCAGTGGGTAGTATGGGAGGCTAGAGGCTGATTTGGGCAAAGTTGGGTATAGATAACAAAAGTTAAAATTCTAAATAATAAGTACTCTGACCTCCATTGTCTTACAATTGAGAATTATGCTTTTTGTGCAACCAATGTACTTAATCAGAACCATGCTCAAGCTTCACCCATAGGGTTTTATTTCTACTTACTTTAGAGCTATGAGAAGTTTTGAGTTAGCTGACTGTAAAGGGATAAAGGTTTATAAAAACTTCAAAAATTAAGAGCATTTTGGAGCTGAAAGAACTGAAAAAATTGGTATGATTTATATAGACATTGAGGCATCAAGAATAAGTTCTGTCCATGGTCAAAAGCTTGGAGGGTGGCAGACTCAGAAACAGGTAAACTGACTCTCTTGCTTCATTGCCCCACTGTGCCAGGTCACCAGACCCCTGTTGTGCAGTGAAGATTTTATTTTTAGTAAAGATCTCTCTCTGTTTTCCAGAGTCTAGATCTAAGATGTAGATGATTGAGTCTCAATTTTCACCCTCACTCTGCTCATGCTAAAGACACTTCTGCTACTTCCAAGAGGCCAGTGTCTGTTTTCCTAGCAAAATTTGTTTTATGTACCTGATATTTATGTTTCTGGGTTCTGTTTTCTTCCACTTTGAAAAAGCATTACAGATTCTAATGGGTTTGCTTATTAGACATCCCAATTAATTTTTATACTTCACAGTTAACATTTAACAGTGTCTAGGCTGATGAACATTAACTAGGGTAACTTAATTCCAGGAGAAAAACTACTCCTGCAAATGTGAATTACCCAGAAGTTCTGTATGTTATGAGATGGCTTGGGATAACAAAATAAATTTCATTTTTGGATTTAAAGTAAATGCTTCTTGTTTTATTTATTTATTAGAGACAGAGAAAGGGGGGGAGAGAGAGAGAAAGAAAGAGACAATGGGTACGCAGGGCCTCCAGCCACTGAAACAAACTCCAGATGCATGCGCCACCTTGTGCATCTGGCTTACATGGGTACTGGGGAATCGAGCCTTGAACCAGGATCCTTAGGGTTCACAGACAAGGGCTTAACCACTAAGCCATCTCTCCAGCCCCACTTCTTGCTTTTTATAGAGGAGATCTGTGTCTTTGAGGCTTTACATACTTACTTTCCCTCCCCCACCACTTTTTGCCATTGGAAACATTTTTTGGAAAAAAAACGCCTCCAAGTTCTTTTGTGAAAAAAACATAACAATTACTTATTAATCACTAATGGAAAATTTCCTTCCAGAACACTCCAGAATAATCAGCTGAAAACTGTACCCAGCGAAGCCATTCATGGACTGAGTGCTTTGCAGTCTTTGTAAGTAACGTTTTGGTCTTCTGCCTTCTTAAATCATTAGGAAACCATTCTGGCTGCTAAGTGAGTGAAGACTGGGAATTTCAAGTGCAGGGAAGACTGCTCCTTTTATATGGGATGAAAATGGGGACAGTCGGTTGGTTGCTATTGTCAAAATACCCGTGGCAAGGGAGAAGGAGAGGGTTGATTTACCTTTAGTGTCTTAGAGGCTAGGAGAACTTCCATGGGTGGTGGGTGTGGCTGATCAGTTTATATGTGGCTGGTGATCACAATTCTTTGATATCAAAGTTACATGTGTCTAGAATTCAAGGGTCTGGTGGCCTGACAGTCACAAAGAAGAGTGTTGTTCGGTGGTAATAGCGAGAACAAATTGACTGTACTGGCTTACCTGTGTACAATGAATACATATTGGAGACAATTCAATTCTAAGCTACCTCCTTCCCAGATTTTTCTTTCTTGGCAAATGTTTGGTTTTCCGAGATTGTAACTCCCTGTTTTTTTTTTTAAACCAAGTACAGCCACTAATTGCAAAAACATTTTCCAATTGTATTCTTTATATACAAAGGCCATAGTTTTTATGTAAATTCCAACTGATTTTCTCCATTGGAGTTCCTGACAGGTAATAAGCAAATGTCTGTAGGGAGAATTTTAAATAACTTGCCCAACATCACATAGCTAGTAAAGGCACAGTGGAGATGCAAAACCAGACAGACCTGTTTCAGAAGCCCAATTAATCTGAGTTTCTTAGCAGAGATTCTGGTAGTTAATGGGAAGTGAATGTAAGAGTTAAAATATATACTAATAAAACATATGTTGTAAAAGTTAAACTTTAAATTGTGTCTGTCATAAACAAGTAGTATGCAGGGTGTTGGCCATTTAATTCTTAGTTCATGCAGACATTTTAGATAGTGTATACTGAATGCTCACTTTTCAAAACTGGTAAGTTATAGAATAGAAGGACTTATTGTTCACCACAGCTAACTAAGTAGGTTGTGAATAGACTCTTAAAAGGAATTTATCTCACTTTTCAAAAATGGAAGTTATAGAATATAAGGACTTATTGTTCACCACAGCTAATTGAGTAGGTTGTGAATAAACTCTTAAAATGAATTTATTAGAATGAGTTTCTTTTAAAAAATATCATTTTTCTGAGTCTATATCTTTTTGCACTTAGGTGAGTATCATGGAAAGAGCCGTTTGACCATCCTCAGATCTGAATTCATTAAACACATTAACAGTTTTTACTATTTTCTTTACTTTTCTAAAATTCATTTTCCTTTGTTATCTTAACATTGACTTGTCATTTCCTAAACTTTATTACCCAAGGACTGATTCATTTTGTCTAGTTTGAGAGTATAAAAGACTAAAATCTCATTTTCAATTTCAGAACGGAAAAATTACTCAAGAAAACATAAGATTCTTTCTATTTTTGTGGGTAAATAAGTATATTCATGTACATGTGTCCTTTATTAGTAATGTGATTTAAAGTGACATTTTTGTATAAAAACCTTGGGTTTTTCTCTCCAAAACAGTGGGTTTTTAAAATTTGTTTTGTTTTTAAAAATATTGTGTTCATCATTTATTGAGTGAGTTGCTTAGGTAAAATTATCTCCAAAATTGTGATGAAGGTTAGAAAATGGGCTTTTTTATCTGTTTTTTTTTTTAAAAAACTATGGTTCTGCTTTCATATGCCATAGAAACTCAGGTGGTCCTTCATCTCAGGCATGTTTTATTTAAGAAGGAAGTGTTCATGGGTTTGTTAGCATAGTGGGTGTTGTGGTCAAGTTAGATATTATTGAAACTCTACTACAATGTAAAACAGTCTTATCAGCACTTGAGTCAGTTTTCAAATCTGATCTTCAGACCTGAATCACATTAAAGATTTCCTTGTGGTTTCACATAGTCCTTGAAGGAGCAAAGTTCATTAGGGTTTCATACTGGCTGAGGAGGTTTGATGCAAACACATGCTTGATATGGTCAACAAAATCAAATAGTGAATAAAAAGATGGTGTAACAACTTCCTATGAAGCCATGAAAATGGCTAAAACATTGCCTGAGTAAAACTTTGGGTAGCATGTTAGAATGAACTCCACTGTGCTATATTATGTTTGTGTTTAATATGAAAGGATTTCAAACATTAATTTCCCAGATTTTCCCAAATACTGTAAATATAACTATAATATTTACCCTCTTGATAAGTTAGGAAAAGAGAACCTTTGATTATATACAATATTTGTTTATTAGTAATGTAAGCTTTCAGCATTAGAACTGCATATAGTATTATTTTGTTACTATAATTTTATGTAAGACAAGCAAGTAAAAGATGTGAGTTTTAAGTATAAGATCCTCTTAAGAATGGAGAATAGACCCATGTTTGCAAGATAAAATGCAGTTACTATCTTGCTAACCCTTTTTATTTATTTTATTTACTTATTTATTTTTTCTGTTTTTTCCAGGTAGGGTCTCACTGTAGCCCAGGCTGACCTGGAATTCACTCTGTAGTCTCAGGGTGGCCTTGAACTCACGGTGATCCACCTACCTCTGCCTCCCAAGAGCTGGGATTAAAGGCATGTGTCACCATGCCTGGCTTTGCTAACCTTTTTAAATATTACATTACATCTTTATTTGAGAGAGAGAGAGAGAAAGAGAGAGAGAAAGAGAGAGAGAAAGAGAGAGAGAATGGGCATGCCAAGGCTTCTAGCCACTGCAAATTAACTCCAGATACATGTGCTACCTTGTGCATCTGGCTTTTGTGGGTACTGGGGAATTGAACTTGGGTCCTTAGGCTTCACAGGGAAGCACCTTACCCATTAAGCAATCTCTCTAGCCCTTACTAACCTTTCAACAATAAAATTTTTAATTTTTAATTTTTAACCTTTTAAAAGTAGAAAGCTATGACAAAACCCACATGGCATCTCTATTCTGTAAGACATGGTGCTCTTTAGCATCCAATAAAGCAGTCTATTATAATATTCTATTTCTTGGTCCACCAGGCTGAATTTTAATAGTGTAAACCATTGGCACTCAGTTACATTCTTTTGTTTTATTTGCAGCGCTAGGGATTTCAAATGCATACACTCTATAAGTGAAGTACATCTCCAGTCCTACAAACTCACATTCATTTAAATTTAACTCAATTTTTAAAATATTTTATTTTTATATGAGAGAGAGAGAGAGAGACAGAGAAAGAGACAGATAGAGAGAGAATGGGCACACCTGGGCCTCTAGCCACTGCAAATGAAATCAAGACACATGTTCCACCATGTGTATCTGGCTTATGTGGGTACTGGGGGAATTGAACCCGGGTCATTAGGCTTCTCAGGCAAACACCTTAACTGCTAAGCCATCTCTCCAGCCTATTTTATTTTTATTTATTTATTTATTTTTCAAGGTAGGGTCTTGCTCTAGCCCAGACTGACCAGGAATTCACAATGTATTCTCAGGGTGGCCTCGAACTCACAGCGATCCTCCTACCTCTTCCTCTTGAGTGCTGGGATTAAAGATGTGCACCACCACACCTAGCTATTTTATTTTTTAATTGGCATAGAGACTTAGGTATTATTCATTATGGCATTTTTCAAAAACAATTTGTTTTAGTTGATTCTCAACCCCCCATTTCTCCCAAATTCCCTTGTCACCTTTGTTTCCCTTCCCCTCATATCCTCCCTGCTTCTGTTTACATGTCACATGTGTCCTTTTACCCTTCCCTCACCCCTCTTTATACTTACTCTGTCATAGGATTTCCCTACATTTGCCCCTCCCCATATGTACTTACTTACAGATATTACATGCTAGGATACATATATCATAGAGAACATGCTAAATCCACATTTTAGGACACTTTGTCCTTAAAGCTTTGATCTAAATGCACTTAGAGCTGTGTCATCAATACTCCCATGTGAACTGATTACAAGGATTAACCATTTGAATCACCAGAAGTCCTTTTTTTCTCATAACTTATTTAAATATTCCATTTTTCAGTAGATCCTCCTTTGATCTCTTACTTATGGTCACCTTCCCAATTTTGGAAAAGAAAATTTGTAAAGAGGAAGGTTTTTTGTTTTAATAATTTTAAATATATATATATATATATATATATATATATATATATATATATTTGTAAGCAGAGAGAGAGAGAGAGAGAGAGAGAGAGAGAAAACAGATAGGCAGAGAGAATCAGCATGCCAGAGCCTCTAGCCATTGTAAATGAATTCCAGATGCATGTGCCATTTTTTGCATCTGGCTTTATGTGGGTACTAGAGAATGAAATTTGAGTCCTTAGGCTTTGCAGGCAAGCACCTTAACCACTGAGCCATCTCTCCAACCCTAGAGGAAGTTTTATCTGTGTTTTAATTATTGCATTACTCTTTGATAGTTTTATAATGAATATAGCTTCATTACTTTCTTAATTCAAATTTTACCTGATTATCTAACTGTAAGTTAAAGCTATCCCTTCATGTTCATGGTATGTGGTATGGAATCCATAGGAATATATGTAGTGTATATAGTACTAGATTTACATTTAAAGGTATGGGCAATATATGTATGTATGTATGTATGTATATGTATACACACACACACACACACACACACACACATACTTTTTTTGTTGTTTTTTCAAGGTAGGATCACACTCTAGCTCAGGCTGACCTGGAATTTACTATGTAGTCTCAAGGTGGCCTTGAACTCCTTAGAACTTAGTACCAGTAATCATCTTAGGACTTAGTACCAGCAGTCACACTTAGAACTTAAGATTTAGATGAGGATTTAATTTTAACCATGAATCATCCTATTAGTAGCTCCCTTAATTCCAAAAATTTTGGGACAATTGAAGAAACTTTAAAGCCACAGTAGCATTGGTTGGATGACAAGTTTAGTTTTTCTATGAACAATTTTATTACTAACTTAAAAGCTATTAAAAAAAAAACTAGTGCTAATAGAAGAGAATTTTGTTTTGCTAGTATATGATGCTTACATTTTTTTTATTTTTGTAAATATTTTCTATTTTTTCCCTTTAGGTAACAAATTGGAGTAACAATTAGATTTAATGTCAAAGTATATGTTATACTTTAACATTGGAGGGAAAGTAGCTTATATCCTCAGTTTAATTTTTCTTCTTGCTTTTTGCATCTTTTGTTGTCTTTTTTTTTAAACTTTTTTTTTTATTGACAACTTCCATAATTGTGGACAATAACTCATGGTAATTCCTTCCCTTCCCCCACTTTCCCTTTTGCAACTCCATTCTCCATCATATCCCTTCCCCTCTCAATCAGTCTTTTATTTTATTTTATTTTATTAATTAATTAATTTATTTATTTATTTTTTGGTTTTTCCAGGAAGGGTCTCACTGTAGCTCAGGCTGACCTGGAATTCACTATGTAGTCTCAGGGTTGCCTTGAACTCATGGCGATCCTCCTACCTCTGCCTCCCGAGTGCTGGGATTAGTGTGTGCCACCACACCTGGCCATTCTCTCTTTTATGTTGATGTCATCATCTTTTCCTCCTATTATGATGGTCTTGTGTAGGTAGTGTCAGACACTGGGAAGTCATGAATATCCAGTCCCTTTTGTGGCTAGAGGAGTGTGTTGTAAGGAGTCCTACATTTACATTCTTTCCCTCACCTCTTCCACCATGGACCCTGAGTCTTGTAAGGTGTGATAGAGATAATTTCAGTGCTGAGCACTCCTCTGTCACTTCTTCTCAGCACCATGGTGCCTTCTGAGTCATCCCAAGGTCACAGTCATCTGAAAAGAGATGACTAACCAAAAGTGAGAGTAGCATTAATATATGGGTATAAACATTAAGAGAAGTGCTTACTGGGCAGTTTGGTGAACATAGTATATACGTTTAGCCAGACAACAGCAGATGTTACATCCCTAGGGCTCATGATTACCCCTGTTGTGGGTTTTCAGTATCAGGCATCTACTCCCTCCCATGGAGCGGGCCTCCAGTCCAATTAGAGAGGGGTTGGTTTCCCCCATAAGTCAAGTCACTATTGCACCTACTGGCTCATTTGGCTTAGCTGGCCAAATTTAAGGCTTGCAGTGTCCACTGTTGAGTATGTCCACTGGTGATTTTTCTTTCTCCCATTGAACTGAATGCAGCATAGCTTTTTCCAACTTTCTGTCAGCTGGTCTACATGGAGGAGGTTTACAGCTCAGCTCCCAGCAGGATTTCTCAGT
Organism: Orientallactaga sibirica; assembly: GCA_036365145.1. Taxonomy (NCBI): domain Eukaryota; kingdom Metazoa; phylum Chordata; class Mammalia; order Rodentia; family Dipodidae; genus Orientallactaga; species Orientallactaga sibirica. The sequence continues at coordinate 51,781,108 of JAEOAD010000006.1, forward strand.
GACCTTGCAGCCCAATTACGTGGAGTCTTCTGCCATAGGATCTTACCATCTATTTCTGGTGGGAAAGAAAGAGCCTCAGCAATGGCCTGTAATGTTTTGGGCGCATGAGTGACCTCCCTGGCCAACAACTCACTGGAAGGTATCCCATCCCTGGCACTGAAAATTTTTTAGTAACAATCTATGGTTTTGGGTTGTTCCATTGTCCAAAAAAGTAGGTTTCCATATGACTTATTTATATCTTTTAAAATTTAGATTAGCCCTTCACCCACCTTTCCTTTATTCAGTCTCTTCCATTGACCTTACTTAGGCCTTTTCACCCCCACTAATCTGTTCTTCTACTTACATATATACAATACCATCCTATTAAGTCCCCTCTCCCTCACTTTCTATTCCTATTATATCCCTTTTCTAGCTTACTGGCCTCTGCTTCTGAGTTTGATTCCTACTCACATAGAAGTCCAATCATTTGTAGGTAGGATATACATATGAGAGAGAACATATGACAATTTGGCTTTCTGGCCCTGGGTTACCTCATTAAGTATAATCCTTTCCAGCTCCATCCATTTTCTTGCAAATTTCATAATTTCATTTTTCATTACTGCTGAGTAGAACTCCATTGTATAAATGTGCCATATCTTCATTATCTATTCACCAGTTGAGGGACAGTTAGGCTGGTTCCATTTCCTAGCTATTGTGAATACAGTGGCAATAAACGTGGTTGAGCAAGTATCTCTAAGGTAGTGAGAAAAGTCCTTAGGATATATGCCTAGGAGTGATATAGCTGGGTCATACTGTAAATCTATTTTTAGCTGTCTCAGGAACCTCCACACTGATTTTCACAATGGCTGGACCAAATTGCATTCCCACCAACAGTGTAGAAGGGTTCCTCTTTTTCCATATCCTTGCCAACATTTATTGTCATTTGTTATCTTGATGATTGCCATTCAGACAGTAGTGAGATGAAATCTCAAAGTAGTTTTAATATGCATTTCCTTGATGGCTAGGGATGTAGAACATTTTTTTTAGATGTTTATATGCCATCTGTATTTCTTCTTTTGAGAACTTTCCATTTAGTTCCATAGCTCATTTAAAAATTGGGTTGTTTGATTTCTTATTATTTAGTTTTTTTGAGTTCTTTGTATATACTAGATATTAATCCTCTGTCAGAAGTATAGCTGAAAAGATTTTCTCCCATTCTGTAGGTAACCTCTTTGCTTTGTTCACAGTGTCCTTAGCTGTACAAAATCTTTGTAATTTTATGAGGTCCCAGTGGTTGATTAGTGGTTTTATTTCCTGAGCAATTGGGGTTATATTCAGAAAGTCTTTGCCAACACCAGTATGTTGAAGAGTTTCCCTTGCATTTTCCTCTAGCATTTTCAGAGTTTCAGGTGTGATATTAAGGTCTTTCATCCATTTGTACTTGATTCTTGTGCATGGAGAGAGATAAGGATCTATTTTCATCCTTCTACAGATACATATCCAATTTTCCCAGCACCATTTGCTAAAGAGGCTGTCTGTTATCCAATGAGTATTTTTGGCATTTTTATCGAAGATCAGGTGGCTATAGCTACCTGGACTTATATCTGGGTCCTCTGTTCTGTTGCATTGATCTACACATCTGTTTCTGTGCCAGAACCATGCTGTTCTTGTTACTATGGCTCTGTAATATAGGTTAAAATCAGGTATGGTGATTTTTGTTGCTCAAAATTATTTTAGGTATTTGAGGTTGTTTTGTGCTTCCAAATGAATTTTTGGATTTTTTTTTCTATTTCTGTGAAGAATACCATTGGAATTTTGATGGGGATTGCATTAAATATGTAGATTGCTTTTGGTAAGATTGCCATTTCTCCATATTGATTCTTCCAATCCAAGAACAAAGGGTGTCTTTCCATTTTCTAGTGTCTTCTGCAATTTTTGTCTTGAATGTTTTAAAGTTTTCATTGTAGAGATCCTTTAATGCCTTGGTTAGGTTTATTCAAGGTACTTTATTATTATTTTTTGATGCAATTTGTTCTCCAATTAGTATTATGTTGGGTGTAGGTTTGTCATAAATACCTTTTTTGGTTTTGCGAGGTAGGGTTTCACTCTGGTCCAGGCTGACCTGGAATTAACTATGTAGTCTCAGGGTGGCCTTGAACTCTCGGCGATCCTCCTACGTCTGCCTCCTGAGTGCTGGGATTAAAGGCGTGCGCAACCATGCCCGGCTCCATAAATACCGTTTTTTTGGGACTTTTAAAAAAGTTTGCCGGGCGTGTGGCACATGCCTTTAATCCCAGCACTCGGGAGGCAGAGGTAGGAGGATCGCTGAGAGTTCTAGGCCACCCTGAGACTACATAGTTAATTCCAGGTCAGCCTGGACCAGAGTGAGACCCCTATTCCAACCCCCCCCCCCCCAAAAAAAAAGTTTTATTTTAATTAAAGAGAGAGAGAGAATGGGCCCACCAGGGCCTCCAGCTACTGCAAACGAACTCCAGATGCATGCACCTCCCTTGTGCATCTGGCTTACATGGGTACTAGGGAATTGAACCTGGATCCTTTGCCTTTGCAGATAAGTGCCTGAACTGCTAAGCCAACTCTCCAGCCATAAATAGCCTTTATTATGTTGATATATGTTCCTTCTATTCCCATTTTCTGTGGAACTTTTATCATGAAGGGATGTTGGATTTTGTCAAATGTTTTTTTGTATCTAATGGAATGACCATGTGATTTTTTTTCCTTCAGTCCATTTATATAATGTAGTACATTTATAGATTTGCATATGTTGAGCCATCCCTGCATCTCTGGGAGAAAGCCTATTTGATTGGGATGAATGATCTTTCTGATATATTCTTGTATTCTGTTTGCCAATATCTTGTTGAGGATTTTTGCATCTATGTTCATGAGGAAGATTGGCCTGTAGTTTTCTGTTTTTCTTCTATCTTTGTCTGGTTTTCGTATCAGGGTGATGCTGGCTTTGTAGAAGGAGTTTTGTAGGATTCCTTCCTTTTCTATTTTATGGAAAAATTTGAGAAGCAGTGGTATTAGTTCTTCCATGGTAAAATTCACTAGTGAATCCATTTGGACTTTTTTTAGTTGGCAGAGTTTTTTATAACTGCTTGGATCTCCATATTTGTTATAGGTCTATTTAAATGGTTAATCTTGATTTAATTTTGGTAGGTCATGTAAATCAAGGAAATCATCCATTTCTTTCAGATTTTCAAACTTAGTGGAGTATATGTTCTTAAATTATGTCCCTATGATTTTTTGAGTTTCTCTGGTATCTCTTGTGATGGTGCCTTTTTGCTTTTTGCATCTTTAATAGATATGCTCTGAAATATACATTTCCAGTGGCCAGGGAGATGGCTCAATTGATAAAGTGCTTGCAGCGTAAGCATGAGGCCCTAGGTCTGCACTCCAGAACCCATGTAAAAGCCAGTTGTGTCTGTGTGCCAGCACTGAGGAGGTAGACCCAGAAGGATCCCTTGGGCTTGCTTGCTAGCTAGTATAGTTGAATTGGTGAACTTCAGGTTCAGTGAGAGACCCTGTCTCAAACTAACAGGAAGACATCTGACACTGACCTCTGTCCTCCATGTGCAGCCCCCCCTACATGTGTGCGCATGTGCACAAACATACATATACACACACATAATCACAGGCACCCAAAGACAGAGCAAGACAAAATAAATGAATAAATGTACAGGGCTTGCAGTGAGATATAAGCTTAGAACTGGAGCTTTGTGAGTTTCCAGTCTGTGTATTTTTTGTAATAAGGTTATATCTTAGCCAAAAATTGTTGAACGATGTTCATTTGCAGGCATCCCTTTGTTATGGAGGAAGGGAATGAACTGGCTTTCAAATTCTGGTCTTGGGAAGTGATTAGGTCCTATGAAAACTTTGGTGCAATTAACTCCTATTTGGGTTGAAAGCTCTCAGAACCATATGCCTATTTGATTTTATTAGCGTTTGTTACTAAACAGGGATGTTTCTGTTTCTGTCAGGCGCTTAGATGCCAACCACATCACCTCAGTGCCCGAGGATAGTTTTGAAGGGCTTGTGCAGTTACGACATCTCTGGCTGGATGACAACAGCCTGACTGAGGTGCCAGTGCATCCCCTCAGCAACCTGCCCACACTGCAGGCACTAACCCTGGCTCTTAACAACATCTCCAGCATCCCTGACTTTGCGTTCACCAACCTTTCGAGCCTGGTGGTTCTGTAAGTGTACATCCCTTTCAGTATCATGTGTTTTTGTTAATTGGGAACACCAACGGATGTCTTGTGACAATTATGAAAGTAACTCAGTGACCTGGCTGCTGAATGGTAAGTATTTGAAGGAGTTGCCTTTGGACAAGGCAATCATTTTTTTTTTTGAGTAGTAAAATTGGAGAATTCAGAAAAAGAATATCCAATAATAACTGTTGATTGGTTATTCTCCAAATACTTCATGGCTTTTATGTGTGTCTCAGTAATGAATTTGTTTACTTGGTGTTGAAAGAAGTGAAGCCATTTTGTATTCATAGAAATAAGCTCCAAGTATATTTGGATTTTTCCAACTCTTCTGCTCAAATGTATTTGATTCTCTATACTTTTAATCTTTCAAAACCTAATAAGACATAGTAGACTTAGTAAAGTGGCATTTCTTTTGGGATCTGTTTCTAGTCTCACTGATGCAAATTCATGTGTTTCCTATATGCCATTAGCACCTTCTCACCGTAGAAATACTTGCCCAAAGTTTTGCTTCACATAAATGAAGAGTTAATCCAAACTTTTCTTTTGATATGAACCAACATTAAGTATTCTTCAATGTTTGTTCCAGTTTTCCATTAGATTTTCCATTCATATTGATGTCTACTGCAGGAAGTCTGTGCTGGATGTAGCCAAAGTAACTTTCTATCGTTAAGTGTTGAAATGTTTAGTTACACACTGTTCCTCTAAGACACACCAGGTTAGACTTATGAAACAACTACAATAGTTGCTTTTGGAAGATGTGAAAGTCATTATGATGCATTTGTTTTCATAGGCATCTTCACAACAACAAAATTAAAAGCCTGAGTCATCACTGTTTTGATGGATTAGATAACCTGGAAACCTTGTGAGTATATTCACATTTTGGTAGTCTTATTCTACTGTTGACAGAGTTTTTTTTTTTTTTTTTTTTTTTTTTTTTGGTTTTGCAAGGTAGGGTCTCACTCTGGTCCAGGCTGACCTGGAATTCACTATGTAGTCTCAGGGTGGCCTCGAACTCACGGCGATCCTCCTACCTTGGCCTCCCGAGTGCTGGGATTAAAGGCGTGCGCCACAACGCCCGGCGACAGAGCAGTTTTATATTTCACTGTGGAGAAGGGCAAGACGTTCTTAAGACATTGTTAATTTGCTCTAAAACATGCTCAAGTTCTTGGCATTAAATAACCTACTTGTGAATAATAATCAGTTAATGATTCAGAATGACACCTAATTGTGAATTTCATGTCCTCTTCCCCAAATACATATTAAAGGTAGCTTAATCTGCAATGATTTGTGCTTTTTTAAAAAATGTCAATTTTTGTCAACTGTATGACAGTTTTGAAGCTTCTAAAATGAATTCTGGAGAGTTTTGCTGTTTATTGATTTATTATTTTATTTAATTTTATTTATTTATTTTTTACCATGGTTCTGGTTGCCTTGCTTATATTGAGTGGGAATAGTTCATTTGTGTTCACATGCTTAAATGACAAATGCAGGTTTTCTATTTTGTTAATAGTAGTATTCTGTCCTTTAGCTGAACTGTTTGGGACTTCTACCTGTTGAGATTGCACACTGTTCTTTTAAGTTACAGACCTTGTGCAGCTATGTATTATTGAGAATAGAATGCCCATTTTGTTCTTTTAATGTATTTGGTTGCATTATTGCCTTTATTCAAAGATGCATGATACTCATATTGAGCTATGGTAAAGTGATTGAGAGAAGGTTCCAACTAAATGGGCTAAAAGTCTTGAGGAAGATAGTTCCAAACTGAAGTCTCCTTTGCTTTACATGCTCTAAGTACACAGAAGCTTGAATGTGTTGTAGGCCATGTACACTACTTAAATTATATTGAAATTAAATCTTTTTCCTTTTAGTTTTCTTCTATGTAGAAAAGGGAAACAGTAGGTCTTTAAGGATCTGGGCTGTTAAATTTTGTTTTACCTTCACTCTGAAATCAGTCTTGCTAATCATATGCCTACATGCTCATTATGTTAAGAGAAATTAAAAATTAAACATTCAAAGCTGTGCTTTTTTTTACTGCCCTCTGTGGCTTTTATCTTTCTTTATCCTTCCCTGTCTACCTCCCTCCCTCTTTCCCTCCCTCCCTTCTTTCCTTTTTGGTTTTTTGAGGTAGGGTCTCACTCTAGCCCAGGCTGACCTAGAATTCACTATGTAGTCTCAGGGTGGCCTCAAACTCACGGTGATCCTCCTACCTCTGCCTCCCGAGTGCTGGGATTAAAGGTGTGCGCCACCACACCTGACTCCACTGTAGCTTTTCTTTCTCCTAATTAATATAACATTTTCAATAATTCATGACCTGCATGAGAACAGTAGTTGTGCGAATGAAGCCTGGTCCTTCTTGTGGTCTCTCTTATCTCAAGTCCTCATGCTGGTGGTAGGGCTGAGGTCAGCTGACCTTACCCAGAATTGCAGGAGGCATTGCCCTCCTAATGCTCTTGTCCTCACATGGATGTTCAGTAAGTTCTGTTTTATGGTGAATTTTCTGAGAAATGCCATTTAGAAGGTTTGTGTGTTTAATCCTTCAGTGGCTTGTGGGTCCGAAAATGCTTTAAACTTGTAAATTTACTGACCTAAAAACACCACAGAAGAATGAACTTGTTTTCCTATTCAACCTTCTCTGAAAAGCTATAAATTCAATTAAACTTCTACAGGGTTTTGAATGATAATGTGGTTGGTTAAAAAAAAGATGACTAACTAGAGGATGTGATTTTAATTTTAATTTTATATTTTAAAAAATATTTTATTTGTTGGCTTGAGAGAGAGAGACAAGGAGGCAGATTTATAGAGAGAGAATGGGCATACCAGGGCCTTTAGCCTCTGCAAATGAACTCTAGATGCATGCACCACCTTTTGCCTCTGGCTTATATAGATACTGGGTAATTGAAACTGAGTTCTTAGACTTTACAGGCAAGTGCCTTAACCACTGAGCCATCTCTTTAGCCCTTATTTTTGTTTTTTTGAGGTAGGGTCTCGCTCTGGCCCAGGCTAACCTAGAATTCACTATGTAGTCTCAGACTGGCCTCAAACTCCCACCAATCCTCCTACCTGGGCCTCCCAGAGTACTGAGATTAAAGCATGTGCCACCATGCCTGGCTGCTCTTTTAGCATGCATTTGTACCAAAATGTCTTATGAATTATGACTATTATTCAGTATTCTTATATATTTCCCCCTAGGGATTTGAATTATAATAACTTGGAGGAATTTCCTGAGGCTATCAAAGCCCTTCCTAGCCTGAAAGAGCTGTAAGTATTGCTTTGTGCTGTTTATGTACAATATCCTAGAACTCACCATTTAATGTTCTAACAAAGAGATCTAAGATCATCTTCATTTGTATTACAATATCCATAGTACATGTCAACATACACATATTCAGTGTGTTAGCTGACACCAGTGGCTTGGAGCACAGGCTACTTTATAGGTTAAGATACTACTGAAACAGAAAGTCATGAGGTACAATCTGCTTAAAGGAGCCTGCTGTGTTTACTTCACTTGAAAGAGCAGTAATATAGGAAAATATCTGTTTTCAGGTAGAAATAAATGGTCAATTAATTAGATAAATAATAATTCCAGACAGAGACCTCATTGAGGCTTGTAGTCATTTGAAAATACATACCAAATAATGGAATTATGAAGCTGGAGAGATGGCTCAGCAAATTCTGACAGCCCAGGTTCAATTCCTAAATATCCATATAAAGTCAGATGCACAAAGTGGCACAAGCATATAGAGTTCATTTATAGTGGCAGGAGTATCTCCCTCATTCTCTCTCTCTTGCAAATAAAAACTTGTTAAAATGAAAGTAATTTGACCAGACTTGATAGAATGGAACAATTTAAATAAAGGGCTGAGAGAGTATTTTTGGATGCTGGGTTGTCTTGAACATAAGCATACACATTGCATAAAAAAAGACTGTGTGTCATGAGTTGATATCTCATATTTCCTCAAGACAAAATGCAGGCTTCTGTGAGAGATATTTTGGAGCTAGAATTATCCAACAGATAAATGCAGATGAGGGACCTGCAAGGTACTAGCTAAGCAGTAGGTTTAAAAAGAATTTGGCATAGTCCTGAAAAAGATGGGATGGAATTAAAAATACAGGTCCTTCCCACATTTTTGAAACAGTTACAGAAGCATCATCAGTTGTCCTTTGCTGAATAAGCAGTAGACACTCGAGTTTAACTTAACACACAGAGGATATGCAATTCAAAATATGTTTTCTCCCATCTTTCTAGGGGATTTCATAGTAATTCCATTTCTGTTATCCCTGATGGAGCATTTAGTGGTAATCCACTTTTAAGAACTATGTAAGTACTTTTGAAAGTATCTGTCAGTGTGTAATCACGTTGCCATGTCTGCAGAAGGCCAAACCTCTGCATAAAAGGTGAATACTGGGCTGGAGAAATGGCTTAGCGGCTAAGGTGCCTGCCTGCTAAGCCTAAGAATGCTGGTTCCAATGTCCAGTGGTTCCAATCTCCAGGTCCCATGTTTAGCCAGATGCAAAGTGACGCAAGGGCGCAATGCCGCACTTGACTACAAGGGGGCACATGCATCTGGATTTTGTTCACAGCAGCTGAGAGACTGCTGGCGCGCCCATTTCTTTCTCCGTCTCCCTCTCTGTCTCTCTCTCCAAAAATAAATAAAAAATAATAATAATAAAATTTTTAAAAAGTGAATACTCAGGCTTTTTGCTATGTGTGTATTGTAAACATGGATTGTACATGTGAGTGCTGGTAAACATGAAAACTATTGGATATTTTTACAGACATTTGTATGATAACCCTCTATCTTTTGTGGGGAACTCGGCATTTCACAACCTCTCTGATCTTCTTTCCTTGTAAGTATCGTGCAAGTATAAAACACTCAACTATTGTGCAGCTTTTTTAGTGAAACAAGAATTTATTATTATGGCTACTTCAGAAAACAAAATATTTTGTCCTCCCTCCCCCACCCTCTTTGGGTGGAATTCCAAAAGATGACTCCGGAAATTTCTATGGATTCTTATTTATTTGAACACTTGGCCTAGTGTTGTCACATTTTCAAGTACCCGCAAGAGATGAAACTAGCTGTTTGTGGTTATAGTAAAGCTGTAATTTGAAAGTATTTAAAATATTAAATAAAAGCATTAAGAAAATAGTTTATTTTTAATTGTCTTTTCTCTCCTAATGTCTTAAAGAGTTATTCGCGGTGCAAGCATGGTTCAGTGGTTCCCCAATCTGACTGGAACTGTCCATCTGGAGAGCCTGTAAGTGTGAGGCCCTAAGAGGGGTGATGTAGAGGTGACACTGTTAGCCAGTCTACCAGTGGGTGCCAGTGGATTTGGTGATGAGGAAGGGCTTGGAGTCATTACTCCCAACTCCTTTTGTGAATATCATGCATGGACATGAGTGACTTGGGTTTGTGGTCATTTAGCTTAAAGTACAGGGTACTGTATGGACATATCTGAAAAAGATCACTGAAAATCTAAGGTCCCAACTTAGTGCCAAATTGCAAGCAGTGCTTAAGGAATTCAGAAGTGTGACCAATTGATAAAGATCATCTGAAAGGGTTCCTAGAGGAGATGCCAGGTTTCAAAACTAAATACTATCAGCTTTCTCAGAACTAGGTCTTTTATTTAGAAGGCAGGATTTAGTATTAACTGGGAATACTAAAGAACATACTGAGATGATGTACATATGATCAAATATAGTTAAGAATTGTATGTTTGGAATTGAATATGAGTATGGTATAGAGAAATTTTGAAAACTTGTTTGGGACTAGATTTCAGAATGATAGATCTTGATCACTAGTAACTGAGTATTCTGGGAATGGATCACAGGTATATCCAAGGTCTCTCAGCCCTCCACCTAGCCAGGTGGGGCATAAGCAGTCAGGTTCTTTAGCCATACAGGCCTTATCATGGTGTACCATGTTAACATTAGGATTTTCATACAAGCTAAGGTGAAGGAAAACAGGGCAAGAAGTTGGGAAGCACAGAGAGAGGTGTTTTGCTTGAGCCCTCAGGCAGTTTGCACATGTTGAGAATATTTGAGCAAGTAGTGTAAGGAGGACAAAGAGAAGACAGAACTGTGACTCTGTGGTCAGTCCACTTGGCCAAATATATACATACCCCTATGAGTGCTCTAAGATTTTAGCCTGTCACTGGAGTTGCTCTGCAACAAGCAGCATGGTTAGAGTCTTCCACTGCCTTTGCAGTGCTTTACCTCTGATCTGCCTAGAAGCAGGAATTGGAAAGATCAGGTGTTAGAGCTCTATAGAAGAAATAACAGAAACAGATGATTGACTGGAAGGGGTAGCATTTGTGGGGAGCAGAGTAAAAGAGTGAGTCAGAATGCTGAGGTAGGGTGACTGAAAGAAAAGACAGAAACAATATTTGAGACAGGATGCTGAGTTTGTTACAAGTGTTTTTGGTGTGAAAGGATGACAAGGCTTATGGAAAACTGTGACTAGGCTAATGGCTGGATTCGGATTTTTCTCTTGGTCTATGTGGGGAATCAAGGCCATTATTTGGATAGTTTGTAACACCTTATACCATAAAGTTTTTTTCATTACAGTGAAGTTGATGTATTTAGTTAGTTACCCTCTCATGTATTTAACTTTAGGGTGGTAGTTAGTGGTATTCATAGACTGTTCATATGCAACGATGTAAGCATTTATTAATATATATTAGAGTAATATTTTATTTGCTACCCTGAACTGAACTATTGCTGAGAATAACATGTTTTTCCACAGGACATTGACAGGTACAAAGATAAGCAGCATACCTGATAACTTATGTCAAAACCAAATGATGCTCAGGACTTTGTAAGTTGTATTCCTTTTCCATTATCCCTTTCTTTTATGTACTTTACAAATTTTGATTTTACTTTTAATGAACTCTTTCCATAGACAGTTGGAGGTGTAACTAGTTTCTTCCTTTCCTGTCAATACACTGGAGTGTTAGGATAGTATATATACACCAGACATTTATTTAGAACAAAGTAAATCCAAGAGAATATTTAGTTCTTATTCTAGTTTCTCTGCTAGCATTTTCTCCCCATATTCTTCTGCTTCATCCATAATATAAGTCAAGACTGAAGCTTTCTTGCATCAAGAATGACTAGTTATGTAGTTTCCTAAATCTGTAAGCCTGTCTAGAAATTAAAAACAGGATATAAAACCATCACCAGAACAAACAAGTTGCTGATTTGCTAGTATTTAGTGGAAAGAAATAGTAATAAAGTAAGTTGAATAAGTAATCAAAGGGTATAGTGGATTTTTAAACATACACATAGTGACTATCATTGAGGGAAACCTCAGTGACATTGAATGTAAATTATTCTGATATCTTATTTCATATGTTCTAAATGTCCTCAAAGAAGCTTTTAATGTGAGAGAGACAGAGAATGGGCACGCCAGCGGCCTCTCAGCTCCTGTGAACAAACTCCAGGCGTGTATGCCCCCTTGTGCACATGTGTGACATTACATGCTTGTGTCACTTTTGCATCTGGCTAAACGTGGGACCTGGAGAAATCGAACAGGCATTCTTAGGGTTCGCAGGCAGGTGCCGTAACTGCTAAGCCATCTCTCCAGCTCTCTGATAGCTTTTTAATTAAGAAGCAACAAAGACATCTATAGCAAAAGAAATATTGGCAAAAACATTAAATTTTCTTAAAATCTATAGCTTGAGCACTGAAAATTTTTATATACTTCCTGTTTTGTGTATTTGTTGTATAGTTGAATACATTTTAGCATGTTTTGCATGGTCTGTACTCAACATTGTATGCTATAATGTTATGTCACCAAGGTGTTCTAGATGCCTACAAGTCTCAGAGAAAACTAAAAATTGATTTCTTTTGCTCAGCTGTGTCTCTTGACAAAGACCTTAGTGCTGCTTTTAATTCTTTCAAGGAGAGGACTTTTAATATAATGGTCTAATATGGGTAGTTATACGTTTATTTCTGTTGTTTTTAGGGATTTGTCTTACAACAATTTAAGAGATCTCCCAAGTTTTAATGGTTGTCACGCTCTAGAAGAAATGTAAGTTGGTCTTTGACTTACTCTTTCTTCTTGTAGTATACTATTAGTTCACTATTTCCTATGCTGAATAAATTATTTTAAGAAATCAGTAGTTCATATACTCTAGTGTCCCTTTTGATTTAATGTCACAGTACTGGTGTGTTCATGCAGACAGCACTGGTTTGTGATCGGAGAATATGTTAATCAGGTTTCTCTGAGATCCAGGAGATGTGCTCTGAAATGAATTTGTCCAATCTTTAAATTTCTACTAATGCCCAATTTAAGTGTGGTTAAAGTATTTCAATGCTTTGTTAGTTCTGTAACATTAGAATTTTCTGGGTGTGTTCTCAAATTTAGAGTGAGCTCTGCTGTTGATATGACTTCCCTGCTTAAGAAAAAAAGTACTAGCCTATTGTTAGGTGTTCTAGAAGATGTGTAAGGGAGGATAATAGTTATACCAAAAATTAAACAGAAAGGGGCTTTTGTATATTAGTACCCAGCGTGCTGGTGTAGGCCATCCCTGGTGCTCTGGTGGAAGCTAACTGGGAGGTAAGTGAAGGAGGAAGGCATTAATTCTCCTACTTTTAATCTCAACCTCTCTCTCTTTCTCTCTCTCTCCCACATACACACACTTGTTATGGTCTTGTCTTGGATCCTTTCTCAGTATGTCATCTTCTCTCACACTCGAGTAAATTTGGAAGGAGTTTAAGATAATTTACCAATATAATTATAATATAAAACTCCCAATATAATGTGGGTTGGGTACAAATTAGGGTAACCCTTTTACTTTGTAGATAATGAAATTACAGTTCTCTTAACTTTTACCAAGATCAGTGTTACATATGAATGAGTATGTAAACTTAGAAAAAATGTTAACAAAGAATGCTGTTTTTCAAGGTAGAGAATAATTTTTTCACTGTCTTTCATTCCATCTCTCAACCCTCCTCCCCACCAATCACCCTCTTTTTATTTTAGTTCATTGCAACGTAATCAAATCTACCAAATAAAGGAAACTACTTTTCAAGGCCTGGTATCCCTGCGGATTCTGTAAGTTTGTCTGTGATTTAAAGGCAAAAGTTTTGTCGAGTTGTAAAGTTATGTATCATGATTTCCATGCCAGTAGCTATACTTAAAGATACAATTTATATTATATAAATGTTCCAACTTTACCATGTGGTACTGTATAAAAAATCAACTTCAGGGGCTGGAGAGATGACTTAAAGGTTAAAGGCTTACAAAGCCTGACCACCAAGGTTTGATTCCCTAGTACTCATGTAAGGCCAGATATACAAAAAGTGGCACATGTGTCTAGAGATAGTTTGCAGTGGCAGGAGACCCTGGAACACCTATACTCTGTCTCTTTCTAATAAACAAACAAACAAATAAATAAATAAATAAATAATTTCAGGTACTTTTTTGTCTTAGCTAATTGATAATACTGTTCTTTAGTGAGTTAAAAACCATGTAAAGTGTGGCCTGGGGAGGTGGTTCAGGAGTTAAGGGTGCTTGCCTACAAAGCCGGACAACCCAGGTTCAATTCCCCAGTATTCAGATAAAGCCAGATGCACAAAGTGATGCATGTGTCTGGGGTTCATTTGCAATGGCAGGAGGCCCCGATATAACCATACTCACTCTGTCTCTCAAATGAATAAATAAAACTATTTTCAAAAGACAGAAACAAAATATAATGTGTAAACCCAATTTGGCTTGTTTGTTTTCAAGTTATAATGGTGAGGCTTGACAGTCATTAGAAGAAAGCTGACACACTTCAGCTTGTGTGCCAACTTCAGCTTGTCTCCTGTTACTATAAATTTGGTCAGCACACATCCAGGCTCCTTGTTGAGTATTGTCTAAGTTTGCTTTTCTCTGCTGTGCCATGGTTGAGTAGTTGGAAAAGAGACCACATAACCATAAAGGTGAAACTATTTACTGTGTGGCCTTCTATAAGAAGTTCCCTGACCCCTGCTCTTATTACCTGTGTTGGCAAATGTCCCTCAATGGAGCAGAAGCACTCATTTAGAAAAGAAATCTGGGCTTAGAGAGATTGCTCAGTGGTTAAGGCACTTGCTGGCAAAGTCAAAGGACCCAGGTTCAGTTCCCTAGTACCCACGTAAAGCCAGCTGCACAAAGTGGTGCATGTGTCTGGAGTTTGTTTCCAGTGGCTAGAGGCCCTGAGCACCCATTCTCTCTCCCTCTCTCTCTCTACACACACCTCTCTCCCTCTCTCTCTCACACACACACACACACACACACACACACACACACACACACACACACACACACACACACATCTGCCTCTTTTCTCTCTTTCTCAAATAAATAAATAGAATATTTTATAAAAGAAATTTAATCCTTCCATCCACACTCACATAAGTCTAAACTCAGTGGGTCACCAAAAAAAAAAAAAAAAAAAAAAAAGACATGAAAGTAGAAGGGTGTCCAGTTGGGAAAAAGGAAGGGGTTCAATGGGAGGGGGAAAGGGATGAGAGGTGAGAGAGGGGAAATATGATAAAAATATATCATATACATGTATGAAATGGTAAAAATTAAAGACAAAAACATATTTATATTTGAATACATATTTATACCAGGCATTTGGTTGGACGTAAGCTTGGGAAAATGTAGTTGACTAAGACAAAACTTGTCACCCTCTGACTTCCTAGAAAAAGTTTGAAACAATGGCACTGAAGAAACAAGACATGTTAAATCAACTTTTCTAGTGGTTCCCCTTTGAGCAATAAATGGGGTTATTGATGTGGTTCACAAGAAAGAAAGAAAACATGCATTCTATAAAAAAAGTTTAATTGGTGGTTGGGTTGCTACATTCTTTTTTTTCACTGGATAGTTCCATGGGGCCCTGGGCAGTTATGGGGACAGAAGCTGGCTCCAGGCTGTCATCATGTCCAGAGCGCTGATAAATGGCAACAATGAGAAGCTGGTCTTCTGATTTCTCTCTTAGCGGAGAGATATGTTATGAATGATTTCTCTGGTTTGTTGTGTAATTAGGTCTTTTTCAGGATGTGTTTCTGAAATATAGATTAGTTCTGCTGTTGATGTGACTTTTATTTCCTGCTCAAGAAAAGAATGATATCTGAAAGCCCTTTTGGAGTGCTTTTGTTTGCCTATTGATTACTTGTCTTCCCTTGGGGCCTTACCACTAATCTTGAGAAGGAAACCAATATGGAGCCTGTTTTTATTTTCAGCTTCATCAGGACCTTGGATTTTCCTTCCCTAGTTAGTAGTACCAAAGGTTATATCATAATATATATATATGAACTGGTACCAGAATGATAAAATTTACAACCAGTGTAATAGATGACAGTTAGAATTCCTCCTACAGGGGGGATGTTACTTTAAGTGGATAGTTTTAATAGACAATGAGCAAAACTATAAAAAATACTGGACAAGGTTAAAGATCGTTGTTAAGGTATATTGTGTTACCACCTCAGATTCAGAGTATAGCCTAAGTGACTAGCATTTTTCGTGTTTATATGAAATCATTAACAAGTTGCTCTCCTGATTTCAGAGATCTGAGTAGAAACCTGATCCATGAAATTCACAGCAGAGCTTTTGCAGAGCTTGCATCAGTTACTAACCTGTAAGTAGGACAGAAAGCTGTGTGCAGCAATTAGCATGAAAGCAGTAAATAGTCTGTGGAAACTCAAGCCTCATTGTAGGTGTCAATGTTTATACTAGTATGTATGCACAGGTGTTTTTCTTAATGATTTTTATCTTAGAGCATTAACTTGATGTCTCACATTTTAGAGATCTAAGTTTCAATGAGCTGAAGTCACTACCTACGGAAGGCCTGAGTGGGCTAAACCAACTGAAACTTGTGGGCAACTTCAAGCTGAAAGAAGCCCTGGCAGCAAAAGACTTCACTAGTCTCAGGTACATTTTTGCTTCTCATTGAAGTTATGCTAGGTTCAAATTTAGAGTGTCCTGTTCATTTGTGTTTTTTTCCTGTCCTTCCCAACCCCCCGGGGTTTCCAGATTTTTCTGGTAGGCTATAATTTTAAGAGTGTTTTCTATCTCTATCCTTGCAAATTTGGTGAAAAATAAAATCCATATTTAAGCTGGGCGTGGTGGCGCACTCCTTTAATCCCAGCACTCGGGAGGCAGAGGTAGGAGGATCACTGTGAGTTCAAGGCCACCCTGAGACTACATAGTTAATTCCAGGTCAGCCTGGGGCCAGAGTGAGACCCTACCTCGCAAAACCAAAGGAAAAAAAAAATCCATATTCCACAGGTGTTGAGGGCATGAACTCTCTCTCTCTCTCTCTTTTTAATTATTTTTTATTTATTTTTGGAGAGAGAGAGAGAGAGAGAGATAGAGAGGGAGAGGGAGAGAGAAATGGGCGCGCCAGCAGTCTCTCAGCTGCTGTGAACGAAATCCAGATGTGTGCGCCCCCTTGTGGGCAAGTGCGGCATTGCGCCCTTGCCTCATTTGCATCTGGCTAAACGTGGGACCTGGAGATTGGAACCGCTGGACATTGGAACCAGCATTCTTAGGCTTAGCAGGCAGGTGCCTTAGCCACTAAGCCATCTCTCCAGCCCGAGGGCATGAACTCTTAATGCTTTTAAAAGAGATAATGTTTGTCAGAATTTCCTTAGATATAATGGACTTGTGATTAGCAACAAGATACCAGAAGCCTCCTAAATATGAGGTGACAGAAAAATCAGTAAAATGTGTAACCCTTCATGGAGACTTCAGATGTGTAAAGGGGACCCCACTAAGTGTAATGGACAAGCAGCTTGAGCTTATTTTGTAGGAGGACAAGTAATTTCCCTACATGCATATGAGCACAGTAAATACATTTCATGTTGCACTGCTACAAATGACCTGGAGTATTGATTTTAAATGAAACCATCCATTTCATACAACACATGGGGCATGGTCCAGCATGTATAAAAGGACTGCAAAGATTTTTATTTTAAACTGCTGCATTATTATAAAATTTTACATTGATTTGCACCCAGATCTTATGAAATAACTCATCAAAGGGGAAACTGGACTATTTATAAAGCTTACCAGAACTCCTTTCATAGATGTGAAATCTGAGGCCTGGGGAGGTAATTGGCCAGGCTAAGGTATGGAACACAATTGGGTCTGACTCCTGGGCTAGGGCTTCCAAAGATTAAGGTAGTTTTTTACAAGACAGAGTCCTATCTGTGAAGTTGTTATTCAGTGTGTATTTTACAACCTTTTCCAGGTCTTTATCAGTACCATATGCTTATCAGTGCTGTTCTTTTTGGGGTTGTGACTCTTACGCAAATTTAAACACAGAAGATAACAGCCCCCATGACCATAGTGTGACAAAGGAGAAAGGTAAGTATATGAACTCAGAATACTCCCTAAGACATTAATCAAAGAATCTGTATTGTAATCAGTTTGGGAAGAATCAAAAGGAAGTCTGGGAGGAAAAAAATAATGGCATTTATTGTGTTACCAACATCTCTTATATGCTATCAAGTCCCCCATAAGCTAAATTCATGCCAGTCACATAGAACAAAACCTGGAAGAAGGGGATGTATTACTTTTGCATTGTGTGCAGTTTAAATTCAATGTGCTTTATATTATGTGTTCAGGGACTGCTGATGTAGCAAACGTCACAAGCAGTGCTGAAAATGAAGAACATAGCCAAATAATCATCCATTGTACACCATCAACAGGTAACACACAGCCTATCTGGCCAGGATTTCTCACTTTACTTAACATTGGGCAGATACACCTAAAACCCCCTGGGATGGTGTGATAGCTACAGCCTGGGTGAGATCAGGTGACTCTATGAGGCCTTGTTTCTGACTCAGCTGCACACAGGCAGCTGATGTCTTCAGACTCTTGGAGCCAGATCCACTAAATCAAAATCTGCATATCTACCAGCCTCCATGATGAGGGTTAAGCACCTGGAATTGAAGAGGCACTTTCTTATCATTCTGTTAATTCTAGCTGGGCGTGGTGGTGCATGCCTTTAATCCCAGCACTCAGGAGGCAGAGGTAGGAGAACTGATGTGAGTTCAAGGCCATCCTTAGATTACATAATTAATTCCAGTTCAGCCTGGGTCAGAGTGAGACTCTACCTCGAAGAAGAAAAAAAAACCAAAAACAAAAATCAAAAAAAAAAATTCTGTTAATTCTAGCATTAGTTCTATAAGTTAGTCTAGAAGGACTTTTAATTTTGATTTTTTTTTTGAGGTAGAGTTTTTCTCTAGCCTAAATTGACATGGAATTCACTATGTAGTCTCAGAGTGGCCTTGAACTCACAGCAGTCCTCCTTACCTCTGCCTCCTGGAGTGCTGAGATTAAAGGCATGCACCACCATGCCCAGCCCAGTTTTTCTTTATTGAAACTTGCCTTTCCTTTCTTTCTTATTTATTTCAGTGAATTGATATATTCTGGGAAAGTTGCCAAACTGATACTACATATTGGATTAGTTGTAATGGCATAGTCATCCTAATCTATCAGAGATAATAGATGTATGCTATAAAGTGGATCACCTTGTCAATATGATGTCACAGGGTGATCTGGACTCTAATCTTAAAACTCAACCACAAGTATTATAGATTCATTGATGATAACTATCAGTTTCTTCAGGTAATAAATATTTATTCTTCAGATACTTAACACCTTGTCTTATATAGAGAATAAGCTTAAAGTTACCAAATGTGTGAACCAGATTGGTAAGAACTTCTAGGTTATATAATTTATCTTCTTGTGAGTTAGTCTCTATACCAGTTCATTTCTCATTGCTATGAGCAAACACCTGACCCAGAGCAACTTCAGGAAGGAAAATTAGGCTTACAGTTTCAGAGTATAGAGCATATCATGGTGGGGAAGCACGGCAGGAGCAGGAAGCCAGGTCACATTGTCACTCCAGTAGGGAAGAAGTAGAGATGCACAGTCAGCGGGGCTGAGTTGCAATATCTCAAGGTCTTCTCCCAGTGACATATGTCCTCCAACAAGGATCTACCTCCTAAAGGTTCCAGAATCTTCTAGCACCATACCACCAGCTGAGGATTAAGAATTCAAGCACTGAGTCTATGGGTGACATTTTACTTTCAAACCACCATAGTGTCTATATTAGCTTTAGAAGTTGGGTGTAGCTTACTCACTTGCCCTGCTGGGATTCATCTGTTGGAGAATGTGCATAAGGAATCGATGATCCAGCAAAAAGGGAACAGCTTTCTCAAAGTGGAGGCTAGACTTGAACATGAAGAGGAAAGCTAGTTAAACCCATCTCCCTAAGGTAGCAGTGAAGGTAAGTGGCAGCATATCTCCCCAGCTCAGTTATAGTAACATCCACATGCAGTTGTGCTTATGTAGAAGTCAGTACAGTGGAAATCAGATCCTTGTGTTAGATCTGCAGGAGGCACCAGCCTTCCAAAGACAGTTACCCACGCACCTGAGAAGCAGTTTCCAAAGGTTTCTTCTTCCAGGTCAGATGAGCTCCCCCTTTTTGCGAAGAAGCTTAAGTTCTTATACAAAGGTGATAAAGTGATTTCTCTTCAGGCTTCTCCTGGGAAGTGAAATATAGTTTAAATTCAAAAATTTGTTATGTGAAAATCAGAAAACATACAGAATTGACTTCTTTTGGTTCATACTAATATTTCCAATTTAAATTTTAACACTACAGTTTTCATGGTTTGAATTTGATATCTTTCATTTTATACTGAAAAATCTTAATTCCTAAAATTAATTAATTAATTAAAAAATTTTTTGACAATTTTATACATTTACCCTCCCTTGTTTCTTTCTTGTTTCCCTCCCATTTCCATTGAACTCCTCTTTCATGTCTTTAAAAAAGAAACAAACAGAAAAGGGACAACTTACCACAGTGCCACAATTGAAAATAAATATCTCTCTTTCCCCCAACAACCCTTACTTCCAGTAACTACTCAGTTAGGGGTTGGGACTATATGTGTTCCCCTACCCCAGGATTGACTTTTTTGGATAACTAAAAGGCTTTATTGAAGCTATAAAATTTCGTGACAGTTCAGGAAAATTATATATGCCTTTTATTAGTCACCTGCAGTACATGGTTTTGTTGGGCTTCATAATCAAAACACTTCCATTCTTAATTTTTAAATAAAACAGTAGTCATTTTTGTAACATAATTAGTGTGGTGGTTTGAATTAGGTTTCTCCCATAAACCCATGTGTTTTGAATGCCTGGTCTTCAGCTGGTGGCAATTTGGGAGTTGGAGCCTTGATGCAGAAAGTGTACTATTGTGGGAGGGCTTATGGGTGTTATAGTCAGCTCTCTCCTATCAATGTTGGGCTCACTCTCCTGCTTCTGTTTGCCACCTTTTGTGGCAAGGAGGTGATGTCCAGCCTCTGCTCATACCATTTCCCCCCTCTGTCATCATGGAGCTTCCCCTCGAGACTATAAGCCAAGATAATTTTACTCCCACCAATTGCTTTTGGTCTGATCCTTTGTTCCATCAATGAGAAAGTGATCGTAGCAACTAGCATGTGAAAATAAATTACTAGAACAAACAATTCAGCTACTCAATGAGTATGTTCAAGTCTAGCCTTTGTTATATAGACTGCTTTTATACCAAATTTTATATAAGTAGTTACCATCCTATCTATATTAGCTTAGTGACCTTTGTCAAGTCAGTCAAAGGCTTTGAAATATCAACTTCTTTGGATGGAAAAATGGGAATAATTATACCTACTTTAACTCGCCTCATCAGGTTGCCTTTGAAGGCCATATGAAATGGTTAGAAAGGCATTAAAATATATGTATATAATATATGCATGTATATATGTGGCTATAAAATTCATAGGTATGACAGAAAAAAGAAAAAGGAGGTAATACTTATTGAAGTCAACAATATGCCCAGCAACCTGCTAAAGTGTCTTAACCATGTAATTGTACATAAGCTTCCTGGCTCTCTGAAACAGGCATTATTATCCATCGATGAGAATATGAAGGTTATAGAGGTCCAAGTTACTTTGTCAACGAGTGAACAGAAAGATATGGGCCTTTAGTAGTATCGAGTACTTTTTAAATTCTAGACACTGTGTTATATATATTAACTTGCTTTACAAAAAGTTCAATTTTTCTTTGAAATATGTTTGACCTTTCCAAATATTTAATAAGAGAAATTAAGTAAGAGCAGTTTATCAAAATATCTTACAACAGTAATTGTTCAGTTTGGTTCAACTAGGTGGCAGGCTTATAGTAGATTTAAATATCATTACTCTATTGGGCCATATAGTGCTTTCTACATTGTCATTCATTGTACATTTTCTTTTCATTTTTTAGGTGCTTTTAAGCCCTGTGAATATTTGCTGGGAAGCTGGATGATCCGCCTTACTGTGTGGTTCATTTTCTTGGTTGCACTGTTTTTCAATCTGCTTGTCATTTTAGCCACATTTACATCGTCTACATCACTGCCTTCCACCAAATTATTCATAGGCTTGATTTCTGTGTCTAACTTCTTCATGGGCCTCTACACTGGCATCCTCACATTCCTTGATGCTGTGTCCTGGGGTCGGTTTGCTGAATTTGGCATCTGGTGGGAGACTGGCAGTGGCTGTAAAGTAGCCGGGTTTCTTGCGGTTTTCTCCTCAGAAAGTGCCATATTCTTACTAACGTTAGCAGCTGTTGAAAGAAGCTTATCTGCAAAAGATATAATGAAAAATGGGAAAAGCAATCATCTCAAACAGTTTCGGGCTTCTGCCCTTTTTGCTTTCCTGGGTGCTGCAGTAGCAGGCTGTTTCCCCCTTTTCCACAGAGGGGACTATTCTGCCTCCCCTCTGTGTCTGCCATTCCCTACAGGAGAAACACCATCGTTAGGATTCACTGTGACATTAGTGCTGCTGAACTCACTAGCTTTTTTACTAATGGCCATTATCTACACTAAGCTCTACTGCAACCTGGAAAAAGAGGACCTCTCGGAGAACACCCAGCCCAGCATGACTAAACATGTTGCTTGGCTGATCTTTACCAACTGCATCTTTTTCTGCCCTGTGGCATTTTTCTCCTTTGCACCATTGATCACTGCAATTGCTATCAGTCCTGAAATAATGAAGTCTGTTACTCTGATATTTTTCCCTTTGCCTGCTTGCCTGAATCCAGTCCTGTACATTTTCTTCAACCCGGAGTTTAAAGAAGACTGGAAGTTACTGAAGCGGCGTGTTACCAGGAAGCATGGGTCTGTTTCCGTGTCCATCAGTAGCCAAGGAGGTTGTGTGGAACAGGATTTCTACTATGACTGTGGCATGTACTCACATTTGCAGGGTAACCTGACTGTATGTGACTGCTGTGAATCATTTCTTTTGACAAAACCAGTGTCATGCAAACACTTAATCAAATCACACAGTTGTCCTGCATTGGCAGTGGCTTCTTGCCAAAGACCAGAGGGCTATTGGTCTGACTGTGGCACACAGTCAGCCCACTCTGACTATGCAGACGAAGAAGATTCCTTTGTCTCGGACAGTTCTGACCAGGTTCAGGCCTGTGGACGAGCCTGCTTCTACCAGAGTCGAGGATTCCCTCTGGTGCGCTATGCTTATAATCTACCAAGAGTAAAAGACTGAACTACTATGTTTCTAAGTATTTCCCTTTGCAACCAAAATCCCAGTGCTTATCTAATGGACCATATTTTGTCTTCATCTGGGAAGCACTTCTGTAATCACTGCATGGTGTCACATAGAAGAAGGTGGCAATTTATTTCTCAAACCAGACATTTCTGAAGAACAGGTGCCTAAATTATAAATTCATGAAACATACCATGTCCAAGCAACATGTAGTCTATCTGAAATAAATGCAACTTGAAAGGAATTTGAGGTATGGTGTAGCAATATAAAATTAGTTTTTTTTTTCTGATCCATAAGATACAAATTTTAAAGTATTTCAGAATTAAGCACAAGGTAAAGAACAGCTGTTAATGTTTTAAAAAATATATTAAATGTTATTTCATATAAAAGGAAAAAAAAAGTCTTGCTAATTTTACCTACTTTTTCATCATTAATCTCAGGACAACTTACTGCAGGGCCAAAAAAGGGATTGTCTTCAACCAGAACTGCAAGAGTACGCATAGGCATTGCCTTTACACGTTTTCTATTTCCATCTCTGGCAAAAGAAAATCATAGACTTTGTTCAAATGTTGTATAAATCTAACACCTGGAGATGTTTTTAAAGCAGTATTAACAGCTGTTTTTTTTTTTTTCCTAGTAGGACATTTGTTATGACATCCATTGCTTTGGTACAATCAAAATCATTTTTCCCAAGTGTTTTGCAGTCATACTACCAGGAAAAGTAAAAGCCAGTGTGCTGTGTTTAGTAGAGGCCGAACTACTAACTGACATGGAGATTTTCATAGTTCATGAGGGATATGATTCCATGTAATGTTCCCTTAGTAAGCCTTTCCTCATATCATTGGTTCTCCTGATATTTCCATTTTGTTAGCATGTCATTTATACTTTGATTAGATAGAAAGTAACTAAGGTAAATAATTCTCTGTAATTGGAAGAAGCTGGGAGTAACCATGACACAAAGTACTTATTTGTTTCAAAGTGAGCTGGAGTCTTCTGTACTATTACATGGAAACTCATACATTTTCCCCATCCTATGATTTTTTGTTAAACCCTATTTAGTAGTACAGATGCTCTGTACTGGGCAGACAAGACAAATATATTAAGGGTTGGTGAGGATTAAAGCTTTAGCACTGTGTCGTTACAAATGAAAAAGACTTGATTCTTACAGGCTTAGACATGCTCCTATGTGGAGTCTTAACAATGTGTTAAATTAGTAACAAACCCACTGCCATGTTAGTCATCTGGTTATACAAAAAAAATTAAGCTAGATTGCAGTTTAATAATTAAACTGTACATACTGTGCATATAATGAATTTTTATCTTATGTAAATTATTTTTAATACAAGTTGGGAAATGTGGCTTCTGTTCATTTCGTTTAATTAAAGCTACCTCCTAAACTATAGTGGCTGCCAGTAGCAGAATGTTAAATTGTGGTTTATAAACATTTTTTGCATTGTAAATAGTCTTGGTTGTACATTGTCAGTGTAATAAAAACAGAATCTTTGTATATTAAAATCATGTAGTTTGTATAAAATGTGGGAGGGATTTATTTACCATGTGTTTTAATTTTGTAAGGCCAATTATTTACAACTTTAAAAAAATTGCTACTGTGTTTGTATATTTACATATCTGATAAA
Source organism: Orientallactaga sibirica (assembly GCA_036365145.1). Taxonomy (NCBI): domain Eukaryota; kingdom Metazoa; phylum Chordata; class Mammalia; order Rodentia; family Dipodidae; genus Orientallactaga; species Orientallactaga sibirica. The sequence goes on from JAEOAD010000006.1 coordinate 51,805,509, forward strand.
TATTAAATCATAACTTGGTAAGAATCCTAATTAAAAGTTTTTTTCCTAAAGTTCAAGTTATTTAAAACTTTTAATTTTATTCATTAAAAAAAACAAAGAGTAGGTGATATGAGAACTATGCGATCAGTTTCACTGCACAAGTGGCATGGAATAATAGTATTGGATTCCAAGTTTTGAATTAATAACATTTCTAGAAAGCAATCTTTTGCCTTAATTTAAGCAAGTGCCTTTAACCACTAAGCCAATTCTCCAGCCCCATTTTGCCTTAATTTATAACTAGGTATATTAATGAATGTATTTAGTGTCATGTAGACAAATTTAAAACAACTATAGTGTATTAGAAGAAATTTTGGTAAACATAATTTTGATATTTATCTTTAAAAATCTAGAACAGAACTGGGCATGGTGGCACATGCCTTTAATCCCAACACTTGGGATGCAGAGTTAGGAGGATTGCCATGAGTTCGAGGCCACCCTGAGACTACATAATTAATTCCAGGTCAGCCTGCACCAGAATGAGACTCTACCTCAAAAAAAAAAAAAAAAAAAAAAGGAGGGGATATGATGGAGATTGGTGTTCTAAAGTGGAATGGGGGGGGGGAATATCATATGTTTTTTGTATGAAAGTATAGAAGGTGTCAATAAAAAATTTAATAATTAAAAAAAACTAGAACAGAACATTTTGCTGAAATTTAAAACTTTATTCTACATCTGAACCGTAGAATATGAATCAAATTGTGACATTTAGAAAAATACTGTTAATTAGATCTTTATACAAAAGCAAATTGTGAGGACTGGGGAGATGATTCAGTGGTTAAAGGCACTTGTTTTCAAAGCCTTCTGGCCAGAGTTCAATTTCCAAACCACCCTTCAGAGCCAGACACAAAAAGGGATGCAAGCATCTGGTGTTCCTTTGCAAAAATGAGAGGTCCTGGTACATCCATAAACATACAAGCATAAATAAGTTTAAATGAAAAAAAATCAAATGGGGCTGGAGACATGGCTTAGTGGTTAAGGCATTTGCCTGCAAATCCTAAAAACTCAGGTTCGATTCTCCAGGACCCTTGTAAGCCAGATTCACAAAGTAGTGCATGTGTCTGGAGTTCAGTTGCAGTGGCGGGAGGCCCTGGTGTGCCCATTCTATCTCTACCTGCCTCTCTCTCTCTCTCCAATAAATAAATAAAATATATTTAAAAATCAAATGCTTAAAAAACCTGTATGAAATTACAGTCATTTGTGTTGAGATTCTTCATCTTCAAGCCCTCATTTTACAAATGAGAAAAGTTGGTTCAGTGAAATTTTAGTGAACCACAGAAGACCCCAGCAAGAACCTAATTCCTCTTAACTCTATGTTGTGTATGTTAAACTTCATATGTGTTTGAAATGTCTTTAACAGAAAGGCTCTAGTATAATGACCGCTCCTTCCCAACCGCTACCTTATCCCCATCCCCACTTTGAGTTATCCAACAGCACACAGCAGATCCTGCTCCATATTACCTTCTTCACTAGTCCCTTCAGTCTTGGCTTGAGGTAAGCCAAGACGTTGTATCTCTTAATACTTCATGTCTTGGGGTAACTTTGAAGCTGTATAACATTGTTACAAGAATAACTGGTAACAGCATTTTTTTATACCATAATCAGATTTTTAAATAAAAATGACTTTTTGGTGCGTGAGTGTAGGTATATGTGCCATGGTGCACATTTGGACATCAGAATACTACCTCAGCTATTAGAATTTGCATTCTACCTCATTTGAGGCAGTGTCTCATGACTCACTCCTGTGTTTGCCAGGTTAGCTATCCTGAGAGCTTCCAGAATTTTCCTGTCTCCACTTCCCTTCTTATAGCAGGAGTGCTGGGATTATAGATACACATACTACAGCCTTCTGCATTTTATATGGGTTCTAGGATATCCTAACTCAGGTGGTTAGGGTTGTGTAGCAAGCACTTCATCTATTGAGCCATCTCCCCAAGCTGCAAAATTATTCTTGTATGTTTCAGAGCCAATGACAACAAAAATTCTTAAACCAAGAAAGTGATCACTAAGAAAAGTTATTACTAAGTCAACACCCTATAATTTAAAGGGAGAGACCCTCTTGAGCTAATTTATTTGTTTATTTATTTATTTTATTTGAGAGCAACAGAGAAAGAGGCAGATAGAGAAAGGGAGCGCCAGGGCCTCCAGCCATGGCAAAAAACTCCAGATGCATGTGCCACCTTGTTTATCTGGCTTATGTGGGTCCCGGGGAATCAAGCCACAAACTGGGGTCCTTAAGCTTCATAGGAAAGTGCTTAACTAGTAAGCCATCTCTCCAAGCCCTAATTTGTTTATTTATTTGAGAGCAACCGATAGAGGCAGATAGAGAATTCTTGAGCTATTTGTACATTAATATAGAATTCTACCCAATGTGCTTGTGGCTTCTCAGCTCAAGTAATGAAAAGGCACTGTGGAAAGAGACCACAGGACTGGATTGTGATCTAACATCAGGATGGGCTATGGAACTGCCTCATAAGCATTGGGACTCCAGTGTTGCTAAAGCATAATAGAGTTGATGGTCCTAACAAGGAGACTAAAACAAAGAAAAGGGCATGCTTTGTTTAGTAAAATATCAAGGGGAGAGGGAAGGCTATGATATTTTAGATTCCTACACCAAGATGTTTGAAGTGGGCAAGTTTTGTATTTACCATTGTATCTGTCCTGAGGTAGATTTGAAAATTAATGAAACAATATGATGGTGAGGCAGATTATTATCCTATTTCAGAGAAGACTTAAATTAGGATTGTGATGATCAAATAGCTTATTTAAGGAAGGTGATGAGGAAAACCATTGATTCAAATCCAGGTCTGTTTCTATTGTTTTTTCTTATAGTATTAGGTTACATCTATTACAAAATTGCTTGTCAACCTTCTATCCTTGTAAAGCCCTAAAGCAGCTCACTTCCCTTTTAATGTTATTGATGCTGGAGATGTTTTTGTTTGATTGTTTTTTGACCTGGAACTCACTCACTATTCCCAGGCTGGCTTCAAACTCACAAAGATCATCCTACCTCTGCCTCCCAAGTACTGGTATTAATGGTATGCATCACTGCAACTGGCTAAGATGTTTTGATGACAGTTTTAACTACACATGCTAACACTGAATAATTGAGGTAAAGAATTTAAGAAACCTCACTAAATCACTTATTTTACTCCAGTTATCTTCCAATTCCATTTTTTTATTGAAAATTAACAAAATAGTACTCTACTACAGACCTATGTCCTCATGCATGGCATGTTTAGTCACTGTAGCCTCTGCCTTCTAAATTGTCTTTGTTTGCTATTATTTCTTTTTTTTTAAAAAAAGATTTTATATTTACTTACCTATTTATTAGAGAGAGAGAAAAAAAGAGAGTGATAGTGAGAATGGGTGTGGCAGGGCCTCCAGCCACTGCAAACAAACTCCAGATGTGTGCATCCCCTTGTGCATCTGGCTTACGTGGGACCTGGAGAATTGAACCAGGGTCCTTAGGCTTCGCAGACATGTGCCTTAACTGCTAAGCCATCTCTCCAGCCCTGTTTGCTGCTATTTCTATCATTATCTGATTGTCTAGTGAAAAGTGCAGATATTAATTTCATCAAAGATTTTGAATCTGATAAACAAGTTTTGTGTGAAGCTTTAGCCATTGTGATATTTCTACAAGTGATATATATTATGACCTGGACAAAAGCTGTACTTACAAGTGCATGCTGTTTTGTCAGCAAATGAAAAAAGCATCCTGTCTCAGTGTCTATCACCTTTTCCTTGTCCTTTACCCATATCCCTGATCCCTAAAGGAAGAGTGGGTGGCTTTGATGTGCTCATAAAATGCTTATGACAGCATACTTTTGTTTTTAAAAATGTATTTATCTGAGAGAGAGAGAGAGGCTGGCATACGGACAAAGAGAAAGAAAAAGCATGGACATGCCAGGGTCTCTTGCCACTGCAAATGAATTCCAGATGCATGTGCCACCTTGTGCATCTGGCTTTACATGGGTAATAGGGAACTGACCCAGCCAGTAGGCTTTTAACTGGTGAACCATCTCTCCAGCCCACCATATTTTGATTGTATGATTTTTTTCAGCACCAAAGGATGAGGAATTTAAGGCAAGAATATCTTCTATTTGGGGGCTTAGGAAAGGGTAGAGGATAACCACATAGTAGAGGCTTGCAAGGGGCCAATAAGTTCACATGCTTGACAAACTTGTTCCCTTGAGACACCAGGCCAAGGAGATGCTGCAGAAACAAACCTTTCTTGTATTCCTGGAGAACTGGGGCTCCCTTGTATGGGTTCTTAGTCTTCATTAATCAAGGAATTTAGAAACACAGGCTCAAGGATAAGTTTATCAGAGTTTGAGATAAAAACAACAGGGCAGGCAAGCCGTGAATCATAGCTTCTGGGAGGTGAGAAGTGGCCAATAGGAAGATGAGTCATACCTTTGGAATTAAAGTCAAGAAAGCAAGTAAGGTTTTGGGCAGATGGCTCCGTGGTTAGAGATTCTTGCTTTGGAAGCCTGCTGGCCCTAGTTTGATTTCCCCAATACCCAAATAAAGCCAGATGCATAGTGTGGCACATGTGTTGAGTGTGTTTGCAACAACAAGAAGCCCTGGCACAGCCATACCCCCCCACACACACACTTTTAAATGATATATATGGCAGGTAGGTCCAGCAATGGAGGTCTTTATGTACTTGCATGGGTGGGGAGTCTTAGAGAAACAGAGAACCTGGAAGACTAGGACAATTATGCTTAGGATTTGGTTGGTATTCAAAGAGATAGAAGGAAGAAAAGGAAAAGACCCCTTTTGAGTTAGAACTCAGAAAAGCAGACAGGCTTAGAGTGTAGAACTGCAAGCAAAGGCATTAAAGGAGGGGCTTCTACAGGTACATTATCTCATTAAGATCACCTGAGTATGTCTTCAGGTGAATCAACTTTCCTGAGGATTGGTCTCAGGCTTAATGGGGTTAACTCTTTAGGGAAGAGACCATAGTATGTCCTTTGTAATCTTGTGTTTGGAGTAGTTTAGAATGTCCTATCTAGGGGCTTGGGAGATGGCTAATTGGTTAAAAGCACTTACTTGCAAAGTTTGATGGCCCTGGGTTCAATTCAGCCAGCCATGTAAAGCTGGATGGGTATTGCCCTCGCGCATGCACACACACACACACACACACACACACAAATAAATCATTTTTTTTTTAAAGAATGTCATGTTTCCATGCATGGTCAGAGGTAGAGCTCACATTCTATCATTTTAACTAAGAAGAAGTAGCTTTTCCTCAAGAAGTTCTGATACCTCCAGTTTCCTTTACCAAAAAAAAAAAGGGGGGAGGTGGGATCCAAAGCAGACCGTGAGGGAGAGGCCAATCTCAGTGGCCTCCGAGTCGGCTGAGACCTGACCAGCCACCATTTCATAAGACACAGCTCACTGAAATCGCGACCGAGACATTTCCAAAATCCTAACCTTACCAGCGGGAGTGCCCTGGCTTCTGCCTCTTTCCCTTTAAAAGAATAGGACTGACGGCGACACGTTTCACGTAGCGCATGCTCTGCAATACACAACAAACAAAGCGGTCAGCAGGGAGCCAGGACCTCCAGCGTCCCCGGTGAGCGTCGGTCGCTAGGGCCAGTCCAGCCCGCGAGGCCCAGGGGAGGACGCCACGCTCCGCGGGCCCCATAAAGGCCGGGCTGTCTCCAGGCGTCGCCATGACGACGCGGGCCCCAGGCGGGCGTGGATTGGCCAGGCCGGCGCGCGGTGCCTGCTGGGAGCTCTGGTCGCCCGCAGCGCCGGGGCGGTTTGAAGTTGGCGGGCCGATGCGGCGGTGGCGGGCTCCTTCTCCGGGTCTGGGTCCGGCTCCGGGCGGCGACGGCTTCCTGGAGGCCGTGTGCACACCCGGCTCGTCGGGCTCTTTCTCCGGCCTCACGGCGGGCTCGCGGGCTCCCGAGGCGGCGGCGACGCCAGAGTGCTCGTCGCCCTCGCTGCAGCCGCCGCCCTCCCCGAGCTGCAGCAACTCGACCTGGTCGCTTTTGTCACCCCTCGGCCACAAGAGCTTAACGTTCGATGCGGACGACAGTGACGCAGAGGGCAAGGTGGCAAGCCTGAGAGGCCTGGAGTTACCGGCGTGTGCCAGGTAAACCCCAGGTCCCCGCGCAGCCCTTTGCAAGACCTCGGGGCACGCCCCACGACCTCCTGCCGTGCGCCGCCGCGCCTGCCAGGCACCTGCATCCCGTGGATGCTCACCGGGAACAGCTTTCCCGAGATCCTTTGTGCTTTTCCCCTGAGGACCTTCTCACGGAGGGCGGGGGAGGGGCTGCCTACCATACTTGGCCTCAAGCACACAAAACATGGCTGCTATGTCAGGAGCTTTACGAATCCTCAGCAGCCACATCGTGCCCATAGTCTTAGCATCAAATTGTGTTGTATGCAATTAACTGTGCCAAGCAGGTACTTTAATATAACGAGGGCAAGCACAGAGGCCAGCAGTGGCCAGCTTAGCATACAGAGACCGATTGTGTCTGATCTGAGCATTTGGGATAGTTAGCATTTCATCAAGGGAATTTTTTAAAATTAATTAGTTTATCTGCAAGCAGAGAGAGGCAAATAAAAGAGCGAGAATGAAAGAGAGAATAGGTGCGCCAGTGCCTTTAGCCGCTGCAAACGAACTCCAGATGCAGGCGCCACTTTGAGCATCTTGCTTTATGTGGGTACTGGAGTATCTTAGATGATGAGCCATCTCTCCAGCCCTCAAGGGGACTACTAAAACCATCTTATTTCTGCAAACATTTGTATTTTGCCATATGTTTGTTTAGGTGCTAGAGACCATAAACAAGATAAACATGGTTCCTACTATTAATCATTTCACAGCTAACAAATTTCTCTCAATACAAATGAGAAGTCTGACACAATTGAATATATCTAGTTATTAGTACTCAGGTATATATGTCAGTTTTCTTTTTCTTATACCCTATTTCCATTAATGGGGGTATGGAATATGGAGCAAAGGTCCTATTTCTGCAGGAATAGCTAAGGCAGGCCTACAAATGCAGGTTTATTCTGATGTAGATTCCTTATGTCATCTTTAGGAAGCACTTACAAATTTCTGGTTGTCAAGCTGTGTAAGGCACAATGCAGGAGGTCAAAGAAATTCTGTCTACAGTGCTCAAGTTTTTGTACAAGTAGGAATATATCCCCCTTATGTATAAGGCAACCGTATGTGAGTTAGTGAATGGAATATGGGACCATATGAAGCCATCAACTTCATGGACAACTTTTTAAGGATGACAAGTGAACACACACATTGGTGGGAATGGACTTCAGGAAGGGTAACCAAGCAAGCCACTTGTCTGGTCTGCTTGGGGTGACAAGAATCAGGCCTTTTCTGATATGCCTAATGGAAGTTTGAGATAGGGTTTTAAAAGTCCATTTTCATTTGGGCCTGTGTGGATTCATCTGGACTGATATGTTAAAAATAAATTTGGAGGCTTCAGGGAATACTTTCTGGAGTAATGAAAGGAGCTAAGCATTGTGGACAAGTTAACCAGCCTGAAGAATAAATGAGCATCAGAACTACAGCTCAGCTACTGAGATTTGCATTAGCTTTCAAGAGCTAAAAGGCTGGTCAGAAGGAGCCTTGCTAGGGAGGAGCTATATACATCTAGACCTCATTCAAAGACTGAATAAGCTGGTGGTACCTCTGGCTATGCCTGCTTCCTCCAAATCTTCATTCCTGTAAACCTAAGGAGTAAAGAAGTGAGTTCCAAAAGGGAATACAGAATATGTTAGTCTTATGTGTGGCAAGTCTCAGATGCTTATTAGGCACTAATGAAGAACAGATATGCAATGGTTATTTTCAGTCACCTTAGACAACCTGTCACTTCAAAAGTATGAGTATGAAGAAAATGTCACTCCTCCTTCTCTCTTCTCTGACCTTTAATTGCTGCCCTAGACACCTTGAGGATGATGTGATGAGTAAAGCAGGTAGCATGGGTAATATAGTGAGACCTTTGGGGGAATCTCATCATGTTGTGTGGAGTAGAGAACAAAGCTGGAAGAATTTATGCACTTTCTCTACCCCTCACCTATCAAAGTAATGTTGCTGAGGCAGAGTAATAGGATAAGCTTCCTTGAGATAGACTCAGGCATTGTATGCCCACAGTGATATGAGCGCTAGGCATTTTTTAAAATACGTATTTATTTGAGAGAGAGAGTATAGGCATGCCAGGGCCTCTAGCCACTCACACAAACTCCAGACATGTGACACCTAGCGCATCTGGTTTTGTAGGTCCTGGGGAATTGAACTTGCTTCTTTAGGCTTCACAGGCAAGTCCTTAACTGCTAAGCCATCTCTCCAGCCCAGCTATAGGCATTTTCAGTATGCACTAATCTTCAGATATGTTGGCTAGGATTTTAGATGAAGTTCATAGTTAGCTTTAGACAAGATAATGAGAAATATTTCCTAGGGTCTCTTATAGTATATGTTGGGCCCAATGTAAATCTGTTCGGCTCTTTGCTGGTGTTTATACCACTGTTACTAGGAAAGTCAGTCCTTGGTAAATATCTTTGTCATAAATGATTGCTTCATCAAGCCCTTTTTGATTATGGGCAGAACTTGAGTATGTATACTACTCATTTTATTGTGTGTGTGTGTGTGTGTGTGTGTTTGTGTTTGGTTTTTCGAGGTAGGGTCTTGCTCTATCCCAGGCTGACCTGGAATTTACTATGTAGTCTCAAGGTGGACTTGAACTCATGGTGATCTTCCGGTCTCTGCCTCCTGAGTGCTGAGATTAAAGGTGTGGCATGCTCCACCATGCCCGCTGCTACTGCTCATTTTAAACACCTTTGTTAAAAATATTAAGGCAGGGGCTGGAGAGATGGCTTAGTGGTTAAGGCGCATGCCTGCGAAGCTTAAGGACCCAGGTTCAATTCTCCAGGTCCCACGTAAGCCAGATGCACATGGTGGCGTATGTATCTGAAATTCGTTTGCAGTGGCTGGAGACCCTGGCATGCACATTCTCTCTTTCTCTCATCTCTCTCTGTCTCTAATAAATAGATAAAAATAAATCTTTAAAAAATATATTAAGGCAGGGCTGGCTTAGTGGTTAAGGCACTTGCCTGCAAAGCCTAAGGGCCCAGGTTTGATTCCCCAGTACCCATGTAAGCCACATGCACATGGTGGTGCATGCATCTGGAGTTTGCAGTGGCCAGAGGCCCTGGCATGCCCATTCTCTCTCTCTCTTTCTAAAATAAACAAATAAAAATAAAATATTAAAAAAATGTTAGCTGGGTGTTGTGGCACACACCTCTAATCCCAGCACTTGGGAGGCAGAGGTAGGATTGCCATGAGTTCAAGGCCACCCTGAGACTACTTAGTGAATTCCAGGTCAGCCTGAGCTAGCGTGAGACCCTGCTTTGAAAAACCAAAAAAAAAAAAAAAAAAAAATTGTTCAAGAATATCTTTAAAAAAGTGTTAATTAAGGTAGGGCTGGAGAAATGGCTTAGCAGTTAAGGCACTTGCCTGCAAAGTCAAAGGACCCATGTAAGCCAGATATACAAGGTGGTGCACACATCTGGAGTTCATTTGCAGCAGTTGGAGGCCCTGGCACACCCATTCTCTATCTGCCTCTCTCTCTCAAATAAATATAAATAAAAATATTTGAAAAATGCTAAGGCAAGAAATTTGAAATGTATTTTTTTTGAATATTGATTTGACTGACTTGTTTCAACAAATGCTTCAAATTCTAGGCCCTTTGTCCAGACATGTTTTTTATCTTTAAGGAAGGAGCTTATGGCCTTAGCAGAAGTTGGCAAGTGATAGAAAGCCCAAGGCAATTTATTTAGCTGTCCTGTAGTTTCCTAAACAAGAAAATGCCAAAGTTGACTCTTGAAGGCAGAGCAGGTGTTAGCTATAGCAGTAATAGTAACAACAGTAAATGGGATAGCAAGTGGTCACTGAGTGACTTGGGACTGTGTTTTAAGTGTTCAATAGCAAGAGTTGATGTGAAACACTACCTGTGAGGTAGCTACTACTGTCATCTCCATTTTACAGGTGAGAAAACAGGCTTAAAGAAGTTTAAAAAATGTACACAGCTAGGAAGAAACAGGTAAGGATTCACTCCCAGGCTATTTTGCTCCCAAATCTAAGATTTTTCACCTGGCCACATGTGGAGGTCAAGGATCTAACTTTTAGGTATGTGTGGCACATTCACCACCTTCAGGAATTTTGCATGACTGAATGCAGAATGTGGATCAGCCATTGGTGAAAGAGGCCAGAAGATGGGTGGGGTCAGGCTGGGCAGTTTGGATTTCCTTTTTGGCAAAGGAGGTTTTTTTTTTATTTATTTTTATTATTTTATTTATTTTTTTAATATTTATTTATTTGAGAGAGAGAGAAACAGTGAGAGAGAGTGAATGGGTGCTCAGGGCCTCCAGCCACTGCAAACTCCAGATGCATGCGCCTCCTTGTGTATCTGGCTTACGTGGGTCCTGGGGAATTGAACCAGGGTCCTTTAGCTTTGCAGGCAAAGGCCTTAACCACTAAGCCATCTTTTCCATCCCCAAAGGAGGTTTTTGAGAGGAGAAGTGACATGATGGAAGGATATACTTGGCAGGGTGAATATATTAAGAATGGATTCAAGGGGCTAGGGAAAAGGAGAAGAGAATGGCTTGAGAAAAGTGTGGAATGTAGAATTGTCATGACAAAGTGGTTCTGTGCATATATGACAAATGGGAGAAGCAGATGTGCAGGGGGAGGATGTGGAGTCAAAGATGTGGGTTCTTTTGGCTTGGGTAACCCACTAAGGTAAGGTTATAAGAGAAGTAAACATGAGATGCCAAGGGGTGGATGCTCAAAACTGATTAAATTTGTATTGAACTGACTTTGAGATTCAATTGGTTAGAAATAAAATTCTGGAACATGAGATAAAGTCTGGGCTGGGTTACTGATCTGCATCATTAGGATGTAGCATAGTTGAAACTGTAGGACCAGAGAAGGGCATTTGGCCAGACTGAGAAAAACTATGGGTTCAGTCAAATAAACAAGCAAAAGCTCACAAACAATAAAGACAACCATAAACTCAACTCTGGAGCTGTTTTGGATTCCAATCTTTCCATGAGTCCTGATTGCTTGGCTTTCCCCAGGTTTTGTGAGGTCATGCACCTCGCCAAGTCACCATGTTCCTTGCTCTTTTTTTCTCTTTTAAATATTTATGCACAGAGAAGAGAGAGAAAGAATGGGTGTACCAGGGCCTCCAGCCACTGCAGATGAACTCCAGACACATGCGCCACTTTGTGCATCTGGCCCTGCATGAGTACTGGGGAATTGAATCCAGGTCATTAGACTTTTCAGGCAAGCACCTAAACTGCTAAGCCATCTCTCCAAGCCCAGTCTTTACTCTTATACTTAGTTTTCCTTGTGCTCAGAAGAAATATAACAGGAGACAGACTGAAGAGTTGTGGATCCTAAAGGTAGCAGGCAGAGGGAGTCCTGTTGAAGAAGACAAGGGCCAGAGGGTTATAGCTGTAGTTTCATGGTAGAGTTTATACTTAAGATGTTGAAGGTTCGTTCTCTAGCACCCTACCCAGTAACAGAGAGCAGAGCAGAGAGAAGTGACATATTTTTATTTTTTTTTTTTTTTTTTTTTGGTTTTGCAGGGTAGGGTCTCACTCTGGTCCAGGCTGACCTGGAATTAACTATGTAGTCTCAGGGTGGCCTCGAACTCTCGGCGATCCTCCTACCTCTGCCTCCCAAGTGCTGGGATTAAAGGTGTGCGCCACCACGCCCGGCTTTTATACCTTTTTATTTCAAAACAATTTCAAACTTAAAAAGAGGTGAAAAAAATATGAAGACTTTACCTTTTACCCAGACTCCTAATTATTAGCACCATTGCTTTATCATTCTCTCTGGGCATGTACTGCATACTTGTATTGTGTAAGGGCTGGGAAGAGCAATCTGTTCCAGGATCTGAATTAGAATTGTGTATGGTAATTATTGATTGGTTGTCAAGACAGAATTTTTAGCAATAAAAACTAAGCTATTAGAGATGAAAAAAATATGCATCAATTGAGGCAAATAGATTGGGTTTGGGTTATGTCTATAACATCTTAAATAATGTGGTTTTAGAAGGTAAAGATAGTTTTGTGTATAAACTAATTCAGATGTTGAGTTATACTTTATGATTTTTAATATGAATGCTTATCTGTAACTCATATATAGTTGTAAAAATCAAAGTATTGCACACTTTCCTTTCATTGTACAGCTCAGTGGTCTTGAGAGAAAGAAAAAAGTTTTCTGGACAAGTACTACAGTCTCCTCTCTCTTACAGCAGTGAAGTTGACTCTGACAACAACCAAGAACAGAGACAGGTGCCCTTGCCAGAGAGCAGCCTTACACCATGGGAGGTGTGGTTTGTTGGCAAAGAAAAAGAAGAACGTGGCCGGCTACAACAGAAAGTTCTAGAGGTAAAGCTAAACATGTTCTTTTTATTTAATCTTGAGTTTATAGCAAATGTTGGTGTTACAAATTAAAGCATTAATGATATTGTCCCTGAAACAATGTTTGTGCATATGTCTGTGGGTTTACTAGACCACTTCTGATAAATCTGTGTTCCCTGGAATAACCTTTGGGAAATGCAGCACCATGAAGAAATAAAGGGCCCTCTCACTTCCATCACTAGCATCACAGCACACTGCTGTCCAGATTTTCTTCTCCACAGATATTGATTATAATCTGCATGTATGTTTAAATTACAGTGTTTATACTAGTACACTGCAAATGCTATATGGTTGAGGAATAACAAGGAAAACTTGGTACAGGCACAGTCTTTTTCCCTGAACATTTTTGGTATGTGTGTTTGAATCCACAGGTATGAAACCAGGCTATGTACAAATGTACATACACAGATATGTACAGTGGAGCCTGGCCATGTGCACATTTAACTGGGGTACATTTAACTTTATACTTAGTGAAATTTTTAAGAAAGGAGAAAAATTGATATAGTAATTACCCTTGTCTTCCAATGAGCATTTGCCTAGAGCGATTATGTGCTGGAGAAGGGAATCTGCCATCTTTCTAAGTGTGTCTGTGTCCTTGTTCCTCTCTCTTGCTCATGGACATTTCTTTCACTTTTTGAACTTTTCAACTCAAAAAAAAAATCAATTTTAGATTTATATAATTTGACTTTTCCCAAACTTGGTACCCAACCTTTCTATCTTAGTTCTCCTTATCCAAGCACAGAAACCAAATAGATTGGAATGCTAAAGGATACTTCTTGTTTTTAATAGATTCCAAGCCAACTGCTTTTTCCTTCCTGTCACATTATTAATATTTTCCATATCATTAACATCTTGGTGGTGCTGGGAATTCATCCTAGGGTCTTGAACATGTTAGGTAAGTGCTTTTACCATTTAGCTACATCCTAACCCTTCATTAAATATTTTCAGCATTATTTTAAAATGGATGGCTGGTTGTATTGTATTATATTATATTATATATATTATATTATATTATTTATTTATTTATTTTGGTTTTTTGAGGTAGGGTCTCACTCTAGCTCAAGCTGGGAATTTACTATGTAGTCTCCTGGTGGCCTTGAACTCACGACGATCCTCCTACCTCTGCTTCCCGAGTGCTGGGATTAAAGGCATATGCCACCACGCCTGGCTTTTTATATTTAGAATGTATTAAATAGGTATTAAAACATAGTTAACTGGTTCACTGTGTTGGGAGGTTTCAGCTTATTTTAGTCTATTAGTAACTGTAACTGTAGAAATCATGGAAACTACAGCCTTGCCCTTTATGAAGTTCCTTGGAATACTTTCCGTGTCAGTTTTTTTGTTTGTTTGTTTTTTTTGAGGTAGGGTCTCACTATAGCTCAGGCTGACTTGGAATTCACTATATCTCAGGCTGGCCTCGAAGTCATGGCAATCCTCCTACCTCTGCCTCCTGAGTGCATGATTTTAGATGATTGTAAAAATTAGTGTATTCTGCTGTTTCCTATTATGTGGTACTCTGTATGCTAGAATGCATATTTATTCCTAGAAAAATACACTGTGAGAGTAACCCTTGTTTCCTGCTAGCAGGGCAAAAGGCTTAAGAATGACCTGGCTTGGTGTCAGGAAAGCTTATGAAAGCCCTAGCTTATTACTTGCCTGAGCTATAGCTTTATCACTTGCAGGGTGGCATTATCTAAGTTGTTTAAACTTTTATATTTCAATTTCCCTATTTGTACAGGAGTTAAGTAATACCAGTCACAGGAATTTTGTGACGATAAGAAAAAACAGAAAGAAAGATGGCTGATTTTTGTCTTTTATTATTATTATTTTTTAAAAAACAGGTCTTATATAGCCAAGTTTGCCTGAAACTCACTAATAGTTGTGGTATTTTTTATTTGAAATATCCCTTATAACCACATGTGCTTTGAATTCTTGATCCCCATCTGGTGGCTATTTGGAAGGTAGAATCTTGTTGGAGGAGTTATATCACAGGGGGAGGGGGGTGAGTTTAAGGTTTATTAGCCAGCTACATGGTATGGTACTCAGCTCCTTCCTGCTGCTTTCTGCAGCTGCTGCGGCAAGAACTGATGCCCAGCTTCTGTGGTGAAACTCCCCCCTCACAACTATAAGCTAAAATAAACCTTTTCCTCCCACCAGCTACTTTGGGTTGGATGTTTTGTCACAGCTGCAAGAAGGTAACTACAGTAGTCAAGGCTGGCCTTGAACTCTTGATTCTTCTGCCTGCCCCTCACCCAAGTGCTGGGATTAGAGACTGGCTTGGTTTTTTTTTTTTTATCATTGCTATTCATAGCCTTCTTAAGCTTTTTAAACTTACTTTTCATACTAAATTGTAATTATGAGACTCTAGACTGTTTAACTCAGATTTTGCCATTACTAAATCCATTAGTTTTTCTTTTCTCCTACAGTAGGGGTCTAATCCAAGGTACTGTGTATGCTAGGTAAAACCCCAACACTGTCCTACACTTACAACCATGTCTTGTAAAAATACCTGTGGACTGGGGAGATGGCTCAGCAGTTAAAGGCTCTTGTTTGAAAGCTTGCCAACCCAAGTTTGATTACCCAGCCCTCACATAAAATTGAATACAAAGTAGGCTTGTGCATCTGTAATCCCAGTGTGCCTATGGCAGAGGCGGAGGAGAATCTGGAAGTTTGCAGGCATGCAAGCTCCCAGGCGTACAGTGGCAAATAAGTTAATAAGTAGTATATAAACTGGGCTTGGTACACTATAAGTAATCTGTACACTGGAACATAAGAGGCAGGAGGATCAGAAGTTCAAGTTCATCCTCAACTTCTTAAAAAAAATAACTGGCTGGTCATGGTGGCTCAAGCCTATAATCTCTGCACTTAGGTAGCTGAAGCAAGCAGATGAAATCATAAGGAGTTCAAGGCTAGCCTGGTCTACATCATGAGTTCAGGACAGCCAGAGTTCTAGTGAGACCCTATGTCTTTAAAAGAAAAAAAAAGAGGATTCCCTGTCTAGAGGTTGTGGTATATAATGCATCAGAAAAAGCCTGAAGATTAGATTATAAGAAAGAAAAAAGTTGAAGCCATGTTTCAAAGACCTGTGTTACAGGTATTTTGTCAGTTTGTAAGACATAGGTCTAAAGTAGCCACTAGTTTGGTTCTTAAAAGATCTCTGAATCGTGTGCAGTTACTTGGGCCAATGGGTCAGGACCCTGTCATGAGACAGGTGGAAGGAAAAAAATCTAGTCACACACAAAATCTAGTCACATACCAAATACATGATGTCAGTCAGAAGACAGCATGGCACATAATATCAGTGTTCCAGGTAGGCCTCAGAGATGTGGCTTTTCAGTGTGTGAAAAAAGGGTCTCAGATTTATGTGGAAGGGAAAGTAGACTGGTGAATTCATGGTTAAAAATAATGTGAGGTGGGCTGGAGAGATGGCTTAGCAGTTAAGCGCTTGCCTGTGAAGCCTAAGTAAGGATCCTAGTTTGAGGCTTGATTCCCCAGTACCCATGTAAGCCAGATGCTCAAGGTGGTGCATGCATCTGGAGTTTGTTTGCAGTGGCTGGATGCCCTGGTGTACCCATTCCCTCTCTCTCTCTGTCTGCCTTTCGTGCTCAAATAAATAAATAAAAATAAAACAACATGAAACAACAAGCAACAATGATCATAGCTGATAACATTATGTTTCTGAGTGACCAGACAAAAGGAAAGGAATAGAACAGATTGGCCATTGTTTGGTACAAGTCTCCTTTTACAAATCATGCATGGTCTGTAGTTTCTAAAGATAAATATTAAAATGTTTTTATGTATATAGAACAAGAAAAAAGCTAACTTGTTAACATGAGAAATATATTTTTGTTTCCCATAAAATATACATATTTTCATTTATATATACATATGTATGAAATGTATCAGTTTCATACAAAACCTGGTATTATTTCCTTCCTTCTTTCCTCCCTTCCCTCCCTCCCTCCATCATTCCTTGTCTGTTTATAACCCATTAAGTTGATTTTAGGGTCATAGTTTTGGACACCCTAGTTTACCAGGATGGTGACAAAGCCATCTGCCTTTTTGGCTTTATCTGTAGCCTGTCTATCAGCCACTTGTTATGTAAGGAAAAGGAGGGTCACTTCATATCATTTTTAGTCATAGAAGTTACTTCAATTAGAGGAAAATAGTAAAAGGCTGGGTGTGGGCTATGTAGTATAGAACAAGGATGAAATTTTAATTCTCTTAACTTGGAAAAGTTATTTAACTTCTATGGCCCCAGGGTTTTTATCTATAAGTCAGATATTAAAGTAGCAATAATGAAGTGGACAAAAGCATAAACTCTTGAGCCATACTCTCTGCATTCAAAACTTAGGCTTCAAGGAAATTCTTAACTCTGTGCCTCCATTTCTTTACCCATGAAATGGGGAGAATATTTTCCCAATAGTGTTGTTATGATGACTAAATGCATATCAGGATGAGGCCTAGTATATAGAAGGCATTCAATGCAAGTTATTATTCATGAGAAAGGAGATATTGCTATGAAGATTTGTTGGGAGAAATATTAAAATCATGACTCCAAAGTCCCTGCCACAAAGGTCAAGCATGTAGCAGGGAATAATTACTTGTCAGGATTAAAGCTTTTTCGTGTTTTGAGAACTTTGACTTTTTTTTTTTTTTTTTTTTTTTTTTTTTTTTTTGGTTTTTTCGAGGTAGGGTCTCACTCTAGCTCAGGCTGACCTGGAATTCACTATGTAGTCTCAGGATGGCCTAAAACTTGTGGTGATCCTCCTACCTCTGCCTCCTGAGCACTGGGATTAAAAAGGTGTGCACCACTATGCCTTGCTTAGTTTGACATTTCTAATGGCTGCCTTGTTACTTAGGGGATACTGTAGCACGTAGAATGACTACTCAGTTTTGTCAGCTTGTTTTGAATTGTACATTCTGTTCACACCTGTTTCTTTTATTTTCTTCATCATGCTTTTTCCTTGTTTTTGCCTTATTTACGCTTTTCCCTGTTTTTTTTTTCCCTTTCTTTCTTTCCACCCCCCATAAACTGTATCAGAAGCACAGATTAGTTTTTCACTTTGGGACTAGTTCATTTCAGATCCCTGTAACAGCCTAAAGCATGAAGGACAGAAAAGTGACTTTGCAAGGCTATTAGTAACAGCTGGGACTGGAGCTCATTTCTTTTGATTTACAATTTAGGTAGTTTTTCACAATATAAGATACAGTTTAAACACAAATAAGTTGCCAGGTATGGTGTGGTGGCTCATACCATTAATCCCACTAGGGAGGCAGAGGTAGGAGATCAAAGGTAGGAAGACTCCTGTGAGTTTAAGGCCAGCCTGAGACTACATAATGAATTCTAAGTCAGCCTGGGCTAGAAGGAGACTCAACGTCCGAAAACCAAAACCAAACGAACAAAACAAATAGGCCAGGTTTACCATTTACTACTTTTTAATTTGTTTTTCAAGGTTTAGAGAGATTTTATTAAATTATAGATAGAAGTTTAGAGAAGTGATGAGAGGGTACAGAGAAGACATGAGCTGGGTAAAGCCTCATTTTAAAATTTTTTAATATTTTATTTACTTATTATTTGAGAGTAAGAGGCAGAGAAAGGGGGGAGAGAGAGAGAGAGAGAATGGGGAGCATGCAAGGGCCTCTGGCCACTGCAAACGAACTCCATACACATGTGCCACCTTGTGCATCTGGCTTTATGTTGGTACTGGGGAATTGAACCTGGGTCCTTAGGCTTTTTTTCTTTTTCACCACTAAGCCACCTTTTTTTTTTTTTTTTTTTTTTTTTTTTTTGAGACAGGGTTGTGGTGTATCTTGGTCTAGTCTCAAGCAAGTGCCTTTAGTCACTGAGCTGTCTCCCCAGCCTCAAAGTTGATATGAAGCATAAGCTGGCCCCAAACTCACAATTTTCCTGCTTCAGCTTCCCATATGCTAAGATTTCATGTGTGTACTACCATACCTAACTTAGTATTTATGTATATTCATTGTACACAGCAGTGGCTTTCATAATGACATTTTTGCTCAAATATGTCTTGCTCTTTGACTGAATTCACCCTATATTACCTTCTGTCCCTTCTCCCAGTAGTTTTTTTTCTTTTCTCAAATCTCTAAAATTCTTATTTTCTTCTAAAAGTAAATTTACAGGGTAAGTTGAATCATTAAAATGAATAGCCCCATTCATAAATTTTAGTTCAGCAACAGTCATTATTTATATTTGTTTTATACATCTCTGTGAAATGGAGTTTGTTGTGATAAAATACCTGGCAAAGGCAACTAAGGAAGGACAGGTTTATTTTGGCTCACAGGCGAGGTACAGTCTTCATGACAGGGAAGGCATGGCAATTTTTACTCAGCTCTCTTCCTCCTTTTAATTCAGTTCTGGACCCCAGCTATGGACTGTTGTGGTCCACATTTAGGTTGAGTCTTCCTACCTCTGTTAAGCCAATCTGGAGACTCCCTCACAGCATGATTAGAGGCTTGTCTCCTCTGTGATTTCAGATCCTGTTAAATTGACAATATTAACTATAACATGTTAAAGTAATGTGTTCAAAATTATAAAAATAACCTATTTTGTGAATAGTTCAGGTATTTTCTTATTTTTTCCACACTCTCCCAATTCAGGCCATTTAATTATTTAGCCCTTAATGAAGGCATAGGACCATTTACTTAGTCCTTAATGGAGGCCCAAGGCAGGATATAGAATAGGCAAAACTCTCATTGTAGTTTTATTTTTTAATGTTACTCTCAGTGGTTAAAACATTCCTTTCAGATAGTCACAATGCATTAAAATATAAATGCATGTTGACTTTGTTTTACGTAATCAACCTTTTACTCTGTTGAAATTCAGCAGTATGCTAGAAGACCATCAGAACATTTGAGAGAAGACAACTGCTGTGTCCTAAAAGAGGCCTGAACAGATGGAGTCAGTCAGGGTGGGAAATTCTAAGGGCCAGCCTTGGAAGAGTCTCTTGTCCAGTGTGTTCTGGAATGGCAAAGTACCAGAACAGATATCCTGAGATTAGGCCACTATTTAGGTCAGGGTAGCATTTCATATGTACTTGTGAACTTTTTTTTCTTCAATTATTTTTTTTTCAAGGTAGCTTCTCACTCCAGCTCAGACTCACCTGGAACTCACTCTGTGACCCCAGGCTGGCCTTGAAATCATAGCAATATGCCTACCTCACCTTTCCAAGTGCTGGTATTAAAGGCATTTGTCACTATTCCCAACTCACTTTAATCATTATATCAAATTTAACTAAAAATTGATGATAGGGGAGGGTAGGAGGTATAGCTGAGAGGATGCCTCTCTGTGGTTAAATGCCCTTGCTTGCAAAACCTGCCCACCCATACTCAGTTCCTAAGTCACCTACATAAGCCAGATGCAAAAAGTGGCAGAGGTATCTGTTGTTCGTTTGCTTCAGCAAGAGGCCCTGGTTCTCACATATACAAATAACACACAAAATAAACAAAAAACATTTAAAAATTGACAGCCATAAAACATATACATCTGATTACCTTCCTGTCCAATTATTGAGTTATATGAAAAACCCTTAAAAGATACAAAAATATAATCACTAGTGTCTAGTGGTACATTTAAAAATAAATAATAAATAAAATTTATTAAAATTTTGGTTATATAGTTGTCAGATCTGTATCTAGTCTGTTAGTATCTTTTATATGTTTATCCACATATACACGTTTTCTGACATATGTCGAGACTATCTTCCCCTTATAACATACACTACAGTACCAATTTACTCTCCCTCTAAATATTTCTCAACTTCAAACACAGTCATCAGTCTTTGTCATTAAGTTCTCTAGCATCCTTTTTGCTTCACATTCTCGCATCATGGTATTCAGCTACTCTGCTGTCTCACAAATCTTTCCATCTCAACAGGAAATTGATACCATACTTTCTTTAATTTCTTCTTCCTACCATCTTGTCCTTGTAAAACCATGCCTTCTGAGTTAAAAGAAACTGCTCATTTTATACTCCACTAGTCCATAGTTTCTCCTCACCTGTCCTTTCTTTCCTCCTTTAATCTATTTTTACAGAAAGCTCACAGTTTAACATTTAATTCTTTGATGTATAGAGCATGAGATTAGATCAGAGACTTCTGGGATTTTGTCTTTAAAGATCTCTCTTTCTTCCTCCCTTTCCCTCTCCTCTTTTTTCACCCTGTGTCAGTTCTTCTTTTCTCTCAACCTCAGTTCTTGTTAGCACTATAGTAGGCATTTTGTAAAAGTATATTGGTGAGTAATCAAGGATTAACAGATACAGAGATAGTGACAAATCCTTAAAACCAATATGGATGCTGGTTTTAGAGATAGAATTTAAAAAAATATATTTTATTTATTTATTTGAGAGAGGGAAAGAGGCAGAGAGAGAGAGAGAGAGAGAGAGAGAGAGAGAGAATGGGTGCTTCAGGGCCTCTAGCCACTGCAAACGAACTCCAGACGCATGTGCCCCCTTGTGCAGATGGCTTACTTGGGTCCTGGAGAATTGAACCAGGATCCTTTGGCTTTGCAGGCAAATGCTTTAACCACTAAGCCATCTCTCCAGCTGTAGAAATAGAATTAAGTTAAAAAGATTTTCTGAGTGACTGTAGGCAGCAGAAGACCGATAGATACTCTATGGTCATTTGTTCAAAAGTGCAAAAAATTTGTTCTTTGTGTCAAGGCGTGCTTTCATTTAATGTACTGGAATTGGTGTCAGAGTTGGAAATTGTTCTTCTCATTGGCACTTAGGTCAAATAAGGAGGCTTTGGGCAAAGAGGAGGATGGGGACATGAGTAGACTAATGGAAGGTGTATAAAGAGTATCTCATTATTAGTATCTAAGGGGAGAGAAGAAAAGTAACCGGTAATTATGTTTTTAGAGTCCTAGAGAAGTCTAGTTTGAACAGCTTTCTCAACTAATGCCATAATTTAACTGATGAGTGACAGAGTGGTGGCATTCGACTTGTAGTTTTATTTGGCAATACCTTCCACATTCCTTCTTTTCAGGAAATGCCCAGACTTGTAGCCTCTAGTGACAGCAAGGCAGTTAAATAATCTGGAATATGAATGTGGTTTTGCTTTACATCCCATCAGCTATAAAGTCACTGAAGAAAAAACTCCAGATTCTTTCTCAAAGGAAAGTTAGTTTTTCTATATTTCTTCTTTGATACAACTCTGAATTAAAGTTTTAATTTAGGGGTTATTTAATTCCTATCCTTTTATCTTCATCAAGAATTTAGAAGCTTTTTATAACTGTAAAATGAGTTACAATCCTCTTGACTTACTGCCAGTAGCTTAGAGTGATGCCAAAATTTATGTGTGGGAAAGTTGATTTCAATGAGGGTAATTTAGCTGAAGTTTACTCTAAGAAACAAGTGTTTTGCTGCCAACCAATTATTTGCATTTCTAAAACATGACTTATATTTTCTTCAGTGCTTTTCTTTCATCATAGGCGACTTACTTCAGTGCTGTTGTCACTAATGGTATATGCCCTATGAAGGAAACTATATTCTTTTTAAATTTAGCTTTGCTCTGTTTTCAAACACCTGATTTGGCTATTTCTTTTTTTTCTTTTTTTTTTTTTTTAGTTTTTCGAGGTAGGGTTTCACTCTGGTCCAGGTTGGCCTAGACTTCACTACGTAGTATCAGGGTGGCCTCGAATTCACGGCAACCCTCCTACCTCTGCCTTCTGAGTGCTAGTATTAAAGGCATGAGCCACCATGCCCGGCTTATTTGGATATTTCTATTGAATATTGCCTTTTGTTTCAATAAAATCCACAGGAAATAAATCAACAACTAGAAAAAAGAAAAGAAATGGAAGAACGTGAAAAAAGAAAGATAATTGCTAAGGAAAAACATAAGGAATGGGTTCAGAAAAAGAACAAACAGGTAAAGAGAAAAAACTGACATCTCTTATAAAGTCTTTCCTTGCATCTTTGTGTCCTAGGTGGTCTTGAACATTTGGACTGACTTCCTTCCTTCCTTCCTTTTTTTTTTTTTTTTTTTTTTTTTTGGTTTGTTTTTAGAGGTAGGGTCCCCTCTAGCCCAGGCTAACCTGGAAATCACTAGGTAGTGTCAGGGTGGCTTCAAACTCACAGTGATCCTCCTACCTTGTCCCCCAAGTGCTGAGATTAAAGGTGTGTACCACTATGCCTGGCGGGTTTTTTCTTTTTTGCTTTTATTGATTTGGCTTTCCTTCCCCATTACCAAATCTGTCTCAGGCCTTTTGCCATCTTCTTCCTGTGGTTTCCACGAGGATCTTTTGATAGTCACAAGGTCTGTATCTGTCTTCATACCTGAGGTTTTGGAGTCTGGAGTTTCATCCATAGGTTGGCAGGCTCCTCCAACTTGAACATCTAAGAAACCTATGTTTTATGCCCATTACCCCTTCATAGAACGTTCCTTCAAACACCTTTATTTCTGTTATTGCTTCTGTCTTAGTCATTAAGGCATTACCAAAATTCTTGTTCCTAAACACTTCCTTTTTCATATAATTGCAACTCTGTGATCACTTCTGAATTAACACTTCACATCTTTCAGCTTTATCATTTCCTGCCCTGCACTGCCAGGAGCTTTCTTCTGTTCAGTTCTCTAGCAGTTTAGTCAGTACTACATGTGAGGGAAACCAGAAATCTTCACTGATTGAAGAGATCTTCCTTGTGTCCCTACCCAATTAACCTTGCTAGAAGACATTCTTTTTCTTTTTTAAAGATTTTATTTTAATTAATTAATTAATTAATTAATTAATTAATTAATTTGAGACAGAGAGAGAGGGAGAGTGAGAATGGGTGCGCCAGGGCCTCTAGTCACTGCAAACGAACTCCAGACGCATGTGCCACCATGTGCATCTATCTGGCTTATGTGGGACCTGGAAATTCGAACCAGGGTCCTTAGGCTTCGCATGCATGCACCTTAACCACTAAGCCACCTCTCCAGCCCTGTCATTCTTTTTTTTTTTAAATTATTTTTTTATTGACAATTTCTATACTTACATACAAAAAACACATGATATTTCCCTCCCCTCCCCCCATTCCACTTTAGAACTCCAATCTCCATCATATCCCCTCCCTCTCTCCATTAGTCTCTTTTAATTTGATGTCATCATCTTTTTCTTCTATTTTGAGGGTCTTGTGAAGGTATTGCTAGGCACTGCAAGGTCATGGATATCGAGGCCAATTTCTGTCTGGGCAGTTGCATTGTAAGAAGTCATACCCTTCCTTTGGCTCTTCCATTCTATCCGCCCCTCTTCCACAATAGTCCCTGAGCCTTGGAGGGTGTGACAGAGGTGTTTCAGTGCTGGGCACTCCTCAACCCCTTCTTCTCAGCACTATGTTGCCTTTTGGGTCATCCCAGTGGTCATCACCATCTGAAAAGAGAAGCTTCTCTAACCAGAAGTGAGAGTAGCATTAATATGTGAATATGAACATTAAGCATAGGGCTTTCAGGGTAGGTTGGTGGGAATAATATATACATTTAGCCAGACAAGCACACAGCCCTGTCATTCTTAATTCAAAGAAAGATATTTCATGTCTCCCTACTGTCTTCTGAACAAGGCTTTTACAACTTAGTCTAGTTGGTTAAAAACACTCCACTCTACTCTTTGAACCAAACTTCCCTTTCAGTGTGTCTCTGTCGACACTGTGCTTACTGAAATTCTTTTGGAAGCGCACAGAAGATAATCATGGCCTATCTTCTTGGAGTACCAGTTTTACTGGAAAGTTTTTAGAGGAAAAAAAATGTTCCTTTTTTTTCTATTAAAGTAAACACAAGATACGTAATGGAGTAGAACATAAATGTTATTTTTATTACTTGTAGTACTAAGGATTGAATTTAATAAAGTCTTGCATGTGCAAGGAAAGTACTTTTACCACAGATCTGTACCCATCACCCTAAATTTTCTGATTATTTTCAGGGTATAAGTAGGTTTTCCTAGAAATTGTGAGCTGTATGCCTCACTTCCCTTGCAATTTTAAAATCCTTTAAAACATGAGTTATTTTTGTACATTATTTTTTACCCAGCACAAGATTTAGCATAATGCTTGACAAATAGTAAGCATTTGTTAATTGAATGAATGAATGCTTGCTTGCTTTTCCTTTCTTTCTCCCCCTCTTCCCGCAATGATGGTGATCGTTCCCAGGGCTTCATGTATGCTGCTTCAGCTCTCCTTATATTTTTTTTCCTTTATCATTTTTGTAATAAAATCAACTGTGGCTCCAACAATTGAACTCTGAGTTTTCTGTGTGCTAGGCTAGCACTGTACCACTGAGCTATATACTCACCCCTTATTTTTTGTGTGTATTGGTGTACACATTTAGAGCATTTTAAAATAATGGGACTGGGTATATAGCTCAGTAGTGAGAGTGCATGCCTGCATGAATAGCCCTAAGTTCAATCCCCAGCACCAGAAAAAAAAATTTTAAATGCTTGTTCTGTTGCTAATTTATCTTCCATTGTGATTTTTTATATATTTAGTTATAGCTTTTATTGCTGAAATCTAATTTTTTTCTTTTTATTGACAGCTTCCATACTTACAGACAATAAACCATGATAATTCCTTACCCTCTCGTTTCCCCTTCACAAATCTACACTCCATCATATCCCTTCCCTCTCTCCATTAGTCTGTCTTTTATTTTGATGTTATCATCTTTCCCTCCTATTATGAGGGTCTTGTGAATATAGTGCTAGGCACTGTGAGATCATGGATGTCAAGGCCAATTTCTGTCTAGTAGATTGCATTGTAAGCAGTCCTACCCTTCCTTCAGTTCTTAAATTCTTTGATCCACCTCTTCTGCAATGGACACTGAGCCTTGGAAGGTGTGACAAAGATGTTTCAGTGCTGAACATTCCTTTGTCGCGTCTTCTCAGCACTATGGTGCCTTTTGGGTCATCCCAATGGTTACCACCATTTGGAAAGAGAATCTTCTCTAACCAAAAGTGAAAGTAGCATTAATATATGGGTGTGAACATTAAGTAAAGTATAGGGCAGTTTGGTGAGCATAAGATATGAATTTAACCAGACTATAGCAGGCATTACACTCCTAATGCTCAGAACCTTTCCCACTCCCCATAGGCTTTTGATTAGGTTTTCAGTACCAAGGATGTATTCCCTCCCAAAGAACTGGTTTCCAGTCCAATTAGAGAGCAGTTGGTTTCCCCCAGAACAGACATGCCACTATTGCACCTGTTGGCTCATTTGGCATGGTTAGCCAAATTTGAGGCTTGCAGTGCCCACTGTTTTCACCACTGATAGCTTCTGTCACCCGTAAGGCTACATGCGGTGCAGCTTTTTCCAGCTTTCAGTCAGCTGGCCTCTTGGGAGAATGTTTGCAACTCAGCCCAAGTTTGATGAAGTCTAATTTTTTGAACTTAGACACATGTTTGAATAGCAGGTCAAAGTTTTGAATATTTACAGTTATATCTGTTGTTAAATTTAATGCTCAGTTATATTACTAAGAACATGTGAATACTTTCAGTAAGTTAAAGGTGGCAGAATCTTCTTCATGCAGGTGTTAGAAGAAGAAAATTAGAAGAGCATATTTCTTCTACATTTTAGAAGTCAGTATTTGTGGGCTTGCTTGCTTATAACAAGATAATATAGCAATATATTATAATAATATAGCCATCATAATATATCAAGTTCTTTGTAAATAAGTGCCAAATCCAAACAAGTTTGTGTGACCGTTATAGAAGTTTACGTGATAACTTTTTGAAGTTTATGACTATAAATCAAGGTAGTTATACATGTGCATAATGGTATGCTTTCTCTTCGAAATGCTTCTCTTAATCTTCTAACTCCATTAAGTTAATCTTCCCATACCAGTCACAAATAGCTGTTGTATAAGAATGAAAGATACTGCTGAGGGATTGATGATGTATTTGTTGTTTTAATTAATTACAGTAGGTCTAATCTTATTATTTGAAGGCATTTATTTATTTGTGAAGGAAGTGACTTGATCCAATACAAATCATTAACTATTGAAGACAAGATTCTGGAAGGTGAGAATAGTTTAAAAATGAGACCCAAAAAATTAAATTTCCCTATTCTGCAGCTCTCTTGTGTCTGTTAAGGAATAATTGATTACTATATTGATTTTTTTCTTTAAAACTATCAGATT
This sequence comes from Orientallactaga sibirica, assembly GCA_036365145.1. Lineage (NCBI taxonomy): Eukaryota > Metazoa > Chordata > Mammalia > Rodentia > Dipodidae > Orientallactaga > Orientallactaga sibirica. Next base: position 51,832,124 of record JAEOAD010000006.1, read on the forward strand.
TCTTCTTTTAGTTTTCCTTAACTGACCTCTATTTGGAAGGAGTGCTCTCCTGCTTCTCTTCCTGCCTGGCATTTGGTTTTTCTCCCCTGTTGACATTTCATGGTGTGTGGTCTTCTGCTGCCTTGCTCACTCACATGTGAGCTCTCTCTGAGGCTCCTGTTTTCTCTGTCATTTTCACTGTGTTCTATCAAAAAGTCAAACAAGAATTTATGTGTCCATTAACTGAACTAGTTTCTTATGACTGCAATTTGTGAACCCCTTGCAAAAATGGGCTTGTTTCATCTGGGACTTTTATATTTGTGTTGTCAAACTAATTTTGTAGATTTGATTTGTATAGCATTAATATATATTTTGTACTGAAAAGGCTTGCACAGTTAGTTAAATAAAATCAGTTTTAATTCTCAAAACACAACTGATATTCTTATATACAATACTAATGCTGAGCAGCAGGGCCCATGACTCGATAATCAGTATAGCATTCAAGCTTTCAGCAGATGTTTACTCGGCTTTTTCTGGGTGACAGCAGGCAGAGTTAGAGGAACCAAACTAGAAGGCACTAAGTAGCTCCATGTTGTTTCCTTCAGTTGTGAGAAGCATAGGACACACTGAACTCTGTGCAGCGCAGAACCTGAAGAGAGTGAAGCCCTTAGAGGCTGGCTTCTCTCAGTGTGCTTTTCTGTTCTTCTAACTAAAGGCATCCCATTATCTCTTCTTTAGTTTAAATCCCAATTTTAAAGATGGATCTGCCTATTTATTAGTGTGCTCTCTTTCTCTCTCTCTTTTGAGGTAGGGTTTCACTCCAGCCCAGGCTGTCCTGGGATTCACTATGTAGTCTCAGAGTGGCCTCAAACTCATGGTGATCCTCCTACCTCTGCCTCCCCAGTGCTGGGATTAAAGGCATGTGCCACCACACGCCCGGCATTAGCTGTTTTTTTATGAGCATGTTTTGTACAAAGGACTGGATTTCACTGTGAAATTTTTATACATTACCTACTCTTAACCTCTCTCCTGTTTTATTTTTAATCTCATTGAGCTGTAATTTAAACATATATAATATAATATGTATCTATGTTAAGTTGTTGAGGTTTGATAAACTTATATACCTGTGTAACTAACCAGTATCACAGTCAAGATAAATAGAAAAACAAAAGAAAATCAACACAAGAGTTTACACGCTTGCATTTAACATAAATAAAACTCTAGAAAAGGCAAATTTAATTTATAGAATGGAAAAGTACTCATTTCCTTGGAGCTGGGGCTGGTTTGAGGCAAGAAGTGAGGGTTGAATGCAAAAATGGCACAGGGGAAGGTTCTATCTCTTAACTGTGATACACAGGTACACCAGTATGGAAGTTTATCAAGCTTCATAAACTTCACATGGGCACATCAGGGCCTCCTGCCACTGCAGACTTACTCCAGATACATGCAGATACATTGTGTATTTGTCTTTATGTGGGTACTGTGGAATTGAACCAGGCCAGTAGGCTTGCAAAGCAAGTGCCTTTAACCACTGAGCCATCTCCCCAGCCCCTGCTTACAAATTTTAATATTGTTTCTTTGCTTTATATTTTTTACATCTTGACAATCATGTGGCTTGAAGAGGTCCTTTTTCTTTTGCTATGTGTTGTGTAGTATGTATGGTGTGTCTTTGTGGTGTATGCACCTGGGTGTGCAGATGTGCGTGTGCCAAGCATGTTTGTATAGGCCAGAATAGAGAATTGGATGTCCTCCTCTGTTGCTTATCCATGCACCTTCTTGAGATTGGGTGTTTCTTTGAACCTGGGGCTGCAGTTTTGAGATCCTCAGCTATTTATGTGGGTGCTGAGGAATCAAACATAGATGCTTGCAGAGCCAGCACTCTTCTTAACTGCAGAACGATCTTCCCAGCACAGAGGTTGTGTTATTGTGATGTCTATTTGGTGTTCTAAATGCTTTTTGGGTTTGGGTGTCCATTTCTTTCTCTAGTTGAAGGAAGACGACTGCTATGATGGCAGTGAATAGATTCTTCCTTCCTTCCTTCCTTCCTTCCTTCCTTCCTTCCTTCCTTCCTTCCTTCCTTCCTTCCTTCCTTCCCTCCCTCCCTCCCTCCCCTCCCCTCCCTCCCTCCCCTCCCTCCCTCCCCTCCCCTCCCTCCCTCCCTTTCTTTCTTTCTTTCTTTCTTTCTTTCTTTCTTTCTTTCTTTCTTTCTTTCTTTCTTTCTTTCTTTCTTTCTTTCTTTCTTTCTTTCTTTTTGGTTTTTCGAGATAGGGTCTCACTCTGGCTCAGGCTGACCTGGAATTCACTATGTAGTCTCAGGGTGTCCTCGAACTCAAAGCGATCCTCCTCCCTCTGCCTCCCGAGTGCTGGGATTAAAGGCGTGCGCCACCACGCTCAGCGAATCTCTGTTTCTGTCTTGTAGGTTCTGATGTCTGCTGTCTTGACTATAGCCCAGAATTCTTGAAGCTTGAGGTCATGCTAGTTGATTTTTCCTTACTGACAGTTGAATATTGTGTTTTATTGACCCTTTTAGGATTGTGCTGCATCTCTTATGTTCTTCCTTATGCTTGGGTGACTGTAGGGGATTTTTTCCACTGTGCTTTTCTTTTTGGTTTTTCAAGGTAGGGTCTCATTCTAGTCCAGGCTGACCTGGAATTCACTATGTATTCTCAAGGTGGCCTCAAACTCATGATGATCCTCCTTCGTCTACCTCCCGAGTGCTGGGATTAAAGGCATACACCACCACACCCAGCTCTCCACCATGCTTTTATTTGATTCATTGAGGTTTTCATTTTCCTTATTTCGATTTGTTTTTGTTTAATCTCAGTGTCCTTGCTGTGACCTCTTTGTCCATCTTGCTGATTTGGTCATCATTTGTGCTCACTTTGTCCTCTGTGGTTCTAACTTTTCTCTCCAGATCCTGTATTGAGCTCTTCTGTTTGTGTGTGTCCTGTTTACTGATCATTTGTACCAGTAGACTTGAAATCTTCATGTGGCATTTTGCCTGTTTTGCATCCTGTTTTGCCTGTTTTGGTCCTTTGGAAGAGTCTCCTTGCCTTGCTTCTTGATGGCTCCTATGTTTCTTTGTTGCAGTTTGAGTGTCTCTTACTGACAGGCTTAACCCCAGAAAAAAAAACAGACTGTTATAATAGCAACACCACCAAACTATGAATGATCTAGCAATATACTTAAAAGAGATTCAAACCCAGCTATTACATCAAAAATTACCATAAAAAGAAGGCAGACTACTGTAGAATGTGCTATGTAGTTAAAAATTACTTATGGTTGGGCTGGAGAGATGGCTTAGTGGTTAAAGTGCTTGCCTACAAAGCCAATGGACCCAGGTATGATTTCCCAGGGCCCATGTAAGCCAGATACACAAGGTGTTGCATGCTTCTGGAGTTCATTTACAGTGGCTGGAGGCCCTGGTACACTCATTTTCCCTCCCTTCCCCCTCCTTCCCTCCTCCTGCTTCTTTCTCTCTCTCAAATAAATAAAATATTTTTAAAAATTACTTATGGCAAGTGTGGAAATGGTAAATGAATGAGATGTAAGGAGAATGCTAGAAAGAAGGAAGTAGAAAAGAGGCAAGAGTAAATGAAAGAAATAAATGAGAAATATAACAGAGAAATATAAAGAGAAAATGCCAAGAGGTTACAAAAGAATGAGAAACTTAAAAAAATTCTCAATGATGAAAAAGTTCAAACAAAATTTGATAAATATAAGAAGGGGAGTAGTAAATGGGGGGAAACATGAGAGCTTTGAAAAATATGGCAAAAGTCAAATGACTACTAAAAGTAGAGAAGGAAGATAAGGGGGCAACCAAGACAAATCATAAACAAGAAAATAATAACTAAGGAAAAGAAAGAAACATTGCCCAATAATGAAAATGCATAAATAAAACTGGATAAATGTATTTAAAAATACAAAAAGCATCTTGCTAGAGTGTAGTAGAAAGAAAAAAAAATCTAAAGGATCAAGAAAAAAAAGATTTTTTAAGAAAGATAGTGTTGGAGCCTCTCCCTTCTGGGTCCTGGAAATGGTCAGTTATGTTTATGTTTGGAGGGGTGTGAGGGTTGCTGAGTGTGTTGGACAAAAGTTCACTTTATTGTAGGATATCTTCACTTTGTTCACTTTCCTCTTTAGGTACCAGGGGCACATCAATGGATGTGTAGGTTCTCTCACCCTCCTCAGACTCCTAGATCATACCTCCTGCAGTGGCTAGTATACTAGTGGGGGGGGTGTGGTCTCCCAAGTTGGGAGTGTGAGGAGCAACCACAGCGCTGATACCTGTGCAGCTGGAGGAGGTGTTCAATGTTACTGAGTTGTCAGCCTGAAAGGATTCCATTCCAGAACTGTTGACTGTCTAGGTAGAAAGAAATACAGCCACTTGAGGAGGAGTCAGGCTCTACTCCATTTCCTGCACAGCACTAGGCTTATATTAATGTTCGTTAGTTGGGTGGAAGTTTATGGAACGTGATCTAGAAGATTCTTTCAAGGAGAATTTCTGTTCTTGGCTCTTATTTCTTTGTTCCATGAAGGGGATAAGGTGGCATTTGTATTACATATCGTTAATTTCTAAACCTTTGCTAACGAGAATGAGCTATGTATCACAAAAAAAAATACTAAGTTATAGTTTGTATTAAGGGCCCACAATTTTTTGTTTTGTTTTGTTTTTTGAGGTAAGGTTTCGCTCTAGCCCAGGCTGACCTGGAATTCACTATGTAGTCTCAGTGTGGCCTTGAACTCATGGCAATCCTCCTACTTCTGCCTCCCAAGTGCTGGGATTAAAGGCATGCACCACCATGCCCGGCTTCCACGAATTTTTAAATAGATGTCCAATGGTAACTGTGTTAGTCTTTTCTGACTCCACAGTCTCTGTGAAGTGATCCCACCTTACTATTAGAATACATAAGCAGCCATAAACAGTACATAGGAAAACAAATGGCTATGGCCACATTTCAGTAAAACTTTATGTGCAGGAGCTACTTCTACTCTCTTACCCTTTCCTCTCCTCCACAGGATCTCATTCTTTAGCCCAGGCTGGCCTCAAATTCAAGGCAACTTTCCTGCCTTAGCCTTCAAAGTTCTGGGATTACAGGTTGAGTCCCCATGCCTGGCTAGCAACTTCTAATCTATATAAGAATTATAAAGCCGAATGTTTGTGTATTTACCCTTACATGCAGTACTAATAGGCCTTGTGTACTTGTTCTTTGTAGCTCACTGAGGGTGATTATTTGTCCTAGTATTTTGTTGTTCACCTGTCTGGGAAATGTGCATACATGTAATTTGTATTTAGAGTGCAGGTGAACATCCACAAAGCAGACTGGATTTTGGACAGTCCAATACGGGGAAAGTTGTATTCATTAATCCAGCAGTTCTTTCTTGAAACCTACTGTTTACTCAGCACTGTTCCAAGCTCTGAGTCTACTTTTCTGGAGCAGGGTTTTTGACTAGTATTTTCATGAAACTTATATCCAACGGGTAAGATTGTTGTTTAATTGGTGATTAATTACATATATGTCAGATGTTTTCATAAAAGATGTGTGCCAGCTACTATGATACCACATATTTTAAGAAATAAGCTTAGGAAATTATTATATAGAAAGCCTTTTCTACAATAGTACAGTTATTTCAATTAAAACTCCTGCATTTTTATTTAAGGAAAGGAAAGAAAGAGAACAAAAAATTAATAAGGAAATGGAGGAAAAAGCAGCAAAGAAACTGGAGAAAGAATATTTGCAAGAAAAAGCAAAAGAAAAATATCAAGAATGGTTAAAGAAGAAAAATGCTGAAGAATGTGAGAAGAAAAAGAGAGAGAAGGTATTTTTAGAAAAATAACCAGTCAGAATGCATGCTTTGGTGTTTATATGTGTGTTTAGAGGGGGAAAATTACAATTAAAAATAGATCCTATTTTAGGATAAAACACATGAAGCTGTCCTTATTTCTATTATTTTATATTTAAACTTTAAAATAAATACACAACTGTGGTTTTCTTGAATTGATAATTTTTTTTTTTTCGAGGTAGGTTCTCACTGTAGCCCAGGCTGTCCTGGAATTCACTCTGTATTCTCAGGGTGGCCTCGAACTCATGGTGATCCTCCTACCTCTGCCTCACGAGTGCTGGGATTAAAGGCATGCGCCACCACGCCTGGCTTGAATTGATAATTATTAATAAGCCTGTTGATTTTTTTCAGTCAATTTCAAAATTTTTGTTGTTATTGCTATTGTACAGTACAGCAGTCGTTTGGCTTGTTGTTGTTCAGTGCAGACTCCTGAATCATGTTTACTTTTGGTCTCTAATTATCAACATCAACTCAGCATTATGGCTGGCCAATATGTCACTAGTAACTAGGAAGGTTAAAATATACATATATATTTAAATTTGAATGGACTGTTTAGTTACAAACCATCCCCAAAATTCTTTGGTGTTATAATTTTAAGGAAAAAGAAAAACAACGGCAAGCTGAATTACTGGAGAAAAAGGAAATAGCAGAAAGAAAGTTTAAGGAATGGTTGGAAAATGCAAAAAATAAACCTCGCCCAGCTGCAAAGAGCTATGGCTATTCCAGTGGAAAGCTTACAGGTTGGTTTTATACTATGTGGCTTATATAAGTATGGTTTGCAGAAGGAAATGTGATACATACTATTGCCTTTGACAGAAGTTGAAATGTGTAAAAATTGCTTTTCTTTCAAATTACTATTTTCTATAAGATTACAACATACTATGTTGCTAAGGTAATAATATAAATTTATTGTCATTTTCCATAGGTCTTAATGTAAAAGATCATAGTGGCAAAACTGTAATCGTTTATTTGCTTATTCACTTATTTTTGGGTCTGGCCTCAAATTCATGATTCTCCTGCCTCTGCTTTCTGGGTACTGAGATTACAGGTGTGAGCTACCATGCCTGGCTTCAAATGTACATTTTATTTTTCATTAATTTTTTAGGTTAGTGTACAAAGTAATGAATTTTAGTATACCATTTTCATACATGGGAGTTATACATTCTTATAATTTATCTTCCTCTCCTACTGTATTTTCCCATGCTTTCTGACCCACTATGGCTGGCTACCTCCCCCATTCCAAGTAGTCTCCCCTTCTGCTTCCATGTCACTCATATTCCATTGCCCTCTTTTTTCCCCTCCCTTAACATGTCTTCCTTTTCTTGCATGATCACCTTTTTCATTTCATGACTTGCACATGCATACACACAAAATCTAGGTTCTGCATGCGAGGGAAAACACTGGCTTTCTGAAACATAATTTCTAGCTCCATCCATTTTCCTGCAAATTGCACAATTTCATTTTTCTTTATGATGGGCTAAAATTCCCTCTTGTGAAGCAGTTTTAATTTGTTATCCTGATGGCTAAGGATGTTCAACACTTGTTCGAGTACTTATTTGCCATTTGTATTTCTTCTATTGGTTCTATTCTCTTCTATTGGTTAGCTCATTTAATGATTGGATGATTTGTTCCTTTGGTGTTTAATTTTTTGCAGTGCTTTATAGATTCTAGATATGAATCCTCTGAGATCGGCAAAAAATTTTTTGTAAGCTGTCTCTTCACTCAGATAATTGTTTACTTTATATTCAGAACCTTTTTGATTTCATACAATACCACTGGTCAGTTTTGGGAACTATTTTGTGTGTGTGTGTGTGTGTGTGTGTGCGCGCGCTGTTGGAGTCCCTTTTAGAAAGCCCTTGCCCATGCCTAGATCTTGAACTTTTTTACCTATATTTTCCTCTAGCACTTTCAAAGTTTCAGGTCTTACATTACGGACTTCATATGTTTTGAATGTATGTTGGTTTAGGATGAAATACAAGGTTATAGTTTCATTATTTTACACTTGGTAATAAACCATTTGTTAAAGATGTAAACTTGCATCTTAAGGGAATGATTTCTAATGTGAGGAAATAAATTCTCATGGCTGGCATAGATAGTTGTTTGCTGTAGAGCCACAGGTATTTAGCAGGTAAAAGATTCTGGGTTCAATCCTTAGGACTACCAAAAATTCTCTTACATTGCTTAGAGGATAAAACCATAGTCAAAATATATGTAAAGTGTCATTTTGGCTTCCCTCCTTCTAAGCTTCAGTAAGGCAGGGCTTCCAGTCAACCTTTTTTTTTTTTTTTTTTTTTTTTTTTTTTTGCAAGGCAGGGTCTCACTCTGGCCCAGGCTGACCTGGAATTAACTATGTAGTCTCAGGGTGGCCTCGAACCTTTTTGTCACATTCTTTTCAAGGTAGAACACTAGACAGTACAGGACCAAGCATAAAACCTGCTGGCTTTTAGGTTTACTCTGATTATAAATGGCTGTGTGTGTTTTCTTTGTGCTTCACCTTGAAAGCCCACATCATGCTGACAGCTGCCTTCACTTGTTTAAGTGATTTATTATTAAAAATTCTCTCATTGTGTTTTGTTCACACACTAGAACATATACAAGACTTTGTCTTGACCATCTTAGTGAAGTGTGTGTTGACATACTTATGCAGTCAAAGTGGACTGGCAATATCTGAAAGACACATTCCTGCTGTTATATGTCACAGAGTCATCCATTAGAGCTACCAAGAATGGACATGGTATGCTCCTTTTCTAATATTTCTTGTTTGGAAAAGGGGAAATAAACAATTGTTTTAATCTAATGATCAGATAATATAGTAAAAACTCTTACTTGAGAATAAACATACTAATTAGAAGTTAATTTTTTGCATTTTAATAAGCTTAATTCTAACAAGCAGTATATCCTGTGACTACAGTACTTCCCTAGTCTTTATTCTTTATGCTCATATCATTTTTTTTAGTTATGAGAGAAAGAATTGGCATACCAGGGCTTAGCCACTGTAAGCAAACTTCAGATGCATGCACTACCTGTTCACATGTGTCACCTTTTGCATCTGGCTTATGTGGGTTCTAGGGAATTGAACCTGGGTCCTTAGGCTTTGCAGGCAAGTGCCTTAACTGCTAACCATCTCTCCAGCCCTGTGCTCACATCATTTGAAGGAGTTCGTGTCCATGCAGTGAGTGAAGGCTTTAGAGATCATTTATATAATGTTCTTCTGTAGTGGTTTGATTTGGGTGTTCCCCATAAATGTAGATGTTCTGAATGCTAGGTTCCCAGTTCATGGAAATTTGGGAATTAACAATTCCTCGAGGCAGTGTATTGTTGGGGGCGGGCTTATGGATATTATAGCCAGTGTCCCCTTGCCAGTGTTTGACACACTCTCCTGTTGCTATTGTCCACCTTATGTTGGCCAGGGGGTGATGTACATCCTTTGCTCATGCCTTCGTTTTCCCCCTGTCATAATAGAGCTTCCCCTCGAGTCTGTAAACCAAAATAAACCCCTTTTTTCCTCCAAAGCTGCTCTTGATCGGGTAATTTCTGCCAGCAGTGAGAACCTGACTGCAACATCTTCCTTCACATCATTGCTAGTTGTCAAATGTTAGACTCTTTCATACGCTTTGTGTGCATCAGTAGAAGAATGCTCTATAATTAGCAATAAAAATTACAGTGATATTGTGAAATGGTATTAATTTGAGTGAATATAATTCAGAATTTGAATGGTTCCAAACAAGAATCTTGACTTATAGGTACTTATGCAAAGTAAAGCTTTCTGTAAACTTTAGTTTGATATGGGAAAACCAGTGACACAATTAGTACTTTCCCAGACTGAATTAAGAACATAAATGTTTTGTTTGAAGGTTCTAAAGTTTGTCTGGGAATACTTTTGCAAGCATTTTTAGTTATGTAGTTTTAACAGTATTGGGATTTTCAGAATTATCTTTTAGTATTTATTAACATATTTATGCCTATATTTGAACAAACTTATTTCTTTGAAATTATTATTATTATTTTGTTTTTATTCAAGGTAGGTTCTCACTCTAGCCACACTGACCTGGAATTCACTATGTAGCTCCAGGCTGGCCTCGAACTCACAGTGATCCTCCTACCTCATTCTCCCTCCCAAGTGCTGGGATTAAAGGAATGTGCCGCCATACCTGGCTTCTTTGAAATACTTTCAAGGTTTCAGGTTTTAAATTAGATAGTTTGGGGCTGGAGAGATGGCTTAGTGGTTAAGGTGCCTGCCTGCTAAGCCTAAGAACCGGGTTCCAATCTCCAGGTCCCACGTTTAGCCAGATGCAAAGTGACACAAGGGTGCAATGCCACACTTGCCCACAAGGGGCGCACGCATCTGGATTTTGTTCACAGCAGCTGAGAGACTGCTGGCGTGCCCATTCTCTGTCTCCCTCTCCCTCTCTCTCTGTCTGTCTCTCTCTGTGTGTCTCCCCCCAAAAAAATTGGATAGTTTTATTTATCAGTATTATTTTGCTTTGTTAACAAATTAACATTTTTCTAGGAATTAAATGCAAGTGATTTCTTTGATCTGAATTTTTTGTTTTATTCTGCTTTTTAATAAATACAGGCTTCTACAATGGAAATTGCTATCCAGAACCAGCCTTTTATAATCCAATTCCATGGAAGCCGATTCATATTCCCCCTTCTAAAGAAGCTAAGGACCTCCCAGGAAAGAAGAGTAAAAGACCTGTGATAAGTCAGTCACACAGGCCATCAGTTCTGGCAATCCACAAAGCTAGAGGCAACCTTGGCCTTGGAACTCTGTGTAGAATACAGAGATAGTAAATGGGTCTAGTAAATTTTCAAGTCAGAACTATTATTATTTTTTACTGCTCACTTGGCAAGTCAACATTTGATGTGATCACCATCAAGTGCCAGTTTCCTATTTGTTTTGGAGTCCTTGGAGGTATCCGAGGATAGTTTCTATGTTTGGGTTTTTAATAAACCTTTGAGGTTGATCTTGGCATATTGTTTTTCAGGATAAATGACTGAGTATCTAACAATTGTGCTTGTGTTTAGCTTTTATTAAAACTATAATACCAATAAAAGTTTTTCTTTGTTCTTTTGTGTTCTGTGTCACTTGCTTGTGTTTATGTGGATGAGCATAAGATTAATTTGTTCAAACTGGCATTTCAAATTGCATACTTATCCAAATGGGTTAGAGACCAGGAGTAATCAATTTCAGTCTTTATAGATGGTTGTTGGTATGTTTTCTATGAAGACATTATTAAAATAACTGAAAGTCTGCTTTGTACCATAGAAATAAGGGTTGGAATTAAAAAATAATTATTTTATTTGCAAGGAGAGGGATACAGATTAATAATGGGCACATCAGGGCCTCTTAGCACTGTAAATGAACTCCAGTCACATGTGCCACTTTGTGTATCTGGCTTTATGTGGGTACTGGGAAATTGAGCTTGGGCCAACAGGCTTTGCAAACAAGAGCCTTTAACCAGCATGCATTGGAATTTTTGTTTAAGATTTTTTTTTTTAATTGTGAGGGGATATTGTGTGTGTGCACTAGGGCCTCTTGCTGCTACAGAAGGAACTCCAGACACATGTGTCACTTTGCACATCTGGCTTTACATGGGTACTTTAACCACTGAGCCATTTCTCCACCCCCCAAATAGATTTTAAGCTCATGCTCTGAATTCAAAGATTATGTGTCAGAGCCTTGGAACAATAATCATATTTTGCTGTACTTTGTAAAATAATCCATTAATTATAATTTGGTTGCTAGCTTTGGAATGAGAATTATCAGTGCATCATCCTTAATATTAATAATCTTAAATGTTGTGTAAAATAACAGTCATTTAAAGTCTGTATTTTGAGGAGAAGTTTTTAGAGGATGATAAAGAATGCAGATTTGTTTATTTAAAAGTGACTTCTATTTGGAATATATGCTAGACTAGCCATCTGTCAAGTTCCTGGTGACTGGTAGTGATGTTAAGGAAGACTCAGTAGGATTTTTGAAGGGTGTTTGTGTCATCAGAAATCTGAGAAAACTCACTTCCATATACTGACCATATTGTTAGGGATCAGTAATGATGATTGGTTCAAAAATTTTAGAAGCCAGACTGTTGTACTTTCAGCAAATTGACCTTTAGAGAAAACATGAAGAATTCACCAGGATGGTAATAATCTTTTGTGTGTGTTTATAGGTGTGTGTGTGTGTGTGTGTGTGTGTGTGTGTATGTATGTATGATATATATAATTGAAAATATAATTTAATTGCTGGGAGTTTTAAAGTTGTTATGTCTTAAATGTATTTCACAGAGTAGAATAACTTCAGGCTATAACTAGAATCAGCAAGATTTTTCAAAAAGCTATTTGATCAAGCCTTCGTGTATGTCCTGAGTTATTTCTAATTGAATAGGAAGCTTTTGGAAGATTTTAGGCAAGAGTAATGATGATATGGATTATAAATTGGGATTACTCTGGCTACTGTGGAAAATGGGCCTGTAGGGAAGCAAAGATTAGAAATAGGAAAGCAAGTGAGAACTTGTTTTCAGTATCCTCCAAATATGTCATAGTGACCCAGATTAAGGCAGCAGCAGTGGAGTGTTAAGAAGTGTTGGAGGCGGAGTAAGCAGGGCCACTTTAGCTGTTACACTAAAAGAAGGAAGAAAAGTCAGAAGGAAAAAATTAGTTTGGGGCCTACTAAATAGGTAAATGGTAATTATAACAGATAGGGTGATTCATAGGAATAGATAGGAGATTTCCATGACATTCTAATTTTTGAATAATTTTTATGGTACTATATTTTAAATCCCAGGCACTCTTCTGTTTAGTCCTCTTTCATAGATGATACATCTTTCCTAAGGCTGTGACTGATGTTTCTACTTCTTAATTGTTTCTCTTTCCTCTGGGTCCTTTTTTCCCCCTTTGCTTTCTCTCTTTTGAAGAAGTATTTTATTTATTTGAGAGAGAGAGAAAAAAATGGGCACACCAGGGCCTCCAGCTTCTGCAAACTAGCTCCAGACATATGTGCTATCTTGTTTCTGGCTTTACATGGGTACTGGGGAATCGAATCTGGGTCCTTATGCTTCAAAGGTAAATGCCTTAACTGCTAAGCCATCTCTTTAGCACCCTGCTTTCTCTTTTTTGGGGTTCAGAGAATCCCACACATGTTTCTTAATCCTTTTCTCCATTTATATTGAAAGAAGCCCTTTTCATATATAACAGTGGTCCATTGAAAGACTGGATAGAAGTTATGTAGGCACAGGAATGGTTTGTCCATGGTAGATTTTGTGTTGTAATGAGATGCTTCAAATACCCGGAAGCCTTTCCCAGCAGCTGCTGTTTCTTGGAGGAGTATGGCATCACTTGGGGTGAAATGTGCTTGGGTGCCAAGATTCCTGAGCAGGGCCTGTGTATTAGAGCTCATTATGCAAATGGTTCCTTTTGGATTTCTTTCTAGATAATGCATAAGTTCTGCTCTCCTTGGTACCTGGAGTTGGGTAGGGTTGTCCAGATGCTAAGGCTTTCCAGGGTTCTACAAGCTCATTTTTTTTTCATATTTTTTCATCTATTTCAGTATCTAGAAATCTTTAGATGGTAAGAAAGGGATGACACCCCCCTAAAAAAAATTTAAAAATTTTTAAAGGTCTAGAGAAATGGCTTAGCAGTTAAGGCCCCTGCCTGCAAAGCCAAAGGACTCACGTTCCTTTCCCCAGGACCCATGTAAGCCGGATGCACAAGGTGGCACATGTATCTGGAATTCATTTGCAGTGGCTGAATGCCCTGACACACCCATTCTCTCTTCCTCTCTCTGCCTCTTTCTCTCTCACAAATTAGTAAAAATAAAATATTTTTTTAAGAAGGCATTCCCAAGGGGCATTAATAGATGGCTCACTGGGTAAAGGGCCTTACTTGTAGGGCCTGAAAATTTGGGTTCCATTCCCCAGTGCCTACGTAAGCCAGATGCACAAAGTGGCGCATCTATCTGGAGTTAATTTGCAGGGGCAAGAGGCCCTGGCTTACCCATTGCTCTCTCTCTGCCCCCCTTTCTTTCTGCTAACAAATAAATAAAGAAGAAGAGACCCAGAAGAACTAGAGACAATTAAGAGATAATTGTAACTATCATAATGTTCTTAAAGATGAGAAAAGATATACTACATCCATACTCTCCTGTTATTTTTACCTCCACCTTTCAAACATCTGATGTGGTCTTTTATTAGCCATTATATTCTCTTCTGTTTGCCCTTTTTGATTTTTTTTCTCACAGTTCCTTAGTTATGATCTTAGAAGGGACTAAAGGGGAAGGGGACAGGTGTATGACTCATCTGCTATGTTTAATTGGGTGTGTGTTGCAGTTACCTCACATTGGGATAAAACAGCTGATAGAAAGACAGTTTTGTTTTTTTTTATTTGGCTTATAGTTTTGCGGAGAAGCTCATGATGGCAGTGCAAAGACGGCAGAGCAAAGACAGCAGAGCAGAGGCTGGACATCACCTCCTTGCCAACATTAGGTAAACAACAGTGGGAGAGTGAGCCAAACTTAACACTGCAAGCTATGGGCAAATAAACCATCAAGGTCCACCCCTAGCCACACACCTTCTCCACCAAGGCTCCACCTCCCAAATTGCCACTAGCTGGGAAGCAAGCATTCAGAACTCTTGAGTTTATGGGGGGTGGGGGGAGGATCTGGTTCAAATCACCATAACATCCTAAGTTTGGTTGAGATACAGGTTTGTTGCCTTGGTGAGGAATTTGGATATTTGGACTTTTATCAGTCTAACATCAAAGTTATTGAGATGGCTAGTCTGAAGTGTGGCATTTCATTTGTTCAACATGTATTTATCAAGTGCCTATTATGTCCTGGCAAGATGATAGACTATGGTGGAATGTAGGGAACAAAAGGGGGGGCAGGGAAGACAGCTCAGTTACGAAAATGTTTGCCATGTAAGCATGAGTATCCAAGATCAGAACCCTAGAGCCCATGTAAAAAATCCAGTTTCTGTGTGAGGTGTTTGTAATTCCAGCCATACAAATGGGTGAGAAGTGAGGTGGAGACAGGAGAATCCTGAAACTTTGGGACCAGCTACCCTAGCAAAAGCAGTGGTGAACAAGAGACTCTGCTTTAAAGGAGGAGGTGGAAGGTGAGGACTGACACCCAAAGTTGTCCTCTGATCTCTCCACGTATACCATGGCGTGCATGTACCTGAACACACACCCAGGAAAGGCATTGAAGAGCAATGAGAAGTGGATGGAGGACAGAAAGAACATTTTCAAAAATGAGAGTGAAGCTTTCAGGAGGGGCAAGTGAGGGGTTCTCTGTAGCAACCAGTGGGTGGAATAAATGAGGTCTGGTAGCTATCTAGTATCTAGTGCTCTGCTAGATTTTAAGTTAAACAACAACTGACCTAATTTGGGACCTGTTAGAACTTTCTTGCTGGCAGGAATTAGAGTTTAGTGGTTCTTACCTAAAAGCTCAAGGGTAAGTGAGGAGGTTCTGGCCCTTTTCAGGGTTAGGGTCAGTTCCCAGGAAGAAATGATTAAGCCAAGATGCAGGCTGAAGGCTCCAAAATCATCAAGACTTAGAATGTAATCATTTTGAAGCTGAGGAGTAAGGAAAGGGTTTTGAAACACTGATATTTCCACAGTCAGTCCTTCCTCAGTTCAAAGACCAATGGTAGATGATTTGTTGGCTTTTGAACATCAAAGGGACTTGGGATAGCTTGTGTACATTGACATTGCTACAAAGTCACAGAGGAAATTTCTAAATTCTTAGTCATTTACAAAGAAAGCCTTTAAAATTCTGTGGGTAAATACACTTTGTTTTTTAATGACAAAATATTCCATCCATGTTTCAAAAATGAAATGATACAGATGGTGCTGTTGTTTAAAAGAATAAATTGCTAGCTATCTAATTGGCAGTTCAAAGCTTGCACTTTCTTGGTCTTGCTTATTATACTTATGGCCCAGGTAAGAATAAAGCACGAGCAGTTTCTATTACACTCACAAGTTACTCTTTATGATTAAAAGCTAATTTTTCTTAATCCAAAAAAGAAAAAATAGCAAATATCATATGTTTACTCTGCTCAGTAATCTAAATGAAATCCATATGTTAGCTTGAGGAAAAAAGCACAACCAACTTTACAGTGAATATTTACCTACTGCTGTTGATAATGGCAGCCTGACAGAGTGAAAAGTTGTTTAGAAAGGGCAATGGTATCATGAATTTCCTCTTGAAATTGAGGTTAAAAAAAATCCTTTGATCAGGAGAAAGTGGTACCTTACTGTAGGAGAGAAAGTCATTAAAGGACACTTCCCTTTTCTTCCCTATAAATCACAGTGTTCACCTCTTTCCCTGTCTGCATTCACATTCTCACATGCACAGAACTCTCATGTGAACTTGGAAAAAGGAACCCCTCTTCCTTACCCTTCTTATGGCTCTGCAAATCACCTGAGGGCCAGAGAGATGGAAGCTATCATTGTCCCTTATTGGTGGTAATACATGGTGATATGGGAGTTGGACGTTTGGTTAGTTAGAATAGATTTATCTAAACCAGCACCCAGTGCCCACCTGCCTACAACTCCCACTCTCAACTAAGGGCTTTCCTTCCATGATGAGATACAAAGTGCCCACATAGGTAAATCTAAAAGGTAAATTTCAGGTGTCTCAGTAAAATAGAGGAAGATCTCACCAATTTATCTGTCCAATAAATAAAAGGGCTTTTTCTATTCAGTGTGGATCACTTTTGTATTTTTAGGATGTAAACATTGCTCACCACTTATCTCCAGTGAAGATGATAAAGGTCACATCATTTCCCTCTTAGAAGAATGATGATGTAAAGACAGCTGCCTTTAGTCTTAGGGGCCATACCAAGTTCCTGATGGAAGGTAGCCAGGACAGCAGTAGACTCATCTGAGTTTGAAGACATGTTTTTTGGAAACTTAGGCAAATTTTTAATGCCTCTAAGTCTCAATTTACCTTTCTAAAAAATAAGCTTCATAATACTGAGTTCATAAGGTAAGTGCAAAGTTTACATAAAATACCTAATACAGTGACATTCCAAAGGTAATGTTTCTGTTGTACTCAATAATGGTAGTAGGTTATGCCTCCTGGCAGATGATGTGAGGGTATAAATTTCCCAACATTTGTATAATTAAGGGCAAGTCACCTATGCCACATATTTTCTTCACTAGATTGTGGTGGCATTTTTGCAGTTATTTTGTGAAACATTGGGTGTGTTGGAGAGTTGTGTCTTTAGATACCTGTTTAAAGATAGGTGGTACTGTGTGGGATGTTTGTCTTTTAAAGCTATAGATATCTGTATATATAACATTTAACATGATCAA
Source organism: Orientallactaga sibirica (assembly GCA_036365145.1). Lineage (NCBI taxonomy): Eukaryota > Metazoa > Chordata > Mammalia > Rodentia > Dipodidae > Orientallactaga > Orientallactaga sibirica. The sequence goes on from JAEOAD010000006.1 coordinate 51,849,260, forward strand.
TTTCTTTATTATTTTGCGCAAAGCTTCCATTTGAATTCCTTAAAGGAAATCTGGGTATATTTTACTATTCTTGTATTAGGTGATTTGCCTCATTAAATTTGATGTTTTAATATATTTCTTCAACACATTTTGGTTTCTTAGGTGGAAATTGCAGAGATTTGGTTCTCACATTTCATAAAAGTTAAGAAAAATAATCTGGCAAACTTAAATTTTTTTTGTTAGATTGGATTGTGTAGAAGCAGACATAAATACAATGGCAGTCAGGCATGAGGTTATTTAGGTAATAGCCTATGAGGAAGATGAAGCAAGGTGAGGCTAGAACATCTGGATCCTGTGGAGGAGAGATGGGTGGAAGGAAACAAGGTTTGATAGGCAGTCTTAGATTGCAGTGGAGTTCTAAGAAAATGGCTGAGAGGCCTGCAACCAGAATTACCCCTCCAGGAGAGTCCACTTGCACTTATGAGCTTTCTTAGAATCCCTGCTGTACTCAGGTAGGGGAAGCAGAGCACAGCATCGGAGGCATTCCATCAATTAGATTCTGATAGCAGATTCATGAGCCTGTGACATGTGTTCATACATGTGGTCATGTTTGTGTGTGTTTGTGTGTGTGTAGTTTTATGTCTTAGTTAATATCTCCTTGAGTATTACCGCAAAATTATTGGCAAGGAGCACATAATGCTGTGTTGGATACCTGGCAGTATTTTTGTTGTGGTGGTTTGTTTTTTGAGGTAGGGTTTCACTGTAACCCAGCCTGACCTGGAATTCACTCTTTACTTTCAGGCTGGCTTTCAAGTCATAGCGATCCTCCTCCCTCTGCCTCCCTAATGCTGGGATTAAAGGCATACGCCACCATGCCTACACCTGGCAGTATTTTCAAAGCACTTGCTTGGACTGGAGAGATGGCTCAGCAGTTAAATGTGCTTCCTGCACAAGCAGGAAGGCCTGAAGGGCCTAAACTGACAGAGTTTGAGCCTCCAGATACCACATATACAGCTGGGCATGGCCTCTCATGTCTGTAACCTCAGCTCTGCCGATCAGTAAAGAAAATCCAGCTCAAAAATAAGACCAGGTCAAACAGTGATGGAAAGGGACAGCCACCATTCAGTTCTGGCTATTGTAGATAGCAGCCACAAGCGAGCACACACACACACACACACACACACACACACACAGCATTTTGGTGTATATGAGTGTATTATGTGTGTGTTCATACATATGTGGTTGTATGTGTGTGGGTGCTCGTGCTCAGTTGTGTGAAAGCCAGAAGTTCATGTTGGGTGTTTTCTTAATTCACTTTATTCCACCTTATTTTTCTGAGACAAGGGCTCTCATTGAATCTAGAGCTGACCAGTTTGTCTTAGGCTTATCCAGGGAGCTTTAGAGACTTGTGTGTCTCCACTACCAAGCACTGAGGTTGAGGGCATGCACCACCACACCTGGCATTTTATGTAGGTTCTGGGATTGAATGTGAACTCAGGTCTTCATGCTTTTGGCAAGTATTTCCTCAGTGAGGTATCTCCCCAAGCCTAAAAGCACTCTCAGCTGCAAACAGGCTAGAGTAGAGATTGGGCCTCAGTCCCTTTCTTCCAGCCTTTAGTTTCATACCAGATAAGTAGGAGGGGTTCACTTTGAGATCACCTCTAAGGATGTGAGTTCTTTGGAGAGGATTGACAATAATAAAATTGTCTGAGATGTGCTGCAGTGATGTCAGTAATCAGTGTTCCACCCCACCAGAACACACTGTCCTAGCATCATGCCCCCAGCCTCTATGCCACCTCCAGAGTTCCTTTGTCTGGACTTCCAACTGTGTCAGTCAACACCTTGTTGCTGAGACAAACATCCAGCCAGAAGCAACTTATGGGAGGAAAAGGGTTCATTTCAGGCTCACAAAATCCAGGGGAACACCATTAATGGCAAGAGAAGCTGGCTCACTTTCATGGATCTAAGTGGAGAGGCATCACCAAACATCCAGCAAACCCCACTGTCAGTACCAAATTTACCATTTCAGTCAGCTTCATGTTGCTGGATAAAGCGCTTCACCAAAAGCAGCTTATATGAGGAAAGGGTTCATTTCAGGCTTACAAATTTCAGGGGAACACCATCAATGGTGGAAGAAGTTGACTCATTTCCAGAGATCCAAGCAGAGATTACCAAACAGCTAGCAAACAGAAACACCAGAAAGCATAACCAACCAGAGCTACAATTGCTCCCCATACACCTTAGGGCTGGACTCAAGATCCATCCCCAAACACATCTAAAGGCTGGACTCTAGTCCCAGTTGCATACCTCTTCCCTAGTAGGGTTCCACCCACTGGAGACTCAAGATTCAAACCTGAGTCTATGGAGACACACATTTAGATCACTACACCAACCATGAAAATTAATGAAAAATTCAGGTCCTTTTTCTCCTCAGATTCCTGGGATGGATGTGCTTCAGAACATCTTTGAGAATACTTGTTGTTAGAGGGAGGGTTTCTATGCCATGTTATATGGTTTCAAATCTCCAAGAAATTACTTACTTAAGGAGTGATCAGGGAAATCTCTTGGGAACCAGTGCTGGATTTGGGTAGATAGATTTTTTTTGCTTTGGTAGAAAGGAACATGTTAGGCTTGTAGGCAAGAGGTCAAGTAGAAAATAAAATAATAAATTGGAACCAGACTAGCTAGTCCACATGTTTTGAATTCTCTTAGCTCTGCCTTCCTTTGTCATAAGCACTTTTGGGATCACAGATGCATTTGCCACTCTGCATCCAGCTTTGTGTGTGTGCTGGGAATTAAACCCAGGATGGCAGGCTTTGCAAGCAAGCACCTTTAACTGCTAAAACATCTTCCTGGTACCCCATTTAACCATTCTTTCAACAGATTATATAGTGCCTATAGGCCTAAAGGCTTTATGAGGTATTGAAAATGTAGTTGATCATTTATCTCTGCCAGTTATCTCTTGCTTTAGAAACTGGGATTAAAAAATTCTCAGTGCTTTGGCCCACACTCTCACCTTTATCTAGTTTTATAACCTAAAACAATTAGTCCTCCCACAATTAGCAAACCAGAATTGTCTAAGTAAGATTTCAAAAGCCGGACCACATCTCAGATTAATGAAATCACAAGACTTGTATAAAGCTTCCAAATGATGAGTTTGACAAACACTGCCAAGTGCTTTTTAAATCTGACATCTCCCACAGCTCTACTACCACACTAGTCATTTCTCACTAAGATGACTGCACCAGTTTCCTGTTTGGTCACTGTGCATCTAAACTTATGCCCATCATATTTATCCTTTGCATAGCAGACTGGTGACCTCCCAGAAAAGCAGATCTAACCTTGTCACTGTCTTGCTTCCAACTTTTCCAAGACTCCCTGTCTCCACAACCTTCCCCAGCATGACACATATCTTTAGATGAGTACTAGACATGGTTATTTTCAACCCTCTTGTATGTTTGTATATTTTTTCCTGGAGGAACTGTGTCAGCATATTGGAAAACCACTCAGATTGTACAACTTGAAAAATGCTTTTTTTTTTTCCCCAGTCCTTTTTTACCCTGCCCTTTTCCCTCTGTTATATAATATATATAAAAAATATATATTTTTAAAATTTTTATTTATTTAATTCCAAGGAGAGAGAGAAAACAGAGAAAAGAGAATGAATGGGTATGCCAGGACTTCTAGTGCTGGAAACAAACTCCAGATGCATGTGCTACTTCGTGCAACTGGATTTACACGGGTACTAGAGAATCAAACCTGGGTTGTTAGGCTTTGCAGGCAAGCACCTTAACTACTCAGCCATCTCTCCAGCCCTTAACATGTGTAATCTCAACCCTTAAAATGTAATTTTGATCTAACCTTGTTTCCCTAATTTCATCCTTTACCAATCTCTACCTTGTTACTTTTGACTGCATCTACTTCAAACTTCTGAATGTTCCAATATAAACTAAATTATTTCTATTTCTTTCTTTTTTGTTTGTTTGGATTGCTTTGTCTTCCCCTTCACTGCTGTCTTTTAAACTAAAGTGGGGCTGGAGAGATAGCTTAGCAGTTAAGGCACTTGCTTGGGAAAACCAAAGGTTCCAGGTTCAATTCCCAAGTACACATGTAAGCTAGATGCATAAAGTGGCACACGTGTCTGGAGTTCATTTGCAGTGGCTACAGGTCCTGCCATGCCGATTCTCCCTATTTTTTTTCTCTCTCTCTCTTTCAAATAAACAAATAAAACATAATTAAAAAAAAATTGAAAGTGACCTAACTCTCAGTCAGGGAATCCTGTGAAGGAAGTCCTTCTTTCATTCTTTGTTTTCTTGGCTTGGGGTCCTTCATTCTCATTTCCTGTACATTGTTCTCATTAAGCCTGCTATGTGGTACTACAATTAGTTAGCATAATAGGCATATATTTGCTGAGCTTTAAGTTTCCTATATTTTTAAAAACTATTTTTATTTATTCATTTATTTATTTTAGAGAGAGAGAGAAAGAGACAGAGAGAGACAGAATGGGTGCACTGGGGTCTCCAGCTGCTGAAAGGAATTCAAGATACATGTGCCACCTTGTGCATCTGGCTGTATTTGGGTCCTGGGGAAGTCTAACTGGAGTCCTTTGGCTTTGCAGGCAAGCGCCTTTATCACTAAGTCGTCTCTCCAGCCCATTTCCTACATTTAATTTAAAAAACCTTTAACTTAATTAAGAAGCAAGAACTCATGAACTGTCAATATTGGAAGGGATTTTAAATTTTAAATAATTTAACTGACAAATAAAATTCATGTACATTTATGGGGTACAGTGTGAGATTTTGATGTATGTGTGCATTGCATCGTATTTATCAAGGTAAGCATATCTATTTCCTTAGATATTATTTATGAAGAGAACATTCTAAATCTTTGAAATCTACAAGTACACTATTATTATCTGTGGCCACCCTTCTGTACACTGGAATAGTACAGCCTCTTCCTTCTGACTATAACATGGTACCCTTAGTCAACTTTCCTTATCCCTCCTCCTTACTTGACCCAGCTTCTGGGAACCACCGTTCTATTCTCATTCTATGAGATCAACACCGTTGTAGATTGGAAGGGACTTGTAAAAATAGTTTTGTTCAATCACAAAAGTGCTTTTTAAAATATTTACTTTTCTTAAATATTTGCCAAATGGAATTATCCCAGCAGGCTTTAAACAGTAGCACAGGTTGAAGCTTTTAAGGGAGAGTGTGTGTGGAGACAAGAGCAGACCTTGGCAGACCTGTCTTCAGGAACAGGAATCAAGAGATATCAGATCCCAAAGCTTGCTCGTGCCATGAGGAATGAGAACACACTTGATGGTTAAGAACTGCTGCCTGGGCTGGGAAATGACTCTGTCAAGCACTTGCTGTGTAAACACGAGTTTGGTTTCCCAGAGCCCTCATGGAGCTGGACACATCCTTAATCCCAGAATTCCTATGGTGAGGTTGGGGAGGGGGGCAGAGACAGGAGATTTCCTGGAAGCTTGCTGGCCATCTATCCTGGTCCAAACAAAGTGGAAGTCAAGGGCAGACACTCAAGGTTGTCCACTGACCTCACATAAGAGCTATAGCATGCTTGCACCTGCACTCATAACACACGCATACACACACATATGTGCGCATGCACACACACACACACACACACACACACAAACACATTTTTCAATAAAGAAAAAAATTTATTTCCCCTGATTAAATCTTTGCAGGTCCAAACCCACGGAGGCCTTGGGGGGGGGGGGAACTTCTGTTTTCTTTTTATCTTCAAGAAACAACAGGGAGAGGTATTTCTGGGTGCTTTGAGATCTGTCCTGCCTGCCAGTTAAACATTTTCTGGATCCCTGCTGTGGTGGTTTGACACAGGTATTCCCCATAAACTTACGTGTTTGAATGCTTGATCCCCAATTGATGGCAATTTGGGAATTGGAACTTTGTTAGAGGTGTGTTGCTGGGAGTGGGCTTATGGGTGTTATAGCCAGCTTCCCCTTGCTGGTGTTGGGCACACTCACTCTCCTGCTGCTATTGTCTACTTGGTGTTGGCCAGAAGAGGATGTCCAGCCTCTGTCCATGCCATGGTTTCCCCCTGCCATCATGGAGCTTCCCCTCGAGTCTGTAAGTCAAAATAAACCTGTTTCTCCCATCAGCTACTTTTGGTTGGGTGCTTTCTCCCAGCAGTACGAGGCTAACTGCAACACCTTTATATGGCTTAACCAAGATATGGACAGCCCTGTTAGCTACCAGGATGCTCCAAGTGTCTGGTCTTCTGAAACAGCCTCCTCATCACTGTGGCTAGCAATATACTTACTTCATCCACCTGTCTTGCATTTGACTTATACTTTTAAATGACCCACCTTCATTTGTCCTTGTTTCAAATAAAAGAATTTATATAAGTGAGGAAAACATTCTGGCTTCAAAAATAGAAAATTGGTGGTTTAAATGTTTATGGGGGAACAGAGCGGAATTATAGTCAACTTTTGTGAAACAAGTCAAAAACAGAGTAGTGCTGTAGGAAATTCAAAGCGCTGAATAATTTTTAAAGCTACATTTGACTGAGTGTGCATGTAAATATCATTTTTCCAGACATAATTCTTGTGCTCAATTATGTATTATTTTATTTTATTTTATTTTATTTTGTTTTGCTTTTTCGAGGTAGGGTCTTGCTCTGGCCCAGGCTGACCTGGAATTCACTATGTAGTCTCAGGGTGGCCTTGAATTCATGGCGATCCTCCTACCTCTGCCTTCCGAGTGCTGGGATTAAAGGTGTGCGCCACCACGCCCAGCTTGTATTTTATTTTTAAAGGAAAATGGGTCTGACTAAAAGGGGCTTCCTGGGTGATGGATCAGTCTACATGATATTATAGTGCTACATTGCATAAATGTATTTTCCATAGTCCACAGACTACTATGCCACAAGTCATCTTTGCTATATTCAAGCATTTAAAAAATATTTTTATTGATTTTTTTGCCAGGAGAGAAGGGATTAAGAGAGAGTTCCTTGCCTCTGCAAATGAATTTCAGATGCATTTGTTACCTTGTGCATCTGGCTTTACATGAGTACTGGGGAATTGAACTCTGGGCAACAGGCTTTGCAAGCAAGTGCCTTTAATTGCTAAGCCATGTCCTCAGCCCTATCTTTACTATATTGAAGTGAAAAAGAAATTAATGTGTCAGGGGAACCTAGAATGGAAAGCAGATTGTGATAAATGGATCTACATTCCAAATTTTGGGATGGGAAGAAGAAAGTTAATGTTAATAGCTATAAAAAGCAGTTTTTTTTGTCTAGATGCTATAAGGAACCAAAAGGAAAAACCAAAGGGGGGAAAAAAACAAGATTGAAGGAAACTAAAGAGGCAACTAAATGCAATGCAGTATGTGGGATTAGACGCCATCGTGGGAAAAGGCCTTCTCTTTTGCTCTTCTGCATTGTGTTTGGTCACACCTGGCATTTCATGTGTGTGCTAGGGATGAGGGATGGAACACAGGTCCTCATGCTTAAAGGCAGCAAGCATTCTTACCCACTGAGCCATCACCCAGCCCACATGACACAGTTTCTTTTCAAATAGATGGCAAATATTTGCACAGACCCTGAAGTTCTGTGCATTCTTTGTTGTTGTTGTTGTTGTTTTGGTTTTCAGGCAGGGTCTCACTCTTGCTCAGGCTGACCTGGAATTCACTATGTAGTCTCAGGGTGGCCTCAAACTCATGGTGATCCTCCTACCTCTGCCTCCCAAGTGCTAGGATTAAAGGCATGTGCCACCACGCCTGGCACGATTCTGTGCATTCTTAAACAAGAGCTGCCAGCACCCTGTTTATGTTCTGATGTGGCAGCACTGGTGAGGTTGGAGAGTGAATGCCACTGCTATGGTGCCTTTCTCCTTTGCCATGGCTCTTCTGACATTGGTGTGGATAGATTTCTACTTCACATAAGGTGGCATCGAATTAGCCATTTCAGTGGGAATAATTCAATGGTGCTTTTTTACTTTTGCAAAGTGGCTAGTTCCAAACTTTTTTTTTTATTATTATTTGAGAGAGATAGAGAGACAGCGAGCTCGAGAGAGAGAAAGAGAGAGAATGGGTGCGCCAGCAGCCTCTCAGCGGCTGTGAATGAACTCTAGACGCATGCGCCCCCTTGCATCACTTTTTGCATCTGGATAAATGGGGGACCTGGAGATTGGAACCTGGTGTTTTTAGGCTTGGCAGGCAGGTGCCTTAACCGCTAAGCCATCTCTCCAGCCCTAGTTCCAAACTTTTTATCACCCCAAAATGAAACTACCCTCTAACTAAAGTGACTTCCTATTCTTCCCCACCCCCATCCTCACACCCACCAATATGCTTTCAGCCTATGGATGTATTGGTTCTAGATATTTCAAATAGTGCAATCAGACAATGTGTGACCACTGGTCTCTGGCTTCTTTCATTTAGAATAATGTCTTCCAGATTCATTTGTATTGTGGCACATGTCAGAATTTCAGACTTTTTATAGCAGAAAAAAATGTGATGTTCATGGTCACAGCCATGCAAAAGTAACTGACACATTGAGTAAATCTGTTTTTGAAGGTATTAGAGTTGTTTCAGCCACCATTCTTGACATTACCTCTTACTTTCCTCTTTGGCACACTTGGACTGTTGTGCCATCCTGCCCCTATCAGATTTTGCATTTACATTTTCTGCTCTATGTTATGGGTTGGGCATATTCATTTTCCCTTACTTTTTTTTTTCCAATATAAAACTACTTAATGAGGGCTGGAGAGGTGGCTTAGTGGTTAAGGCCCTCACCTGCAAAGCTTAAGGACCCAGGTTAAATTCCCCAGTACCCACGTAAGCCAGATGCACAAGCTGGTACATGCATCTGGAGTTCATTTGTAGTGGCCGTAGGCCCTGGCACACACATTCTCTCTCTCTCTCTCTCTCTCTCTCTCTCTCTTCTACCTACCTACCTACCTCTTTTTCTCTCTCTCATAAATAAATAAACAAATAAGTAAATAAAACTACTTAATGAAAATCTGCTTATATTTTTTTATTAACAGTATGCCTTAGCACTATTTTTCCCCTCAGTCATTTTCTGATAAATATTGACTATGGGTGAGGTTTGCTTTTTGTTTCTACTAGTTTGTACATTTAAAATTAATTGGACAGTTTGAAATCAAAAACTGAAAAGACAGCTTTTTTATCTTATATGAAGTGATGACTTTATATATGCACCTGGGTTTAATTATAGTTGGCATCTCTGAACTCTGAGGCAAAATAGGCAGAGCTGAAATGCCATGTGTTTCTGGCAGCCCAGGAAGGTAAATTCCTTGTCACTCCTCTCTGGCTTTTATAACTTGGCCTCAAGGGTGACCTTGCCTCCTCTACCTGCTCCCTTTTACCTCAGTCTCCATCAGTGCTCCTCCGATTTCTCCTTATCATATGTTTTGAATAATGACTTGCCTTCTCTGTGGTTATACTTGTCTCCCTAACTGGATCATCAATCCCCATTGAACAGGGCCTATGAACAATGCAGAATGAATGAATGTGCAATAAATATCAAAAGCAGTAACTCACCAAAGCAGAAAATGCCATTTTATAGCTTCCTAATTTCTCAGCATTAAAAAGCAGAACAAGTTTCAAAGTGAATACTTTCATTTTCTAGTATAATGCTGATAAATTAGGGTTGGTAGACAGTGGTACAGATTTTTTACTTAGTACTCAGCATTCAACAGTTACTTATTGTCAGCACTTTGATGAGAAAAACTCAACTATTTTTTTAAAAATATTTCTATTTCTTTATTTGCAAGGAGAGAGAGAGAGAGAGAATGGGCATACCAGGCCCTCCAGATGCTGCAAATGAACTCCAGACGCATGTGCCACTGTGCATCTGTCTTTACATGGGAACTGAGGAATTGAACCTGGGTTGTTAGGCTTTGCAGGCAGGTGCCTTAACCACTGAGCCATTTCTCCAGCATCCTTATTTATTTTTTATGTATTTATTATATTTCATGTGTACAGCAGGGTCTCTTGCTATCACAAAGAGAATACCATATGCTTGTGTCACTTTTTGTGTTTAGCTTTATGTGTGTGGCTGGGAAATTGAGCTCACACTGGCAGGCTTTGCAAGCAAATGCCTTTAACTGCTGAGCCATCTCTTCATTCCCCCCAAACTCAATTCTATTTTAGAAAATATATTTTTTTATTTATTTACAAGCAGAGAGAGAATGAGAATGGCTGCTCCAGAGCCTCTAGCCACTGCAAACAAACTCCAAATGCATGTGCCGCCTTGTGCATATGGCTTTATGTGGATTCTGGGGAATTAAACCCAGGTGGTTAAGCTTTGGAAGCAAGTGCCTTAACCACTAAGTCTCCTCCCCAGCCCCTAGAACTCAACTCTTGATAGAACTGGAAGCAGGTAGAGATGAAGAGAAGTGCAAGGTAGAGAATCTGGACTGCTCTTTCTTGGTTCTTTGAATACAACAATGAACAGAGTGGCCTCATTATTTTGTCTCAGTTTCCAATTCCAAAAACCTCAGATATATCCAAGCTCAATGTTAATACCAGAACATATTCCAAAATTAAATTATTCTTGGATGATCTGGGTTGCTCTGTTAACGTAACTAATTCAAGCTGATGGCCATGTATGATAAACAACCCTTTGGTTAGAGACTGGGTGAGTGCTAATGCCTTGAAGGAGTATAGAATTCTGCCAGTTTTGACAAGACTATGTGTTCAGAATGCCCTGTTTAGTCCCTTGAATTTTAGAATGTTATTTGAAATTCTTAATGAAAGAAGAGGAAGAAAGTAAGAAGAAAAAGAATCCAAAGGAAGTAACAACTTCAGCCCAGCGAGGCATCACAGAGTGTTAACAGTGACCACTGAAACTTGAAGCAGTCACGTTTTCCATGGCCTCACTTTCTTCTTTTCTCAGATGCACTTGTCAGGCTAGCCCTTACGTTGACATTTGTATGCCAACCATGAGAACTGTTTTGGCTTCCAAGTTGGTCAAGTTGAACTGCTTTGAAGCTAGTAATCTGCTGAATTAGCTGACTTCTTTCATGGTATTCCAGAACAAACAGATCTCCTTTTTAAAATCCCCACTTTTGTTATTTCAGGTGGTTTGAGTCTGTTGTTCTTACATAAAGATGTGAAGGGTTTTCCAACAGAGGTTCAAAGAGAAATTTAGAAGTAACATGTTAAACACATTAAAAAACTTTTAATATAATGCTTGTGTCACCGTGTGAAAGATGAGGTTAAAATTGGTCATCACTTCATTGTGTAGCCAACCATTTGCTTTTTCTTCATTTGCATAGAAAATCCTTCATTTTTTTTTTTTTAAGAAAAGACTTTCATGAGGACAAAACTTAGAATGAAAATATTTTTTGAGTGTTTATACTATTATCACTGGGAGGTAGGCACTGATAATAGTCCCATTTGACAAATGAGAAAACAGAGGCATAGAGGGCTGGTTCAGAATGATGATTTTACCAGGCATGGTGGTGCATGCCTTTAATCCTAGCACACGAGAGGCAGAGGTAAGAGGATCGTTGTGAGTTCAAGGCCAGTCTGAGACTACATAGTGAATTCCAGATTGAGGAGGCAGTGTCATAGTGCAGATCTTGGCTTCAAAGGCATGCAGAAATGGAACAGGTTGGCTTTTGAAGAAATTTCCTCATCTGTAAAATAGGGTCATTATATATGATGGTTAATTTAAATATCAGTAAACAGTAGTAGTACTGAACATTATTGTTTACTATGTACTATGTCCCAGGTATTATTCTAAGCATTTAATGGTAACATTTTATTTATTTATTTTTTATTATTTTTGGAGAGAGAGGCAGAGAGAGAGGAAGAGGAGACAGACAGAGAATGGGCACATCAGCAGTCTCTTCAGCTGCTATGAACGAAATCCAGATGTGTACACCCCCTTGTGGACAAGTGCGGCATTGCGCCCTTGCATCACTTTGCATCTGGCTAAACGTGGGACCTGGAGATTGGAACCAGGTTCTTAGGCTTAGCAGGCAGGCACCTTAACCACTAAGTCATCTCTCCAGCCCATAACGTTTTTTTAAATCTGTGTGTGCATGTGTGTGCACATGCATGTGCCCCTGAGGACAACTTCAGATATGACCTCAGGAATGCCATCCACCTTTTTTGAGACGGGGTATGAAATTGGCCTGGATCTCACCAAGTAGGCTAGACTGGCTGGCCAGCAAGCCCCAGGGATCTGCCTGTCTCCAGCTCCCAGAATTGAGATCACAAGCATGTGCCACCATGCCTTGCATTCTTCTTTGGGTTCTGAGTATCAAATTAAAGTTCTATTTTTGCAAGCCAATCATTTCACCAACTGAGCTAACTATCCAGTCCCCAACTTAATTTTTACAATAACCCTATTACACAGATATTTTATTCCAGCATTTTTACCAACGAAAAAGTGTTAGCATAGATAAACTAACTTACTAGTTTCAATATACCTAGCATAACACCTGCCTTCTAATGACATTTGGTCATTATGAGGTCATTATTAGGTAGAGAAAGTGGCATGTTAGTAATATGTCAAGGTGATAATAATTCCTTTGTAATTCTTTTCTTTACTCATAAATATTGGAGAAGAAGAAAAAATTTTTAAAAAACCAAGCCATAAATCCCATGTGAGGTGATCTAAACATATGCATCAAAATGAGATCAGAAAGAAACGAACCTTTTAGAAAACTTGATTTCCACAACAACTGCTACTTTGCATCAGCTGGAAAGTCAGATAGACATACTTCAGCAAAGTATGTTGCATAGTGGACATGTGTATGTGATCAAGAGTTTTTTCTTAATTTAAAGAATTTAGTAAAGAATCCTAAAATTATATTTTGAGACCTTTTCTTTTGCACATTTTGCTATCCATCTTCTTTGACCGTGAATGGCCATGGCTCCAGCAAACGTGCACACACGCGCGCCCCCCCCCCACACACGGGGTGGGGGACAGAAAGAGAGAGACATGCAAAAACTAAGCCTTTAAAACACAATTCTGTGCAAAAAAAAAAAAAAAGGAATGTTTGAAAACAATATGTTGGAGCCAAGAGTTTACCACCTTGTAAGAAAGCATCTTAGGCTTTAATGAAGAAACCAGAGCCCTTGTGAAGCCAAATGACTGTGCAAACATTGAGTACTGGTAAAACTGTGATCATTCTTTTCACCTCCCATGCCAAAGAACAATCTAGACAATGTGTCTGTTGTTTTACTTCCCATGTGCACTCCTCCCATATCCTGCTAAATAACATTTTCTTGCTTATGCATGTGTTCATATAAAGTGTACGCAAACAACCTAGTTAAACTCATTGGAGTTCTAGTATGAGTTTTTTAAGTGGACTCAAGAGTTTTGGATCTTCATCCAGGTCTAAAAGGAAGATCTCATACCCCTGTGGCTCTAACCTCAACAGCCAAATGAATCTCTATCTTCCCTCCCAAGCAACATCTGTGACTTAGAGAAGCTATAGAGTGAGCTCACTTTTGGATGGAAATCTATTTTTCATATTTGTGAAATGACTTTCCCAGCACTGTCTTGTCTTAAAGGTAACTCGGGTTTTATTCTTCCTACCATATGGGGAGTTCTGTAGCCTTCATAAGTTTTTGGGTGCTTCATGATTTACTCCACATTAATAATAATGATTATTGTAATACCTAAAATTGGTGGGAGGTTTACTATGGTGCCAGATACTTGATAAACCTTTTATGTACATAGCTCACATCATCAGTCATTCTTACCAGTATTAAAAGTAGCTTACTGGCATTTTTTTTGTCTGTCAGAGTTGTTTAAATACTATTTTCTAACTCATCTATTTTTAAAGATTTTTTTCTTTTGTGATAAGTATTTGAACTACTATGTTTAACTTATACTAGTTACAACTGTCACCCCCCCCCCTGCTCTTTGAGGTAGGATCTCATTCTAGCCCAAGCTGACTTGGAACTCACTCTAGTCCCAGGCTGCCCTGGAATTCATGGCAATTCTCCTACCTCTGCCTCCTGAGTGCTGGGATTTGTGTACCGCCTAGCCATCCCATTACTTTTCTCAAAAATATTTTTTCATTTATTTAGCACAGGGTTTTAGGTGGAAATGGAAAGGAAGGATGTCAAACATCAAGGCAAACTGGCTGGATAATCTAAGAATATTAATTGGAATTTAAAAGACACAGTAAAATGTGAGCAGAAAAGAGAAAGTATCTCAAAGCAATTAAGCAATATGTGAAGTCAGAGGCATGGAATCACCTTATATATTTTCATTTTTTACATTATTTTTATTTCATTGATTTCTATTTTTCATTATTTCCTTTATACAGCAATTTCAGACTTTGTTCTTTCTAGTTTCTCCTCCCACCCCCAGCTTTTTTTGGGTCTGTCTGTGTGGTGTGTGTGCATGTGTGGATGCATTGCCCCAGGTACACAAATGGAGAGAAAGGAAAGGAGAACATCAGGTGGTCTCTTCTGTCACTCTTATTTCTTAAGGTAAGTTTTCTTACTAAACCTGGAGCTCATTTTGATTTTTTGGGTACACTTACTGGCCAGCTAGCCCTAGTGGTCCTCTTGTCTCTATCCCTCTCAATACTGGCATTACTGGCAATGTGTAGCCATGCACAGTTTCTTATGTGGGTGCTCAGGAGTGAATTTCAGTCTTCCTGCTTACACAGCAAGTGCTTTTGCCCACTAAGCCATCTCCCAGTCTTATGTGTTATTTTGTATTGGTATAGATTCATTGAATATTGTGATATTTATCCCCTATATTGTCTAATTCCTCCTTCCATGTTCCCCTCTCCACTAGTCTTCTTCCCCTTCCCTCAGTCCTGTTTCTGCTTTTACATATATTATTTTATATATTTATGTACATTTTAAGATCCATAAATAAGAGAAAATGTAATAGTTGTCTCTCTGAGTCTGGCTTATTTAGCTAAACAAACAGATCTCTAGTTCTATCGACATACCAGCAAATGACATAATTTCATTCTTCTTTATAGCTGAACAAAATCCATTGTGTACATACAACACATTTTCATTATCCATTCATCTGCCAATGGACACCAAGGTTGATTCCATAACTTGCCTAATGTGAATAGTGCAAGAATAAACATGGATGCACAAGTATCTCTGTGATCTGTTGACTTTAGAGTCCTTTGGTATTACCCAGGAATGGTACACATGGATCATATGGTAGTTCTAGTTTTGGGTTTTTGAGGAAACACAATTTTGGTTTCCGTAGTGGCTAAGTCAGTATATATTCTCAGTAGTGAATGAGGGTTTCTCTTTTACCACATTCTTGTCAACATTTGTTGTCATTAACTTGCATGGTGATAGCCACTCCATTTGAGTAAGATGGATTCTCAATTTGATTTTACTTGCATTTCTCTAATGATATAGAACATTTTTGTGTTTATTGGCCATATATATATTGTATCTTTAGAGAACTATCTGTTAATTTCATTACACCACAGTCTGGTCCATGGAATTCTCTTGGGTCCTTCTCCCATTGCCATCTGTGCACTGGGATCACAGAGCCACTTTGAGTATGGCCTTACATGTGTACTGAAAAATTGAACTGGCTGGCAGTCTTAGCACGCAAGTACCTTTAACCTCCAAGACATCTCCTCAGTTCCCTATTAATTTCATTAGCTCATTTGTTGCCTGAGTTGTTTGGGAATTTTGGTATTTAGGTTTTTAAGTTCGGCATATATGTTCTAGATATTAATCCTCTGTCAAATGTACATATCTGGCAAAGATTTCCTCCCATGTTATAGACGGTCTCTAATCAACTCTTTCCTTTGTTGTATACAAGCCCTTTAACTTCATGCAATCCTGTTTGTCAGTTATTCCTATTATTTTCATGTGTGCATGTTTAGAATTATAATGGCCTCTTAATAGAGTGTTCTCTTAATGAGTATGAAGTAACCATGTTAAAAACTTAATTAATTAGGGCCTGGAGAGATGGCTTAGCAGTTAAGTGCTTGCCAGTGAAGCTTAAGGACCCCGGTTTGAGGCTTGATTCCCCAGGACCCACATAAACCAAGATGTACAAGGTGGAGCATGCATATGGAGTTCGTTTGCAGTGGCTGGAGGCCCTGGTGTGCTCTCTCTCTCTCTCTCTCTCTTCTCTCTCTCTCTCTATCTGCCTCTTTCTCTCTGTGTAATTTTCAAATAAATAAATAAAAATAAACAAAAAATTTTTAAAAATTAATGAAGTTGTCATGTATTTGTGTGTGTATGTGTGTGCATGTCATGGTGTATGTGTGGAGGTCATAGCACTTTGGTCTCTCCTCGCCTTCTACCTTCTACCATGTTTGAGACAGCGTCTCTCATTCACAGCTCCACTTACAAACTTTGGGGAAATTCTACTGTCTCTGTTTCCCTTCCTTTTTAAAAAAAATTGTTTTATGTATTTATTTGAGAGAGAGAGAGAGAAAGAGACAGAGAGAGAATGGGTTCACCAGGGCCTCTTGCCACTGCAAATGAACTGCAGACACATGTGCCACCTTGTGCATCTGGCTTTCTGTGGGTCTTGGGGAATCAAGCTAGTGTCCTTTGGCTTTGGAGGCAAACCAGTAAGCCATCTCTGTAGCTCTCCACTTCCCTTCTTGTAGGCATTCTGGGATTACAGAAGCTCATCACAGCTTCTGGCCCCAATTTCAAGTACTGAGTTTCTCAGAAAGAGCTTTATCCACTGAGTGATTTCTCCCCAACCCACTAAGTGACCTTCGTCCTCTGTTCCTACTTATTTTGGCTTGAAATCTATTTTGTCAGATATTAGAACAGCAATACCTGCTTGCTTTTTAGTTATATTTGCCTTTTCCCACCCTTCATTCCAAGTGATAGCTGTCATTGATAATGAAACTTGTTCCTTGGTGGCAAAAAAAAAAAAAAAAAAAAAAAAAAAAAAAAAAAAAAAGATGAATCCTTTTTACTTTTTGTTTTTAAAAGCCAGTTGGGTAGTCTGTATGTTTTTACTGGGAATGTGACTATGGAAGGTGTATTAAGTCCTGCATTTGGTTTCCTCTTTCTCAATTGCTTCACTTGGTTTGCTCTTCCTTATAGCCTTATGGGTCTGTTTGTCTTTCTCTTCAGTCTGAATGATTCCTCCAATTTTTTCTGTAGAGATGGCTTAGTGGTTATGGATTCCTTTGGTTTGTGATTATCATGGGAAGTTTCTATTTCCCCTTTAATTATGAATGATAACTTTGCTGGATGGAACAATCTGAGTTGACATGCTCTCTGCTTTTAGGATTTCTGTTGAGAAATCCACTGTAATTCTTTTATGTGATTCTATTCTTCTCTCATCGTTTTCAACATTTTAAAAATTTTTAAATTTTATTTTATTTTTTATATTTTATTTATTTATTTATTTGAGAGAGAGAGAGAGAGAGAGAGAGAGTATGGACATACCAGGGCCTCCAGCTACTGCAAACAAACTCCAGACACATGCACCCCCTTGTGCATCTGGCTTACATGGGACCTAGAGAGCCAAACCGGGATTCTTTGGCTTTGCAGGCAAATGCCTACCCACTAAGCCATCTCTCCAGTCTGGTTTTCAACATTTTTAGTTTGTTCTCTGTGTTCAGTGTTGTTTTTAAACTTTTTTGACAATTTTTATATGTGTACACAATGATTTTAATCATAATTCACTCCCATTCCCTGTTCTTATCCCCATCTCATACCTTCTTTCTCAGAACCAGTTCTTCTGTCTGGGTAGTCTGTCTCTCTTTTATTTTGATGGCTTTTTTCTTCCTCCATCATCCATGATGAAATTTTTTAAAAATAATTTTTAAACTTTTGGTTTATTTATTTGAGAGAGGTAAATAGAAAAAGAGGCAGAGAGAGAGAGAGAGAGAGAGAGAGAGAGAGAGAGAGAGAGAGAGAGAATGGGCACACCAGGGCCTCCAGACGCTGCAAACAAACTCTAGAAGCATGTGCCAACTTGTGCATCTGGCTTATGTGTGTCCTGGGGAATAGAACCTGGGTCCTTAGGTTTCACAGGCAAGTTCCTTGACAGCAAAGCCATCTCTCCAGGCCCCATGAGCAATCTTGATGGGCCCAATATTGTGCAGGTCCTATACAGCCTCTATGAGGTCCTGAGTGTAATGGCCACATTGGGTCTGGAAGAAAGCATTTCTCATTTTTTGGCACTTACCTTCTTTCTGCTACCTCTTCTGTAATTGTTCCTGGGTTTTAGAGAGCATGGTAGAGATGTCTTATTTAGTGCTGATCATGCACGTTGGCAAGTCTGAGTCTCCCCAGTAGTCACTGCCAGCTGCAAAAAGAAGCTTCTCTGACCAAAAGTGCGACCAGTCTAAGCTGGCAACATAGGCATAAATATTTAGCAGACAATTTGATAGGCACAACATATCTACTTATCCAATAGTGTTTTGACTATATAACACAAGATGTTCCTTTCTTGTGTGTTTGATGTTCTAAATGCCTTCTAAATCTGGGTGGTCATTTCTTTCCCAATATTTGTGCAATTTTATGGGTGATTACTGAATATATTATTTATGTCTTTGGCTTATAATTCTCCCTCTTCTATTCTTATGATTCATAAATTTGTTCTTTTAATGGCATCTCATAGATCTCATCTGTTCTGTTCATAGTTTCTTATTTCTAATAATTTATTTATTTATTTACTTGAGAGAGAGAGGCAGAGAGAGACAGACAGAGAGAATGGGCACATCAGGATCTCTAGCCACTGCAAATGAACTCCATGTGCCACCTTGTGCATCTGACTTATGTGGGTTCTGGGGAATCAAACCTGGGTCCTTAGACTTTGCAGGCAAGTGCCTTAACCACTACACCAGCTCTCCAGCCCATAGTTTATTTTTTAATTAATTAATTTGAAAGCAGAGAGAGATAGAAGAGAGACAGATGCAGAGAATGGGCACCCCAGGGCCTCCAGCCACTGCAAATGAACTCCAGATGCATGTGCCACTTTGTGCATCTGGCTTTACATGAGTACTGGGGAATTGAACCTGGGTTGTTAAGGCAAATGCTGTAACTACTGAGCCATCTCTCCAGCCCCCATAGTTTCATAACATTTTATTTTTTCAGTGTCTGAATCTTCTAATTCATCTACCTTGTTTTCCATCCCTGATAGTCTCTCTTCCATTTCATCCAATATATCGTTTAGTCTTTCTACTGAGTATTTTATTTGACCTAATAAACCTTTTCATTTCTAAAAATTTCAATTTGATTTGTTTTAGTATTTCTGTTTCTTTTAAAAAGATTTTTAATAGATATTTTATTTATTTATTTGAGAGAGAGAGAGAGAGAGAGAGAGAGAAGAGGCAGAGAGAAAGAGTGAATGGGCACACCAGGGTCTCTAGCCACTGCAAACAAACTCCAGATGCATGTGCCCCCTTGTGAATCTGGCTTATGTGGGTCCTGGAGAATTGAACCTGGGTCCTTAGGCTTCGCAGGCACACGCCTTAACCACTAAGCCATTTCTCCAGCCCCAGTATTTCTGTGTCTTTATTGGCTTTCTTTTTCATGTTGTGTTGACTGTCTTATTTCATTCAACTGATTAGTTGTATGTAGTCTCTTTGAATTCATTTAGGAGTTTACTTATATCCTCTTTGGTTTGTTAAACATTCTTATAACTATTCTTTTGATTTCATCTGATTCATTCTCATTAGAATTCATTGTGGAATTGGATTTCTTGATGGTATACTGCTTTTGTTTTTCATGTTTTTTATATTTATGTGTTGGGACATGCACATATGGCATTTTTCATTATTTAGATTTAAAAAATTTTTTATTGACAACTTCTATAGTTACAGACAATAAACCATGATATTTCCCTCTCCTCTCTTCATTCCCTTCAGAACTCCACTTTCCATCATATCCCCTCCCTCTCTCCATTAGTCTCTCTTTTAATTTGATGTCATCATCTTTTTCTCCTATTATATGGGTCTTGTGAAGGTATTGCTAGGCACTGTGAGGTCAATGATATCGAGGACAATTTCTCTCTGGACAGTTGTACTGTAAGGAGTCATATCCTTCCTTTGGCTCTTACATTCTTTCCGCCACCTCTTCCACAGTGGGGCCTGAGCCATGGAGGGTATGATAGAGATATTTCAGTGCTGGACACTCCTCTGTCCCTTCTTCTCAGCACTATGTTGCCTTTTGGGTCATCCCAGTGGTCATCTCCATCTGAAAAGAGAAGCTTCTCTAATCAGAAGTGAGAGTAGCATTAATATGTGAATATGAACATTAAGTATAGTGCTTTCAAAGCAGTTTGGTGGGAATAATATATACATTTGGCCAGGAAAGAGCAGGCTTTATACCCCTAAGGCTCATGACCTCCTCTGCCATAGACTTTTCATTAGTTTTTTTCAGTACCAGGAATGTATTCCCTCCCATAGAGCAGACCTTCAATCCAATTAGGGAGCAGTTGGTTTCCCCAAGAGCAGACATGCCACTATTGCACCAGTTTAGTCATTGGGCCTGTCTGGCTAAACTTGAGGTTTCCAGTGTCCACTGTTTTCACTGCTGATGATTTCTGTCTTCCATATGGCTGCATGCAGTGGAGCTTTTTCCAGCTTTCAGGTGGCTGGTCTACAGGAAGAAGGTTTTCTGCTCAGCACCAACTTGCTTTCTCAGTGATCTTGATACTTGGGCAGGTGAGGTCTTCAGCAATAGGGTCTTACCATCTGTTTCTCAAGGGAAACCAAGGGCCTTGGCAGTAGCCTTTAATGTTTTGGAGGCTACAGGGACCTCCCTGGCCAACAACTCACTGGAAGGTATCCCATCCCAAGCACCAAAAATTTTCTAGTAACAATCTATAGCTTATGGATGTGCCATTATTCAAAAAAGTAGGTTTACATAATTCTTCTTCAGAATATCTTGCATTTTAATTGACCCTCCCCCCACTCTTCTTTTACACATTCTCTTCCCCTGGCCTCACTTTGGCCTTTCCCCCCCTGTAATCTGTTCTCCTACTTATATATATACAATACCATCCCCTTAAGTCCTTCCCTCTCCTCCCTCCATTATAGCTTTTTTCCAGCTTACTGGCCTCTGCTACCAATTTTTGGTTCCAGCTTACATACAAGTCTATACATTTGTAGCTAGGATCCACATATGAGAGAGAACATGTGACATTTGGCTTTCTGGGTCTGTGTTACCTCACTTAGTATAATCCTTTCCAGATCCATCCATTTCCCTGCAAATTTCATAATTTAAATTTTTTTTACCCCTGAATAGAACTCCATTGTGTAAATGTACCACATCTTTATTATCCATTCATCTGTGGAGGGACATCTAGGCTGGTTCCATTTCTTAGCTATTGTGAATAGAGCAGCAATAAACATGGTTGTACAAGTATCTCTAAGGTAGTGAGAAGAGTCCTTCACATATATGCCTAGGAGTACTATAGCTGGATCATATGGTAAATCTATTTTTAGCTGTCTCAAGAACCTCCACACTGATTTCCACAATGGCTGGACTAGATTACATTCCCACCAACAGTGTAGAAGTGTTCCTCTTTTTCCGTATCCCCGCCAACACTTATTGTCATTTGTTTTCTTGATGGTAGCCATTCTGACAGGAGTGGGATGGAATCTCAAAGTGGAATTTCCCTGATGGCTAAGGATATAGAACACTTCTTTATATGTTTATATGCCATCTGTATTTCTTCTTCCAAGCACTCTATATTTAGTTCCATAGCCCTTTTTTAACTGGGTTGTTTGATTTCTTATTGTTCTGTTTTTGGAGTTCTTTGAATATTCTGGATATTAATCCTCTGTCAGATGTATAGCTGGCAAAGATTTTCTCCCATTCTGTAGGTTGTCTCTTTGCTCTGTTCACATTGTCCTTTGCTGTACAAAAGCTTTGTAATTTCATGAGATCCCAGTGGTTGATTAGTAGTTTTATTTCCTGAGCAATTGAGGTTATATTCAGAAAGTCATTGCCTATGCCAATATGTTGAAGGGTTTGCCCTATCTTTTCCTCTAGCAGTTTCAGAGTTTCAGGTCTGATATTAAAGTCCCTGATCCACTTGGACTTGTTTCTTGTGCATGGAGAAAGACATGGGATCTATTTTCATCCTTCTACATACAGATATCCAGTTTACCCAGCATCATTATTTGGATTTTTAAAAACTAATAAAGTACATTCTTTCAGTTGGATTATTTTCATGTTCAAGTGGGCCTGGCTGTGGTAGGGCTGAGTTGTGCAGGTCAAGGTAAACCCCTAGTTTCCCTTAGAACTTCACCCTATTGTAGTTTAGGCTGGCCTAGAACTCTTGATTTTCCTGCCTTGGAGCCTCCTGAGAGCACCCACATCCAAACTCAAAGCACTTTTTTTAACAAATTGTATCAGATCAACTGGCAGGGAAACTGGCATTAAAAAAATGAAATACAACAGGATATGTTAGAATTAAATATGACAAGCTGAGCATGATGCCTTACTGGGGCACTAGAGCATTAAAGACAAGAGGATCAAGAATTCAAGGCCAGTTTTGGCTTCATGAGACTGTCTCAGAAAAAAATGGAAGGAAGGAAGAAAGGAAAAAGAAAGGAAGAGAAGAAGCCACAAGCAAAACTATCACAATACATTGCCAGGGCAAGTTAATGTATTATTTTGTTGATATTTTGTCAATAATAGTAAGATTTTGCATTATTTTCTTAATTTTTAATGTAAAATATATCCTAGAGATAGTTGTGTTCAAGAATTTTGCAAGCCACCTCCAGAGAAAGCTTTATCTGCACTGGGATGCAATTATAGAAGCCTGTGATAGTACTACTTTTAATAACAAGATGCTGAAAATAGCTCAAATATCCAACAACAGTAACATGGTAGTAGATTGTGGGTCAGTTAGGCAATGTAGTCTTCTACAGGAATAAAAATGAAGGAATGCTGGGTTAATCATGAAATACTTAAGAGGGGTGAAAATAAATTACTTCTACACACACAGATGAGCTAAACCTTCAAAGCATAACATTGAGGCAAAGACAAGCCCCCAAAAGAGTCAGAATGATCACGTTTGCATACAGTTTAAAACTGAGCTAGCATTAATTTGCTTAAATCTACATACACAGTTGTTAAATTATAGAGAAAGGTAAGGAGAGGGAGGGAGAGTGATATTGGCATGTGCACATATCTGAAGAACACATTTGAAAGCACAAAGAATGCTCTGTTGACGGATAATGGCCATACATGTGTCTGCTTTGTTGTTATTTAACATTCTTAGTTATTTTGTTTGTGTTTCTTTTTGTTTTTTGAAACAGTGTCTCATATAGCCCAGGCTGGTCTTGAACTCCTAATCTCCTGCCTTTACCTCCCAAGTGCTGGCATTATAGGTATGCACCACCATACTTTTCTTATTTGTTAACTTGAATGGATATATTTATGTATTTTCCATGCCTAACACATTTCACAATTCAAAATAATTGAGATAGAAATAAGCAAAAGGAAATGTTATTGGTGGAGTAGACTCCTTGAGACAATGCCTTGATACAGAATAGGGTACAAAGTGGGTGGGATCAGAGGAGAAAGAGAAAAAGACAGGAGCTGATGAAAAGATGTTTTCAACAGTGTGTATGGGAAGGCTTTCTGCACAAAGCTGGTATGATTGCTTAGGTGTGCTTGTCACCTAACACAGGCTGCTTCATGGCTCACAGAGAACAGAACTTTCCATCAGGATGGCCAAGAACCCAGATCCTGAGGTTATTTATCTGTGTGGAGGATTTTGGGAGAATGCTCCAGATAACCATAGAAACTACTGATTAATAGGAGGAGGGTAATGAACAGGCTCCCTGAGGAACTAACTCATCAAGGACCATTGATACCTTCACTAAATTGTTGTGTGCACTAATGCCAGGGCCCGTGTGGGGTGTTAGGAATGTGACTGAATTATAGGGACCTGGTCCATTCCCTCATTGAACTGACATGAAGAAAACTTAGATATAGCTGGGCATGGGCACACCCTTTTAAATCTAGCACTTGGAAAGCTGAGGCAGGAGGATCACAAGTTGGAGGCCAGGTTGGGTTACATGGCAAAACTCTGCCCCAAACCAAAGCAGGGGAGGGGAAGGGCATGAGGAGAGGTAGGAGTGAAGAGAAGGTACTTACTTCAATTAGTAGGCAATGATTGTTCATTTTGACTTCTCCCAGCCTGTTGGAAATGTCAGGGTGAACAGAACCAAGAATTTAGAGGCTGCACTTTTTTTCTGCTCACTGTGTAAAGCACTTCCGTATTCACAGTGTTGCTAAGCCCACCACTTAGATTGTGGTATGCTCTTACATTCGAAAAAAAATCCAAATTACTACTTTCCTAGAAACATCTCAAGTCTATTGCTAATCCTAGATATGTCTGTGGGAATAGGAGAGTGCCTTGATGGCAAAATCCACTTGCTTGTCCTTTAACATTAGCAAATATATACTAATTTGCTTAATCCTCTTAAATAGTCTGAATGTGGGCTGACAAGACAACGAAATAGGCAGGAAAACATCATAGTCAAGGAAAGAATTGCAAAGTTCATCTTCCTCATGTTCTTGGCATCTCAAGATTGCTGTCAGATACTAAAGGATTCTTCACTTGGGGTCAGGGAACATCAGCTCATATCCTTCAGTGTGGCCCACAAAATTCCCCATACTGCATGCAAATATTGGTCATTATGGTTCCATGTACTTCCTATTTTGAAAGCCAAGAAGCACTTCTGTAAGTCTCTTTTTTGGCATTTTTTTTTTTTTTGACAACTCCATACTTACAGACAATAAAGCATGATCTGTGAGTCTCTTGAAATGCTTCCATTAAATAGGAAAAGGAAAGTATTGTCTATGGGAACATCCACAGATGACTTTACATACACATCGGATAAGACCTGGCATCTAGCCCTAGTTTCCTTGTTATCATTCATGTGACTTTGCCCAAGTCTAGGCCTCATCTCAGCTTCCATTTACTTATTTTTTTTTTTTTTCATTTTGGTTTTTTGAGGTAGGGTCTCACTCTGCTCTGGCTGACCTGGAATTCACTATGTAGTCTCAGGGTGGCCTCGAACTCACAGTGATCCTCCTACCTCTGCCTCCTGAGTGCTGGGATTAAAGGCGTGCGCCACCACACCTGGCTTATCTTTTTTAAAAATATATTTTTAAGTATATATTATATATGCAACCATGATGGTACCATCGTTAGCCTTCTCCCTGCCCTCCCCACCCCATGGGTAATGTGGGTCTTGCCTTATGGAGGTAGCCATCAGTTATGTAGGAGAGGCAATGACTCTGTGTATAATGACCCAACTCATGGCTCTAACAATCTTTCCGTCTCTTCTTCTGCCAATTTCCCTGAGCTATGGGTTCATTTAAGGTCTATATCAGTGATGAGGTTTGGGGAGTCTCTGTGTCTCTGGATATCAGATTTGGTAGGGGTTGAGTGTTCTTTGTGTCTATCTCCTTCGCCCTTGTGCTGGCACCAGATTCACCAATAAAGTAGCACTCTTGCTTATTTCCCCTATATCTCTATGGCTTCACCTGGTGCTTTGGTGAGGTGCGATGGGCTGATTCTCTCCTCAGGTTCTGTGTTCATCTGAAAGAGAGAAGCAGATTCTCCAACAGAGAGTAAGGTCAGTACAAGACACATGGATAACCATTATTATTTTATAGAGAATTTAATAGGTGTAGCCCTCTTGTATCCCACTATTGGTGGGAACTTGATATTGGAGAGTGGGCTTGTTTTTGGATATGGTTCTGACTTATGACACAAAGCAATTTGAAGAAAAATGGTCTAACTTAGAACAGATCATTCTTAGCAAACTCACCCAATCACAGATAGATAAGCGTCGCATGGTCTCAATCATCTGTGGCTCCTAATTTGTGTTTTCCTCAGATGCTGACATACCTAATAAACATCTTGAGGACTGGACAATAGGGATGGTGGGGTGGGAAGGTGGGGTGGGAGGGCAGGGAAAGGGGAAGGCCAAAAACCTGGACCCAAATGGAAATGGTACCATAAAATCCTATATCCTGAAAGACATACTAAAAGGTTGAACCTGCATCAAGTGCTTTGAGAGAACACCTGAATCACAGGGGCCTGGAGAGGGTATGATGAAGACTAACCTCAATCTTCTCCTGTTTCTCTCTCTATCACTCCCTTTTCTCTCTTTCTCTTTCATATTACCTAAACTTTTTCTTCTTTTCCCTTGGCAATACCAGCATGTGGTTACCATCCACAATGAGCTGTTGATCAGTGAGACCTACAAGGTTTCCCAACAGAAGACAGGTTTCTGTCAGAGTACTTGATGACCCACCAAAGGTTATTGGTAAGACCCTGCTGCTGAAGACACCATATGCTGTTCAGATGGAACATGGAGAGACCTGGCTGGAATCCAGAAGAGAGTCAGTCCCTACACAGTTAGTTTGTCTAGTGCCAGAAGGTGCTACATAAGTGACTGGGGGAAAACAACCAACATCTGTCTAAGGAACTCATGGTCTAAGCTACTCAGCAGCAAAAACCTGACGTGATGCTCACACAAGTGCAGCAGTGGCATACAGCCATGGTGGGTTACCAACTGCTCTAGATTTGGCTAACGGATCTGCTCAGTGGAATGGAACCCATACCTGGAAATGGCTTGTCTTTTTTTTTTTTTTTTTTTTTAATATTTTATTTATTTATTTATTTTTGAGAGAGAGGATCTGCTCAGTGGGATGGAACCCACTACGAACTGAACTCCCTTGTGCATCTGGTCGTGGGTCCTTTTGACTGGTTTAAAAGCCATCTCTCCAGCCCATGGCTTGTCTTTTTGACTGGAAAAAACCACCATTCATAAGACTTTTGTGCTAAATGATAAAACATATGTGGAAATGCTGTAAATGAAGTGTAGTTGGTATATGTTCATGGTCAGTAGAGGGAGCTTCAGCATTCAGGGGAAAGATAAGCCAGTGTCTATTCTAGAAAGCCTGAGGCCTGAATAGATAGCCTGAGGCCTCAATGAGGAATTACTTCTTTAAAATAATTTTCATTTTGTGGATATACAGTTAGATTTATAAAATTCTGTTAAAGATCTATAGAAACAAACATGACTACAGTTTTCTTGTGACACACAATTTTCACCTATTAGTTCATAAGATTCTTTCTTTTCACCTTAAAAAAAATACTTTATTTTATTTATTTATTTGAGAGAGAGAAAGATGTAGAGAGAGAGAGAGAGAGAGAGAGAGAATGGGTGTGCCAGGGCCTCCACCCACTGCAAACAAACTGCAGATACACGTGCCGCTTTGTGCATCTGACTTACATCGGTCCTAGGGAATTGAAATGAGGTCCTTTGGCTTTGCAGGCAAGCACCTTAAACACTAAGCCATCTCTCCAGCCCCCTTCTGACTTTTTTAAGTCTTTATTTTTTTTATTTATTTGCAAGCAGAGAGAGAGGCAGAGAGAAGAGAGACAGGGAGAGTGAACATGGGTGTGCCAGGGCCTCTAGCTACTACAAAAGAACTTCAGATGCATGTGCCATATTGTGCATCTAGCTTTATGTGGGTGCTGGGGATTCGAACTTGGGTCATTAGGCTTTGCAGGCAAATGCTTTAGCCACTTATCCATCTCTCCACTCCCTCTCACTTTTTATGGTAACTTTAGTTTATGGAAAATTCTAGTATTTGTGAGAATCCATTTTAAAGTAAAGGTTGGGGGCTAGGAGTAGAAGACACAACTTTTCAGAAAACCACAGAAAGAAAGTGCTTTTCCCTTAGTGAAACTTCACTGTTGATTCTATGGCACATGACAATGATGGAGGTGTTTTATGACCAAGCAGGATAGAAAAGTACGTTGCCACACTTTGGTTTTCCCTAATGTTTCCCTCTGAAGTTCCTAGCTGGCATGTTAGGGCTAGAGCGAGAGGAATCATTAATTTAAAAGAGTCAAACTATTACACCTAAAGATTACAGGATGATCTGAAGAAGGAGGTGTGACAGTGCAAGAGTCAGTTGTACGTCAGTCAAAATTCCACTGACTCATGGTGTGCTTGGGGGACAGTCCTTTTGAGGCTTCAGCTTCTTACACTGATTCTAACAAATGTCCCATCCACCCACCCCACACATGCATGCCCATAACATGAGCTTTCATTATGGTACCCCAAGTGATGACATTCAGGGCCCAGATCATGAGAGGCAAAGCCTTGCAGGAGCACAAAGCTGTTACATTTTCCCTTTGGACTCAAAGTAATTTGGAAGAGCTAAACTCTTGATATATAGTCTTTGTAGATCTTTGGGTTCTGTTTTAGTCTCCAGCAACTCAGAAGCCTGCAGAAAACAGTTAACACTTTTTTCACACATGTTTGTAGGAAGCCAGACAGTGGTTAATCACTAATAATCATTAGGAAACTAGCCAATGAAATTATCAAGGATTGTTCTTCCAACTTTCCTTGATTCTAAGATGTACTCCTACAAACCCTGCCCTTGCTCAACTTTCCTTTGTAGAAACAGGGACATGTCTGCGTCTTACTGATATGTTTCCAGAGCGATGAAAAAGATGTCATAAAGCTAACGTGTGACCTGAAGTACATGGCCTCTCTTTTGAATTCATAAATATTCTAGGAAATCATTTTTTCACAATTTTTTTATTATTAGTTATTTACATACTCAGTGTGTAAACAGCACATGTTGCCACCATCCTTACCCTCATCCCTGTTGCCCTCCTCCAAAGGGACCCTCCTCATTGGGGATGCCAGTTATCTCCATGGGGATTGTGGGTCATACATTGTGGAGTAGCCATCAGTTATGGGGAAGATGCAATGTGTCTGTGTGTAATGTCCCAACTTGTGGCTTTAACACTCTTCCTGCCCCCTCTTCTGCAAATTTCCCTGGGCCATGTTGGGTTTGTTTTAGATCTACTTCAGTGATGAGGTCTTGGGAGCCTCTGTGTCTTGAGATCTCTGGTTTGGTAGGAGTTGAGTGTTCTCTGTGTCTGTCTCCTTCACTCTTGTGCTGATATCAGGTTCATGAAGAAAGCAGCACTCTTGCTCATTTCCCCAATTACTCTATGGTTTCACCTGGGGCCCTGGTGAGCGCGATGGGCTGATTCTTTCCTCAGGTTCTGCATCCAGCTGAAAAAGTGAAACAGATTCTCCAATGTAGAGTGAAGCCAGCACCAGATAAATGGGATAACCATTATTAGTTTAGAGAGAATTTAATAGGTGTAGGCCCTCTTGTAGCCCAAGATTGGTGGGAGCATGATATTGGAGAGCAAATTCATTATTTGGGTATGGTTCTGACTTGTTTCCCAGTTCCAGCTATGGGTTCTGTTCCACTGAGTGGGTCTGTTAGCAAATCCAAGAGCACTTGGTAACCCACCATGGCTGTGTGCTGCTACTGCATTTGGGTGAGCATCACGTCAGGTTGTTTGCTGCTGAGTAGCATAGACCTCGAGTTGTTTGGACAGATGTTGGTCATTTTCCCCTAGTAGCTCATGTAGCACATTCTGGCACTAGCTAACTGTCTGGGGACTGACTCTCTTCCACATTCCAGCCATGTCTCTCTATGTTCCATCTGAACAGCATATTGTGTCTTCAGCAGTAGGGTCTTACCAATAACCTTTGGTGGGTTCATCAAGTCCTCTGACAGAAATCTGTCATCTTTGGGGAAACCTTGCAGGTCTCTCTGATCAACAGCTCATTGTGGATGTTAACCTCATCCTGGTACTTGGAGTTACAGGCTAGTGCCAAGGGAAAAGAAGGAAGAAAAAGATAGGTAATATAAAAGAGAGAGAGAGAAACAGGAGAAAATTAAGGTTAGTCTTCATCATACCCTCTCCAGGCCCCTTTGATTCAGGTGTCTTCTAAAGACCTGATGAAGGTTCAACACTTTAGTCTGTCTTTCAGGATATAGGATTTTATGGTACCATTTCCATTTGGGTCCAGTTTTATCTCCCCTCCCTACCCTTATCCTCCCCTCCAACCCCACCCTCTCTATTGTCTGTTCCTCAAGATGCCTAATAGGTATGTCAGCATCTTGGGCTGATCCAGGTTAGAAGCCTGTGATGATTGTCTTTCTGTGATAGGGTAAGTTCACTGAAAATGATCTGTTCCAAGTTTGACCATTTTTCTACAAATTTCATTATGTCATTTTGTCTTACAGCTGTGCAGAATTCCGTTGTGTAGTGGTTATCCATTCATCTAAAGATGGACATCTGGGTTGATTCCAGTTCTTAGCTATTGTGAATTGAGTAGCTATAAACATGGTTGAGCAAATCTCTCTGAACTGAGGCATAGAGCTTTTAGGGTAAATGTTGGTAAATCTATAGTCAACTTTTTAGGAGCCTCCATATTGTTTTTTTATAGTGGTTGTACCATCTTACATCCCCACCAACAGTGAATGAGGGTTCCTATTTCTCCACAACCTTGCCAACATTTGTTGTCATTAGATTTTTTTTTAACGTTTGCTATCCTTACTAGGGTAAGGTAGAATCCCATAGTTGTTTTAATTTGCATTTCATGATGGTTAGGGATGTTGAACATTTTCTTAAGTGTGTGTTTGCCATTTGTATTTCTTCCTCTGAGAACTCCCTGTTCAGTTCTCTGTCCCCCTTTGGGAGTGGGTTGTTTGATTTTTTATTACTTAGGTTTTTGAGTTCTTTGTAGATGCTAGAAATTAGGCCTCTGTCAGTTGTATAGCCAGCAAAAATTTTCTCCTATTCTGTGGGTAGTCTATTGGCTCTGCTTATTGTATGTTTGTCTGTGAAAAAACTTTTCAGCTTCCTGAGATCCCAAAGGTTGAGTGATTGTTTAATTTCCTGAGCTACTGGGGTTTTATTCAGGAAGTCTTTTCCCCCTCCTATATCGTGGAAAGTTCCTCCTATTTTTTCTTCCAGTAGTAGCAGAGTTTAGGAAATCATTTTTGTTTTGCATATTGCTCAGGCAAGATGCTGGGAAGCTCCTCTCCCTGATCACAGCCTAGCTAGAGCTTGCATAGCAGATAATGGCATGTCTAGAGTCACACCAGCACTTCTGTTGGCAGAGGCAGGAGATGGCAGGTTAAAAAGTACCAAGTCCTGCTAGGCTATTTCATTCTCAGTTGTATGACGAGCAGCTGCCTGCCCTTGCTGAAAAACTTTTTAAAAGAGTTTCCTCTACATTGTCTCTCAAAGTCTTTTCACTAACTGAGACCAATGGGCTGACTTGAGTCACAACAAATGAAGGCTCTGCCTGCTCATGTTGGCCATAGGAAATTTTTAGAATATAAGCAGCTTGATCAATGATTCTATTAATGATTACAATTGTATCATTTTCTTTTTTTGGCTTTGAAACAGAGACTGCTATTTCTTTACAAAGCTTTCAGGTAGTGGTGGTCAGAAGTTGAGCATAGGGTCACTGTGGCCTAGTTTTGGACTTTTACCATGCCCAGGAATGCTGGAATCATTCTTAAATGCAGGTTCTGATTCTGTGTAGGTTCCCAGATTCTACCAGTGTAGCTGGTCTTGGGAACATACTGAGGGAGGCAGGTCCCACAACATTTACCTTTTATTTCCTGTTTCAAACTGATGGATAAAGTAAGTAGGATAAATGATGATGTAGCAGACAGCTTTAGGTTGCAGGAATGAACCTCCAGAGCAGACAGAGTTATGGAGAAAGGGAATTTATTTGAAGCTTACAGATCCAGGGTGAAGTTCCATAATGACCAAAGAAGTTGGCCCCCTTTAAATGATTCAAGCAGAGAGAGAGGAAAGCCATCACCAACACACCAGCACAAGCAAGCACAGTTCAGGAACTCTGGGCAAAGCTCAGGTCCTTTGCATATCTTTAGAGTGGTATTCGAAATTTACCCCCACACCTTAGGGCTGGACCCTAGGATCAGCCCTGTGACCCTTCCTCTAGACAGGTGGCTGCAGATCTAAACTATGAGCTTTTAATAAACTCCTGAATCAATTGGGGGACATCCATTCGAACCATCACAGATGCCTTTTCTAATCTGATCCTCTGACAATGTTCAAAATGATTTCAAAACCTGTGGAAAATCATGAGGTAACAGATTCTAACTTCTGAGTTAATGATTAATTGGTAAACCATGACTTTGAATTCTATTACAAATGAAAATGTGATTAGACCCTTAAATCACATACATACATATGTACATACATACATACATCAAACGGGACACAGAAGATCTGTTTTTCTATTTATTTATTTGATGTTATTTACTATTGGCAAGCATCATGCTCTGCACTGAATGTAAGCCAGATAAAGCTCGTGACTGACTGCACCAGCCTGTGTGCCAATTTTTCTCCCTCACTGGGTCCCTTTGCCTTCCCTTCCTCCCTCCCTCCCTCCCTTCTTTCCTTCCTTCCATCCATGGTTCACCCATACTTGGTAAAAACTCTTTTCTCAACTACATTCTCTAGCCCTCTCCATTTTTTGGCTATAAATCACTTGTGTATTTTATTCCCTGCCCCACTAGGAATATAGTCTACTGCTTATAGAAAAAGATGAATTTTCTTCTGGTTTGGAAAATTTCTGATTTTCTTAAATAGTCTCATATCAGTTGTATATTAGAATTACTACACCATTTAATTTTAGATCAAGAATTTGGTTTATTTTATGTTGCTTTAGATTCACTATTATTTCTATTTTCTTGGTTAAACTGTAAGTTCATTGTAGTTGGGGGTCATACCTTCTAATTTATAGGATTGGAGGATGAGAAATGCACTTTAAACTCATGGAGTCCCATTTCCTCTTTACTATTTGTATTTCAAGTTGCCTCTACTTGAAACATATTCAATGTGTGTATGGGGGGGTATACTTTATCCTCTGAACAGCTTAATGCCTTCCTCCCACCCTTTAGGGAAGTTTTAAAAATGTTTTTATTATTTATGTTATTAACAACATATTTCATATGGATACATCTTGTGTTGCGACCTTCTTTTCTCTCATCCCTGCCCCCATTCCACTGGGGACACTCCTCAGTGGGGTTGCAGATATTCCCTATGGGGCTGTGGTTTCTGCATTGTGGAGGCAGCAGTCAGTTATTTTCGAGGGGAGGGAATGCCTCTGGGGATGATGTCTCAACCTGTGGCTCTTACAATCATTCTGCCCCCTCTTCTGCAAAATTCCTTGAGCCATGGTGGGTGAGTCTTAAGTCTACTTCAGTGATGAGTTCTTAGGAGTATCTGGATCTCTGCTTTGGTAGATGTTGAGTGTCCTCAGGGTCTGTCTCCTACACCCTGGTGCTGATTATCAGGTTCAGCATGGAAGCAGCACTCTTGGTTGTCTCCCCAGTTCCTCTGTGGTTTCAGCTGTGGCTTGGCTAAAGTGTGAGGGGTAGTTTATCTCCTTGGGTCTCATTACCTTCTGAAAAAGAAGAACAGATTTTCCAACTGAGTGAAGTCAGCACAGTTTAAATGGGATAAGCATTGTTAATTTATAGAGAATTTGATGTATGTAACCCCTCTTTTAGCCGCAGACTAGTGAGAACTTGACACTGGACAGCATAATCTTTGTCTCCATAAGATTCTGATCTGCTTCCCAATTCCAGATATGGGTTTTTTTTACACTGAGTGGATTTCTTAGCCAATCAGAAAGCTATTGGTTACCCATCAAGGTTGTGTGCCACTATTGCACTGGCTTGTACATCATGTCAGGGTGTTTACTTCTGAATAGCTTAGACCTCTGGTTGCTCAGACTGTTGTTGGCCACTTTCCACAAGTAGTTCATGTAGTGTTTTCCAGCACTAGACAGGCTGTCTGGGGACTGGCTTTCTTCTGAATTCCAGCCAGGTCTCTCTGTGCTCTGTGTCAGCAGCATATGGTGTTTTCAGCACTAGGGTGTTACATTTTGCTTCAGGCGGGTAATGAAGTGCTTTGACAGAAAGCTGTCTTGATTTGGGGACCTCACAGGTCTCTTTAATTAACAGCTCAATGTAGGTAGCAACTGATCTCTGGTACTTGGAGTTATAGGCCAGAGAAAGTAAAAAATTTTCTTTTAAGCTTAGGCTTCATCCTACCCATTCCAGGGCTCTACTTTTCACATGCTCCCCCCCTTAACTCCTCTTGAGGGTTATATCTTTTAGTCTATTTCCAAGGATAAAGGTTTCAATGGTACCAGCTCATTTTGGATTTAGTTTTGTGTTTGTTTTTCCTCCCCTCTCCTTCTCCTCCCCACAAACCCTTCCATCCCTATTGTACACCATGCAGTGTTTGTCTTTCTGTGTTTGTGTGAGTTTGTTCAGTATGATCTTTTCCAAGTCTGTTCATTTTCCTACAAATTTCATTTTTTTTTTTTTTTTTTTTTTTTTTTACTGCTGAGTAGAATTCCATTGTGTAAATGTACCATAACTTCATTATCCATTCATCCAGTGATGAGCACTTGGGTCAATTCCAGTCCTTCGCTATAATGAAATGAGCATCTGTAAACATGGTTGAGCAAATATCTCTGTAGTAATGCATGGAACATTTAGGATAAGTGCCTAGTAAGGGAATAACGGGGTCTGTTGATAGCTCTTATGTTCATCCTTTTCAGGAATCTCCATATTGATTTCCATAGTGGTTGTACAAATTTACATTACCATCAACATTGGATGAGGGTTCCTCTTTCCCCTTATCTTCACCAACATTTGTTGTTATTAGTTTTTGTTTTTTCTTTTTGGTTTTTCGAGGTAGGGTCTCACTGTGGCCCAGGCTGACCTGGAATTAACTATGTAGTTTCAGGTCTTGAACTCACAGCAATCCTCCTACCTCTGCCTCCTGAGTGCTGGGATTAAAGGCATGCACCACCACACCTGGATCTGTTGTTAGATTTTTTATTTTTTTGGAGAGAGACACAGAGAGAGGCGGGGGGGGGGGAGAGGAAGACAGAGATGGGCGAGCCAGCAGTGTCTCAGCTGCTGAGAATGAAATCCAGATGTGTGCGCCCCCTTGTGGTCAAGTGCAGCGTTGTGCTCTTGTGTCACTTTGCATCTGGCTAAATGTGGGACCTGGAGATTGGAACTGCTGGAGATTGGAACCAGCGTTCTTAGGCTTAGGAGGCAGGCGCCATAACCCCTAAGCCATCTCTCCAGCCCTGTTGTTAGATTTTTTAATGATTGCCATCCTTACTGGAGTAAGGTGGAATCTCATGGTGGTTTGAATTTGCATTTCCCCAATGGTTAGGGAGGTTAAACATTTTCTTAAGTGTGTGTGAGCCATTTTTATTTCTTCCTGTAAAAAACTCCCTATGCAATTCTCTCCCCCATTTCTGGAGTGGGTTTTTTGAATTTTTTTATTGTTTAGTTTTTTGAGTTCTTTGTAGATTCTAGATATTAGGCTTCTGTCAGTGGTATAGCTGGAGAAGATTTTCTCCCATTCAGTGGGTAATCTATAGGCTCTGCTTCTGGAATGTTTGTCTATACAAAAGCTTTTTAGCTTCATGAGCTCCCATTGGTTGAGTGATTGTTTAATTTCCTGTGCTACTGGGGTTTTGTTCAGGAAGTCTTTCCCCACCCCTATATCATGGAGAGTTCCTCTTGTTTTTTCTTCCTGTAGGGGTAGAGTTTCTTGTCTTATATTGAGTTCTTTAATCCATTTGGACTTGACTTTTGTGTCTGGAGAGATGGTCTGATTTCATTTTTCTATGTATGGTTATCCAATTTGTCCAGCACCATTTGTTGAAGATGCTGTCTTTTCTCCAATCTACTTTAAGGGCACCTCTGTCAAATATCAAGTAGCTGCAGTTACTTGACCTAAGGTCAGTGTCTTCAATTCTGTTCCATTGGATTATGTTTTTATGCCAGTACCATTCTGTTTTTGTTACTATGACTTTGTAATATAGCTTTAGATTGGGTATGGTGCTATCTCCAGAGGGTTTTTTTTTTTTTTTTTTTTTTTTTGAGAATATGTTTGGTTATCTAAGGCCTGCTGCCATTCCATATGAATTCTGAGATCATTTTTTCTATGTCTGTGAAGAATGTTGCTGGGACTTTTATGGTATTGCATTAAATCTGTATATTGCTTTTGGTAGAATTGCCATTTTCACAATAATAATTCTACCTATCTAGGAGCATGGGAGGTCTTTCCAATCCTCCTTGATTTCTTTCTTCAGCATTTTTATGTTTTCATTATATAGGTCTTTCACATCCTTGGTTAGTGTTATTCCAAGGTATTTAATTTTTTTCCTTGCTATTGAAAAATGGGAAAGCCTTACTGATTTCTTTTTCTATATATTTGTCCTTTGTATATAGAAAAGCTACTGATTTTTTTGCATTGATTTTGTATCCTGTAGGGCAGTTTTATTCATTTCTTGAATAGACTTCAGACATTTAATGCACATTGTTGGCAAAAATGACATTCAAGTCTGGGACTTTGTTTTCATTTTTCTTGTGGTATTACAGGCTGAATCTAGGGCCTTATGTGTATTGGGCAAGCATTCTATCAGCCTCTTTTTGTGTTATTATCACTGTTATTTTTAGCTTTTGAGGCAAGACTTCACTAAGTGGCCCAGACTGGCCTTGAGCTCATTCTGTAACCCATATAGACCTGGAAGCTGCAATCCTCCTGTCCCATTCCCCCCCCCCCACATAGCAGGGATGACAGGCCCATGCCACAGTCCTGACTGCATTTCTTTATCACATGAAGCATAAGTTAAACCATAAACAAAATGCAGGGTGAAGATTCATGAGTACTCATGAATTTTCCCATATACCTTCATTCAATAGGAATACTAGAAATAGTTCTGATTTCAAAAATATTTATCTTTTCTTTAATTCTTACCTAATGCACAAATTTTAAACTGGCAAAGTCAAACTTTAGCTCACCTTTTTTATAACCATTCTATGCTTCTATTTTATGTGTCATGGATGGTCAGACCCCTCAGGTTTCTCCCTGGAAGTATCACTCTGTCTTTTCCCTGCCCTCCTCCCTCATCAAAGCTTATCTGTTTTTTCTGGCCAAGTCTCTTAGCAGCTGCATTTATCCAATGTGACCTTGGTTGCTAATGGGTTTTGGTTTCCTTAATGAGCCTTTCATCAATTTTAAGATCGTTGGTGCTTTATCTACTGGCTAAAGCATCATTATTTTTTAATTCTGTCAAGCACGTGTTTGCACATGGCCCTTAGGTAATGGCTAGGGTGGGGAGGGATTGGCTGCCTGATGAGATCATGAGTTGGAAAATGTTAACATAACTGCATATTGCACCTCTCCCTCATGGTGTAGCCCTAGTGCCATTGTCTATAAGTACCAATAACAATAACTCTCATTGCTTGTGATTAGTTATTGCATCTGCTTACTGTGGTCCTGGTACTGTGCCTAGGGTTTAACAGATTTCTGATTTAATATTCCTAACAACTATGTTGTACAAGAAGAATTACTACTTTTGTGTGTACGTATGTATGTGTGTATGTATGCATGTATGTGTGTAGAGTATGGATGTGGCCTGGTGTATGATGTGTGGTATATGCATGTGTGAGTACAGATTGTGCATACCCCATGCACATGCATGAAGAGTCCAGAGGAGAATATCAGGTGCTTTTCTCCTATTGCTGATCCATGTAGTTCCTTGAGTTGCAATATCTCACTCAACCTGGGGCTACCACAGATCAGTGAACCCCAGCGATTCTCCAGGCTCTGTCCCCCCTCTGGGACTGGGGTTGCAGGCATGTGTGGCTTGCCCAGCTATTTCTATGAGGAGTAAAGACCCTCATAATTAAGCATCAAGCACTCTTAATTGCTAAGCCATCTCCACAGCCTGGAAAAATTATTCTTAGTTTACAGATGAGCAAGCTTATCAATGCCCAGCAACTCCATCACAGAGATATTGTTCAAACAAAGGCCTATCTAGCAGAAGCCAAAGCAGCCTTCTGTTCTCTAATCAACCAGTAGGACAAAAGCCAAAGATCAGCAAGACTCCTCAGAAAAACACTTTGAACCTAACCTTCCTCATTTATGCGAAGATGGAAATCCTTACTCATCTCTTTCCTCTCAGATCTCTACTCTCTCACCTTCATATGCTGGGATAAGCTTCCCCTAGCTTCTGCCTGCACAAGAATAGCAAGTGTCTGTTATTTCATTATAAGGATTTATTATAGGACTGGAGGAAGGATACTAATGAATCCCATCTGGGCTAATTAAAAAGAACTGTGTACCCGAGTATATATGCTTGCTTGCTTTTTCTTTCTTTCTTTCTTTCTTTCTTTCTTTCTTTCTTTCTTTCTTTCTCTCTCTCTCTTTCCTTCCTTCCTTCCTTCCTTCCTTCCTTCCTTCCTTCCTTCCTTCCTTCCTTCCTTCCTTCCTTCCTTCCTTCCTTCCTTCCTTTCCTTTTATTTCTTGAGGGAATAGTTTCAACAATATTTTAGCATAAGAAGTATGGCATGGTTTAATAGGAGCCAAGTGACAGAGACATCTCTGTGCTATTTCTGAGAAAGAAAACTAGTCTGTCACCTTTAGTAAACAATAAATGAGTTCTTACAGTGTCAACAGAGGGCAAGTAGATTTTTACCTATTCCTAGATTTCTCATATTTAAGGACATCCCCATAAAATTCTTGCTTTGTATCAAAGTGAATAAAGAGACGCCAAAGCACTGTATTCAGGATAAACACATCAGTTTGCAAAAAAATTGACAAGAGTTTCTCAGTGTGACCACCCACAGAGGAAGTAACATCTGGTCATGATGCTGTCACAACAGGGGAGAGCAATGCTTGGGCATGGGACAAAATGTTCCTCATGACAAGGAAGACATGTCATTAGACTGGACCCATGAGGCAGCAGATTGCTTCAGGCATGGGATAGTCTGGAGCTGAATAGGGCTGGATCCTAAATGTAGGTTCCTAAGTGTATTCAAACTTGTTCTGAAATAAATTAGCAATCTTGAAACAGACACCTTCATCTAAAAAATATGAATCTCCAGAAAGGTTGCTGTGTGTTTTTAGATCACAATATACTAAATTAGTATTTTTTAAAGATTAATAAGCTTGATAGCTCACACCTGAAATCCTATCACTTAGGAGACTGGAGCAAGAAGATTAACAGTCTGGGATATTATAGTGAGTTCCAAGCTATCCCAGGCTGCAAACTGAGATCATGTTTCAAAAAAAAAAAAAAAAAAGCAAAAAAGACTAAAAAGATTAGTGAAGAGGTAGCTGGCAAGATGGCTCAGAGGTTAAAAGTGTTTGCCATGCAAGTAAGCATGAGGGCCAGAGACGTCTGTTCCCCAGCACACCAGAACCCATGCAAAAAAGCTGGGTATGGCCATGCACATATGTAACCCCATTCCTGTGGGAACAGAGAACAGAAAATCACTGAAAAAAAGTGAGTGAGAGATTACATCTCAAAGGAATAGGCAGATAAGTGGAAATGGGAGGATACTTGGCATTCTTCTCTGGCTTTTGTACGCATGCATACCAGACACACACATGTGCATATACCACACACTCACATTACACACCACTTCACAGTACATAAACATGCCTAAAAGAAAAAGATTAGTAAAGAAATATTTCAATTCTTGGAAATATGCTTAACTGAGCTCTATTTCACCATCAAAGTTCATTCATTCATTCACTCGCTCATGCATTCACTCGGTCCTCAAATGCTTATCATGTGTCTGCTCCATGAGTGAGATCTGTGTTATATGCTTGAGAGGACTGAGACTGTCTCTACCATCAGGAAGGTCATAGGCAAGGAGCAACTCTCGAGGTCAGTAACTATGGTTCATGGTGCATGGAAGAACCTGGGAGGGGATGCTGACCAGCCTACAGACTCTCATGAAGCCTCCTGGAGATAGTATCATCACAGTGGACTCTCCTGTAGATCAGGAGTTCTTCAGAAATCATGTTCAAATACTATCCCTGTGCCATAAAACAAGAGAAGAGACAAATGACTAAGTATACATTAGAATGAGGTTTCAGGAGTTGTGAAAAATAAAAACTAATAGTTTTTTTTCTTCTACATGAAGAATTTTTGTTAATTAGGGATTCTAGAGAGGATTTTAAAAGTTCTATTTGATTTTTGTTTTATGTGGGTTTTTTTTTTTTTTTGCATTGTATTTATCTCTTTTTTGAAGTATGACTTCAGGTTGAGGTCTGATTTTCTTGACGCTTCTTGGGATTCATTCTTGCATTTGATCATGTCTCCATTAAGTTTAATCAGCTGGTTATTGAGATCCTCTATTTGTTGACTCACCTTCAATTTATTTCTCTCTCTTTTGAGGCCTCTCAGGTTTTCTTCAATTAAGTTAAGCCTAGTTATAAAAGTTGCGTGCTCTAAGAAATGATTCTGTTCAATTTCATTTATGCAATTGTTGGTTTTTAAATGATTTGCTTTCAGTTTATCAATTTGCCTGGTCAGGGTCACATAGCTTCTTGTGTTTTCATTTTGAGATTCAGTTTCTGTTTTTCTGTGTTTTCATTGGAAGCCTTCAATGTAGGACTAGGCATACTTGGTGGAAATCTCCCAGTTTTCTAACTTTAGTGTTTTTTTGCTATGGTCTACTCATCTCGGAGTAAAAGTCTTATTTTATTAAGGATGAAGCAACTGTTTGTCCTTGTAGAATCTTCAGTGAGTGTTTTCTTTTTAATTTGAAGTGGATTGGAGTAGAATGAGGTTATAGCCA
This sequence comes from Orientallactaga sibirica, assembly GCA_036365145.1. NCBI lineage: Eukaryota > Metazoa > Chordata > Mammalia > Rodentia > Dipodidae > Orientallactaga > Orientallactaga sibirica. The sequence goes on from JAEOAD010000006.1 coordinate 51,889,732, forward strand.
CATATGCTTGCATTGTGGAGGTTGCAAGTGCAACAGAGATACCTGGGAAACTGCTTGTGTACTCTTCAGCACAGGGGAACTGGAGGCTGGGGAACCAGAGGTTGGGGAACGAGGAGCTTGGAAGCTGGGGACCTAGAAGCAAAAGGCTAGCTCCCATAAGTGGCCTGTGTACTCTCTTGCTCAGGGGAACAGGGAGTTGGGGACCCAAGGTCCAGTCAATCAGGAAGCCAGAGCAAAAGGCCTGCTTCTGCAGCATGCACACAGGGTCCAGGCTGCTCCACACCAGCAGCAGGTGTACTGGGTCTGGGGAACTGGGAGGTTGGGAACTAATAGAGAGCAGTGGCCTACTTACTTGGCATGGGCATCCTCTAGCACTGGGTATCCAAGAGTCAGAAGTCCATTTTTATTATTATCATTATTTTTAAAATTCTTAAGCAAGGTAAAAAGTAGATGAGAAGTTTGGCACACAAACTCCATTAAGAAGGACAACAATAGCAACCTCCATGAAGATTAAGCAATGAACACAGTATAAACAGGTCAGTGTTTTGGGGCTTGGACAAATAGTAAATGAAGTATATGCTAGCATTTACCTCATGGTATTTTCCCCCATAATAATTATAATAAAGCTACTTTTTTTTTTTTTTTGGTTTTTTGAGGTAGGGTCTCACTCTAGTTCAGGCTGACCTGGAGTTCACTCTGTATTCTCGAACTCATGATGATCCTCCTACCTCTGCCTCCCGAGCGCTGGGATTAAAGGCGTGTGCCACCACGCCCGGCAAAGCTACTTTTATAATACATTTTTTTCTTGTACAGAGAGAAAGAATTTCATCTACATATGCATTAAGCACTATAATGACAGGAAGAGAATATTGTTGTCAGACAAAAACAATGCAAAAATTAGTATTTCTTTCTTAGGCCAACTTCACAATTATTTTCATATGTATACCTCTTCTATGGGAACAGTTCTTCATTTGTGTGTGCTTTGTAGCTTGTGGTCTTTTCTTGGTAATGTTGAAATGGAACAAATTCCATCTGGGGACTGATTTTGTGTGTCCAAGTTTGCAGCTCCCTGTGTCTCAAGGGGGGATGTTCTGGTACCTCCATACCTAGGAGGTCTGATTGGTGCCACATTGCTGGGGAATAACCTGGTTAGTGTGAAAACCAGGAGCCTTTTCTATACACTCTTTGAAGCCTGAGTCATTTTACTTTCTCATCTGGACCTTTCCACATTTATACCTTGCAGCCTTCTGTACTAGATGGCACCAAAACTTGATACAATCACAAGAGACATCTTTGTTGAAGCTATTCAGATCTTAGAGATTATTTGGTTACTAAAGAAGGAGTGATTCCAGGTTTATGTTGGTCACAGAGGTGAGAATGGCCATAAAAAAAGCAAACAACATTGTTCAAAATAGTATTATTTCTGGCTCTTTGAGTCCCTACAGTTTTGGAATGTGATCTGTCTCACTCCAAGCTCTTTGGAATTATAACTGAATACTACCATACACTCCTAGGAGGACTGTTTTTGCTCCAATCCAGAGTGCAGTTCAGAAGGTCAGACGTGACCACAGTATCTCCTGTTATTTCGGGGCTCACATGTGTTTGCCTTGGCTCTCTTTCCCTGGCATTTGGTCTCTGTTTTTTTCCATGGGTTTGGTTTATAGGAAACCAAGAGAAGTATATTTTGAAAATTAAATGAAGTTTGTAAAGAAGTATTCTGAACTGGTGGTGCTTGGATGGTTGGTGTCAATGCATACCTCCCAGTTTACTTTAAGAGGCATGGCCTTGACCCTGATGTGAGGAATGTGAGTCCATGTGGTGGACTGTCCCACTCAACAGGACTGACTAGAGTATCTCTCCTTGTTCTTTAGCCAAGCTTCACCACTGCTCAGCTGTCAGTTTAGGGTACCTATTGAGGCTCAAATTGATCCCAATAGACCCAAGGACCTCCTCTCATGAAATATTTTCCATCTCATCCTCAGATTGTTTTTAGTTTCTGTGATTATCCCAGGGATGTGGACAACTTTGGTTGTAGCTCTGGGATTTCTGCAGAATGTGTGTCTGGAAAATAATCCTTCCCACTATATAAAACATGTTTATGATCACTACTGTGTGGTTGAATTGATAGTGGAGACCTCATGGCCAGGTGTTACATGCCTGCTGCTGTGATATGATAAAACAGTCAGGAAACTGGGGTTGGAAGGGGGTTAATGAGTATAACTTCTCTGTGCATGAAGACACCTGGAGTCTCAGAAATTCCTGATAGGTATGTGCCTCATCCAGAAATGGTGAATGAATTGTTCTGGACTTTGGAAGTTTTAAGAGATTCCCCGGGAGTTCTGGGAACCACTGATGCAATAGTTTAGATCTCAAAGTGAAGTCAAACAGCTCTGGCTTGAATCTTGGCTCCAACACTTAATAGCTGTGTGACTTTGACTAAGTCATCAAACCTTTCTGGGTGTGGTAGTTGGAAGGTGAAATGTCTCCAGTAGACTCATGTATGTGAACATTTGGTCTCTAGCTGGTGGTGTTGGTTTGGAAGGTTGTAGAACAGTTAGGAGGTGGAGCCTGGCTGGCTTTCTCTCCTTTACTATGGAGATAGTAACTTTCCCTTATGTGGCTGTGTGGAGAAAGAGTATACACATACTTTTTAGTACTGATTTTAGTACTAAGAATGTTGCATCAACAGAGAGCCAGAAAGCAGTACAAGCCCCACCACTTCCAGATCATACACCAGAGAAGTCATATGCGGTAGAGTTGTTGCAAGTATGAGTTTTGGAGTTACACGAATCTGTGTTTAACTCCCAGAGTCCTGGCTTGACCTTAGGCAAGGATCTTTACTTCTGAGCCTTCATTCCTCTTCTTGATAAAATGTAAATTTGTCTTTACTGAGTGGATGTGAGGATGCTAGAGAGATTATTTAGTGGTTAAGGTACTTGCCTGCAATGCCTAAGGGCTCATATTAGACTCTCCAGGTCCCATGTAAGCCAGGTGCACAGTGACACAAGTGCACAAAGTTCGCACATGCACAAAAGGAGGCACATGTGTCTAGAGTTCCATTGCAGTGGATGGAGGCGCTGGTGTGCCAATTTTCCCTCTCTCTCACTCTCTCTTGCATAAAGAGGCAATCCCCTGGGCTTTCCTCAAAAAATATAAAAAAAAGACATAATGTACTTGATATTTAGTTTGTACAATATGAAATTACTTTTATTTTTTTTTGAGACAGTCTCAAAAGTGCTCTAGTAGTAGGCATGTTACTCCGTGCTTGTATTAAAGAAGTGTGTGTGTGTGTGTGTGTGTGTAGTACTGTGGTATGGTGTGTACGTATGGTGTATGCAGATGTATGTGCAAATATACACTTGTGGAGGCCAGAAGAGGTCATTGGATGTCTTCTTCTATCATTCATCTGCAGGTTTATTTGAGATGGAGACTTTCAGTGATCCCAGAGCTTTTTCATGAGGTCTTGAAATTCTCCAGTTTCTGCTTCCCATAAGACATGGGTTACAGATGTGTGCAATCATCCCCTGCTGCTTATGTGGGTGTGGGGGAATAGAACTCAGGTGGTTTCAAGCCCTCTCTCAGGCCCTCGTGTTTATGTAGCAAGGGCTTTTTCCTGCTAAGCCATTTTCCCAGCCAGTACTTTTTTCTGACAGTGCTTTTTCTTGATAGGTTAAAAATGATAGAATGGGGGCTGGAGAAATGCTTGAAAAATGGCTGAGCAGTTAAGGCACTTGCCTGCGAATCCTAAGACCGAGGTTCAATTCTCTAGTATCCATGTAAGCCAGATGCACAAGGTGGCACATGTGCCTGTAGTTCTTTTGCTGTGGTTGGAGGCCCTGGCGTGCTCATTCTCTCTCTTTCCCTCTCTCTGCCTCTAACAAATAAATAAAATATTTTTTAAATGATAGAATGAGCCAGGCATGTTAGCTCACACCTTTAATCCCAGCACTTTGGAGGCAGAGGTAGGAGGATTGGTGTGAGTTTGAGGCCACCCTGAGACTACATAGTGAATTCCATGTCAGCCTGGGCTACAGCTGGACCTTATTTTGGAAAAAAAAAAAAAAAAAGATAGAATATCAATAATTTCATGGGTTTGGCCTAATATTAAATTTTCAAAAATGTTATTAGTAATAGCAGTTATTACTATTAATTAGTATAACCTTGAGGGAATTACTTTATTTTGAATGTTCCAATGATCTCTATCCATAAAACAGAAACAATATGGTTAACTTTCTGGCTAGGTACAGTGCAATATGTGTGTTGTACCTGCTGCTAGGGAGGTTGAGCCAAGGAGTTTGTGTCCAGCTTGGGCAACATATGAAAATCTTGTCTTAAAATAAGTAAACCAATTTTAAAAAAAAGATTGGCAGGAAGAAAGAAGAGAGGGAGGAAAAGAGAACTTCATTAAATTGCTGAACAACTTAAATGAGACTATGTTTATGCAACCAGTATGACTGTGGGAAAATATAAGGAAGTTATGATAATTAAAATATGCCTAGAAGCTGGGCATCTCATGTTCATAATAACAACTACTTATTTTGGGAAAGTTAGAGGGGTGGGCCTGCACAGTATGATTCTGAGGAAGGGGTTTGCTGTTGGTTAGGTTCAGTACCACTCATTATCTCAGAGAACAGACAGCAAAGCCCATGGCTCGTGCCATGAAGAAAACTGTGTCATGACTGACAGGATGTATGACACATGTAGAGAATAAGAAACATTACATTCATTGTGTCTCCGTGCTGGCCACTGTGGAAGTTCCCTCCCATCTGCTTACCTCATTGAATCCTCTAGAAGTACTACCATAATCCTCGTTTTTCACAGGTGGGAAATCTGAAGCCCAGAGAGGTCACATAGTATGTCTAGATACAGTATTCAAAAGCATTCAAGGAATAATAATTATGAAAAGTGCTGTTTTTAGATGATGTTCAAAATTATAATAAATTCTAGCAGATAACAAATTACCTAGAGCTGCAGAAACAAATTACTTTACCTAGAGCTCTTTTGTGCTTTTCTACTCTTTACTTTTAATATGTGCTTTTTCATATGTGTTTTTTTCATGGTTTGTGCTGAGGACAGATTACCATATATGTTTTGGTTCTTAACCTCATTTTTATCCCTGACACTTTGGGTGGCCATCCACAAGCCAAACAACTTCCCCATGTCTTTAATTTCTCCACCTATTGCAAGGTCTAATAACACCTCCTTGAAAACATGTTGTGGAGAATAATTATCACAAAGTAAGTGTTTTCTTTTGCTGCTTATGCAGATTGTAAACCCAAAGGGCCACCCAGACTTCAGCCCTGTGGTAAAAGCTTGGTTCCTCTTGGAAAGAGACAAGAGTATCACTTGCTGGTGAGCTTCCAAACTCTTGCTGTCTGCACTTTGTGTGGGACAGAATTGGGCCTCTCTCTCTCTCTCTCTCTCTCTCTCTTTTTCTCTGTCACTCCCTCTCTTCACATATTGCATTTCCTAGAATGAGTTACCATAAATGCTCTGTGGTCAAGGAGTAAATTATTTAACTTATTATAAAGTTACTGGGAAATATTTTCAAGTAATAGGGTTCATGACAGTGAAATTGTTACTTCATATACTCACAGTCTAATAGGGAGAATGCTGTTACATATATTAAAATTTTACAAAGGACTGACCTTTTGGAAAAAAAATATTAAATATGTTTTTATTTATTTGCAAGCAGAGAGAGTGAAATAGAGATAAGAGAGACAGACAGAAAAAATGGTTGTGCCAGGGTCTCCAGCTGCTAGAAACAAACTCCACATGCTGCACCATTTTGTACATCTGGCTTTCTGTGGGTACTGGGGAATTGAAGCCAGGTCCTTAGGTTTGTAGGCAAGGATCTTAACCATTCTCCAGCCCAGGACTGGTGTTTTTAAGGGCAAAGACAGTGGCCCCAATAGATCTAGAGCCTCACCTCCCCAGGCGTGCTCCTCAGTGTGGCAGCACAGGTTAATACCTGGAAGATTGTCAGAAACAGAATCTCAGGCCTCACCCCAGAACTATTGACTCAGACCCTGCAGGCAACTAAAATTCCCAGTGTTCATGTTCTCATTCAAGCCTGAGAAGCAAGGCTCCTCCTGCAGCACTGAGAAGATGGGAAACCAGTGTCAGACTCCAGAGCCCCATGGTCTGGCCCCTTTGCCTCTTTGCTGCAGGCAGGGCCCAAGTTACTGCTGAAATGCAGCCTGGCCTCCAGTACAGTCTAACCATGCTACTGTAATGAGGGACATGGTCCTCAGTTTAGGAAATTTCTGCATAAAAGCAGCTTTTATCAAAATGCTTATAATTTTGATACATTTTCTCTCTTTGTGTTTTAGAAAGTCATTTCTTTACTCCAGAAAAAAAAGAAAAAGAGTGAAAATAGAAAAAGAAAAGTGAGGAGAGGGAGAGAGAAAGAAAGAAAGAAAGAAAGAAAGAAAGAAAGAAAGAAAGAAAGAAAAATTGAAGCATTTGAGCAAAGCAAATGTTTGCTTTGGTTTTTATTACCTGTCCTGGTTTTGGATTAAATGAAATTTCTGCTAATCTTTAGAGGCTGATGTTGGATTCTCACGTTTAAGTTGTTAATGGAAATCTTTCTGAAATGATTTCTGAAATCAGTGTACGAGGATGCCAAAATGACTTGTTTCTTTCTTCCTTCCCTTTAAATTTACTTACTTTTGCAGACTATGAACTGAGTATTCAAATCTGTAAAAACCTGGTTTTTATTGTCATTCTCATGAGAGTGCAATCACTAATAAATGGTCCATTGATTCCTTTTATAGTTTTATTTTTAAAATTTTATTTATTTATTTATTAGAGAGAGAGAGAGAAGAGTGAGAATGGGCAATCCAGGGCCTCTAGCCACTGCAAATGAACTCCAGATGCATGTACCACCTTGTATATCTGGCTTTACATGGGTCCTGGAGAATCAAACATGGGTCCTTTGGCTTTGCAGGCAAGTGCCTTAACCACTAAGCCATTTCTCCAGCTCCATCGACTCCTTTTAATGTAACTTGTACTGCTGCCAGAACAATCTTTTGAAGAATGTAAATTTGAACTCAATGAATTATTTTATCTATCTATGGCTGACAAGATACAAAGAAGACAATGGGCCAGGGGTTGTGCACTTCCTCACAGTGGTTCACAGAGCTCCATAAGAACTATTTTCAGAAACAAGTAGAAGCTGAATCTCACCGAGGGGCTGGCTATGTCTCCTATGGGAAATGCCTTGGATGCTTCACTGAGTCACTCTCCATGAGAAGCCCAAATCAGTGAAGAAACTCTGTGTAAGCAATTCCACTGACAGCTCCAGCTGAGCTTTCAGCTGACACTCATGGTGAGCTATCAGCGTACAAAGGAGCCATTTGAACACATTGGTGACACATAATTGCCACTACAGTCATGATGCACATGAGAACAACCTGGTTAGTCTCACTCAACCACAGAATGGAACATTTAAGTTACCATTTCCAGAGCTTGTTGGAACCTCTTGAAACAGAACCTCCATTTTCAAAGTGATCTCATGTGATTCCTATGGACAACTGTGTGTGAGAAGCATTGCTGAAGCATTGGTCATCTTAAAACATAGAATCCCTTGAAAATCCGTCATCAAAATCTTAAGCCCAGTTATCCATAGATGTTTCTTGTCAGTACAGTTACAAAGGCTTGTAGTCATTGGAAAATAGTTGGGGCTCAGGGTGTGGCAGGTGAAGATGTGGCAGTTTAGATGCCTGGATGGGGAGGTGGTGGCTTTGTCTAAGGCCTTTACTCATGGAGGCAAACCGTCTGGCTGTCCCGATAAATATCAGGTCTCTTCTTGTTTGTCAAGTAATGGTAGATGATGTGGTTTGTGGTTTCAGGACCCAATGCAAGTTGTCAGATACCAGCCTGAGGACACGTTGGTTTCAGTTGGCTCAGAAAGGGGCATGGTTTGCTTTGTGTCCTTCCCTGGGAAGTATGAGTCGAGGTGGAAGTTACCCACCGAGAACTCATCTGCTCACAAAGAAGAGTGACAAGCTCTGGATTTCTTGGGACAGTTCCAGGTGAATATTTTTTCCCCAGAAAAACTATTAACAATGCCAATTTTACTTTCAAAAAAAGATTTCAGTTTGGCCAAAATCTTGTGGCAATACTGGTTTTGACAGATTCTAGGGGATTAGCTGGCTTCTCTCAGGAACTGAGTAAAATGAATATAAAACAAGGTAGATAATAAATATTCCTGATTCTGTTTGTTGCCAAGACCCTAAGCCAGGGAAAAGATTTATATTCAGTGTTCCTGATATTAGACATTTAGGAGCATTTTGGTCAGTTAGAATTTTAAAACATTTTTATTTTCAACTGGTACAGAGTGATTATATGTATAATTTTACATAGTAATTATACATAACTAACACATGTGAACATGTTATCAGAACATGGTAACTAATTCACTATCACCTTAGACACTTATTATTTCATGAAAAATCCTCTTGACTAGCTGTTTTAAAATATTCAATTAGTTATTGTCCACCAAGTGTGCTTAACACATTAGAAGTTACTTTTCCCATTAAACTCTACCGCTATACCCATTAGCTCTTCCTTTCTCCATCTCTCCATTTACCAATCCTTCCCAGGCTTTGGTAACCACTATTCTAATTTATAAGATCACCTTTTAGCTTCCATTCACAATAGAAGCTACACTATGGAGTATTAGTCTTTGTATACCTGCTTATTTTATTAAACATGTCCTCTAGTTCCATATCTTTGCTGAAAATGTCTCTTAAACATATGAGGATAACCAATCCTGGAATTGCTGGATCATAAGGTAGTTCTATTTCTAACTTTTGAGGTAGTTTCACAGTGTTTTCCATAATGACTAAACCAACAATTTATAAAGAGTTCCCCTTTATCCACAAATATTTACAGGCTTTTCATCCAACAAAAAATAATTTCCAGACTTTATAATGAATCTGACAAGTATTGAACACTGCCAGACTGGTGCCATTTATAAGACCATACCCCTATATCTTAAACTAATCTCTGACTTCTCTCCCCTCAGTGTTCTTTTTGGTCATGCTGCCTCCAGGCAGGACGAGACTATGTTTTCTATACCCTTGAATATCTGTTGCCACTGTGACACCATTGTGTGCATTTCTATAGATCTTAGTGGCTTCTGTCTTTGCATCTCTTGACTCCTATTTAGAACAGAGAAGACAGTGCTCAAAATAGGTGAAATGCCTTGCACTCCAGATTGGGAGTAGAAAGTTAATTTATACATAATAACAAGGATGTAGAACATGTTTAGAATAATGTATTACACTTGACATTCTGAAATTGAAATCAAATTTGATACAAGATGGTTAAGAGTAAGTTGGCCATAGTGGTGAACACCTTAATCCCAGTACCAGGGAGGCAGAGGTAGAAGGACCACCATGAGTTTGAGGACAACCTGGAACTTCATAGTGAGTTTCAGGTCAGCTGCAGTGAGACTCTACCTTGAAGAAAAAAAACAAACAAAAAAATGCCCTTATGGTTGAACATGAGAAAATGGTGAGCCCTAGGTCACAATCTTACCAGAATCCCCAGCATATACATCCTTTATTATTCCTTGTCATAAGCTGCCTTGCAGTAGATTATGTGACTTAAAAAGCTCTTGGATCTACTTGGCCCATGTTTAACAAGGTAAAACTCAGAAAATACTTTTTCTCTTTCTGTTCTACCTGGAAACCACAAAATGGACATTATGGTGGTTCTACTCGAACCTTGAGAAACAGATTTTTTCATTTTTTATTAGTATAGACAGCTTCTATACTTTTAGGCAATAAACAGTGATAATTCCCTCCCCTCTCCCGCCTTCCCCTTCACAAATCCACATTACATTATATCCCCTCCATCTCTACATTAGTCTCTCTTTTACTTTGATGTGATCACATTTTCCTCCTATAATGAGGGTCTTGTGAAGGTATTGCTAGGCACTGCAAGATCATGGATATCAAGAACAATTTCAATCTGCACGATTGCATTGTAAGCAGTCCTACCCTTCCTTTGGCTCTTACATCCTTTCCACCACCTCTTCCACAATGGATATTGAGCCTTGGAAGTTGTGATAGAGATGTTTCAGTGCTGAACACTCCTCTGTCCCTTCTTCTCAGCACTATGGTGCCTTCTGAGTCATCTCAGAGGTCATCACCAATTGAAAAGAGAAGCTTCTCTAACCAAAAGTGAAAGTAGCATTAATATATGAATATGAACATTAAGTATATTGCTTACAGGGCAGTTTGGTGAGCATAATATATGCATTTATCCAGATAAGAGCAGGAATTACACTCCTAAGCCTCATGACCTCCCCTGCCATAGGCTTTTGATCAGGTTTTCTGTATCAGGGATGTATTCCCTCCCACAGAGCAGGCCTCCAGTCCAATTAGAGAGTAGCTGATTTCCCCATAACAGACATGCCACTATTGCACCATTCAGTCTTTTGGCTGGCTAAACTTGAGGCTTACAGTGTCCATTGTTTTCACCACTGATGGCTTCTGTCTCCCATAGGGCTTCATGCAATGCAGCTTTTTCTAGCTTTTTGTCAGCTGGTCTACAGGGAGGAAGTCTTCTGCTCAGCCCGAGTTTGATTTCTCAGTGTCCTTACAGCCCAGATATGTGGATTTTTCAGCAATAGGGTCTTACTATCTATTTCTGGTGGGAAACCAAGAGTCTTGGCAATAACCTCTACTGTTTTAAGGACAACAGGGGCCTCTCTGGCCCAAAATTCACTGGAAGGTATCCCATCCCTGGCACTGAAATTTTTCTAGTAATAGTCTATGGTTTCTGGGTGTGCCATTATCCAAAAAAGTAAGTTTTCATATGGCTTATTCACAATATCTTAAATTTTGATTAACCCTCCCTCATCCTTCTTTTACTCAATCTCTTCCCCTAATCTCACTTAGGCCATTCTACTCCCAGTAATCTGTTCTTTTACTTACATATATACAATACCATCACCTTAAGTCCTTCCCTCTCCTCCCTCCCTTATAGCCCCTTTCTAGCTTTCTGGCCTCTGCTACTGATTTTTTATTCTAATTCACACACAAGTCTAAACATTTGTAGTGAGGATCCACATATGAGAGAGAACATGTGATATTTGACTTTCTGGGCTTGGGTTACCTTACTTAGTATAATCCTTTCCAGATCCATCCATTTACCTAAAAATTTCATAATTTAATTTTTATTTAGCACTGAATAGAACACCATTGTGTAAATGTACCACATCTTCATTATCCATTCATCAGTTGAGGGATGTGTAGGCTGGTTCCATTTCCAAGCTACTGTGAATAGAGTGGCAATAAACAGGGTTGTGCAAGTATCTCTAAGGTAGTGAGATGAGTCCTTAGGATATATGCCTAGGAGTGCTATAGCTGGGTCATATGGTAAATCTATTTTTAGCTGTCTCAAGAACCTCCACATCGGTTGTACCAGACTACATTCCCACCAACAGTATAGAAGGTTTCCTCTTTTACCACATCCTCACTAGCATTTATGGTCATTTGTTTTCTTGATGATAGCCATTCTGACAGGAGTGAGATGAAATCTCAAAGTAGTTTTAATTTGCATTTCCCTGATGGCTAGAGATATAGTACATTTAAAAAATATGTTTATGGACCACTGTATTTCTTCCTTTGAAAACTCACTATTTAGTTCGTATCCCAGTTTTGAATTGTGTTCTTTGATTTCTTATTATTTAGTTTTTTTTATAGATAGTCATTTGTATACTTGAATCAGTGGTAAAAGTATTAACAGATAGCACTGAGTTATAATATTAACAATTAAAACCACATTTCAATGATACATGCTATTTTGCCTGTTATACATAAATTTCTCTATATAATCATAAGAAAAATAGCTACCATACCCAGCAAAAGATAAACAGTCTATTCATAGGAGATGCAGACATGTGAAATAAGATGGTCCATTGCTCATTCTCACCAATTAGGCAAGAAAATCCAAATGCAACAATTGGAATTATATTTAAATCAAATGAGTAAAGTTTAAAACAATGTGTTTAGAAATTAAGATGCTAATAGGATCTTTGTTGAACATTGATAACTTGGGAAACAACACAATATGCACACAGTAATATAGCTCATACATGCACATATCTCTTTAAACAGTTGCAGTCATTCTGCATAAATATAAATGTATCTTATTTTTATCTTACTTTCAAAAATGCTCCATACACATCATTTTCTTAGTTGTTTCAACAAAATTTATTCCTATGCATGTTGTATAGTTCACATTTTCCCTATTAGTAGATATTTTGGTTGTATCTGTCTTAGTAATTTAATGTTATGATAAACATCTTAGCATATAGGGATTTTCATCTCTTGGACTATTTCCAATAGCTTTTTTTCTTAAACTTAAAAAAAATTGTTCTGTGACAATTTCATAGTACCCTTATTTCCCTTTTTAACCCTCTCACACTCCTGCTGAACTGATTATTCTTACCACCGCTTACCAGTACTTATACTACTGAAGAGAATGGTCCCTCCTCTCCCAGACACCATTAACTGCCATTAGCACCTCAGAGAGGACCCCTCCCTATTGAAGATGGAATGTAGACTGTCTAAGCAGCTAACCACAGCTGCCATGAGTTCATGTGTGAAGTGTCCATGTCATGTCTAGAAGACAGAGTTCCATAGTACTCCTGTTTAGTTTTTTGAGTTATTTGTATATCCTGGTTATTAATCCTCTGTCAGATGTATAGCTGGCAAAGATTTTCTCCTATTCTATAGGTTGTCTCTTTGCTCTATTCACAGTGTCCTTTGCTGTACCATAGCTTTGTAATTTCATGAGGTCCCAGTGGTTGATTAGTGGTTTTATTTCCTGAGCAACTGGGGTTATATTCAGAAAGTTGTAGCCTATGCCAATAGGTTGAAGTGTTTCTCCCAGCAATTTCAGAGTTTCAGGTCTGATATTAAGTCTTTGTTCCATTTGGACTTGATTATTGTGCATGGAGAGAGATAAGGATCTATTTTCATCCTTCTACATATAGATATCCAGTTTTCCCAGCACCATTTGTTAAAGAGGCTGTCTTTTCTCCAATGCATGTGTTTGGCATTTCTGTCAACAATCAAATGGCTATAGCAGCATGGATTCACATCCAGGTCCTCTATTCTGTTCCATTGATCTACATGTCTGTCTTTGTACCAGTACCATGCAGTTATTGTTACTATGGCTTTGTAACATAGCTTAAAATCAGGTATGGTGATACCAACAGCCTTATTTTCGTTGCCAAAATTGTTTTGGATATTTGGGATTTTTTTTTTGTGCTTCCAAATGAATTTTAGGATTGTTTTTTCTATTTCCATGAAGAATGTCATTTAAATTTTAATGGGGATTCCACTAGATGCATAGATTGCTTTTGGTAATATTGGCATTTTCACAATATTGGTTCTTCCAGTCCAACAACATGGGACATGCTTCCATTTCCTAATGTCTTCTGCAATATCTCACTTGAGTGTTTTAAAGTTCTCATTGTAAAGATCCTTCACTTTCTTGATTAGGTTTATTCCAAGGTACTATATATTTTTTTGAGGCAATTGTGAATGGGAGTGATTCCCTGATTTCATCCTCTGCATGTTTGAAAGAAACAGATTTTGTTCATCAATCCCAGGGCAGGCCTTGGCAGATTTTTGTTTATTTTTCATCATGCTTAGCCCAGAGAGGTGTTAGGTTTCTGTATTGCCTTCATGATTCATGGCCCTTTATGAGCTCAGCTTCTACTTCTCTACCTCCTTAACCTCATTCACCCTGCTCTCCAGTCTCTTAGGATGAATTCTCCACTTGTCTGAGAACACACCCCTGATCAGTGTTGGGGAAGCACTTCACAAGCTGAAAAGTCCCACATAGTTGGGAAGTGGGATTGCCATTTTGAGGAATTTGTTTCTGGAGGTTGATTTTGTATGTGTATTTCGGATGGTCAAAGTTTATCTTTGAAAATGGTCACCTTGAAGCTTGACTCTTTCTTGTGTATGTATGTCCTGCCAAGGCTCAGTGGCTGTTTGGATTTCCCTTCAGAGACAATTTAGGAGACTTTCTTCTCCATGGAAGGTTTGGCCTCTGTAAAAAAAATTTATCTCACTTTGACTTATACATTATTTTTGGTGTGATATCCAGACATGTTCATCAGACTTGGCACTAAATGCCAGTAGGCTTTTCCAGAAATCAAAACATCCATGTGAGTATCATAATCTTGTTATTATTGAGGCAGTCCAATAGAATGTCCTGGGATTTTCAGGAAAGTTCCAAATGGATGTTTTAGAACTATACTGAACATATAATCTTCAGCAAATTAGAAAAAAACCATAAAACAATTCACTTATATTATTGCATTTTCAGCACAAGGTCCAGTTCTAAGTTGGAGCCACTATGAAAGCCAATACTTCAAAAATACTATATATTTTAGAAATAAATAGTTTATAAAGATATCACTCAAGCCACCACTTATTATTTCCTGAGTATTTTAACACATTGTTTTTTTTTCTTAATAGTTTATTTACTTGAGAGAAAGTGTGAGAGAGAAACAGGCAGATAGAGAGAAGGACATTCCAGGGCCTCCAGTCACTGCAAACAAACTCCAGATGTATCTGATTTTACATGGATACTGGGGAATCGAACCTGGGTCCTTAGGCTTGGCAGGCAAGTACCTTAACTGCTGAGCCATCTCTGTAGCCCATACATAGTTTTTGTCTGTTAATTTAGGCAGGAGTAGCCAGTAATTAATTAGTTCTTTATTAATTTGTTATTAATCAATTTACTCAGTTAAAACAGGGTAAATTTTAATTGTCAGTGGCAAAGAAGAGATAGTCTTGCCTTCATTCTAGCATAAAGAACCCACTCTGATAAGTGCTGTGGAGGAGAGGTACATACAACCTTAGAGGAAAGGGACAGTAGAAGGGGAAGCTGTTGCCTGGGAGGACCTGAAGGAGAAGTAGCAGCGGGGAAATGGAGGACATGTCAAGGCTGTGTGGCTAGGGTGAGTGTCTTATATAAAGCCCCCCTCCCCCAGCAAGAGGACCATGGAGATTTGGAGGAACAGAAGAAGGCCTAGTGGGGCTGTAGCTCAGAGAATAGTAAGAGAGAAGGATGGAGTCATTAGCAGTGGAGAGTGGGATTTCATGATGGGGAACCACCCAATTTATTATCTAAATGGGAACACTTGTCAGAATGACTATCAAACATACATAAGCTTCAATTATGCTGAACAAGCCAGATCATATGCTACCTTTACATACAGACCCCACCTAGTGATTTTGGTCTTCATCTGAAAAGCAATAAAGCAATGTCAAACCATTGCAAGGGTCAATGTTGGGGATAAGAATGAGGATCACATTGGCATTTTGAAAAACCTTTCTAGTTAAAACATGGAGACAGGAATGGTGGCCATTTCCTTAACCACCAAGATGCCTGGTCTGAAGGGGATCTTCATTTTTCTCCAACCTCCTTTCCTCTCCCAGCCCAATGCTCAGCACACATCTGTGCAGCAGCTGCAGAGCCAGGATTCGTAAGGCTCTGGCTAATTTGTAGCATTGCGGGGATGGTGCCTGGCAGTGGACTGCTCCCATTAGTGCTGCTCACGCTCATGTTGTAGACTTGATGCCTTCCACATGCTCCTGGCTTCTTCCAATCCTCCTGTGACCAGCTAGTAATTAACTCTTTGGAAGAGTTTGGCCCAACTTAGTGTGTTTCGTGCTAAAATTTTCAGAAAATTTGGGGCTGTGCATGTAAATCAATGGGAAACATGCCTCATATCCACAAGGGACTTTGTTCACATGCCTATGCCTGTTTTTGAATCTTGTCTTTTCAAGTCATGGAGTCAGAAGGGGCTTAAAGAGAGCTGATCTCTTCTGTGTCTGGTTGCAGTTGTTCTGGCTCGGATTGAACCCTTCCAAGGACTTCGGAACATACTCTCATACTCTGTTGGAGCATTCTCTCCAGGATCTGCTTTCTCCTCTCTGTCTACAATGCTACCATCTGGCTCATGCTGCCTTCCTCTTTCACTAAGACCACTGCAATGGTCTCCTGTGTGGTCCTTCTCGGAGCTTCTCTAATCCATTCTCCACACTATCACTGGAGTAAGTTTTGTTATTGTTTTTGTTCTTCTTATACAGGGCTTGTTTGCCTTCTTTCCTTCTTTCTTTCTTTCTTTCTTTCTTTCTTTCTTTCTTTTTCTTTCTTTCTTTCTTTCCTTCTTTCTCTTTCCTTCTTTCTTTCTTTCTTTTTTTCTTTCTTTCTTTCTTTCCTACTCTTTCTTTCTTTCACTTTCTTTTTGGTTTTTCAATGTAGGGTCTTTAGTCTTTAAATACAGGGTTTCTCTATGTAGCCCAGAACTCACTAATGTAACCCACACTGACCCTAAACTTCTAGTACTCTTTCTGTCTCAGCTTCCCAAGAGCTGAGATTATAGGCATGAACCATCACACCCAGGTTCAGAGTCAACTTTTAACAATAACAGCCAAGTCACTTACCTGTCTAAATGTCACTATATTCTTAATTGCTTTAAAAAAAAAAAAACACATTCCCTGCTGCAAGGCTAAGCTTGTTGCTTAGTTTCCAACCTTCTCTCTCTCCAGTCTCTCCTTACACACTGTTCTACCACTGCATGCTTTCTTTGCTCTTTTCTGATGCACAAACTTCTTGTTGTTGTCTCAGAGCTACTGCCTGAAATACTGTGCTTCTACTATGGGTACAACCTGTTCCCTGTCAGTCTGTAGGTCAGTTGAAGTGTCTACTACCCAGAAAGATTTTCTTGCCATCTGTGTAGAATGGTCCTCATTAATCTTTTTTCTGGGCCCTTTGATCATTTATAGTATAACACACACACACACACACACACACACACACACACACACACACACTGTGATTGTAAAAATTGGGTTTATCTGAATGATTTGTTTGAGCCTATCTCTCTGGCTAAGATGTGGACCCTGAGAGTAGGAGCTGTGGTTGCCTCATTTACTGCTATACTAGCAACACCTAGCACATAGTACTTGGAAAAAGATAGGTGTGCCTATGAAATATCTATGAATAAATGAATGCATTGTCAATTGTTTTCAGTTTAATGACTCCAAATTTTAATGGGGTAATTCCCAATTTGAAGTTTACCATCCTGGGTACCTCTTATTATAGTTCTCTTAGAAATTCCGTTTTCATAATGAAAACCCTTCAGGTATTTAAAGACCATTATTCTGCCCACCTAAAAGTTTCTTTTCTCTAGTCAAAATATTCTTAGTTCTTTTACCTTTTTCTATCAGTAGGGCCATCTTATTTGACACATCCCTTTGTTCTTTCAGCCCATCACATTCTTTTTGTTGTCATAATCTGTCATGTTACACATGGTTACATCTCCCATCTCCCAGGTCATTTACAAAATTTGATAAATATGCAAGCTAAGCTTCCATACAATTCATAGGCAAATATGTGGAATGCCCCTGGAGAAAGTCCCTTCAGGAACTGATAATTTATTGAGCCCATACTAAGAATTATAAAGACTTTGCATTAAAAAATGAGCAAAGCATTGAATGATTCAGGGAAAAAATCCATTATTTTTGGAGCTATCTAGATGACATTTTCAATTTGATATCCTGCCTCTTTCAGATAGTCAACATTTTCAAAAAGAAACTTGCAAATTGTGATGTCTAATGGTGGTCATTTATGTGTAGCCATGAAGACTATGTAGTAACATAGAATCAGGATTCTGCTGTATAATACATGGCAAATGGAAAAAGTACAATGCCAAATTATGAGCTAATTTTCTATTCCATTTTCAAATATATGGTTTTCATATTTTTAATAAAAAACATATGTTTATAAGAATACTTACATTCCACTGGTAAAAATCAGTTCCTACTATTAAGGAACCTTGCTTTCTTACAAAAATAGGATCGAGACATGCCTTGTAGTGTTGTTTGGATATAAAATGTTCCCCGTACAGGCTCGTGTTTTGGGCCCCAGCTGGTGGTGCTGTTTGGGAATGTCATGGAAAGATGTGGATCCTCTCTGGAGATGTTGGGTCACTAGGATCAGACTTTGAAGATTGTAGCTGACTCCCTCTTCCGCCTGTGGATGCAGTACTACCAGCACCCTCCTGCTCCTGCCACCACAGTAGGCACACTGCATCCTCTGGAGCTGTAAACCAAGACAATCCCTTAGGCTGCCTTTCTTTTTCTTGTTTTTTTTTTTTCTTTTTTTTTTTTTGGTTTTTCAAGGTAGGGTCTTGCTCTAACCCAGGCTGACCTGAAATTCACTCTGTATTCTCAGGGTGTCCTCGAACTCATGGCGATCATCCTACCTCTGCCTCCTGAGTGCTGGGATTAAAGGTGTGCGCCACCACACCCGGCTTTCTTGTAGTTTTTATGAGGTATGGTCCTACTCTAGCCTAGGCTGACCTGGATCTCACTCTGGAGCCCCAGGCAAGTTTTGAACTCACAGAGATCCTCCTACCTCTGTCTCCCCAGTTCTGGGATTGAAGGCATGTGCCACTACATCTGGCTTTAAGTGGCCTTTTGTCAGGTATTTGATCACAGGAGCACAAAAAGAAAGATATATGTAGATGGAGGATGCAACCAATCTTTTTGAGATTGGGAGAATTAATTCCCCTCTAGTCTTTTCTCTTTTTGTGGTGCTAGGGATTGAATCTAGGGCCTTGCTTGTGTTAGCAAGTACTCTACCAATGAGCTACACTCCTACCCCAACTCCTTTCTGTCTTTTTTGAAAATATCTTTATTTATTTGCAAGGAGAGAGAAGAGAGACAGAGAGACAGAGAGAATGGGTGTGCCAGGGCCTTTAACAACTGCAAACAAACTCCAGATGCATACTTTTAATTCTAGCACTCAGGAGGCAGAGGTAGGAGGATTACTATGAGTTTGAGGCTAGCCTGGGACTACAGAGTGAGTTCCACGTCAGCCTAGACTAGGGTGAGACCCTGCTTCAAAAAACCAAAAAAAAAAAATTGTTTATTTTAAATTTTCTTAGAAGGGTATATTATATTTTGAGCATATTTCACCTCCTCACATCCATCCCCCTCTCTCCTCCCTTTTCTTTTTTTTCTTTTTTTTTTTCTTTTTTTTCGAGGTAGGGTCTCACTCTGGCTCAGGCTGTCTCCTCCCTTTTCTTGCCCCTCTTATTAATTCCCTTTGTTCCCCCTAGACAATGTTACTTCTATTTTCTTTTAGTACATACATGCATACATTATTTTATGTGATTATACAAACTGTAGAAACTACAAATGAGAGAAAACATGTGCTATTTATATTTTTGAGAGTTGCTTAATTTGCTTAGTATTTTTGTCTCCAGTTATACCCATTTTTCCTAAATAATCAAGCTTCATTTTTATGAGTGAAAAACATTCCATTGTGCATGTCTGTTACATTTTTCTTATCCATCCTTCTGTTGTTGGAAAGGTAGGTTGATTCCATGACTTAGCTACTATGAATAGTGTTACAATAAACATTGATGTGCAAGTATTTCTGTGCTTTGTTGACTTGGAGTTATCTAAGTAAATACTCAGGAATGGTATAGTTGAGTCACATGGTAGATCTGTTTCAGGTTTTTGAGATACCTCCATACTGAGTTCCATAGTTTGGACTAGTTTAACTTCTCACTTACATATTTTTTTTTTAAAATATTTATTGACAACAAAACATACTTACATACCAAAGGTGCGTATTTTTCCCTCCCCTCCCCCCTTCCCCTTTAGAACTCCACTCTCCATCATATCCCCTCCCTCTCTCCATTAGTCTCTTTTTTTAATATGATGTCATCCTCTTTTACTTCTACTATGAGGGTCTTATGGAGGTATTGTTAGGCACAGCAAGGTCATGGATATCAAGGCCAATTTCTGTCTGGGCAGTTGCATTGTAGGGAGTCGCACCTTCCTTTGGCTCTTCCATTCTATCCGCCCCTCTTCCGCAATGATCCCTGAGCCTTGAGGGTGTGACAGAGATGTTTCAGTGCTGGGCACTTCTCCATCCCTTCTTCTCAGCACTATGTTGCCTTTTGGATCATCCCAGAGGTCATCGCCATCTGAAAAGAGAAGCTTCTCTAACCAGAAGTGAGAGTAGCATTAATATGTGAATATGAGCATTAAGTGTAGTATTTTCCGGGCAGCTTGGTGGGAATAGTATATACATTTAGATAAGGGCATGCTTTATACCCCTAAGGCTTATGACCTTACCTACCATAGACTTTACTTAGTTTTTCAGTACCAGGTATGTATTCCCTCCCGTAGAGAGGGCCTTTAGTCCAATTATAGAACAGTTGGTTACCCCACGAGTAGACATGCCACTATTGCACCCGTTCAGTCATTGGGCCTGTCTGGCCAAATTTGAATATTCAGCGTCCACTGTTTTCACTGCTGATGACTTCTGTCTCCCATACTCTGCATGCAGTGCAGCTTTTTCCAGCTTTCAGTTGGCTGGTCTACAGGGAGAAGGTTTTCTGCTCAGCACCAGCTTGCTTTCTCAGTGACCTTGCCTCTCAGGCAAGTGATGTCTTCAGCAATAGGGTCTTACTATCTGTTTCTCAGGGAAAACCAAGGGCTTTGGCAAAAGCCTTTAATGTTTTGGAGGCTACCGGGACCTCCTTGGCCAACAACTCACTGGAAGGTATCCCATCCCAGGTACTGAAAATTTTCTAGTAACAGTCTACAGCTTCTAGATGTACCATTATTCAAAAAAGTAGTTTTACATAAGTCTTATTCACAATCTTTTGAAATTAGATTGACCCTCCCTTGCCCTTCTTTTTTTATGCATTCTCTACCCATGGCCTTGGTTAGGCCATTCCCCTCCTTGTAATCAGTCCTTCCACTTACATATGTGCAATACCATACACTTCAGTCCTTCCCTTTCCTCCGTCCCTTATAGCCTTTTACCAGCTTACTGGTTTCTGGCACCAATTTTTGGTTCCAGTTCACACACAAGTCTGTCTATTTGTAGCTAGGATCCACATATGAGAGAGAACATGTGATGTTTGGCTTTCTGAGCCTGGGTTACCTCACTTAGTATAATCCTTTCCAGATCCATCCATTTCCCTGCATATTTCATAATTTCATTTTTCTTTACTGCTGAGTAGAACTCCATTGTGTAAATGTACCACATCTTTATTATCCATTCATTTGTGGTGGGACATCTAGGCTGCTTCCATTTCCTAGCTATTGTGAATAGAGCGGCAATAAACATGGTTTTGCAAGTATCTCTAAGGAAGTGAGAAGAGTCTTCTGGATATATGCCTAGGAGTGCTATAGCTGGATCATATGGTAAATCTATTTCTAGCTGTCTCAAAAACCTCCACACTGATTTCCACAATGGTTGGACTAGGTTACATTCCACCAACAGTGTAGAAGTGTTCCTCTTTTTCCGCATCCACGCCAACACTTATTGTCCTTTGTTTTCTTGATGGAAGCCATTCTGACAGGAGTGAAATGGAATCTCAAAGTGGTTTTAATTTGCATTTCCCTGATGGCTAAGGATGTGGAGCATTTTTTCAGATGTTTATATGCCATCTGAATTTCATCTTCTGTGAATTCTCTATTTAGTTCCATAGCCCATTTTTTAACTGGGTTGTTTGAATTCTTATTATTCTGTTTTTTGAGTTCTTTGTATATTCTGGATATTAATCCTCTGTCAGATGTATAGCTGGCAAAGATTTTCTCCCATTCTGTAGGTTGTCTTTTGCTCTACTCACAGTGTCCTTTGCTGTACAAAAGCTTTGTAATTTCATAAGGTCCCATTGGTTGATTAGTGATTTTATTCGCTGAGCAATTGGGGTTATATTCAGAAAGTCCTTACCTATGCCAATATGTTGAAGGGTTTCCCCTACTTTTTCCTCTAGCAGGTTCAGAGTTTCAGGTCTGATATCAAGGTCCCTGATCCATTTGGATTTGACTCTTGTGCATGGAGAAAGACAAGGATCTATGTTTATTCTTTTACATACCGATGTCCAGTTTTCCCAACACCACTTGTTAAAGAGACTATCTTTTCTCCAATTAATATTTTTGGCATTTTTGTCAAAAATCAGGTGGCTGTAGCTGCTTAGATTAATATTTGGGTCTTCTATTCTGTTCCATTGATCTACCTGTCTGTCCTTGTGCCAGTACCATGCTGTTTTTGTTACTATGGCTTTGTAATATAACTTAAAATCGGGTATGGTTATACCACCTGCCTGATTTTTGTTTCGCAAAATTGTTTTGGCTATTCGAGGTTTTTTGTGTTTCCAGATGAATTTTAAGATTGTTTTTTCTATTTCCGTGAAGAAAGCTATTGGGATTTTAATAGGGATCGCATTAAATGTATAGATTGCTTTTGGTAAGATTGACATTTTCACAATATTGATTCTTCCAATCCAGGAGCATGGGATGTCTTTCCATTTCCTTGTGTCTTCTGTAATTTGTTGCTCGAGTTTTTAAAGTTCTCATTGTAGAGATCCTTCACTTCCTTGGTTAAGTTTATTCCAAGGTATTTTATTTTTTTTGAAGCAATTGTGAATGGGAGAGATTCCCTGATTTCATCCTCTGCACGTTTGTTGTTAGTATATAGAAAGGCTACTGATTTCTGTGTGTTTATTTTGTATCCTGCTACATTGCTAAAAGTGTTTATCAGCTCTAACAGTTTGCAGGTAGAGACTTTAGGGTCTGTTAGGTATAGAATCATATCGTCTGCAAATAATGATAATTTGATCTCTTCCCTTCCGATTTGTATCCCCTTTATGAGTGTCTCTTGCCTTATTGCTATGGCTAAGACTTCCAGTACTATATTAAATAGTAGTGGGGAAAGTGGACACCCTTGTCTTGTTCCTGAATTTAGAGGAAAAGCTTCAAGTTTTTCCTCATTTAGTATTATGTTGGCTGTAGGTTTGTCATAAATAGCTTTTATTATGTTGAGATATGCTCCTTCTATTCCCAGTTTCTGTAATACTTTCACCATGAAGGGGTGTTGGATTTTGTCAAATGCCTTTTCTGCATCTATTGAGATGACCATATGATTTTTGTCCTTCAGACCATTTATATGGTGTATTACATTTATGGATTTGCGTATGTTGAACCATCCCTGCATCTCTGGGATAAAGCCTACTTGGTCAGGGTGAATAATCTTTCTGATAAATTCTTGTATTCTGTTTGCCAGTATTTTGTTGAGAATTTTTGCATCCATGTTCATGAGGGAGATTGGTCTATAATTTTCTTTTTTGATCTGTCTTTGTCCGGTTTGGGTATCAGGGTGATGCTGGCTTCATAGAAGGATTTTGGTAGAGTTCCTTCCTTTTCTATTTTATGGAAAAGTTTGAGAAGCATTGGCGTTAGATCCTCCAGGAATGTCTGGTAAAATTCAGCAGTGAATCCATCTGGGCCTGGGCTTTTTTTAGTTGGGAGACTTTTTATAACTGCTTGAATCTCTGTGGTTGTTATAGTTCTATTTAAATGGTTTATCTCTTCTTGATTTAATTTTGGTAGGTCATATGAATCAAGGAATTCATCCATTTCTTTCAGGTTTTCAAACTTAGAAGCATATATATTCTTAAAGTATGTCCGTATGATTTTCTGAATTTCTTTGGTATCTGTTGTGATGTTGCCTTTTTCATCTCTAATTTTATCAATTTTTGTCTCTTCTCTCTTTCTTTTGGTCAGATTTGCTAAGGGTTTGTCAATCTTGTTTATCCTTTCAAAGAACCAACTCTTTGTTTCATTGATCTTTTTGATTGTTTTTTTGGTTTCCATTTCATTAATTTCTGCCCTAACCTTTATTATTTCTTCCCGTCTACTAATTTTTGGTTTGCCTTGTTCTTCTTTTTCCAAGGCCTTAAGGTGAAGCATTAAATTGTTTAGTTGTAACTTCTCACTTACATATTATAAGTATTTTTTCTATGAAGCTTATTTTAGGAAAAAAAAAACTGTTAAATTGGTAGTTTGTTTATTTTTCTTAAATTTTCTTTTCTGCCTTTTCCATTTCTCTGTTTTCAGGTGCCTTAATGTCATAGTGTTTCCAACACAACTTTTTTTTTTTTTTTTTTTTTTTTTTTTTTTTTTTTTTTTTGGTTTTTCGAGGTAGGGTCTCACTCTGATCCAGGCTAATCTGGAATTAACTATGTAGTCTCAGGGTGGCCTCGAACTCATGGCAATCCTCCTACCTCTGCCTCCCAAGTGCTGGTATTAAAGGCGTGCACCACCATGCCCAGCTACAACTTTTTTTTTTTGCACTTATAAAGAAAAAGTTTACTTTCATCACAAGAAACACACAGACTATACAGTACACACTAACAAAAGTTTTAAAAAGTGCATTATGCACCTTCTACTGCAAATTCACAGTACAAAAGATACTGCCTTTAAAATATGATATAAAAAAAAACAAAAAGAAAAACGGTTTTAAACCCCATGGATATCATAATGCAACACATGGGATCCCAGTTGCAGCTTCCGAACTCTTCTGGTGTGGCTCCTAATGGGGCGAGGGAGTAGTACCTATCCTGTGTTGCAAAGAGCTAAGGACAGTAACAGAGAGGAAGAGGAGGGTGAAGAGGGTGGACTAGGTGGTAATAAATCTCTATTAAACAAGAGTGAAATGGTGTGAAAGGTCATGGGAGTTGCTGGGTTGTGGTTCAGAGGGTGCCAGACCTGTACCACCCCCATTCCCAGCTGCCTAACAAACCAAAGCTCACCCTTTACTGGCAACCATGGTCCACAGTGTTTGGCAATGCCAGCCTGTCCTGCAGGAACTCACGGTCCTGTTTCTAGCAGGCTCTGTGGAGAATTCCCGAACACACAACGTCTACTGCATAGCAGAATAAACATAAGTAAGAGTAAGTAAACATAAGAGGGTAGCCCAACACAACTTCTAACTTGAACTCCTCTTCTACTCTTCTGGCTTACAGAAATGTTTACCTATCATGATTTCGGATTTCTCATACTCTAGAAGTCATGTTGATCATCATAATAATCTATAAACCTCAGTAAAAAGAAGGAAAACATCACCCCTTGCATAAATACCTAAGAAAATCTCCTCTATTCTCTCCTCTTGTACTTTCATTCCAAGCTAACAGTGATCTTTAAACTACATGCTACATTTTTTTAAATATATATTTTTTATTTATATTATTCTGATTTTACATTCATAGTATTGGTTCCATTGTACTCCTCCCTGTCCTCCCACTTTCAAAGGGACCCTCACCAATGGGGAATGTGGGTTATGCATTGTGAGGTTAGTCAAGAGTTCTGGGGGGTATGCCCCAGTCTGTGCATAATGCCCCAACTTGTGACTCTAACATTCTTTCCGCCCCCTCTTCCGCGAGTTTCCCTGAGCCACATTGGGGTCATTTTAGTTCTACTTCAGTGATGAGGTTTTGGGAGCCTCTGTGTCTCTGGATATCTGGCTTACTTGGAGTTGGATGTTCCCTGTGTTTATCTCCTTCAGCCTTTTTCTGGTGTTGTGATTGCCATGAATGCTGTATTCTTGCCCTTCCCCTGCATTGTTCTGTGGTTTCAGCTGGGGCCCTGGTGAGGTATGGTTAGCTGATCCTCTCTTCAGGTTCGTTGCCCACCTGAAAAAAGATAAGCAAATTCTCCAACAGAGAGGGAAGTTAGTACTATAGATAGAAGGGATGACCATATATGTTTTGGAGGGAATTTTATATGCGTTGGCTCTCTTCTAGCCCACATTTGGTGGTATCTTGACCTTGGAGACTGAGCTCATTTTTGGATGAATGGATAACAAAGATGTGGTATATCTATACTATGGAATTCTATGTAGCAGTAAGGAAAGATGAAATAAGGAAATTTGAAAAAAATGGTCAAACATGGAATAGATCATCCTCAGTGAGCTCACCCAAGCACAAAAAGATAATCGTCGCATGGTCTCGTTTATCTACAAGCTAAATTTAAAGGGGGACCACGGGTGGGCATTGTAATGAGGTTTAAGGGGCCTTTCATTAAGAGGACCAGAAAGAAAGAGATATCTGCCAGTAAGCAGACATTACTCCATTTTCTTAGAAATACATCTGATTTCATCAACATCCCACATAGAGAAGAACGTAATACTCTTCCCTTATTTCTCCATTCAGCTATTCATCTCAGCTCTCACTTCCCACTCTTAGGCAGTTCTCCAGTTTTTGATGATGTTTAGTGCACACAAGCCACCCAGCTAGTCTATGTTTCTTCTGAATTCTTGTTGCATCTTATTGTTTCTTCTACTTGACTTTTTCTAGCCTTGCATTTTCTCCTCATTGCTTCTTATAAAGATGGCCAGCTTTGCATCCAGACATGACACTAAGAGCTAAATTTCATTTAATTACAGTATTTGAGGGCTTTAGGGCTTCTGCATTTTACTGTAAACGTATATTCAAAACTAATTTGACTTTTCTCGTACTATGTCTAACAAATTATTCTCTGTAATACTATCAGGAGAACGTCGTGAAAATGTACATACATTTATAAAACTTGCAGATTTAGACTTGTGGGAAAAGGTTCT
Source organism: Orientallactaga sibirica (assembly GCA_036365145.1). Classification (NCBI taxonomy): domain Eukaryota; kingdom Metazoa; phylum Chordata; class Mammalia; order Rodentia; family Dipodidae; genus Orientallactaga; species Orientallactaga sibirica. The sequence continues at coordinate 51,916,207 of JAEOAD010000006.1, forward strand.
CATTCCCAAACCTTGACATCTGAAACAAGAAAATAGGATCCAAAGTCTCACCGTTTTTCTGTATTTATCCCTGCAGACTGACCTTCAGGTATCAATGACATATTGTAGAAATGATGCTAATGGTGATGTCAAGAAAGCCAAAGTAGAAGTCTTAACAGGGCCTACTCACGTGATATTAGGGGAGCAGGGGACCCTGAGGAGGAAGCTGAGTAGATTGGACATTCCCGGAGAAGTACAATGCATGTGCACTGTCAGTGCTTTGTAATACTAAGTCTCAGAAACTCACCTTTTGCCCAGGAGTAGAAACACATTATATATTGTGTCTTCTAACCTTAAACGTCTATTCATTTATTCTCTTTGAAACACCTCTGGGTGTGTGCTTGAGAAACGACTGTTGTGTGTGCAATACATAAAAATAGAAAACAAAGATTCAGAGTCTCACATATAGCGAGCATACAATAAATCCTTTGTGACTAGAAAGGTTTTTTAAAGTAAAATATAAAAAGTAGTATTTTTCCAGGAATAACTATTACTAATATATGATGTGGGAAAATCATTAGTCAGAGCTGGGAGGAGAACTTTTTGTTATACTTCTTATACATGGCTTCTATTCGGCTTGCTCCCGTTAGTCTGCATACACTGCACACTCTCAACAAATGTGTGTGGCTGTGTTCTTCTAGAGGCAGAATTTGAATCTGGTTGTTTGCTTATTCCTCTGGCCCTTCAGACCATATAGCTTCCCTCATGATCATAAGATTTTTACAGAAAATCTGATTAATAAATGTAGGTGATAAAAGTAGAAATAGATCTATGAGAGGAAACAAAGAGATATAAAGGGAGAGAAAAGGAGGGCAGGAAAGTACTCTGAAACATGTATGTCATGAAAGCATAAGTGGGGAACTATTTCATCTATGAATAAGTCCAGGCAACTTGTATTATGTGGGAATTGTTTATGTCATGGATGTGTTTCTGGGACAGAGTCTTAGTGACTCAGAGGTTGGTCCACCCATTCAGAACAAATACTTCCAGGGCATGGTAGAATCTAGAGAAAAAGGAAGCAGCTTCCTTGGAAACCTACCATGTTCAGCAGAGACCTTTCTCCACCTTGCACTTCATGCTGTCACACTGAACCATACTTCCTGGAACTTATGCCCATGTGTTGTTCTTATACCTCCACCCCATGTTGGCCAAGTGACTTGCATTGGTCATAGCAATCGTAGTGTTGTAATCCTGTCTGTTTTGGTACACACTTGCACATGGGAACATTTCCTCTTACAAAGCTTTCTCTTAGAACCCAGGCTTCTCATTGCAGTGGAGCTCAGGGCCGACCAGTGAATGAATAGAGCTCATGGGGAGAGTCCCTGAAAGATGTTAACTGGTTTGGACATTCCCACCTCAGCTGAACCCACTTCATTGTTTCTATCACTCTTATTATTTTGCTCTTTTGAGTTAAGGGTACACATTGTAGTCCAGGCTAGCCTTAACTCACTATGTAGTCCAGGCTGACCTCACACTCATGACACTCTCTCTATCTCAGCCTCCTGAGTGCTGAGATTACAGGTGTGCATCATTACACCTAGCCTATACTCACAGTCGAATGCAGAATTCAAATATTCTCAGCTGCACCAGATGGAGCATGTGAACCACCCAATTAAGTTTAGTCAACTTACAGATTTGTGATTGCCATTTTTTTCTGAAGAAAGCCCAACAGCCTGGCTTTTTTTTTAGTGTGTGTGTGTATGTATGTATGTATGTGTAAGAGAGAGAGAATTGGCACACTGGGGCCTCCAGCCAATGTAAACAAACTCCAGACATGTGTGCTGCCATGTGTGCATGTGTGACCTTGTGTGCTTGCATTACTTTCTGCATCTGGCTTACATGGGACCTGAAGGTCGAACATGGGTCCTTAGGCTTCACAGGCAAGTGCCTTAACTGCCAAGCCATCTCTCCAGACCTGTGATTGCCATTTTTATTATGCATATGTATGTGTGCATGTGTGAGTGTATATGCATGTGTGTGTGCATGCTTATGGAAGTCACAAGACAGCTTTGGATGTTATTCTTAAGAATACCATCTACCTTTTTGAGATAGGTCTCTCACTAGCCTGGAACTCACAAATTAGACTGGCTGTCCAGTGAGCTCCAGGGATCCTCCTGCCTCCATCCCAACAGCACTGGGATTACAGGTACACACTATCATGCCCAACATTTTATGTCAATCCTGGGATCAAAATCAGATCCTCATGTTTGTGAGGCAAACATTTTACTGACAGTTATTTCCTCAACAAAATGTTGTCATTAAATTTTTTTTTTGTTAGCATGCAAAAAAATTTGTTTCATTATGACACTTTCATACGTATATTTTACTTCTTTATTTGCCTCCTCATGTTGCTTCTCCACCCGACCCACTTTACTACTCATTTTTAAGTTTAATTAATTAGTGTGTGCATGTACATGTGCATGTGTGTGTGTGGAGGTGCAAGGACAACTTTTGGGTTGGTGCACACCTTCCACCTCATTTCTAGGCAAGGTCTCATGTTGTTCATTGCTGCATTTGTGAGTTTATGGGAAATTCTGTCTCTGCCTTCCTTCACATCTTAGGTGCACTGGGATTACAGAAGTCAGCTACAGCATCTGGCCTTCTGAGAAGCCAGCTACAGCTTCTAGTCTTTTTATGTGAGATCTGGAGACCCAAACTCAGATCTTCAGAGTTACATGGCAAGTGGTTTGTTCACTGAGCCCCTTGCCCCTCTCCCACTGTTGCTGGTGCCTTTCCCCTACAAATGTTCTTCGCTTATGCCTTCATGGCATACATGTTTCATTATAATCTCATGTACTCTTAGTCCTTCTTTATATCTCTTTGTTACCTCCACAAATCTATTTCTACTTTCATGTCCTCCATTTATATAACCAACACTTGCATACATATGTATATACATATATGTAAACTTAAATCTAGATTTGATGCATGAGAGAAAATGTGGTATTTGTCTTTCTGAGTCTGGATTATATTGCTCATTTCTTCAGTCCCCTCCTTTTTCCTAGGAATGTCATAATTTCATTCTTTTTTTATAGCCAACTAAAATTGCATTGTGTATGTGTTCCACATTTTGTGGATCCATTAATCTTTTTTAAAGGCAAGCCTAACAGATTGGTCTTTTTTATGTGAGAAAGAGAGAGAAAGAGAGAGAGAGAATTGGTGCACTAGGGCCTCTAGCCACTCCAATTGAATTCCAGACATGTGCAGCCCCTTGTGTGCATGAGCAACTATGCATGCTTGCATCACTGTACATCTGGCTTACATGAGACCTGGAAAGTTGAACATGGGTCCTTAGGCTTTTCAGGCAAGCACCTTAACTGCTAAGTCATCTCTCTAGCCCCCCCATTAGTCTTTTGATTGACATCTAGGCAGTTTGCATATCTTAGCTATTGTGAATAATGGAAAAATAGACATGGATGTGCAAATATCTCTATGTTATGTTGACTAGACTGACATTAAATCTCAAAGTAATTTCAACTCTCACTTTTTTGATTGCTAAGATAGTTGGACACTTTTGTATTTATTGGCCATTTTTATTTCTTCAATTATTTAATATATTTATGATGAGATGGTTTGGGTTTTTGGTATTTAATTTTTTGTGTTCTTTCTGGGTTCTTAATCTCAATCCCCTGCCCAATGCACAGTTGGCAAACACTATTTCCCATCTGTAGGTGGTCTCCACTCTGGTGACTGCTTCATTTGCTATGTAGAGGCTTTAATTCCATGCAATCCCATCTGTCAGTTCTTGGTGTTGTGTATGTGTGTAAGAGATCCAGTCTCCTTGTGTATGCTGATGGTTTGAAGTGTTTTGCCTAGGTGTTCCTCTAGCAGTTTCAGATTTTTGATCCATTTTGATTGATTTTTGTGCAGGGTGAGAAATAGAGATCTAGTTTTCTTCTTTACATGTAGATATCCAGTTTTAATACACTTTTTTTTTTTTTTTTTGGAGAGAGACAGAGAGAGAGGGAAAGGAAGACAGATAAAGATGGGCGCGCCAGCAGCCTCTCAACTGCTGCAAATGAAATCCAGATGCGTGCGCCCCCTTGTGGTCAAGTGCGGCATTGCGCCCTTGCATCACTTTGCATCTGGCTAAACGTGGGACCTGGAGATAGGAACTACTGGAGATTGGAACCAGCATTCTTAGGCTTAGGAGGCAGGTGCCTTAACCGCTAAGCCATCTCTCCAGCTCTTAATACACGTTTTTATATATTATTTATTTATTTATTTGAGAGAGAGAAAGAGGGAGAGAGAGAGAAAGAGGGAGAGAGAGAGAAAGAAAAAGAGAGCAGGGAGGGAGAGAATAGGCACTCCAGGGCCTCCAGCCACTGCAAATGAACTCCAGATGCATGCACCCTTTTGTGCATCTGGCTTACCTGGATCCTGGAGAATCTAACTGGGATCCTTTGGCTTTGCAGGCATGTGCCTTAACTGCTAAGCAATCTCTCCAGCCTGATATCCAGTTTTAAAAACACCATTTTAAAAAGAGATTGTCTTATTTTTCAATGTATGTTTTTGATGTTTTTCTCAAAGATTAGGTGGCTGTAGCCTATGTAACTTTATTTCTAGATCCTCCATTCTATTCCATTGTTCTATGTATCTGGTTTTGTGCCAGTACCCATGCTGGTTTTGCTACTATGGCTATGTAGTGTAAGAAGTCAGATATTGGGATATCTCCAATATTTTTCATTCTGCTTAGGATTGCTTTAACAAGTTAGTCTTTTTTTGTGTGTGTATTGGTATGAATTTTGGAATTGTTTTTGTTGTTTTTTTAAAAAAGTCATTAGAATTTTGATGTGATTGCTTTGAATCTGTAAATTACTTTTCGTAAAATATAGTCATGTTCAAAATATTAATTCTACCAATCCATAAGCATACCAGGTCTTCCCATCTTCTAGTGTTTTCTTCATTTTCTTTATTCAGTGTTTCAAAGTTTTCATTGTAGATGTCTTTCACCAACTAGGATGTTTATTCCTAGATTAATTTATATTAATAATTTTAATTTTTTGAAGCTTTTGTGAATCAGATTCCCCCTCTTATTTCTTTCTTGGTAGTTTGTTATTGTCATTTAGAAGAGCTACTGATTTTTTTTTTTTTTCCTGAGGTAGGGTCTCAGTGTAGCTCAGGCTGACCTGGAATTCCCTATGTAGTCTCACGGTAGCCTCAAACTCACGGCAATCCTACCACCTCTGCCTCCTGAGTGTTGGGATTAAAGGTGCACACCGCTATGCCCAGTGAGCTACTGATTTTTTTAATGTTTATTTTGAATACTGATAGTTTGTTGCTAGTATTTATTGGATCTAAGAGTTTCCTGGTAGAGATTTTTGGGGTCTTGTAAGTACAGGATTTTAACAGTTATCATTTCTGGAACAAAACATTTGACCAGAAGCAGCTTATGGAAGTAAAGCATTTATTTTGACAGAGTTTCAATGGGAAGTTTCATCATGGTGGGTGCAGACAGCCAGTGTCACATCTTCACACCAACATGAGGTAGAAAAGGTAAAGTGCATCAATGGGGAGTTGGACCATAGCACCGCAAGGCCTGCCTGTAGTGACATGCTTCCTCCTGTAAAGCTCCACCTCTCAGAGGCACTATAACCCCCATCTCCCATAGTGCCACCAACTGTGAGCCAAGTATTTAAACACATGAATCCGTGGGGGACATTTCATATTCAAGCCACCACAAGAATCATGCCGTTTGCAAGCACAGATACTTCAATTGCTTCCTTCCCTAAATATATCCTTTTCATTTCTTTCCCTTGTGTTTTTGTTCAAGACTTCAAGCACTGCATTTAATAAAGAGGTTCCTTTATCTCATTCTTGACTTTAGAGGAACTGTTTTCAGGTATTTTTTCCATTTAATATGCTGCTGGCTATAGGTTTGTCATATACAGTCTTTATGATTTTGGAATATATTCCTTCTCTTCCTAGCTTCTTCATGGCTTTTTATCAGGAATGATACTGAACTTTGTTGGAGCTTTTCCTGCATTGATTGAGGTAATCATGTGATTCTGTCCTCAAATCCCTGCAATGAAACCAAATTTGCCACAGTGTATGATCTTTTCAACCTGTTCTTGAATTCTGTTCACTAGAGATTTCTTGGGAATTTTTGCAGCTATATCCATTAGGAAAATTGGTGTATGGTTTTCTTTTGTGTTGTTGTATTGTCCTTATCCATGTCAGAGTCATGCTGGCTCCATTGAAAAGAGATGGATAGAATTCCTTCCCTTTGTATTTCATGAAGCAGCTTCATGGGCTTTGGTGTTAAATCTCGAATAGCTGGTAGAATTTGGCAGTGAATCTGTCTGATCCTGGGCTTTTCTTCCTTGAGTGTTTATCACTGCTTCAATATCAGTGGTTGGTATGGATCTCTTTGAGGTATTTATATCTTGATTTAACTTTGGTATGTGTCTAGGAACTTAACTCTTTCTTTATTTCTTCCTTTATTTACTTATTTTATTTATATATTTATTTATGTATGTATATATTTATTTATTTATTGAGGCAGGATCTCACTCTAGACCCAGATGATCTGGAATTCACTATGTAGTCTCAAGGTGGCCTCAAACTCACTGCAATCCTCCTACCTCTGCCTCCTCAGTGCTATGATTAAAGACATGTGCCACCATGCCTGGCACTGAATTTATCCATTTATTTTCAACTCTCTAGTTTTAGGGAGTATAAAATTTCAAAATATTCTGCTGTATTTCACTGTAATATTAATAACTTTCCTCTTCTTATGTTTTCTTTTGGTTAGTTGTGCTAGGGGTTTGTTTATGTATTGTTCTTTTAGTCTCTATTTCATCAATTTCTTCCATTATTGTGATTATTTATTTCCATCAATTATTTTATATTTAGTATTGTTCTTATTTTTCTGAGACCTTGAGCTATATAACTGAATTATTGTTTGGAGAATGCTCTGACTTTTTAATGTAAGCACTCATAGCCTTAAGCCTTCCTCTTAGAACTGTCTTACGTGGATCCCACAGGTTCTGGTAAGTTGTGCTATGATTTTTATTTTGGTTCTAGAAATTTTTTTAAAAAATTTATTTATTTATTTGCAAGCAGAGATAGGCAGATAGACACGCATGTATGTGCACATGCACACACACACAGGGAGGGTGGGAGAGAATGTGTCTGTATATGGGCACACCAGGACCTCTAGCCACTGCAGACAAACTCCAGATGCATGTGCCACTTTGTGTACTTGTGTACTGGGGAGTCAAACCTGGGTCCTTAGGCTTTCTTGTCAAGTGCCTTAACCAATGGATTTCATCAACGACCCACTTTTTATTCAAGAATTTATTATTCATTATCCAAGTTTTTGTGTAGTTTCTGGCTTTTCCTGGTATTTTTAGTGTAATTTCACTGTGATAATGAATACAAACAGAGAAATACCACCAACAGCCATCACCAAAATCAGCTGCAAATAGCAGAGAGCCTGCCAAAGCTTAGACTGCCTTCTTAAACCTTTGAGCTAGAATGCAGATCTTCCTCCAGACACACCTTAGGGCTGGACGCCAGGATTTGCCCCCAGGTGACACCTCTTCTTGCCAGGCAGCTGGAAATCCAAGGTTCAATAAAACATCTGTGTCTATGGGGGGGGGGGGCACATACATTCCAACTACCACATGGCCAATCATGTTTAGATGAGAGTGGGCATTGAAATAACCCACATCATTGTATGAATAATTTTGTGACATTTAATACCCATTCATATTTGTTTTATTAAGTTGAGAGCCCCAATATTTAGTAAACATATGTCTCTATTATATCTTCCTGATGAATTGTTCCCTTTATTAATATATAGTGGCATTCTCTATCTTTTCTTTTTATTTTTTACAGAGAGAGAGAATTGGTGAGCCAAGGCCTCAGCCACTAAATTTGAACTCAGATGCTTGCACCACCTAGTGGACATGTGCAACCTTGCACTTGCCTCTCCTTTGTGCATCTGGCTAAAATGGGTCTGGAGAGTTGAACATAGGTCCTCAGGCTTTGCAAGCAAGTGCCTTAACTGCTAAGCCATCTCTCCAGCCCTTTATCTTTTCTAACTAATTTTTGTTTGAAATATTTCTTGTCAGGTATCAGTATAGCTATGAGAGATTGTTTGGGGCTTATTTTTGCTTGATACATTGACTTCCATCTTTTGGACCCCCCCCCCCAGTCTGTGGGTTCCAGTGATAGTTAATTCTGTCTGTCAACTTGATTGGATCTACAGTCACCGATGATTCAAATATCTGGCCATGTCTGTGAGATTTCCAGATTAGGTAACTTGAAGTGGGAAAACCCATCCTGCTGTGGGTAGCACCATCCCATGGGCTGGGGTTATGAGCTGGATATAAAGGAGAAAGTTAGCAAAGCATCAGCATTTATCACTCTTTGCTTCTGACTGCAGATTCAATGTGACCAGCTCTCCTCAAGCTCTTACTGTCATGACTTCCTTGCCATGACTATACCCTCAAACTGTGAGTGAAAACAAACCTTTTCTTCCTTAAATTACTTGTTAGTTTTATCTCAGCAATGAGAAAAGGAACTAATACAGTGTCTTTGTCAGTTTCTTTGAGGCAATAGTAGTTGGATCTTATTTTTAAATGATCAGGTAGTCTGAATCTTTTCACTAAATTGAGCTCATTTACAGTTATTATTGAGAGAGTTTTGGTAACTCCTATAAGCTGGTTGGTGTTTCTGGTTAATGGGCTGTTATTTATTCTTTTCTTTCTCCCTTATTGATATTAAGGTTTGCTTGTTTACTCTGTTGGGCATGATGGATATTTTCTCAGGTTTACTGATCTGCTACTATTTTGAATTTTATTTTTCTTGCACTCTACTGCAAGCAAATGATAGGTTCTTGAGCTACTCTTTGCATCTCACTTTACATGGTTGCTGGGAAATTGAACCCAGGCTGGCAAGCTTTGTAAACAAGTGCCTTTGGCCTTTAACCTCCAAGCAATCTGCCCTGCGAAAGACTTTCTTGCACCTTTGTGTATAGTATTTCTTTAATTATCTTCTGTAGCACTGGTTTGGAGTTTGTGAATTTCCTTCAATTGTGCTTACCTTGAAACACTCTATTATTTCTATGTCAATTTTAAAAGATAGCTTTGCTGGAACTGAGCTAGAAACCTCCTCCCCTGTTGACTGCAATAGTGCTAGAAAGTGCTATGTAGCCTGCTAGGGAAGAAAGTCATCAATGGTCTTAACCAGCAATAGACTGAAAGCTCCATAGTTGGCCACCAGGAAAAATTTACCAACTAGTTCAATGGTAGCATATCTGTTATGGGAGAATCCAATGACTCTCTGATTGTACTTGAAGCCATGGGAGGGAATTCAAGCCTGGTACTAAAACCTAGGCAAAAGCTTACGGCTGCAGAGGTCATATGCCCTGGTGTGTAGGTGGGAGCTACTACTGATTTTTTATTTTGTAAATTGATATGTTACATCTACCAAATTGCCCTCTAAATATTTTGGTTTATGCTAATATATTAATTCTTCTCTCACTCTTTTAAAAACTTTTATTTATTTGTTTTTGAGAGAGAGATAAAGAGGCAGATAGAAATAAAATGGGTGCACCAGGGCCTTCAGCCACTGCAAACAAACTCCAGATGCATGTACCACCTTGTGCACCTGACTTACCATGGGTCCTATGGAATCAAACCTGGGTTCTTTGGCTTTGCAGGCAAGTGCCTTAACCACCAAGCCATCTCTCCAGCCCGCCTCTCACTCTTTGCTTTTCTTCTTTAACTCCTTCCCTTTCTCTTTCCTTCATCTCAATCTTACTATCTCCATAACTATCATAAGTAAATTTTAACTTCATTGCACATGCTACAGTAGCTCTGTCATTTTCAGTTCTACTACCAACTGATTCTTGTATTAGTTGTCTGTAACTGATTTAAGGGTATGTATATATCCCTTGATGTTGCTGTTGCTACTGCAGTTAGATTTATCCTCTCTGAGAGGTCATGAGTATTGTGTCTTTAAGAGTAAGCTGTTATTAGATCTCCAACCAAAAAAAAAAAAAAAAACTCTAAAAGAACTATCCAAAACAATAAATGTACAAATTCTGATGCCAACACATATGATAAAGCATGGTGACACAATGCCTCCAGAAGATCGTAGCTACTCAACTCCTGAATGCAAACATACTCAGAGATGGAGACGTTCCTTCAAATATACTGTAATAGATGATTTCAAATATTTTTTAGTAAAAATAATTCATGAGCTGGGAGTGGTGGCACACGCTTTTATCCCAGCACTCAGGAAGCAAAGGTAGGAGGATCACCATGAATTCAAGGCCACCCTGAGACTACATAGTGAATTCCAGGTCAGCCTGGACTACAGTGAGAGACTCTACCTTGAAAAACAGAAACAAAAACAAAATTCCTAACCTGAAAGGGGATTCAAACTAGTGGATAGATTCATTTCAGGTCCTCAAGAGGAAAGTTTATGGCATAAATGATGAAGTCAGCCAAATGTGTAAGAAGACCAGAAATATGAATGAAAAAGTCTATAACACTGAAGGAAATTTTAGTGAGAAAATTGAGATTTTTATTGTAAAAACAATAGAAATGAGGGAGATAGAAAACTCCATCATAAATAAAATCAGTCAAGGGGCTGGGGAAATGGCTTAGTGGTTAAGGCATTTGCCTGGGAAGCCTAAGGACCCTGGTTCGATTCCCCAGGGCCTACGTAAGCCAGATGAACAAGGGGGCGCATGTGTCTGGAGTTCATTTGCAATGGCTGGAGGCCCTGGTGAGGCCATTCTCTCTCTCTGCCTCTTCCTCTCTGTCTCTGTCTCTATCAAATAAATAAATAAAATATTTTTTAAAAATCAGTCAAGAAGAAGAGAGAATATCAAGGATGAGGGTCAAAGCTAAAAATATATCTTCAAATATCAAGGAGAATAAAAGAAAGGAAGAAATGAGGGTTGCCACAATATGCAAGAACACTGTCATATGAATGAGTCCCTACTAAAAAATCCATACAATAGATGATGAAGCTGAAACAAACACTACAGGAGTAGAGAAGCTATTTAATGAAATTATGATAGAAAATTTTATAGACCTAGTGAAAGAAATAGATATTAAAGCACAGCAGGCATATATAACTCTGCATGAACATGATTAGTGGAGATTTTCTCCATGATATATTGTTGTTAAGGTTTCATGGTAAAATAATTTAAAAAATTAAAAAATATGATGCACTTAGGGGAAAACTACCAGCTAACTCACAAAGGCAGAAATATCTGAACAATATCATATTTCTTGTCCACAATCTTTAAATTTAAGAAAACATACAATGATATATCACAATCCACAAATGTAAATAATTACCAACCAAGATTGGTAATCTAGCAATGGTATATTTAAAAATTGCAGCCGGGCGTGGTGGCGCACGCCTTTAATCCCAGCACTTGGGAGGCAGAGGTAGGAGAATCGCCGTGAGTTCGAGGCGACCCTGAGACTACATAGTTAATTCCAGGTCAGCCTGGGCCAGAGTGAGACCCTACCTCGAAAAACCAAAGGGAAAAAAAAAAATGCTGGAGATAAGGACATTTCAAGACAAGCACAAACTAAGATAGTTCATGACCAATGAGCCAGCTCTGTAGACAACACTTAAAATAATGCTGTATATAGAGAAGAAATAATGGCAGCCTCAATTTCCAGAACTCAGAAAAGAATAAATTTCGTGAGAGGAATGTAAGAATATATTTAGGAGAGTAAGGAAGGAATCCATCATATCCAACACAGTAAACCAGCAAGCCCTAGTATTTTTAGTTATTGGAGAGTAAGAAAAGGGTACAAACAATAATCCCACCAATCAGAAAACCAGCTAAAGAAATTATAAACATTATTAATCATCTGTCAATAATCATATTAAATGCCTCAATTCACCAATCAAGACATACAGAGTGGTTTATTCAGAAAAAAAAAATAGACCGAATTATCTGTTGTCTCCAAAAAACATACCTTTCTGGTAAAGACACACATAGAGAGTCAAAGGATGGAAAACTACTAAGCAAACAGAAATCAAAAAGCATGAGTAGATATTGTGATATCTGCTAAAGTAGAATTCAAAACAAAATTATGTAGAAGATAAAAAGATTACTACATTTTAATAAATGGAGCATCTTATCAAGAACACATAACAATTATAAACATATATTCACCAAATGTTGGGGCTTCCACTTTCATCAAATACTAATGGACACAACATTTAAAACAGGTCTGCATGCAGTAATAGTGCATAATTTTAATATATCACTCACATCACAGACACAAAGTGGCCGTTGCATTCATGACCTCATAGTATTGATTCTACCTATAAAAGAACTACGAAATATGACATCAAAATAGAAGAGATAGTAGCGTGGGGGGGGGCAAAGGAGGGTGGTGAGAGGGGATTATGACCAGGATACATTGTGTATATGTATGAAGGCTGTCAATGAAAACGTTTAAAAAATATATAGCTTTTGCTGGACAGAGCAACCTTGGTTGAGAATCTTACTTTTAGGCCTTGAGATACTATTCCCTGCTTTTTTGGGTTTCAGGGCTGCTGATAAGACATCTGTCATTATTATGATGTTTTCGTCTTTGTAGGTGAGTTGGAGTCTTCCCTTTACAACTTTTAGCATTGTGTATTAGCTTGGTATTTTTGATATATTGGCTACAACATGTCATGGAGAACTTTTTCTATGGCCCTGTTTAATTGGAATTCTAAATGCCAGTAGCTTTGTGTCCATTTTTTTCTAGAGTTGGGAAATTTTCTGATATAATTTCATTGACAAAATTCTCCATGTCTTTTTGTTATTTTTAATCTCAGTGTCTTCTACCCATAGATTTGGTCTCCTCACTGTATTCCACTTGCATTTTACTGATTTTTCTCATCTATTTTACTAACTTTTCTGGATTTTTGGCTTTTCTTACAATTTTGGATTGATTTTCTTACTGTATTCATAAGCTTGTTGGGATTCTCTTTGAGGTCACTGATCATTTTTACTAGTAAGTTTTTGAAACAACTTGACCTTTTAGTCATTTCATTATCTTTGAATTTAGTAATTGAAGGTTATGTTCATTTGAAGGAGTCATTTTGTCTTGCTTTTCCACATTTCTTATGTTTCTGTGTTGTGATTTGCACATCTATTGGTTTGGCTGTCTTCTTCAGTTTTACATATCTGTCTTCTTAGGATGCAGCCTATTCTGAATGGTACAATCCTCAGCACTGCTCAGAAAGGATACAACATATTTTATCATGAGGCTTCTGTCCCTCCCTACAATGAAGGGAACAGAGACTGGAGCTGTGTTTGTCATAACACTCTTCTCTTTTTCTGCATTTTTTCACATGTCTCATCTCTTATCTCTCCCTCTGTAGATGTCTGAATCACTTCCTCCTTTTGGAATACAGTCTATCCTGCCACTTCTCCTTCATCAGATGACACAGAGGTAGCTTCTGGGCTGCCATCATATTTGAAATTGACATTGGCATTTTAAAACAGCAAATTTTGAGGTTGGTTGTTTATTTTCCAACAGATAATGTATCCATAGCCTCTTTCTTCCTTTCCTCTGGACCAAAGGACTGACCAAATGGAAGCATCCACTTGTATGTCTCCCAAACATGTTGGCAACTACAGTAGTCACACATTAATTATTCATTGTAGGAAGAGATCATTTTCCTTCTTAAAGGTCTTCACTTTTCAGATGTAAATACTGAGGTTCGGAAAAAGTTGGCTTTTAATATTATTTATTTAGTTGAAAAAGAGAGAGAACGTGGGTATGATAGTGCCTCTTGCCATTGCCAATGAACTTTGGATGCATGTGCCACTTTGTACATCTTGTTTATGTGAGTATTGGGAAGTAGAATCCTGGCTGGCAGGCTTTGCAAGCAAGTGCCTTTGAACACTAAGCTATCTCTCCAGCCCAGAGAAAGTTAACTTTTCCAGGGGCTGAAGATATAGCTCAGTTGGTAGAGTGCTTGTCTAGTGTACATGAAGACCTGGGTTTGATTCCTAGCATGGCATAAACTGAGTGTGATGATTGTACATACGTGTAAACCTAGAACTTGGGAAACGGAAGCAGGAGGATCAGATGGTCAAGGTCACCCTTGATTACATAGCAAATTTGAAGTTACCTATGATTCATATAACCCAGCCTCCAAAAAAAGAAGCCACCAAAATCATGTCATCATATCTTTCATATATGCCATAGGTTTTGTTTAATACTGACACAAAAATCCCCATTGACTAGATATAATCTGTTCTAATTTGAAGTAATCCAGGTATCCTCACCTAGGTATGGTGGTGCATGCCAATGATCTCAGCTCTTTGAGAAGCTGAAACAGGAGGACTTCATGTTGAAGTCCAGCCTGGCATACAGAGTAAGTTCAAGTCTAGCCTGTTTCAAAAGGAAAAAAATAAAAGGTGGTCTGGAGACTAGCTCATTGCTAGTTTGCTTGCTTAGCATATGCAAGGCCCTGTATTCAATCCCCAGTACCACAACCTGTCCCCTCCAAAAAAGTCTTAATGACAGTCATGTTGTAAAAATCAAGATGAGTTTAGCCAAGAAATGCAAGTGTGATGCTGGCAAAATACAAATGAATATCATCAAAAAGAAGAAAGAAATACTTCATGATGATTCTTGCTAAAAGTTGTATTGGCCTTCTAGAAGTACAAATTATGCCTCTTATAATACGAATTTCATACTTATTTATTGGATACTTCCTTGTTATCAGGAACTGCAGTGAATTTTAGTGATATACAAGGAAAAAAATCAGTCAAGAAAATTTACCAGAAAGCTTAAGTGACTTATTCCAGCTCATATAGCTAGTCAGTGACAAATGTGGGGCTGTGCTTGAGGACTAATCACCCTGGTCACTGCAACACAGACACTTATCCTCCATAGTTGTTGGCCATGCTTAACTTCAGTAATAATATCCTCAATAGGTTATTATTGAAGGTCTGTTCTCTCCTTTTGACAATACATCTGTGACTTTTGAGGGCTTTGCAGCATTTTCTCTTTGGCTCCCCTTGTTAGTCAAGGGAATTATTTTACTAAATGAGATATGAGTTCTCTGTCCTTCACTGGGTGAGTGTACCCTATGCTACAGTGTGATCACTGCATTCCTCACAAGTGTCTTCACATAAATCACCCTAAAATAATTTTGCACAGAAAAATAGGGGATTTGGGACTATACCACTTTTGACATACAATAATAGAGCAATTTTGCCTGTAGGCGTTTCAATAATACTGTTGTTTTTGTAGCTTTAAGCCTGTAGTTATAAAAGCTAAAAATTTCTGGGCAAATTCAGCCTTGATTACATCTAGCTTTTTGTTAAAAGAAATTCCCTTTGTTTTTCAGTTCTCTCCAAGACTATTATTGACACAAGGTTTTTAAGCCATTTTATCATATTTTTCACCATTCTTTGGATAAACACATCATTAAGGCACTCAGAAAAACTGGCAGTTTTGCCCCCTTTTGCCTGAGATAATGTTAGTTCTGGCATTATATCCATGTGCATAATTCAAATCATGTGTGTCATTTTCCAGTCAGCCAGTATTTTTTTGATATGTACCTAAAGCCAAGCCCTGGAATACGGTGTGACATAAGGGAAACAAACTTATTGTCCTGGAGCACGCATTACTGCTAGTCTATAAACAGAGATACATACACGGGAGAATGCCACATGGTGGTTGCTATATGGAGTTAAGTAGCTGAGGTAGAGAAAAGTAGCCAGGTCACACTGAACCTGGGTGTCATTGAAAGGACTTGAGTTTTATATACAGACATACCACTCAAAATGTACCCTATTTCATCTGTTCTCAGAATTTATGTGGGTCAGTTCTGGTTAGTACTTGTATAAAAGGGCTCAGATTTTATTCTGAATATGATAGAAACCATTAGAAGATTTTTAACAGGGAATGTTCATGATTTATAGTTTTGAAGACCTACTGTGGCTTCTGTAGAACAGATTACAGAAGATTAAAAGGGGTAAGCTGCGGAAATTGGGAGTCTGCCATAGGCATAGTTCCACTCTAAAGCTGAGTCTGAGGTGAGGGCTTAGGAATACCCAATTTATTTTGTAAAGTGATAAAAGGAACAGAAGTGGAAAACTCAGAAGTATTAGAAATGAAAATAATTAAAGCCAATCTAGTAATTTGGAAGATGCTGATAAGTTCTGTAGACAACTTGTGCTCCAAACAACCAGGGACCCTCTAAGAGCTCAGTAGGAAAGCAACAGAATTGTTTAGCTCCCATCACCCACTGGCCTTAGGTTGCCCCCTAGGGTAACACTCTTACACTGTCAGGTTTGTGCATGAGTCAGAATGACTGAGCAATTCCCATAGTCCAAGTAGCAGAAACAAAACTAGGAGTTCTGTGGAACAACAGTTAGACTGAGGGCAGGTCATATAGCAGAGTGTTTTGGACAGAAGATGGTGACATTCCTGGCTCAAAATCTTCTAATGGCTTCCATGACACTCAGAACAAAATCCAACATGGATGAAGATCATAGTCAGATCATGGTCCTGAGGTAGCAAGGAGTGGACCAGTCCATGGGTTATTTTGAAGTTGTTCTGTGAAAATTTGCATAAGAATAGAAATACCTAAATTTCCATAATTTCATGATACCTTGCTTCTCTGATGTTAACTCATTCCATAGTCATATTGTAATTTCCAGTAGCATAATCACCAGTTTTGTAGGCATCAAAGTTTACCAATTAAAACAAAGGAACTGATGAACCACGATTTAATGAGCATGGGGTGCATGTAACTATGAAAGGTGATGGTGTGTTCACTTTGTTACTGTGGTCATCATTTCATTACATTATCAAAATGGCATACATACTTAAAATATATTCAATAAAAATAAGTTAATTATGAGCTGGAGATATAACTCAGTTGGTAGAATACTTTTCCTAGCATGCATGAAGCCTTGTGATAGATCTCAGAACCATATATTCAGGACATGGTTGCACATGCCTTAATCCCAGCATTTGGAAAGAAGAGGCAGGAAGATCAGAAGTTCAAGGTCATCTTTGGCTACATAGCCAGATCAATGCCAGGCTGGGCTACATGAGAAACTGAGACAAACAAGTCAATTAATTTAAAATGATTCAAAATGTAAAACCAAGTCTCTATAGCCTTAAATGTATTCTATGTGTGATATGTTTGATAGATTACCAGCCATTTCACAGTGCAATATTAAGAACAAGCTTGAACTTGTGTATTTGTACTGAAAAGGTATTTTAGTTTAGGTGAATGTCTGAAAGAATAAGAGGCTTATGCATAATGTCAGAAATGTCTGTTTAAAAGTTAAAAAACAAAAGATTATCCCACCCATCTCATTGGTCATGGTTATTCAGGTTTCTTGTATCATGCTAACCCAAAGCCAGGAATATAATTTTCATGGTATGAAAAATAATATGTGTCACGGCATTTCTCAGGAAAGAAGAACATCTGTAACTTGTCAAAAAAGAAAAGAAAGGAAGAAAGGAAATCTCCTTATGGTTGAAGGTGCTCAGGAGAGGATGCTGGGGAAGAGGATTCCAAAGAATGCTGGCAAGCGCCACAGTGCAGAGGTGGATCAGAAAAGTGTTATGGCATCAGATGCAGTGGTGCATCTTTCTGAAGCATGGCAGGATCTTCTCACAAAACTATTGTCTGTCTCACCAAAGTTTAGCCCTTTTGTATTTTCACCATTCTCCTCCATCCCTGGAAGCCATCTGTTTATTCCTAATATAGACAAAGTGACAAGAGAACTACTATTAATGATTACCATTTAGTGACTCTTCTTTTGTGTAAGTTTCATGTCAGACCGTATACACAAATGTACATGGATAAACAGTGAATATTTCCCAATAGGTGATGAGAAAGTTCTTTGTGGCGAGAAATACTTTTGCTGGAAACTTACTTTATTCACTAAGGTATGGAAGGAAACTGTTGGGACCTGGAAGGGCTAGGTATGCCTAGATTTGGAAATAAAGCGGGTTTGTATTAGAAAATGGAGCAAAAGGAGATGACAGAGTCTTAGAACTGCTGTGTGTGAAGCTTGCATGGTGGCACATACCTTTAATTGCAGAGTTTGGGAGGCAGAGGTAGGGGGATCACTGTGAGTTCAAGGCCAGCCTGGGACTACAGAGTGAGTTCCAGGTCACTTGGGGCTAGAGTGAGATCCTACCTTAAAAACATACCACCCCCACCCCCACATGCACAGAGAGAGAGAGAGAGAGAGAGAGAGAGAGAGAGAGGGAGAGAGGAAGAGAGAACTGTGTGCAAAGAATGAGAGAACTGGCAGGCTGTGGCTAGAACCATGAGGAGGTGCTTGGGAAAATATCTGTTTTAGTGAGGACTCTTAGACAAACCTTGTGTGTTTCTTGTGTGGTGATCCCTCTTGGTAATGATTTGTGGTGAAAGGGCTGCTGTCTTTCAAGACAATATGAAGCACTTTGAACATTACAGTATGCAGAAGAGACAATAACAACTAGTTTACCCTCTAGATGCAGTAGAGCTTGTGGTTTTAAAAAATTTTTTATTATTTTATTTATTTTTGGAGAGAGACACAGAGAAAGACAGACAGAGAGAGAGGTTGAGGACAGATAGAGATGGGCGCGCCAGCAGTCTCTCAGCTGCTGTGAATGAACTCCATATGCTTGTGCCCCCTTGTGGTCAAGTGTGGCATTGTGCCCTTGCGTCACTTTGCATCTGGCTAAACGTGGGACCTGGAGATTGGAACCAGGTTCTTAGGCTTAGCAGGCAGGTGCCTTAACTGCTAAGCCATCTCTCCAGCCCCTCCAAGCTTATGGTTTTTTAAAAAAATATTTGATTTATTTGAGAGAGAAAGAGGCAGATAGTGAGAGAATGGGCACACCAGGGTCTCTAGCCACTGCAAACAGATTCCAGAACATGCACCACCTTGTGCATTTGGGTTTATGTGGGTCCTGGGGGATCGAACCTGGGTCCTTTGGCTTTGTAGGCAAGCACCTTAACTGCTAGAGCTTGTGGTTTTAATAGCATATATTTAAGTTCTAACGTTACCATCATTTAGCTTCCTCCATTAGTCTTTTCTGGTCAATTCTCACTTCTACTCTATGCCCTATGCTATTGTTCTCTATTTACATACAATGTCACCCAGATTCCCTTGATTTCCAGTTTAGTTTGATTAATGGAATGTGCTAGCAAAAGACTACTTGGGAGAGAAGAAAGTCAAGATTATTAGTCTTTCTCCTTTCTTGTCAGCTGTAGTTTGGGCAGTGGCTAAGTTTATCAAGAACTATGCCTCCCATATAGATGCTACCTGGTTTCAACTACTTCAGTCATTCTCCTTGTCCCAGCTGGCAGAAAGGTGGCACTAATTCATTTAAAAAAATTTAGTTATTTATGAGAGAGAGAGAGAGAATATGGGTGATGAAAATATAAATAAGGGTACATCAGGGCTTCCTGGCACTGCAAACAAACTCCAGATGTATGTACCACTTTATGCATCTGGCTTTATGTGGAATCAAACCCAGGCCATCAGGTTTGCAAGCAAGTGGCTTTAATTCTTGAGCCATCTCTCCAGCCCCAGGTGATAATGATTCTATTGAACAGTTTCTGGATCTGTTACTAGCCTTGTTTGCTTAAGTCTGTGAATATTTTCTTTCTTTTAATTTTATTTATTTATTTGAGAGAGAGAGAGAGCAAAAAAGACAGAGATGGAGACAGTCAGAGAGAGAGAGAGAGAGAGAGAAAGAACAGCATGCTAGGGCTTCCTGCCACTGCAAATGAACTCCAAATGCATTTACCACTTTGTGCATCTGGTTTTATGTGTGTACTGGGGAATCAATCCTGGCCATTAGGTTTTGCAAATAGGCACCTTTTAATGCTGAGCCATTTTTTACAACTCTGTACACACTTTTATTAATATTTCCTCTTTGAATATGCCAAGCTACCTGTCTTATGTTGTTTGTGGTACTATAATAAATATATCCTAAATTAGGTAGCTTAAAACAGCAGAAATTTATTTCTCACAGGAGTGTAGGAAGGGCAAGATCAAGAATGGGCAAATTCAGTGTCATTTAGAACACCTTGTTGCTGTGTCCTCTCATGGTAGAAGAGAAGGATCTGTCCCCATCTTTCCTATGAAGGTAGCAGTATCAGTGAAGAGGCTATGCCTTCATTAACTGATCATTACCCTAAGCTCTCACTCAGTACTGTTACCTTGGGGGCTAGGATTATTAGGTTATCATTACATATGAAACTTGACTGTTAAAACATACAACCTTGAAAAAGTTACTTGTTTTGTACTTCTTTGTTCTTCAAAATAAAGCTGATTACAGGATTATCAAGGGATTGATTTTGGTAAGATTAAATCAATTGGCATAGCTAATGTGATCTGCATATAATGAATGTTTGCTACTATTATAAATACAGATCTTTATTTAATCATTAAAACAACTCTACAATATAGGCATTTTCTTATTTTATATATGGGGAAATGAAGACATAATGAAATCTATATATAAGACTTATGTGGTAGTTTGAATATATGGCCCCTAATATATTCAGTGTTTTATTAGTTTATAGTTTGCATCTGCAGCCACCTTGCTGGAGGCAATGTCACTGGGCATTAAGGTGTAATGGTAGGTTTGAAATTCCATTGTAAAGATGTGCAAAGTGTGCCTAGTGGGAGTTCCTGAAGTGTGCTGTGGCTTTTGGCTGTAGCTTTGCTCTGTGTGCAGTGTGCTTGGTTGGCTTTGCTCTCTTGCCTGGGCCTGTGAAGAGCAGGCTGCTTCTCCTGCCATTATGGAACTTCCCCTGTATTTGTAAGCTTCAATAAATAATATCCCTTCCTCCATAACTGTGCCTGGTCTGGAAGTTCATCTCAGTGAACTTGAAGCTGTCTATTACAACTTGTGATTCAAAAATCAAGACTAGTTTGAAAGCTGCCTTTTACATCATTGTGGAAAGTAAGATTTTCCACCTGGCTTCAAGGAAGACAACAAATAGCAAATCCAATAGCGAGCAAAAACATGCTGAAACACTAGTGATGACAGAAGATGGAATGGCTTGGTTTTTAAGGAAACTAATCTCCTAGAAATGACTTTTTGACAGTGAAGAGAACATTTCTAAATGTCATGCCTGTCATGATATGAAATATGGTGCTTATTTTGCTCAAAGAGAGCTCGCCACTCACATTTTTAGTTTTTAAAGCCAATTGATTTTCCTTTGGTCTTGGAACCCCTACCCTTTTAGTACACAAAAGTGTCCTCAGGTTTTTATTTAAGAAAAGGACTATTATTATCTTCCTTATTGTTCCCTGGAAAGGTGTGAAATCCTATGATTAATGAAACAGTTCTCACTCTCATTTTCTAAAGTAGGCATTTTTACTTAAGGTAGGATGAAAAAAGCAAAACTGGCATGTCTCAGTTTCATATTAACCCCCTTTAAAACCCTACTGCAGTGTGAGTGTAGACAGGAGACAACACAAGTAATCAAGCTGGATTTATCTAAGCCAGTAAGACAGGACCTCATGAAACTTCTTTTAAAGGGAAATAAATTCTTTTTGGCTTCTGAAGCTTGGAGAGGCATTATTATTTCAGACTGAAAACAAAATGATGGGCCCCAGACAAACATAGGAATCTGTGTGAGCACCATTCTAATCAGCTCTGTTCTAAAGCAGGTCAGAAGAAGAATGGCCAGAGGTTTGGGCAATAATATTTCTATCCAAAAATGTTAGAAATTAAGAATTGATTAGAGTTAGGAGGATTGTCATGAGTTTGAGGCCAGCTAAGACTATATAGTGAATTCCAGGTCAGCCTGGGCTAGAGGGAGACCTGACCTCAAAAAACAAAACAAAACAAGACAAAACAAAAACAGAATTTATTAAATTACAGTTGGGAAAAATACATGTATATTTTCATGGATTTAATCTCTCACAAGGGAAAATAATTCATTTGCAACCACAATAAATTGGATAACATGGAAGAAAAGTCTAATATAATTTGACAAGGTTTTGCAAAAGCCACTCACTCACTTACTTGTCTCCATGTAAATTCACATCCAACTCTCATAACTCTAGTTTTCTAAGAGAGAGGGAGTGAGAGAGAATTGGCCCATCAGGGTCTCAGCCACTGCACTTGAACTCCATTCACTTGCACCACCTAGTGAGCATGTGTGACCTTGCGCTTGCCTCACCTTTGTGCCTCTGGCTTAAGAGGGATCTGGAGAGAGGTCAAACATAGGTCCTTAAGCTTCGCAGGCAAGCACCTTAACCACTAAGCCATCTGTCCAGCCTAACTATTATTTTTTATAACCTTACCAAGCTTGGCCAGTGTATAGCTACATTAGTATAAAGTGACTACTTGTAATGAGAAGTAATCTTCACATCTTAGTGATAAACTCACATCTGAAACAAAGGAAGATCAGTAGAGATTTTCAGGATTTGTTTCCTTTGCTCTTAAATATATATTAAACCAGTCAGTTTCCCCTTTTTTTCAAACTGTAGGAACTCTATCATCAAGCATTGCCCTAGTCAGTGTGGCCCCTTTTATCATTACTACTGTGAACAGATGAACAAGATCCAATACCAGCCAGTGAGTGTCACTGTGTGGCATCTGCACATCAGACAAGTCATATAGAATGTCTCCTTGATCCTGTGAAGGAATCTTCAGGGCAAAGCCTGTCTCTGGGAATCCCAAAGGACGCCAGTTAAGAGATACGTGCTGGTGAAATGCAGAGAAAAGAGATTTCGTCAATGTGACACATTGGGAAGAGGAACAGAATTGACATGGGATCTGGTTTTACATTCAGAAATAATTAGAGTGAGAGGTCTGCATAGTTAAGCAGTTTAGGTTAAGGTGTGGTCTGGTTGTTTATTATTTCAGTTCTAATTCTTCACTGTGGTCTGAAGAAGTCTTTATTAGTTTAGGGGATTCCCTTAAGATAATTACTTCTCATCCAGGGTGCAGTCTCACCATCAAAGATAATTGTCCTCTCTGGTGAGGCTTTGCTGTGCTTGGAATCAAGATGGCCACTCCTTTAGGACAATGACTGCTCTCAGGCTTGAAGGAGAACGTGGTTGGTAGTGTTGTGGAGCTCTGTCTTTAGGTCATGACATGACTCTTCTCTCTTGATATCAATCCCTCACAGGATTGGACCTACTAATGTTTCCTCACTGAAAGGCTGGAAAGATGGCTTAATGGTTAAGGTGCTTGCCTGTGAAGCCAAAGGACCCAGGATCAATTCCCCAGTACCCACATAAGCCAGATGTACAAAGGGGCGCATGCGTCTGGAGTTTGTTTGCAGTGGCTAGAGGCCCTGGCGTGCCCATTAGCTCTCTGTCTGTCTCCTCTCTATCTCTTTCCCTCTGCTTGCAAATAAATTAATTAAATTAATTTAAAAAAATATTTCCTCACCGAAGGAGGAAAGGGTAACAGGAGGGAACATGATGTGGTGCATTAGATGCAGGTGTTGTCACACTCCCTGAGGACTATAAGCTAGTTGCTATGGGAGAAGACTCTTCTTCAGTGGTATAACTGTCTGTATATTGTTCATGTTCCTATAAGTAGCCCATTAAATATACTGGGTTATCAAGCTAGACTTGGGTGAAATAATTTCTTTAGTCTGTTTTGGTACCCTACCTGAGGTGGACAGATGTTCACTAATGTCTCCTAAAGAAAATTTTAGACCAAAAAATGTTGCAACCAAGCTTTTTTCCACCCCAAATTACTCTATATTGTGTAAAACACTGGTTTTTCAGACTGTGCCTTGCCCTGAGAGATTATATTTTATAAGAAGCATTTGAATTCATTTTGAGGATGGAGGGTAATGCTGCACCTTGAGGTACACATAACATCATCAGTTCAGCACTACTCATGAGGCACAGGTTGGTAAGTTATTCTCAAATAGGGTTGTTGTAGTTACCCTCTGTTTAATGGGAAAAAGCACCTGTCCAAAAGCAGCCGACAGGAGGAAAGTTTTTATTTTGGCTTACTGTCTCAAGGGGAAGCTTCATGATGGCAAAGGAAAACATAGCATTCACCTCTGCCCCAGCAGGTGGAAAGCAGCGGCAAGAGTGTGAGCTGAGCTCCGGCAAGGGAGAGTTGGCCATAACACTCCTAAGCCTGCCCCCAAGAACAAACCTCCTTCAGCAAGGCTCCACTTCCAAAATTGCCACCAGCTGGGGATCAAGCATTCAAAACACACGAGTTTATGGGGGACCTAGGATGTTCTAAAGTTCACTGAAGCTCAGGAAATAAATAGTGCTGAGGATCTCACAAATGTCAGGCAGTTCCTGAAACTTCCAAGATCCACAAGACCCCTCCATAAGTTTATATAAAGAGTAAAAAAGTGCTGGGGAAGGGGAACCCTGACCAGCCAAGCTTCCTGCAAGTTATGCAGTATATGCCAGAGATGCAACTTCCCTGAGTCATCAAAGCAGGGGTGGGCTTTGAGTCATCCATGCTCCTGTAAGCAACTCCTCACTCTACTCCATAAGCAACCCTATTAAACTCATTAGCTCACCACGTTGGACATGGTGTAATCATGCTTTGATCTGTCATTTGTACCCTATTTGGGGCAAATAGACATGGGTTCACATATCCCCAGGGGAAAAGTTTCATAAAACAGGGTGCAACTCCCTCACCTGGACCCTATAAAAAAGAGAACACTTAATACTACATCAGGAGTGGCCCACTGATCTTTCATCTGACCACCCAGTGTGTGTGTATGTCACAGGACCAAAACAGAAATCCTGACTATACCAGGGACTCCACCTTGGCTTGGTACCCACTTGACATGGGTTACTTGAATTCCCATCTGTCTGTTCATCCATCTGGATCTTCTGTCCATCCATCTGTCCATCTGTTCATATAGATCTGGTCCTTCCCTTCTATTCTACAACTGCCATGTTCCTGTATCTTGCTTCTGCAGCTCAACTTGATCCTGAGGCTCAGCTCCAATATGTGACATAGAAGTAGCCTTATTCTGCAGCTACATCTCCAGCAGACCTCCAACCAGGCTTGTAATCTTATTCCCACAGAGATTCTTTAGCCCTACCAGCTTCACTTCTTCCTTTCAGTTAGCCCCCCCACACACACAGCTGTGTGATGCATAATGTGCTATCTGAGAGTTAATATTAGTAATTAAAACTGGAAAACAAGAGCCTGTGTTTGCCTCAAACTACTTGGCAAATTGTTCCCAACAAAACTGATGCATCTTGTGAACTTATTGGTATTCAATTAATGCTGACATTGTGGAAAGACCAAATATGTTTGTCTATGTTTCTAACATAGTATGCTTATATCTGTAGCTATCATCTGTTTTTTTTTTTTAATTTGAGAGAGACAGAGACAGAGAGGAGAGAGAGAGAGAGAGAGAAAGAGAATGGGTATGCCAGTGGCCTCTCAGCTGCTGTGAACGAACTCCAGACATGTGCAAGCGCGGCATTGAACACTTGCGTCACTTTTGCGTCGGGCTAAACCTGGAACCTGGAGATTGTACGGGCATTCTTAGGCTTGGCAGGCAGGTGCCTTAACCACTAAGCCATCTCTCCAGCTCAATCATCTGTTTTTTTTTTTTTATGTTGACATTCCTTGTGTGATTAACATGTCCATACAGAGGAAATATGAAGATGAAGGCAAAAACACTGGACTTCCCTCTTGGTTTTACTTGACTTGTACGTCCAAATGAAGAGTCACTTCTTTTTA
This sequence comes from Orientallactaga sibirica, assembly GCA_036365145.1. Taxonomy (NCBI): domain Eukaryota; kingdom Metazoa; phylum Chordata; class Mammalia; order Rodentia; family Dipodidae; genus Orientallactaga; species Orientallactaga sibirica. The sequence goes on from JAEOAD010000006.1 coordinate 51,941,916, forward strand.
GCTCAAGCTGTTTCTAAGTAGCTTTTATAATCTGGTATAAAGAATGATCATCAAACTAGTCATGCATGGCAGATCATTCATGTAATCTCAGCACTTGGAAGGCTGAAGCAAGAAGATCTTGAGTTGGAGGCTAATATAGGCTATGTAATGAGACCATGTCTCAAAAAATATGTTAATTCTCACTTAATAGGTTAAGAAACTAAAACTTAAAATTTCATGGCAATAAACTGGATCTAGAGTACAGACCCATGTTTAAATCTTGAATTTGTATTCTTTACCACTTTTTTACTATATAGTCTCAAAGTGGCCTCAAATTCATATTGATCCTCCTACCTCTGCCTCACAGGTGCTGGAATTAAAGGCATGTACCACCACACCTAGCTACAGAAAGAATGGATGCACCAGGGCCTCTAGCCAGGACAAACAGATTTGAGATGCATATACCACTTTTTGTGCATCTGGCTTTACATGGATGCTGGGGAATCAAACTCTGGTTGTTAGACTTTGAAGGCAAGTGCCTTAACTACTTAGCCATCTCTCTAGCCTAACAATCATTATGCCCCCTCTTCCGCGAATTTCCCTGAGCCATGTTGGGTTTCTTTTAGGTCTACTTCAGTGATGAGGTCGTGGGAGCCTCTGTGTCTTCCCAGAGGCTTTCTTGGGGGGGGGAGGGTAACCAACTGCTCTCCAATTGGATGTGAGGCCCACTCAGTGAGAGGAAATTCATACCTGACACTGAGAACCAGGTCACATAGAAAGGTCATGGACTCTAGAGTAAAGCTCCCACTGTTCTGTGGCTAAGAAGAGAGGGTGTGCCCATCAAAAAATCATTGAAAGAACTACATTTACCCCATGGTACTTTCACTCTTATTTGGAGAACTTTTTTTAAACAATGACAGAAAATACTAGGGATAACCAAGATTCATCAATACAACAAGAAAAGATAGCTGACTGCCTAGCACAAGATGAGTCATTTCTTATCACATCTTCCAGGGCCCAAGAGACACTACAGAAGGAGTGATGATTTAAACTCAAGTGCTACTGTCACTGCTAGCCTGACAACCACCTCCAGGGAGATGGTGATAGACACAGAGGAGATTCCAAACTCATCAAAACACAAGTTCAGAGAATGCCGAAAGCCATACACTAAAGAAGACTTGCCAAGGCTCAGCAAACAATATAGAAGAGGGATAAAAAGAATTTAAGAGCCACAGGGTGGGAATATGTATTCTGTGATATTCCCCACCCCAATGAGACTGACTAATACTTTTATGACCTCACAATGTATCCCAACGACCCACTGAGGAGAGCCCTTAATGGAATGGGGTAGGAGAGGGGATGACTATAACTCAATGGGAATGTGACCAATGTGCAATATGTTCCTACTCTAAAGTTCACAATAATAGAAATAATCATAAAAGAGAATTAAAAATAATTGTAACATCCAAATGAGCTTATTAATCACCTCCCCTGGAAAAACCTCTTGGGAAAGCCACTTGTTCTGGGAACTTTAAAAAGTGGTACAAAGCCTATCTAAAAATGTAGGCTGACATGTGGTCTCTTTGGCCATTATCCATTTTCACCACTTGAGCATTTTCCTCTGCAATGGTGTCTGGCCATTGTCCACTCCCATTCACTCTTGAGAGTACCTCATGTTACTCTGTAATAAACTGTCTATGTCTTTTCCATTCATTGGTCAGAAATCACAATGACTAGAGAACTGAGGGGAAACCAGAGTGAGACTTCAGTAAAAGTTGTCAGATAGAAGCTTCAACGTGAATATCAAATAGTCCTGTCCCCCAAATCCTCCCTAGCTTTGGGCAATCTCTTTACCTGGTTACTTTCACCTTCTGTTCTTGGTAGCTTTCCAAAGTGCTTATTTTTCTAATTTTAGTAAGTGGAACCAGTCTGTTTTCTCAACTTTCAAACTCTACTTCATGTCTGTTTTGTGCATATGAATCCATTAGGGTGCTCAACTTTCCATTTATCAGATCTTCCTTAGAAGACAGAGTGTAGAGATTTCCCATTGCACCTTTCCTAAAGGCATTGCCCTACAAGAACCTAAAGAGTCAACATTAATGATAATTCTCATATTGATGTGGGATTTGGGGATTCAGGAGGGTCCCCCAAAATTTATGAACCCAAGTTTTGGGTTTTGTCCTATCTTTAATAAAGAATTATAAAGATAGACTCAAGAAGGAAAAATTATGAATTAAGTTTATTTAGGGAGAAATCACCAATTGTGGGGGTTACTTAAGGGGGATTGGGATTACACATGGAGGGGTGTTCCTAAAGCTCATTTAAGAGAAACTGGGGCCTTTAAAGAGGATTAGAATAAAGCTGCAGGTGCATGGAAAGTTCACGTAAGAACAACTGTGGTTTTTAAAGAGAGATTAGAATAAAGCTGCAAACATGTGGAAAGCTCACTTAAGAGAAACTGAGGCTTTTAAAAGATACTAGAATAAAGCTACAAACACATGGAGAATAAAATTTAGGAGCTTGTGTGAAGAGACTTAGAAGGAAAACACATGGATCTGCTGTGTGCTTTCCTATGGAGGGAAGTTAAGAGGGCAAATGCCGAGGCTCAAGGAAGAATAACAGGACAATAGCAAAGGAGAGACCATGAAATTCAAAGGAGTAATGAAGAGAACTTACACTTATGGTTACCCTGAGTTTAAGGAAATTACACAGGTACCTCAGTAAAATGGGGGGGGGGTCCTTATGTCATGTCATGAGGATAAAATAAGTTCCTACCTATAAGACATTTAGCACTATGTTTTGAATATGAAATGTCCCTTATAGGCTCTTGTACTGTTGACTTGGTTGCTAGCTGATTGGCTTTTGGGAAGTTATGGATCCTGAGAGCTCTTAACTAATCAATCCATTAGTGGATTGATGACATGATAGTACTATTTTGGTGGGATGTAGGTGGAGGTACTAGGTCACCGGTAGTGTGTTCTTGGAGGACATATTCTTTCCTGGCCCCTTCCTCTATTACTCTACTTTGCTTCTGGCCACTGTAAAGTGAGCTGCTCCCCTCCACCATATCTTCCCTGCCATGATGGACTGACACTTTCGAAAGTGTGAGCCAACATAAATCTTTATGTCCCTTAAACTATTGTGTCAGGTGTTTTACCAAACAACAAAAGTTTTTCTAACATACTTGGGATATATTGGCAAATTCTGGGTATAAGTGAACTCCTCTCTTTCCAAAATTCATGGAAGATATTATGAATGGAGCAAAGCATCGGATAAAGTCATGCTGATTTTTATCATCTACTTATTGGCCATTTGGCAAAGAGGAAATATTAACTATCCAAGGTCACATAGCTAATATAAAACAATTAGGCGTTGATTTTCAGCCCCTTGGATCTCAGAGATCATGTTCTTAGTCATTTTGATAGACCATAGATAAGCTGTCATAATATTCAACTTCCTGAAAGAAAAAAATGGAGATAAATAAGGTCAATCTTGGGGATGGGAAGATGGTTCAGTGGTTAAAGGTGCTTGTTTGCAAAAATCTGCCAGCCCAGGTTTGATTCCCCAATACCCATAGAAAACCAGATGCACAAAGTGATGCATCATCTGGATTTCATTTGCAGTGGCAAGAGACTCTGATATGCCTGGTCATCTCTCTGCTTGCAGCTAAATAAATAAAAATACTTTTTATAAAGTCAATCTCATTGAAGTTTCCTAAGTATTAGTCAGCATCTGTAGCATAGTGCTAACATTGCAAGAGTACACGTGATTGCATAATCATTATCATAGTTGTTTTTTTGAGTCATTCTCTATTCCTCATCATGTACCATTGCAGTTGGCACAGAATGTCAGCATGTGAATAGTCGTTTTGGAACAACGTTTGGTATTATCAAAGCATTAAATAAAGGAGTAGGAATTAATGACTTTCATGACTGAGAACTCTGGATGACCTTTTGTTATCCTCATCAATCATCCCAGGACATCTCTTCCTGGCTGTCTTGGGGAAAGCCAGGAGGATTAGCCCAGGCCAAGCATGGATCAGAACCCCTTCCAGTCTATCCAGAGTCTCTGCTATCTTTGGTTCGCCTGTAGATGTTGGCTTTTTAAAAGGTCTTTTAAATAAAGCCTGTTCTCACGTTCAGGAGGGAATAGAATTGAGATCTTCAGCATATAGAACAGGCAGATGATTGTGGGGAAGGAGAATTTGTTAATATCTCTCTGTGTTTAGCACCCAATGCCTGGAATGGTCTGCTCTTCCCAGGGGTTTTAAGAGAGTGTGTTTTACCAACAGAACTTTGAAAAGACACATAATTCCCAGAACTTTTGGTGGAAGTGGCCCTAGAAAAATGCTAGTAAAGAATTATTGTCTGAGTTCTTAAACTCCTCCAACCACATCAGGAAGTCACTATTACTTGATCAGGCTTCCTTTAGTTCTTAGTGGTCATTTCTTTCTTAAAAATTCATCCATTCAGTGATGGCAACTTTCTATTTTCACTGGGTGAGTGGCAATGACATTTCTTGCTTCCAGTCAACATGTATAACAGATATTCATGTGTTTAGCCTATTCTTTAAAAGTTATTATCTTTTCATGGATATTATTTTTAGAAATTTAGGTTTGCAGCAAAATTGAGAGTATAGTGTGAGAGAGTTCCTGTATCCCCTTTAGCCCCTTACCTACAAAGCTAACTCCATTATTAATGCCCCTTACCAGAGTGGTACAGTTGTTGCAACTAACTTGTAAATGATTTAATTTGCACACATTAAGGTTTTCTCTTTGTGCTGAAATATTTCATGACTTTTTTCCTTTAAAAATATTTTAAAAATTTATTTGCAAGGAGAGAGAGAGAAAAAAAAAAGAGAAAAAAATGGTCCATGCCTTGGCCTCTAGCCACTGCAAACAAACTCCAGATGCATGTGCCACTTGTTACATCTGGCTTTATGTGGGTACTGAGGAATTGAACCCCAATCCTTTGGCTTTGCAGGCAAATGCCTTAAGCACTAAGCCATCTCTCCAGCCCCCCCCCTTTTTTTTTCTTTTCAACTTTCTTTCTGAAATGAGATCTTGCTATGCTGTTTAGGCTGGCCTCAAAGTCATTATGTAGCCCAGGATGTGTATTAAACTTGTGTAAATCCTCCTGCTCCAGCCTCCTGAGGGACGGGACTCTAGCCAGGCACACCATTGCTTTTCTCATCTCTTTTTTGAGACAGGGTCTGACTATTAGCCTAGGCTGGTCTGGAACTCGCTAGGTAGTACCATTTCTCTCAAGTTCCCTATCATCCTGTCTCTGCCTTTTAAGTTCAGGCATGGCAGGTGTAGGTGGGCACAGCCAGCTCCTTCTATAGCTGTCTTGCATGAACACACCTCTGCTCTTCACCTTGTACTGTGGGATGGTGTAGCACGAAGACCTTTACCAGATGCTCTGCCTTCAATCTTGACTTTCCAAGCTCCAGAGACCTGAGAAATCAACGACTGTTTGCTATTAGTTATCCAGTATCATGTGTTGTTATTAGTTATCCAGTATCATGTGTTGTTATTGCAGTATGAATGGACTAAGTCAGGAAGAAAATCCAAGAGGCTGGAAAAAGAGCTTATTTGTATGAGTTGGGTCCTTCTCAGAGTTGAACTTTCCAGAAGCACACCCTGCTCTGATTTTAGAAGATAAGCCTTATAATTGGATCTTTTAAAGGCTGATATCCTTCACAGGTCTTTATATAGAATTGGAGTTGCAGTCCTTTCTGCCTGAATCATGATCTATCTCCCCGTCAAGAATCAGCACTGTAGGATTTCTCTCCCATACAGCATTGTAGGATTAACAGAAAATAGCTTTGCTCATTGAAAGGGTGTTGGAAACACAATCCCTACACTGGTCTCAAATTCAGACAGATCAACTCCAAGATAAGTGTTTCCTATTGAAGTGTTTTCATTTTCCCAGTGATATCAGCACTCTGCCTCCTGGGAGGCCTCCCTGGTAGGGAACATCACATCATCTTGCTCAGCCCTGGAGATACTATCTGGTTGCCCTGGCATGCATCCGAGTCTCCAACATGGTGAGAACAGATATGGCTCCTTCTTGTCTCAGCACTTCAAGTGATGGTTTTGTGGTTTATGGATAGTGAGGCATGCTCATAGAGCTGAAAGAGCTCTTCTGCACTCAAGGGCACTGTATAAACTCCAAAGGTCAGGTTTAAGGCTATGAAACCTTGAGGAACCTTCCATGTTCATCAACATTTCTTTATTATAAGTTACCATAATGATTAGCATCTGGAACTTTCTGTAGGCCAAGATAGTATTTTAGACTTTAAAATAGCAAATATCACAAAATTAAATGTCTTATCTTAATCTGAAATGATTTTTCATTACATTTAACACATTCACAACAAAAGAAAATAAAAATGCCTATAGATCCCTAAAAATATCTCCTACATATTTTCTGGGATTTTTCTTATAAAAGATTTTTCTTTTAATTTGAAGCATGTTCAATATGTCATTTGTACTTTAGTTTGTGTAACCATGTAGCTTGCTGGTTTTCTAACATCCTTCTGGGTGTTGGCTCCTAAAGTAATGGAGATTTGTATTAGAAATTAGTGATTGGGTGGGAATAACTTAAACTGGAAAACAAGGGACCATACCTTAGGATCCCTCCAGCCTTATGGTTTTTCTCTTTTTAAAATAGCCTTTTCTTCAAAAAAAAAACTTACATTCTATATTTCAGCCAACCTGGAATATAACATATAACTATATTAACACACACTTGAGAATAGTCATCTGATATAAACATACAGTCAAGGTCTTAAATTCAATTTAACTAGTGGCAAGAGAGCAGTTCAAAGAGAATGGTTTATTGTGCTATGCTTGGCTCTTAAAGCAATTTCAAGCCAATGGAGGCTGCGTTTATAGGGTGAGTCAGGTGTAGGAGGAAAAGTGGTACCCTAATTTCTGAGATGCTTACAGGCAGTCAGCATACTCAGCATCTCCTTCACCCTTCTACCCTAGCCCCTTCAACACTGTCTCTTGAATGAACTTCAATGCCTTGAAACAAATTCTCGTTCATTTATCCAGCCACTGATCCATTCACTTATTCCCAAACTGGTATAAATTATGGTCTTTAAATTTCAAACAATAGAAGCTGCCTTTGAATTTATTTTAAAAGGATACATAGGAAAATTAATAGGAAACTAAATAGCAGTTGTGATTGTTCATAGATTTGGCTGTGCTTATCCAACCTTCTCTGGACCACACCCTTTACAATTTGATTTTGGAAAGGCAGAAAGCCTTGTTCCTACTCCCCTTGAATCTGGGTTGATCCTATAACTTGCTTATACCAGTGGAATGCAGTGGATATGGTAAAGTGCCTAGTCTGGGTCTGGGTTTCAAAAGGTCTTGTATATTTCTACTCCCTCTCCTGGAACTTTGCCCAGCTGCATGTGAATAAGCTCATTCTAGAAATGGAAGATGAGACACTATGAAGAAAAGCAAATCCTGGCTAGGGTTCCCCCAGACTAATCAGTCTCTAGCTCCCAACAGCCAGTTATAGATGCATATGCACATCTCTCTAAGACCAGGAAAAATGTCCTATTTCAATAATCCCCAAATTCTGATCCTACAGAATTTTGACATAAGTAAGTGGATATTATTTTTCTACTACTAAATTTTGATATTATTTGTTCCATAGCAGCAACTTACAGGCATAAAAGCCTTAAGAATGGAAGCTAGGGTTTAGGGCATTGCAACTCCCATGTAGCGGGCTGCTAGATGGCAGAGCTCTAGATGTCTTGTATTCTTTTTCAACTCAAGTCATTCTTGAGTAAAACAATCTAACTGATGCATCTTGGGCTGGATGGAGTATCTGGTTTAGCAGCTTTGCCTTAACTACAAGAAGCAGAGGATAGGCAGCCGCTCTTTCCAATAAAAGGAAAGGCTTGAGTATAAAGGACGCATGCCTGCAATAAGCATTATTCTGTGTACTTATTCAGGAAAAGTAAGGCCTTCACTTTCAATGAGAAAGTCTTGGTCTGATGGAGGAATCAGGTAAGAAACTGTGTCAGCTAATTGACAGTGTGACTGTTGCCATCACAGATGGACTGAAGACAGCTTTGAGGTCTGAGCCAAGGACGTATAACCCAGACTCACTACCAGGAACATAGCTTTGGAACTGAGCTCTGTGACATAGATAATGAGTTAAGGGAAGGTGTGGCAGGAGCGAGAAGCAGCTGAAGTTACATGAGTGAAAACTTAAGGTAAGTGTTCAACACTAACCACGGACTAACTTTATACCATGCTAAGTTTGGCTCAACTTGAGAGAGAGGGAGAGAGGAGGATATAAATTTCATCGAGACTCTACCAGTTTATATTGTGTATCTCCTCCTATTCTTATTTGTCCTATGTATTTGGTGCTAGTATTTTGTGCCATAGCTAAGAGACCAGAGAGCATCACTTGGCTAGAGTGACTTAGAGCATGGGAGAAGGCTAGCATGGGCCCTGAGGCTGAATAGGTAGGGAGGTTCTAAAGCTTTGTGTGTTTGCTCAGGAACTTATATTTTCTCCTATAAACAATGAAAAACTATTGTAGATGTTTGAGCAAGGGCAGTGGTCTTGCTGAGGTTCAAGTTTGTGTTTAAAAAGGATTAAACCAGAAACAAGAAGTAAGACGGTAAAGTGGCAAAAAGGAGGAAAGGAGACCAATTGAGAAGTTATTGTCTTACAGCCGAAAAGTGATTACTTCAATGAAAGGGAATGGGAACAAGAAATGGTATTCTTTTTATAATATCCTCAAAAGAGATTTGAAGACACCAGATGCTTCTATCTTTAAAACTACTGTTATTCCCTTGGAGTAAAATTATAATATTAAAGGGCTTCTGTGACAGATAGTAGTGATTCCCATATGCCAAAAGAGATATACTTATTCTGGAGAAATTGGTGAGAAGCTTAAGTCTACATGATGTTGGGGCATAAAATCCCTCTTTGTTTTCACTAAGAGAAATAACTAGCTCGCCTTGGAACTGCTTAACTTGTGAGAGACCAGAGCAGTTTCCATACCTGCTTGGAGTCATGATGTGAGACACTGAGCTGTCAAGCGCCAGCTCTGAACTAGAAGCAGATGGGAGAAGAGTCTTGCCAGAGACATCATTCAAACCTCCTGCTTTTCAATGAGCAGAGGTTAAATGTTCAGAGAAAGTGCATCTGATGCTTTAGCCACCACTGACTCAACGGAAACAACAGTGCAGGGAGGTGTCTGCTACAGGAGGGTATAGGGAGCAGCTGCCAGGAGATTCACATTTGCTGTTTGGGGAGGTGCGGTAGGATTACTCAAAAGGATTTGGACAGAAAGCAGAGGAAATAGATCAAGGGGCAAGTTCTTTCCATGTGATGGTGTGGGCTGGGAGAAGATGGAAAATCTCTATAACGTCTATCAATCATCTATCTTCCCATCCATCTACTCTACTCTAGGTTTTATCTGGCAATTTGCAATTTTGAAGAGAAACTTTGTTAACTAAGAAAAATAATTTATGAGTAGAACCCAAGGACATACATAGGAATTATTTTTCGGGGTCATAGGTAGTTTTTGTTTTATTTTGCATCAGATTATATAGGGCTATAATAGGTATAATTTTTATGCCTTTGAAAGGTATGGTTACTTTGGCCTATAGAAAGTTCCAGATACTAATCATTATGGTCATTTATAGAGAGCTATTGATGAAAAGAGAAAGTTCCTTAAGGTTTGAAGCCTTAAACCCAACACGAGTGTTTTATAGAGTGCCCAGAGTAAAGCAGTGCTCCTTCAGTTCCACGGGGTGAGATGACCTGCCTCAGCCACTCAGCTTTTGGGCAGCACGTCCTCCTTTGCTGTCTTCAGTATGACGCTCGCTCATGAGTGAAGATGAGCGTCTAATCCTCCTGCTGGGAGATCCAGGTCTGCTCACTGTGCCGTTACCCAGACCCAAAGGACAGCATCTGGTTTCTCTTTCCTTTGTGATTTTCTTGCTGTTCTGAGCGGTTCATTGTATTTTCATTATGTGATTCACTCCTCAGTTCTGCCTAAGGTCAGGGTAAAGTGTTACCCATCATGAAGATACCTCCTTAGCCTAGTGAAGACATCTCCTTTCTTAAAAATACTTTGCAGGATGGGTATATTTTAAAGGAAATCCATGGCTGCTTCAAGTTGGACTTTTACAAGCCCTACATATTCTGACATCTGGAGGCCTATAGAACATATCAAACATACTTGCTGGATGCATGAAATAATACCTTTTCACTTTAAATTTTTATAATGATTTTTTAATATTTGTATTTTAGAAATTTTTGGCTCTATGAAACTTTTGCTCAATTTATAATTGGCATATGAATTCCTTATAATCACTGTGTATACTTCAAGGAATATGTGAAGTGAGAAAAGTGAACTGATAAATTGCATTTGATATAATGAAAGCTTTATGAACACTTACAGACTGTTAATGAAGTTGGCATGTTGGTGCCTTTTGGTAGACATTTAACTAGATATTTGCTAATTTTCGTTTTTATTTTTCTTTGGTAATTCCAAAGCCAGCAATTTTTTTCTACCTGTCTTATAGATTTTTCAGGATCCTAAAAAACTCTTAGCTCTGGAATTTGGTCACACTGCTGACATTTTTGATGCCATGGTTTTCAAAACATTTTTACTACAGGGCCCTTTTACGTTCTCTATACAGGTTCTTTTAGCCCAGGCTGACCTAGAACTCACTTGGTAGCCCGTGGCTGGCCTCAAATTCACAGGGATCCTTCAACCTCAGCCTTCTGAGTTCTAGGACTAAAGGCTTGGGCCACCATGCCAAGCCTTTCTTTTACTCTCAATTATTGAGGACTCTTCAAGGTTTTATTTTTATTTATGTCTTAAAATACTGTATTATACATTATAACTGAGAAAGCATTTACTTACTTAAAATAATAATGAACTAATTACAATGCTCTGTAATTAATATCTTTTGTTCTTTTTTTTGGAGAGAGACACACAGAAAGACAGAGGGAGACAGATAGAGGATAGAGATGGGTGCGCCAGCAGCTTTCAGCTGCTGCGAACGAAATCCAGATGCGTGCACCCCCTTGTGGTCAAGTGCAGCATTGCGTCCTTGCGTCACTTTGCATCTGGCTAAATGTGGGATCTGGAGATTGGAACCTCTGGAGATTGGAACCAGTGTTCTTAGGCTTAGGAGGCAGGTGCCTTAACCACTAAGCCACCTCTCCAGCCCCTTTTGTTCTATTTTTTTGAGACAGGGTCTCATTCTGTATTCTCAGCTGGCTTGGACTTATGGCAATTGGTCTACCTCAGCCTCCTGAGGGCTGGGATTGCAAGAAATAAGCAACCATGTATGGCTGTAATTATGGAAAATGCATTTAACAAACATGAAAAGTAACAGTTTTGTAAATCTCTATAATGTGTACTTTGTGGAAGATTCTTATAATCTATTTGGAGCTTAATTTGTTGACATACATTGTTTTCACTACAGTTCAGAAATTTAGTGTCCTGTAGATATGTACTTAGAAAAAAGATCAAAACCTGAATGCAAGTTTTTAAAGAGCTATTTGTAGTACAGAATCCAAAATAAGTCTAAGAAAAATTTCATACAATGTTAACAAAATCGATGTACTATTTTACACTTTGAATTCATGTTTTACCTGTGCATGATTTAGTTACATGGTACAAACATGTGTTCATTGAATTTAGCAGATATTCCAAATATTGACACATTTCTTTACATAATGTCAACCTGTCACCTTCATTAATGCCAACACAAATGATGAGAAGAGGTTTTTCTTTTCTTTCCTTTTCCTTTGTACTAGAGCTACAAGGGCCTTCCAGATGCTAAGGCAACACTTCACCACTCTATCCATGATCAACACAGAATGTCTGAAAGCATCAGAAAGCCAGCAAGTTAATGGTGGTTGAAATGTTTCTCAAAATGTTCATTCTCATTTAAAAGCTCAAATGTTATGATTGGCAGTAAACACTCTCAGTGACCTTTCTTAGCTCACTTAGCTAATCATGTCTGCCAAGTACCCACGTCTGGGTTACTATTCACTCTGTCCAGTACAAATGGTGCTCTGTGGAGAACAGGGCTCATCCACATGAGGAAAGCAGGTGCCTTTCTTCAGACATGTACCAAGTGCATTATAAACTTCCCATTCCCTCACAGAGAAGCTTAAATAAATATTTTTTAAAAACTGTGTGCTCAAGATTTGAGAGGCAGTCATTAAAGATATGCTTACAGGGGCTGGAGAGATGGCTTAGTGGTTAAGGTACTTGCCTGCAAAGCCAAAGGACCCAGGTTTGATTCCCTAGGACCCACATAAGCCAGATGCACAAGGGGGTGCATGTGTCTGGAGTTTGTTTGCAGTGGCTAGAGGCCCTGGCACACTCATTCTCCCTCTATCTTCTCTCTCTCTCTCTCTCTCTGCTTGCAAATAAATAAAATAAAATAAAATTTAAAAAGATATGCTTATGTAAACTTCCAGTTTTTTCTACAGGTAGGTGGCACTGGAGAATCCAATAAACATTGGTGTTGTTTGTCACATGCCTTTGTTGTTCTATGATGTCAGTAGCTTTTCCTATCTTTTTTTAAAAAAATATTTTTATTTATTTGTGTGTGTGTGAGAGAGAGAGAGTAGGAAAGGGAAAGAGGCAGAGAGAGAGAGAGAGAGGGAGAGAGAGAGAGAGAGAAAATGGGTGTTCCAGGGCTTCCAGGCACTGCAAACAAACTCCAGACACATGTGCCCCCCCCTCCCCTGTGCATATAGCTTACATGGGTCCTGGGGAACTGAACCAGGTTCTTTTGGCTTTGCAGGCAAATGCCTTAACTGCTAAGCCATTTCTCTAGCCCTGCTTTTCCTATCTTTTCTTTGCACTTTCAGGGCAAAGAAAGCAAGGTTTTAGTGTTTTTATGCATGTTATTTTGACCTTGGAAATGCCTGTGGAGGTCTTGGGGACCTAAAGATTTCCATGACCTGCACTTTGAGAGTTACTCTGGTAAGTATGTCAGACAATGTCAGACACATGACAAGTGATGAATCACCCCTGGCTGAAGCCAAGGGCTCATCTTTCTAAGTGTCATTTTTCTCTTTTTAAAAATAATACAATGATCATCACTTGTATCATAGGACAATTATGAAGATAAGGTATAGTAAAGTACATAGAATGATTACTCCACTGTTGAGCACAAAATAAATGTGTAATGAAGATGAAGTACAATTGTGCCTGTTCCTGGTGGTCTCTATCTGGATGTTTCCAGGTTCTTGGTATCTTATTCAAAGAATTGAAGAAAGGCACATGCAGACAGTGAAGCAGCAAGAAACTTCAAGGAGCAAAGTGATGGTATACCACCAAGAGGGACAAGCAGGCCTTCTGTGTGGAAGAATGCTCCACGGTCTAGAATTTTTTCCCCTTCTTCTTCTCTGGATTTTTTTTTTGTTTGTTTGTTTGTTTGAGTGAGGTAGGGCCTTGCTCTAGCCCAGGCTGACCTGGAATTCATTATAGAGTCTCAGGCTGGCCTTGAACTCATAGTGATCCTCCTACCTCAGCCTCCCAAGTGCTGGGATCAAAGTGTGTGCCACCACACCCAGCTCTGGAACTTCTTTTTAAGGGTCAATGAGAAGGAGGAATTGGTTACTAAGGGACATAGTTTTGGTGTTTCTCTATTTTAACTGAGAGACTGACTGAAATTATAGAAATGTTTCTCTACTGCACATGTCCCTTCCCATGATGGATCTGATTTTAATCATACATATGCCCAATTATGTGATAATGATGTGATCACGCTTACTTAGAAAACAGTTTATCTTATTGTGCATGTATCTCAAACCAGTTTAGGCCAGATGTCCCCTCCCCAGCAGTTTCAAGCAAGGGCCTTTAGTGGCTAAAGCTATCATCCTAGCCCTCACCCTGCAGTTTCAATCCCAGCTATATCAAAAAATATATCTGAATAGAAACTCATCACAAATAATGGTTGCTAGGAGAGGAGAAACAGATTTTATTATTTGGAGTAGGGTTTACATATAGTTCTGGGCAGGTGGGGGTCCTGGGATGCCTATAGGTTGCTTAAGTGCATTGTAAGGAAAAGGTGTGTTTACAGCTTAAGCCAAGCAGTGTTCCAGGTTGCTAAACTAATTGCCTATGCTTGTCTGCCTCACAATTAATAACATTACTAATAGTAAATCATTTGAACTTTTTCCCCAGAGGTCACCAGCAGTATTCTTTCACATTTCTTTCCTTTTTTAAAACTATTATTAAGTATTTACTTTGTATGGACACATCATGTGCTGGTACCATCATTTCCCTCCTCCCTGCCCCCATTCCATTGAGGGCCCTCCTCAGTGGGGTTGCTGGTGTTCCCCATGGGGTTGTGGGTTATGCGTTGGGAGAGAAGCAGTCAGTCAGTGTGGGGGTGGGTCTTTCACATGCCAATGCGCGACAAGACTCTGACACTTTTAAAGGAGGACCTTCGGTTCTCTTCTCTTCATTCTCTGAGTTGAGACTGTGGAGGCACCTGGGGATTTGTTCTGCGTGCTCTGGGAAAAGGGTCTCACCAAGGAATTCCACTGCTTGAGAACCAGTGGAAGCTGCCGTCATTTTGTTCAGCTCTTACAATGCGGTCTAGACATTGTGAGGAGGTGGAGGATATAATTACAGCTTGAAGCACTTTGCAGGCACCAGCAAACATAGATCCTCTGGCACAAGTGTGACTCAAGTCCCAAGAGGGCAGTGAAATCTGATGATTCACTTGTTCAGATAAGCTGGAAGTGAAGTGCTAGAGATCCAGGGTCCAGTTGTCTTTTCCACACACCCTTGACTACTCACAACCAGGTTCTCATTTGGTTTGGGCAATGTGAAGAGAAAATGTGTCTTGAGCTCTAACTACAAGCATCCCTTTTGTGTGCCACCGTTCGTCTGTTACTGTGCTGGATCTGCTCCAGGGTGGTCCCACTCCTACTTGGGACTGCTCTGAGGCTGCTCTACATGATGACATCTCAGGCTCTGACCTCCTGTTGGATTCTATCTATGGCGGGTTCTGGCATGATGAAGACTGGAGGGCAGTGCAGAGGCAGGCTGGCTTGCCCTCCCACAGCTGGTCTGCTCTGGCTTGAGATTGTGCTGTGTGGCCCCTCTTTTGCCATTACAGCTGGCCACATCCCTCACAGCCACTGTGATACCCTGTGTCTTTTCCAGGGTTCTTGGAGCCTCACCCAGTGGCTAGTGTTGGACAGTTCACACATCTGCCCTTTCTGCCAGCACCTCATTAAGCATTGTACTCCCCCTTTTTAGATGAGGTTTTGAGTGGGTCATCTATTCCCTGGCTGAGTCCCAGACAGACAGACAGACAGACAGACAGAATCCTACCCTTGAGAGGCTTTCTCCTGATCAGCAGAGGTTAGAGAGTTGTGAAAATAACAGCTTCTTTACTACGATTTGTACCATTGAAAATTATTAATGTACCAACAAAGATTTGCCTAAGGTGCCACCATTGGAATAAGTTTTGGGAAATAAGGGTACATGAACAAATGAGGGTTATGCTACAAAAGATAAACAAAAAAAATGTCTGAGAAAGTACAAAGAAAGAAAGTACCAGCTTGATGGAGTGTTAGAAGGAGGCTGTTAGCTAGTCTGGTCAGTTAGAATTAGGGCTGGGAAACAGGCAGATAGACAGAGAAGACTCATAGGCTAGAAGGAGTAGCTTGTTTGGAGGCAGGGGAGATAAGTTCACAGGAAAGGACAAGATTCACACATAAAATACAACTCCTCCCCATAGAGACAGTAGGGGACCCTGAAGAGCACCCTTAGGGAAGCATTTGTGAGGTGTGGGTTCCAGAACTACAAGACTTAGGAACCTGTAGAAATGCAATCCCACCACTCTACTCAAAGCATGACCCAGTCACCAACACTGGGGTTAAGCAAGTCCTCCAGACTTAGTTAGGCATGCTTGAATTTGAGAACACCAGTCTAAAGGGAGATGGGAGAGTGTTGGCAACAACCAGACAGAGATTTTATGCATCTGAGCAAGAACCACTTACTCAGCTATTCCTTGGCATCTGGTTTTGTGCTAATCATTTACCTGCATGAGCTCCTATAATCCTTATAATAATGTTGACATTATTATGCCCATTTTACAAATGAGAACATTAAGGGTGATGTTTCATAACCACTTGTTCATAAGAGTTGGAGGCTAGTTGGAGGTATTGGAAAGAAAGGTAGGGGATACATTGGAGTAAATCCTCAGAAGATGGACCATATCAGCATTGTCCAAGAGAACTTTCTGTGCTGGCAGAGATGTCTGTAAATTTTATGTCTCCATGGATGCTCTGACCTGATGGCCTCCAGCCCCATGTAGCTTGTGAGTTGACTGGTGACATCCAGTGTGTCTGCTGTGATAGAGGACTTGAATTTTAAATTGTACTAAATTTTAGTGATTTTAATATGAAAAGCCACATGGCTACCTATCCTCTTAGACAGTCCAAATCAAATGTTAGAGCAAGTGAATGTGGGGGTCAAGATGACCATAGTTTCTCTGAACCATAAAGCTGGTCTTATCCATTCTTCTCCCCTCCATAGAGCCTTTCTTTTTATTTTTTCTCAAGGTAGGGTCTCACTCTAGCCCAGGCTGACCTGGAATTCACTATGTCATCTCAGGCTGGCTTGGAACTCACAGCAATCCTACTTTGGCCTCTGCTGAGATTAAAGTGTACACCACTGTGCTCAGCTAAATTATACATAGTTCTTTTGTGTTTATCTTTTTGCTGTTGTTGTTTGTTTTTGTTTTTATTTTTTTGAGGTAGGGTCTCAATCTAGCCCAGGCTGACCTAGAACTCATTCTATAGTTCCAGGCTGTCTTCAAACTCATAGCAATCCTCCCTATCTCTGCCTCATAGAGCCTTTCTTGTCCACTGTCAAGTGCCTGGGAATTATCCCTTGGACCTAAGATAGCATTGAGTGCCCTAACCTTAGTTAGTTGATCGGTGTAGGCAGAAGGAAAGCCATGGAAAAGATCCACGGTAGGCTGGCTGTAAAGTATTCCCCATGTAATATGTGAGAACTGATTGGACCTTTCAGGCCCACAGACTGGGGGCTTACCTTGCCTTTTCTAAACCATTACAGTGCTGGCTGGTCCTTACATTAATATTAGACATTGAGTGGATGAGCCAGAGACTCTTGGAACACATGGCTTTTGCACTAAATTCCAGGACCTGAGCATATTTTATTTGCTGTGTTCTCCGTGGAGCTGATAGAATATTGAAAACTCCTGCTCCCAGGAATTCTTGGCCTCATCAGCCCTATAAATTGTTCAAACCCACCCCCTGCTTTTCTTTCCATCCTTCAATGATCTAATTATTTTCGGCAAGATGTTGGCAAACTTTCTGTAAAGAACCAGACAGTAAATATTTTAGGGCGATGTAAGATCTGTTTTTTTAATTTTTTTTCATCGGCGGCTTTTGTTTTGGTGGGGTTTCGTTTTTAGACAATGCCTTAAAACTGAAAACATCCTTAACTTTTAGGGTCATCAACAAGGTTTTGGCCCCTTTCTAGGCCCTCTTGCCTGGGGAGCAAATGTTTACCAAACTTCAGTCTGTACAAGCACTTTGGGTGTGTTTCAACTATAGGGTAGGAAGGCCTTTTTAACAAGGGTGCCAGATGACTATTCTAATGCAAGCCACTGTGGTTCAACTTTTGAGCCACACTGTCAGAGGTGGAAGGGCTCTAAGAGTTCATCTAGTGACCAACACTTCCACCGAACAGGTCAGAGAAGGGACATGATTTGGCCTGCAAGTTTCTGAGTTCTAACTCTGGAGAGAGCTAAGTGTGTGGTTGTTGGTGGTGGTTTGGCGGGGGGGGGGTTATGAGGAAGTTTGTATGGTACTGCCCAAGGCAAAATTATAAGATGAGAAATAGGATAGGATCAATCATTGGATCATTTAGAACAAGTGTCCCCTGAAGGTGGCCACCATGGCACATTCAACAAATTCCTCTTTATTATCTAAGGCAGTTTTGAGTCAGCTTCTCTGTGGTTGCCAGGTGAAGACACAGTAAGTAAAACAGCCTCCTGTAGCCACCAGCCTTCTTTGATCTGCCTCTTTTGAGTGAACTCTCTTTGAAGAAATATTCTCAAGGCACCATCCGAGTGTGTAATCCCTTCAATGTCAAGGCCTTTGTAATGAATTGGGTAGGACACACATACTTCTCTGCCCTGCACACAAGGTAGAGGACAGAGCTAAAACTGGGCCAGGCCCAGAATTGGGAAATGCGACTACTTCTGCCTGTATCGTCATATAACTGAAAGGGGCAGATTGCTCACTTCTCCCGCCTCTACTGTTGCAGCGTCTGGAAGCCAGAAGGGTGAAAAGAGCCATTTCAGGTTCCTTTTGTACTAGATGTCAGAGGATTCTAATTATCAACCTTCTGTACCCTCCTCACCCCACCACTTTCCTTTTCTACCCAGAGAAAATACACAGAAATGAAAGCATTGACTTTGGCCGAGTCTATTCTTTGCTGGCAGAAATGGTTCCCTCGAGGAGCTCATATATGTTCACATTTGAATCAACAGCCCTTAAAAGTTTCTCCAGGGAGCCTGAACATTTCCTTTCGGGTTTGCAGGATGGAGCTAATTGGCACAACATGGACTTGGATCAGAGGAAAACACCGGCCTTCTCAGTTTGCTTAAAAAAAAAAAAAGGCAAATCAAATGAACAGCAACAATAATTTAAAAAAAAAATGCTCCGAAGGATTTCCTTGAGTTCAAGGTTACCCAAAGACTATCTAGTGAATTCTAGATCAGTCTGCATTAGAATGAGACCCTGTCTTGAACAGAAAGAAAGAAAGAAAGAAAGAAAGAAAGAAAGAAAGAAAGAAAGAAAGGAGGAAAGAAAGAAAAAGAAAAGCTCTGATCTCTCAATGTGCTGGTGCTGGTGGAGTGAGTTACCTGTCTGACATCACTAGACGAGCACACACGCCCTCCTGGCAGGAGACATTCCCTAATTCCACCTTAAACATGTTAGGACAGGAGCCAGGGAGGGAGTACAAGCTCATACTCAGGAGGAGCTAGTCTTGTTTAGATTTTCATGATGCTTTTAAACCTAATTCATTATATGCTAAAGGGGAAAAATGAAGTAAAATAGAAAACACACAAAGGCCAAAGGCAGCCACACACATCACTTGTAATGCCACAGCACAGAAATGACCACGTAGAGGTTTTTAAAACTATCTTGTTTCAGTGACTTCTTTTCAGTCACTGAAGCAGTATCTGCTCTGTGCCCAAGCAAACACTAAAGAGAAAAATTAATCACAGCTAATCCCTCAGTGATGATGGTCCCATGAAGCCTTTGAGTAAATACCTCTGGCTCAGGCTGCCCAGCCTGCCGCTGCTTACACGTTTGCATTGTCTCTGGACTCCAGGATGGCATGATCTGCACACTGAAGGCTCGGGGCCTGGCAGAGAGGCACAAGCATATTTGCTTTAATGCTTTGGAATGATGCCTCCCTGAGGGTTGGACCCCAGGGAGTGCCTTTGCACAGGAAGACCAACAACTCAGATACACAGCCTCCACTGCTGTTCCTCCCCTCCCCCAGCAGAATTTAAACAGTGTGTCTGGCACTCTCCCAAAAGAGGTTTTCACGTTAGTGTGAGTGCCAGCTGGACTCACACAGGCAGCAATATGACCTAAACATCATTGTTTTTTCTTTGCAGAGTCAGCTTTTTGCCATCATGTTATTAACCACTTTCCTCCTCAAACCAGTCTCTCTCTCTCCTTCCCTCCCCCCTTTTTTTTTTGTTTTGGTTTTTTGAGGCAGGGTCTCACTCTAGCTCAGACTGACCTGGAATTCACTATGTAGTCTCAGGGTGGCTTTGAACTCAAGGTGATCCACCTACCTCTGCCTCCCCAGTGCTGGGATTAAAGGTGTGTGCCACCACACCCAGCTTCAAACCAGTTTCTTTTTTCTGTCTGTCTTAATTTGGCCAAAAATACCATCACTATCCCTATGCTCAGGCTCTTCTGTTCTTACGTGTTTGTGTGAGACAGGGTCCAGGAACTGGATCTCACTGTGTAGACAGGGATGACCTTGAACTCATCTCCCTGCCTCCAGTTTCCACATGTTGAGATTATAGGCATGGGCCACCATACCTGGCCCAGGCTTCACTATCTTTGGTCCTATCCTTTTTTTCTAGAAAAAAAAAAAAAACTGTATATTTTCTTACCATGTTTGTGTGCAATAAGGCAGTAAGCATTCCATTGGCTTCAAAGTCAGACTCTACTCTTAATCCTACTCTTGCCACTTATCAGCCCATGTCAGCTTGGATGAACGAACCTCTTTGAACTTCCATTTTACTTTTATTTCTGTAAAGGTGATAGTAGTCATTAAGTGTTGGGTATTCACTGCTTGCAGTACACTATTCATACTCCTTTGCACATTCTAACTTACTTAATCTTCAAGAGTATCTTGTCAGTACACTCATTTTGTTGGACAAAGAAATTTGCTCAGAATCACTTCTCGATCTTTTGGCTAAGATCAAGTGCAGAAATTTGCTCAGGGCGGTTCAGCCATTTCTCCATCGGTCAAGTCAGGGTTCATTCTCAGGTGGTCTCTTCAAGTCATTCCTCTACGAGTACCTCCAGTGAAGCACACGCTGACTCCATGTTGAAGGCTGAGGGAGAATTTTACAGAACCTTACCCTTACCAACCAATGCACTTTAGTTTTAAGACATTGTTACAAAATTTTCTATATTACCCTTGTCTTTCCTTTTTTGTTGTTCTTGTTGGTGGTGGTGGGAGAGCTTGCAAAAGTCTAGTACCTTTTAGGAGTACAAATGGCCTGTAAATCTTTAATGGCCAAGACATACAAGCACAATTGTGTGTTGTATATTTACTGTGTCCCAGTGTCTGCGTGAACGTTTTACATGAATGATTTTAATGACCCTCATGAAGGCACGGTTCAGATGGGGTTTCCCTTCAGAGCCTGAATTCTTACTCTGGTAAATGATGTCATTCTTCATGGTGTTGACACCTCTCTTGGTGGGAGGTAACTTGGGAAGGGGTAGTGAGGATAGTGTGGTAGATAATGAAAGGGTTATCTAGACTGGGGCATGGGTAGAAATGTAGTCAGTGGCATCCAGGGGTGAGGGCATCACTTCAGAGCCCAGAGTTCCTGAGAGCCATTATGTGTGCCAAAGGCACCTTCAGGGTTTTGACATAATGCTCCTGCAGTCTTGTCCTGGAACATACTCTGATAGGCCTTGAGAAATAGAAGCGAGTTTCAGCACAGGGAATTTGGGCCATAGGTTGGTAGATGGTAGGATTATGAAACAAAGGTAGAAATAGTTTAAGTGTTATGAGGTTTGGGCAACAAGGTAACAAGGTTTTGTTTTTTAAATTTTTTTATTTATTTGAGAGATTGAGAGAGAGAATGGGTGCACCAGGGCCTCCAGCCACTGCAAACAAATTGCAGATGCTTGTGCCACCTTAGGCATGTGGCTTATATGGTACTGGGGAATCGAACCTGGGTCTTTAGGCTTTGCAGGCAAACACCTTAACCCCTAAGCCATCTCTTCCATCCCAAGGGTTTTTTTCTTTGTTTTGTTTTTTAATTTGTTTTGTTATCATTACTGTAGTGTTTTCTTTGCTACGTGTGAGACACACTTTCTATATACATTATCTGTTTTGAGTCATAACAACATTACGTGTTAGTAAGTATGAGTATTCACAAGGTCCAGGATGCATTAGGATTTGGTTAGGATCTTAAAAAAATATATAAAATGGCTGAGCTGGAATTTTGGACAAAGCCTTGTAACTCTAAATTCCTCTTGGGGGCCAGAAATAAAATTATACCACTATGAGGGAAGGCCAACGAACATGTGCATGGATCTGCTGCAGTACAAGTGAATAGAAAATTTAGTGACGAATGCAGTCCAAAACATGCAGTAAGGACTCAAGACTCTTCCTCCTGGGTGTTAGGAATGGGATTCTTGACATGCCCACACTGTTTCTAAGGTGAGGGCAGTTGGGGTTTTGTTTTGGAAGTTTCAGTTGCTAGAATGAAGAGGTTGTGAGTGAGTGGCAGGGAATTGTTTCCAGGGAGCCACTTTGCAATGTGCTGAACTCGAAAGGCATTTTTGTGGGATGTTTCTTTCTGTTCAAGCTCCCTGTGCCTGGACGCTTCAGCAGCTCTCCCCGACACCTTGCTGTATACCTTCCCTCTGGCTGGGAAACTCTCCATCTGATCGATCTGCAGTCAGCCCATGGGATCAGTAGATTTGTGCCTGAGCCAGGAGGACCTGCCCTAGCATGCTAGTCAGTGACTACTGTGACCCCCCCCCATGAAACAAGCAGCCATAGAGTCCGCTAGCCCTCCCCATACCCTACCCAGAGGAGCCTGTTCAAGCTAGGGTACCTCCTTAGTTTAGAGTGGGAGAGGAAGGGAGTGGAAGGCAGCTTCCACGCTCAGGTGGGGAGACTGAACTCAGGGCCATATTGTCCATTCCCTGCAGGCAGCCACTCATGGAATTTTCCCTGATGCCCCTGCTTTTCTCAGGTTTCCCAACCTGCTCACCCTGAGTCCTTGCAGCTTGCTTTCCAACCCCAAGAAGATACTCAGAGCTGCCAGGCCACCCCTTTAGCCCTTTGGGGCTATGACCAAATAAGGGGCCTCTTCCCCAACCAGATAGTTTATTTTCAAAGACAGGACATTGCTACTGTTGCCAAAATGTCAACAGGAAGGACTGGGGCAGTGGGTAGCTGTAGCTTTGCCGAGGAGCCTGGGGCCTCCCTCTCCTGACCCAGTTAAGTCACTCTGTGATTGATGATTGGAATGGGGAAAAAATAATAACAACTGCAGATGGCCAGCCACTGGGCAAGCAAAAACCAACACAGCTTACTCCTGCTGTATATCCTTGTCTGCCACTGACACTGAGGAGACACTGTGAGTGGCATAGCAATCAAGAGCAGGTGTGACTGAAGTCCAACAGATCTGGTGTCACTTACAGGTGGGTGATTTGGGGTGGCTTTCTATCACTATTCTGTGCTTTGGCTTTCTGGGAGCTGAAAGGGACAACAAGATCTTTCCCCTAGTGTTCTTCTGAATGTTGATTGAGAGAAGGCAGTGAGCAGCATAACTCTTAAAGCGGGGCCTGGCACATAGCCAGTGCCCCACCAATGCCAGCACAGTATTTAAAACCAGGAAATGCTGTCTGAATTTAACTGTTCTAGGAATATAGGATGCCAGGGTTGAATGAGACCTCTGAAGCCAAATCTTTTTGTAGATGAAGATTCTGAGGGCCATAGAGAGGCGCAGACCAGTCCAGCAACACTAATAGCACTCAGTAGAGAGGGGCTTGAGGGCATCGTGCTTTCTGGTTTCCCTCTCTTTGAAGAACACCTTGACCTTGGGTTGGCTCTTAAGACTCAGTGTGTAATTTTCAAAGGTGGATGTGTTGTGGGAAATTCTATTTTCATGGCATCTCTCTCAAAGAATCCAGGCTGCCAATTTTGTTTGCCTTAGGACCCAGTTGCATGATGGGGAAACCAAAATGCCGTGCTAGAAATTGGTTCACATTTTACTTGCAACTCATCAAGCTTGTGGCTTTTGTCCAGTGACTAACTCTGAGATTCAGTTTCTTCCTTTTTAAAATGGGGATACTTTAAAATATGTTCATGATTATTAAATGAGTTAACATGAAGAACTTAGCCCAGAGCCTGGCATTCTGTGCTCAGCAGTTATCACAAAAGGTCATTTTGCAAGGAGCCAACACTTAGGAACTCTTTCCCTGTTCCTGGCCAGTTTTGTACCTCAGCATCAGGGCTAGTGAAATCTCAGTCATAAGATGAGGGTGTGGCAGAGCAGAAGCCACCTGGCGAGGTGTCACTAAAGTTGCCAGGATTCGTGAGACAGTAGGATATCGGTTTGCATTCCTGTCATTGGTTTGGGATAGTAGACTAGAATCCTGGCCTTGCTCTGTGGCTGGAGGCATTGAGAGACATGTAGTGCCTCATTCTCCATGTTTATTTTTCACTTGAGCAAAGCAGAGAATTTTCTTGGTTCAACTGGGCATCTTGGGCAAGGCCAAGTGTGGAGCTGGGCAGCTGTCAGGAGATTTCAGGCTGGAGCAGGCTCAGTGGGGAGGGACGCAGAGTAACTTGATATCTGCTGCCAGGCCCAGCCCTCCCTTGTCCAGATGCTCGGGAGAAGGAGGAAATTGGCATTTTCCACTGCCATTGTGTTCCGGACAGGTTCATCAATCTTAGCTTATCTCATTCATGTAGTCTCTCAAGCCTGTTATCATTGCTCCTTATAGAAGGGGAAGAGGAAGTGGAGATTCAGAAACTCAAGGGCACACATGGAGGCAAAAGTGGCATTTAAGCCCAGAGTATTGGATTGCAAAGCCCCTGCTCCTGTCAAGGAAATCACCAGCAGCATCTGGCCTCTCATTTATCAGTGCAGTGCATGGCCAGAGCAAACAGAAATAAACCTAGCAGTTCATTTTAATAGCCCAGGACCTTTTCCTGGTTCTAGTAGACCCCACTGTCTAACCACCACCTGGTCCCTTCACTTTACTGACCCCTGCTGCCCCAGGACCCTGGATAGACCCTTGGCCTGGAGAGGTCAGCCAGCCCCAGCGCCCCGCCTGCCAGCCCAGCATGTTTGTTTTGCTCTAACAACAATAGCAGGAAGGGCCTCTTAGAACAAGTACTTCCTGAAGTGCCCACAGCGGCCACCTTCCTGCTGCTCAGGAACCATCAGAGCTCATGCCTGCTTCCCGCTGAGCTCCACTTTCCAGCCTTGTCTGAAGGGCTCAGAATGCTCCAAGACCTGAACATTCTGGGATCACTTTTCTTTTCCTTTCAAACTGAAGTTGGAGAAAAAAAAAAAAAACTGGATACCCCCTTTTCTTTATCCTTCCTGTAAGCCTACAACCTCATCTTGTATTTGTGTTAATCTTTCTTTGGGGCATGAAAACAAATAAGGAAGGGCTGGTAATGTAAGTCTGTGGTATGGCACTTGCCTAGCATGTGCAAGGCCCTGAATTTTCTTGGCACTAGCTGCCCCCCAACCCAAAAAGAAAGCACATTGGGTTACAGAAAAAATTCAATATCAATGTACATATTTACATATCTAGTATTCATTTCTTAATGACAGTGCCCTGTCAAGTCCCATGTATCATCATGGGACAATTCCTGGGCCACCTGGGCCCCATTCTGTTTAGCATATCTGTGAGGGGTGGATGTGAAGCAACAGGAGAAATAGAGGATTTATGTTAGGGGTACTGGGAAGGGGAACACAAGATAATGGGGGCACATACAGCAGAAGCAGCTGACTCTAGAGTCCTGGAGGGTGAGGGTGAGGGTGAGTGATGGGGTAGATATTAGCATTAACAAAGGCTGGAGGTGAAAAAGAATGTATAATTTTCCAAATAAATATAAAATAGCCCCATGTAACAGGATCATAAAGGTAATGCTAATGTTTAGAGTGTAAGCTCTGGATCTAGTCTGCCTGGGTGTAAAGCCCCTCTGGGCCAGTGAGTGCTGTGTCTCTGACCAAGTGATCAGTCACCCTTCCTATAATGCAGCATTCTTGCTGTAAAATGAAGAGGATTCAAATAATAGTAGCTTCCGCATGCCTTGTGGTAAAGATTAAAATGAACTAAGACGTGTGAGGTACTGGAACCATTGCTGGCATGCAGTAAGAGATAGAGAAGTGTCAGCTATGCTTAGGTGAAAGCAGGGCGTAGAGATCTAGAGAAGTCATCTTTATACCTCTAATGAGCTTGAGCCAGACATTAGTGAGTCAAGCCAAGTCAGAAAGGCCCAGCTCATGCCTGCAGGGAACTTAGTACACCAAGTTGCTATTAATAATACTTGGATCTTGGAATCAGAGACACCTGTTTCCAAATCTCATCATCTATCTCATCTCATCTGTGTGGTCCTGCAAGCTTGGAGACTCATTCTTCCCATCTGGAAAATGAGTCTAATCATTTTTGATAGGGTTGGGGGTGAGGACTGACTGAGCTCATGTATGTAAACAGCCTAAGAGACACAGTGCTAGAGAAAATGATAGCTATTATGTCTGTTGGTGAGAGTTTCAGAGATATAAACACAACACAAGGGAGAATGTTTCATAGTAACCAGAATGGCTGTGCACTTACACACTGTGGTTCCAAGCTTTCAGAAATTCTCATTGCTCTGCCATGAAGACGTGCTTAGCTGACTGGCTGCATCTCCTGCCTTGTCTCTGCTTTCTTCCTACTTCATCCACCCTGCTTTATACAATAGACTGCCTAAAAGGTTCTACCCCCAAACTGACAATCACAGATGAACCATAATTTATCTGAAGAAACCTTTGCTGACCTCCCAAAATCAGGTTTGTGTCCACTGCTACTCACTGACCTAGCACCCTTTATTTTAATTACTCTGTGTCCATCACTCATGAAGACACATGTCATCTCTCTGTTAGTGATAAATGTATGTCCAACACTTATTGTGTTCCCCCCATGAAAACAGGTCAATGCAGAGTTGCTAGATGAGTGGATGAGCACAAACACAACCCCAAGACTGAACTCCAGAGAAGGGAAAAGCCAAACCTGTTCGCATAGCTCAAGAGAGAGGAATTGTCCAAGGCCCCTTTAATCTGCAAGGCAGAGCAGCAGAGCTGCCAGTCCGTCCCCAGGACAGCAGCGTAACCAATATGTCCCACTGTAATGAAACTGAGGGCTGATTAAGAGCTTATGTAAATGTTGGAACTTTTGGCAGCATTCCTTAACCTCTGATTTTTGGCATGACTCGAAGCAAGACAATTTTTCAAAGAGAGAACTTTGAGAGACTACCGGCGCCCAACAGTGGAAACTCTAGAAGGATGGAGTGCACGCCTCACTGAGGGATTAGAGGACTCTGAGCAGGTTTTCGAAGGCACATGGAGACAAGATGTTAGCATGAATTTGTTTCTCTGACAGGGTCTGAAACACTTTCAACCAGCAAGTTTCTAAGCAGCTTTTCAGTGAAGAGGTTAATGTTGTAGGTTTATAAGTGAATATACATTTGGGGTGATGTCTTTTGTGGTTCTTGAGACAGGATGAATTTTGGAGAGAGGAAATTACATTTGCATCAACAACTCAGTTGCTTCTCCTGTCTCTTAGATCACTCTTAGATTCAAGGGCCCTGGATGATGAGCCTCAGGCTTCTTTTCTAATCCTGGCCTTGCATTTGATGAGCACAAGGACCCTGTGCAAGATACTAACCACGCCCTGTCACTGTTCCCTCATCTGCTCAGGAAGGTTGAAAACAAAACAACAACAACAACATTGTCCATCTGTTGTAAACGTGACTTGTAATACAGGTAGCTAAAACCTTCTGTTAGGTTTTGGATGAACTCTACCGATCCTCACAACCACTCAATGCATAGACGTGGACCTGAAGTCTTACAACCTAAACACTTTGCCTGTGGTCACACAGCTGACAGAGAGTGCAGCTGGGATTTGAACACAGGCTGCCTGGCCTTGGAATCAGATTTAATGAGTAGGTTGCATTCTTCTGCCTTTCTTGGCAGAGGAGATATATATATATATATATATATATATATATATATATATATATATATATATATATATGCTTTAAAAGGAAGAAAGCCCAGTTACTTGGTGGCTGGCCAGGGTGGGGTCTCAACAGAGTCTTCAGTGGGCAGAACCGAACAGTGAGTACCAAGGAGAAGTATGATGTCTCTAAGGTAACTGTCCTCTTAGAAAGTGAGTGTTATATTTTTATGGCTTGTATTAAAAACTGAAAATGCTGAGACCTTGGAGAGACAGAGTTGCATTTGAATCCAGGCTTGGCCACTTAATGTGTAACTATAAAATTCATTCCTATTCTGATTGGAGTTTCTCAGCTCACTGTCATGCCTACAGAGTGTTGTGTTTGGGTTTCATGAGAACATGTGTGACATCTGCTGCTTCACAAGTGTTTTTCTTTCTCTTTCTCAAAAATGTATTTATTTATTTATTTATTTGCAAGAGAGAGAGAGAGAATGAATGAATGAATGAACAAATGAGAACTGGCATGCCAGGGCCTCCTGTCACTTCAAACAAACTCTACATGCACCACTTTGTGCATCTGGCTTTATGTGGGTACTGGGAACTGAACCCAGGCCATCAAGCTTTGTAAGCGAGTGCTTTTAACCACTGAGCCATCTCTTTAGCCCTCCTTTCCCTTTATCATGGATTGAAGAAAACAATTTGCTTGCTACCAATCATATTATGCGGCTGGCTTAGGATATAATTATTCTCTGAATTTTTCAGATTGGCTACATTTTAGGTTGAAAGTGCTTTTCAGGTCAGGGTAAATGATAGTGTTTCAAATTTACTTCCTACAAATATGACTGAGCCATTTCCTAAGTTGGGATTATGATCCAAAACCCATTCCATGATGAGTAGAAATGGACATGTGACATGAGGCTATTTGGGTACCATACACTTTTCCTGGGCAGTTTGGCTCAGTGTCTGGACCCAGGAAGTTTGATGACCTCAGTTGGGAAGTCAAAGATCTGACAAGGGATTCCTATGCAGAAAGCAGGAATTCTGAGGAGTCAGCTGATGAGCTCAGGAGGTCCATGACTTGCATGGAGTAATCAGATGCAAAGACCAATAAGGGTCAGGAGAGACTGGGATTATACATAGAATCTTAAAATCTCAAGATGGAAGTCCTAAATACCCCTGCTACGTTCATATGACTGGATTTATAGAGACGATGAAGCAGGGTGTGTGAGAGGGACAGGTGATTTAAAGTCAGATGGTGTTCTAGGCCTTGGGAGACATTTCAGATAAAACCTGGGATTCCTTGGCCACACTAAACTGGCAACAAACATTTGGCTGAAAGGGTTACATGGTATAGGAATGAAAAACGATCAGTTCTTAGTTTTTACTATATGTAAGTATTGGACAATTTCTGTGGGCTGGAAACTGTGAATAGTCTTTATCTTTATAACAATTCTAGACTACAGGGGACTAATTATTTTACCTTATTATTATTTGTTGTAAGGTAGAGTCTCACTCTAGACCAGACTGACCTGGAACTCATTCTGCAGCCCATGCACGCTGACCTTGAACTCAAGGCAATCCTACACCTCAGTTTCCTGAGTGCTGGGATTATAGGTGTGAGCTAGGATACCTAGTTCGATCCTTCTTACCTCATTGCTAAAGAAACTGGACTCAGGAATATGGTCTAATTGTTGGTCAAATAGCCAGCAAACAGAAGGTTTGGGCTAGTGTTTCCTGCATGGTTTCCTCTCGGAGCAGTTTTTCTGGGTTCCTAAGCTTCCTTTATCTGTAACCTTGTTCCCTTGGTTCAGTTCTGGAAGAACTAGCTGGGACCCAGAAATTTGTGTTTACTGTTCCCTTCTCTGTGCTTGTAGGCTCTTAACAAAAAGCTGGTGTGCCTTGTGATCTTCTGTTCACCTTGACCATCTACCCCTCAGGAGGGCTTGCTCATTAGTGTTAGGATTTAAAGGGCAGCAGGTTTTCAGGATGAGGCAAGAGAAACCTTGAGAGCACTATTACGATACCTCACAAACATGACCGTTTGATAGACAATTAATGGTATTTTAGGACAGGACCAAACCTTGAAACCTTAACATTCTCCTCCCATGGAATCACGTGCCTGCCCACCAAGAAGTCCTCCTCTCGCATCTTCCCATGGAATCACGTGCCTGCCCACCATGCTCACAAAACCATGTTCTACAACATTTACCCCAATATTTTGGAGAAAGGCTATTTGTTCCAAGGTCCTACCCAACACTTTCTTAAGGTTTTGTGTTTTGTTACATAAGACCACTTAGAGGTAGGTAGAAAGATTATAGAAGAATTCGTCCATGTTCTCAAGTATTGATACTGTCATGGTTACAGACCAATAGAACATCGGAAGCATCCCTATGGTTAGTCCTATTCCCACCCTCTCTAGAGGCTCATGTTGAGAGCTGCTCAGTTGCCGAAGGGTCCCTTCCTTCTACTTCATTCACTCTACTTATGTTATATTACTTGTGATGCCTACTATATGCCAGAGAGTGTAATGGATCCTGGTGATCGGAGATAGACCCTGCTTTCATAAACCTTGCACTCTTACAGGGTTGCTGGAATTACCAGTATAAGTGCTCTTGTCAAGAGAGTAGTGAGTAGTCTAAGCAGAACAGTATTTAATGAAGTCAGTGGAGACTCTGTGATAGAAGGAACACCCAAGGGCTGGAGAGATGGCTCAGTGGTTAACGCGCTTGCCTGCAAAGCCTAACAACCTGGGTTCAATTCCCCAGTATCCACGTAAAGCCAGATACACAAAATGGTACATGCATCTGGAGTTTGTTTGCAATGGCTAGAGGCCCCGAGCAACCCATTCTCATGCTCATTCTCTCTCTAATACATAAATAAATAAAAATAAAAAATGTTTTTAAAATTCACATACAAATTAAAACAAATCTTCCTTGCCCTCAGCACTAGGAAGACCCAGCTTAATATGGTTCAGTTGAGTCCTGGCCAACACCAGGGTATTAAAAGAAGGGGTCACCAAGTGATGGAGAGACATGAACCCTCATCATGTGAGGCATAGGTTCTGTTTTGAGAGGTATACAATCAGGAGGAGGCACAATGAGGGAAGCCTCACTTACTGGCTGGTACTTAACAAGCCTCTGTCCTCCACCTTCTCTTTATATACACACTCCAGGTGGAATGTTCTCAAGGATGACTCAGAGTCATTAATAACACGACCACTTGTGCAGCCCAGAGATTAGACAGCCGTGGGCCAAGACTCTGTTGTGTTGAAGTGGCTCTGGGTGGGAAGAGACCAGGGCAGGGTATGACTTGCCAGGAGAGGGTTTGCAGAATGTTTAGACTGTGACTCATGAAGGTTTTAGATGAATAAATAGCTCTCTTTCTGCTGTGACTGCTGACAGGGCCGGTGACAGCTTACCTTAGCAGTTGCCAAGGAGAATCTGACTGATTTTTGACAAGTTCAACTTTCCTAAACAGCCTGGCATTCCAGCAGGACCACCATGAACAAAGGCCTGGCCAAGTGTAAAGCAAGATGAAGCAATGGTTGATATTTTGTGTCTGGAAAGCTGAGGAACAAATCTCTCCTGCCAGCCAAGGAAAAGACATCATTGACAAGAAGTTGTGTGTTTCCAGGATTGGATCTTCATATGAACTGTTGTGTTTCTTTCTTTTCTTTTTTTTTTTTTTTTTTGGAGGGTGGAGGGTGTGTGTGCATATGTGTACATATGTGTGTGGTGGCCAGAGGTCTACTGGGTGTCTTCCTCAGTCACTTTCCACCTTAATCTTTCCGACAGGGTCTCTTGCTAACCCTAGAGCTCACCCAATTGCCTAGTCTAGTTGCCAGGGAGCTCCAGGAATTCTCTGTTGCCACAGGGGCAGGATTACAGGTGTGTGCCGCCATGGCCAGTTTTTATGTGCATGCTGGGGATCCAAACTCAGCTTCTCATATTTACACAGCAAGTACTTTACCCACTGAGCAATCTCCCCTCCCCCCATGATCAGTTTTTCGTAGCCTTGGAGCTTCATCATTCTTGTAAAAGGGGAAACTTATCCTCTTTTTAGAAACATCTATAGAATTTAGGACCTATTTGGCTACTTGTAACAGCAAAACCTGACTGTAAGCCATGAACATGTTTATGTCACAGAAGAGGAAGTCAGGGGTTGGGGGTGGGGTGGCAAGTAGCCTAAAGGGAGAAGAAGAGCAGCTCAACAGTGTCACTGAGGTACCAGGTACTTTTCTGACCTCTATTCTTATGTACGTCATCAGCTCTGCTGGCTGTCTCATGGCTACGAACGAGATGCCTGCCACAACTCCCGTTATTATAACATCATTCAAAAGCAGAAAGGTGACAGAAGGTGGGGATGTAGAATGGAAGAAAAATGGCTTGTCATATCTAATAGCATATCATTGATGGTCATTTTAGGTCAATAGGGTCATTTTAGCTTCTAGGGAGCCTTGGAGAGTGGATATTAGACAAATGATCATGAAAAAGCTGTGATTTATTTCAACCAATCATGATTCAGCTCCTGCAGGGCTGAGCACTCTGTAGTCTTAAATTGACTGATGTTCTCTGGGAAGGAAGAAGGTTGCTAGTGGCTGTGGAATGAATTCTCCCACATGACCTTAGAAAGCTAGCCCAAAGCTGCAAAGATACACCAGCAGTTAAAAGAAATAAAATAAGAGGGCTGGAGGACTGGCTTAGCGGTTAAGGTGCTTGCCTGCAAAGCTAAAGGATCCAGGTTCAATTTCCCAGGACCCACATAAGCCAAATGCATAAGGTGGCACATGCATCTGGAGTTCGTTTGCAGCAGCCTGAGGCCCTGGCAGTCCATTCTCTCTCTCTCTCTCTTTCTCTCTCTGCCACCTTCTCCCCTCAAATAAACAAACAAAATAAAATAAAATAAAATAAAATAAAATAAAATAAAATAAAATAAAATAAAGAGATAGAGGTATGAATTTGGGGATTTTCAAGCGGGAAGATTCCTAAGACAGTCAGTGTATGCTAGAAGATTGTAAAGAAAAATAAGTCACTTAACATGCCCTTTGTTGCACTTATCTTGTGAAGCCCAGGTCAACTTCACCTGCTTTGTGAACCTTCCAGACTTTTCCAGGAATAGCTAGCCAATCTTTCCTCCTTATTCCCTTTGCATTTAGCACACACTTTGATTATATGAACATCATCTTGAATTGTGATTGACAGATACTGTGTCCACATGCTATCTCAGCCTGTCTATGTCAGTTCAGGGAAAACCAACATGGCTTCCTATTGTTAGCAGGTAGTGGACGGTAAACATGGATGAATTTTAACCTCAATTCACCAGGGACCTGGGGCTCACTTTGGCTGACCTTTCCAGTTTTTACCTCTCCCCACTCTTTCCTTGGAACCCTATGTTCAATTAATTTTCAACCCAAAGAGGCCATCTGGCTTTTCTCTATGCCTACTATACAACATGTTCTCTGTCCCTCCTGTGTCCAGCCAACTTTCCCTTACCCTCATTCCTCTGCTTGAGTGTTGTTTCCTCTGGAAAGCCCTCCCTGAGCTCAGGACGGGGCTAAGGGCCTCCCTTCATCATTGTTTTCATCTTGCACTCACACTCTGTCACTTTGGGGACAAAGTCTGCCCAAGTCCCCAGCAGTCAAACCAGGATGCACTCACCTCATGACCCATCTTTGTGGAATTTTGATGACTGTCTGACACAGTGTTTCCCATCAGCCATTCACTGCTGCATCAAGTGGCAGAGCCTAAGCAGCGGCTCTCATCTGGAGGAGGTTTTGGAGCATTCAGTAGGGCTGCAATGGAGTGAACCCTGGGCAGACTGCCCTGTCACTAAAGGACCTCAGGACAAAGATGTGTGTGTCTCTCTCTCTGGACACAGACATTTTTCTTCTTGGAAGAAGAAAAGAGATAGAAGAAATAGTTTTCAACTTTTTTTCAAAGGAGCAGCCCCCTTTGTTTTCCTTTTCAAATGAAATATCATACTGAAGGTAAATTCCAAAACACAATACAGGCTCTCTTGCTGAAGCAGAGGCACAATAAGTACATTGCTGTTATAACAAATCACTACTTTTAGTGGCTACTTTTAGTGGTTTGACAGGCTACAGGCCATACAGATCTCACAGATGAAAATCAGGATGTTGGCAAGGTTGCATCCCTTCCTGCTTTATGCTAGCAGCCATTTCCTCATTGTTTCCAACATCTAGACTGCACCGGTTTGGGCTCATGGCCCTTCTGGCATCTTGAAAGCTAGCTATGTTGCATGTCTGTAATCATTCTGCTGAAGTCATACTTCCTTTGGGCCACAGCTGGGGAGGGCTCTTTTTTACTCTCTTAAGACATGGTCTTACCATGTTATCTTGGCTGGCCTTGAATTTCTGAGCTAAAATGATTCTCCTGCTTCCAAAGTAGCTGGAACTACCAGTGCATACTAATCCTGGAATTAGAGGTGTCTTTGAGAGTGAAAGAGTCTTTCTTGGCTCTTGGTTAGGCTATAAGGGTGCTGGACAGTCAGGGTCACACAAAACTTCTAAGTCAGTGGCCTCCAGGTTCTTGTTTTATGAATGTAATGAGTAAAATACACAGACCATAGAAGATGAAGTTTAGAAAGATTATATTATAGAACTTAAGAGCAGGAAGGAAGGTAGAACTCCTATAGGACAGGAAGGAGTTCCCAGAGATGAGAAGAGGAACCCACATGCTGACTATGATTTGGGCTTTTATGGGAAGGGGAACTCTTAGGAAAACAAAAAGAGATAAGGAAAAAATAAAACCCATGCCATGTTTAGGAGTCTTGTAATTTTAGATTCTTCATGTCTGGTTTTGAGAGAAGAAGAGCTCCTTAAGGGAAGAAAAGAGATAAGAAAAACCAAGATCCCATGACATGTTCAGGCACCTGGTAATCTTATTCACATCCTTGGATCAGGTTTTAGGGAAAAAGAGACAAAGACAAAACCAGATCCTCCGTATAGGGTCAAAGTCATCTTCCACTTCTAGCCAAGGAAAATCTATTCACTTTGGGGGCCCTAAGCTGTCTGGCCAATTGATATCTTTTATTCTTTATCTACATCACCATGTTTGGTGCCTTTTGAGTTTCAAGGACCTGTGTAATTAGACTGGATCAATTTGGATAGTCCAGTGTAATCTTCACATCTCAATTTAATCTCATCTTTACAGTCCCTTTGCCATATCCTAGGTCCTAGGGATTAAGATGTGCATAGCTTTGAGGTGCTGTTACTGTGCCTACCACAAAGAAAAGAAAAGTAGGTGTGTGGCAGCCTCTCTCTCTGGTTCTCTCATCTTGCTCAGCCCTTGTCTCCACAATTGTCCCTGGAGCTCTAGAGCAGAGCATAAGACCTCACTCTCCTCTCAGATTTATTTCATGTTAGATAGCGCCAAATAGTTGTATGCCCTTGGCAAGTTATTTGTTATTCTGTCCTTCCCCACTTGTAAAATGGGATAATAAGTCTATTCACCTCAAATGGTTGTGCCGAGCTTGAAGAAACAACTCGTGTTCATGACATATAGTAAGTGCTCAGCAAATGTAAGTTGTCATGATTCAGTGCCCTGAGATGCTAAGGTCTGGGCCTGTCATCTGACCTGAAACAAGTCAACAGAAGATGAAACACGAACTAGTTGGGATTTGGGGAGATGGTCCAGTGAGTAAAACCATTTGCGAGCAAGTGTGATAACCAGAGTTCACACCTCCCAAAGCCATGTGGTGCACACCTGGAAACCCTACACATCTACGGTGAGATAGGGGGCAGAGAAAGAAGAAGTCCCAGGAGCTCTTGGGTTAGCTCCCCTGGTGTATGTGGTGGCTGAATAAGAAGACACTGTATCAAAGAAGGTGGGAAGCAAGGACTGACATCTGAAGTTGTCCTATGACTTCCACATACACACCATGGCATGTGCATGCCTACATACACACACACACACACACACACACACACACAGAGAGAGAGAGAGAGAGAGAGAGAGAGAGACAGATATTTAAAATTGAGAGAGAACTAGTGTTTTTGGGTCACTTCGCATCACAATGAATTTCTAAAAATTATTTTGGCTAAAAATATTTTGTGCTTATAGGGTTAGAGAGTTTTTCAGCATGTGGAAGTGACAAACATGGCAGGTATCAGTGACAGTCAAGAAGCTGGGTGATGGAGGGGTCTGGCCACACTGGAAGGCAATGTGCAAGCAGTTGTATCTTATATTTCTTTGGGAACCCATAAAAAATGGCTGAGGCCATGTCTGTGAGGCTGTTTATGAAGCAAACACTACAGAAGTTTACCAACTATTAGTCTTGAAATTTATAGCTTCTGGAGAGACAATATTCCCGATTGTAATAAAAATAAAGCCTTAGGCTGGAGAGAGTGCTTAGTGGTTAAGGCATTTGCCTGCGAAGCCTAAGGACCCATATTTGATTCCCCAGAACCCATGTAATCCAGATGCACAAAGTGGCACATGCATCTGCAGTTTGTTTGCAGTGGCTAGAGGCCCTGGCACACCCATTCTCTCTTCTCTCTCTCTCTCTCTATCAGTCAATCTCATAAATAAATAAATGAATACATTTTTTAAATGCATCCTTCTAAAGGAGTAGTCCTTATGTCATTTTGGGGAACTAAAGTTATAGGAATGTTCATGGGAGGAGCCAGGCCTGCTCTGGAAATAAAGATCTTCCTTCTTTTGTCTTCAAAGCCTCATGGGGGTATCTTTGTGCAAGAACACAGCAGGGCATGGATGTCAGCACCCTTAAGTCTAAGCATCTTTTCTTATGCAGTCACACCAGTTGGACAAAGCTACACTAACATAGAAACTTGAAATATGAACAAAATTTGGTGCACAAAGATGCTGAGCGCAGTTTTATTCATAATAACCCTGAATGGAAAGCACCCCTCAAGGCTGGAAATTAGGAGCACTCGATAAGTTATGGCCACTTAGGTACTGGAGCATGGCAACCAATGTCTGCAGAAACTCTGAATAACGAAACACTGCTCACCACATAGTGACTGGAAAAGTGGAATTCACACTCGGATATTTAGTCTAGTCTTGGCATTAGGACATATATGTGTGTTTCCGACAGGTGTTTGGAGCATACAAAGGATTTCCTCCCCTTCCTAATTACTGTATTTCCCTATTTTCCATCTTTGGAAGCGAATGAATAGGACTATGTTTAAATAGTTTGGATTTGAAGCCAGACTGCCTGCTTGAGTCCTGCCCCCTACTGACCTGCCACTTTCCCTCTCTGACCTCAGCTTTCTCATCTGTCCCTGTGGGAGGAACATTCATTTCTAACTTGTAGGACAGGTGTGAGCTTAAGGAGATAATTCAAGAGAAGAAATGCCAGCTTGTACAAAACTATTCCCAACAACACTGTGCACTTAAAAAGAGAAATACAAAGAGTCTACTTTCCCACTTTAGATCAAAGATAGATCCCTTTCTCTCCTTTTTCCTCTCTTTCTTGGCAGGGTCCTACGTATCCCAGGCTGGCCCTGAACTCACTAGATGGTGAAGGAGGGCCTTAAATTTCTGGTCCTTCTCCTGAGCGCTAGGATTATAGGCATGCACCACCACACCCAGTACATACAACACTGGAGATGTAACCCAGGGCTTTGTGCATGCTAGGCAAAAACTATATCAATTGAGCCACATGCCCTAAAAACTTAAAAAATATTTATTTATTTATTTATTTATTTATTTATTTATCAAAAGAGAGAGAATGGGCACAAAAGGGCCTGTAGCCACAGCAAACAAACTCCAGATATATTCACTACCTTGTGCACCTGGCATATGTGGGAACTAGGGAATTGAACCTGCAGGCAAGCTCCTTAAGCACTAAGCCATCTCTCCAGCCCCATACAACATTTTTGAATAGAAATACTCAGTTCTAAGGTGAAGGCATTCTGAGAACTCTGCTCTCTTTGCAATGGCTAGTGATGCTGATGCTTGCTCTGCTCCCTGTTTTGAACATCGTCTCTCAGTATTCAACATTTTTTGAAGGTCTTCATAGGTGGTCATCTGTGGAGATGCCTAATATGGATCACTGGCTGCATAGAATAGCACAAAGGCCAGAGTAATATGAAGGGTATATTCATGATTCATTGCCCTGTAACAAATTGCCACCAACTTGGTACCTAACAGTGGATTGGGGGTAGAGGGGAAATGGATATAAGGGTATTTATTACCTATGGGAATATGACCAACACCTGATAGATTTACAAAACTAAATTCATAGTCAGCAGAGGGATTAGAGGGAGGAAGGGTTTTGTGGAAGGAGTGGGGTGAGGTGGAGTGCGGAAAAGACAAAGGTAAGCAAGGGGACCATGATCAAAATACATTTTGTACCTACATAAAAAAATTGTCAGCAGTTTACAAAAACAATATGCAATGGTTATCTCAAAACTTCTGTGGGTCAAAAGTTGTGGCATGGTTTAATTGGCTTCTTCACTCAGGGCCTCACAGGTTGTAATGAATGTGTCAACACACAAATACATGACCACCAGTAAGCACGAGGTCACATTTTTTTTTCTGGTCTCAAGAGGCCTAATAGGCAGTTTGGGGTTGAGGGAACATTTCCAGGAGTCTGTCCATGTGTCAGGTCCTTCTCTTCACTGCCCTCTGCTTTATTACTTTTCCTCCTTTGGTCTTAACATGGGACCACTCTTCTGACCTCCTCATTCAAAGTGGGGAGAAGGAGGAGATGCAAAAGGCATCTGCATACTAACCCTGATTCTTTTACCAGTAGAACAGATTCTCAGAAGCTTTACTCATATTCATGGTCAGGTCCCATGGCCTCTCATCCATCTCACTGTGCCACCTGGTTATCTTGATTGTGCCTGCCATTACCACACACATACCAGTACCCACTGTGATGCCCACAAAAAATGCCAGACTCAGCCCTTCAAAACATGGGAATATGGGCCAAAGCTTATACAGAAAGCTAGTCAATGAATAAGTTATAACTTTGAGTGAGAAAACAAATGAAAACTCTTTTGCATGGTGTCTGGCACCTAACAGCATCGCCTCTTTCCCCTCTCTTTCTTTTTCTTCCACGGCGCTCCTGCATCTGGGTTTAACTGCTCCGCACACAGCAGCACTTCCAGAGTTAAGTGCCCAGACAAGCAGACAAGTCTGTATATGGAGTTGAGAGGAAAGTTTACGAGGGAGGAATGTAATAGCCCCAGCTGGAATGCTGCCAGGGGACTAGCAACTGCAACACCCTTATTTGCTCTGGGGAGGAGCAGCTTGGAAACTTTTTATGAGATTCCAGAAGCAGCAAGGTCATCAGTTTTATGGCCATCCTGCACCATGTGTAAATACAGCCTTTGAATGATAATGTTTGGGCTCCCTGACGAGAACAAGGCTAGCAGTTAGCTCCTTGGAACAGGGGACAATAAAATGAGCACTGTTCTGCTCCACGTGATTGCAAGGCATTGGGAGTAATTTTAGACTCTAACAAACAACAACAAACCCTTTCTACATTCAGACAGCTTAATTTTCACCAGAGCCCCTGCGTGTATGTGAGACAGGTAATGTGATTAGTCAGGTCTCAAGTGAAGCAGCATGTGTTTACTGTCAAGCTCATTTTCCAGCCAGCTGTGAGTGTTTGAAGGAAAGCGCTTGGTCAGACCTGTTTGCTGTGATAGAGTCCCAGCTGGGAGGAGGCCTGTGTTCCTGCCAGGCCCCCCTGTATCTTCTTAAACACAAGCCAGCTTCTCCAGTGACACCTGGGCCGCTTTCTCTAATTGCTCACTGGACCGTAGTTTTCTTTCTAGGCCGGGCCCAGGAAGCTTTTAGCATCTTGTGGCCAGGGGCCAGGGTCAGTTCTGGGGTTACAGTTGCCCATGGGATTAGGGTCACTCCATCTCAGGGTTTTTTTTTTCTTTGGGCTGGCCAAGAGTCAGCAAAGGCAGGGTCAGCTTGTATACCCAGGCTCTCTGAATATAAAACTGGTTTAGTAATGATGTTTATTGGGGTGTAAAATTATCCATATGCCAATCAGCCACATGGAATAGGGTGTTTGTTGTGTGTGTGTACACACATTGCACATGTGTTTGCATGCCTGTGCTCACATGTATGTGTGTTTGGCCTCCAAGGGGAATGGGGCAGATCCTCCTGACAAGGTGATGTTTGAGCTAAGACGTGAGCAGGAGAAGGTACTAGTTAGTCATGGACTCTGTAGGTGGAGTGAGAACAGGTTTTTGGAAGCTGTAAGGCAGACTGAAGACACAGCTGCAGAGAACCACAGCAGAGGGATGCAACTACTGTTAAGAAGGTGTTCATTTTTCTTTAAGGATCTGGGCATAGATCCGGAAATTCAATGCATATGTATGAGTGTTTGCATACCATTATGCAGGAAACAGGAGTAAAAGGTGGAATTGAAAAAAATGGGTTTGATGGACCACTCAGAACAGGAGGCCTCCACTTTGCATGGAAGCTAGCTAGGCTTCTCTGCTCAAAAGCAAGCCCCTTGAAGGGTTGTTCTACAGAAATTGGATAGCTATAGACAATGGCTTTCCTGTTGAGGACAAGGTGATGGCACTTCCCTGCCTGATCACTGTAAAGGAGGGCCTATAGTCATTTGCAGACTCACCAGGGTACACAGAGCACCTAAGAAGTCATTCATTCCCTTCTTTGTGAATATGGACTACTAATCCTTGCCAGACCTATGACCAACGCTGTTGACATAAGTGAATACAGAATATTTCTACTTAGTAAATTGCTAACCTATGGAACTCCTATTTATAGCCTATTAGAATTAGGGAGAATGTGGCAGGCATAGATTGTTCCCTGTGAGCCCCACAGGACCCAAGAGCTTTTGGAATTAGATTTATAATTTTATCAGAAATGCATAGATAGGATCAAAGGGGAAAGACATTCAGTACACATATTTAAAACTACATACCATCATTAAATCATCATGCTACAATGTACTATGAATTAAGATTATTCAAATCCTTCAATCACCTTTTTTTATAAATTCTTTTCTGAGGCAAGCCCAACAGACTGGCCTTGTTTTTCATGCAAGGTGGGGGTTGAATATTGGCATGCTGGGCCTCCAGCTACTGCAGTCAAACTCCAGACTCGTGCACCACCTTGTGCACATGTGCAACCTTGTGCACTTGCATCACTCTGTGTGTCTGGCTTACACAGGACCTGGAGAATCAAATATGGGTCCTTATGCTTTGCAGGCAAGTGCCTTAACCACTAAGCCGTCTCTCTAGCTCCTGTAATTACCTTTGAATAACAACATACTTGCACTGCAGTATATTTTTGGGCAAACTGTAATTCTGTTAAATATAAACATTTGACATAGATCTTGATTTAAAACATTCTGAATACAAGTATGTAATTTGTTAAAGGTTTCAAGAAATTGAGATCACCCGAGTTCTTGAATTGTCTGGATTGGGGTTTGAATGGCAGTGAACATTTACCTCAGATTCTCAAGGAACTTTTTCTCATCTATGGCTTGTATTACTTGCATGCACATCTTGCTGGTTTGTCACTCAAATGAAGTGTGAGTCAGGGGATGCTCTCATGGTGAGCAGAGTAACAATTTGGACAGTGCAGACAGCTATCCCAGCTATCTCTATGTACTCTCGCTCTTTTTTTTTTTTTTTTTTTTTTTTTTTTTTTTTGCGAGGTAGGGTCTCACTCTGGTCCAGGCTGACCTGGAATTAACTATGTAGTCTCAGGGTGGCCTTGAACTCTCAGCAATCCTCCTACCTCTGCCTCCCGAGTGCTGGGATTAAAGGTGTGTGCCACCACGCCCGGCTTTCTATGTACTCTCTTACTCTTTACCTGATATTAGACATCCTAAATGATAGAGACATGGAAAGATAGCAGTATTAAATGTTGGAAATAGGAAGGGCATGAGGGTCGGAAAGGTGGCAGAGAGAAGACTGTGCCTGCTCTGAGAACTCCTAACTCTTTTCTGAGACTTCTCACAGCGTTTGCTGAGTGCCTTCCGTCCCTTCCGTCAATTTCCACATGGACTTTTGCAGGCTCCCCACCATTACTGCCTGTCAGCTAAGCTCCTATCACTTGTCAGGTCTATCTACTTGCCTTATTTTCAGTGAAGCTTTTCTGTGTGCCCAGCTGGAAGTAATCACTCATTCCCACATGTTCTTGTGGTATACTCAAATCAGCCTCGCCTCCCTCACTCTCTCCCTGTCTTTCATCTATCTATGTATCTATCATCTATCTATGTATCTATGTATCTATGTATCTATGTATCTATCTATGTATCTATCTATCTATCTATCTATCTATCTATCTATCTATCTATCTATCTATCTATCTATCTGTCTATCTATATAAATGCCTACTTTGTGCTTCATTCTCTGCCAAGTGCTACCATGTGAGCAGGGTGTTTCAGTCTCCCAGGTGATTTCAAGTGTGTTTTCTTACTTAATTATCATCAATCCTGTGACACTAAAGATAGAGACACAGAGAAACAGGGGGGTTGTGAAGATGAGCATAAATAATGATGAAACATCAAAGTTATGTGACTTATCTAAAATTCAACAAAGAGTGAGGGATTCCATTAAGTCCAAAGTTATTTAAAGAGATGCTACCTATTTTTGGAATTATATTGCAAGGTCTATATTAAATGGAAGAGGCATACAGACTTTAGGGACCAAAGAAAATGCATAATCTAATAGGAGATCAAGGTTGGTTGGAGCTTCAGGCATCTGTGAGTAGCTGGCAGAATCAGGGGGTGTTTATAACCTAAGGCCTTAGGTATGTCCCTGTCTCTGTTGAGGTGACAGATTGTTTGACATGCCCAGAAGTAGAAGAGGCCATCAAGGCCAACAATTAGTAACTCTAAGAATGCTGACTTGACAACTTCATGTACTTCTTGGATGATTTCATAAGTTTCTTAGTTTTTATGCAAGCATCATCCAGAAATCTGAATTTTGAGACTCGTGCCCAAACCAGTAATTCAAGAGTAATTCCATTAACACTGATGACAATGTCTTATTAATTTATTTGCATGTGCATGAATGTGTGTGTGTGTGTGTGTGTGTGTGTGTGTGCATGCTTGTAAACACACGTGTACCAAGGTCTCTTGCTGCAGCAATCAAATGCCTGTCTGGCTTCATGTGGGTGGCTGGGGAATTGAACCTAGGTTGACCATCTCTCCAGGCCCAACAGTCTCTTTTTTACTGGGTAAACATCTTTAATTTTATGAAAATCTTAGATTATGAATACAAGTATTTAAAATAATCAAAATCATAGTAAATGATTTTGTATTGTGTATCTGACTATATTTAGTATTTCTATATACTTGTAATATTTGAGAATTTACATTAAAATGAGTTCATTGGGGTCCATTGTAAAAACTTTTTAAAAAAAATTAATGTATTTATTTGACAGAGAGAGAAAGGGGGGGGGCAGATAGAGAGATAATGGACATGCCAGAGCCTCTAGCCACTGCAGACAAACTCCAGACACATGCAATACCTTGTGCATATGGCTCACGTGGGTACTAGGGAATCGAACCTGGGTTCTTAGGCTTTGCAAGCAAGCGCTTTAACCCCTGAGCC
The DNA here is from genome assembly GCA_036365145.1 of Orientallactaga sibirica. Taxonomy (NCBI): domain Eukaryota; kingdom Metazoa; phylum Chordata; class Mammalia; order Rodentia; family Dipodidae; genus Orientallactaga; species Orientallactaga sibirica. The sequence goes on from JAEOAD010000006.1 coordinate 51,984,965, forward strand.
ATCTCTTCATCCCACAACTCCCTTTTTGTCTCTGATTTTCTCAATCTGGGTCTTCTGTCTCCTGTATGTTAGTTTAGCCAAGAGTTTATCAATCTTTGTACTTTCTCAAAGAACCAACTCTTCATTTGGTTGATTCTATGAATTATTCTGATAATGTCTATTTTATTAATTTTAGCCCCAATCTTTATTATTTCTTGCCATATACTGGGTTTGGGATTGGTTTCTTATTGTTCTTCGAGAGTCTTGAGGTGGCTCATTCCTTTGTTTACTTCAGATCTCTCTAATTGTTAACATGGGTGCTTAGAGAGCACAGGCTTTCCACTTAGGACTGCATTAGCTGTATCCCAGAGGACTGGATATGTTGGACTGTCATTTACATTTGTTTCTAGGAATTTTTAAACTTCCCCTCTGCTTCTTTTTCAATGACCCATTGCTCATTCAAAGTGTGCGATTCAGACTTCAAGAATTGTGCACTCTCTGTATGCTTTCTTTCTTTGATCTCTACTTTTGTTCTATTGTAGGTGACCCACAATGAGAAAGTCCCAAACCACATGTTCTCTCTCATATGTGGATCCTAGTGTGTAATATCTATATATATATGCATACAAAGGAGGGCAAATGTGGGTAAAATCTAAAAAGCTAGAATGGTGATCAAGGAAGGAAGTGGGGGCAGGGTGAAAGGATAAGTGTGACATGTAAACAAAAGTGGGAGAAGAGTCAACTGAAACAAAAGAGGGAGGAGAATCAACTAAAACAAATTGTATTTGAAAATGCAGTAATGATACCTCAACTTTATGTGCTAACTAAAATGTCAAATAGAATAAAAATGATTTAATGTTATTCTAATTTAAGATGTATAAATACTAAAATTATTAAAATATGACTTTAAGTATAAATTCATGTCAATTATATTTATAAATGTAATTTGTTAGATTAAATGCTTTATAAGATTTGTTGATCAATTGAAGACTTTACCATGAAATTTAAGGGTGGAGAGATGGCTGAGTGTTTATAGGTGCTTGCTTGCAAAGCTTGATGGCCTGGGTTTGACTCCCCAGTACCCATGTAAAGCCAGTGTACAAAATGGTACATACATCTGGAGTTTGTTTGAAGTGGCAGGAGGCCTTGACATGCCCATATTTGCTCTCTGTGTCCGTTTTTCTCTCTCTATCAAATAAATAAAAAAATTATTTAAAAATGAAATTTAATTTATAAATGTAGTTTATTGAAGATTTTAAATACTCTACATTTGTAACTGTAACCAACCACTGGCAAATGCCCCTTTAAACAGGCCTTACAGATAAAAATAAGATTAGTAAGATGAATAGTAAAATCATGAGAAAAATACATTTTTATTTATAACTTTCTAGATGAATTATTATTAAGTTTTAGAAATCCAAGATACGCCTTTTAGTAGTGTTTTCAGTTCTTAAAACCTACTCTTGTGCATCAAAATGACTTGTGGCAGCAGCGTCATCCATAGGTCTCCTGGCTGGTAAGTGGTCCAGTATTGATTACTCCAGGGTGAGCTTGGCTGCTCTTCCCAGTTGTGTTTTCACTCCTTCTCTGTAGCACTTGCATTGTTTCGGCTTAGCATTGATTCTTATGTGGGTCTGATTTCACTACTTGCCTCTCCTCAGCTTCCACCACAGGATCAGGCATAGAGGGGAACTCAGTAAGGTGCCCTAGCCTTAGCTTTTGAGAAAAGAGGGCAGGCAGGCATGGGAATGCTTAGAGAAGAGAATCATTCTGTCGCTAGGGAGAGGTTGCGTTGCAACCCTGAACTCTGGAACCGGTGCTCTATAGAAGGGGATGCACACTTGCCCTGTGCTAGTGGCCTTATTTTAAAACTTGATTCCACGAGTATTCTTCCTACTGCTCTTAGAGAAAGATCAGCATCCTTTCTATGCTCAGGGAAGCCCTGTGGTACAGCCCTGCCCTCTTCTATTCTATCTGGTACACTAGCTTCTGTTCTTTGAGCATACAAGGTCTTCCTTAGATGTGGTCCCATCTCCATTTGACACCCACAGGGCTCTCTGAACTTCTGCTTCCAGCACTTGCTAGAGTGCAGATTTGTGTTTATAGTTATACAACATCTTTAGCAAATGGACAGTCTTTAGTTCTGTACCTTGCCTGCTGAGTTCACCATTGCTCATATGTATTGTTTAGGTGGATGAACCAATGGATAGGTAGGTGTTGACTTTCTGGTGATATTTTGGACGGCAGATCTCCACTCAGCTGAAAAGCATTTTAAATGAAATCTTATCAGACAGATAGGGGACATGATGTCTGTGATTCCTTCCAGGCCAATGAGCTTTTTCCTTCAGGAAGGCTGTTTGTCACTTTGCTTTAGCCATTGCTTTTATCATTTTCCAGGGGGGAACCGAGACTGTGTGTGTGTGTGTGTGTGTGTGTGTGTGTGTGTGTGTGTGTCTGTGTGTAAAGGGAGAGAGCGAGAGAGAGAGAATGAGAGCTCACAGAAAGAAGACTGCTGTACAAGGTATCAGAAAGTGACCCAGGATGGTCCTTGGAAATGGCCTCGGTTTCCCTGTTGGCCTCACTCAAGCAAGTGAGGCCTCCTTTGGCAGGGAGGAAGTCAGCTGAAAAATGTCAAGCCCTTGAACGTCAGTAAGGTTTGCATTTCCAAATGATGGGTTTATGATTAAACTGCAAAAACTCAAATGGCCCATCTGTGAAGCATGCCAGTTCCAACTGGTAATTCTTGTTCTCTTTAATCCCATCCCCCTCTTTAGTGTTTAAGTCTGTGCCTTCCAAGTCCTCAAGCCACAGCCACAAGTAGAGATTTGAGTCAATTCTGACTACTCAGAGTATCCACGAGGGAATACGTATCCTGACACTTGCCCAGAAAGACACTGAAGAGGGAAGACAAGGAAGAGACCAAGGTTAGAACCACAGTACCTGAAAAGAGCACTGTGCATTCCTGTACGGAAATACTGAGTGACAGTGTCCTCCAGCCCGATGGAGACTGCACTCAGCAGATGCCTGCTGTGTTGGCTGGTGGATTCTGGTCAATGTTCTGGAGTTAAAAGATAATGTGTTAACATCTTTCCTCTTAAAACCTTCCTTAAGTCCTATCCTGGCTTCTCTTACCCTCCTTGAATGATATGATCACCATTTGTTTAGTACTTATATGGGCTTGGCGCTATGCTACTTCAAATTACTCCCACCAAACTTGTGAGGTAGGGTGTTTTTTTTTTTTTTTCACGGTAGGGTTTCACTCTACCTCAGGCTGACCTGGAATTCACTCTGTATTCTCAGGGTAGCCTCGAACTCATGGTGATCCTCCTACCTCTGCCTCTCAAGTGCTGGGATTAAAGGCATGCACCACCATGCCCGGCTCATGAGGTAGGTTTTATTGCACCCATTTTCTTGATGGGAAAACTGAGCCTTAGAGCGTTTTGTAACTTGTCTGGTACACACCATTATGAGGTGACCAAACCAGTATTCTAAAAGTCAGGTTTGTTAGCCCCAAAGCCTGTCTTCCTGTGACTATGAGCTTGGTAGAAATCCCAGAAAGGGGCAGGGAATGGCTCCTTTTTAGTGTGTGTGTGTGTGTGTGTGTGTGTGTGTGTGTGTGTGTGCACATGAACACACATATGTGCGAGCACGTGCATATGTACACCAGGGTCTCTTGCTGCTGCAAACAAAGCCTATCTGGCTTTATATGAGTGGCTGGGGAATTGAAGTTGGGCTGGCAGGCTTTACAAGCAAGTGCCTTTAACTACTGAGCCTTCTCCCCAGTCCCTGGAAGCCTGCTCTTTTCTCTTTCCCAGGGTCTTGCTCTCTGGGAAAGGTCTCTCAATCACTATGTGTATTCGTTCTACTTTTAATTTGCTGGTTCCTGTTTATATTCCAAAGTCAGGCTGATTTTCCTTCCAGATAGATTAGTCCCTGTGCAAGAAACCAGCTCTCTTCCAGCCCTTCACCTTCCCCTGCACTGAGAGCTATGTTAAGCCCCAGGGTGACTGGTTTGTAGTGAATGGATGAAGTTACCCAATAGTGACCTAAAATGGAATTTGGAAGCCCACTTGGAGTTGAAATGTTTAACAAAGTCTAATTCAGTTTTCTGTTTATCTTCCTCTGTTTTAAAGATATGGCTAAGGGAGATTTTTTTTTTCTCCTGATTGATGAGTGGTTTGCAGGGGAACTGTTCAGATAAGGATGGAGAGTAGGATGTGGGAAGGCGCCTTGATTCATTCCCTCTGGGGGCATGATTGGGCTGAGCACGTGGGTAGTGAGATGCAGTAGAAAGAAGATGAGTTCAGAAGAAAAAAGACAATAAAAATCCCGTTATTTTTTAAAAAGATGCATGAGGGCTGGAGAGATGGATTAGCAGTTAAGGCATCTGCCTGCCAACTAAGAACACTTGTTTGAATCTCCAGGTCCCACATTTAGCCAGATGCAGAAAGTGATGCAAGGGTGCAATGCTGCACTTGCTCACAAGGGGCGCGTGTGTCTGGAGTTTGTTCACAGTGGCTGAAATGGCCCTGGCTCGCACATTCTCTCTCTCTGCCTCTGCCTCTGTCTCTCTGTTTCTCTCTGTCTCTCTCTCTCTCTCTCTCTCTCTGGAAAAAAAAAAAAGAAGTAGAAGAAAAAGATGCATGAGCTGGTATAAGAACAATTAATGCAATGGGGTGCCTCCCCTTTCCAGAGTGGAGAGTCTTCTAGAACATATCTCGGCTGTCTGGATGACACAGCTAAGAAGGATCTGTGGCTTGAAAAGCCAGACATTAAGTTGTGGCTTTTCTCTGCCTGCTTTGCCCAGGGCAGCTGGACATGTTCCTATTAAGATCCACTGTCATCTCACTTTGCAGTATCTTATTTAAAACAACCAAACTTACTGTCACATAGGTAATTAAAAATAATCAATGTTCTATTGGATCCTTTGGCTTTGCAGGCAAATGCATTAACTGCTAAGCCATCTCTCCATCTCTGCAGCCCAAGTTTTTATTTTTATTTTTATTTTTTGCAAGGCAGAGTCTCACTCCAGCCCATATTGACCTCAAACTCATTCTATAGCTCAGGCTGTCCTCATATCTCAGTCTTCTAAGTGCTGTGCTGAGTTTATAGGTGTGAGCAATTATGCCTAGCTCCATTTTTCACAATATAATATTATTTTTTCCAGGCTACAAATACTTCGGTCTCATTGGGCCATATTTGCTGAGCACACTCTCAGTTCATTAGGTGAATAGACATCATTTCATTATCGAATCTCTCACCGTTGAGAATTCTAGTTTCTGATCATAACTTGATACTGTAAACATTGCCATGGAAAACTTGTATATATACACACACATATACACACACATACATGCACATGTGCACACACACACAAACAGGATCCTCCATTTCAGTAAGTGAAAAGGTCAGGTTAAGAGTGATGACTCCACTTTTGAAAATGTTAATGTTAGAAAAGTTATACTAATTCATACTGTACCTGTGACAGTGCATTTCCCACACTTCAGCCTCTACTTGTTAATTTACTAATAAGTTAAGAAAATTGGCAAATCTTTATTGTTCAGTTTGATAAATTTCAATTTGATAGGTACTCATAGAGAATGTATGAGTGAGGTATTCCACAAAACAGCAAGAAAACAAATGCAGTCATTCTTTGGTCCATGGAAGATTGGTTCCAGAATGATCTATAGATGCTCAAGTTCCTTATATAAAATGGTGCAGTATTTGCATATAACTACATACATACTCCTTTATATTTTAAAATGTGTTTAGCTTATTTATAATCTCCAGTGTGATGCTGTATAACTACTGGGAGTAATGATAAGTAAAAGGTCTATGTATGTTTATTATAGACACAACTTTTTTTCAAATATTTTCAGTCAGAGGTTGGTTGACACCACATAATTTGCAGATGTGAGAGCAGGCAAGACCTATGAGAACCCCACTGCAAACTGGGAAATTGGACATGGAAGAACAGAATATCTAAAGACACCATGGCAGGTTGGTGTGGCTGGAGTGAAGTCTAAGATGGGTGATGGATGGAAAAAGGACAAGTCTTTGAATTCTTTATGAGGCAAGCTGCTTTGTTGTCTGTGTAGAAACCAGGTCCTTTGCAAACAGACTGCTGCGAGCACATGTGACTGTTGAAATCCTCCCCCGGGTCTCTGTCCTTGTGGTCATTTGTCTGCTTCTGCTTCCTTTGGCAATCAGGGAGAGAGCTGAGAGAAGGCATGGCTGTGTGTGCCTACATTGTTCTCTTCTTAAAAAAATTGAAAGTTGAAGGTAGCAAAGACTTTTGTTGATATGTGGGTGTGTATGTGGAAACTGATGAGAGTTGAATAAAATAACAGGAAGACCCAAGAATATACGAATAATAGCACGTTTGTTTAAAAACAGACAAACAAACAAACAAGAAAGGGAAATACATTTTGGAAAAAACTTCCAAATTTAGCTTTCTTTATAAAGACACACTTTTCTGTTTGCATCTCAAAAAAGTCATCAGTTAAGATATGAAATGAATAAAAATGTGACTTTTTCTTAAAAAATTAAATGCTACAAATTGCCTTAGAGGGAAGATGAATTGAAGCAGTAGTTCTGCAAACGGCATTGCCAGCGACAAGCTGACAAGGCAGTGCCAGAGACTCAATGACGAAAGGGGCAATCAAAGGAAGGAGAGCAGGGGGAGAGGTAAAGGAAGAAATGAGGGCAGTGAAAGTGTGGCAATGTTTTCCCAAGTACTTTTCTGATGTGAAAGTTCCTTGTTCCTGGATATTTGCAGTTTTTTTTTTTTTCCCAAGGTAGGGTCTCACTCTAGCCCAAGCTGACCTGGAATTCACTATGTAGTCTCAGGGTGGCCTCAAACTCACTGCAGTCCTTCTACCTCTGCCTCCCAAAATCTGGGATTAAAGGTGTGCACCACCATGCCCAGCTTGCAAATATTTTTTGAGTATTCAAATAGATCAGGAGGTTATTTTTCCAATTCTTCACTTGCTACTAGGAACAAAATAAAATTTGGACCAAACTCACAATGACATTAAATTCTATTGTACATAACTGTGCTTCCCGTTCTTTCATGCGGAAGGCAACTCCAGAACCTTTTAAAACTCTGGCCATGACATGTGACATGTGGTTCCATCCAAAACCAGGAGCTTCATTCACTTTTGATCTTCAGTCCATAATCAGATCTACTTTTGGGCCCAGGAAGTAACCTGGATGGTAAAAAATAAATTTCTCACAAATTTAAGCTTTAAAAAATTTGTATTCATTTCTTTAATTTGATGTAACACAATACTTACTACACATGCAAAACTCCATGTATCTGTTGTAATAACAGAAAACTTGTAAATATTCCAACACTGTCACCAACAGAAAATTAATCCATGTTTGTATGCTGCTGCAATCCTGCTGTGTAGATGACAACTAGTTTTCTCTAAATATCTGTGTCCAACTTTTTCAGACTTATTAAACTTATTTTATATGTGTGTACCCCTCATCCCAATAACTGAAATTAGATTTAACCATGATTCTCTTGGTATACATAATTATTGCTAATTGTTCTTATAAGTATCTGACACATTGGCCAGAGTTTAAGCAGCTCCATTGTTCAAAAATAAATACTGATAAACACTGGGATGATATATTCATTATATTCCAAGAATTTCTAGTAGGGCATTGTTGTATTTGGTCAATGGACTATGATCTATTAGCATAAATCTCTTATTTTGTTAATAATGGGTCATTCTTTATAGTCTACTTATGACTGACTCATTTGCACATTTCTGCAGCATAAGTTAATTATAGACTATAAAGGAATAGCTGGGTGATACTTGTCCCTTAAGAAGTTTGAACCTCTCAACCCCACTCCTTAAGGATGTTAATAAGTTTTCCCTAAGAAACCTACTTCCTCTGAAATTTTTAAAACTCGTATACCATAAAGAAATTGATTTCTATGTGCAGCTGGAAACTCCCCAACTTTCCTTAAATCTTGCTGGTTTAGGAAAAGTCCATGATTTCTTATGTGAGGCTAAACTAGTAAGAAAAAAATGTTGTCAGGCGTTGTGGCATATGCCTTTAATCCCAGCACTTAGGAGGCTAAGGTAGGAGAATTGCTGTGAGTTCGAGGCTACAGAGTGAGTTCCAAGTCAGCCAGGGCTAGAGCGAGACCCTACCTCAAGAAAACCAAAGCAACCAACTAGACAAAAAAAGTCACATCACCCACGGGCATGGGCTCAGCCTCTCACGATGTGATCGGAGGTTTTGGTGGAGATGAAGGGAACTGATGACCCTGTCCTGGCTGAAGTTATTGATGGGGGAATGAAAGTTGCCTAAACTGGCCCTTTGTTTCAAATCTGATGTAACATGAGAAACCCTCCCAGAGCCAGCCTTCTTCATGGCAGTGTCAGGCATGCTTTGAGAGTGTGATGTTTACCATGGGCAAAAATAGAGGCTGAGCGAAAGTCCCTGCTTATCTAAAGCCCAGGGGCCAGATAACAATGCTTGGTTTAAACACCTTTATGTCCAAAAGGAAGATTTTAGCAAGGAGCTAAAGCTTGGCCATGGTAGAGCAATATGGTCTTTCCAACCATTGCCCAACCCAAGTGTCTATTTTAGAGAGGAAAAGATGTAATTAGAGAAAAAGAAATAGTATTGGGACCTAAAATCTTTAATAATTGGTGATAGCAAAGTTAGATCATCTTGGATATGGAGAAGGCAGGCAAATATTAAGAGGGAGATTGAGGAATTTTTCCTCCTCACTTTCCATTAACTATTTCTGTTATCATCATACAGGTCTACTTACTATTTTGAAATGCTTTATAAAGACAGATGAGGAAACCAAGGTTTGGATCATTTATAATTTTATTTATTTATTTGCAAGCAGGGAGAAATAGAAGAGAGAAAGAGAGAATGGGTATGCCAAGGCCTCCAGCTGCTGTAAACAGACTCCAGATGCATGCACCAATTTGTACATCTGGTTTTACATGGTGTATCAGAGAACTTCAGGTTCACTGAGCTGAACTTCCAGACCAGGCACAGTTATGGAGGAAGGGATTTATTGAAGCTTAAAGATCCAGAGGAAGTTCCATAATGGCAGAAGAAGCTGGCCTGCCTTCACAGGACCAAACACAGAGAGCAAAAGCCACAAGCCACAAGCCAAAAGCCAAAAGCCAAAAGCCAAAAGCCACACAGCATAGCATATCTTTACATTGAAATCTCAAACCCATCACCACACCTTAAGATCTGCCCAGTGACATTGCCTCCATCCAGGTGGCTGCAGATGCAAATTACAAACTAATAAAACACTGAATAGATTGGGGGGCATCTATTCAAACTACCACGCATGGGTACTGGAGAATCAAACTCAGGTCACTAGGCTTTGCAGGCAAGTGATTTAACTGCTAAGCCTTCTCTCCAAGCTGGGCTAGATCAATTTAATAAGTTATTCAGGACATGGACACATTACACATATGCACACAGTTAGAGACTGAGTGGAATGGATACACTGTGGATGCAAACCAATATGAATTTCTTTCCATACTCCACTGTTAGAAGGAAAAGGCTGGTTAATAGATACAGAAGGAAATTATACACCTTTCCTAAAGAATGCAACAACACTTGTGAAATGTTAATTTCAGTAAATTTTGTGAAAACAGGAGAGATTACATCTTTGCTTTTTCCTCATTTTAATTTATTGCACTGAAATGTAACACACCTGGTGATGCTATTATTAGATATATATATTCAAGGCCTCTCAGGCTTTTGCTTATAAAGAGCATTACTTGCAGATTTGTTTGTTAATTCTGACCCTGGAGCAACATAGTGGATTCTTACTGGAAACCCTGGAGAGAGTTTCAATTCAAAAGAATGGAAACATAAAATCCTCTTTGGTTGTCCTTCAGTCCAGTTCATTATATTCATCTGGACTGATCTAGTGCATTTCCAGGAAGAGAAAAAACAGTGTGGCTGAAGCACAGAGACAGCCAGGAGAGGGGCAGATGAGGCTGGAACTGTGGCAGGACCAGATCATTACATGTGTTGTGAGTTTCATAAAGGATTGAGATTTTATTCCAGTGCACAGGGAAGCCACTGCAGAGTCTGAGCTGCTAGAGTGACACAATTTGATGTGTAATTTTAAAAGATTGTCTATCTTCACTGCCTCAGGTAGTTAATCCACTGGAAGGACAAATTAGGCCATGGAAACCTGGACTTGGGGTGGCGACAATGAAGGTAAAGCAAAGTAGATGAACGTGAGATACATTTGGGAGGTAAGAATTAGGGGATTCATGTGGAACTGAATGTGGGAAGGGGAGAGAGAAAGGTCAAGGATAGCTCAATGTCTCTGGACTAGTGACTGGATACTGACATTTGTTGGGATGGACAGGATGGCCAGAGGACAATGCTTGAAGGAGATAATCATGTGTACAATTATGGATGTGTGAAGCAGATATCCAAGCCCAGGCATAAAATAAACAGTTGGAGGTGTTGATGAGGGACTCAAAGAAACTATCTGGATTAGAGATATAAAGGCAGTTTTTGGAATTTGGATGGTTTTTGAAGTTTGGGGAAATTAGGAAGAATCGTTGAAGTTAAAATGTCAATTAAGAAGACAGATGTTCTCAGTACCATGCTTCAAGGATTCCAGTATTTAGGGCAGGGGAAGAAGGGGAGGGAATGAAGAAAGCTAAGAGGAAGCTACCATTATGGTAAACAAAGGAGGACTACTTCAAGAAAGAGGGAGCACTACATTATAGCCTTTGGTTTGAGTCAGGTGGAGGGGAGCACTACACTGTAAACTTTGGGATGAGTCAGGTGGAGGGGAGCACTACACTGTAAACTTTGGGATGAGTTGGGTGAAGTTTGCATTTCATGGTTAACTGCACATTTACTAGGACAAGCTGTATGACAATGACAGTCTCAAAATTAAGGTTATGAAGGTTTTTAGCACATATATTGGGCAACTATCAAAGACTTAATGTTTGTAGAATAATGGCTACTTTCAAACATCTCTCTCACCCTATCTAAGTTAGTAGTATGGTGGGGACAGATCTGGAGCAAAGTTAGGATTTCTCATCCCCTAAGGTAGTATTCACACAGACTATAATATACTGATCAAAGACCTTCATAATAAAGGAAGGGAGAGAATGGACAGAAAATTCCTTGAAAATCAAGGGCATTGTGGAAAGGGCAGAATATGTCATTCTTATAGTCATAGCAGAATTTTTAACATTCTTTCTATATTTATTAACAATCCAGTCTTTTAAGAATAAGTCCAACAAAGAGATCTGGAAGGTGCCCAAGGTTGTATTTGACTTTAAAACTAAGGTCCTGGTTTCATGTGCAGACCACTCACTCTTCTAGAGTTAGGAAAGAAGGGGATTATCATTTAATTTGACTGGCACCAGGATTTCTCTTTAGGTGAACTTGAAACTAAATGAAATAAATCCTGCTTTTCCAAGGTAGGCTCCTTAGGAAATGATGGGAAATGCAGAAGAAAAGAAAATGAAAAACCTGGGACTAAAATGGTATAGCAGTTGATATCCAAAGGAGATGAAGAGATTTCTGGAAATTGCAGCCGAAAGTCATAGGGTCATGTGTACATGAGGTGTGAGTGGTGGAGAGAACAAGCCAAGCATCACACAGAGAGACACTCATGGCACTGAAGTGGGACAGTGTTTTGTATGGACGAGACCACACGTTGGGACTCTCCTGATAGAGCAACACTATTTGTGTAGAACCAGTTTATCTAATTAGGTCTTAGAACATCTCAGTTCTTACAAATTGGACAGACACTAAGAACATGAGTAAGAAAATAGTTAAGGTCATGAATGTGGAGGGTAACTGAGTTTCTTTGAATTTATGCAGTCAATCTGGGGTGAAGTTGGCATTTTTTAGTATAAATACCAAAGAAAATCTTCTCGATAAGGACAATAAGAAAATGCATATTTGATGACTACTAGCACAGCAAGTCTTTACTGGGCTCTGATGTCCCTATAATGTTAAGATATTTCATTAACAACTTTAACTTCATTTATGTGTATAACAAATATGTATTGAGTGTCTACCATATGCTAACCTTTGTATAGACACAATTAGAGAGAGCAGAGCAGACAGGGTCCTGCCCCCTGACAATAGATCTTAGAGGAAATAACAGACAATAAACAAGTGAACAAAAGAATATTCATGAACATAATTTCAGTTAGTGATAAGAATGGGAAGAAAAAAGAAAGAGAGTCTGTTAGATAAATGCCTTGATGGGGTGTGGGTTTGGTAGAATTTTACTGGTAATCTGGGAAGATGACCTTTGTACTGAGATAAGCAACCAGCCAAGACAGGTCTGGGAGGGAATGCACCTGGCTCTCAAGTCTGCAGCCCCAACAGCAGCAAGTTAGAGGAAGGCAAAGAAAGTTCCTGTGACTAGAAGTTATGGAAGGGGCAGAGCCTGGTAGATAATGCAGGCAAAGAATTAGGGGCTTGAGGGCCAATGATGAATGGTCTTGATGTTTTAAGTGCAGTAAGGCAGCCCATGAGAGGTTTGAACAAAAGACTGCTGTGGTCCAGATTAAAATAACAAATTACAGAGAATGAGGGGGTTGATACAAGGCATGGGAACTACTGTACTCCCAGTCCAGGCAATAATGAAACATGGGGTGACTTAGGCTAGTGAGGAGCTATTACAGAATCTGAGCTGAGGGAAAGGTCATGTTTTAGCATGGTAGTGCGGAGCACGAGGGTTCAGAGGTTGTGGATGTGCACTGGTCAGGGCAGCAGAGTCCAGAAAAGGTGAAGACCAGTACTTTACAGGTTCTCTTGTCCTCCAGGGGTGGGTCAACGACTGCAGTATCCTGGGCAGCTTCACAAAATTACGTCTTCAAAAGAAAACGTCTCTACTCTTTTGTTCACTGTTCAGAGACGAGAGAGCCACACCTTTGAGGAAGAGAGCACTGAACATTGTTTTGTCTCTTCTTCATTGCCTTAAGCAATTCAGCTCCGTCCTCAAACTTGCAATCTAACTTTAGCCAGAGAAAACTCTGTTCCAGGCCTGGGAAAGCATAGGAAGTAGTTTGGCAATTGTTAGCCTCTGAGGGTGTGGCAGGGAGCTCTCACCCCGTCCCACATAATGACCATAGTGTTCCTTTCAGTGAAATGCTGAGTTGCTAGAATTAAAATATAGAGAACACATCTTTTTTTAAATATCTTGTTGTACATTTCTACTGTTCTTAAAATTCTTTTAAATTATTAATTTATTTATTTGAGAGCAATAGAGAAAGAAGCAGAGAGAGAGAGAATGTGCGCATCAGGGCCTCCAGCCACTGCAAACAAACTCCAGATGCCTGTGACACCTTGTGCATATGGCTTATGTGGGTCCTGGGCAATTGAGCCTTGAACCATGGTCCTTAGGCTTCATAGGCAAGGGCTTAACCACTAAGCTATCTCTCCAGCTCCATTTCTACTGTTTTTAATTTCCTTTCTAATCCCTTCAACTCAACTTTATGTTTAGACATGGCATTATTCAGTCATCTCTTTTATATTTTGTAATTTATATTTTGTAACAGTTAGTTGATGTGGTTTGAATGTAAATTATTCCCCATAGGCTCATGTTTTAACACTTGGTTCCCAGCTGGTGGTGCTGTTTGAGAAGGTTGTGGAACCTTAAGGAGGTGGAGCCTTGCCAGAGGAAGTGGATCACTGGGTGTGGGACCAGGGGCCCTACTTACTGCTCAGCACCTGCTGCTTCCTGACTTACTACACTGGACAAGCCAGCTTCCTGCTGTTGCTTCCATACCTTGCCCTCCTTAATGAACTATACTCCTATAAGCTGAAATAAACCCTTCCATATGGGGCTTCTAAGCAATGAGTGAAGTAATTAATACATTACTATTCCATAAAAGGAACGTCCGTGCTCCAATTCAGTGTGTTTGGGTCAGTTACAGGAAAATCCCAGTGCTAAGAGTGGGGTACTTCCCAGTCAGTCCTCTGGGGTCCACCCTCCAAACAGTATAGACTACTGCCAGTGCTCATGGTTGACTCTGTTACTGAAGACAACGCATGCTTCAGTTGCAGGACACTGAGAAATCAAGCTGGAACTGAGCAAGAAGCCTCCTCCTTGTTGTGTCCTGTTATAGTAATGGAAAGTGCTGTGCAGCCTGCTTAGGGAGAAAAGTCAGCAACAGTCTTGACCAGCAGCAGACTCTGTAAACTACATAACTGACCATCCAGGCACAATAAGCTCGCTGGTGCAATAGTGTCATGACTGTTATGGGGATAACCAGCTTTTCTCTGGGTTTGAGGCCTGCTCCAAAGGAGAGAACGTATATACTGCCAGCTGATGGAGAAATGGAGAAGGCAGAATAACGAGGCTGACGGCATCCTGGCCTCCACCTTCTCCACAGTAGCAGTTCCCTGGCTCTATCTCCTCTCTGCTCCCTAAGATGATGAAGAATCCTTCAGGATATTGTCAAATGCTCCCCGAAGGGAAAATTGTCCTTGACCGAGAATCCCTGCTCTAGAAGCTGTTGCATGTGTACACCAGGAAACATCAAATGAATTTATAGTATAATTATCCTTAACAATAAAAAAGCTGAAAATGGTAAAAAATATTCATCAACAGTAGAGTGAATCCATAAATTGTGGCCTAGTCACACAAAGTAATACCACAGAGCAGTAAAGATGAACACAGTTCATCTTTGGAAGTCTTTAAAATATAATTTTGGTGAGAAATCAGATTGTAAAGGAATGTATGTAGCCTGAATTTTTGTAACATATAAAGACAAGAAAAAAATGTAATGTTTGAGGACATAGATGTATGTAGTAAAGCTGGAAAGAAAAGCCAAGGGGATGAGGAGGAATTGCTCATCGAAAACACTAGCTCCCTGTGGCAGGTAGGAGTGAGGGACAGCTTCTAGTTGTTAAGTTGAAAGGGGAGATTATGTGTGTTTATTTTACTCTTGTACTTTATTTTTCTATGTGTGTTACACATATTTTAAAATATGAAGCCACAATTTCATAAGAAAAAGTAGAAAAGGAAGAAGAGATGATGGTATGTTTTTAGAAGAAGAAACAAATTCATCCAAGGACAATGTATATGATGGGGAGACCACCCATGGTTTTCTGAGCAGGAAAATCACTTTTCTTCCATCTACCTCTTCCCCTCACTGGCCTTTGTCAGGGTTATAATGTTTTGAAATCTTCACCCTTTGTTAAGTGACATTGGCCAGGCTCTTTAGTTTGTGTGGACCTTAGTTTCCCTGATTGAAGAAGAAAAAGTGATGACACATGGACTATTCTAGTGCATCTGTGCTCACAGCAGACTTAACTGATCTTAGCACTTACTCTACTAAGTGTTTTCAACATTGAACTCTAGGCAATCAAGAGAGAGTAAGCCTATATTCTTATGGCTTCATCTTTAAAGTTTTTTTTTTTTTTTTTTTTGATGTTTTTCATCCTTTACATCCATTCCTGACTATTTTTATATTTAATTTTATTCCAATTAGTTTGGGGACTCTTTAAGAGAAGGGTTATGCCTCATTCCTAGTAACCAGTCCTTACCATCACAAAACCAACAGACACTGGAGTTTCATTAAAAAGTGGCTGGCTGAAAAGCCCCATTTCTTTTCCTCCCTCCTTCCCTTTCTTTTTTTGTTTTATTTTTCAAGGTAGGGTCTCACTGCAGTTCAGGCTGACCTGGAATTCACTCTGTGGTCTCGGGTGGCCCCGAATTTATGGGTGATCCTCCTACCTCGGCCTCCCCAGTGCTGGGATTAAAGGCGTGTGCCACCACGCCCGGCTTAAAAGCCCTATTTCTTGTCCCCTTTTCACCATTCTTATCTCCGATTCTGAATGAAATGTCTTCTAAATCCACTAAATGAAATGCTGGCTGGCTGTCTGGCTGGCTGACTGGCTGGGTGCTAAGCCCATTCAGCACGCTAGGGCCATATTCCAAAAGACCAGGCCCGACTTTGTGCTGGAAGTCTGGGAGAAATAAGAGAACTCAGAGAAGCCTGGGCAGGAGTGAAGAGGAGAGACAGGCTCTGAACAAGGCCTTTGTGGGGATGGACTTGGAGGACGGGTGAAGGTCACAGAAATGGCCTAAAGTAGATTAAGCAGAATTTTCTCTTTGCAGATTCTGCCTACTCAAACTGTCTCTCAGGGCTGCAGCTTCTCAACTTTTACTCTGGCAGCGAAGGAGATGCTTTCTTTTCATCCTGTGATGCTGAATCAGTTGACAAACTGAAGTTGTGACCAACAAGGCAGAAAAACCTCGAAGGAGTTTTCACAGGCGAACTCCATGCGCCCTCCAGTGGTAAGACATCAGGAACGCAGCTGAGCCCTGAGATTTGATGTCACATAAACTAGATCTTGGAAATACTTTTCTCTCTTTTGCTGAATATTCAGGATTCCACACTCATTATTCCAAATGCTGGGATGCTGCACAGAGTTTTTATATAATGTTATTAGTTCATAAGAATGTTAAAGCTGAAATTAATCATAAGATAGGCTTTTTTGGTGGGGGAATTATGATAATGATTATCAATGACCGAGTCTTACTCTAGCACTTCCTGTTCATTATCTTTATTATTGTCTTATGACAGCCTTGCAAGATCACATTGTAGCATTATAATCCTTATCTTATATATAGAAAAACTGAGGGTAAAAGAGGCCAGAAGAGAGTTGCTGTTTTTATGATTTTTATAAGTGGGAGAGGGAAGGGAAGAGGGAGAAGGAATGAGAATATGGTGTGCCAGGGCCTCCAGTCACTGCAAACAAACTCCAGATAAATGCACCACTTTGTGCATCTGGCTTTACATGAATACAGGGGAATTGAACCAGGGCCATCAAGCTTCACAAGCTTGCTCATCGTTGCTGGAAAGTAATTATCTGATACTGTATTTGTTATATGTTAATTGTGGCTAATTTTTCTAGGACACATAGTTTTTGAGAGATAACACTATCGTTTTCTAAGTGAGCCCTCCCTATCTCTTTCCCTCCCTCTCTCTTTCCCTCCCTCTCTTCTTTCCTTCCTATTTTTGAGGCAGGTCATACTGTGAAGCCCCCAACCTTGAGCTCATGATGTTTTCACTTCAGCCTCCGAGATGCTGGGGTTGTAGGCCTGTACCTCCACAGCCCACTCCAAGTGGATTTCTGGTATGCTTATAGCAAGACCAACACAGCACATAACCATTGCTACCAAGCAATGTTCTACCACATGGGTGAAGTTTGGGTTCAGCAGGAACCCGTGTTCGAATACCTGCTGATCTCCACTTTGGTCAGAGGACAGGGGACAGTTAGTATGACGACACATATTTGCTTCACTTGTTCTAAATGGATGCAATTCTCTAAAGCCTATAAAGAAGTGAGGTCCAATGCAGAGCTACTGGGCAGCATCTTTCCTCACCATCGAAGCCTGAAGAGGTCATGTGCCTATTAAAGTTTGAAAGGTGCAACTGTATTTGTTTTTTTTGTAAAAAACAAAACAAAACAAAACAAAACAAAAAACAGTTGAGTGTTGCAGAGGGCCAGGCTTGACTTCTTGCTGCATGTGACTGAATGACATGATTAGTTTTTATTTTGTCCATTCTGTTTATTTAATTTATTACTATACTATATATGGAACATGTACAACCTGAAAATAGAAAGGAGACTATGAGGAGGGAGAAGAGTTCTACATGGATAGGGGAGGTTGGAACATGAGAGGATAATGGGATAGCAGAAGGGGGAACTATGTGAATATAGAAAGGTTACCAGAAAAAGGGAGGGGGCAGGACAGTACAGTAGTAGGGCATGAATAGAAAGTAAGTATCATCATACGTATGTATGGAAATGTCATGATAAAATCCATTTATTATGTTTTAAGCATAAAATTTGTCATGTAGTAAGACTGACCTTTTTGGATGTGCAGTTCTGTGAATTTTAACATGAGGTACAATACAGCACGGCAAATTTCAGTAACCCCGCCCCTCCCAAACTCTCTCCTCTACAGACACACACTCCTCATTTTTAACCACTGTTGAGTATGGATCTATTCCCTATCATTCTGGTTTTGTCTTCTGAAGCATGTTGTATAAACGGAAGCAAACTTACAATTGAGTGAGCTTAGAGACTGTCTCCTTGCTCTCAGAATAATGCTTTTCACAAATGGATTTTAATACTATGTTTGGTTTTTTTTGTTTGTTTGTTTTCCAGCTGTAAACAAATATTATATAGTAAAATCTGTGAGTCCATAGAAGGATGATTATTCTACTCCATAAATCTGAGACAAAGCTATTCTACTATGTATATGTCCATGTATTCCTTGAGGGCTGTCTGTGCTCTTTAGCTGTGAACTGAATTTACTTCTCAGACATCCAATCTGATGTCCAGTTAAATTTCTATTTGGTATTTGCTCTAATTCATAAAAGTCTCATTCATATTCACTTTATGAGGCTAACAATTCCCTTTTAAATCTTATTTTAAGTAATATTTTTAAAGGATGGTATTCCTTAATTTTGTTTGTAAATCATGGGTCAATGCCTGCTCTAACACACCAAAGAGAGTAGAAGAAAACTAGACATTATTTTAAAGATGTTTTGAAACAAAGAGCTCTGTATGGGTATCTCTTCATCTAGACCTCCTGGTACTGGTGATCTGTTGAATCTAAGGGCCTCACACGTACTAGATACGCACTCTGTCGCTATAATGCTAACCTCTTCCTCTTTATTTTGAGGCAAGGTCTTACTAGCCCTGGATGGCATGGGACTTGCTATCTATACCAGGCTGGCCTCGAACTTGCCACGGTCCTCTGCCTCTCACGTGTTGGGATTACAGGAGTAAACCCCTTTATCAAGTACTGTCTTGTTGCTGGGACAAAATACTCGACCAGAAATGAGTTATGGAAGGAGAAAGGTTTAATCTGGCTTATAGTTCAAAGGGGAGTTTGATCGCTGTGTGGAAGGCCTGCAGGAGTGGGAAGCCAGTTCACATTGCAACAGAGGAAGGAGAGAGATACAGAAGGGATGGAGAAGAGAGGAGAGGAGAGAGAAACAGAGAGAGACAGAGAGAGTGAGTGCATGATGGATGTGGAGCCCAGTCAAAACACCTCAAGGCCCACCCCTCAAGTGATACGCTTCCTCCAGCAAGCCTTCACCTTCTAAAGGTTCCACAACCTTTCAGAACAGCATCACCAGTCAGAGATTAAGTGTTCAAACAAATGACCCATGGGGGACATTTGCATTCAAATCACAACTACCAGTCTCAATATTTTTGCGTTGTGATTCAGGTCTTATTTACCTTAGGTTGGTCTGGAACTCACTTTGTAGCCGAGTGTGAACTTGAGCTTCTGATTCTGCTGCTCCCACCTCCCAATTCTGGGATTATAGGTGTGAGCCATCATCTTCTGTTTCTTAAACGTTATTACTATTTTTATTGTAAGACAGAGTTTCACTAAGTTGCCCTGCCTAGCAGTGAGCTCACTCTGTACGTCAGGCAGGCCTTGCACTTGTAATTCTCCTGACTCAGACTCCTGAGCAGCTGAAATTACAGGCCTGAGCTGCCAGACCATGTCCCAGTTTATAGGGGTCCTTACAAGAAGAAAAAAAGTAAAAACATAGCTTTTAAAATTCTATCCTAGAATATAATCCTAGAGTATATTCTTCATCATCATATTCGACCTTCATATTAGTAAATCAGGTTCCCGTCAGATTTGAAACCAGCTCTGGTTAGTGGGGAAGCCAGGATATTTGGCCTTACTATCACTGTGCCTATGAGAAACACGAGGACCCAAGGCAGAGGATAGTCAGGATTACACAGCTGGCTGGTGATACAATAAATTAGAATGCAAACCTTTCGGTTATATTATGGTCATTAAACACCCAATGTCACTGTAATTTTTTTTTATTTGATAATAAGACTTTTTTGACCTATTGGATTCCAAGAGACAAAATCCTGGTACTAGGATTTTGTGAGAAACAAAGCTTTTTAATGTCAGGGTAATTTAATAAAAAGTTCATGAATATTTTAATAATAATTCTCTTCCTTTGTGTTAGTTGGACTCTCCTCACACAGAGCATCCTGGTTTGAGGATATAATTTGCCAGTAGACAAACTGATACTTTTTTTTTTCCAGAGAATAAAACTGTAAGACCTAAAGCTAGCTTCTATCTCACTTTCAGTTCAAAGTTTCAGCTTTCCAAGGATGGAGACTGTGAAGATGTAGGAGTTATTACAACATTAGTCAGCCTTCTTTCCTCCCTTGGAATTGCCATGGATCCCAAAGCCGCTTCATTGTATGAATGAATGAATGTATGAATGAGTATTACATCTTTTTGTTCTTTAACAAATTCATGCATACACACATACACATAGTGCATGTTGATCATATAGTCTCTTTTACCCTCTCTTATCTACCTCCCACCCCTGCGGAGCCCCTGTTTCCCATCACTTATCGGTGGATACACCACTCAAGGGAATGACTCCTTTTCCCTCAGAAATTATTAACTACCCCTTTGATCAAGTTTATTGGGACAGTTTACAACTCAGGGGATAAATAATACTTCAGTGGAAATGCTTATGATATTAGTTCACATTGTCAGGGATACTGTATGGCTTTGGATCTGAAGTATACTTGCAGGTAATTTTTGATCCAATATATTCAAGGTCCTGATATGAGTAATCTCTAGATGTTTCCAGGTTCTTGACATCTTATTCAGAATTGAAAGACACACACACACACACACACACACACACACACACACACTATTAAGCAGAAAGAGACTATATTAAGAGCAAAGTGACAACACACTGCCAAGCCAGGCAGCAGGCCACCTGAGTGAGGAAGGCCTCAGGTACCTCAGAACCCAGTCTGGGCTTCTTTTTAAGGAGTTCATGAGAAGGAGTGGACTGATTGCTAGGCACATAGTTTGAGTGGTGCTCGGGATTGATTGACAGGATTGGGTTATATAACCTCTTTTCTACTGCACATATCTTTCCCCATGATGCATCTGATTTTAGTCATGTGTAGGCCCAATTATAAATAGGCATAAGATGGCAAATAGGGATTTTTCTCCCTATAAGTTCACTTATAGGACACAGTGTCTTCTTGGACATGTACCCCAAACCAGTTCATTCTGTTCTGATCTCAGAGTTATGTATGGACATACTTGACTAGGACCTAATCACGAATAATGGTTGTAAGGGGAAGAGAAGCCTATTTCCTGGGTCTATATATATGGTGCTCCGTTTAGGTGGGGTTCCCAGGTTCCCAACAGGTTGCCAGTTGCGATGTTTAGGACAGGGGGAGTGTGAGTGTGCAAGCCAAGTGGTGTCCTGAGCTGCAAAGCTCTTCCCTGTGCTTGTCTGCCTCACTTTGACCTTGATTAGGACTGGAGACTGGATAAGGCCATAGACACTTTATGCACAATGCCTTCTTTATAGTCTGACAGCCACACTCTCCTATATTCTCATGTCATGGCATGCCTTGTCCCCAGTCAAGATGGAATCTTAATGCTGTTTGGCTTTCTTGCTGAAATAAACTGTGGCAATTCTGTTCCTCAAAGTCTATTCAGAGTGATCAAAGGCCCAGAATGTATTCATGAGTTAACAATGGTGACAGGAAGTGGTCAGCCAGCTCTGCTGGCCTGATGGACATGGCAAGTGCAGACATGCTGGATGGTAACACACACATTATCTGGGACTTCCATCACTGGAAATGACAAATGTCTGGTAGGGAAGCCAATAGCAACATGGCCGTCTCTCCAGAGGTAGGTCTCTTTTAGTCTGGTGTTTCTATCCTTAAAGCCAACCCAATGATGATGGCTGGAGAAGACTGGGAGGAAAGCAGCAGCGGCTCCACTATAAGAGAACACAGCTGCCAGTCAGCAAGCGTTTCTGTCAGTGGAGAGCTCCGAAATGAGACAGCAGAGTACCTTGCCTCCCACATGTCATTTGGTAGTATTCGTTTAGCATCCAAATTGAACCTTAGTAGTTTCTTGCTAGTCAAACACATTTGTCCTGTTAACAGTTAAACATGTTGGATATATGGGATGTCACTTTCCTGAAATCCAGAGTCTAGAAAAAAAATATATTTAAAATATTTTTATTCATTTGCAAGCAAAGAGATGTAGAAGAGAGACAGAGGAAGGAGAATGTCAGGGCCTCCAGATGCAGCAAATGGACTCCAGATGCACATGCCACTTTGAGTATCTGGCTTTACATGGGTACTGGGGAATCAAACTAGGGTTCTTAGGCTTTGCAGATGAATGCCTTAACCACTGAATAATCTCTACAGCCATAGAAAAATATTTTTGATTTTACCCCTTAATTCTCACCTCTATCACTTTATAGCTGCTGAAACTGAAGTTCCTTTGTTTGTTAACTTATTCACTTATTTGTGTGTGTGTGTGTGTGTGCGCGTGCGCGCGTGCGCACGTGCATCTATGTGCAAGCATGTGCCAGGGTCTCTTGCCACTGCAAATGGAACACCAGATGCTTGGACCACTTTTTGCACCAAGTTTAATGTGAGTGGCTAGTGAACTGAACCTGGGCCTGCAGGCTTTTCAAGCAAGCACCTTTAACTGCTGAGCCATTTCCCCAGCCCAAAGAAATTGGAGTTCAAAGAAGTTAAGCAACTTACACATGGTCAAATAAAAGGCAGGTGGCAGGGCTAAAGCTTGAGTGTATTCTCCAGTCTCTTACCCCGTGCTTTCCAAACTGTATCTCACCCAGGCCTCTGAGTGCAGCAAGAGCTCTAATGAAGCCTGACGGTCGGCCACAGGTATTGGACTCTCTTCGTGCGCTTGGAACAGAGGCTGAGACTTACTGACTAGCATGTCCTGCATCTATACTTGGATCAACACTCCAAGCTCACTGACAGTAGGTTCCGGTAGCAGAAAAAGGAAACCCAGGAGGCACCTTGACTATAATTGAAAATGAGTGGAAAACAGGAAAATGTGGACTCACAGGCAGGCCAAAAATGGTGGTGCTTTGACAAGTTGCTTCCTGTTGCTAGCTAAGTGTTTACCGTTCAGCTTTGGAAGACCAGCAGCATGTCCAGTGCTCTGGAAATCTGCCCCTGGGCTCTTTGAACGATTCAGAAGGTTATGCACTATAGCAAGGAAACCATCATGATAGAGGGTCGCTGGGAGGGGCAGAATCAGAAATGAAAGAAGTAGGCTCCCAGGCTTTCTCATGGAAAAGACTGATTTGTGGTAAACAAGTTCTTGGAATATGAAGCAGAATGAAATCACTGCCGTACATAAATGAAAAATTAAGAGCGCTGTGAGCCAGAGGCAAGAGAGCTCTTTCCAACAGGGATAATGGAAGCTTTAGGTAGAGAAGGGATTTGTGGCAGTCTTTGCAGGATAGTAGAATTAGCCAGTGGAAGACAGGGGGTAATTCTGGGCTCAGAGCCTAGACTTCATAGGCTTATCCCTATTTCCTAGGTCACTAGGGGATGATCATAGTGTGTGTAACCTTCAGTCAGCTGTGAGGAGATAAGGGGCCAACTATAAGGAATGTTGAAAACTGAGGTAAGGGTCTTTTTTTTGTTGTTGTTGTTGTTATTTTATGTTCAGGCATATGAAAATGCCTAGATGTACTGCATCAGTCAGTTCTTTTTGATTTCTTTTCCTAAAAAATTATTTATTTATTTGAGAGAGAGAAAGAAAGAGAGAGAGAGAGAGAGAGAGAGAGAGAGAGAGAGAGAGAATGGACATGCCAGGGCCTTCAGCCACTGCAAACGAACTTCAGATGCATGTGCCACCTTGTTTATCTGGCTTATGTGGGTCCTGGGGACTCGAACATGGGTCCTTTGGCTTTGCAGGCAAATGCCTTAACTGCTAAGCCATCTCTCCAGTCTCTTGTTGGTTTCTTAAGGGAATCAAGTGAAATAGAAGCTAAATGGGAAACTAATTAGACGTCAGAGCACCCAATAAAATCATCAGTACAGAGTTCTGTGAACAGTGCTGACAAGATTAAAGACTAAGTTGGGTTTTAAATTATACAAGACTCATTGAATCTGAATATTTCTGACTCTATAGAACTTTTAGTTCTACAGAAAGGCAAAGACCAGCTTGCTCAGGCATGTATATGGAGATTTGACACAGGTGTTCTGTCTGGATTTCTATTCCTAGTTATATGGTGAAGTTAAAGGGTCAGTTGCATTGTATATTAATTTGACCCCAAAGAAAATGTGACATGAAAAATGATCAAGAATTTTGATGAAACATGTAGTAACTGTCACTTGAAAGATGAGGGAGGGGCACGGAAGGGGTGGCAGAGGCTTGTATGGCATCAGGAGTGAGAGGTAGTTCTCCTTACCTACAGGCAAACAGTACACAGGAAGCTGGAAGAAGCGCCAAGAGCCAGGTTCTAAGAAACAGTCAGGAGCTGACAAGGTTGGTTGAGATCATGAGCCAGAAGGTGGTTGGTCAGAGGACCAATGGAATGGTGAGAAATAAAGAGCAAGGCCAGCAGGACAAGGAGTACAGGCTGCTAACAAGGAGGCATACAGAAGCACGTTGTTCAGTTGTTGAAATGTAGCCCCTGCTGAATGGCAGGCAATGGTACTTTTTTTTTTAAATATATTTTTTAAATTTTTTATTTTTTTTGGAGACACACACACACACACAGAGAGAGAGAGAGAGAGAGAGAGGAAGACAGAGATGAGTGCGCCAACAGTGTCTCAGCTGCTGAGAAGGAAATCCAGATGTGTGTGCCCCCTTGTGGTCAAGTGCAGCATTGCGCCCTTGCGTCACTTTGCATCTGGCTAAAGGAGGGACCTGGAGATTGGAACCAGCGTTCTTAGGCTTAGGAGGCAGGCGCCTTAACCCCTATGCCATCTCTCCAGCCCGGCAATGGTACATTTAAGCCACAAACCTGGCAATGACCAGTGAAGGTGTTTGGGAGTATAGGGTAGGCAGAGACTCTCAGGTCCAAGTCTAACAAGAGTAATTTTCCTGCATTATGTACTATTACTTCCTAGATGGGGCCATAGCACACACCTGTCACTCAGCCTGGGCTATGATGAAACATGTCTCAAAACGAACAAAAAAACAAAAACAAATTTTGTGGAAGAAGGAGTGGAAAGAATTAAGAGCCACAGGGTAGAAGGGACTAACCAGAGGCATTGCTCCCCCCAACATGGCCACAATGACAGACTGCTGCTCTTACAACTCATAACCCACAACTCTATGGTAAATACCAGCAATCCCACTGAGGGGGGGCCTCAGAGGAGTGGGGACAAGGAAGAGGGAAATGATGGTACCAACATATGATGTGTCCATACAAAGTTTCTACTTAATAAAAGAAACATATAATAGGGATGGGGAAATTGCTCAGTGGTTAAAGACACTTGCATCCAAAGCCTGTGGCCTGGGTTGAATTCCCCAGTACCCATGCAAGACCAGATACATAAAGTGGCGCATGCATCTGGAGTTCATTTGCCACTCTCATCCTCTCTCTCTCAAAAATAAATAAAAATATTAAAATATGTATATACATGTGTTGGGGTCCCCCCCAAGGCCAGCTCAGGAGGGACGATAGGGTCTCTGCCGAATTGGGGTGAGCAGCACAGAGTCACCACACAGACTCCGGGAGTTGGGTGAAAGCGGAAGCGAGAATCCACAAACTCGTTTATTCAGGAAGTGCACATGGGTTTTAAGGGGCTGTTAATCCTTGTATGGGGTGGTCCCCTTTTGGTGACCAATGACAGCTTGTCTCTGGACAGAACATCTTGTAGTAGGCTTCTCGCGAGCATGGGGCTGTAACTGTTGTCACATCACGCCTGCGCAAAATGCCATTTTTACAGAAGCCACTTCCTGTTGTCTTCTGCCATGCGGTCTGGCTAGGACCAGGCCTGTATTGTGCCATACATACATGTGTTATTTCCTTAAATAGGTGTTAATGCTTTGAATTGTCTATAAACTGTTGGTTTGGCAAAAATATTGTATTAGAAATCAGCAAACAAAAGTTTTAGTCTGGGCTGGAGAAATGGCTCAGCAGTTAAAAATGCTTCCTGGCAAAGTCTTACCACCCGGATTCAGTTCCCTAGAACCTGCATAAAAACAGATGCACAGAGTAGCACATGCATTCTGGAGTTTGTTTTGCAGTGGCAGGAGGCCATGGCATGTCAATTTTCTCATTCTTCATCTCTCTCTCAGATAAATAAATAAACATTTAAAATAAACAAATAGAAAATTTTAGTTCTCAATCTGCTATTTTAGCAGGACTTGAACAATAGTAAATATTCTACTAATTCTAAGGATTGCTAGCTGTAATAAGTTAAATTGAATGCTAGACAGCATATGCATATATATATATATATATCATATATGCATACCTTATAAGTTACTATATAGCTTAATCCTCACACTAGTTCTATGAGATAGGTACATCACTCTTGTTTCACACATGAGCAAGTTGCAATATGAAATGGTAATTCTTTCAAGGCAATTCTGCTGGTTTCAGACCAAGGACTTATGCCCAGGCCTAACTCCTATGAAAGACTATGCTCTTACGCCACTCACTGTTTGACTGTTGTGACTGATATTTTTATGACAGACTGCTACTCTCAACTATAAGATGTAGGTAAGGATTCTTGCTTATTCTCCTCAGATTATTGTGTATGTATGTGTTGAATTGGATGTCTATGAAGAACATATTGTATTCAAAAAATGTAGAAAGGAAACTTAAAAAAAATCCATTCCCATCTGGTGCTTTTTCAATATTAAATGATTGCATATTCTATTGGGAATGAAATTTATCTATCACTCTTGTACTCATCTGTTAACATTTCTATTCTCCTTTGAATTGTCCTAAGTCATAGGGAAACAATCCTCTAGAAAGCAGTTTAGTAGAACTTCCTATAAAGATTTGGTAGGAGGGTCTATAATGATTGACCTTAGGAGACTTTTGTGCATGGGGTGTGTTTTAGGTATACTTGTGATCTACTGAATTCTTAAGTGTAGGTTTTATTACTTTCATTGTACAGGAGATGGAACTTAACCTTTAAGAGATGAAACCTTTTTTTTGCATATGTATGTATGTGTGCTATATGTGCAGATTGTATGCATGTGGGCACACTTATATGCATGTGCTCATGTATGTGCAGAGTTTGGCATCCAGTATTATCCTCAGTTGCTCTCCACCTTATTTTTTGAGACAGAGTCTCCCACTGAGCCTGTGCCTCACTCATTCTTCTAGACTAACTAGCCAGCAAGCCCTAGGAAACTTCTTGTATCTGCTTCCCCAGCTCTGGAGTACAGGCATGCACCGCCACGCCTGGGTTTACCATGGGTTCAGGTCCTCATGCTTGCACAGCAAGCACTTTACCAATTGATCTATCTCTCCAGTCCTCAGGAAAAATATTTTATTCAAATTTGTTTAAATGCAATCATGAAGTCCGAAAAGATGTGATGCCTAGGAATGGGCATATAGCTTTGGCAACAGAGCATGGGACCTTGCAACCTTTCACTTCCTATGACACCAAGGAAAGAAATGTGCACGACTGCACAGCAGAAAAGCACTCCTGAGAATGTATGGACAAGCAGGGATATTTTCAGCAGGGCTTTGACCTGAAGCATGGGAGACGGTTTAGGGCTGGTGCTGGGGTCTGGTTTCTCTCTGGAGCCCTGGTGAGTCTCCAGCTCTTCCAGTAGCTTTGGTTCTGACATTCACCTGGCAAGAATCTTGTTTTCCTCCCATCATAGCTGGGCTGAAGTTTTGTGATAGTATTTGACTTCAGCAAGTTTCCACATGATCTTCTGCTGCAGAGTTGGAACAAAGCAACAGCGGGGGAAGGGGAGGCCCAGCTTGGAGTGAGTCAGACACACACTGATGCCGTGTGTCTTGTTAAACGCTGTTCTCCCTCCAGGTATGTACTTTTCTCCAACAGTCAATCTCGCGGCTGCACAAGTCTGGGCTTCCCTCTCCCCACTAATGTAAATACTGTCAATAGAAGGAAAGGGAAAAAAATTGATGGGTGGGATTTGTGAACCTATCCCTTTAGGTGCACGATCAAGAGCCCTTCACCTTGCCAAACATTATTTAAATTTTGTAGAACAAACACTGGAGTTTAAGTTACATCCTTAAATTCAATATTTGGCAAAGGTGGTTTCTCCCACTTGGTATACCTGATAATTGCTTTGAGATAAAGGGACAGACACTATCAAAGGATTTTAAGCATTCATTTGAATTACCTTGCCTTTTTTTTTTTTTTTTTTAACTAGTACAGAAGTAGTACTTGGTCAGTGAAGTGATTTACCTAGGATTATATACAATTCCTATCGTAGTGTTGTGACTGCATTGGTTTCAGTTCTGTTTTTGTTCGTATTAATGCCCAACAAATAAAGATATTTGTCTTGTATCAGCTTGAAAATACATCTTCAGAAGTGATATGTGAGTAATTTATACTGTTTGCTATTGCTAAATATTTGGACTTAATGTATCAGTGTCTGTCATGATGAGGGTGACGGGGCAACTTTGCCACTTGCCTGGGTTTGCACTTCAGCTGCACAATTTATTAACTTGGTTCTTCTGGGAAATTTTAATTTCTCCTTCTTTGTAAAAAAGGGATCCTAATAATACTAACCCTAAAAGTGTTATGACAATTGAAATTGTTTATATGTCACGTATAGCAGTTACATTCTCATTGCTAGGACAAAACACTTGACCAGATTTATTTTGGCTTATACTTTCAAGAGGAAGTTTCTTCATGGCAAGGAAAGCCTAGCAGGATCAGGAAACTGGGCAGCACATGTCCTCATCAGCAGCAAGGAGGAAGCAGGCAGAATAACCTAGTTCTGTCAAGGGAGAACAGGTTATAAACTCCAAGGCCTGCCTCCAGGGACACACTTCCTCTAGCAAGGCTCCAACTCCCAAAGGCAGCACCAACTGGAGAAAATATAGATCCTAACTGAAAACACATGAGGAAAATATGGAGCCATTTCACGTTCAAGTTGCCACACCAGACTCAAGCAGTGGCAGACACCTTGTAAGCCTGAATAAATGTCAAGCTTCACTATTATTATATGGGGCCTTGAGAAAGTATAGTTTTGCCTTTGTGACTAACTAGCCTCTTAGCATCTTATACGTCAGTTTCCTCATCACCTGTGAGAAAAAAAATTTATACTGATTTGCTATTCAAAATTGCATGGAATTATTTATGTGCCACTGAGTGGAGACACTTATTCATTCATTTAATTTATTCATAGATGAGTGAATATTTACTGAGTGCCAACTGGGCCAGACATGATGTGAGTGAGACAAACATAGTCCCTGTTTTCAAGAAGTTTAAAGAATGTGGGGAGACAGAAAATTAAACCAGCAGTTACAGTAAAGGATAATTGTTATGGTAGTTGAGTATGGGGTACTGTGTAAGTACAAAGCAGGTGTAAAACACATGGCTTGAGGGTGGGGCTGAGAAGGTTAAGGAACACTTCTTAGCAGTGATAATTAGGCCAAAACCCAATAGTTGAGTAGGAGTTAACCAGGCAAAGAGGAGAGAGAAAAGTGTTCTATGGAGGGACCACGGAACACATAGAAGTTCAGGTGTCAGAGAAAGCAGGAGAACAAAGTGGTTCTAGTCTTTCTACTTTGAAACGTCATTGATTTTAAAAATGTGCCTTATTCCACATATACCTAAGAAAGGAAAAGAAGCTATTACCATTTAAACTATAGCCCAAGATGTTCTCATCATTTAGACCTTTTCCTGAAAAAGCATTTTTATACTGAAGTGGATATATTTAATCTTAGAGCACTCTATCAAATAAAGCAAAATAAACACAAATGTAAAATAATTTGCTGTATTATCAAAATGTTTAGAGTCAAATCCTTCTGAGAGGCTTTTAAATTTTTTTAAATTTTGTTTATTTTTGTTTGTGTGTGTGTGTGTGAGAGAGAGAGAGAGAGAGAGAGAGAGAGAGATCCACTCACAAACATACACATACATGCAGGCTCTCTTGCCACTGGAAATGAAAACCTATACAGCTTTATGTGGGTGTCTAGGGAATTGAACCCAGGCCAGGAGGCCTTGTAAGCAAGCAACTTTAAACACAGGGCCATTTCTTCAATGCCCAGAAAGACTTTTTGATTCAAGGGTATTGACCCTGTGTATTTTCCCACAACATGATTGAAAACATAAGAAAAGCAGCAGTTCCTAAAAGAATTCATGAAAGAATAAAAAAGTCACCGGGGTTGCCTTTTTAAAACCAGGTTTTTAAGCATGTGGAATTAGTCTATTTTGATTTGCACTTGGGTAATGTCGCTAAATGCCTCCTCATCACCTCTGAATGAACACCAGAGCTGCTGGATTTTTATTTCCAGCTAATACCTGTTCTGTAGTTTTGAAGCTGCCCTTGTTATGTTTGTGGATGTGGGTGAAGAAGAGGTGGGGCCTGGGCTGCAGGGATTTTCAGATGAGTTGCTACCTTACAGGTGTCACAATAATATTTTAAAAAATGCATCAGCCAGGCATGGTGGTACAGGTCTATAATATTAGCAATTGGGAGGCCGAGGCAGGAGGATTTCTGTGAGTATGAAGCCAGTCTGGGCTACATAGCTAGTGTGGTATCAATCAGGGAAAGTTTCAACCTTACTGCTAGGACTACTTCTTGGTGTAAAATGGAGTAGAACGGAAAGAAGTGAGATGGAATTTAGTGGTCCAAGGAAGAGGGCGTCTATAGGGGGTTTCTGCTTTGTGGATCACTGTAATCA
The DNA here is from genome assembly GCA_036365145.1 of Orientallactaga sibirica. Lineage (NCBI taxonomy): Eukaryota > Metazoa > Chordata > Mammalia > Rodentia > Dipodidae > Orientallactaga > Orientallactaga sibirica. The sequence continues at coordinate 52,015,621 of JAEOAD010000006.1, forward strand.
AAAGGAGGAAGGCTCTTCTTAGTAGGGGCTTAAACCGTCGGGATTTCCAATCCTAGATGGTCAGTTTCAAGGAAAACACAACATCCCAGGGAAATCCCTAGCTTTTCATGTCACATAAATATTCCAGGTAATTAATTTCAAATTCCTTAAAGAACTGAATTCTTTCAGATAGAGATCTTTCAGTTAAATGCAAATTTATATACCTTTTTACATTGGAGGCTATTAAATATAGCATCTTCTGAAATTGAGGGCTATAGTTAAAATATATACCAGTATTAATTAATGAACTAGGCAGTAATACAGTGAGTTTCAAAAGGTGTTACCAAGTTGCTTCAAACAATTTGTGTGTGTGTATATGTTGACCACTTTTATTTTATTTTTATTTTTGTAATTTATTTTTAGTTATCATATGCAGGTTTAGGCATCATTCATTCTGGCATTTTCAAATACAATTTTCTTCTGAGTCCTGTCCCCTCTCCTATCCTCCCTCCCTTTCTCCCGCCCCCCCCCAGCTACCTGCCCCCATAACTTCCTTCCTTCTATTTACATGTCACATACATACTTTTGTACTTCCCCTTCCAGCTCATATCTTTATATTTGTTTTTGGTTAAGGTTCTATCTTCATAGGTTTTATCTACATTTACCCCCTTTCTATGTATACTTAAATGTACTACAAGCTAAGATGTACATATCAGAGAGAATATACAGTTTTGGTCTTTCTGGGTTTGAGTCACTTAATATGACTTTTCCAGATCCATCCATTTCCCTGCAAATTTCATTTTTTTTCATATTGATGAATAGAATTCCTTTGTGTATATGCACCACATTTTCATTATCCAGTCTTCTGTCACTGGGTATCTAGGTTGATTACAGTTCTTAGTTATGTAAAGAGAGCTGCAATAAACATGGATGTGCAAGTATCTCTGTAGTAGAGTGTGGATTCTTTAGGGTATATACCTAGGAGTGGTATAGCTAGGTCATATGGGAGGTGTATTTCTGTCTTTTTAAAAATTAATTATAAACTTTATTTATTTATTTATTTATTTGTTTTTTCGAGGTAGGGTCTCTCTGTAGACCATGCTGACCTGGAATTCCCTATGTAGTCTCAGGCTGGCCTTGAACTTATGGCAATCCTCCTACCTCTACCTCCCAAGTGCTGGGGTTAAATATGTGTGTCTCCAAGCCTGGCTTATTATAAACTTTATTGTATGAACACATTTATTTATTTCTTTATTTGAGAGAGAGACAGAGAGGAGAGAAAGAGAATTGGCATGCCAGGGCCTCTAGCCACTGCAAATGAACTCCAGATACATGTGCCACCTTGTACATCTGGCTTACATGGGTCCTGGGGAATTGAACCTGGGTGCTTAGGCTTCTCAGACAAACACCTTAACATCTAAGCCATCTCTGTAGCCATTAAAAGACTTTTTGATGGGTATACCCTCTATGTTTAGCCAAAAAACAGTGGGAGCTTCCCTCTAGGGTCTATGACCTTCCAAGTCATAGGCTTCTGACTTTGTTCTCAATACCAAGTATGAATTCCCTCCCACACGGCAGGCCTCATATCCAGTTGGAGAGCAGTAGATTACCCCTATAGCTTGTGTTATACTATTGCACAAGTGTGCACATTTTGCCCAGAGGGTTGATTTTGTAGCTTTCAGGATTCACTGATTATTCACTGTGTTGGTTGACAATATCCCATAGCAGCTTGCATAGCACTTTGTAGCACTATGAGGGCTAGCCATCAGGGAGCTGACTTCCTTCTCAGTTCCAGCATGATCTCTCAATGTCCTGTGGTCACAACCTGTGGTGTCATTAGCAATAATGTCTTACCATTTACATATGGTGTGTAACCAAGTGATTTGACAAAGGCCTGTACTGTTTTGTGAGACCTTTGGGCCTCCCTTGTCAATAGCTTAATGTGGGGAGTAGTGCAGTTTTGGCCCTGGGATTTACCAGCAAGAGCCTATGGTTTTACGGTTAACCTTTCTCCACCTCCACCACCACTTCTGCCCAGTCTCCCCTTTTCTCCTCTTATTAAGAGTTGTATCTTTGGGCTGGAGAAATGGCTTAGTGGTTAAGGTGCTTGCTTGTAAAGCCTAAGGATCCATGTTCTACTTTCCAGATCCCACATTAGCCAGACACACGAAGGTGAGGCAAGCACAAGGTCATACATAGTTGGCGCAAGGGTCTGGAGTTTGATTGCAGTCAGTGCCTGAGACCCTAATGCACCAATTCTCTCTGTCTCTTTCTCCCTCTCTCTTGCCCTCTCTAAAAATAAAATAAAAAAGAGATCTCTCTCTCTCTCTCTCTCTCTCTCTCTCCCCCTCTCCTCTCTATGCTGTCTTTCTCTTTTATATTGCCTATCTTTTTCTTCCTTCATCTTCCTTGGTGCTGACTTGTAACTCCCAGTACCAGCATGTAGTTAACTTGCACAATAAGCTGTTGATCAGAGAGACCTACAAGGTTTCCCAAAAGAAGATAGATTTCTGTCAGAGTTCTTGATGACCCACTAAAGGTTAATAGTAAGACCCTACTGCTGAAGACACCATATGCTTTGGGCTGGAACATGGAGTGACCTGCCTGGAATCTGGAAGAGGGTCAGTCCCCAGACAGTTAGTGTGTCTAGTGCCAGAGGGTGCTACACAAGTGACTGTGGGAAAATGACTGACATCTGTCCAAACAACTCACAGTCTAAGCTATTCAGCAGTAAACAATCTGACATGCTGCTCAAACAAGTGCAATAGTGGCACACAGCCATGGTGGGTAACCAACTGCTCTTGATTTGCCTAATAGATCCACTCAGTGGAATGGAACTCATAGCTGGAACTGGGAAACAAGTCAAAACCATGCCCCAAAAATGAGCCCGTTCTCCAATCAGGCTCCCACCAATTGTAGGCTATAAGAGGGCCTACACATGTAAAATTCTCTTTAAAACAACAATGGTCATCCCATCTGTCTGGTGCTGACTTCTATCTCTGTTGGAGAATTTGCTTCTCTTTTTCAGATGGACACCGAACCTGAAGGGAGGATCAGCCTATCGCACCTCACCAGGGCCCCACCTGAAACCATAGAGTAATGGGGGAAATGGGCAAGAGTGCAGCTTTCTTGGTGAACCTGACACCAGCACAAGGCTGAAGGAAATAGACACAGAGAACACTCAACTCCTACTAAACCAGATATCCAGAGACACAGAGGCTCCCAAGACCTCATCACTGAAGTAGAACTAAAATGAACCCAATGTGGCTCAGGGAAATTCACCGAAGAGGGGGCAGAAAGAGTGTAAGAGCCTCAAGTTGGGTCATTATGCATAGAGACTTTGCCTCTCCCCCATAACTGTTGGCTACCCCATAATGCACAACCCACATTCCCCAATGAGGAGGGTCCCTTCAGAGAGGAGAGCACAAGGAGGAGGCTACCAGAGGCACTAACATGAATGTAAAATTAAAATTAATAAAACAAATATTAAAAAATAAAAGATATAAAAAAGAGTTATATCTTTTAATTAGCTAACCAGGAGGAATTTTTTTTTCCTGAGGTAGGATCTCATTTAGCCCAGGATGATCAGGCACTCACTCTGTATTTCCAGGTCCTCTTACCTCTGCTTCCTGAGAGCTGGGATTAAAGATGTGCACCACCACACTTGGCTCTAAGGAGGAATGGTACTGTTTCTTTTCATTTTGTGTATTCCCCTCCCTTGCATTGTTCCCCAAAGCTCTACACTCCCTGTGTTCTGTCCCACTTGCCTGTCAAGAATCTCCTCCTTTTATTCCTCCCTGTTTCCATTCTCTCCTTTACCATTCTAGTTCCTTGCCAAAACTATTGATGCTTACTGCAACTTACAAACAAATCAAGCTGTTCTATGAACCACATATGAGAGAGAACATGTGGGTTTGTCTTTCTGAGCCTATATGATCTTAATTAGTATATTTTTCCCAACTCCATCCATTTTCTGTGAATTTCATTATATCATTTTTCCTTACCACTAAATTGAATTTCATTGTGTATATATACCATATCTTCATTATCCATTCATTAGTTGATGGGCATCTGGCCTGATTCCAATTCCTAGCTATTGTAAATAGAGCAGCTACAAACATGCTGTGGTAGTTTGAACAGATGGTCCCCAATATATTCAGTGTTTTATTAGTTTGTAGTTTGCATCTGCAGCCACCTTGCTGGAGGCAGTGTCTCTGGGAGGATCTCAAGGTATGGTGGTGGTTTTAGGATTTCAATCTAAAGATATGCAAAGTGTGCCTAGTTGGAGTTCCTGAAGTGTGCTGTGCTGTGTGACTTTTGGCTTGTGGCTTTGCTCTCTGTGTTTGGTCCTTTGAAAGCAGGCCAGTTTCTTCTGCCATTATGGAACTTCCCCTGAACCTGTAAGCTTCAATAAATATCCCTTCCTCCATAACTGTGCCTGGTCTGGAAGTTCATCTCAGCGAACCTGAAGCTGTTTGCTACGCATGCTGAGCAAGTGGTTTTATAATAAAGAGTAGGATATTTAGGGTATTTACCAGGAGGGGTATAGCTGGATCAAATGATAGGTGTAATTTCGGTGGCTGTACAAATTTGCACTCTCACCAGCAGTGGATGAGAGCTTCTTTTTCCCCTCATCTTTGCTAGCATTTGTAAAACTTAATTTAGTTCCTTGCACAATTCTTCTGAGTGGGTTGCTTGATTTTTTATTGCTTAGTTTTTTGAGTTCTTTCTATGTACTAGTTACTAAACCTCTGTTGTATGTATAGCTGATGAAGATTTTTTTTCCCATTCTGTAGGTTGTTTATTGACTCTGTTGATGGTTTGCTTATCTGTACAGTATCTTTTTAGTTTCATGAGATCCCAGTTGTTGAGTGCTTGTCATTGTTGATGCACATGTGTGTACATTCATATGCAGAGACCAGAGGTTGATGTAGGGTGCCTTCCTCTATTGTTCTTCACCTTATTTTTTGAGATAGTCTCTCCATAAACCTGGAGCTCACTTATTTGGAGACTACCTAGTCAGCAAGACCCTAGGATTTCCTGCCTCTGCTTCTTCTTCCCCAGTGCTGGCGTTGCATGTGTGTGCCATGATGTTGTGGGGATACAAACTCAAGTCCTCAGGTTGTGCAGCAAGCACTTTAACAACTGAGCTGCCTCCCTAGTCCCAGTTTTCTCTTTTTATAAGAGAACTTTTATCAGCAATTGTCCATACCTCTCACATGCTCACATGTAGGCAGAGCAGAATCTGATAGCCAACTTCTAAAGAGGTTTCAGATAATTAGAAATAAATTCTGTGTTATAATGGCAGATTCTCATGTTTCTTAGTTGTCTTATTAAATGGATTTTAAAGTATTTTTTAAAAACAAAATGGTTGGGCTGGAGAGATGGCTTAGTGGTTAAGGCACCTGCCTCCTAAGCCTAAGAACGCTAGTTCCAATCTCCAGTGGTTCCAATCTCCAGGCCCCACATTTAGCCAGATGCAAAGTGATACAAGGGTGCAATGCCGGGCTTGACCACAAGGGGGCGAACATATCTGGATTTCATTCACAGCCACTGAGAGGCTGCTGACGCGCCCATCTCTATCTGTCTTCCTCTCCCTCTCTCTCTGTCTCTCTCTCAAAAAAAAAAAAAAAACCACAATGGTGACAATGTTCAATGGTGGATATTATGTATTGCTTTATTTCTTAGGACAACTTATCCTATCATCCAGAGGTGGAATCTATTCCCTGATGAATCTAGGCTGGCCCTGTGCCTTGTGTGGGTGGACCAACAGAAACCAGCTTCTATAGCATCTTATAGACTTGAAAAGCTCAGGCAGCTTCCTCTCCTCCCTATCAGAAGGCATCCAACATGTGAACAGTCTTATTACACCTTCATCCCAATTATGAGAAAGCATCACACAAGAGCAAGTTGATAAACATCTTACAAAATAACTGAGTGGTACTTGTCAAAATGTCAAGCCCACAAAAGACCACACTGATGAATTACTTTAGTCTGGAGAAGATCAAGGAGAAATAACCACTATATGTAATGTAGGACTCTGGATAACACCTCGAGATAGAAAAAGATGATGAGTAGATTAACTGATGAAGGTTAATAGGATCTGTAATTTAGTCAATCATACTGTTCCATCCTAATTTCTTAAGTGTGATGATGTGTCTAAGATATTGATAGTAGTAGAGCTTGGATAATGGATGTATAGGAACTCTGTACTATTTTGTAATATAAATATCTGAGGCTAGTTAAAAAATTAGAATCTTATCATTTGACATCGCTGTGCTGGAGTGAAGTTTAAATTCCCCTAAAAGAGTGAGCACCATGGAGGATCATTCAGGTGCCACACATGAGTGAAGCCATTTTGGAGCATCTAGCCCAGTATGACTACCAATGGGTGACTCCACACTATACCATCTGGACACATCAGTTGAGCCTCTCCCAAATTCTGGATCAGCAGAAGCATGACAAGTTTTGTCATTGTTGTCATTGTTTCAGAGTGATTGAAGCATAGCACTAGATAACCCAGAGTCTCAGGAATACAGAACTAGCAGCTCAGATGATGCCAGAGTTCCTTCTTCCTAGTCTGGGGGTGGGGTGGGACACATGGCTGGTCTCAGCATTGGGAAGTTGGTAGCTTCTGTGATAGTATCTGATGAGATCAAAAGACCAGTGATTTCCAAACCGTTTCTTTGCTTGTGTATCTCAAGCTGGAAGTTCCCATCCTTCAGGTAATTCATTAAGACAGAATTAATGGAAGTATTTCTGGTAGCAATAATTCTTGGTGGTCCACCACAAGAGAACTCTTTTGTTAAAGTTTGAAAGTCTATGGAATCCATCCATCCTCTAGCAATAGGATGGGTTAGAGACAGCATTTAAGAGGGCAGGCAGCTTCTTCTCCCTGCTCTTAGGTGACAGCCAGGGAATTTCCCTTGTTGCTACAGAGCTAAAAGCTCCAAGTACAGTAGGAATCAGCTACAGTCAGCTACAGGAATTTCTACTGCTAGAAATGTCAACCTTGTACCACCTGTGCTGCCACGGCCTTAATCACAGCTAGCCTGATGAAGCAGGTGCCCAGGTCTCATCTGCCAGAATATGTCCAATGCGTTCTGTCACTCTGCTCTGTGTCTGTTCTGCTTTCCAACATTTGAGTATCTGTGTCTCTTTATAGACTATTAGGAATATGAGTATGCCAGCTGGGAAATGTAGTTGTCCTTCTTTTGTAGCAGAACTAGAATCTTTTCCAGTTCTAGAGATAGGATTCAGGCCTCAGAAGTGATAGGAACATGCTCATCTACTAAGCCGTACCCCTGACCCTAGGAGGTATTAAAACAAGTGTTGGGTAAGCCCTGCTGCAGGAGTGAATACAGCATTACCCAATTCTTTTATTTGACACATGAGATTGATTTCATAACATGATTGTCATTCTTTCCCATTTATCTCCAGGTATCAAAAAAATTGCTTAAACACTAAACATGATAGTAATGGAAAGATCCAGAACAGAAATAGTCATAAATAGCACTATAAATAAAGCCTAGCACTAAAATAATGACCGTGCTACTAACAAGACAAATATTGCACACTAAAACTCAAAGTGATGGTGATAAAAAACAATGCTAACGAAATCCACTACTAGCTTAAACAATTCAGTATTAAATGAAAGAATAAAGATTCTAATTAGATAAAATAATATGTCTGAGTATTTGAGCTTAGATTCTAACCTCTTAGTGGCTAAAATGTGGTCTCTGAAATCAAAGTGCCTGATTCTACTCTGACTTACATTATATTAAGGATTTTGGTATGTGAGTTTATTGCAAGTTGGTCATATTCCCATCAGTTCGCACTTTTATATCCACTCTCCATGTACCCATTCCTTTGAGGGTCCTCCTGACTTTCTAAGTGATACCAAGTTACGTCAGCAATATAGTTCTCAGTTTCTCATTGCAAATGAGAGGTGACAATGGAATCTCCCTCATAGGACTTTGTGAGAATCAAATGAGAAAATGCAGATAGTATATTGTATATGGTAAGCTTTTATCCTAGTTCAGTGAGCGCTGCTATAACAGAATACCTTAAGGTGGATAGTTAATAAGTAATAAATGGTTTCTCACTGGCAGGAAATCTGAAAGTCCCAAATCAAGGCTCTGGCATTTTGGTCTCTGGATCCAAGATGGCCCTTGTTGCTGCTTCTTTAGAGGGAAGAAACATTATGTCCTCACTGGAAGAAGAACAGAAGAGATAGTCCACCACCACAACTCCTTTCTTAGCCGCATACATCCATTTATGAGGGCAGAGTGCTCATTTACTAAATGGTTCCCAAAGGTCCTACCCTTCCAAGTCTGTTGCATTGGGAATTAAGTTTCCAACACAGAAGTTTTGGGGCACACATTCAGACCATTGCAATACTCAAAAAACATTAGCTTATGGTTGGGGGGAGAATTAGAAGATATATCAATGAAACTCATTCTATTTTCTGCTTCTGTAACCCAGGCTTCTATTATTGACTTCCTGATAGATTCCTATCTCGATTTCGGGCTGTTTTTCTCACCTCTTCTTAGAAAGATGTGTTATCACTGTTTGTTTTTGTAATTATATCTACAAACATGGAGTTTAGGTTTGTGTTGATTCAGAATCATAAGGTTCTTTCTACAGCTCTGTCTTGAGAGTAGTCTTCAGTGGAGGTCAGGGTCTACCTGAATCCTCTACTACATTCCCTGCTTATGATTTCAAAATAAGGCTTTGGAGCCAGGCACAAAATATTTAACTTAAATATTGTTTCCAATATTAATGACTAGGTATGGCCCTAAATAAATAATTTTGCCTCTGCAAATCTCGGGTTAATACTTTCCTAAAAAGACACAAACACCAATAAAATGATGCTGGGTAGTACTGGACAGAGTCCTTAGCACATAAAGGGTATTTTGTAGTGGATATTCCAGCCCTTCTCTGTCTATTCTTGGCTCAGTTCTACAGTGCCGTTACCATTGGTTCTAGTAACTTGTGTGATGGCAGGGAGTGGAGGCTGAACTTTGAGTTTGTTCTGGCCCCAGAAAACCCTTGGATGTTGTTTGTGGGTATTGTTTTAGGTCAAGGAAAATAAATTTCACTTTGTTCCCTCATGTGTTTATTTTCCTAGAAGTGGAGCTCAGCTAAAATTCTTGGTACAGAGAGTCCAGGTTAGCTGTGTTCTGCTTGAGAGGTTCTGCTGTCTCTTCCCGTTGAACGGGTTTGTCCCGGGTCTCTTGCATGAGCAGATGCTTTTATTACTCTTGATTGGTTGGCAACTACATTTTCCTCAGAGCATGGAAAGGTGTTGTAAAGCTTCTGAGATTCTACACTGAGGCTTAGTGTGAGCAAATAACCATAACATAGTTGTTATTTTAGGGCTTACTACTTGGTTTTAGGGAAGAGAGTCCAAGAGGTGAAATTTTGTAGTCAGGCAGATCTCCACTTAAATCCTAGGCTATGGGAAAGTAAGAAAATTACATAAGAGATTCTTAGTATGCCTTGAAACAATTCACTAGTGACCTAAATTCTTCAACAGGGCCCCAGATGACGAGTAACTGCAGCCATGATTTCTTACGCTTGACAGTGCTGACAGTGTGCTGTAACAATGCTATCCTTTCCCCGTGTGCCTGGACATGACAAGCCTTGTGTTCTGCATGTGTGAGCAGATGACAGTGGCACCTACCTCATAGGGTACTGTAATAATTAAAATGTCTAGTATGTACAAAGTCTTTGTAAAATGACCTATCACAAAGTAATATGAGCAAATGTTGTTACTAATTATAATATGTAATTTATTATCTCTAAAAGGGAATTCATGGCTACTTATTTGTAGTCTGGATAGTAATCCAGTACTGTGTTACTCATTGTTGAATTGTCTCAGCTTTGGTCACTAGGAGCTTCTTCAGGGTGAATCCTGTGTGTTCTTGATATCCTTTTGCTTTTGGTGCTCTTCTTTATTATTTGGCATCAAAATATACTCCAGGCTTACCTTGTATTTTCCCTGGCATAGCTCTGGAATTAGCCATTTCTTCCAGGATCCCTGATTCCTCTTAAGGAATGCTATTACAGACCAAAATATAGGTTTTAGTTGAGCCACTCTATTTTTTATAGTATAATTTTTTATCAATATTTTTCACATCTTTACATAATATATATTGTTCATAATCCCCTCCCATTATTTTCTTTTGTCCTCCTTCCCCCATGCACCTTCCACACAACCCCTTCTAGTCACTCTATTTTGATTTAGAAACATCTACTATTACAGTAGTGTGTGCTAAATAAATCACTGAGCTGAGTTGGCCAGGCAGGTGTTGTAGGACAAGGAATAGAATAACATCAAGCCAGGGCCAAACAAACAGAAAAGCTTCTGCTGTAAATTGAGATTAATCAAAAGGGAACTCTGACAAGGGTCATCAGTGGAAGAGATTGAGAATATTTTTAGAGACAGTGATAGACACATGATTTTATAATGGTGATTACATTCAAAAGATTCCTAACTTGTTTAGAATTGTTTTACATCTTTCATTTTAATCTGATTGACTGCAATATAACAAATTATCCCAGAACTTGGTAGTTTGTGACAATGATGATGATTTACTGTGGATTAGTAATGTGGGGGGAAGCTTTTATGGATGGCTCTAGAGTCTTTCATGAAGTGTTAGACATTGGTGGCTATAGTAGAGACCTAAACTAGGTGTGGAGCAGCTGGATATTTCTCCCTCATATTCTTCCTTCACAAGGTTTCAGGTCTTAATGCAGTCAGGTTCATATGGCTGGCAGAAATCACCTGAACAAAAGCAGCCTGTGGGAAAAAAGGTTTATTTTGGCTTACAGACTCGAGGGGAAGCTCCATCATGACAGGGGAAAATGATGGCATGAGCAGATGGTGGACATCAGGTAGACGACAGCAACAGAAGAATGTGCCAAACACTGACAAGGGGAAATTGGCTATAATATTCATAAGCCCACCCCCAATACTGCCTCCCGGAAGCATTTATTCCCAAATCTCCATCAGCTGGGAACCTAGCATTCAGAACACCTAAGTTTATGGGGGACACCTGAATCAAACCACCACATTCTGCCCCTGTCACCCATAAACTGATAATCATACATGATGTAAAATGCAATGTATTCATCCAACTTTAAAAGTCCTCATAGTTTTTATCACTCCCAATGATGTTCAAACATAGTCCAAATCCTTTAACTGAGCCATAATACCAAAAAAACTCAAAAACCCCCATAGTGTCATAGAATAAACACCCACACTGTAAACGAAGGCACTAGGCATAGCAAAGAAATATTCAATATTCAAATATTCAAGATTTAAACAGGCAAACATCAAACTCTTTAGCTCCAAGTCTAATGACTCTAGTCCATGACCAATCTCCACGTCTGATAATTCCAACCAGCAACAAGTCCCTGGAATTCTAATTCTGCCCCTCCAGCTATGCTACTCAAGTCTTGGAAAACATCATAGGTGCTGGCAACTTTCCTTAGCAGCCATCTTGTGCATCTCCACTGGGTCTCCACTGCAACCCTCGGTTCATCCTGTTTCCATTGAGTCTTCATGCAGGCCTCCAGGAAACTTGCTACACACTGCCCATGACCATTTCCAAAACACAAGACTGTGTTGCAAATTCAATGGCCCTCTCTTTCCTGCATTTCTTATACTCCACAATACCGGTGCCACCTTTTTAATCCAAGGGGGGAATAAAGCAGACTTTGAAGAAGAGGACACTCCTTGAGTACTCAGGACCCTTCAAAAGAATCTACATTCTTCCCGTTGCCCCAGTGCAGGTCAGCCGGCCCATACTCAAAGGTTGTAATCTCATATAATTACATATAATTACAGCTGACTGGGCAGAAGTTTTAGCCCAAAGATTTCATTTCTGTGCCATATCCCTCTGCTCACATCAGTCCATTTCTATTCAAAGCAACCCTGCACAACTTCTCAGGACACTGGCATAACAGCAATCTTCTCACACAAACTGCTTCTAGATCAGTCCAGGCAAAGCTCTTTCTCACCCTCACAAGTCAAACCTCATAGTCCATAGTTCTAACTGCATTCAGGTCTTTCAACTCTAACTAGAATAGTCCATAAAGTTGTACTTACAGCACTGCAAGGCATCTTTTAGGCCAAGGTTTCAAATCCTCCCACATTCCTCTTGAAAATCAGTTCCAAAAGTCCAAAGCCACACAGTCAGGTGTCTAGCAACAAATGACCCCACTCCTCAGTACCAACTTTACTATTGTAGTCAGGTTCACATTGCTGGCAGAAATCACATAACCAAGAGCAGCTTGTGGGAAAAAAAAAGGTTTATTTTGGCTTACAGACTTGAGGGGAAGCTCCATGATGGCAGGAGAAAATGATGGCATGAGCAGAGGTGAACATTATCCCCTGAACAACATCAGGTAGACAACAGGAACAGGAGAGTGTGCCAAACACTGACAAGGAGAAACTGGCTATTACATCTATAAGCCTGCCCCCAACAATACACTGCCTCTAGGAGGCGTTAATTCCCAAATCACCATCAGCTGGGAACCTAGCATTCAGAACATCTAAGTTTATGGGAAACACCTGCATTAATCCACCACAGGGCTGCTCCATGCAGTCCCTTCCTTGAGGCGAACTAGGTGGCTTTCTCTCACATGGCAGCCTCAGAACAGTTGACCTATTTATTTTAGTAACTAAAAGCTTCAGTGCACATGTTCCACCTGAGCGAGGCCAGAGGACCCTTGAACTTTCTGACTTAGCTTTGAATTTACTTCCAATGCAATTGGTGGTTATAAGGGAGTTACAGAGCAGTTCAAGGAGAGGGGACACGGACCATCCTATCATTTAGTGGAATGCAAAACCATATTGAAGTCATCTTAGAGGATCATATTCTGTCACAAATTCACTTGTGCCATCAACATTTCTCACAAAAGCTGAAAGCTGTTGCCCTATAATCAGATAATTGCTATCTAGCTTCTTTCCATAGCTTACCTTCTATATATTTCTACAGTCAATTCCTTTCCTATCTACTATGACTCTTTTATTTCTCTATGTCGTATTTTTTCCCCTTGATTCCCATTTGCTCAATGTGGCTAACACATGCCAAATAAAGTAATCAAGTAAGTGTAGAGAAAGATACAAAGGAATAATGGAAACACATGGGAAATGCACAATGGTGGGAAAACAGTCAGTGACAATGATGACATGTGGGAGCACACAGAGAAGAGACTGGAAAAAGTGTGGAAATAGTAAAGAATGGAGAAAATTGTACCAGTGCTGAGAACTGTCAAGTTGATTTCTTTTTGCTCCCCTCCCCGTGTCAGAATAGTGAATCTTTAGGTGAGGAATGGGTTTAGGGGATGTTCTTAAACCATCAAAATGGTGTGTGAGATTACATACAAAAGGGACGAGAGAGTCAGGAACACTTGTTAGATATGCCTGAAGTGCAGGTGACCAGAGAAGCTTCAAGGTCAGAATCACGGGGGTAAGAGCAGGAGAACTCTAGCAACCCTAAGCTGCTTGCTCAGGACTATAGATTGAATCCATCCTACCTGGTATTTGTCTCCTTTGGGCTATACTTTTATTTCCTGCCTGTGAGTCACCATACATTTCTTCCCTAACATTTATTCATTCTTCAGTTTTTCTTTCTATTATACACCTTATGCCTCAAACTTTAGCAAGTTCTATTTTCCTCTGGATTTCACAAGTGAGCTCTTTCTTAGTATATTCCAAGCCTCCCCCACCATCTCTCCCCCCTCCCCCCACGGAGCTTTGCTTCTCTTGGTCATTAGGTATCTCAGTGTTTGTAAAAGGACAGTGTACTTTATAAAGTCTAATTTTCAAGGCAAGCCACTAGATGGAGGCCCTGCCTCAAGAACATGCTGGAAGGCCAAAGACCTGAATCTGAATGTTTCCTTTCAAATACAAATGTGAATTGCACCCCAGGAGAACCTCACCCTAGTTTGTGCAAAAGCCTTTATAATCTTGACTTACTGTGAGACCCACTCCTAACTATTTTAGTAATTGTCCATTTTCTTAGGAATTGCCCTTACAGTGTGTTACTCTGTGCCCTGTGGTTTGTTATAATAAAATGCTTATAGGATTCTTATAATCTTTTCATCTATACATTTTCCCTCTGAATGCTACAGTGGCTGGCTTCCTTGCTATTTTCCATTTCTAGAGCTTAGTGCTGCCTGTTATGGGTAGAGCTCTTTGTTCCTTCAAAGTAACCTTTTCAAGCCCAGGTAACCTCTCATTGTGGGATTTTGAACATTGGCAGGCAGAAAAAAAAAAAAAAAAAAAAAAACAAACTACCTAACCTCTCTTTCTGGAGGCAGAGCAGAGTTTTCATGATTGTTGCTGATTATTTCATACAGGTCAGGTCTTAGTTTTTAAAAGATTTTCATTTTGTGTATTCAGTGTATATGAGAGAGAGAATAAAAATAAGATGGATATATAGGAAGAGACTGGGATAGAAAAGAAGAGAAAAGAACAGAACAGATGTTGAAAGAGATTCAATAGCTGGACTTGTCATTCTGGAGGAAGCTATAGTATACCTCAGGTCTAAAGCTGTGTATCATGTTTCCTCTTCTTGAGCTAGGTCTGACTGTTATTCGTGGGTCTATGAGACACAGTGGGATTCTTCTTGTGTTGAATGGAATGCTGCTACTTAAAATCTATAAAACTGAAGCTTTGTGTCTCCCTCTGAGTCCTAACTTCTCCCTGGAATCACCCCATCCAATCCTGCACATGACATTTTTTCTCTTTTCCTCCCTCTTCATGCTTAGTTAGATCTATTTGTGTCCTGAAGGGTGCCGGGAGTCATGAAGGCGAGTTAGGGGGCTCACCCATGTGTGTGTCTTTCCTTCTAAGTCACAATGCCATCATTAGGTGTTGACAAGCTTCCCATAAAGATCTGATAATATTGAATTTTGGGCTCTGAGGGCCCATAAAAGTATATGTGTTGTTACAACTCAATTCTATGTCAGGATTCAAGAAGTGTGATTGTGTTTTCCCAAACATGTTAACAGGAGGAGTCCACAGGATATAGTTTGCAGATTTCTGCGTCATTCAGAGGGAAGCCAGTGGCACTGAAGAGAGACAAGAGGCTTCAGAGGTTAGCCTGAAAATTTAACTTGGGCCTTACTCATTCAGAAGATTGAATTTTTGATTTTTAAAATTTTGGACAATTTCTACACATGAAAATCAAAGTCCATAGAAAAACTGGAAATCTTTGGAGTGTTATTCACACCAAATGATGTCAGACTAAAGCCACAGTTGTTTCTGAGAAACAATCTCTAAAAGGTACTTGAAATGTCTTATTAAGAAACACCTTAAGTTTAGGCTTCATCCCACCCTCTCCAGGGCCCTTTTTTCCAGATGATCTCCCCATACTCCTGTTGAGGGTTATATATTTTAGTCTACTGTCAAGGAGAAAGGTTTCTATGGCACCAGTTCATTTTGGGTTTAGTTTTGTGTTTATTTTCCCCCAACCTCCTACTCCCCTCCCCCCTGACATTTCCATCCCTTTTGTCTGGCCCTAAGTTGTCTGTGAGGTATGCCCACAACTCAAGCTTTTCCAGGTTAGGAACTGCAGATGAGTGAGAACATCTGGTGTTTGTCTTTCTGTGATTGTATGAGTTCATTGAGTATGATCCGTTCCAAGTCTGTCCACTTCCCTGCAAATTTCATTATATCATATTTTCTTAGAGCTGAATAGAATTCCATTGTGTAAATGTACCACATTTTCATTATCCATTTGTCCAATAATGGGTACCTGGGTTGATTCCAGGTCTTAGCTATTATGAATTGAGAAACTATAAACATGATTGAGCAAATATCTCTGCAGTGAAGTGTGGAGCCTTTAGGGCAAATGCCCAATAGAAGAATAACTGGGTCTGTTAGTAGCTCAATTTTCTCCTTTTTCTGGAGTCTCCATGTTGATTTCTATAGAGGTTGTATAAGTTTGCATTCCCACCATCAGTGGTTGAGGGTTCCTTTTCCCCCACATCCTTACCAACATTTATTTTCATTTGATATTTTTAATACTTTATATTTATTTATTAGAGACAGAGAGAGGAGAGAGAGGGAGAGAATAGACACCCAGGGCCTCTAGCCTCTGCAAATGAACTCTATAAGCATACCCTACTATGTGCACCTGGCTTACATGGGACCTAGAGAATTGAACCTGGGTCCTTAGGCATGTGCTTTAACCCCTAAACCATCTCTCCAGCCCTCATTTGATTTTTTTTTTTTTTTTAATGATTACTATCTTGGCTGGAGTAAGTGGAATC
Source organism: Orientallactaga sibirica (assembly GCA_036365145.1). Classification (NCBI taxonomy): domain Eukaryota; kingdom Metazoa; phylum Chordata; class Mammalia; order Rodentia; family Dipodidae; genus Orientallactaga; species Orientallactaga sibirica. Next base: position 52,031,890 of record JAEOAD010000006.1, read on the forward strand.
TCAAAGTTGTTTTAATTTGTATTCCCCTGATGGTTAGGGATGGTGAGCATTTCTTTAATTGTGTATTAGGCATTTGTATTTCATCCTTTGAAAACTCCCTATTCCATTCTCTGCCTCATTTTTAATGGTTTTTAAACAATTTTATTTATTTATTTGCAAGCAGAGAGAGATAGAAGAGAGACAGAGAGAGAATGGGCACATGAGGGCCTCCAGCCACTGCAAACAAACTCCAGATGCTTGTGCCCCTTGTACAATTTGGCTTACATGGGTCCTGGGGAATCAAACCTGGGTCCTTTGGCTTTGCAGACTAATGCCTTAACTGCTAAGCTATATCTCCAGCCCTCTGCCTCATATTTTGAGTGGGTTGTTTGAGTTTTTACTGTTCAGTTTTTTCAGTTCCTTGTAGATTCTATATATTAGGCCTCTGCCAAGTGGTATAGCTGGTGAGTATTTTCTCCCATTCTGTGGGTAAGCTATTGCCTTTGTCTATGGTGTGTTTGTCTGTGCAAAAGCTTTTTAGCTTCATCACATCCCACTGGTTGAGTGATTGTTTAATTTCCGGGGCTACTGGGGACAAGCTCCCACTAGTTTTGATGAAAAGAGGGCCTACATATATCAAAACCTCTCTAAATTAACAATGCTTATTCCATTTAGTTATGCTTTCATTCTCCATTGGAAAAATCTGTTCTTCTTTTTCAGAAGATAGCATGACCCAAGGAGATAAACCACCCCTCACACTTTAGCCAAGGCTCAAGTGAAAGCACAGAGGAATTGGTAAGATAAGTAAGAGTGTTGCTTCCATGGTGAGCCTGACAATCAGCCCTAGGGTGAAGGGGACAGATACAGAGGATACTCAACACTTACCAAAGCAGAAATCCAGAGGTTCCTAAGAGCTCATCACTGAAGTAGACTTAAAACATACCCACCAAGGCTTAAGGGAATTTTTTAGAATGGGGGCAGAAAGATTGTAAGAGACACAGTGCATACTCTGAGGCATTCTTCCCTCCCCCAGTGACTCACTGATTTTCTCACAGCTCATAACCCACAACCCCATGGGGACACTGAAGTCCCCAGTAGACTCATGTTCTATAATATTTAATAACCAGTTAATTGGGAAGGTTGTAGATCCTTTAGGAAGTGGAGCCTTGCTGGAAGAAGTGTGCCATTGGAGGTGGGCCTTGAGGTTTTATAATCTAGCTCCACTTGCTCTTTTCATTCTCTCTACTTCCTCTCTGTTAAAGTGAAGATGTGATTCTGGACTTCCTGCTCCTGCCATGCTCTTCATACCATGATAGACTCTACCCTTTGGTACTGGAAGCTGTTCTCAGATTAGCAGATTAGTTAGAGTAACACTACAGTTTAATCTTCCACTTCCTTTATAATGTCTCCTGGGCCCTGGCGTATGTGATAGAGATGATTCATGTTGTGCTAGGCAGTTGGCTTTCTGCTGTGGATCCTGGATCTTCCCAGTATTTGCCACAATCTATAAAAAGCAGATTGTTCAACCAAGAGTGAAAGCAGCATGGCCTATCATCTATGCTTGATATACTACACTATCTCACATATGGTTTGTTCTTTGAACAATGCAAAGGAATAGGCTCAGTTTTAAATCTCTTCTAAAATGCTCCAATACTGAAAGTAGATGAGTTTGATTGGTACATGGCCTGATTCTAAGGGGCAACATTCAACACCTCAGAATATTTTTGTTGGAGTAACACAAGATCAACCCATTCAAAGTGTCTGAAATCTAGGTACTTTTCAAGTGAAAGTACCATCACAATTTTATTCATTTAACAGATGGGTATCATACATCTGTTATCTGTGAGACATTCAGAGGATAGCCTTAAACTTCAGTAAGGATCCAGAAGGATTTCAAAAAACCTGACATGCCTCCTTATTGTCTATTAGCAGAGCATGTAAGAATGTGGATAGTGATGTGCTAGGTTAACTGAAAGTTTTATAGGAAGGCTAAGGAGGCTTCAGTACAAGCTGGGTTATGAGGAATAATGGGAGTTAGCTAAGCAAAGATGATGAAATAACCTTCCAAGTCAAAGAAGAGGTACAGTCTAAGAGTGAACACAAGGCATATGTTGATTTACAAGTGAGAAAAGCAGACCTTGGCTATGGTATAAATTCTGTGATTGGATGTCTGTGTTTACATCATTATAATAAGTATTAGTCATCTATCTTTGAACAAATATATTTTATCCATAAGCCTTATTTTTCTCTTTACAAATTAAATTTATAAAAGTTTATATTTTGTTAAAGTTTATAAGGATTAAATAGAAGTTTATGTGAAGCAGCATTTCCCCAAATTTCTCAGATAATGACTCACACCCAGTGCTTTAAAAAACATAGCTTTCCAGAAAGTTCCCTGAAGATTATGACTCAGTTGGTCTGGGATGAGGATGAGAAATTATATTTTTAGCAATAATCCCAGGTGATTTGCATCATTAGTAGAATTTGAAAAACATTTGTAGCAGACAGCTTCAGTCATACAGCAGACAGCTTCAGGTTCGCTGAGATGAACTTCCAGATCAGGCACAGTTATGGAGGAAGGGATATTATTTATTGAAGCTTACAGATCCATAATGGCAGGAGAAGTGGCCTGCTCTTCACAGGACCAGGCAAGAGAGAGAGAAAAAATCCAACCAGGCACACAGCACACAGAGCAAAGCTACAGTCAAACCACAGCACACTTCAGGAACTCCCATTAGGCACACTTTGCATATCTTTACAATGGAATCTCAAACCATCACCACACCTTAAGACCAGCCCCCAGTAACATTGCCTCTAGCAAGGCCATTGCAGATGCAAACTATAAACTAATAAAACACTGAATGTATTGGGGGCCATATATTCAAACTACCACCACATTGATATATTATATTAGGATAGTTCCAAGATCAGGGCAAATGCTAAGTAGTTCTTATAACAACACACACAGAAGAACAGGGTACATGAAGGTTAGAAGAAATATGTGAGGCAGAGGCAGAGAGAGGGCCAAGTTATGACATGTAAATGCACATTGCATGATGGAGTTGGTATTTTATCTTAAAAGGAAGGAGAAGCCATTTAAATATTTTAAGTAATAAAGTGCCTTTATCTAACATTCATTTTTGAATGGTCCATCTTGCTTCATTGAAGATGTAATTATAAATAAGAAATATTAAAAGCTATAAATCAATTTTCAAGGTTACTGAAGGAATCCAGATGAAAAATTAATATTTATATTAGAACACTGGAAAAAGAAATGAAAAGACACTTAGAATTAACCTCCTAAGTGTCTTTGCATGTAAAGAATGAGTATAATATCTAGTTCTGGTTAGTGGAAAAGGGTTGTACAGAGGAAAATAAAGCCTACTGGTGCAATCATGGTTGTTCAGTGAGAAATCAGTTCATCTTTGAACAAATTAATCTCCAGTCATTGCTGTGTGAGCCCATTTGGAAGTTGGATATATAAAGGGACATAGAACTTGGGAAGGCAGTCTGGATTAGTGATCTATATTTGGAATCACTCATTTTCCTTATGACATTTAGCAATGTGACCAAAACCACAACCCTAATGGTTTTATGATAATCTAAGGATATTAGCCTAGCTTGTGGAATCAGTTAAATGTAGAATGTAATAAACTAGTGTGGGCTTGGGTTCAAACACAGATAAACGTCTTACACATCACATTGTGTCACCAGAAGACAATGTTCCAAGCCACCACTCGATAGCCTTGCAGTTTCCTTCCCTGCTATAAATATTTCTGCCCTGGAAAGAGGACACAGAAGGTTTGGATGCTGTTGCATCAATTTCCGAAGTGTTATATATGACATGACATATTATGGGCTATAGCTATTGGTACTGACTAAGGATGATTAGGTTTCCTGGATATAATCTTCTAAAGAATTGACTCCTCCCCAAGCTCATAACAGACTTGATGTAACTTGGATTACATTTTGCCCCTATTGGCTCTACATGTACTCTCCATGTCCCATTTCTCTGATGTGACTTGGAAGATATTAGCTGCTTGGCTAGTTTATCAGAATAACACCACAGTCAGCAGAATGACATGTCACATGGTATCCTCATTGATCTCTTTGGTTGCTTTACAGTCAAGCACTAAAAGCTGAATAGCTAAATATTGGCAGAGGAAACTGAAGCCAAAGAAATTGTATAGAAAAAACAAGTGACATAGTAATTTCTCTTTGGGAGATTATGAAACAGGATATTTTATAAACAAGAATACTCTTTGTGTTGAATATCATCTGGGGGATAGATCTGAACAAAAAGTCCTTGTGAGGAAAAGTTATGTGGTTGGACTTTATAACTTTATAGCTGAGTGTGTACTGAGTTGCTGCAAATTTTTCTAGCTATCTGGAAGCCCATTCTCTACTATCTCTTATGCCTGAAAACTTCTTTGTTTATGCCTGAAAACTTTTTTCCTTAAAAATTCAGCTCAAGCTGCGCGTTGTGGCACATGCCTTTAATCCCAGTACTCAGGAGACAGAGGTAGGAGGATCGCCATGAGTTCAAGGCCACCCGGAGAATACAGAGTGAATTCCAGGTAGCCTGAGCTAGAGTGAGACCCTACCTGAAAAAAAAAAAAAAATCAGCTAAAGATTGGTCAACAAGATGGTGGAATAAGATCTTCTATTCATGTTTCCAACAGGAGCAGTAGTTTGGCCACCACCATAGCAGAAGCGTCTTAATAGTAGTTTTGGGAACCATGCAGGAGGCTGCAAAGCCCTAATGGAGACAAAGGCCAAAAAGGGGCTGTTTTGAGAAGTCAGATATATACCAGGTAGCATATTTGCCAATTATGGCTCTAGCCCCAGACCCAGAAATAGCATCATCACCTTGTGAACTTTATAATCTTATATAATCTTGATCCTGCCATGATTATTGTCTGCCTCCAGACCATTCGTGAGTCATTCCCTCATTCCAATGCCTCTTTAAAAACAAGTCTGCCAAACTTTATCCCACATGAGAATTCTAAAATAACTTCTGATGTGGCTCTAGACACCTGCAGCCACAGTCTGACAGCATCCCTGCCTGTATAGTAACCCAACAGGAGACACAGTTCCCATGCTCCTGGAAAGGGACTTGTCCATCTCAGCCCCATAGCAGATCCAGAAACAGGTTTGAAATTTAGTTCTAGCCCTATTCAGCTGCCTGCCAGGGGACAGCTGTACATTCCAAAAGACCCACCAAGAGGCATGCCCATTTATCCTATGCCAACTTCAGTCAGAAGTCAGTATGCTGAAGCAGCCCTCACAAAGCTCCCAGGAGTCCAGCATCTGGAGGCAGACTGCAGCCCACAGCCTCAGCTGTGTTCCAGTCCTGCCTACCCAGACATCCACCTACTGATCTGGTGAAAGCCTTTTCAGAATTACTGATGAAAAGCTATCTGTTAACCTAGATATAAACATGTTCTCTGTGAACTTAACTGCAGAATGCAGACTTTATCCCAGTCTTTTCTTCCCACCAAATGAACCACTTACTGTGTTATGTTATGTGCACAGAACAATAACAAATACCATAGTTGAGCTTCACTATGGCAGTCTTTTATTTACTTATTTATTTGCAAGCAGAAAGAGAGACAGAAAGAAGAGAGACAGACAAAGAGAGAGTGGGCATGCCAGGGCCTGTAGCCACTGCAAACGAACTCCAGATGCATGTGCCTCTTATGCATCTGGCTTACGTGGGTCCTAGGGAATTGAACCTGGATCCTTTGGGTTCGCAGGCAAATGCCTTAACCACTAAGCTATCTCTCCAGCCCCTGGCAGTCTTTTTAAATATTTTATTTTTGTTTATTTGACAGACAGACAGAAAGAGGGGAGAGAGAGAGAGAGAATGGGTGTGCCAGGGCCTCTAGCCACTGCAAATGAACTCCAGATGCATGAGCCACCCTCTGCATTCAGCTTACATGGGTTCCTGGGGAATCAAACCTGGGTTCCTTTGGCTTTTCAGGCAAATGCCTGAACTGCTAAGCCATTCCACCAGCCCAGCTATTGTTTTTTAATAACTAGTAACTCCCCTCTTTCCAAAAATAATAAAATAACACACACAAATAAATACTTAGATCTACTTTTCTTTGTGTGTGTGCTTTTTTGAGGTAGGCTCTCACTCTGGTCCAGGCTGACCTGGAACTCATGGTGATCCTCTTACCTCTGTCTTCTGAGTGCTGGGATTAAAGGTGTGTGCCATCATGCCAGGTTATAGATCTACTTTTAAAAAGTTGCCTTAACTATAATTTAATTCACTATTTCCCAAAGTACAACAGTAATATAATAAGCAGTAGATGAGCTTATTTAGTGTTTCATGGATAGACTTACACTTTTAATTGTTATATAGATTATAATTGTAACTTTATATGGTTAGTGGCATTAATTTTCCATGTATGGAAATCCCATGGATTTAATTGTAGGTGGCCCATGGTATACTTTATGAAATGGTGCTCTTATCACTTGATCCAAAGAAAGCATTTCCATCCTGTCTGAAGAAGCCTTTCCCCTCCCTGTAATCTGTTCTTCTACTTACATATACACAATACCATCCCCTTAAGTCCTTCCCTCTCCTCCCTCCCTTGTATCCTTTTTCCAGCTTACTGGCCTCTGCTGCCGATTTTTGGTTCCAGCTTACAAACAAGTCTATACATTGTAGCTAGGATCCACATATGAAAGAGAACATGTGACGTTTGGCTTTCTGAGCCTGGGTTACCTCACTTAGTATAATCCTTTCCATATCCATCCATTTCCCTGAAAATTTCATAATTTCATTTTTCTTTACTGCTGACTAGAATTCCATTGTGTAAATATAACACATCTTTATTATCCATTCACCTGTGGAGGGACATCTTGGGTGGTTCCATTTCCTAGGTATTGTGAATAGAGCAGCAATAAACATGGTTGTACAAGTATCTATAAGGTAGTGAGAAGAGTCCTTCAGATATATGCCTAGGAGTCCTATAGCTGGATCATATGGTAAATCTATTTTTAGCTGTCTCAAGAACCTCCACACTGGTTTCCACAATGGCTGGACCAGCTTACATTCCCACCAACAGTGTAGAAGTATTCCTGTTTTTCTGCATCCATGCCAACACTTATTGTCATTTGTTTTCTTGATGGTAGCCATCCTGACAGGAGTGAAATGGAATATCAAAGTAGTTTTAATTTGCATTTCCCTGATGGCTAAGAATGTAGAACACTTTTTTAGATGTTTATATGCCATCTGTATTTCTTCTTCTGAGAACTCTCTGTTTAGTTCCATAGCCCATTTTTAACTGGGTTGTTTGATTTCTTAATGTTTTGTTTTTTGAGTTCTTTGTATATTCTGGATATTAATCCTCTGTCAGGTGTATAGCTGGCAAAGATTTTCTCCCATTCTGTAGATTGTTTCTTTGCTCTATTCACAGTGTCCTTTGCTGTACAAAAGCTTTGTAATTTCACGAGATCCCAGTGGTTGATTAGTGGTTTTATTCCCTGAGCAATTGGGGTTATATTCAGAAAGTCATTGCCTATGCCAATATGTTGAAGGGTTTCCCCTACCTTTTCCTCTAGCAGTTTCAGAGTTTCAGGTCTGATATTAAGGTCACTGATTCATTTGGACTTAATTCTTGTGCATGGAGAGAGACAGGATGTATTTTCATCCTTCTACATACAGATATCCTGTTTTCCCAGCACCACTTGTTGAAGAGGCTATCTTTTCTCCAATGAATATTTTTGGCATTTTTGTCAAAAATCAGGTGGCTGTAGCTGCCTGGATTAATATTTAGGTCTTCTATTCTATTCCATTGATCTACATGTCTGTCCTTGTGCCAGTACCATGCTGTTTTTGTTATTATAGCTTTGTAATATAACTTAAAATCAGGAATGGTGATACCACCAGCCTGATTTTTGTTGCCCAAAATTGTTTTTTGTGCTTCCAGATGAATTTTAGGATTGTTTTTATTATTTCTGAGAAGAATGCTATTGGAATTTTAATAGGATTGCATTAAATGTGTAGATTGCTTTGGATAATATTGACATTTTCACAATATTGAGTCTTCCAATCCAAAAACATGGGATGTCTTTTCATTTCGTTGTGTCTTCTGCAATTTCTCACTTGAGTGTTTTAAAATATTCATTGTAGAGATCCTTTACGTCCTTGGTTAAGTTTATTCCAAGGTACTTTTTTTTTTTTTTTGAGGCAATTGTGAATGGGAGAGATTCCCTGATTTCATCCTCTGCATGTTTGTTGTTAGTATATAGAAAAGCTACTGATTTCTGAGTATTTATTTTGTATCCTGCTACATTGCTAAAAGTGTTTATCAGCTCTAACAGTTTTCTGGTAGAGTCTTTAAGGTCTTTTATGTATAGAATCATATCATCTGAAAATAATGATAATTTGATCTCTTCCCTTTCAATTTGTATCCCTTTTATGAGTGTCTCTTGCCTTCTTGCTATAGCTAAGACTTCCAGTACTATATTAAATAAAAGTGGGGAAAGTGGACACCCTTGTCTTGTTCCTGAATTTAGTGTAAAAGCTTCAAGTTTTTCCCCATTTAGTATTATGTTGGCTGTAGGTTTGTCATAAATAGTTTTTATTATATTTATTTATTTATTTATTTATTTTTATTTATTATTATTTTTTTTGGAGAGAGACACAGAGAGAGACAGACAGAGATAGAGAGAGGGGGAGAGGAAGACAGAGATGGGCGTGCCAGCAGTGTCTCAGCTGCTGTGAATGAAATCCAGATGTGTGCACCCCCTTGTGGTCAAGTGTGGCATTGCACCCTTGCGTCACTTTGCATCTGGCTAAACGTGGGACCTGGAGATTGGAACTGCTGGAGATTGGAACCAGTGTTCTTAGGCTTAGGAGGCAGGTGCCTTAACCCCTAAGCCATCTCTCCAGCCCGCTTTTATTATATTGAGATATGTTCCTTCTATTCGCAGTTTCTGTGTTACTTTTACCATGAAGGGATGTTGGATTTTGTCAAATGCCTTTTCTGCATCTATTGAAATGAGCATGTGATTTTTGTCCTTCAGACTATTTATATGGTGTATTACATTTTGATTTGCATATGTTGAGCCATCCCTGCATCTCTGGAATAAAGCCTACTTGGACAGGGTGAATAATCTTTCTGATATATTCTTGTATTCTGTTTGCCAACATTTTGTTGAGAATTTTTGCATCTATGTTCATGAAGGAGATTGGTCTGTAATTTTCTTTATTTGTTCTGTCTTTGTCCAGTTTTGGTATCAGGGTGATGCTGGCTTCATAGAAGGAGTTTGGTAGAATTCCTTCCTTTTCTATTTTATGGAAAAGTTTGAGAAGCAGTGGTGTTAGTTCTTCCATGAGTGTCTGGTAAAATTCACCAGTGAATCTGTCTGGGTTTGGACTTTTTTTAGTTGGGAGACTTTTTATAATTGCTTAGACCTCTGTAGTTGTTATAGGTTTATTTAAATGGTTTATCTCATCTTGATTTAATTTTGGTAGGTCATGTGAATCAAGGAAATCATCCATTTCTTTCAGATTTTCAAACTTAGAGGCATATATATTCTTAAAGTATGTCCTTATGATTTTATGAAATTCTTTGGTATCTGTTGTAATGGTGATTTTTTTCATGTTTAATTTTTGTTAATTTTTGTCTCTTCTTTCTTTCTTTTGGTCAGATTTGCTAAGGAATTATCAATCTTGTTTATCCTTTCAAAGAACCAACTCTTTGCTTCATTGATTCTCTGGATTTTTTGTTTGGTTTCTATTTCATTAATTTCTGCCCTAATCTTTATTATTTCTTCCCGTCTACTGATTTTTGGTTTGCCTTGTTCTTCTCTTTCCAAGGTGAAGCATTAAATTGTTTATTTGTGAACTCTCTAATTTCTTAATATAGGCATGTAGAGCTATAAACTTCCCTCTTAGGACTGCCTTCATTGTGTTCCAAAGGTTTTAGTATGTTGTATTCTCATGATCATTTGATTCTATGAATTTATTGATTTCCTTTTTAATTTCTTCAGTGACCCATTCATCATTCAATAGTGTACTGTTTAGTCTCCATGAATTTCTGTATGCTCTTTAGTTTTTCTTGTTGCTGATTTGCAGTTTAATCCCTTTGTGGTCAGATAGCGTACAAGGGATTATTTCATTTTTCCTGTATTTGTTAAGATTTTATTTTTGTCCTAATATATGTTCTATTTTAGAGAATGTTCCATGTACTGCTGAGAAAAATGTATATGCTGCAGAATTTGGATGGATTGTTCTGTATATATTTGTTAGGTCCATTTGTTCCATGACATCATTTAATCCAGATATCTGTCTGTTTATTTTTTGCTGGGATGACCTGTCAATTGATGAGAGTGGGGTATTGAAGTCACGCACTACAGTTGTGTTTGGTGTTATCTGTGACCTTAAGTCTAATAGTGTTTGTTTGATGAAATTGGGAGCCCCCATGTTAGGTGCATATATGTTTAGGATTATAATGTCCTCCTGTTGGAGTGTTCCTTTAATCAGTATAAAGTGACCTTCTTTATCTTTCCTCACTAATAATGGTTTGAAGTCTAACCTGTCAGATATTAGGATAGCAACTCCTTCTTGTTTCCTAGGCACATTTGTTTGAAATAACAATTTTCCATCCTTTCATCCTAAGATGGTATTTATCTTTTCTTGAGAGATGAGTTTCCTGGAGGCAACAAATTGCAGGATCCTGCCTTTTAATCCAGTCTGCAAGCCTTTGTCTTTTGTTTGGGGCATTGAGGCCAGTGGTATTAAGAGTTATGATTGAAAGTAGGTATTTATTCTCGCCATTCTTGTTTTGTAGTGCTTCCTGTTTTACTTTTACTAACTTATTTTAGCTATTATTTGAGTATGGTTTATTTTTTCCTATTTCCTGCTGTGTGTGTTTTGCTTTCTCTTCAGTATGAAGGATTTCTTCAAGTATTTTCTGTAGAGCTGGTTTAGTTGTCATAAATTCCTTTAGCCTGTTTTTGTTGTGGAATGTCCTTACTTCTCCATCAATTTGGATAGATAGTTTTGCAGGATAGACAGTTGTTATCTTTCAGAACTCAGAATACATCATTCCAAGCCCTTCTGGCTTTTAAAGTTTGTGTTGAGTAATCTGTTGTAATCCTGATGGGGTTTTCTTTGAAGGTCATTTGCTTTTTCTCTCCAACTGCTTTCAATATATTTTCTTTGGTTTGCATGTTTAGTAGTTTAATTATAACATGACAAGGAGAGGATCTTTCTGGGTTTTGTCTGTTTGGTGTTCTAAAAGCTTCTTGTATCTGCATTGGCATTTCTTTCCCAATTTGGGGAAATTTTTCTCTTATGATTTTGTTAAAAATACTTACTAAGCTTCTGGATTGAAATTCTTCTCCTTCTACTATACCCTGAATTCTTATGTTTGATCTTTTCAAAGTGTCCTGGATATCTTGGAATTCTCATTCATACCTTTCTATTAGTTTGTCTTTCTCTTTGTTGGACTGTATTAGGTCAGCCACCTGGTCTTCTAGTTTAGATATTTTGTTCTCTCCTTCATTCATTCTACTGGTGAGACTTTCCATGGAGTTTTTTTATTTCACTTACTGTGTTCTTCAGAGCTAGGATTTCAGCCTGGTTTTTTTAGTATTTCTATTTCCTTACTCATGTCCTGTAATGACCTTTTTATTTCATTAAGCTGGCTTTCTGTGCTCTCTTTCAGGGGTTTGTTTTCTTCTTTGAATCCTTTCATTTCTTTGAGCATAGATAGAATCATTCTTTTGAAGTATTTGTCAGGTATTTCATCTAAAACAGTCTCACTGGGGGTCATTTCTGATGGATTTATAATTTTTGGTTTGATTACATTGTCTTGATTCTTTGTGTTTCTTATATTATAATGTAGTGACTTTTGCATCCTGAAATGATTTGATGCTTGGGTTTTCTACTTATCTGCAATGTTCTTAGATCTGGCAATCCAGCTTTATATACTTTCAGGATATGAGTTTAAGGTGCCAAGTGTAGCATTTATACCCCAATCCAACCACAGAAGTAATACTAGGTGTTGAGTTTGTTTGCTAAGCAAGTATTCTAGTGGACTGGGTGGACCAATATACTGGCAAATTCTAAACTTCAGCTGAGCAATATACACATTCAAAAAAACAAGCACAGAGTATACAAGTGTAGGGATTAAAGCAAACAAATGGTTTTATAAGGCCAAAATCCCTAAGGGTGTGTGCTCTTCTACACCCTTGATCCTGTCAGCTAGGAGGTAGAGAATTCTGAATTGTGTTCCAGGTCAGCCTGGATCTGGATGAGACTCTGCCCCCAATAATGACAAAAGCAAAAGACAAAGGCCTTATAAATCTGTAAGTATTAAAGGCAGCAATATTCAACACCCCATGTACAGCTTATTTGAAAATGGTAAATCCAACCAAAAACATATAACCCAGAACCTGCCCTGACATGGAAAGAGAGATTAGCACTTCAAATGCAGGCCTATGTACCTTTTTTTTTTTTTTTTTTTTTTTTTTTTGTCAGTCGGCCTCGTTACCTGGTGGATATTGGTCTCTCCTGCGGTGTCTCTGCGGTGTCTAAGAAAAACCTATACTCCTGCACTTTTCAGAAGAAGAGTGTATTTTACTGTAGTTTTGCTTAAATCCCTCCCTGGGCTGGTTTGGCATGGCTTGTATGCCACCATCTTACCTGGAAGTCTAATTTATTCTTCTGTCACTGATTCTTAATGAAACCAAACATTGCTACAGTTTTCCTCTAAGAAATGTCAGTTTCACCTGCTTAGGATATTTCCTTTTAATAGATTTATACAAACTTGTAGCTGTCACTTCCAGAATTGTGCTGTTAGAAAGACATGGGTATATCTTATTTATGGATGGTGGGGACATAGGTTGAATAAATGTGTAGTTTCATTTTAAGAAATAAATCACATTTATTTTTTAACATACCTATGGAAAACTATAGTTCTTATAACCTGTATTAGTTATTTTCTTATTGCTGTGAACAAATTCCTGAGCAGGAACAATTTATGGAAAGAATTTATTTTGGCTTACAGTTACAGAGAGTACAGTCCCTCATGGCAGAAAAGGCATGGAAGGAGTGAAAATCCATTAGTTACATCAGCAGGGAGAAAGTGGGGTTGGACTATAAAACCTCATGGCTTATATCTAGTGACCCACTTCCTCCAGCAAAGCTCTACCTCCTGAAGTTCTACAGCCTTCCCAAACAGTGCTGTCAACTGGTGACTAATTGTTCAAACACATAAGCCTATGGGGATATCTTACATTCAAATCACAATATCACCCTAGTTGGTATGAAATAAGTCATACATGGAGAGGCCTCCTTTTCAGTCCAGTGGTGGGACAAAGGCACATAGCAAAGAATGAATGCATGAAGAAAAGTATTGAATATAAATGTGTATGTAAAAAGAAAACATACTTCCAAGTTTTTTCCCCATATACAATTTCTTTTCAAATTTTAGTTTATGTTTTTAAAATATTAAATTCAGTATTACTCAGAAGAATTGTCTCTGGAAGCTACCATTTAATGATCTCTGCAATGTTGATGGTGATGACCATTTTTTCTCTCTCTCTCTCAAATAAATAAAGAAAAAATGATGTTGACACAGTTCAGCAAGAGCAAGAGAGTGATTGCAGAGAAAGGACCCCTGGGAACACTCACTTAGCAGCAGAGAGACCTGGAGATAGGGACAAAGAAGCCAGAAGTCATCTGTATGTGGCATGTGGAGAGTTCCATCATTGTCTTCAGTGGCCTGCTCTGTGGAAAAAGCTGACAGCCTTTGACCCTGGGGCATTACTCAGCCCTTAGTACCCTCAACCATCATCAACTCCCCTCCTTTTCACAGTGCTCAGCAGCAGTGGCCCATGCCTTGCTTGTGGGGCTTTCTCATTGGCACCAGCAGTTCCCATAGCTCCCACCCCTACAGATGCCCTGAAGCAGGGAAGCGCCTCTGTACATGACACATAAAAAGAGGTCCCGTGACCCTCCTGGAAGACCAGTGCTCCCATTCCATAACCCCATGCATGCTCAAATTGCCATGGGTGAACCCTTAACACATAGACTTCAAACCCCATTTTTACAGCTGTTTTGCACACGATATCAGGGCTCCAAGACTGCTCTGTGAATATGTATCTCAGGCACCAGTGCTTCTATCAGTATGTACTAACTGGAGATCCAGACCCCAGAGCTGTTGTCTCTCCATGTACATTCACTTTCTGACCCTAAAATGGACCATGTTCTAGACCATAATGCATAATTAACAGATGCAAAGGAATTCAATAAGTTCTTGTAATGTATCAGATCATAGGGAACGCTAGAAATTAATGAAAGGGAAATGATAGAAACTTCACAAAGACTTGGAGACTGAACAGTACACTTTGGCCATTGAAGCAATTAGGGAGGAAATTAAAAAGTTCCTAAAATCAAGTGAAAATGAAAACAGAGCTTACCAGAACCTTTGGGATACAGCCAAGGCAGATCTAAGAGGAAAGCTTGTAACCCTGACTGCTCATATAAAAAATCAGAGTGAGCAAATGAATACCTGAGGGATGCACTTCCACATTAGCAAAGCAAGAACAAGACAAACCCAAATGAGCAGATGCCAAAACCCATAAAGATCCTGGCAGAATTTAATGAAATGGAGACTAAAATAATAATACATAAAAACAATAAAGTTGAAAAATTTAAAAATGAAAAACCCCTAGTCAAACCTAAAGAGAGAGAGAGAAACAGAGATAGAAGATGCAAATTAATAAAATCAGAGATGAAAAAATAGATGTTACACAAACTCCAGTGAAATCCAGAGAAACAATAGAGAATACTTTGAAAACTTATATTCCAACACCTGGAAAATCTAGCAGAAATGGATAAATTATGAGACATGACGTAGCAAAATTAAATGAAGACAATATAAAGATTTTGAAGATCTCTAACAAGTGACAAGATCGAAGCACTAACAAGTTCTCTAGAGAAAAAGCCCAGGAGCAGAAGGATTCACTGCCAAATTGCACCAAACCTCTTGGGGGAACCATTAAATAGAAAGGGAAAAGCAACACAACCCACATCAGAATTCCAAAGATGTTTCATAGAACTAGAAAAAGTTCTCAAAATTCATGCAGAAGTACAGAAGACCTCAGATAGCCAAAGCAATGCTGGAGGCCTAGACATACACACAGGTATAACTAACTAATTTTTGACAGAAATTAATAAACATACTTAAAATCTATAATGAACTCCAAAAATTAAATAATTCAAGAACAAATCACAACAAAACAATAAATGGGGTAATGAATGGAAGATGGTTCTCAAGGGAATAAATACAAGTGCTTAGTGATTTTTTTAAAAAAAGTACTCAGCATTCTTAGCTATAAGGGAAATGCAAATTAAAAGTATACTGAAAGCTTATCTCACTCCAATCAGAATGGCCATCATCAAGAAAACAAATGACAATTTCTGGTGAGATTATTGGGAAAGAGGAACAGTGCTGACAAGAATGTAAACTGGTTACAGCTACTATGGAAACTTAGTATGGAGGATCTTTTTTTTATTTAATTATTGTTTTTTATTGACTTTTATACTTACATACAAAAAAACCCCACCTGATATTTCCCTCCCCTCCCCCCATTCCACTTTAGAACTCCAGTCTCCATCATATCCCCTCCTTCTCTCCAAAATCTAAAAGAAGGGCTGGAGAGATGGTTCAGTGGTTAAGGTGCTTGCCTGGAAAGCCTAACAACTTGGGTTCAATTCCCCAGTGTTCACATAAAGCCAGATGCACAAAGTGACATATGCATCTAGAGTTCATTTTCAGGGGTTAGAGGCCCTGGCGTGCCCATTCTCTCAGTCTCTCTTCTCTCTCTGTTTGCTTGTAAATCAATTGATCAATCAATAAATATTAAAAAAGAAACTACAAATAAATCTATCATATGATCCAATCGTTAATAGTCCTGGATATATAACTGAAGGACTTTAAGCCAGCGTACCATAGAGATGCTCACACATCTATGTTTATTGCTGTTATTCAAAATTCCAAGGTATAGAACCAGTCTAGAAATGAACACACAAGCAATATCCACCTAATCTTTGGCAAAGGGATACAAAAACATACATTGGAAAAAAGATGGCCTCAACAAATGTTCCTGGGAAACAGAAGTGTGTGTGTGTGTGTGTGTGTGTTTAGGACATGAAAGTAGATGTTTCTATGAGAGGGTAGGAAGAGCACTAAAGATAGGGAAAGAGCAAAACAAGAGGGGACAACAGAAATTTAACCTGAATATAGGAAGGTCTTTTGGGGGAAAGATGGGAATCAGCAAGCAGGGAATGGCATTGGAAGGATAAACAAATAAATACAAAGTAGAATGACATATATGAATGAAAATAATAAAATGCAAGGAAACCCTTACTTTGTATGCTAACTAAACAAAATTATTAAAGAAAACTTTGAGAAATAGGAGGTTCCATTGGACCAAAAAGCCTATGGACTAAAATTTCCGTGTGCTAGCAGTATTTCAGCAAATGGGAATGCCAAAGGCTCCCTTTTGTCCAGGGCTAGGGGAAAGTCTGGGCTCCTCAAGAGCAGAACCTCTATGGCTTGCAGTGTCACCTGGGTTCTACCACTAGTGCTAGGCAGCGACCATGAAGGAAACTGAGACCCCAGATGAGGCTGTGCAGAGGTGAGCAGACATCACGCCCATTCACCACTGCTGCACACACTGTATTTTCCCCTTCCCAGTTGTTGAAAGCAAAAAACAAGGAGACATGACTCATGGGCAGGTGTAACAGTGCTGGCACTCCATGGGAGTATTTATTTGGGCAAGAGAATTTGGGGTAGATTTGGTGTTCTTACTTAATTTGGCTTGGGCTTGCTGATGTAATTTACATATGTAATTACATATTTACATAATTACAAATTTACATAATTTACATATAAGATGTTGAAATCATGGAGTTAATGGGACTGGAATTATATAATAAAAGTGAATAAAACAGACCTTTAGTAGCCAGGCATGGTGGCGCACGCCTTTAATCCTTCCTAGCACTCAGGAGGCAGAGGTAGGAAGATCGCCATGAGTTTGAGGCCACCCTGAGAATACAGAGTAAATTCTAGGTTTACCTGGATTAGAGTGAGACCCTACCTCAAAACTACCCCCCGTCAAAAAAACAGACTTTTGAAAAAATACTATCATGGGATCATAGAAATGAGGATTTATAGGCAACAGAGGGTAAGTATTTTTTTTTATTTGAAACACAAGCTTCATTTATTTAAGGAAAATGTTATTTGCAGAAAGTTTTTATTTGATACAAAACTATTTGTAGGTATTCTGGAGACAGTCATGAAGGCAAAGCAAGTTAGAGTGTCTACTACAGGGCAGAAGGGCACCTTATTTTGAGAAGACACACGCTGGGACATTGAGCATGATTACAAGGAAGAGTACTCACAGGGGGAAATTGCATGTTCAACTTAAAAGAAATTAACATGTAAACAATATTAATCATGCTCTGTGAATCACCAGGCTATAGATTATAGGTTAACAAATACAACCACTAGAATCTTGTTAAAATCTACAGACATGAGATTCAGTTCCCGTTCTTGACACTCTGCCTGAGGATACGCAGTCTGGACATGACCACGTCCCAGTCAGCATAAGCCCCTTCCAGGTGGCGGGAAATCTCCGTTCCTGCTTCATAGCTGCGGCGGCCATGGAGTAAGCGCCAGTTGTCAAAAGTAATCACATCACCTAGGCATAAGAGTGTTTCACTGTGAGTAACTTGTGTTTAATTCTTTCAAAGCTAGAAAATGCATAATTACTTCTGTAAACACACTGCCCATTTATTTTATGTGCATTATAATATATAAACTATATAGCATGATAAACTTCTGTGGATACTATAGTAATTATGACCTAAAGGATTTTTCTCTGTATAAAGCTTTTATATTATTCTTAGTAATTTTCTTTTTTTTTTTTTTTTTGCCTGTGTGTGTGTGTGTGTGGTATATGTGTCAATGTGGTGTATGTATATGTGTGTGTGTGTGTGTGTGTGTGTTTGTGTGAACATGTATGCATTTAACTATGGAAGCCAAAAGTTAGCATTGAGTGTCTTCCTCAGTCATTCTGCATCTTATTCTTTGAGACTGGCTCTCTCCCTGAACCAGGAGCTCAGTGATTTGGCTAGACTGACTGGGCAGCAAACCCCAGGGATCCTCCTGTCTCTACCTGCCCAGGACTGAGATGACAGGCATGTGCTACTTTATGTGGGATTGATCTAAACTCAGGTCCTCATGCTTGTGTGGTAAGCTTTTTACTCCTTGGACCATACTTATCTCTCTCTTTTTAAAGTTATTTATTTATTTATTTATTTATTTATTTATTTATTTATTTAAGAGAGAAAGAGGAAGGGAGAAAAAGAAACAGAGAGGGAGGAGAGAGAGAGAGAGAGGGAGAGAAGATGGGTGTGCCAGGGCCTCTAGCCACTGCAAAGAAACCCCAAACATATGTGCAATCTTGTGCATATGGCTTATATGGGTCCTCGGGGATCGAATTTGGGTCCTTTGGCTTTGCAGGCAAGTATCTTAACTGCTAAGCCATCTCTCCAGCCCCATCCTTATCTCTTAATGCACAATGTTTCTTCCTAGTTTATGGGAACTTCAAATAACTAGAAGGGTAGTGACATACTTGATTTACTTTCAACATTCCTAGTATTTAATGCACATTATTATTTTAAAATATTTATTTATTTTATTGGTGAGAGAGGGAGAAAGAGAGAGAAAGAGGCAGGTAGCAGAGGGAAGAGAATGGTCATGACAGGGACTCTAGCCACTGCAAATGAACTTCAGATGCATGTGCCATCATGGGTACTGGGGAATCAAACCTGGGTCCTTAGTCTTTGCAGGCAACTATCTTAACTGCTAAACCATCTCTCCAGCTCTAATGCACATTATTTTTAAGAAATATTGAAAAAAGAAGCATTTTCTCATCTTTTCACACATGAGAAAACTGAGACCTCAAGTTGAAGGTTGTTCCCAAAGCACTATATCTCTTTTAAATGGCAGAGCTTAGTGTCCATCTCATTATCATATGTGTGTATTTCTATTTTATTCACTGATGATCTGATATGACTGCATGCCAGTGGATTTGCAGCTATAGCCAGTGTTACTTTATTATGCCAACGATTAATACTGAACGAGCTAGGTGTGGTGTGTATGCCTATGGTTCCAACTACTTGGGAAGATGCAGAAGGAGAATGGCTGAAGGCCAGCCCAATAGTTCATGACCAGCTTGAGCAATATAATATGGAGAAAGAGAGAGAGAGAGAGAAAGAGAGAGAAACTTAGAGAGGGAGGGGGAAGGGAGAGGGGAAAGAGGATAAAGAGAAGAGAGAAAGAAGGAAGAAAGAAAGAGGAGAAGGAGGAGGAAGAAAAAGATGAAGGAGGAGGAGGAGGAAGAACAATCATCATCATCAATTGGCCAAATCAACAGCAGAGAGAAATTTTGCCTTTTAATTCAGATAACAGAATCTTTAAACCCTCATGTTCTGGATCTATTGTTCAACATGGTGGCTACAATTATCAGAAACAAACCATATTCTAAAACTTTTCTAAGAATTAGATTTTTGTGTTCTCTCAATGAAAACTGATAAGTGAGGTGATGCACTTATAAGTTGGTCCAATTTAGCCATTTCTAAATATATACATGTTTTAAAAAACACATACAAAAGGCATCCACATTTTAATTTGTCAATTAAAAAAAAAAAAAGGAAAATGGGGCTTGTCATGGTGGCTCATATCTATAAATCCAGCACTCAGGAGGCTGAGGTAAGAAGATCCCTGTGAGTTCGAGGCCTGTTGGGAGCTGTAGAGCAAGTTCCTGGTCATCCTTGGGTAGAGTGAGAACTTGGGGAGGGGAGGAAGAAGGCTAACGATGGTACCATCATGGCTGTATACACATTATATAGATAACTAATAATTGTATAGATAACTAATTATATAATTGTATAGGTAACTAATTATATACATAAGTAATAAAAAACCAATAAAACAAAAAACATAAAACAAAACACAGGCTGGAGAGATGGCTCAGCAGTTAAAGGCACTTGCTAGTAGAGCCTAAAAGCCCAAGTTTCATTTCCCACATAAAGCCATATGTACAAAGTAGTGCATGTGCCTGGGGTTCATTTTAGTGTCAAAAAGCCCTAGTATGCCTCTTTTTACTCACCTACTTTCTATATCTCAAATAAATAAAAAGTATTTAAAAAACAGAAAAAAGCCCAAGTTATGTGACACTTTAGTAAAGCTGATCCAGAGAGAAACTAAACCAATGATTTCTTCTCTATTTTATGTAGCTGACATACACCAAGTTCTGCTATAATATACCACTGTCTGTGCCAGCAAGTTTTATCAACATTTTAGAATGAGAATCCCAAAGAGAATTTTGCATAGAGGATAGGAATGAAGTACAAGTTTCATTTGTACTGGGTGTATTTTTCCATATCTTTTTTTTTTTTTTTTTTTTTTTGGTTTTTCGAGGTAGGGTCTCACTCTGGTCCAGGCTGACCTGGAATTAACTATGTAGTCTCAGGGTGGCCTCAAACTCTCGGCGATCCTCCTACCTCTGCCTCTGAGTGCTGGGATTAAAGGCGTGCGCCACCACGCCCGGCTATTTTTCCATATCTTGAGACACAAAATTGGTTGTAAGAAAAGATACCATGCTGTCCTGAGTCTGAGCAAGGGTGGTTATCACTAGTATGGCACACAGATGGTACAAGAAGAGTTTTAAAGCAGCTTATTAGAAAGGTGGCTATCAGGATAGAATATCTAAAACATTCCTAATATCCAAAGTGAAATTTCATTTTGCTAGCTTTCTTTCAAGTGTGTATTCTTTAGGTTGAAAGCATTTAAATTTTTGAATGATTAATGAATTCCTGACAGTGTCCACAAAAAGAATATTTATAAATGTGAGGAAGTAACAACAGGGATCTGCTATTTAAGCCAGTGAGCTGCTCCCTAAGAGTGCCATGAAGCTGGTCTGGCTGTCATTGCAGATGGGTGTGGTTGGAGAAAATCCTCTCCTTCGCTTGTCTGAGAACATGTACTCACTGACCTGGATTCATCTTGAAGACGTACTTATATTCTTCGCTGTTCATGAGGTCCACGAACTCCTTCAGAGCTGCATAAAAAGGCTGAACTCTGTCAACAGGTACATCAAATATAGTGTCTCTGGTTGCATTATTGAAGTTGATGCGAACTACTTGGCCTTTATCATCCAACCTGTTGTATTTAAAAGAGAAAGTTAACATGTAATTCATAAATATCTACTAAGATCCAACTTTTCTTGGAAAATAAGTGCAAAACACAGCACTAAAGGCTATAAACACATGTGCACAGATTCTTATGGTTAACATATATTCCTTGATGATTTTTATTCATTTGTCAAGTGTTCTTTTTGAAAACTCCCTACATAAGTGCCTGGAGAAATCAATTTAAATAAATGACACAAAGGGTCCAAGTTAAATATTTTGTTATTCTTAGTAAAATCCATTCTTTATTCTTGTAAATAGTTTTTTATGCATCTATGTCTTTTTTTCCATAACCATTAATAGTTTAGTATTTATTCATCTACAGAGAAAATCTAAATATATTTGTAGAAAATAATAGTTATATGTCACAAATGGAAGTATGCTAAACATATTTATTGAACAATTTTTAGCTTACCCCAATGTTGTGATTTTTTATTAGTTATGTAGATAGTGTGTGTGTATTATGAAGACTAACCTTAAACTTCTTCTTTTCTCTCTCTCTCTCCTCTCTTTCTCTCTCTCTACCTCTTGTCTCTCTTATTTTATTCTTTTATATTATTTATCTTTTTATTCCTTCTTTCCCTTGGAGCTGGTCTGTAACTCCCAGTACCAGCATGCAGTTAACATCCACAATGAGCTGTTGATCAGAGAGACCTACAAGGTTTCCCAAAAGAAGACAGATTTCTGTCAGAATACTTGATGACCCACCAAAGGTTAATGGTAAGCCCCTACTGCCAAAGACACCATATGCTGTTGGTATGAAACATGGGGTTACCTGGCTGGAATCTGGAAGAGGGTCAGTTCCCAGACAGTTTGTCTAGTGCCAGAAGGTGCTACATGAACGACTGGGAGAAAATGACCAACAACTGTCCAAGCAACGCGCGATTTAAGCTTCTCAGCAGCAAACAACCTGACATGATGCTCGCACAAGTGCAATAGTGGCACACCGCCATGGTGAGTAACCAATTGCTCTTGATCTGGCTAACAGATCTGCTCAGTGGAATGGAACCCATAGCTGGAACTGGGAAACAAGTCAGAACCATATCCAAATAACAAGCCTGCTCTCCAATGTCAAGCTCCCACCAATTGTGGGCTACAAGAGGGCCTGTACCTACACCTACACCATTTATCTTGTGCTGATCTCTCTCTCCATTGGAGAATTTGCTTCTCTGTTTTAGATGGACACAGAACCTGAGGAGAGAATCAGCCCATCATACTTCACCGGGGCCCCAGCTGAAACCATGGAGTAATGGGGAAATGATCAAGAGTGCTGCTTTCTTGGTGAACCTGGTATTAGCACAAGGATGAAGGAGATAAACACAGAGAACACTCAACTCCTACCAAACCAGAGATCCAGAGACACAGAGGCTTCCTAGACCTCATCATTGAAGTAAACATAAAGCGATCCTAAAATGGTTTAGGGAAAATCACAGAAGAGGGGGCAAAAAGATTGTTGGAGCTACAAGTTGGGACATTATGCACAGAGATTGCCTCTTCCCCATAACTGATGGCTACCCCCACAATGCATGACCCACATTCCTCAACGAGGATAGTTTCTTCAGAGAGGGGAGGACAGGGGAGGCTAACGATGGTACCAGCATGACTGCATCAAGACCTTTTATGTTAGAAGTTTATAGGCCAAATGCTTTATGTATTTCACCTAATAGGGTTATAAGTACTTTTTTATTTATAGTGTAGGTCAGGAACAAAGGTTTCCTTTGTTGTTTGTTTCCTTGGGACGGGGTCTTATACTATAATCCAGGCCTTGAACTCATGGCAATCCTCCTGTCTTAGCCTCCTGAGTGCTGGGATGACAGAAGTGATCCATCTATTATGCCCTGTGGAAGAAAGCTCTATAAAAGCTTAAAGCATATGGATCTAATTCAATGCTCAGTCTGCAGATGGGGAAAGTAAACCAGAGAGAAAAGGAGGGACTACTTTGACACACCTATCTAGCCATGTCCTGGGCTTCTCCAAGGTGCCTCTGTTTCTCACCTGGGGTATATTCCCCACACTCAGCACAGAGAGGACAGATCAGGCAGCTCATGTTTAGTGTCCATGAAACGGCATATGTTTCATCACCTTGGGAGAGTACTAATGTATCTTTAGTACCTTGGGCACTTTTTATATTGTGATTTATATGCCCTTTACTTTTTAAAAATTTATTTGCATGTGTATGTGTGTGGTGTATGGATGTGCCAGGGCCTCTTGCCACTTCAAGTGAATGTGACACTTGGCTAACTTGGGCTAACTTTCGTAGGTGACTTTGGAACTGAACCAAGGCTGGAAGGCTTTGCAAGTAAGCACTTTACTTTTTCTCAGCCTTTTTTTTTTTTTTTTTTTTAAGGAAGGGTGTCCTCCTAGCCCAGGCTGACCTGGAATTCACTATGTAGTTTCATGCTGGCCTCAAACTCACAGTGATCCTTCTACTTCTGCTTCCCAAGTGCTGGGATTAAAGGCATGTGCCACCACACTGGGCCCCAAACCTTCTTGAAAACGGATTATAGTAATGACAATTTAAAAGAACATAGCTCTTAGTATCATTAAAAATAGTATCCTTCTTGGATTTAAACTATGCTACTTTTAATTATTAAGACATGGAAATCGTCCAGCTATAGAGGGAAGAGGAGAATATTTTAAAATACTTCTTAGGGAAGTAGACATTTAGTCTTAAAGTGCCAATCAACTTTGTCTTATTAAAAATATTTTTATGTATGAGAGAGAGAGAGAATGGACATGCGAGGGCCTCTTACCACTGCAAACAAACTCCAGATGCATGCACCACTTCGTGCATTTGACTTTATGTGTGGGCACTAGGGGATTGAACACAGGATGGTAGGCTTTGGTAGAAAGCACCTTTAACTGCTGAGCTATCTACCAGCCCAACTTTACCTTTTATTTTAGAAGAAATAAAAGGGATGCTTGAAAATAAGGGAAAGGTAGTCAAGGATGGTGGCAGTGTGTCTAGCATTACTCCCAGGATCAGTGTCCCTGGGAGGCAGGGCTGGTAGGAGGAACTGGGTCTAGACATGGCACCACAGTTCAAATAGACTGTCACATGTAGCAGGCAGGGCTCAATGACCTTGGTTTGGGGTCTGAGTATCACTTAGTTGATGGTTCATATTTACAGGGAGCCATTCTGAGCATCAGAGTAGAGGGTAAAGGGTCACCATTGACTATCAGAAGATTTGTGTGATATGCTTCCAATGAATATTAAATCTTATGAACACAATAGAAATTGTGTTATTAAACTCTAAATGTTGCTGATTTGCACCAATTATTTCCTTGCTGAATAGTAAACCAAATCTACCTATTAGAACCACACTGGAAAGAATGTAAAGAGAAGGAATGAGTTTTTTAGGAAAATTTTTTAGTTGCATTATGTTGATCTAAATACAAACATGACTCAATAGGTAATGGAATACTTCTCCTTGGCTCCCAACACACATGCATGCACCCACGCATGCACACATGCTCACATGCACACATGCACATATGCATGCTCTCTCTCTCACACACACACACATACACACACACATTCTTTGGGCATGTAGGATATCTTTCACTTGACCTTTAAAGTTTATGCTGCCAGTTTCAGACCCCACTAATTATAGCTGAGGTCATCATTTAAAAATCTTCAATATTCTACGTCATTTGCTCCTGATCCACTTTCCCTCCTTCCTGTTTTATTGCCTTTATGTCTTTGAAACACTAATGGTAATGATATCACAATTTTGGAATTCCTTGGAGGGGGAGTGTCTTCCATTTCCAGCTACTTGTAGGATGGGTTTTCTTCACCATGCAATAGCTCCTTAGTTTGAATAATTGTACCAGTTATGAAGTATCCAATATACAGTCTATGCAGGTTAGTTCACATGCTTGTAAGAAAACCCTTAGGAATTACAAATCTAATGAAATTATCTACCCACCCTGCCCCACCCCATCTACCACACCTGATAATAACAAAACAAAATAAAAAGAAAATTAAAATGGCTTAACTCATTGCACACCATATTGAATTTTCATTTTTAAGAATTCACATACATAAGCTGGGCGTGGTGGTGCACGCCTTTAATCCCAGCACTCGGGAGGCAGAGGTAGGAGGATGGAGGATCGCAGTGAGTTCAAGGCCACCCTGAGACTACATATGAGACTACATAGTTAATTCCAGGTCAGCCTGGGCCAGCATGAGACCCTACCTCGAAAAACCAAAAAAAAAAAAAAAAAAAAAAAAAAAAAAAAGAATTCACATACATAGAAAAATATAATCAAAGTTTTTGTATGAAACATATAAAACCATTTCTGTTTCCTTTCACCTGGTATTTACTCTTGGAGAAGAAAAGAAACAAATTCACTATTTAGCATTTTCAACAATGACTGGAGGAGAAATGGAAAGCAAGTTTAGTTACAAAATTGAGATAGAGATTATTCTGAGGATTAAAAGATGCTAGAGGGGCCGGGAATAGTGACACATGACTTTAATTTCAGTACTTGGTGGCAGAGGTAGAAGAATCATGGTTAGTTTGAAGCCAGCCAGGGACTATAGAATAAGTTCCAGGTCGGCATGGGCTAGAGTGAGACCATACCTTGAAAAAAACAACAGAAATAACCAAAAAAAAAAAAAAAAAAAAAAAAAGTTAGAGATAGGTGGCTGATACCTTGAAAATCAACTTAAAATTCAAATGAAGCATTTACTTTTTATTTGTTATTTACCTAGTTTCGAAGGGCTGGGTATCAAGCCCTAAGTCCTGAACACATTAGGTGAATGCTGCCCTACTGAAGAACAGCCCTACCTTCCAAATTAAATCCTAATACACAGGCAGTTCCTGTACTTAGAATAGAATAAAGAAAGGGTGTAAAGACAGCTTTCATGTTGAAGAAGGCTAAAATTCTAGAAAACATGTGAGTAATTGACTATATATCTAGCTGTTCACAAAGGACACATATTTAGAAATTAACCAGTGGCATGACATCAGTGAAACAGCAAATGCAGACCACATCAGTCGTGCTAGCAAAAGATCCTGATGAAAGGACTATAGAATCATCTTTTATAGTCAGAGTTGTTGCTCTATTTCTCATTAATTACCATATTATGTGTCTCTGAGAGGAATGCCTCGATGCTGCTAAGTACTATCTCATGGTTTGAGGATCCACATACAAATTTTATTTTGGTTTCAAATGTATCTTGAATCTTGTAACTAGGCATGTTCTCTCCTTGCTTTGATTTTGTGGAACATTAGGACCATAACTCCTTCAGAATGTTGCTGGAGTTTATGGAAGTTACATCGCACTAAATCGGACTCTACATTTCCTAGCCAGGCACTATGGGAAGAGCTTCCACATATCAACTCTGTAATTCCTCTCTAATTCAGTTTTATGTGGTAGTTATCAGGCTTTAATTTTTATCCCTAACAACAAACTATGTGCAGAAAGATGTAACTAATGAGATATCACACAGACTGCAAGCAAAGGATTTGAATTCAGGTGATACTCTCACTGCTACTGCTTTTGTACCAGTTTCTCTACTGGGTTAGCTTTTCCTAAAACTGTGTTTCATTGTAACTAATTATACTAGAGGACTAAGAGATGTCATAAAAAGGCATGCCATAAAAAGAGTTTAAAAGAACTTGAGAGTTTGAAATTTTAACTACAAGGAAAGTTAAATAAACCCAAATACTTAGCAGATCAAGCCCTTAGATAATGAGAAACCCTCTTTGTTGCATCTCTTGTTGTTAAAATATTTTAACTGAACTGTATTTAACAGCTTGATATCCTGTAGAGATTGATGTCTTTACAAACATCCAATTTTCAGAATTTTACTACAAAATATACACCCAAAATTCTAACGAGCCAACTCATGATTCAGATGCATCCAGTTAGCATCACTCAATAGCTATCTCTTGCCTCTGTGTGCTAGTTTTTCAGAATATCAAATCATGTGTCTCAACAAATTATAATTTGTCATACATTGTTAAAATTTAAGTTAAATTTATTTTAACTGGTACATAAAACATATAAATTATACATAGTGGAGTGGTAGATGTCTGATGGATGTTTACACTGTGTATATTGCGTCATATTTAAATCAGGTTAACATACTCTCAAATCTCTTTGAAAAGTGCTTGACTAGTTAAAACTATGGTGTCATAACTGAAATTCTTTAATTGCTGGGTGTGGTGGTACATGCCTGTAATCCCCACACTATGGCTGAGGCAGGAGAGGCAGGAACATCTTCAGTTTTAGGCTGAGCTGCACAGTTCTGTCTCTGGAGGGGAGGGAGACTATTTTTCCCTAACAGTTCTCAGAGAACACTTTACATTTATTTTGTTCTAGAATTTATTCCTGATGTTTAACTTTTTCTCCTGTCTCATCTAATCTGTCATGAAAATAATATTTCTGTCCATAAAATATATTTTTAACACTGATGAAATCTTATTCAATAAGGTTTTTCCTCATCACACTATAGAATGATTTAAGTTCCATTCTCACAAAAGCATTAGTCTTATAGATTCCCATTACCTTCTTTAGTATGTAACCATTTTAACATTCATTACAATTTGTTCTGTTCACTGGTTTTAAAATTTAAGTGCCTCCTCTCCCCCATTAGAATATAAGACTTATAAGGATGGGAATCTTTGTTCTATAGAGTATTGTATCCCAATAAATAAATTTTTGTTGACTGAATGTATATGAAGGACAGCTGAATTAGTACCCACAGGTTTGGTTATTAATTTAAATACATTTATTTTCATAGTATTTGGCAATTTCTCATACAAAAATACACATTCAATTTTAAAATTGGAAAACATCCCAATGCTAACTGAGGTCTAATTAAATACATGACCTCTTAGAAACACAGTGTAAACTATTCTCAAATAAAAGATTAAATCTGTATCCTTTGTAGGTTCTTGAAAACATTTTGCTAAAATAATGTTAAAAGAAAAATACAGAGTGCAAAGTAGTCAATGTAGGGAGTATGATCTCTACTGACTCAGTATCTGTGTCATTCTCAGTTCTTGTGCCTTAAATGAGACTGGTCTGGTGCCAGAGGGGAACATGGAATCCAGCAGGACTGAGCAGAATTCTGCAGCCTCCTGGCCATGGTGACTGCCTCATGAACAGACTTAGACACAGCTTGTCCAGGAGTTGCTAGCTTTACCACAGCTATTGAAAACTAAATGCTGTCCTTGTGCTGCATGAAAGACAATGACAACTTGAACCTTCTGAGGAATATCTTTGAAAACACAGAAAATGATGAGGCTAAGAAGAAAAAGGAGACCACTTCTAGATGACAGTGTTTAACTCCTGAATCTACCTGTTTTTACTTCTGGCTGACAGAGTTCTAACTAGCATCATTACATGGCTTATGATGGTGGAGAACTTATAATTTAAAATTAAAAGACATATGACTTACAAGTTATTAAAAAATCTTCCTAACACTGATGAAGAACTAAATTTATGTCATTTGGTAAATATTTCTTAATGGTGAACAGATTTTTTTTTTCTCTTCTAGCAGTGTATTAAATTATTAACACAATAAACCCCTGAAGTTAATCACAATTTTCTGCTGTTTGAACTTTAACTTTAAAAAAATATAATATAATATAATATAATATAATATAATATAATATAATATAATATAATATGTATATATATATGGAGAGAGAGAGAGAGAGAACATGGGTGCACCATGGCCTCCTACCACTGCAAACAAACTCCAGATGCATGCACCACTTTGTACATCTGGTTTTACATGGGCATAGAGAAATCAAACCCAGGCTTCAGACTTTGCAAGAAAACACGCTTAACCACTGAGCAATCTCTCCATCCCTGCTGTTTGAACTTTAGGTTAATAGAGCTTTTGCTCTCAAATGTTTTTCTTGCTATGAAAAATTTATGAAGGCTACTCACTCTATAATTTTGTGTTTTGATTGCACAGAGAAGTCGCAGTAATCCACGCCAATGTCAGTGAAGTCCACAAAGGTAGAAGACAAAATCTGGAAAGCCCGGGGGTTCTGTTCCCTGAGTTTTTGGCACACGTTGAAACCATCTACAATTTCTGAGTCGCCTCCTGTCACTGTTTGCTTTATGCAGTGCAGAAGCTGCACCTGTCAGGAGAAACAGAGTTTAATATAACAACAGGTACATTGTTGGTACTATGTTAAAGATTTAACAAGATATAAATGGATCAAAATCAACAAACATTTTCAAGAAATATATTTTTCTAATGTGGGCATTGAAAGGGGTTAGGGATGAACAAGTTGCTGATAGCCAATGTTGTGTAATTCTAATGTGCTGCAGTTGGAGACATGGGCAATGCACAAGAACACTCCCACAGTTCTCAGCAACTGTAGACAGTGAGCTGCCTGCTGTAGTAGGCAGGGAAGCCAACAGAGGAAGTAAGATGCAAGCTGGGAAAAGGACTATGGGTAAGATTTGGTATCCATAGAATGGAATGAATGCAAATAGATGATGGTGCTAGTAGTGATACAAAAAATGTATAGTGTCATGCTTACCCCCTTGATCCATGCTGCTCTCTTTCTTGGATAGAGAATCTGCCTTTTACAGATGGTGATGAATATCAGGGAGACCCAAGAACCATCACTACCACAAGAAAAGAAAGCCAACTGCCTAGCATGAGATAAATCATTTTTTATTACATTTGCCAGGGCCCAAAGAAACATTACAGAAATGGCAGATGAAACATGAGAGCTTCTCTCACTGCTAGCTTGACACCCTCCTCCATGGAGATAGTGGGAGACAATGAAGAGACACAAAACTCACCAAAGCAGAAAATTAGAGGCTGCTGAGAGCCTCAGCACTAAGAAACTTACAACATATCTACCATGGCTCAAGAGCCATTGCAGAAGAGAGGGTAGAAATAATGTAAGAGCCACAGGTGAGAAGGTATATTCTGAGCCTTGTCCTCCCCACAAGACTGACTAGTGCATTCTTTTATTTTTATTTATTTGAGAGAGAGAAATAGGGAGAGGGAGAGAGAGAGAGAGCCACTGCAAACAAACTCCAGATGCATGCCCCACCTGGTTTACATGAGTCCTGGGGAACTGAACCTGGGTCTTTGGCTTTGCAAGCAAGTGCCTTAACCACTAAGCCTCTCCAGCCCTGATGGCTGCATTCTTGATCCCACAGTGAATACTGATAACCTATCTGAGGAGTGCCCTCAGTGGAAAAGGGGCAGGGGAGAGGGAACATAAGAATATAACCCAATGGTGAGCCTGGCGTTGTTGTGCACACCTTTAATCCCAGCACTTGGGAGGCAGAGGTAGGAGGATCGCCGAGAGTTCAAGGCCACCCTGAGACTACATAGTTAATTCCAGGTCAGCCTGGACCAGAGTGAGACCCTACCTTGCAAAACCAAAAAAACAAAAACAAACAAACAAACAAAAAAACAAAAAACAAAAAAAACCAAAGAATATAACCCAATGGGAATATGACCAATACAATAAAGCTCGTAATAAAAAAGAGGTACCTCCCAAAATGCACAGTGTCCTAGATCATATATGTGCAGTGTCCTGCATAATACAAAGTGTGGCTACTGCAAAAGGGTCATATAAGAGGAGTAGATCAGGTTGGAAGGATAATTGGTATTTTATCAAGAAAAGTCTCAAGTTTCATATGAAAGATCCGTGTACTTTCTGTTATGCATAGAAAGGAATCACTGAATATGGAGATAATGTAGCTGGTATTGAATACTATATTAGTCATGAGTGTTACGTTTGCGGTGTAGGTACAGGCTGGGCCATGGCTACTTATGTGTCTAATGAGATAGTAGAGATGTGAGGACAAAAAGTGCATGGAGAATACTGGGGATGGATAAAACCCAAGAAACACTGGAAATGGGAAATCAAATGGAAAACTCAGCCGGGCGTGGTGGCGCATGCCTTTAATCCCAGCATTTGGGAGGCACAGGTAGGAGGATCACCATGAGTTCGAGGCCACCCTGAGATTACGTAGTGAATTCCAGGTCAGCCTGGGCTAGAGTGAGACCCTACCTTGAAAAACTGAAAAATGAAAAAAATAACAAAACAAAACAAAACAAAACAAAACAAAAACAAATGGAAAACTCCAGATGCATGTGCCCCCTTGTGCGCATGTGTGACCTTGCATGCTTGCATCATTGTGTATCTGGCTTATGTGGGACCTGGAGAGTCGAACATGAGTCCTTAGGCTTCACAGGCAAGTGCCTTAACTGCTAAGCCATCTCTCCAGCCATTCAAAATCTTTTGACTACAGTTTATCATTAATTTGTGACTCTTTTTGGTAAATTTGCATGGATGAATGATTTTGAGTATCTAAATTTAGACTCTAGTTTTCTGCATGAAGAAACTGACAACATTCACTTGGGACAACTTCACTTTTACTTAGTGAAATAAATGTAAAGCTTGCTTTTCAGTGTGTATGTATAAGTTTATATGTATGTTTCTGCATGTGTTATTACACATATGTGTGCAAATGTGCATGCATGTGTATGCATGAAAGCCGGAGGACATCAGGAGCAATAGTACCTTAAGAACACCATCTACCTGTTTTGAGACAGGGTCTTTCAGTGGCCTGGAACTTTTCAGTTAGGCTGGATTGGCTGGCCAGTGAGCCTCAGGGATCTTTCTGTCTCTGTCGTCCAAGTGCTGAGATTACAAGTGCTCATCCCATTCTTACCTAGGTGCTGAGGATCAAACTCAGGTCCTCATGCTTGTGAGGCAAACACTTTACTGACTGAGCTGTTTTCCCACTCCCCCTCTTCACCTGTTTGTGGTATCATGGAAGAGGAAAATATTATCAAATACCCAGGCTTAGGAGTCCATCCATATCAGTAGGAAGAATACTTATTTCGTTTGGTTTGCTCTGTACGTTTTCTAGAACAGTGCTGTTCATCAGGACTTCCTGTAGTGTCCTTTGCAGTGGAACACAGTAATCACTAGCTCCACATGGCTACTCTATACTTGAAGCATAGCAAGTATGCTAAAGGAATTGAACTGGAAATTTTACTTAATCTTAGTTAATTACAATCGTAATAGTTACTTGTGACTTCTGGTTATCCTATTAGACAGTGTTGCTTTAGAGTATAAATTCCGCCACCACTTCAAAACCATGCAAATTTTCCCATCTTGTTATAATTTCATGTACAACTTGTTCTCAAATTATAATTGTGCCTATGTATTACTCCTCATAACAATACTTAGAATTTAATATTTGATATTTTAGCCTTTTTTTTTTTTTTTTTTTTTTTTGCTCAAATTGAAATGTAGAGATGTTAAAACTGGCTCCCTCATGAGAATTCAGCTAACATGTGATAAGGCTAGTCTTCAAACTTTGCCTAAAACCTTAAACACAGCAAACCCTTTCCTACAATGGGGGAAATCCCTTTATAGTATTCTTAGAAATCCAGTGTTATGTGGTGTGTATATATTGGTTCTGAATATTTAGAAACAATGTCAATCCTTATTTTCTGATGTTGGAAGGCAGCTGGTGCAGGTTAATAATGATCCAGTCTTTAAACCTATGCAATTCTTTTTTTTTTTTTTTTTTTTTTTTTTTTTTTGGTTTTGAGGTAGGGTCTCACTCTGGCCCAGGCTGACCTGGAATTAACTATGTAGTCTCAGGGTGGCCTCAAACTCACAGTGATCCTCTTACCTCTGCCTCCCGAGTGCTGGGATTAAAGGCGTGTGCCACCACTCCTGGCACCTATGCAATTTTTAACCTTCAAAAATATGCATACAGTTATAAAGTCATCTCACTAGGGCAATGAGGGATGAAGCAACATTACTGGAGAGGAGAAAGAGAAACATCAACCCCAAGGCTACGGAACTCCAGAGGGCAAAACAACAGCATGACCACTTCTCTATTAGCAACAATGGGGTCTTGAAATTCTTTTTGATTTAGGTAAAATGGACCCACAGAACATTTCTAATGGGCATTTTTAATTAATTAATTAAATTTTTATTTATTTGAGAGCGACAGACACAGAGAGAAAGTGGCAAATAGATAGAGAGAGAATGAGTGCACAGGGCCTCCAGCCACTGCAAAGAAACTCCAGATGCATGTGCCACTTTGTGCATCTGGCTTATGTGGGTCCTGGGGAATCTAGCCTTGAACTGGGGCCCTTAGACTTCACAGGCAAGTGCTTAACCACTAAGCCATCTCTCTAGGCCCTGTAATGGGAGTTTTTTAAAGCTCAGCTGATGGCTTTAACATGTGATAAGGTCTACTAATGTAACCTTAGGTGTTGTTGCATGGTTTTCAAATTTTTTTAAGATTGAAAAATTGTTTATTTGACATTAATTTTGAATTTAATGAAATAATTAACTTGTACATAGATTAATTCAAAATATTTTCATTAAGCACTAAGAACAGTTTCCAGTATTTTCACCAAGAACACCTTTATTACTGAAAGACTAATGAAAATGTAACAGATTGTGGAAAAGGGAGTGCAATGAATGTTAAGAGCCACAAGGTGGGAAGTTATACTATGAGGAATTGTTCTCCTGACATGCACACACTGGAACATTCAGAGCCAGTGATTACCTATGTCCCCACTGATGAGTGCCCTCAGTGGGATGGGGGTAGGAAGAGGGGACAGAATAGGATAGCCTAATGGGAATATGGCTAATTTGCAAAATGTTTGTAAAGGTCCCAATAAAAATTATTTCTTAAAAGAGGTAGTCACATTAGGTCTTTATCCAAGACATCTAAAACTGCCAGTCAGAGCTGCACCCCCCCCCCACACCCCAAGTAGAGTCTCATTCTGGACCAGGCTGGCCTTGAACTCATAGCAATCTTCCTATGTCTGCCTCCAGAACATCACTATGCTCTGGCTCAGTGTTTCTAATTAGCATAATTAATATGAGACCACCAGTGAAAACCTTATGTGAGTAACAACAATCATTTTTGTTATTTTTTTAAGAGTCTCATGTCACCCAGGCTGATCTCACACTTGCTGTGTAACTAAGGATGACTTTGAACTGATCTTCCTTCTACCTCCCAGGTGCTAGGATTACATGCTGCCACTAGGTCTTGCCTAGAATAACTTCTGAAACCTTGTTTACCTTATCCGTTCTAGTAAGAAGGAGTGTGTTGGCCTTAGGCTGGTACGCATAGGTCCATGTGGCAATTATCACACAACCAAGACCACAGAGAAAGATAAAAAGCACCATGTAAAAAAACAAATGTGATCTTTTATGTTCAATGGGAATAATGCCTGATTCTCAAGGACATAATACAGCAACAGACACAGAGACAAGTATAAATCATAACCCATAAGGAAATACTAAAAAGGGTGGTAAAAGAGACATATACACAATCCTGTGCCCTGGAGACAATGGAAGCTTCACAGACCAGGTGACATCCAGACCAGACAGGGAACACCAGTGAATATCAACGTGTGAGGGACATCAAGGCTATAGACCAACATGGGCCAAGACAATGAGTGGGAGATACTACTCAGGACAGTGCAGAGTTTGCTCTGGTAAAGGGACATAATCTGCTCTGAAAATGTAAAACTGCACAAACCTCAAAACAGAGATAATCTACGTCAGCTTGTAACTCCTCACAGTTCACCTATGTCCCCACTGTGACACTACTGAGACAAGGTCTGCCTTGTCCTCACACTGACCAGGGCAGCATGTTTCTGATACATCCCCAAGTACGTAAACATGATGCAAATATAAATTCACCCCAAGTAGAAGCCAATGTCAAACCTCCTATACTAACAGCACATTTTAATTAACCTTTTGTGACTCACAAAATATGCACACTGTGCACTGTTCTAGAAGCATTATATGCTGTATTAGAGTCCTCTTCTTGAGGTAGTTCGAAGTCTTGAAACAGGAAATTTATGTATCCCTTTGCACTACCATGGATGAATAGCTATTAAAGCCGACAATCAAACCCTTATCTCCTGCTTCTCAGATTATTACTTTTTTTCTGTCAAATACTAACAAACCAGCAACCAGAAAAAAACGGAGATGAAACTATGGAAAGATATTTAACCCAACAAAGAATCCATGAAGCAAAAGGGAATCTGTGTCATTACCCTGAGAGTCTGAACTTGACTAAAGACAAAAACCTTACTTGACTTACCAAAGGCATGCACTTTACAAAGTACTCAAGAAGCTAGCACTGAGGAGCCTGAGGCAGGGGGCTGCGCTCCAGGCCAGCCTGGTGTAGACAGTGAGACCCTGTCTGAGAGAGAGTGAGAGCTAACTCTCATAAAAATAATAGTGGGTCAGGCTGGAGAGATGGCTTAGCGGTTAATGTGTCTGCCTGCCAAGCCTAAGAATGCACATTAGATCTCCAGGTCCCACATTTAGCCAGGCACAAAAAGTGATGCAAGGGCACAATGCCGTGCCTGCCCATAAGGGGGCACATGCATCTGGAGTTTGTTCAAAATGGCTGAGAAGCCCTGGTGTGCCCATTCTCTCTCTACCTCTTCCTCTCTGTCTCTCTCAAATAAAATAATAATAATAATAATAAAAATAGTGGGTTGCTCCCAGCACTCAGGAGGCAGAGATAGGAGGACTGCCATAGAGTTCAAGGCCACCCTGAGACTACTCAGTGAATTCCAGGTCAGCCTGAACTAGAGTGAGACCCTACCTCAAAAAACAAAACAACAACAACAAAAAACCCATAATAATAATAGTGGGAACATAAAATTAGCATTAAATTATTCTTCAACAGCCTTCTTCCAAAATGCCATAAGGAAGGAAGGTTGGTCAACTGTCTGGACAGGAATTCTTACTGGCCAGAGCACTCAGGCCTGCTTCATAGGTGCAGGGATGTTGGCAGATGCCTGCTCGAGGTAGGCCAAGGAGTCTTGAGGGGTTTCGGCTGGCTTTTTGTGCTGTGCACTGATGTCCTCCAGCACCCGCTGCCAGTGCCTCAGCCTTGTCAAGTGCTTCTGGACCAGAGCATCTTTCCGTTGCAATTCATTCCTTAGTTCTGATACATCCTCTTTGATAACCTGCTCAGGTTTCTGAACAGACAACTGTAATCCTTTTTTGTAGGAAAAAGCATTCTGTCTCTCTTGCAACATCCAAAAATTTCTGGATACACTGATCAACACCAGTTCGAATTTCTTCCTGATCAGTGCCATTCACATAATCCTGACTCACAAGAGAAGCGAAGCAAGCCTCAAAGGACAACTCCAGTGTACCCACCAACATACTGTTCGATGATCTGAAAGCTCTGGGTGCTGCCTGAAGGAGGGAGGCCTGGCCAGGGAGAACTGGAGGCGGGGGCCCGGGGGGGGGTACCCAGTAAACATGTCGCCTGGGGGAGCCGCCACATCTTGGTTTAAAGATTTTTTAATTTGTTTCATTCAAAAAAATGTTGATATCACATCTAAGCAATGTGGTACAGGACCTATATTTCTTAGCTCTGTCAGCTAGACTGCTTTCATATCGCTAAGCCACTTTAATGATATCGGCTGAGGTGGATGGGAAGATTTTAGTGTGTATATGTGTCCTTTGTTTCTGGGTGTAGTACAATATATGTGTGTGTTATGCGCACATGTGTGTCCTGTGTACTGGTGTGCAGAGGCCAGAGAACATTAGGTATGCTGTCTCCATTGTTCATCCATGTGTTTCCTTGAGATAAATCTCTCACTAAATTCTAGAGTTTGCCATTTTCTTGAGTCTCAGTGATTCTTCATTCCCTGCCCTCGCAGTTTTGGGGTTACAAATACGTGTGGCCACATCCCACTGTTTCTGCCGTGCTGGGGAATAAAACTCAGGCAGTCTCAGACTCCATGGGGTTCTTAAGCTTGTGTGTGGGAAATGCTTTTATCTGCACAGCCATCTCTGTCCACGTTGCACTTTTAACCTAATCTTGTGAAAAATAAAAGATTATGGAGCCTGACAATACTTTCACCACTAATCCAAAAGGTAAATTTGTATATGTTATGTATAAAACAAAATTTTTTTTTGTGTGTGAATCATTTGGAGTAAAAATAATTCCTTTTCAGGCATTTCTTCAAGGAATCTGTGACTTTGGGCCCAGAGAAAGAGGCTGAGCAAAGCACACCTGCACGTCATTGAAGGTGCGTCTCCTTCACCCTGCCACATGGCCAAGTTGACCAGTTGAACTCCCAGAAGGAAACTCACCATCCAGATCATTTAATCTATATGGAAAATATGACTTTTCCTTTTCCTTTTACAGAAAAACTCAAACTTTGGTATAAAAAAAGTTAGTGATTCAAAATGGAGGCTGGACAATGGAACAAATAGGCACTGTATTTGTTCTTCTGTCATAGTCTCAACATTTTGGGAATTTGTTATCTAAGTCTATCATGTCACATAGCTTTGGTAGTTTCCTATGGACACAAACTTACTGTACTTTGCTTCTTTTTTTTCGTTTTTTGGTTTTGCGAGGTAGGGTCTCACTCTGGTCCAGGCTGACCTGGAATTAACTATTTTTGTAGTCTCAGGGTGGCCTCGAACTCTCAGCGATCCTACTACCTCTGCCTCCCTAGTGCTGGGATTAAAGTCATGTGTGCCACCACGCCCGGCTCTGTACTTTGCTTCTTTATAGCATATGTGAGATGACTCTACTATGAACAAAGGGTTGCATTAAGTTTTGGGACAAAGAGAAATATAAGATTCAGCTATTATCTTTGAAGGATTTTTAAAATATGGTAACGTCTATAATTAATCCATCACATTATATAATTTAAGGGAATAAATAATTCCAACTCTGGACCATTCTAATGTGATACAAAATTAGATAAAGGCCTAGGATCAAGTCCATGTTCCTCATTAGTTAGATGCCATCCTGTAAACATTTTAGCCTTGTGCTTCATCTCCTCACCTCACAAGGACATCATCAATCCTATCTGTCTTAAAAAATATTCAGGCTGGAGAGATGGCTCAGTGGTTAAGGTGCTTGCCTGCAAAGCCTAATGACACTGGTTCAATTCTTCAGTACCCATGTAAAGCCAGATGCACAAAACAGCACATTCATTTAGAGTTCATTTGCAGTGGCTAGAGGCCCTGGCAGGCTCATTTTTTCTATCTGCCTCTTTCTCTCTGTCAAATAAATAAAAGCAAGTTAAAAAAAGGAAAAAAAAATATTCAGAACAGAGCTGGAGAGATGGCTCAGCAGTTAAGGCACTTGCCTTCAATGCCTGAATTTGTTTCCCCAGTACCCATGTAAAGCCAGATGCACAAAGTGGTGTACGCATCTAGAGTTCATGTGAAGAGGCAT
Organism: Orientallactaga sibirica; assembly: GCA_036365145.1. Taxonomy (NCBI): domain Eukaryota; kingdom Metazoa; phylum Chordata; class Mammalia; order Rodentia; family Dipodidae; genus Orientallactaga; species Orientallactaga sibirica. Next base: position 52,070,375 of record JAEOAD010000006.1, read on the forward strand.
GCCCATTCTCTCTGTCCATCTCTCTTCTACCTTTCTTTACTGGCAAATAAATAAATGAAAATATTTTAAAAATATTCAGAGCAGTCATGATATAAGTAAAATTACTTTGACATGTCATGCAATGCTATAAAATGGCAAGTATTATACTATATTCAGGAATATTTATGAAGCCATTTAATCACTTGTTCATAGACTTTTAATTTTAATCCAGAAACAAAACTTAAACTAATAAAAATGGTACTTAAAATTCAAATAGGATCTTCAACTTTCTCTCATTCTTTAAATTTTACTGTAGCATCTCTATCCAATCATTAGCAGATGAACCAAGTTGATTAACTTAGCTTTTAAAATCAAAGTTTCAGAAAAATCTCTGAATCTCATTTAGAACTAGTCACACTATATGTCTTCTCAAACTCCCACTAAAAAGGTGATTATAGGAGTCATTTTTCTGTCATCATTTAGTTCAGGGTAATCTTGTGGTATTTTACAATCAACATAATAATTTCAAACATGTGACACTGAATACTAGACCAGCTTAGCTAAGTCTGGCCAGAACAATGGGTAACAAAGAGAGAACAGAAACCACATTCAGTTAAGATGCTGAAAAAGAAATAACATTGCATCCATTTGATTGTGGCTCATTTCTCTTTAATTAACTTGACAATTGCCCAAATTTCCATCCACTTTTGCAGATACAAATGCTTTTGTGTTTTTTCCCCCTTTTGGTCTAATTCATCTGTAAACACTACCTTTCCAGAATAGTTTCCTGATCATTTTTTTTAATTTAGTAAACTGAAGATTTCATAAAAATGTTTTTGTTATAGTAAAATGAGGATCTTGTAAAAATGGACAAGAACAGTGTCCAGTCAGAAATTCTCTTGGGGACAATTGTGCTATATGCATCTTTGGCAAGGGAAACTGATGGAAGGGATGGGAGGTGAATTCCAAAACCAGCTTGGTTATTCTGTTCTTACTCAGTGTCCCTTTGTAATGCATTGTTGCATCTTTCCTGTGAGCTTGTCTACTTTCTCATCTGTCAGTCTTAGCTAACCTCAATTATGTAAACCAATAAAACATTGCAGAGAGACACTATGCTGATTATTGTTGTAGGACTCATGAACCCATGTATGCTTTGGCATGCTCTCTGAAGATGTAGTCAGTTGCCATGCACATAAGTCTGGGCTAGCCTGGTGGAGGATAACAGATCAGATGGAGCACAGGCAAGACGTCCCAGCCCCAGTTGAAGTCAGCCAGCCCCTGGCCAATTCAGCAACAGATAGCAAAAGAGAATTGCTCAGCTGGACACAGCCACAATAGTACAAAGGCATTTGCTAAGTACCTGGCTATTATTTTAGATATGGAGTTTTTAATGAAGCAATAGCTGATAAAAATAATGGCTAATGTGATCCCACGTTATGTTTCCAAGATCTCATTCTCTTTTTACTCCCTTGGGAGTGATGTATGTACTGAATTTCAAGATATACTGCTGTCTTAAAATTTGTCATGACAAAGCAAAAAGCATTGTTATTTCTATGAAGAATCAAAGAACTGTTTTTTTTTTTTTTTTTTAGACACTTAAAAATGCCCTATCTCTTTGAAAAGTGAAGATATTCAGAATTTAGGTACAGAGACTGTGTGAGTTTAGATGTGTTTGGAGAAAGAATATTTACATAAGACAAATTAGGTGATAAAATGTATAATCTAGACCCAAAGTATAGGAGAAGATTTGTCTTTGGCCTGCCTTGTGGAAACCATGTTGAAGCTCACCTTACCCCAGGCGGATGATGGAGGGCTGGGTAGTCCGTGTGGAAGCTGAGCTTCCCAGTGGTATAAGCCACATTGTTGGCATCAATTTTGTCCTGCACTTGCCAAGTATGTCTGTAAAATACAAGAAACTTGTGTTTAAACAGGCTGACACAAAGCCAGAGGAAATGTGTTAGGATGGATTTGACATGTGAGGGAAGTGGAAACTTCATTCTGTGAAATCATTAACTTGGGGACTAGGAGTCAGAAAAGGAGTTTAACCTTCTTTCGTCTGAAGTGACTCAGAATTAGTGTCTCCTTGTTGCTTCTCTCAAGATTCCTAAAAGTAATTTATATACAGATCTATCCTACAGAATTTATAAACAAGTGCATATGAGATTATGGGACATGTTTCCCTAATAGCTTAATACACTTGATTTATCAGAGCCCAACTTACAGAACATGAAATGGACTCATTTTAAAGTACACATTTCCTTGGTATTTAGGACATTCAAAATGGTGGTAGCCAGTGCTGCTATAATGTGGTTAAAAATTATCATTATGCACGAGTCTCTTTTCAGTATGCTATTATCTCATTCCCTATATCCTTGGAATCCATGAATCTGCTATCTGTCCACTGTGTTTACCTATTCCGAACAGTTAATATACCTGGAATTTTATGGTATGTGGCCTTTGGTGCCTAACTTCTTTCATTCCACGCAGTATTTTCAAGATTCATTCATATTCTTGTAGCATATATTAGCATATCATTTATTTTTCTGGCTGATACTATTCTACTACATTCTATTGCATGGCTGAATACTGCATTCTGTTATATGGATATTGCCACAAGTTGTTTATCCATTCACTCATTAATGGTAGTTGGGTTGTTTCTACTTTTTGGCTATTACAGTGCTGTATGTATATATACAGGTAGATGATTCATATGTATAGACACAGGTAGATGATTGATAGAGAAAAGAGAGAATCAACAAAATAGCTGAGTGCTTATAAGTGAATTCAGCAAAGTTACAGTGTCCAAGATGAGCAAACAGAACCCAGTATGTATATACATATAAACCCACACACACATATCCATACGTTATATATATATATATATAATATAGTGTAAAATATATAATACATAATGTATAAATATAATGTGTGTGTGTGTGTGTGTGTGTGTGTGTGTGTGCGTGTGTGTGTAGTCCTTTCTGGATTATAAACTAAGCACAGAACAGTTTTGTTGTTCTCCTACTCACAATGCAGTGCCAGTACTAAAGTAGGGAATCAGTGAACACGGCTGAATGAGGATAGGAATGGAACAAGGGGATATTACTTAGCCCCCATTTTCCTAAGGTAAAGGTTAGCGTGAATGGAGGTGTCCTCAGGCAGGTGGGAAAAGATAAAACCCTTAAGTTAACATTCTTCTTCCTGCCTAAATACAACCTAAACATTTTCCCACATTTGGAAATATCTTTCTTAATGTGACAAAGTCATATTATATGTTATCTAGGAATGAGAGTGAAACCAGAATGGAAAATGTATATATTTTGCAAAAGGTCAAACAGCCATCTATATGTGGCTATGAACTGGAAAGAGACTGTGTTAAAGGGAAAGAGGAGTGTAAATAGACTGAAACCCACTTCAAGTAAGACACAGACAATTCATTTATATTGTAGTAACTGTAGCCAAGAAATACATGTTCTTTATGAATTTCATGTAACTCTAAAAACCATCTGAAAAAGCTCTTGACAATAGTTAAAATTAACATTTTGGGAATAATTGTCACATAGGGAGGGATTTAAGAGGATCAAAACGCAATTGCATTAAACTGTACAATGTACAAGAGCAATCCTGCTGATACTATCAGTAGGAAGTGATTGTTCAAATTTCCTATTGAAGAGTCATGTTAGATTTGCACTGATACATCTACATTCTTTTACCAGGTTGTTCCTGTGATCCAGGAGAAATGAAGAATTTTGCTGTAGCCAGGGGCTGGCTGGAATTCAAGGTGCAGGCTTTAGTCAGAGACTAGATGTTTTGCCGGTTTGGCATTAAGTGGCTTCTGCAACAAGCTTGCTGTAATAACTGGCTGAGGGTTGCAAATATACTCTAGCCCTAGAATATCTTGCACATGGTATAGGGAGCAGCCTGAGCTCAGGCAAAAGAAAGGGAAAGATCAGTGAAAGAAAGAGAAATAACAAATGGGAAGACCCAGTGGAGAGAGAATATTGCTTATAGGAGCAAGTGAGAGATGTCTACTATGGGATCAAATGAGGAGGGCATGTTCTATGGCTATTATTGGTTTCTTTACAATTTTTTTTTCTGTTACATTCATTGTCCTGTAAAGTCTTACAACAATCTCATTATTTTAGAGAATGGTGTTCAAAAATATTCACTTTTTTTCTTTTTTTTTTTTTTCAAGGTAGGGTCTCACTCTGGCCCAGGCTGACCTGGAATTCACTATGTAGTCTCAGGATGGCCTCAAACTCACGGCAATCCTCTTACCTCTGCCTCACGAGTGCTGGGATTAAAGGCGTGCACCACCATGCCTGGCCATATTCACTTAATAAATAAATAAATAAATATTCTTATTTATTTATTTGAGGGAGAGAGAGAGAGAAAAAGAGAGAGAGAGAGGAAAGGAGAGAAAGAATGGGGGTTCACCAGGGCCTCCAGCCACTGCAAACGAACTCCAGACTCATGAGCCACCTTGTGCTTCTGGCTTATGTGGGTCCTGGGGAATCGAACCTGGGTCCTTTGGCTTTGCAGGGAAGTGTCTTAACCACTCAGCCATCTCTCTAGCCCTCAAACATATTCTTAACTTACAAGAGTTTAGCCCACAGACAAAAATGTCTGTTAATTGAAAATACATATGCTAGAATTGTACCTCATGTTGTTCTCCTGATTTAAATCATTAAAAATTTTGTTGTCAATTACTGTCATTATCAGATTTTTAGGGGAAGCTTCACAGTTTTGTTTTTATTTTTGGAACCAATTCATGACAGAATATCTAGAATGGGATTTTAATATTTTCTTTTTCTTTTTCTTTTTTTTTTTTTTACTTATTTATTAGAGAGAGAGAGAGAAAATGGCACACTAGGGCCTCTAGCTACTTCAAGTGAAACTCCAGATGTATGCGCCACCATGTGGATCAGGCTTTACATGGGTATTGGGGAATTGAACCTTGGTCCTTTGGCTTTGCAGGCAAGTACCTTAACCACTAAGCCATCTCTCCAGCCCTAGAATTGTATTTTAGAGGCTAACACCATTTTAAAGTTCTACCAATGGATGAACATTTACATTGACTCATTTTTGTAAAATGTCAGGCTTCATGCCATTCTCAAGTGAGTAGTATGACTCAGTGAAATTCAGAGGCACAGCAGCATCCTTTCTGCTGTATATCTAGTGTTGCTTTCTGTCAATTTACTAAATGAATGTGGAAGTCTCTATAAGATATTCAAGTATAACTAAAATTAGGGGACATAATATGCCAATGATTGCCAAAATTTGAGTAACTAGAGATGAGACAAGCCTTCCAAAGTGACAAGATCTATGTGCCGCCAGGACCTGCGCAGGAGAAAGTAGAGGGAAACAATGAGGTCCGAAGTGTCCAGGCCACTGACAGTAAGTACTATAGGGCAATGTGAAGATGGCCAATGTGATGGGGAGGGCAATGTTCACATTGTAGCAGAGCTGAGGTCTGGGGTATGGGATTAGAACAGTTTGAACCTCATAAATTCTCAACAAATCTCCCTTTCAGGCCAAAACTTCTGACAAAGGTGTCCGTTCTCAGAAATGCTTTGTCAATAAACTACAAAAGATTTTCTAGATAAAAGTCCCAGAGAAGAACCAGAAAATCTTAGAAAGTTATCAGTTTTATTTTCCAAATTGAACTTAAAATTATAAATTCAAAAAGGGTTCAAGATTTACTCTCCTTTTCATAGTAAAACACAAAAGACTAGCAATAGAGGATCATGATGGTTGAACTAAAATTTATTTTGAGGAGAAAACAGTATAAGTACCAAAATAACATACATAGAGGCAATACATACTAGAGGAAAACATAACCCTAAAGATCAAAAATATTGTATTTCTCTATTTTTTAATGTCTATTTACTACTATAGCTACTTATAATGAATCTGAAGGTGTTAGTGACTGGAACAATATGTGAAGACTAGAACTAGAAACTCAAAGATAGGATAATATAGTAAGGAAAGCAAATTAAAAATATTAAACAATAAACTAGAGACAATGCAAAGTCAAATAAACAGCAAATAATGCCTATAGGCGATCAAAAGGAGTCAAATTTAAAAATAAAACAAAATTACCATGGGCTATTGTCTACAAATAAAGAAGTGGCCAATAAAAAATAAAAAATAAAAATAAAATAAAGAAAGAGGTAAAAAGGATGTAGTGAGGACAGGCAAAGATTTAGTAATGCATGATAGGAGTCCTTTCAGAAGGAACCCCAAACACAGGAACAGAACAAACAGCACAAGCTACTATTTAGCACCAGGTGTGGTGGCGCATGCCTTTAATCCCAGCACTCGGGAGGCAGAGGTAGGAGGATTGCTGTGAGTTCAAGGCCACCCTTAGAGTACATAGTGAATTCCAGGTCAGCCTGAGCTAGAGTGAGACCCTACCCTACTTTGGAAAAACAAAAACAAAAAAACAAACAACCAACAACAACAACAACAAAAAAACCCAACCAAACCAAAAAAAAAAAAAAAAAAAAAACCTACTATTCAGGAAAAAACAAATTCTTGAAACTTAAAATAACCTCACTATATCCACCCTGAAAAAGTTGCCCCATAACAATTAATTCCAATACATTTTCTATGGATTAAAACACTTCTAAGATTAAAAAAAAAAAAAAAATCTCAGCATCCAGGTAAAAATATAAAATTTCTCATGAGCAAAAAGAAACTAAGATTACCAATAAACCATACTGACATGTTAACATTCCATGAGCCAAGAATTCTATATTTAGCTCAGCCAATTTTCAAGTAGAAAGAAAGGACTTAGTGTGCTCTCAACATGCAAGAATTCAAGGAATATTGTTCCCATGGGTCTTTCCTGAGAAATTTACAAGAGCATGGGCTTCAGACAACCAAAATAAATAGTGGTTGATTGACGTATGATTTATGGCAAGCAATAAATTTATATTTACTTGAACTAATGGCAGAGGAAGAGAACATGTAGAAAGGAGTACAAATGTGCTGACGCTGAACCAGGATGGCAAGGACGCAGATGCCCTGAGTGCAAGGGCTCCATCAGGTCCGGTGAGAAGTGAGAAGTTTGGACTTTGTTGAGGTGCATGGTTGGCTGGACGCTGACAGTGTCTTTTTTCCTGCTCTGGGTTGTGTTTACAAGTGTTTGCCTTATACGAATATTTGGCCGTGCATTGGTTTTGTGTGATTTTCTATACTTATGCTATATTCTACCACAAGAACTGATAGGAATGGGGGGTAGCACATTGGTTACTATGAATTAGAGGTGGAGACCAAAAGGTATATATTTTTAAATAAATTTTATTTCTTTATTTATTTGAGAGAAAAAAAGAGGTAGAGAGAAAGAGAGAAAGAATGGGCATGCCAGGGCCTCCAGCCACTGCACATGAACTCCAGATGCATGCGGCTCCTTGTGCATCTGGCTGACATGGGTCCTGGAGAATCGAAGTGGGATCCTTTGGCTTTGCAGGCAAACACCTTAAACTCTAAGCCATCTCTCCAACCCTAAAATGTATATTTTTTAATTGTTATATGAATACTAAATATTGGACAGTAGGGTGACTATAGTTAACAATAATGTAATGCATACCTGAAGTTTGCTAAGAGGAAGATGTGCTATGTTTTCAAATATACACATATACACACATGGTGGCTGTAAGGTGATGGATATATAAATTGGCTTTTGTTGTAATAATCATTTCATACTTCATAATTAATTCAAACATCATTGAATGCTCTGGAGACATATTTTTTCAGCAATAAAGCTGAAAAAATAAAATTGCATTAAATGTGTTCTTGATTGTTTAGTGAAGACAAGTGGGAGATATAGGTTAGTCAGTGGAGTGCTTGGCTGGTATGCACAAGGTCCTGGGCTAAGTCCCAAGTACCACAAAAAAAGACAGAAAGGAAAGCCGGGTGTGGTGATGCATGCCTTTAATCCCAGCACTTGGGAGGCAGAGGTAGGAGGATCACCATGAGTTTGAGGCCACCCTGAGACTACAGAGTGAATTCCAGGTCAGCCTGAGCTAGTGTGAGACTATACCTCAGGAAAAAAAAGACAAGACAGAGAGGAGTACAAGCAGAAATGTGCCAACTACCTCCTAACAAAATGGAAAAGAGTCACAAATAATTCACTACAAAGAAGTCCCAAAGGGTCATCACGCAAAAGTGAAAATGCAATGTACTACAAACAAGAGAGAAATTTATAACTCCACTGTAATGGGTCATGTGTGTGGGGGGGAGGGTCAAATTATACCCAATTTATTTAATCAAGATAAATAATGTTGGGCTGGATTGATGGCTCAGTAGTTAAAGATGCTTGTTTGCAAAGCCTAATGACCTGGGTTTGAGCCTCCAGTACTTACATAACATGAGATGCACAACGTGGCATATACATCTGGAGTTGGTTTGCAGTGGTAGGAAGGCCTGGTGTGCCCATTCTCTCTCTCTCTCATGAACAAATAAATATTTAAATGATAAATATTGGCTGCTAGTTTACATTTTAAGTAGAAGCAAATTTTTTTTTCCTCTTTGATAACTCACTGTGGAGAGTTATTAAAGATAACTTGGCACCTTTTCTGCACAGCATCTGGTTATAACAGGAGCTTAAAAAAGAGGAGGGGAACGACTGTTCCAATGATGCTATTCTGCCTTAGTTTGTGAAATTTTCACATACTTCTGACGAATTATTTCTTTGCATCTGAGTTATAAAATAAGTAGAAGCTTCATTTTACAGCCAAAAATTATGATACCAGAAACCACAAAGGAAATGTGAAAAAGCAAACTGCGTGATAGCATGATGTGAAGAAAAGATGCTGGGATGTTGAGTCAAATAGTGCTGTTGGTGCAGCCTGCTTTGTGTGCCTCAGATTATTATTTATAAAATAGGGATAGTACTTCTTATCAGATTTGTGAAGAGTCAAAATGATGACAAAGAACTGAATTCAATACTTAGTACATAAAAGGTGTTTATAAAAGTTATTCCTCATGTCTTAGTGACAGCACCTGGTCCCCACAGCACAGCATGTAACCAAAGAGGCAGTGGATACCTGAGGACTTATAGAGAAGCAACCGCTTAAGCAGGTTATTTCATATGTCCTTTCAGACGATTTTTAGGGAGCATGTGATACACCAACTGCTTTTCCTTCCATTCATGAGATGACCTCATACTCAAGTGGTTTTGTTGGCAGCAACATTAATTACTATGAAACTTAATACCACAGAGGGAGCCCCAGGGACTTGCATTTGGCAGACAACATAAACTGAAGATCATAATGTCTGTAAGAACATCGCTTGTTACTCTGCTGACGAACCCCCACTACTTACTAGAATATTCATTGTAAATGCTCCCCTTTCCTACCCACACACTACAGTCTGTGCTATATTTAAAATAACTCATTACGAAGTTCCAGTGGTTTTTTTTTTCAAAGTAGGATAGGATTACAAGTAAATCCAGAACTCAGACAAGTTTTCTTGGTTTTCCTCTCAAGTCTGAATTGCTTCTAAGTTGGTTTTTCATAAACCACAAGCCATTTTTATCCAAAGGTTGTATAGCATGCTTTTTTTTCCAAGCAATTTCTTGGCTAGATAGTTCATCAAAGTAGGTAAACTTGATTTTTCTTTCCCTGTTCCATCCCCACACTCCAGAGACATTTTCTGGTAACATGTATGTCAAACAAGTAGCTGTTTTGGCCAGGTTTGGAACAGTGCTAATGGTAGGAACAGTTTCTGAGGAATGGATGCCAAGGACGATGAATATTTTCATTTGTATATCTTCAGCATTTAATACAACCCAATGTGTGAAATACTGCTGGGCTGGTTTACAGACATCTTTGAAAATGCTAGCAGAAATCCAGTGTATGCTGGAACAGCTGAAGTTATACTCCCCAGATGTCATTTCAGCATTGTTAATTCTTAACTAGTCTGGCTGGTGTATTTGACAGACAGCCCACTAGAAGCATTTTTTTGTTTGACTTTATTTTACTCATTTGATGAAGTCTGCACACAAGGAACTTGTGCAGATACAACACTGGGCAATGGAAGTAACATTTAATATATTTTTTCCATCAAACTTTCATCCAAGGATATAAACAGCCCTAGAGGACGAGGCCAATCCTCAGTAGAAAAGGAAAAGAAATCTGAAAAATTACATGAAAAGCTCAGTTAGACCTCTCCTACAAATAGGCCATAGTAGATCCACAGCTAAACTCTGTTTCCCTCCATGTTTGGAGGAAAGCTCTCTGGGCAGTAATGCAATACAGATGCTCTGGGAGTTTAGGCCTCAATTCATCCCTTTGGAAAAATCTATTCCAAAACACTATGCACACACACACACACACACACACACACACACACACACATCTATATGTACATACACACATATGTTAGTACAACTTGTGACCTTCTGTTATTCAGTAATGATAAGAGAAAATCTGACAGTCATTAAGATGCCATTTATTTTCTTTTGCCCCCTTCCTTTATTCTTTATTCTGCCTTTTATTCCTGAGATTAGATTTCAGAAAAAAATCTTTTTATTTTCACTCCATTATTCCTATCAATCTAATCCTTGTTATATATATTCATGCAACTTGCTTGTCCTAGCCAATAAAATATTTTTAGAAAAATATTCAACAGGGGCTGAGGAGATGGTTCATTGATCCCTAGAACCCATGTAACAAGTCGGGCCTGTATATTCCTGTAACCCCCATCCTGAAGAGGACTGAGACAGGGGAATCATTGAGGCTTGCTGGGCAGCCAGTCTGACCAAAAACAGCAGCAGCAGCAGCAGCAGCAGCAGCAGCAGCAGCAGCAGCAGCAGCAGCAGCAGCAACAACAAAACAAACCTGGTACCTGCAGTTTCAGTGAGAGACTCCATCTCAAAGAAACAACATGGAAGAACAGAGGACACCTGACATTCTGTGGGCTCTGTACGTGTGTGTGAGGAGTCCGTGAATCTGCACACACATGCATACACTACATCACACACATGCATACACACAAACACAAACTAAAAAAAAAGTGAAATTCAGGGCTCAGGATGGAAGGAAACTAGCTTTGTTAGTTAAGGTTGAATATGTTATTCTTTTTGCTTGACTTTCTGATGATGAGTTATTTTTTGTTGTTCATAAGGCTAACTTTAGAACTGAGGACTGAGAAGAGTCTACTACACTGAGAAAGAACTTTTGCTGTCTTGACCTTACAGAAGTCTGGAAAAATCTTAATATAAGACCAGGGAAATAGCTCTTTGGTAAAGTGCTTGCTTTGCAAGCATGACTACCCAAGTTTGAGCCTATGAACCCATGAAAAAAAGGGATAACCAATAACCCCACTGAGGAGGACCCTCAGTGGGATGGGGCTGGGGAAGCAGGAACATATCAGTCAAGCCCTATGGGACTATGACCAGTATGCAATATGTTCATATAATAACATTCTCAATAAAAAGTGTGGTGCTGTGTCCTTTTAATCCCAGAGCTGGGGAGATGGAGACAGGCAGATCCCAGGGGCTCTTTTATCCAACTAGTGGAGGCTAGCAGATGAGTTCCAAGTCAATGAGAGATTCTATCTCAAAAAGAAAGTTGGATAGAACCAGAGAAACAGCTTCTGGGGTTGTTCTCTGGACTTGACATGCACGCCAGCACACATGCATGCATTCACACCCATACATGCACACACAGATCTTAGCAGATCTTTCCTTTCACTAAAATTTTCGTAGCGATAACTGTGTGTCACATACGTTAGTCATGAGTTATGACTGAAGACAGAATCCCAATCAGGTCACTATTTTGGCTCCCAAGTTTCTGAAACAATACTGACAGCTACAATTACAAGCAGGCTCATGAGGAGGTAATTCAAAATTCAGGAGGTAAGCATGGAACCCCTCTCTTTCTCTTATTTTCCCTCTTTTTGTCATACATACAAATGAGCCAATGTAATAATAATGCCTTGATCTAGCAAGTTTAGTCACTGAACTAATAAGTTATTTTCAGAATATTGCAGCTTTCAAGAGTTCATTTGAATTTCTCAATGTTGTCTTATAAAAATTATAATCATGAAATGTGGTGCAACCCAGCAAATCAAAAGTTAAAGTTTATTAATTATGTTCATTTTCCTTTACATTAAACTTGTTATCACTGAAATTAGACTATTCAACAATAAAGTCAAAATTGCTGTATAAATTTTTGGAAAAGAGGAGGGCCTTCACTTTTCCCCCTGTGGGTCACCTAGTTGCTCATTTTGATAAAAAGTAAAATAATGGTTTTGTTCCATTGTAACACTTGGGCTTGGGAATGAGGTGCTGGTCATAATCTCAGATGACAGAATGGTAGAGGAGATTTCTTCCTGTAGCTTCAGAGTCCACCAGGGCAAAGTGGACAAGGTTGGGAAGCGGCAGGAGGTGGAGTGGAAAGAAGGAGGGAAAAGGTAAATAGGCTAAGTGAGAAAGACAAGAAAAAAAACAACAGGGCTCGGGAAATGGCTTAGTGGTTAAGGTGTTTGCCCGCAAAGCCTAAGGACCCCATTTCGATTCCCCAGGACCCACAGATGCCACAAGGGGGTGCATGCATCTGGAGTTCATTTGCAGTGGCTAGAAGCTCTGGTATGCCCATTCTCTCTTTCTGTCTATCTGCCTCTTCCTCTCTTTCTCTCAAATAAATAAATAACATATATTTTAAAAACAACAAGAAATCAACCCCCCCCCCAAGAGGAAGACTTGTCATGGGTTGTCTGTCAATAGAATAAAAAGGTAGGGCATAGAAAAAAAAAGGGAGAGTCACACAGTAAAAATAAACAGATTAAATAGCCATGGAAGGGAGCAGTCCTGAGCAAATGATGGAGAAAAGTACTGTGTCTGTAGCAGCCTTTCACAGGCTGTGCTTGGGGAATGGGCATTGAGAAAGTGCTAAGGAGAAAACCTTATTAGGCCATCGTTTCTGCCCACTCAGTACAAAAATGGTAATGAGACACATGTGCCTTTGTTTTGCAAGCTCATGGTAGGTCTGAGGAGGAATGGGATGCATCTGAGTTGTATTTGCTTGGGGAAGAGGAGACACATGACAGAGCATAGTCTTAAATATATATGCATGAATGCCTTACTACTTGTATAATCTATACATCCGTATAGATGGGAGCACTTATAAATGTTGAGGAATTGGACTTTTAAAAAATATTTTATTGGGCTGGAGAGATGGCTTAGTGGTAAAGGCACCTGCCTCCTAAGTCTAAGAACGCTGGTTCCAATCTCCAGCCATTCCAATCTCTAGGTCCCACGTTTAGCCAGATGCAAAGTGACACAAGGACGCAATGCCGCACTTGACCACAAGGGGCGCACACATCTGGATTTCATTCACAGAAGCTGAGAGGCTGCTGGAGTGCCCATCTCTATCTGTCTTCCTCTCCCCTCTCTCTCTCTCTCTCTGTCTCTCCAAAAAAATTATTTATTTATTTGAGATCTAGATAGATAGAAACGGAGGCAAATATAAAGAGAGAGAAGGGATGCACCAGGGACCCTTGCCACTGCAAACAAATTCTAGGTACATGTGCCACCTCGTACATCTGGCATTACATGGGTACTGGGGAATTGAACTTGGGTCCATAGGCTTTGTAGGTAAGCAACTTAACCACTGAGTCATCTCTCCAGCTCTGGGCTTTATCTTTTCAAGGTCATATTATTAGATAATTCCTCATTTAGGCCATATTTTGACTTGTGTCGAGGGAGCATCCATCCCCTTTGAACTGCTGTGAGCATGTACTGATTGTAATGTGGCCACATTTATAATGTCAAATGGTCTTGGCTTCTTTTCAGTAGCTCTTCCATTGAAATGAGTTTTTATTGGTCCAGATTACTTTGAAGAGGGCAGCTCAAGTATTTATATCCAACCATACATAGCTAATAACCAGCAAGCATTGTTTTCTAGAAGGCAAAAAAAAAAAAAAAAAAAAAAAAAAACTCAAGTTTTTACACTAGTGTTTCAGAAGAATGCTCTGTTCTGTTGGCAGTGATTGTAGTTCCTTCAGGATTACTCTGTAGGATACAGTCTCAAAAATATTCTAAGTTGCTGTCAGCATTGAAGATGAAACCATGCAAGAAGATTACAATGACTACTTACTATTGGGTTAAATCATGTCATAAAGATAATTTCTTCAAATAAGTTTTGCTTTTATCCCAAAGGGCTCCAGAAAGTTATCTTTATTTTTATTTTGAGGTAGTGTGTCCCTCTAGCCCAGATTGAGCTGGAACTCACTCTGTAGTCCCAGGTTGACCTTGAACTCACAGTGATCCTTTACCTCTTCTGCCTCTCGAGTTCTGGGATTAAAGGCGTGAGCCACCATGCCCAGCTCAGAAAGTAATTTTTCTTGATAGGAGAGGAATGAAGCCTTTTGGCTCTGCTGTCTAAACTGCCCAAGTTAGGATTTAATACTCAAGATCACCTTCTTTTACACTCACACACAGCTAACAAAACTGACAGAGGACATTTATTTACCAGCTCTCACTCTTCTACTCCAGAAGAGCTTTCATCACTGAGACATTGGCATTGCTGAGCATTTCACATGGTGGCATAAAGGAAACATTGTCTAGATGATGGGCTGACAAAATAATGACAAACATCTGAGAAAATGTACATGTGGAAAAGTGATTAGTTTTCTGCCCAAATTGATTACCGTTTTGATTTAGTTAAACATAAATTTATAATTATGAAATGCTATATTAATTATTGCATCCATCTACTTTATAGTCATTTAAAAGCACCTGGACATGCATTTCTTTATGAAACATTTATTTTTTTCTCTACTATATGTGAAGACTGCATGACATGCTAGAATTTATTTATTTTTTCTTCTTCCAACAAACCACTTAATCATTGTGATGTTAGTTAGGAGCTAAAAAACCATTTTCTCTTCTCATTCTCAACCCATCATTTAAAGTTCTCCATGCTAGTAACTCTGTTTGAAGGGAAAAGTGAAGGGAGGTATTTGCTTCCCCAGGAACTTGCATCTAATGATGAGTGCTATAAGTAGTTGTGAGAGTTCAAACGTTGTACGTACTCAAAGTTCTATGCAATTGCACCTGTCTTTTAGGAAGTATCCATTCCTCTCCACCAGAGGTTTTCAGCTCTGCTTGGGCATGAGAGTTACCTTTTGGGCTTTGTAAAGTCCTGATACTGGTTCTGTTAAAGAAATACTTCTGAAGATAGGACTAGATGTCTGTAATATTTAAATTGCTTATTCCAACATGATTTCCAAGTCAAGACATTTTTAGCTGTCCCCTTGAGTTCTATTGGCCATCCCTGAATGCATTTTTGGTTTTTCGAGGTAGGGTCTCACTCTGGCCCAGGCTGACCTGGAATTAACTCTGCAATCTCAGGGTGGCCTTGAACTCATGGCAATCCTCCTACCTCTGCCTCCTGAGTGCTGGGATTAAAGGCGTGAGCCACCATGCCCGGCTCCCTGAATGCATTTTTTTAAATCTTATGTTACTCAAATATCAGTATCACTTCCTCACAGAAATTTGAAGGGAATCAGAAAAATTATAACTTTGAAGAAAATAGCCACTTACATCACTCATTTTTAATAACAATAGTAATGACAAAAATCACCTAAGCAAAACAAAAACAGCAATGACAACAAAATATTCTCAGCAAGGTATTGAGGTAGGGAAGTAAAAATTGCCAAAAATCAAGGCTGGGAGGGAAGGCTCAGCAGTTAAGAATACTTGTTGTGTAAGCATGTGGGCCTTTGGGCTAGAGAGAACACCAGGTTTGACTCCTCAGAACTACAGAAAAGCTAGGTATTGTCATATACATCTGTAACTTTAATCCACAGGTGTGCGTGTGTGTGCGTGTGTGTGCGTGTGTGTGTTGTGTGTGTGTGATAATTGCTGGGACTCATTGACTGACAGCAGTTCTGGGTTGAAGTAGAGACCCCATCTTAGGGAAATACATGGTTAAATGATAGAGAAGACCACCACAATTTCTCATTATGGCATGTGCTTCTGCACACACACATCACACACCATACCACATGACTCACACATGCATACTCACACAAGTTATCAAAAATGTGGAGAGATTTTTGGTAATCACTGGTGCAGTAGTGGTAATGTGCCAAATGAGGCATTTCTTGACATACGCATAGTTTGACAGATTCCAGGAAGAAATGTAATCATCGAGGAGGGTGAGGTGGTGGGACAGGAATCTCAGATTAGATGGCAAGGTCTTGTTTAAAGGAAATGGAAGACAAGTAGAAGGTCTGATTTGTTTTGACAACAGACCTTTAACATTCATTCCAAAACCTTTCACAATATTAGATTAGGGGCCAACTTATTAAGCCCTTTAATAGGACCTGTAGAAACCAAACAAAATAAAATAAAACAAATGATAAACCATAAATCAGAATTAAGATCTGATCCTTAGTGAACTGGGTGGATGGTTGGGTGAAGTGAGGGAACTCCAGAAAAGAGTTTCTCAATTTCATCACTGTTATGAAATTGAGATAGCACTGGGATACAGATGTTTATTATTAGCAAATAAAAACTAAGTGAAACACTTAGAAGACATTCATTTTGAAGTGTTCTGTGTCTGAAAGCATCCTTCCCCTGACCTTTCATCCTGTTCGTAGAGAAGTGGAGCAGACCATGCAGAGGCAAGCCCAGAGGTATGTTTTCATATCCCGTCATAAGAATTTGGGCTACAAATTAATTCTTAACAAAATAGCAATGACAAAGACCAAAATAAGCAAGCAAAACAAGCCCCTCTGTAGATTCCTTATCAGTGAGCTGGAGGTTAATATTTTTTTTCAGAAATCTTAGAAGAATTAAAGAAAAAAACAACATATTTGAGGCTCATAATAATTTCAAATATTTTCCTCCTATTCATTTGTTTGCTATTGTCATAATCTCTATGGGAGTAAAAATTCTAACAGATGGAGGGTCCATATAAGTTTTATGTAGGGAAAATAGACTAATAACAATAGTAAAATTATACACTGCATATGAGGAGTCGATTGTCCTTGTCTAAACATGAAAGCCTTTTGCCATGGATAAACTCATGCAAATTGTTGAGGGGAAAGCGATAAAATTGATATTTTGTATAACTAAGAAAAGCTTTTTTTTTTTTTTTTTCTATTTTAGAGATGACATATTGAAATGCCAGTAGGTCTGACGTAGGAGGAGGACTTTGGTAAATAATTCAAAGTGCAGCCTCTAGTTATGTCCAATAGATTGCTGGCATGCTGGATTTTAGGATCTGTTGTTGCTAGGTTTGATTTTTCAGGAAAAGAAAAATCCACCTAAATTTCAAGTCTCCATGTTTCTAAGTGTTGACAACTAATTTAATTTTCCCACAACACTATGTGAGCCAAACCAAACACATCTGAATATGCCTGTGTGGTACTAGTATGTAAACTTTGGATAACATTTCTAATGCTCTTTACTACAGGAATTCAAGGAAAATTATATTCATCTGGCTATCAAAGAGATACCCCTCTGGGAAATATATCAGACTAGAACTGGAGAGATGAGTCAGCAGTTAAAGGCCCTTGTTTGCAAAGTCTGATTGCCCAGGTTCAATTCCCTAGTACCTCTGTGCCAGATGCACAGAGCTGTGAATATGTCTGAAGTTTACAGTGGCAAGAGGCCCTTGGTGTGCTCATTCTCTCTCTCTCTTTCTCTCTCACTTGCTCTCACTCTTCCACTCTTGAAAATAAATAATAAATAAATAAACAAACAAATAAAAAGACTACCACTGTGATGGCAGAATTCAAACCATTTGATGACTCACCCATAAAATGTGAGATAGAGAAATCCAATCCTTTTCCCAAGTTTCACAAGTTCTCCTCGTTTGTCAGATGCTCCAGTGAGTCGCACAATGCCCACTTTCTTGAGGCTGGAGAGCCACTTGTACGCATACTCATCATTTTTCAAAACATCTTCAAAGTTCAGAGTAGGTAGCTGGAGCTCTGAACCCCAGTACTGACATTCTGTGAATTAGGAAAACAAAGAATCCAGGCTATGTTGTATTTCGATAAAACAATAACCTCAGAGAAGGGACCAGTTCATTAGAGTTGATCTTTGATTTATCATGGAGTTTACTAAATATTGGTCATGGCAACATTGATGGCCGTGAGGCCTTTCTTCTTTGGAGGCATGCCACTTTATTATATCCTTACTGTCTACCATGTGTCTGGTCTGTCACTGATATTCAGTATCCCCTGTCTATTTAGGAAATGTTGGTTAGCTTATGAATGGTTCTTGGTCTTTGTATCATTAGGACTTTTCTATGCAGGCACTGCTTAGAATTGACCTTGAGATATTATGTGTGTAACAACCAAGTCATGTTGATCAACACCATGTAGATGAAATCAGAATGCTTCTAGCATAGCATGTGCTCATGTATCAGTAGAAGCACAGGCTTCTTTCTCTTATTTCACCAGTTTGGAAGCTTGCTCTGTGATCAGGTTATTCTTTGGGGTCAGGAAAAGCTGGCCATGGTGGAGAAAAGAGGAGGATATTCCTTTAGTGGCAGTGCCAAAGGTGAGAAAGTCAAGTGCCTTTCCTTTGCTCTCTCAATCTTGATGAATAAATGCTCAGGAAAATATTTACTTGAGAAGACAGAAAAGAAAACAAACATAAAGATAACTGGCTTACAGACTATGCTCTCTCAAAGCAAGTGGAACACAGAGGACATGCCAAGGGAAACAACTCAGACGTTAACAACTGCATTCAGGAAAGTGCTAATGCGAGCCGACCCATTCAGAGAAGGAAGTGGTCTCAGGAGAGCACGGCTTCCTAACAAAGTGAATGAATAGGACTTTATAAACTCAATATCATCCTGAGCAATCCTTACTTTTCTAACTAGGGAGTATGTCACGTATGGAAATATACCTCAAACCTTCCTGTTAAAAATAAGATTATATCAATGCTTCTTTTATAGTAGTTGCAGCCTTAAAACCATTTTTCTCCTTGAGGCCAACATGGCGATTTTTGTGGAAATAGGAACACTTAGGAGATAGTAACTTTAGAAGTAAAAAAAAAAAAAAATATATATATATATATATATATGCATATGTACAGACACACTTCTTGATTTTCCACCAGCTAGTTGAAGGAGGGAACCTGAAGGAATAAGTAGGTATGTATAATTAATGTATAAATAATTCTGAGTTATGAAAATAACAGCTTTATAATGAGCCAGAATTCCCACGGGCTAAATTAAAAACTATGTATTAGGCTTACCCAGTGGTTGCATGGTATGTCTTAGGCTATGCTAACACTAGTATTAAACACATTCTATAGCCTCCGGTGACTTACTCTAACATCTCTGGAAGTCAAGTTGATGCACAGATACTGGCTCCTAATCTTTAATTTTAACTCTTTTTTCTCCTCCATGTGATTAGTCAGAATAGTAAATAACTTATCTTGATTAAAAGAAGCAGGTCGATACCTGAGCTATGTTACATTGGATCAGAGCAAGTTACCTGAAGCAACAACAGTCAGCAGGAAATGAGGATTTCACTTTAACAATTATAGATGTTTCTTTTTTTGGGGGGGTTGACTATAGATTCTTGTTTTTTTTTTTTTTTTTTTTTTTTTTCTCAGTGTATAGAGGATTGAACTTAGGGCCTTGTACATGCTAGTCAAACACTGTACCACTAAGCTATATCCCTAGCCTTCTCTTTACTCCTTTCTTTCTTTCTTTCTTTCTTTCTTTCTTTCTTTCTTTCTTTCTTTCTTTCTTTCTTTCTTTCTTTCTTTCTCTCTCCTTCCTTCCTTTCTTCCTTCCTTTCTTTCTTCTTTCTTTCTTTCTTTCTTTCTTTCTTTCTTTCTTTCTTTCTTTCTTTCTCTCTCCTTCCTTCCTTCCTTCCTTCCTTCCTTCCTTCCTTCTTTCTTTCTTTCTTTCTTTCTTTCTTTCTTTCTTTCTTTCTTTCTTTCTCTCTTCTCTTTCTTTCTTTCTTTCTCTCTCTCTTTCTTTCTTCCTTTCTTCTTTCTTTTATTTTTGAGACAAAGGTGCCACTAAGATTCCCAGGCTGACCTTGAACCTGTGACCCATCTGCCTCAGCCTCTAGAGTACTAGCTGGGTTTACAGCCTATGCAACCAGGCTCATTTAAGGTTTTAAATCTTGAGAGTGTTACTGCCTTTTCTATTTAATACATCTAGTACTGTACCATGTCCTAAGACACTGTTCTAGGGGACTCACATTCTTTAGAAAAGTTGGACTTGGAAGCTGAAAAGTGAACCACAATATGGTAGTGATTATGGGTGAAGTATGCTTGAGATGCTACAGAGTATCAGATCTTCGGATCTCCAGTGGTGCTTGCTGTGCTGCCACACCATTTTTGTACATGCATGATGCTGCATAGGTCTGTTCCTTATACCCCAAGTATTTCTTCTAAAGACTTTATAAGCTTTATAAGAAGACTCTTTTTAAAGAAGCAATCAGTTTGGCTTTGTTTTAAGTACTGGATTATATGACAATTTGTTTTACAATGATAATTTGTTGATTGCATTTTAAATTGCTATACTTTAATAATGGAGAGGTCTACACAAAGATGGTGATAAATCTCATGAATATTGCATAGTGCTCTCATAGTAGGAAAGGTCATTTGGTTTCCAATTAAGAGAAAAATTTTCAGAGCAAAATAATCAGTACTATGGACACAAATAATAAAATATGATCTCTAGTCTTTGAAGTAGATGAAATTCTGGATATGATTTAGAAAGATCCCTTACTGCTGCCATAAGCATCATTGAGTTGACAATGAGTTAATGTGACTCTAGAACTTTTATTTCTGTGCATTTGACAGAGTTGATTTAGCTGAGCTTCTAAGAAAGATGTGCATTTGGGCAAGAATTCCATGGCTAAAATGAACAATTATTATTTTAATTTTATTTTTAATAAGGGTGAGCTCGTAAGCTCATGAACTAGTGCATGTGGTACCTGGAGAGATGACAGGAAACTGCTTGCTGAAAAAATGGACAGAAAATGCCCCAAGGAACCTATTTCTCTTAAAAATGTTACCCATAAAAATGTGGCTAGGATCAGAATTAAGAATGTGGATTAATGTGTAATATAGACAGAAAATTAAAATTGCAGACTTTTTGTAAGTACAATATTAATTAAGAATATTGGGCAAAAGCTTTGGCTGAATTCTAGCCATGTACCTGCTGACATCCTGTATGGTGTGGGGACCTCATTGTGAGCATGTTTGAAGTCACCAGCACAGTCATCTTGTGCTGAGCCCTGAGGACTGTGCACTGTTATAGTCACCCACAGGTGTGAGGGGCACGTTAGAAACATTCCACAGTGCTGGACTGGAGCTCAGAGCCCTTAGAGTATCACACTGTAAAGGTAAGAAGTGGCAACAAGGGACCTAAGAAAGAAAGATGCTGCAAGTCACCAGAAGGGTTTAGGAATCGGTACTCTGCTTCTGATGCAGTTCTGGTTCTTTCTTTCCTGATGCGACAAATCTTTATCCCGAACCTACTGTGTATGAGGTTTAGAAAGCCTGTCAGTCTACATGAAATCATTGCTGTCAAGATTAAAGTGGATCATATTGTATACTGCTTGGTCTAGTGTCTAAATCACACTGATTCCTGAATAAATAGGAAAAATAAAACTATTATGATCTCCTTTTAAAGTTTACCTAAGTGGACTATATCCAGAAGATTAACATATATGCATACATATGTATGTGTGTATATATATTTACATTTATATGTAATTTATTTACTTTATTTGAGAAGGAAAGAGAGAGAGAGAGAGTGTGTGTGTGTCAGAGAGAGAATGGGTACACCAGGGCCTTCAGCCACTGCAAGTGAACTCCAGAACTGGAATGGACTCCATCTGGCTTATATGGGTCCTAGGGAATCCAACCTTGATCTTTGGCTTTGCAGGCAAGTGCATTAATTGCTAAGCCATCTCTCCAGTCCCCATTTTTTTTTTTTTTGAGGTAGGATTATACTCTAGCCCAGGATGACTCAGAACTCATTCTGTAGTTCAGGCTAGCCTTGAACTCATTGCAAGCATACCTCAGTCCTCCTGAGTGCTGATATTAAAGGCATGTACCACCATGCCCAGCTAAAATAAATACTGAAACAGTTTTAAGCTTAGTTAGTCTTAAAGGGAAATTGGGAAAT
This sequence comes from Orientallactaga sibirica, assembly GCA_036365145.1. NCBI lineage: Eukaryota > Metazoa > Chordata > Mammalia > Rodentia > Dipodidae > Orientallactaga > Orientallactaga sibirica. The sequence goes on from JAEOAD010000006.1 coordinate 52,092,484, forward strand.
TACAGAATTTAGAAAAGGGTAAGATGTTAGAGAATTATTTGGCATTTTCATATTGGTTTAGCATTTCCATCACTTAGTTCTTATCATTGCCTGAGCTACAACTGAGGCTCCTAGTTTTCTGGCACTGTGACAATGTGCAAGAAGACAAGTGTAGCATCTTGTATTAGTCAGGGTTCTCTAGAGGAACAGAACAGATAGAATGAATTGTATTAAAAAGGGAATTTATTGGATTAGCTTACAACAGTCCAGCAATAGCAGGTTGCAGGCCCGAGAGTCAAGGAACCTGGTAGCTGCTCAGTCCATGAGGCTGGATGCCTCAGAAGTCTCAATCCAGCACTAAAGACTTGAAGCCATCCTGGAGAGATGCTGCTCTTCACTTCACCCTGGAAAGCAGCAAGCAGCAAGCAGAGAACAGCGAGCAGCATCGGCAGCCAGGTGGGAGGAGAGAGAGGCCTTTCTTCCCAGAGATTCTTTTTATCAACCAGCCCCCTCCTCCAAGAGGGACTGCCCACTCTGGGGGAAGGGCTCACTCTGGGGGAAGGATTCTTCCTAGAGGCAACCTCAGAGACACACTTATGAGGAATGTCTGTGGATTCCTAAACAAATCAAGTTGACACAAACTTAACCATCACACATCTTGTGCTGAGGATAGAATTAGCTATTATCTACATGACTATTTATAGCAAATGTATTGTTCTTATCATAGAGGTTAAGTGATTTATTATAACTTTTAGGAAAAACTATTGAAATTGATAATAAAGCAGCAAAGAGAGATACTAGGGTAGAGAATGAACTCCAGATGCCTGCACCAGCTAGTGAGCATGTGAGACCTTGTGCTTGCCTCACCTTTGTGCATCTAGCAAACATGGGATCTGGAGATTAGAACATGGGTCCTTAGGCTTTGCAGGCAAGTTCCTTAACCACTAAGCCATCTCTCCAGCCTTAAGCTGCAGATTTTTTTGTATAAAATGTTATTCTTTTAAAATATTTTTTATTTATTTGAGAGAGAGAAAGAGGCACAGAGACAGAGAGAGAGAGAGAGAGAGAGACAGAGAGAAAGAGAGAATGGGCACACCAGGGCCTCCAGCCACTGAATACGAACTCCAGATGCATGTGCCTCCTTGTGCATCTGGCTTATGTGGATCCTGGAGAATTGAACAGGGATCCTTTGGCTTTGCAGGCAAATGCCTTAAATACTAAGCCATCTCTCCAGCTCAAATGTTATTCTTTTTATTTTTTTTATTTATTTATTTTTTTTTTCTAGTTAGGGTCTCACTTTTATTTCAGGCTGACTTGGAATTGGTGTCACGGTGGCCTTGAACCTTTTTTTTTTTTTTTTTGGTTTTGGCTAGGGTTTCTCCTACCTCTGCCTGGAATTAAGTGTAGTCTCAGGGGGCTAAAGGCATCCTCCTACCTCTGCCTCCACCATGCCCGGCTTCCAAATGTTATTCTTTATTTGTGCAAAATTAGCTACATTCATACAGAGACTCCTATAGACAACAGAGTTGTCAATATAATGCCCAGCATAGTCAGGAGACAAATAATTTCTAGGTTTCAGGATTTTACTAACAGAGTATGGTTATAGTTTTCTACTTTGTTATGTGGTGTGTGTGTGTGTTTTGTGTGTGTGTGATGGGGACTGAACATAGAGCTTCTTGTAAACTAGACAAGTGTCCCCTGCTGACACTTATATTCTACATAGCTTGTGATTTTTTTAAAACCAGAGCTCTCATTTTTTTTTTTTTTTGAGTGCTTTCAAATACTTTGCTGAAGTCAGAGACCAAAGTGCACAGTCCACAGAACCTGGGACTGAATACAAGTCACTGATGCATAGCAACTTTAAAAATGTAATTATCAGAGACAGTGCTGTGATTAACTGGTTCTTGAACTCATCATATCATATTGACTCCAACATACTCTAGTCATCAGGGAAAAATAATATTATACTCCATTAAACCTACCATGTGGGCCACTGTGTGGTGTAAGATGAACAGCATGTTAAATTTGGACGTCAAGAGAGTGATCTGAACGTATGTTCTCATTTCCCTCCAACTGCACAATATAACTATTGGGGGAAGCAATGAAAATAACATTTGACTGGAGTAAATCATTTTTGGGGGGAGAATACATTAAAAAAAGTTTAAGTTTCACACTTGAGTCTGGATACATAAACAGAATGGAAAATGATGGAATAGTTAAGGTATGACCCACCCTTCCTAATTTAACTTATGGCCTTTCTAATGAATACTTCCTTGAACATATGCCTCACACATCATAAAGTTTATGAACAGACTGCATGCTGGTTTGCAAGGAACTGTTTGTGTAAAGGTTCCTCCTGAGGGTTAAGTATCACATTCTTGGGCCCTGAGTTATATTTTACAAAGGAAAAGACACAAAGAAGTTCTTTTGCTAAAGATTCAGAATACTGGTTTTCAACATGCTCTCTCAAGAGTTTAGTCCTGTTCACCTCCACACAAGAGGGCTTTTGGCTCAGAAATGTCTTATCTAATATACAGAGCATAGGCCAGCTTCTTGTTTATTGTCTTTTCTCATAAATGCATTCTAAGAGCTGTACAGAAGCCCAAATCTGCACCTAATAGAGCGAAAGCACATGAAAGAAAGGAAATGGGATTATGATTCTCTTTTCTTGTACTAGGCGGTTTCACTTCTTGCTCTACCTGTCTTTCAATGTTATATCTCTTGTCCTCTTTTAGCAGAGATCTTCCTGAGATTATTTGATTTTCTTGAGAGGATTAAAGACAAAATATTTACATAGTGGTAACCTTGGAAGCACTTATAGGAGATGGGGATGTAAGTCAGGGAAGGAAGAGTCTGGAAGGAGTTTCAGAGAGGAGGTAAGGCAGGGAAGGAAGAGTCTGGAAGGAGTTTCAGAGAGGAGGTAAGGCAGGGAAGGAAGCCTCTGGAAGGAATTTCAGAGAGGCGGTAAGGCAGGGAAGGAAGCCTCTGGAAGGAGTTTCAGAGAGGAGGTAAGGCAGGGAAGGAAGCGTCTGGAGGGAATTTAATGAGTGGCTCACTGCTTTTAGCACTATGTGACCTCATGGAGACACTAGACTATTCCTCAAGACAACAGGGCAGAGATGCTGAGGAGATCAGCTTCTTCATTATACTGAGGCACAGTCTATGTTTGTCACTTCTCTTGTAAATCCTACTTGTGTATTCTAGAACAACACACAATATAGAAGTCCTGCAGATGTCATAAAGACAGCTACTGTACTAAATTTATCCAAGGCTGAGTAGCCTTTTTCCTTCCACATAGTCTTTCATGCTTTGTGAGAAATCAACTCTACACAACTCTATTCTCTGAATGACATACTCAAGTACACTGATGCCCCATCACAACACTGGTGTCTTGAATGGTACACAATATCATAAGTGTGGGCTGGAGCATGTCCTTATCTCCATCTAAAGCACTCTACAAAACTATCAATTCCCAATGACCAAAGTCTTTTACTGTTTTGTTCTCTACTGAATCTTCAGCCCCAGTGTGCAGTGCCTGGTATGTACTTGTCTCTCATTAATATGGTGAATAACTGCACAGCACATGGTAAATACTCAAAGTAAATTTGTGATTGAAATATTAGTTATTTCTCTAGATTGTGTCTGTTTCATAGAGCAGACAAGGGAACATTTTGTGCAATGTGTGTAGTGGCAAAGAGAGGAACACATGCACACTGGCTTGAGCACACAGAAGAGGAGGCACGCAGCAGTGCAGATAAGCTTTGGTTACACCTCATCACTAGACTAGGTTTTGATTTCTGTCAGCCTAACCATTCTACTATGTAAAATGGTTATAATAACAATGGTGCCTTCCTGGAGTTATTTTCAAGATCAAATAGGGCAATACTGAGTCAGTACTGATTTTAGGGCATTACATAGCAAATGCTTAGACATGAAGATGACAGAGAGATGGTGAGAGAGGAGGTACAGGAAGAGGAGAAAAGGATGGTAATTTTTCCCTAGAGGGTTAATGGTGAGATATGGCTAGATCATAATTATTTTGATAAAATGGTTTGGAACCATATGCTTGTTGAGAAGGGGGATGAAGTACAGCAGTAGAGGTACAAATATACTTCACCACAGACTCCTAAATTTGGGAGTTCAAGAACTGATGTGGCTTTGGGATGAGGGTACTTATCACATGGGGTTAGGCATGTATATATAATATATATGAATTGCTAATTAAAAAGAAAATCACACATATGTAGCTCTTGCTCTTTGACTAGGTTCTGAAAAAAATGTTCTCTTTACCTAAACTATACTTTTGCCTTATTGGAAAAATTTCAAGTAAACACACAGATCGCTTTGAGAAAGGAATGCTCTATGTTTTTCTTGCTATGTCAAAGACAAATAAAATTTACAGGGTCCTTACTGTTAGTTGAGAGTTTTCACTTCTTGTGGCATGTTCTTTTCAAACAAAGGGAGTTTGTATGTATAGGCTGAGGGGTTATAATCTAATTACATACATGGTAAAGGTTGGCTCTGCTAATAAGGGGCATATATAATTAAAAGTACATGCATAGTTTGAGTACAATGTTCTCAGTCATTTCTGAGAAAACTGAGTAGGCTAACTCATGGAAAAGATTTTTAAAATTGATCACTCTTTTAGATTTAATTTTTAATAACAAATATTAAAGTCAGAGGGTAATATTAATATTTTAGTTCCAACCAAAGAAATTGGAAAAACAAGGATTCATTTACTTTGACATTATTAATAAAAACAAATATCCACTTGGCATGGTGGCGCACACCTTTAATCCCAGCATTTGGGAGGCAGAGGTAGGAGGATCACGATGAGTTTGAGGTCAGCCTGAGACTACGTAGTGAATTTCAGGTCAGCCTGGGCTAGAGTGAAACCCTACCTTGAAAAACCTGAAATAAAACAAATATCTACATATGACCATACTATATATATTTCCATTTTAGTTCTGTCAACTATGTATTGTGCATTTTGCATCTATAGTAATAAAAATTAATATATGTTATATCAATTTTCACATTGTATTGGTTACTTTTTCATTGCTGTGAATAAACAGTTAATCAGAAGAAACTTCAGGAAGGGAGGGATTTAATAACAGCTTATAGTTTTGAGGGGAACTTTCAGGATATGAAAGGCATGGTGGTTGGAAGCAGACAACAAACAGGAAGTGAGACTGGGCTATAAAATCTCAAGGCCTGACCCCTATGACCTACTTTAATTTCTTCAGCAAGACTTCACTTCCTAAGGTTCCTAAGCCTTCCCAAACAGTACAACTGGTTAATATTCAAGTGTTCAAACACACAAGCCTATGGGGGACAGTTTGAATTTTAACCATAAAACACACAGAAACTAAAATACAATCATATTTTAAACCTCATGTTTTCAGTGTTCTATTAAAATCTCCAATTTCCTGTGTCTGTTTGGAAATGATCATATACCAGGCATTGATAGTCATGTTTTAAATTGGTGGAGGTCAGAGAATAGGGTCATCAGCATCTTACCCTAATGGTAGCATGTTTCTCTTTAACACAAATCCTACTTTTATCATCTTTCTTAAGCCTTTCTCACCTTTCTCCTCATTTCTCCTCATATGGTCAACCCAATATGTGCAGAACCATGACCAAAGTCTTTTTGCAAAACAAATCTGATCCCCACCATGTTATTTATAAGATGAACACAAATTCAAAGCTGAAGGGGCACCCTAGAAGAGCGGGGCTACCACAAAAGAAACAATAAAGAATAGAAGTTATTTATAGATTTAGAGAAACTGGAGAAATATATTTACTGGGTCAAAATTGGGCAGATACAACTCCAGAAATTAAAGAAAAAACAGACTAAAAAAATTCAAGGCAATAATCTTTTTTAAAAACTGTAAAGATTTGGGGCTGGAGAGATTGCTTAGTGGTTAAAGTGCTTGTCTGCTAAGCCTAAGGACCCAGGTTTGATTGCCCAGGACCCATGTTAGCCAGATGCACCAGATGCACATAGTGGTTCATATGTGTCTGGAGTACATTTGCAGTGGCTGGAGGCCCTGGCATGCCCATTCTCTCTCACTTTATCTGCTTCTCTCTCTCTCTCTCTCTCTCACACACACACACGAATAAACCTGTAAAGAATTTAAACTTATTTCTCTGATTTGTAAGAATAAAATCTGCTGGAGTAGTAATATAGTGGGTTTCAGGCCAAGAGACCAAGCAGGGCATACATGAAACTTCTTTGGCCCTTGCTGCAGTATCTGTTGTTGCCTGACAATTTTAACTTCTCCAATGTTAAACTTATTGTACTTCTTTAGGAAACTTTCTTCTGTTTTATATTTCCGTGATTTCCCATATGCCTTTTCTTTGTGAGGAATTCCTTACTTTTTGTCTCTGCATGACAAATTGAGGGACCTTTCATAACTAAGCATACATGCTGTTTCTTCAGATTCCTTGCTCTATGCCATCATTAACCCACAATGCATGGGCTTAATGTATTTAAAATATTGCACTTGTTTTCATGACTATTACTCTCTACTGATTTAATAAACCTTTAAAGGCAGAGTCTAGGCCTTTTTTACCTTGATATTTCCTTACAGAGTTCCCTGCACAAAATAGTTGCCAAATGTATGTGCAGCTGCCTGGACCACTAAAAGGGAATGATTATTCTTCACATCTTCCTTTCAGCACTGAGGGACAGACTGCCCCAGCATCAGTCCACATCTGATTATCGTTTGTCTTTTCATTTTCTGTTCAATAACTAGAGCCAGGAGAAGATCAAGGATAGCGGTTTGCATCTGGACTCCAGATTTTATGTCGTAGTCCTTCCAAACAGAAGAGAAGGATTGCTACTGAGAGTAAGAAACAAAGTCCTTTCACCAGTGCAACTCACTTTTGTTTACAAGCTTTGGGATACTAATGTTTGAAAATAGAAGTTGAAATAAGATCACAAATTCTGCAGGCAAAACGTCATAGAACCCAAATTCCAAGAACAGCCCATTAATTTCTTTTCTTTGTTTAACTCACAAACTACACAGCTTGAGAATGTATTTAAAAAATCTGATCTTGTTTAAAACCAGTAGAACAGTTTCCAGTGTCTACACAGCTGCCAGTTCTTACATTATTCATGCTTTCAACCTGCCATTGTGACCAATTTTTTCCACTACGTAAATGAGTGCACTATCATTTCCATTTTGCTACTGCTGGACAGTATTGAGGAATATAAGCTATAAAGCTTCACTCATCAAGAAATATTAGTGGTGGAGGGTAGGTCATATCCTCTTACAGAGCTTAAAAGCTTAAGCTGTACTAATAAAATGTTGACTTTTACTTCCTGAAATAACACAAAGAAGAACTTGAAGGAAATAAAAGCAAAATCCAATAGGATTATAATATTAGGGCAGAGGACATAGGAATGCCAGAGGAAATCTAAAATACATAAAAACAACATATTCAGGATACTGCTGTTTGACCCTAACAATCACTGTGCCATTATGTAATAAGAGACTTCTGGAAGAATCTAGTAATGCATCTTTTTTAAGATAAATAAGAAAAAATAATATTCCCTGGATATTTATCTATATATAATCAGTTAGCAGCAGTAGGTAAAGGGGAAGTAGATTTTTTTTTCTGGTTTAGATACAAAACATTGGAACAGATCTTTGAAAGCTATTAGAATGATGAATCCAAGCAATCAGAGGAACTTAATGCTTGACAACACTGGTCTGTGTTTAAGAGAAAGGGGAAACTACCATACCCAATTGTTGAATCCACAGGAAAAGTGAAATTGTTTGTCAAATCAATGAATAGGTAAAACCTTCAAGTCCAGTGAGCTACTGTAAGGCTAGCCTTAAGACCACAGAGAGTTATCACACAAGTTTGAGCACTTCATATTTGAAGGAGTAAAACCTCTATTTTGTACATGACTCAGAGTTCCTACCAGGAGGTAAAATATCTACCAAGGTGGTCAGTTGCTCAAAGGAAGGGCTAATACATGTAGATAATGATGGAAAATAAAGTTCAGGAAAACATGCCTGTCAGTCTTCTTGTAGAAGTCAAGGTTGTAACTAATATGAAAAAAAAAAAATGTTTCTTAAAGTTTCTTTAATGCATATAATTTTATGTAAGATATGTAAGACAGTACAGAGTAAATCATAAACTCCCACCCTTGTCTGTGCTTCTGCTTGGTCTCTATTATTGTGTATCTCTTACATATTATATTTTTAAAATGTCTTCGACTTTCTTTGAGCATTTATCTATTAGTTCAGAAATAAATTTCCTTCATTTCCATTGATCCTATCTTATAAATATTTTCTAAGCATTTTTCGGGTTACAGACCCCCTGAGAATAAAACAGCCTCCTTAGACAACTGTTCTCACGCATGTGAATGAGCACGAACACTGCACGCATACTCAACTCACAGTTCATTTTTAATGGCTTTCTAGTCACATCATTCCTTTAGGTATACCAGGTTAGGAATTAATGCTGTGCAAATTCGTGATATTCTGGCCTCAGGGAAGTGTGTAAAGAAGTGCAGGTTTTTCTCAGGCTCTTCCAGCTCCTTTGGAAAGAACACTGGCAGGTCTATGGACTGAAGACTTGACTTCAGATAGAGACACAAGTCTGCTGCATTTCTTGGTTCCCAGTGCCTTAGAATGTCTGCAACTATCCTGATCTTTTGATCAGCTTTATCATTTATGTTTTTTATACTGGAACATTCCAGGTAAATTGCAATGCCATTTTAACCAAAATACAAGAGTTTGGTTTTGCTGTTAAGCACATCTCTTTACCATAAGGTCATCATAAATTAAGAAGAAAGAGAAAGAAACATCGATCATACCGATTTGATGATTATAGAATGTATACATATATCAAATTATCAAACTTTATCATATAAATATGTCTAATTAAAATTATAGTATTTGTTTTAAATAGTAAAGATTCTTACTATGAGGACTTTAAGAGACACTAAAGACCATGGCAGTTGTTACCTGGCAAAAACAATTCTCCTTGGAGCCTTGCTCTGGCCTGCTGGGAAAAGCATCTTTTCTTTAGCCAATTAGCTTCAAATTCACTGTAATGTTCATTGGGCCATGTGATATAAACCTTATAACAAAGAAAGCACATATCAGTATTTGTGCATTAAATAGCTATATATTATGCCTGTTCTGTGCTATTGATCTCTTTGAATATTAGTTAAGGTGGTCAGGGATTCCAACTCAGCTTTGCTTTTTTTCCCCTCTGCAAATCAAGGGTCTTTGCCACCTAAGGCTAGTAAAATAACATGCAAGAATTAGGATTTTTCTGACAACATGTTTCTATTCTATATCCTCTAAAACTGTGATCCTCAAACTTGCTATGATAAGGTGCTATTATTAAGAGTGAGATTTGGAGCCAGGTGTGGTGGTGCACACCTTTAATCCCAGCACTCAGGAGGCAGAGGAACTGTGAGTTCAAGGCCACCCTGAAACTGCATAGTGAATTCTAGTCCAGCCTGGGCTAGAGTCAGACCCTACCTTGAAAAATCAAAAAAAAATAAGAGTGAGATTTGGCAATAAAGTCTTCAAGTTGAGATGAGGACTGAAGAGTTGGAGGAAAATATGGTGACATTTGCTCATCTGATAAGAATTCTATAAAATTTGGAGAAGAGAAACATGGAATGATGAGAGCCACATCTGGTCAAGTTTTGAGAGCTGCAGTTTTATGACATGCCTTCTTGTGCATCTCTCCATTAATCAGAACTATTTTTGAGTGATCATTATATAACAAACATTGTGATAAACATTTGTACTCAGATTATCTCATTGAATCTTGACATCTCTGTGATCAAATCCTATAGTATCCTTATTTTAAGATGAGGAAACCTGAGCCCCAGATGCACCATTCTGATTATAGAAGTGGTTTGTACCTTTAATTCTTCAAGGCTGACACTCACTGACAGAATAGAAGACAATGTTGAATATTTTGTTAAACATGTCAGTGGTAATAATAATGATAGCAGATGCTTCTATTGACTGAGCATTCTGACTTTCCACCAAGCACTATACAAACTCCTGTATAGAAAATTGAGTGTATATATATGTATATATATATGAAACCAAACTTTAAGAAAAGTTATTTACATTAATTTACTTGGGAAGAGACCATTTGGAGGTAATTACCTTTTTTCTGTCAAATGCCAAGTCTCCGATAGCAATGTTCACATCAAGAGCTTCCAGGAGAAGCTTCCTTGCTTTTGCAGAATCCAGGTAGCATTCAGAGCACTGGCAGTTGTCTCTCAGCCATACTGCTGGGTACAGGGACTCTGTCCCATCGTGCCAGAGGATCTGCATCAGATGAGCCCCATCCACTGCTTCTGCCTTTAGAATGGCACAGTGCATGTTTCTTGTCTTTAGGGATAAGTTCTGTCAGCTACCTGCTATGACAAATCAGAGTTAGAAACAACAGGCAGGCAGATTGTATCTAAACTTGACCTCTATGAGTATGAACAGTTCGAGTGGACTCTGGCCTGTGCTATTCACATAACTGCCTGCTTCTGTGGTTTGACTTATCATTGCTGGGACCTTTGTTCTGATTAGAGTATTTCACATGCTGGAAACAGAAGCACAGTGACTAAAAGTAAATAAGAGTCCAGGTGAAAAGAATGCCTTGTCTCACATAACTTTGAGATGGTGAAGTCAGCAACAATGACATACACACTTTTATAACTATGATCATATAAAAGCTATGGAAAGAGAAATGCTCCAATAATTGAAATGTAATGTTTTTCTCCATGCTATCTATTTTCTTACTACAGAGATTGATCCCAAGGCCTTGAACATGCTAGGCAAGAGTTTTCCTACTGAGCTCAGCCCCAGCTTTTACCACTACTACTTTAACTGATGTCAGCTGCACTTGGTTTTTGAAACAAAAATGCTTTTGTGATTTTAAATTACTGCTAATGAAATATTCATGCAATTTATTTAAAGGGAAATTGTGACTCAGAACATGGGCTATTTCTGTACTAGTATGTACTTTTCACTTGTATAGTATATTTTCTCAATGGAATATAAATGTGCCTTTGTCCTGCAAGGAATTTGTCTGATTTTTCTGAGATTTTCCATCTTTATAAATATCAGTGGAGTAAGCTTTGGTATTTTGCTAGTTCATCCTGAATGTTGACAGAGTAATTTTATGAACATCATTTTGGGAATGTGTGACTCCCTTTTATTAAGAAGTCCACCAAATTTGTGGCCATTCAGTATCTACAGGAAAGGAGACTCAGAGAAAGAGAGGAAAAGTAGTAATTGTATGAAACAACTCAGTAGTTTTTAGTCCTGATTCATGAATGACTATGTATTTTATCTTCAGGTATAATTCTAATATTCTAAATTTAGCTTTCTATTTATTTTTAGGACTCTATAAACAAATATGGAAAAAGTAAAATATATAGAGGAAAAAAAAGCAGAATTTGCATGGAATAAGCTGATTTTTTTTTTTTTAAGGTAGGGTCACACTCTAGCCCAGGATCTTACAACTTCTGCCTCACAAGTACTTGGATTAAAGGCATGTGTCTCTACATTCAGCTAAGCTGAAAATTTTTATAAGATTTTTTAAAGATTTTATTTTTATTTATTTATTCATTAAAGACAGAGAGGGAGGGGAGGAGAGAGAGAGAGAGAGAGAGAGAGAGAGAGAATGGGCATGTCAGGGCCTCTAGGCACTGCAAACAAACTCCAGACGCATGCACCACCATGTGCATCTGGCTTACATGAGACCTGAAGAATCGAACCAGGGTCCTTAGGCTACACGGGCGAACTCCTTAACCACTAAGCCATCTCTCCAGCCCAAGCTAAGCATTTTTTCAAAAAAAAAAATTAATTAACTTATTTGAGCAAGAGGGAAGGGGGAGAGAGAGACAATGGATGTGTCTGGGCCTCTAGCCTCTGCAAATGAACTCCAGATACATGTACCACCTTGTGCTTCTGGCTTTGCATGGATGCTGGGGAGTCAAACCCAGGTAGTAGTCAAGAACCTTAATAGATGAACCATCTCTCCAGTCCTAGTTGAACATTTTAAGTTCTTTCATACAATGATCAGTTCATCATCAATAGATAGTGATTTGTGGCAGCAGAAATGAAGCTCAGTTGCCTTGCGTTGAAGGGGGGGAAGATAGACACACAGGCACAATGACTTCTTATAAAATCCCTTTAATGTATGTTCACTGCCATAGCATTAGGGACTTGACAAGCAAGACAAAATTGTGCCATGATTTTTTTGAAATTGTGGGACAACTTTATACAATGTTAAAATGACTCCAAAGATACTTTACACAGCAATAGAATAAAGCTAGTTTTATGATTATGTTACATATCATTTCCCAGACCAAATGGCTTTGATGAGTCCATAAGGTTGTGGGGCAGAGTTCAAATAAGAAACAGTGCTTTCTCCTTTTAGTTCAACCATGATGGAAGTATATAATCATTGAGTGAAATAAGTCATTGCACTGGGCCTTCTGTATATATTTCTGCCTGGGAGCTCCCACCTATAATTTTCTTAAACTTTGTAACTTTTACTTATTTTTAAGCAATCACACTTTACTAAATCAAACTTATAAATTATTATACCCTGGAAATTTAACTCATGATTTTGAACTCTCCCCAGGCCTAGGGAAGTCTTAATATTAATTTCCCTTTGGAAGAAGTAGGGAAATTTTCATAATAGGAGATACTGCAGGTTGGTAGATTTTTCTCATGTGCTATGTCAAAGGACAGTGATCATTCCAGTAACTCTGGTATAACATAACTAGACCCTTAAGTCAACATGATACACAGGTTAAAAAAAGAACAATATAGTAAATTGTTATCAATATCAGGAGTTGCCAAATATTTTCTGTAGAAAAGCTACAGTATTTTTTTTAAGGATTTGTAACATACATACAGTTTTTGTTTTATATTCTTATTTTATTTTTCAGACCTTGTTTAAAATGTGACAACTGTTCTTAGCTCATATAGTACACAGAAGCAGTCTGTAGACCATATCTAGTCCTTTATAAAGTCATCAAATTCCTACCTTCATCGCAGTGGTATTGAATCATACTGAAATGCAGAAAATGGTTGTCTTTTCCTTCTTTACATATGAAGTTTAAAATAGTGTCAAAATACAATAATGTCTTTCTCTGTGTGTGTTATATTAGAAGATATGAAGGTGATCACAAAGTTCCAGACCACTAGGATAATTGAGAAGAGTATGAAAGAAAGCAGATCACAAAGCTAGGGACAAAACACTTATGTTTGTGGGACAAGATTGCCATTTCAATAACTGATAAAGGTTGCATGACCAATGTTGCTATATGCACATTGTTTTAACCTGTTTTTTTCCCTCACTGATATAATTTTGATATCTGTAGTACAAACACACGACTTGGATATAATCACATGTCCCAGCTTCCCCTATAGCCAAGATTAGTGTGTGCTATACAAGTATGGCCAATGAAATATATTTAGATGCTTATATATAGGGAAAATTTGTGAAAAGGAGAGAGACTCAGCTTCTGCATGTTTTATTTTCTTCCTTCCTCTTGGTGGTTTCTTCTTTGGGATGTGAATGTGGTTTTGAAAGTATAGAGGTCATTTTGCAACCATGACACATGAAGAAATATAAACTCTCAAAGGATGCCTGGCCTCGCAGTGTATGCCTCAAATCCCAGCACTTGGGGGCTGAATTAGGAGGATCACTGTGAGTCTGAGACCATCCTAGGGCTACAGAGTGCAAAGTCAGCCTGGGCTGCAGTGAGACCATACCTTGAAAAAAGACAACAACAAAAAATCTCAAAGGACTTGGGATTCTTCAGTTTTGGAAAATCACATTACCAACAAAGGATGCTCATGTCTAGTTAGATTTGTACATGGGCAAGTTAAATTCCTCAATTGCTTAAATCTCGATTTTCCCACACAGGGCAGATACTATAGTCTACTAAACATGACCAAGAAATGTAATATACAGTACAATTCTTCATATGGACACTCATATTAAAATGTGAGTATGTTTGCCTCACATGCAGGTATACCAAGCTTTCCTCTCAGTAAAAGTTCATCAGTGGCTGACACACAAACAGATAGGGAAAGATTCAGGTCTCACTGTTAATAAATATTGACATGAAAGATAGTAAGCCAGGAAGAAATTATTATGCACATGTATCCTGTTTTATCACACAAGGCTTTAAAATGCTTGCCACAAACCAAAGGGAAATATTCCTTAAAATGACAGTAGACTACAAAATACAAAGTTTATCTTCTCTATGATAAACTTCTTTGTGAGAACATGCTTCCTTTTACAATTTGTGTCACTTACTGATCTTGTCCTAGTTTTCATAAACAATGTAGGATACATTCATCACAAAATAAGCCCATCCTATTGCTTATCTACATTAAATACAGCCAGTTTTTCTGAGCATTCTTTACAATATATGGCCTCTGGATTCTACACTCTTCAGAGTTATCTGGCATCATCACTATACAGTTTACAAGTACCTTTCATGTCACAGGGTTTTAAAATTTATGATGCCAGATATGTAGTATTTTCTTGATAAAAGACAGACATAATAGTACTTTAATGAAGAAAGATAGAAGAATACCTAGCATGTTTTAATATTTTCCCTAACCCTGGTGTTTTAGAATAATAATAACTGTTTAGGGATCTTACAAAAGAACAGCTGACTTGGTGATACAACAAGGTATTTCTATAAAAGTCTAGTATGAAGTAACAGATAGACTTAACAAATTACAACAGTTACAGTTATTTGTTAATGTATGAACAATATAAAAAGATATAATTTGTGATATCAAAAGCACAAAATGTGAATGCATGAAAATTTAAAGAGTGTTCATATGTGATTGGAGATATTTTTTTCAGGATAACATAGGCTATGGTAATAAAAAAATCTTTTATATAAGTATGATGACAGCTACCACATATCCACAAAACCCATGCAGTAGGCTCACCAAAATATAAAGGGTAATTAAAGTATGCTGTAAACAAATTAATCAAATCCAAAAGAAAAGGATAAAGAGAACAAATTAACTACAAAATAGAAAAAAATTAACTAAAGGACTGTAGTAAATTCCTTGCCTACTAGTCATTATTTGAGATGTAAATCTATCATACTCTCCTTAGAAAAGCTATAAATCAACTGAATAAGTAATGATAAAATCCAGTTATAAATTGTCTAGAAGAAATGATTTACTTTAACTTAAAAACATATTAGGTGAAAATAAAGAAATGGAAAAAGATATTCCAGAAAAAGAATATCCAAAACAGACAGAAGAGGGCTATATTTATTTTAAGTAGAATAGACTTGCAGTAAAACAGTCTGTCACTGTACAAAAAGAACATGAAGGAAGACAAACAATAAAGTGGTCAATACACCCAAAGAATTATATATGTACACCAAATCCAGAAGAATGGAAAATCTTGATAGAGTAATGAATATGAATATCAAGTCAATAATCAAAAATTACTTTTTGATTAGCTAAAGTCCAGTACTTAATTGTTTCAGTGGTGAATTCTGAAAAACATTTAGGGAAGAATTAAAACAAATTATTCCAAAACTTGATTAAGAATGGGATCCTTCCAAATTCATCTTATGAGGCCAGTATTACCCTCAATACAAAGCTAAACAAGGACATTAAAATAACAGAAAACAAAAGGCTAATGTCCCAGAGAAGTATTGACAAAGTTTAACATGTTCTCATGGTTACATTTCTCAGCAAAACAGGTATGCAAGGAATGCACCTCCAAGTAACCAAGTCCATGTATGAGAAACCTACAGGTAAAATGATCCATGGTGAAAAAAACAAACAAACAAAGCCTTACTCTAAGATCAGGAATGATGCATGGATGCCCACTCTAATCACTTCTATTTAACATAGTACTGGAAGACCTAGGCAGAGCAATTAGACAAGAAAAAGAAATAAACAGCATTCACTTTTGAAATGAAGACATGAAATTGTCTCTGTTTTTTTAACATGCAATTTCATACAGAAATCATAATAAAGACTAGGAAAATGTTAGAACAAACAAATTTGGTGAGATTTCAGGATATAAAGCCAACATATAAATATCCACATTATTTTTATACAGTATAACAAACATTCTAAAGTCAACTTAAAAACAACTGGAGAGCCGGAGAGATGGTTTTGAGGTTAAGGCACTAGGTTTGATTCCCCGGGACCCATGTAAGCCATATGCATAGGGTGGCACATGTGTCTGGAGGTTGTTTGCAGTGGCTGGAGGCCCTACTGTGTCCATTCTCTATCTGCCCCCCCCACTTCTTTTTCTCTCTCTTAAATAAATAAATATATTTTTAAATTGGATTTATATCATCAATGAAAATAATTAAGATTAATTTAATTTATGTCCTTAAAATATTAAGGCAATTATGAAATAATTTGAAGAAAACAATAGGAAAAGTAATGATATCTGTGGTAGTTTGAATGGGTGGCCTCCAATATATTCAGGATTTTATTAAAGTTTGTAATTTAGATTGTAGCCACCTGGCTGGAGGAGGTGTCTCTGTGGGTGGATCCTAGGGTCCAGCCCTAAAGTGTGGGGATAGATATGCAATTCCAGCCTAAAGATATGAAAAGTGCTTGAGCTTTGCCTGGAGTTTCCTGAAGTGTGCATGCTTGCTTTTTGGTGGTGAATGTTCTCTCTCAGCAAGGACCTATGAAAACAGGTCAGCTTCTTCTGCCATTATGGAACTCCCCCTGCTTCAATGAATCCTTGCTTCCATAGCTGTGCTTGGTCTGGAGGTTCTTCTCAGTGACCCGAGCCTGACTACTACAATATTCTATCCTCACTGATTGGAAGAATCAGAAATTAGTACTGTTAAAATGTCCTTAGTACCCAGTGGTCTACAGCTTCAATGAAGTTTTTATCAAAATACCAATGCCATGAGTCAGAGCAGCAGCAGAAACAATTCTGCAATTTGTCTGGAATCATAGAAATTCTCAGCTCACCATAGCAAGCATAAAAAACAAAACAAAACAAAAAAAAAAAACCAAACAACAAAAAGTTGTGGATATCACATTGCATGGCTTCACAGGATACTACAAAACTATAAAAATAAAAATAACATTGTACTTACCAAAAAGAAAGACATGTGACCAAGTAGAATTGAATAGTGAGACCAGAAATAAATCCACATACTTAATGTCAATTGGTTTTTAATAAAATTTCCAAGAACATTCAAATGAAGAATGAATAAGCTCTTTAATAAATACTGCTTGGAAAATTGGATATCCATATAAAGAAGATGAATTTGGATCCTTCTTTAATATCACAAACAAGAGTAACCTCAAAATGGATTAAAACTTGAATGCTTCTATCTAAAACTACTGGAAGAAATCATAATGAAATGTTAAAAGATACAGTCTGGTCAATGATTATTTTAATATGAACTGGAAAACACAGGCCACAAAAGCAAGAATATACTAACTGGATTAAATTAAACTTATCAGAAAGGCTTATTCAAAGCCAAATAAGCAATTAACAGAGTGAAGAGACTGTCTACAGAGTGAGAGAACATTCTTGCAAATCATACCTCAGACAAGGGCTTAATATCCAAAATAAACAAGGAAGTGAGACAATTCAGTAGGAGGAAGCATTAGGCTCTCAGACATGGAATCGACAATGTGAATGGACATTCTCAGGAGATATACACAGGTCAGCATGGCAATGGAAAAAGCTTAGTTATGCCCAACACAATACAAACACAAACCACCATGATATTTCACTTGATGTTTACTGAAGAATCTGATAGAAAAACATGGAAAATGGAGAACTCTTGCACACCTTTGAGAGAATGTTAATTATTGCAGCTACTAGGCTACTCAAAAACGTGGAATAGGGCTGGGGAGATGGCTCAGCAGTTAAAGGTGCTTGTTTACAAAGGCCACTGGCTCAAGTTAAACTCCCCAGTGCCCATACAAAGCTGGGTGAAAAGTGGCACATGCATCTCTGTTCTCACACATCTATGACAATGGTACATGGATTCCTACAACAATAAGAAGCAGACACAGAAGAATCTGAAACTTGAGGGCCACTAGCCTGACATTTCTTTGCCATCTGATGGTCCATTTACAGCAGCAAGAGATTCTGTCTCAAAGCAGGTGGAGCAGACACCTTGAAGTTGTCTTCTGACCTCTACACTAAATTTTAAAAATTTAAAAAATAATTTTTAAAATGAGGAATCGAACTACCATGTGATCCAGCTATCTCGCTGCTAGGTACATGTTGAAGAGATAGCTACACATCTATGTTCACTGCAGCAATAGTTACAGCAGTCAACAGTGAATCTACATAAATAACCACAGCTGGGTGAAGGGTAAGAAACTGTGGCACACACATGTACTTACACACACACACAAACAGAGAGAGAGAAAAATATCATTTAGCCATATAAGTCAAGAAACATCTATCTTGTGTGATAAGATAGATGGACCTGAAGGGCCCTGTGCTGAGTGAAATAAGCCAAGCATAGAGACAACTGCTAAATGATCTCACCCACATGAACTTTAAAACAGTTGAACTCATTGTAGTTTGCCCAGGAGGCAAGGGACCAAGGGGATGGTGGTTAAGCATGCAGAGTCTTAGTTATACAGGATAAAATAAGGTCTGGAGATCCAATACAGTGTAATGACCATGGTTAATACTGTATTAGATGCTAGAAATTTCATAAGAGAATAGATCTCAGATGTCCTCATCACACACACACACACACACACACACACACACACACACACAGTGAAATGATAAACATTAATCAGCTTGATTGTGGCCACCACTTCACAATTTATACATATATCAAACAATTACACTGAGTACTATAAATACATAAGTATTTTATTTGTTAATTATTCTTCAATAAAACTAAGGAAAATTAGAATCAAATAAAAGAATGTGTTTTAGCTACATTAACATCCAAGTTGCAGGAGAAGTGACAATAGCTGTAGTAGCATAATTGCTATCTCCTTTCAGTACATAGTTTGTATTCAGTGAATACAAAGTTCCATGTGTATTGGCATATATTCAAATTTGACTCATTGAAATAACATATTCATTAATAGGCTTTAAAGTTTTTGACTGAGTGGATTTTATGTAAGTTGGAGCATTGATGTTTCATGGTTGCACATTTGAAGGACAAGTTTTTGCATCAGAACATGCATACATGCTTTCTATGCTTAAAATGACACCATATCCACTGTCCATTATACCTCAATAAAAACTAAGAAAGCTTACAATTAAATACTTGTGTCATCCCAACAAATGCCAATCATGTTCCAGACTATTTGGATATTCTCATCTCTTTGTGAGTTCTTTCTTTTTTTTTTTTTTTTTCAAGGTAAGCCTCATTCTTTTCTACTTAAAGCATTTGACCTGAAGGACCAAAAGTACATTTCTAGTCCCAGGTACATTTAACTAAATAGAAACCCTGTGGAAAGTGCTCGGGAAGCTGGAGACCCCAGACCATCAGACAGGAGGTTCCCATGACACTTGGGTTTGTGGGGAAGAAATGGAAGGCATTTGTGTTGCTCTGATGATTTGGGGGTCTGTGCAGGGGTCTGGCGGGTCACTTCTACTCTTCATAATCTCTTTCTTAGCTTTATGACAGATATAAATGTAAAGCCAAACAAAGCATAGTGAAAAGGGAAAATGATTTCCTACTTTAACTTGGCTATTTAAATCTTTTCATGGGACAAATAGGATGAAAACTTTAAAGAAAAAAATAACATCAAGAATCACAAGTACTTAAAAGAAAATTGTTACTGAAAATTCCTAGGCTTGTCCATAAGCATGCCTTATTGAATTTTTTTTCTCTTACTTCACTCAGTTACAATTGAGTCTAGCAGAAGCATTGTGGTGAGTTAGGTAGTGGATAAGTTAATGTGAAAAATAGCAGATATGCGTGGATGTATAAGATACATGTTTTTATCTTCTATAAAATGAAAATATTTATGTCACACTTACTATTCCCTCTTTATAATTATGATTTGGTTGATGAAACATTGTGTGGGGTGTGGTGAGCAGGAGTCGTTCTTCCTGTTCCATGCATCAGCTCTTGATTTTGGCGGCTTCTTATCTGATGGAATAGTTCTCTTTCTGTTTCACAGTATTACTTTGTGTGTTTTTCTTCTTATTCATCCACCAAAGTATCCCTCTTCAGAGTTAGGGACTTTGTTGGACAATTCTTTCTGTCACAACTATGTTGTTTTGGGGAATAAATTACTTTAGGGATAGGTGTAGGTTTTGTTATTTTTTTCTTTTTCTTAGTTTTATACCACTCAAGTTTGTCACTGATTTCTCCTGCTCTGTTTGGAAAAGCAAGAATGTAGCTCTAAAATTGATTATATACTGACATTTAAAATAAAAGAAATTTGCAATGAGAACTCTTAAGAGTCAGAAATAACCTGTAATATTACTGGTTTCAGGGAGCTTACAATGGGTAAGTAGGACAAATGGAAGCTCAGTGTTCTTGGGTGTGATTTATCCACACCCACATTGTTGGCTAGTGGGAGAGCCTGCCCCAAGCCTACATTTATTAGCTCAGTGTGAAAAAATAGTGAAAAAATTTAGTTCTAATAAAAGAGAGCACAGAAATATGCCCAATACCACTTATAACTAATTTGAATCATAGACTGCCATTTCTTGAATGTTTTTAATAACAAGAGGATATCATGGAGCTAGAGAGATAGCTTAGTGGCTAAGGTGCCTGCCTGCAAACTCAAAGGACCCAGGTTCAATTACCCAGGAACCATGCAAGCCAGATGCACAAAGGGGTGCATGCATATGGAGTTAGTCTGCAGTGGCTGGAGCCCCTGGCATGCCCATTCTCTCCCTCTCTCCCTACCTGCCTATTTCCCTCCCTTTCTCTCAAATAAATAAATAAAAATAAATACAATAAATTAGAAAGAAGACAAGTGCAGTAGAATATCATGGACCTATCAGTATATGTTAATTTCCATTTTTTTTCTTCCTCAGAGTCAGTTGTCAGACTTACTATCATGCAGTGGGGATCCAGAAATATGTTTGGCCCTCTGCCTCTTGATAGTAGGATCAGAAAATGATCAAAATGAAGGAAATATATAAATTACATGTGTGTCGATATATGCATAAAATCACACATTCAGCAATTAATGTTCTGCTTACTCACCTGATACTTTGTATGTCACAGCCTTACATAATACCCTAGGAAATGCTCAAGACTTTCATTGTCACCACCATCTTACAGGTGACCTTCAGTGTGACTTGAAAATAGAAGAGCTTTGGCATAGTATTATTATATCACAGAAAGTTTATGGAGGAGCAACTTTCTTTTAAAAATATTTTTATTTATTTATTTGAGAGCGCGAGAGAGAAAAGGGTATGCCAGGGCATCCAGCCACTGCAAACGAACTCTGGACGTATGCACCCCCTTGTGCATCTGGCTTACGTGGGTCCTGGAGAATCGAACGGGGATCCTTTGGCTTTGCAGGCAAGTGCCTTTACTGCTAAGCCATCTCTCCACCCAGAGAACAACTTCCAAAGTAATCATTTTAATTTATTAAACTAGTAGCTCAGGGGCTGGAGAAATGGCTTAGTTATTAAGGTGCTTGCCTGCAAAGCCAAAGGACCCAGGTTCCATTCCCCAGGACCCACATAAACCAGATGCACAAGGTGGTGCATGCATCTGGAGTTTGTTGACATGGGCCCATTCTCTCCCTCTATTTGCCTCTTTCTCTCTCCACCTCTCTCTTACCCATAAATAAATAAAAATTTTAAAAATATTTTAAAAAGTTATAGCCCAGTCTCAAGGTCTTTCATTATGAGTTAACCTCAACATTGGACATTTCAACTTTGGAGGAAAGGGACAGGAAGAAGAAGTTATCCAGACATTATAATTATATTCATAAATCTCATTTAGTTTCCATTTGGAAAGGTAGAAGTGGTTCAGGTTGTATTTATGTTACCTAAACATGCATTTTGGGAGGTACCTCTTTTTTATTATGAGCTTTATTGTATTGGTCATATTCCCATCAGGTTATATTCTTATGTTCCCTCTCCCCTGCCTCTGTTCCACTGACAGCACTCCTTAGATAGGTTATCAGTATTCACTGTGGGATCAAGAATGCAGCCGTCAGGGCTGGAGAGATGGCTTAGTGGTTAAGGTACGTGCCTGCAAAGCCAAAGACCCAGGTTCCATTCCCTAGGACCTACATAAATCAAATGCACAAGGTAGCACATGCATCTGAAGTTCGTTTGCAGCTGTTGAAGGCCTGTGGCATGTCCATTCTCTCTTTCTCCCCTATTTCTCTGTCTCATTCTCTCAAAAAAATAAATAAAAATAAAATATTACAACAAAAAGCAGTAATATGTAGTCACCTTTCTGTGGGCTGGGTTGTGGATTATTCAGGGAACATTTTGAAAAACCAGCAGACCCGGCTTTCCCTCATGCCCCATCAGCTTTTGGACCATGCTCTCTCTGTCCCCGGTAGATATTTTCTTGGATCACTTTAGCGATTGCAAAATAATTTGACACTCACACTAAGCCAAACATAATTGAAAAGGGGAAACCACCAAGAAGCAGTCAGCTCCACTGCACTCCAAAATCAACCACTTCCAGGCGACTGATGGTGCCTCGCGAGGCAGCCCATGCAGCCCATGGCTGTATGTGCCTGAGGTTTTAACTGGGTGCTCTCCCCGGCCCCCATCCTCAGACCCGAGTCCCTGAGCCCTTCACAAAAGAGAAAATTGAGCTCAGTCAAACCTCTTCCGATAGTCTCTGGCCACTAAACCACAAGAAACTTACCAAGTAAAGAAAACTTCAGCGACGGTTTTAGATATTCTTCAGAGAAAGAGCTGGTCACAGCTGCCCCCAGTTTCCCCAGAACTTTCCTGGGAAGGTTTTCCGCTCCTGGCTGATCTACTTTGGCCCTGTCCCCAAACACAACCAAGGTTGGCAAACAGAGAAAGGACAGCTTCGTCTGAGAGTGTAGCGATTTCTGAAAGGAGTTTGGAGATTCACCACCAATGACAGAAACAGCAACAAAAGGCAGCTGTTTAAGGACCCTCAGGGGAAGCAGTTAGCAAGTCACAGGATTTAAATCTCCCTCTCCCCCGCCGAGCCCAGGCTACGTGTCAATCCTTCCTGAAAGGAGAAACAGCTCTTCTCACAAGTCTTGTCTCCTGTCCCTGGGCCAGCTGCAGAGACAGGAACACTTCTCTCCCACCTGTGATCTGTGATGACTCTTGGCGCAGCACTCACCTGGAGAAATGACACGTGCATTCAGCAGGGATGAGTTCTGAGTTCGGAGCTTTCACCTGAGCACAGAGGTTCAGCGGCATTTGCCTGCCCAGTATATGCGTCTTTGGAGAGAACTTGATTAACTTGTAAGGGACTGGAAGGAAGGCTGGGGTTGGCTGGAGTTGGCTGGAGTCAACAGTTGCTAGTGAGCCTGGGGCTCTTTTGAAGACAATTCATTGCCCAGCGATTTGACTCACAACACACACTCCTTAGGGCAACCAAAGGGAAAAGGGAGGGTGGGCTCCATGCCAGGCATCCAGAGCTTAACTGCCGGCATTTACTTGGGGAGGGCCTAGTACAGGCGGGCTCAGGGTGGGGGGTGGTATTTATTGCCTAGTCTCCAAGACCAGGTTCCTAATCAGGTTGTTATTATGTTAAAAGAGGGTGTTCAGGTGGCAACTGCTCTTCAGAAGAAATGATAAGGAACCCTCTGCTGCCCACCAACACTGCCCTTCCCAGGATGACACAGATGCAGCCTGGTGTGTGACTTGTTCCTTCTTGCACAAAGGACTCACTGCTGTGAGACTCCGACCAAGAGAAACAAACAAACAAAAAACAATGAGAGAGAGAAAGAAAGAGAGAGAGAGATCACAGCCCAGCTCCCAGGTGACATCCTCCATGGTTTCCTGCCGAATACAACCTCTTTCTAGAACTGTGATTCCTGTCTGTAGTTCATTTGCAGGGGCTGAAGGCCCTGGTGTGCCCATTTTTCTCTCTCTCTCTATCTCTTTTCTCTCTCCCCCTTTCTCTATCCCTCTCAAATAAATATATCTTTTAAAGTGTTAAAAAAAGAAGCAAAGCCGGACGTGGTGGAGCATGCCTTTAATCCCAGCACTCGGGAGGCAGAGGTAGGAGGATAGCCAAGAGTTCAAGGCCACCCTGAGACTACATAGTGACTTCCAGGTCAGCCTGGGCTAGAGTGAGACCCTACCTTGGAAAACCAAAAAAAAAAAAAAAAAAAAAAAAAAAAAAAAAAAAGCAAGCCTGCCAAAAGTTAAAGTTTAAAAAACTTGCAAATAGGATAGGAAGATGGCTCAGTAGTTAAGATTGATTGCTGAGGATCTCTGGGGCCAGATACTGCCAAGTTTGACTTCCCAGAACTCATAAAAAGCTGGTCATAACTATGTATGTCTGTAACCCCAGTCCTGAGAGGGGAAGACATACTAGAGAATTGCTGGGGCTCACTGCAGATAAGATAGTAGCCCCAGGTTAAGGAAGAGACTGTTTTAAGAAAATAAAAGAAATACACAGATGAGTGACAAGAAAACCCCCAAAGTTCTCTGGGCTCTGCATGCACGTGCCTGGGGTGCACCATGTGCACACACACGTGCATACACTGCATGTCACACATACTATACCACACACATTAACCCCCACAAAAATATTTTTAAATATATAATTAATTTTACAAGCAGATAGACAGATAAGCAATGCAAACAGGCAAAGTAAACCCTGCTATTCCCTAGAGGAGACCCTGCAAGTAAGCATGGGACCAACAATGTATGTCACATTCCTCTCCTCCATATCCCCTCTGTTCTTCTTGATGCTAATCGTGTAAAGTGACATCTCTGATGAATACTGACTGGGGGCACTGTTCATGTGCTTAAAGTCCATTTATGTCTTCTTTTAGACATTTCTATTCAAGTTATTTTTTCATTGTGTAATTAAGCTATTTGTGTTCTTGCTATTAAGTTGAATTATATACATATTTTGAATATAACTCTTAATTATTGTATGGTTTGTACATATTTTATCACTTTTCATATGCTATTTCTTCATCCTTTTGAATGTTACTTTGGCTATGCAGAAACATTTTAGCTTGATGCAATTTCATTTGTATATTCTTGCTTTTTGTTGCCTGTGTTGGGCGTTATATCCAAGAAACTGTGAAGACCAAATCACTGTAGCACTATTCAAAACGTCTAAAAATAAGGATTAAACTAAAAGGTCCACGAATAAATGAATGGATACAGAAAATATCACTCACATAATGGAATACTATTCAGCCCTGCAAAAGGAAAAATCATGTTATTCACAACACGAATGAATCCAAAGAACATTATGTTAAACAAAATAAGCCAGACACACAAAAGAATGTATTACTGCATTTTCTCATTAATGTATTAGGTCTAAAAAGGTCAAAGTTGTAAAAGCAGAGTAGAATGGTAATTGACATGGGATAGAGATTAGGATGGAGGAATGGCTCACTGTCGATCACATGGAACAAATTCTGGAGGTTATTATGTAGGTGACTATAGTTAATAAAGAACTCTGTACTTGAAGGTTACTAAGAGGACACATCTTAAATGTTCTCACTACAAAAAGGAAGTATGGAGCTTAGAGGATACATTAGTTACCTTGTTTTAACCATCTCATAATATCTGCATATATCAAAATGATATTATATATATGGCATTTTAACCTGTACCTCAACTAAAATAAATAACTTAATTAAAAAGTCTCCTCAAAATTGAAAAATCACAAAATCAAGCATTCTTTGGTGTTTGGTGGTAGTGGGGATCTGTTCTTTCTGTATAAAACTTGTAAAATCCTTGACTTGAATTCACAGATGCCTTTTCATATCCTATCCTCAAAGTAGCGCATGATATGAGCATTAGTGACTTTCAGATGAAGGAGATGAGAGCATTAATTATAGGACATACAGAAATACTGAAGAAGTACCATTAGCATCAGAGCCAGTTGTGGATACTTTTGCCCTTGAGTTTCTAATTCTCAGGTAAAGAGGGAAAATTTCTTTAATACCCACCATGACAGAACTCAGAGCAAGGAGCAAAGGCAGTCTAGAATTTGCAAAAGGATTCATCAGGGCAGGTGGAAAAGGAGCACTTGTAACAAATGGGAGCTCTACTGAGACTTTCCAGTAACAACAATGTTATGATACATAAATATTAGCAATTATTTTGATACATAAATTGATAGCTAAGTAATAAAATTTTAGTCTTGGAATCTACAAGTATTTGGTAAACTCTGAGAAAACAGCAAGTGCAAATAAATGATAATAATGTTTTACTTGGGCTGAAAATTCAGACAAGTTTATTCTTCAAGTAATGTGTGTATTTTTAAAAAATTATTTTTAATTCATTTTTTGGAGAGAGACACAGAGAGAGACAGAGAGAGCAGAGAGGGAGACAGATAGAGATGGGGCCAGCAGTCTCTCAGCTGCTGTGAACGAAATCCAGATGCGTGAGCCCCTTGTGGGCAAGTGCGGCATTGCGCCCTTGTGTCACTTTGCATCTGGCTAAACGTGGGACCTGGAGATTGGAACCGGGTTCTTAGGCTTAGCAGGCAGGTGCCTTAACCACTAAGACATCTCTCCAGCCCTAATGTGTGTATTTTATATTAATTCAGTGGAGGGCCTCCATGAGGGCTCTGGAAGGCTTGGCAGGCAGTAGGGACCCATTCATCCACCTTTCAGAGTACCACTCATAAAAGCTGCCTTATCTATGGGACCAGAGAATCAGTCCACAGCTTTCACTCTAGATAATGTTCTAGGATACAAGACTTGACTTTTTTGTTTGTTTTTTTCATTTTTTGGTTTTTCAAGGTAGGGTCTCACTCTAGCCCAGGCTGACCTGGAATTCACTATGTAATCTCAGGGTGGCCTTGAACTCATGGCGATCCTCCTACCTTTGCCTCCTGAGTGCTGGGATTAAAGGTGTGCGCCACCACGCTTGGCAAGACTTGACTTTAAGATCTTTGAAGACTTATGTCTGCTTCTAGGGTCTGTGAATGGCCCCTTCCCTTTATCTTATCCACTGAGATGTCCTCCTTCACTAGTGCATGTGCCTAAGAGGATGTCAGGGACCCGTCTATAAACTCCATCTCAGTGCATGAGGAAAAATTGGGATGGGAGGAAAAATGGAGGGCTTCGGGGTATAGCCTGTGGGCTAAAATCTAGGGAATGGCTTCTCTTCTCTGTCAAATTCTAGTATGGAACAATAGGAAATCCAGGATGGAATTTAAATTTGGCCTTGCAGATTATTAAGAAAGTATGGTTTCACATTTGGAAGACAGAACTTACTCAATAGTTAGGTTTTACAAGCAGTACTGTGCTAGTAAATGCTTAACAAGAATCTCTTGGAAAACAAGCCAATATAAAAGCAAACATCCATTCAATTGTAGTGTTTGCCATTTACCAAGGTCAAAGGTCAAAATGATTCCACTGTGGTAGTTTCAGTCTACCTGTAATATTACCAAATGTGATTTGGGGAAGAAATACAAACAGCCAGTTTCAGGTTTTTTTTTTTTTTTTTTTTTAAGTCTACAAGGATTGGTTCCAGCACATTAATGCTTACAATTTTAAGATTTTGGACATGTATTATAATGACTTCAATTTGTTCTCCCATTGTAGACCTCACAAAATACTTATGGTTTATCTTTGTGCATAGAAAGTGACAGCATGAAGCAGACTCTTACTAAAAACTTCTTGCATAAAAGGCTCTGCTCGAGTGTGATGCAAGGCAAGCTATTAATCTATAAAGTCCTCTGTATTTCATGTTGTTCTTGACCAAAGGAGATAGTGAATGCGAAAACATCTAACACAATTCTTGGCACTTTATTTACATGCAATAAATGTTGCTAAAAGAATGAATAACTGGCATCCAATAAATTTTCATTTCTTTTTTATTATCATCTTTGTGGAAAATCCAAGTTTTTTTATTTTAAGCTTTCTTAGATATTTGCAATTTTCTGCAATTGACTTAGGTCAAGACAAATGGTCATCTTTCTCAGGATTTTTTTTATTATTATTGTTAGGGAATCTAACAAAAAGCTCCCAAGGGAACAGTGCTCACACTATGTTACTCATTTTAGAAAGTTTGGTAACATTCCATTTGGCTGCACCACTGTTATCTGAGCCCAGGGAAGGGAAGACTGTGTTCCATGCTCTGCCTTTGTTCTCAGCTGTACTCTGTATCCTGGGATAGTGGGCAGAAATGCCGCTCTGAATTCAGAAATAAGGTTTAGTTATTCCATATGCTGTGAGAAATGTTTTGAGTTTTCAGGATGAACACATATAAAGTGAGGAAGTATAAGAGATTCAGCAGGGGCATTTTTCTCTCACTTATTTGGTAAATTTAATAAAGCTTAATTGTGGGTAGTCATTTCTGCTTATAATCATATCTCATGAACATATTCTTGAGAATTCATGGCTGGTAATTTATACACTTAGTATAAGCTTCATTCTTTTCCTAGTAGTTTATGATGGCAGATGTTTTAACTCTCCTGAGGACTTTTTCTCTTTGAAAATATGTTTCAATGTTGCTTCCATGTTCTCTATGTACCATTTCCTTCTGATCCATATCCTCTCAGCAGTTAGTTTAGTTTTTCACTTTGCAGTGCCACCAATTACCTTTTGTTTTATTTACCTAAATAAGACTGTCCTGGGTGAACCCTGTTTCTATACTCACAAATGCTCACAAGAAGAGTATCTTCTAAACATGGCAAAAATCTTATCTGTATGTATCCTTTACAGCATAAAAAGAAAAATCCTTTCTCTAAAAGGTCTTTAAAAATGAGAATCCTGTGATCCAAAAATGAAAGTATTGAAAACACATCTGGATGGGCTACAGAATAGAAACTCAGATGTGTCAGTATGAATATCAACTTGAAGACAGAACCTAGAAAAATATCAGTGAGTTTAGAAACATGATGTATGACCAGGAAGAACTTTGGCTATCTACTGCCTCAATGATCTTATTTCATAAATGTTGAATATCTAAGCTAACATCAAACTAGTATCATCAGAGACAAGTCTAGACAATTTTAATATTAGTGAGAATGGGTTGGGATGTGCTATACTAATATATGACTGAAGAAGCCCGAGGGCTAAATATAAAGGCAGTATTTCTTGTACAGGCCATGTGCCCATTATGAGTGGACTGACACAATTGAAAAGGCACCTACTGGCTGGAATAGTACAAGACTTTGTGACCAAGAGAAAGCAAACATAGGCAGTTGTGCCTATAATTTACAGACTCTTACCTGCATGAATCATGAACAGTCCCATGCATTAGTCAGACATGTCAGTGTGTGAAGAGTCCCATACATGGCTCAGATATGTCAGTGGTTAAACTATCCCATACATGACTCTGATATGTCAGTGCATGAACAGTACCATACATGACTGTGATATGTCAGTGTATGAACTGTCCTATGCATTAGTCAGACATGTCAGTGGTCTTTTATGGAGAGAGGAACTCCTCCTTGTGTTCTTAGAAGGAAGAAACTGACATTTTTAAATGATAAGAACTACTAAAACTTGTAATTACACATATATTCATGGACAGCTTTTAAATGTGTTAACTCATATATGCTAACAATAAACATATAACACAGTAAGTTATAGTAGGATCTTATAAATAAAATGTCATGGGCTGGAGAGATGGCTTAGTGGTTAGGAAACTTGCTTGTGAAGCCTAAGGACTCGGGTTTGATTCCCCAGTACCCATGTAAGCCAGATGCACAAGGTGGTGCATGTGTCTGGACTTTATTTGCTGTGGCTGGAGGCTCTGGAATGTCTCTGAAATAAATAAATAAAATAAGATAAAAATAAAATGTAAAGATAACAATTTAAGTCAGCATACCATAGAGATATTTGTACATTTATGTTTTTGTTCAGCACTATTCACAATAGCCAACTTAATGGAACTAAGCTGTATGCCCATCAACAGAAAAATAGATAAAGAAAATATGGTATATATTTTTATGGACCTTTATTCATAATATATGATATTTTATGGAGTTTTATTAATCAAAAATGCATGAAGCTGTATTATTTATAGGAAAATGATAGAGTTGAGTTTACCATGCTAAGAAAAACAACCTCTAAACTCAGACAGGAAATGTTGCTTTCTCACATATTCAAACTCTAAATTATACATTTTGTGTACATATACATACACGTACATGTGTGAACAGGCAAAGAGAACTATGTGGGGGAGGGATAAGCATGAGGGAGAAAATAATGTGAAAGGAAAAAAGAAAGGCAAATATTGCATATCTCTCATATTAAAACCCAGATTTATATATGATATGAAAGAAGGAAGACTATTTGGGTGGAGGGAGGTGACCAGAGGGAGGGGGCAAGTGGGTCAAAGGAGGGAAATGATGGGTTGATATGAACAAATTACACTACACAACAATGAGGAGACTCAGTGACTACCACATCTCTGTACTCATTCGTCCACTGAGCAAGTTTGAGAGTGCACTATGAGTTCCTCAGGATGCTGTCCTTGAAGATTCTTTCTCATTGAGGATCACAAGCAAAAAGACAAGCAATTGAACAAATAAATGAAATGCAAGGGGATGTGGGTCAAGACCAACGGTGGAAAGCTTGCCTAGAATGAATAAGGCTTTGGTTTCAAGCACCAGCATTGAGGAAAAAAATAAGTAAATACATTGATAATTTCACTTACTCAAATGCTTTAATATATAAATAGGATAGGTCGGAAGGAAATACATTTGGTGAAAGAATATCAGGTCATTAGGAAAAGGTTTCACCTACCTTCAGGAGAGAAAACACATTCCAAATAGAGACAGCCTCAGGATTAGAGAAAGAAGTACAACATTCCAGTAGGACAAAGAACAATGCAAACATGTTTGACAGCAGAGGTTGGCCTGTGTATGTGGTGGACAGACAGGCCACATGAATGTCTATAGTGATAAAGGGGCAAAGGGAGGGAGATGACATTAGCAAAATTATCAAATGATGAGGGCTGGGAGAAAATGAAAGAAGAAGCCTTGAAAGATAGAAGCTTTTCTTTCTTAGACTTGTCCCTCCCAAGAGTGATCATTGCTTCTAGTTATTTGAACTTTTTAAAGCAAGAATTGATGACCTACATTTTTGATTTTGGATATGAAAAGAGTTGCATCCCTGTTAGCATGTGTAGACACAAAGCAGAGACTCTAGTCTTGACTACAGCTGTGTCAAACATGCCTTTGTATAAACAGCTGGATCACAGCCATCTTCCACTACCTACAGAAGTGAGCATTTAAAATTTCTACAACTAGAAAGATGTGTAATAAACAGCTGTGGTTCTGGGTTAACTCAGAATGCTAGAAATGAGGTGTAACAATTGTTATCTGCAAATTTAACCTGATGCTCCCTCTAATTTATCAAATAGTTTATGAATTAGTAATGTAACATTGGCCCATATACTATAGCCCACTTTGATATTCCATGATCTCTCGAGTCTCAAATCAAAGGTTCAAATGTGAGAAATGCTCACCTTTCTTAACTAAGAGGCTGACAGACTCTGAACGGGAAAGAGAAGCAATTTATTTTCATTCCTGCTGCGTTGGGGGCAACCCCCAAACAAAAGGCAGATACACCCTCTGAACACAGAAGGTAGTGTTGATCATTTTCTGAGCACAACTTATCACTTTCCCTGACTGACTGGATACTCAGGGTGGTACAAACCTTTGTGTGTTCTGGTTTAATATCTTTACTAAATCTTTCTTGTTTCTTTGTTTAGCTTGACCTAGCTTTGGTTCCACATTCTAAGAACATGAGGTTTTATCTATATCTCTTGGCTATAGACCCTTCTTATGCTCTTATGCTCAATATAGCTCTTAATGATTTCCTAAGCCTACATCTTTCATTTAGGTGAATGGAGGTTTAGGAGACCTTGATAAGCAGATGCTGACAGAGGCTCCATGGCTCCTGCTTATCCGTAACTGGGTCTAAGCTGATTTAAGATACTTTTGCCTTGACAACGGACTATCATATTTTTTTATTTATTTATTTATTTATTTATTTATTTATTTATTTATTTATTTATTTTCAAGGTAGGGTCTCACTCTAGCCTAGGCTGACCTGGAATTCACTATGTAGTCTCAGGGTGGCCTCAAACTCATGGTGATCCTCCTACCTCTGCCTCCCAAGCACTGGGATTTAAAGGTGTGTGCCACCACACCCAATCGTATCTTTATTTTTTATACACAATAAAGGAATTAAACATATGCTCAGATTTAGGATTTGCAATAAGCTAAGAAGTTGAATTCAGGATATGTCAGGAAGAAAATATTTTCCAAAAACATGTTTCAATGTATGCAGTTCTGTGGATGCATTTATGGAAGTTTATCTGAAACTAGATCCTAACTCTTACACTCTTTTCTCTCCGCTCTTTCATAAATTTCAAACTATAGGTACCTTATTCTGTTGTCTAACATTAGAATTTACTTCTCCTAACTAGGGCAGGCTAACTAGGGAAATAGTTTAGCAACTTGGAACACTGTTTCTCTTGGGCAGTAACACACCCTTTCTTCACAATGCACTTGAGCAACCTGGGACCCCCCACCTGCGCCCAGCTGCATTCACACCCCACTCCAAACAATGAACTAGGCTTCGCTCCTCCTAGTTACCATTATTTGTGGCCAGTTTCTATTCAAATATGTTCTCAGGTATATCCAGGATAGAAACAGCATGGGGTGGGGGCAGGCATCCAGTCTGGACTGGTTTTGGGTGTACGTGGAGTAAGGTAAACTGTGTCCTCTAAGTGAAGTTTTAGGAGAAACCCCTATTTGCCATCTTATGCCTAAGCATAATTGAGTGGCCACATAATTAAAATTAGATACACCATGAGAAAGGACATGCACAGTACAGAAAAGGTTAGGTATCATGAGTTGCCAAAGTAGAGTACCACCCAAACGAATTCCCTAGAAATGGATACCTCCTTCTCGTGGACTCCTTGGAAAGAAGACATGGGCACCAACCAGGGCCCCTGAGTCCTTTTCTACACAGGTGGCCTGCAGCTTCTCTTGGTAGTATACTGTCACAGTGCTCTTAATAAAGTTTCTTGCTGCTTTATGAAAATATGTGTCATTTCTCATTCTTTAAATAAAGTACCAAGAACCTGGAAACACCAAGAGACCAGTGGTAACATAAATATAGTTTAAGACTTTACTATTTTTACACTGGGTTTTCACCTACTAGTTTGGTCAAATTTAAAATGTAAAAGATTATAATCCTTATTTTTAGCAGAATAAGGAGAAATGTGCTCTATAACAAACGTCCTGATATAAGCAATATCTTTCTATGGAATTTAGGCAGTGTGTTAAAGTTTTCCAATAGAGCCAATAGGATGCCTAGAGAATATAGGAAAGAAGCTTTATCATGGGAACTGGCTTATATAATCATGGAGGTCAAGCAGTCCATGATATGCTGTCTATAACTGTAAAAGCAGGAATACCAGTGGTATATTCAGTCCAAAGTCAAAGACATCAGAACTGTGATGCTGGTGGGAGTTCTGAGGTAGTGAGTGGTATGTCCAGAATCCAGACTTCTAAGAAGCAGAAGAAAATGAGTAACCAAGCCAAGAAGAGAGTGAAGACTTGCCCCCCGCCCCCACTTCTACTTTTTTCTTCTGCTGAGCTCCCAACAAATTGGATAATGCCAGGACACAGTGGTGAGGGTGGACCTTTACTTCTACTGTTCAATTGTTACTCTCTTTCAGAAACACTCCCACAGATCCACTTAGAAATGTTTTATACAATTTTCGAGCAACTTTTAGCCTTTGTGTGACAAGTTGACATATAAAATTACCTCAGCAGTTCTTAGCAAGTTTTAATGTGCAATGCCATTTGCCCAGAAATTCTTATAGTTATAGAAGTAATTTCCTATATAGATAATGACTTATGCAAAAATATGATCATTGTACCATTTTGAATTTAAAAAAAAATGGGACTGGAGAGATGCTAAGATTAAAGAGCTGCTGTGAAGCCCAAGGACCCAGGTTCAATTCCCCAGTATCTACATAAGCCAGATGCATAAGGTGGTGCATGTATCTGTAGTTTGCAGTAGCTGGAGGCCCTGGCACAAACATTCTATCTGTGCCTCTCTCCATCTCTCTTTCTCCTTGCAAATAAATAAATAAAAATAAAGTTTTTTTTTTTTTTTGAGAGAGACAGAGAGAGAGAGGGAGAGGAAGACAGATAGAGATGGGTGTGCCAGCAGCCTCTCAGCTGCTGCAAACAAAATCCAGATGTGTACAGCCCCTTGTGGTCAAGTGCGGCATTGCACCCTTGCATCATTGCATCTGGCTAAACATGGGACCTGGAGATTGGAACTGCTGGAGATTGGAACCGGCGTTCTTAGGCTTAGGAGGCAGGCGACTTAACTGCTAAGCCATCTCTCCAGCCCAAATAAAGTATTTTTGAAAAATCAATAACCTATGGTGAAATGACTACAATAATATCTATCTGAGTATTTATTACATATGCTTCAGCTGGCTGGAGGAATCCTGTTGTTCTAAGTTGGACTTAGCTGAAGTTTTTGAACTGGGTTAATTTTGCTCAAAATATCTTCCATCATCTTTGGATAAGGGACCACCCAAAGAAATGTGCTTCTCTCATGGTGAATGAAAGAAGTGTAAGAGGGTCAGCCAACCCATCAAGGGCTTTTTAAGTTTTTGATTACATCATGTCTGATATGCTATGTGTCAGGACAAGTGACATGACAGGGCACAGTATGAACAGACTAGTCATATAGTCTCCTTTGCAGAGGAATTCAAATGTGGAGGACTGATTATTTGCAAAAATATAATGACTTTTAAATACCAATATTTAATAATTGAAGAGATACTAGACATCTAGTAAATACAGTCACAAAGAAGTCCAAGCCAATACAACTGAATTTCATGCTTCTAAGTCAAGTATTCAGTTTACTGCCCACTTCCCATTCTCCTGCATCCAACTTCAGATTTCACTTAAGGCTTTAGACCTGCAAAAACTTACTCATTTTTCTTTCCCTTTACTTTACTTAGTCTTTATGTTATGAAAGAAGATAGAATTGGATAATCATCTATAACTTAGTAGGTCATAGCAATTCTACTTGTGCTTCCTGGACCCTCTTAGTGGAGAACTAAGACTGTCAATATTGCTCTACGTGCACAGGCTGGCTTTGTTGTGGGATACAAGAGGCCCCTCTGAGGTTTCTTTTTGTCTTTTGTCTAATATGTGGTTCTTCTTAGCTTAATCTTCTTAAATTCTTTCAGCTTATGCTCCTGACAGTCTACCCCCAGTCTCTAGATGCTCTTGTTAACTCATTGGGTATGAGCATTCCAGACAAGGTATTTTCTGTTTAACTGCTTTTTGTATTTTCACTTAACCTTGACAATGTCTTACACTTTCTCAAAGCAAAGCCAAAGAACCTCTATTCCCATAGCCTTATGGCTCTCTAACTTTTCTTTATTTAAGCTGGATTTGATTGAAGTAGGTGAGACATGCTTGAAGTTCAAAGAGCCACTTCCGCTTCTCTATAAGCCTTGGACAGATTCTTGCTCATCACTGTTTTCTGTTTTTTTTTTTGTTGTTTTTTTTTTTTTTGAGGTAGGGTCTCACTCTGGCCCAGGCTGACCTAGAATTAACTATGTAGTTTCAGGGTGGCCTTGAACTCATGGCGATCCTCCAGCCTCTGCTTCCCAGTGCTGGGATTAAAGGCATGTGTCATTATGCCCAGCTCCTGTTTTCTGCTTTTTTTTTTTTTTAGCAAAACAACAACAACAACAACAACAACAAAAGTCATAACTAGATGTAAAAATCAATCAACTAGAAGAAAATAGGAAAAGTTTCCAGCCAGTTTCATACTGTACATATTACATAGTATATAGATTGTTGTCTGAAAGATGTAATTTGAGTGCCTTGGAGAGGCTCTGTCTTGGTTAAAAATGTACACCCTTAAAACTTTTAAAATAGATGGGATCCTAGGCACAAGCATTTTGTCTATAGGGGATAAACTAAGAAAAGCTTAATCTCTTCTATTACTGGTTTAGCTGCCTGGTGTCTTTGTGGTCCAAAACTGGCTGAGTAATTGGGATAATCCCAGATAGCAAGTGACATTAGCTGTATATTTTTCTTGGTAGAAATCTTGTATCCAAATAAAGGAAATCATCTTTCTTCTTGATACATCATGAATAACATTATTAACTCTGAGCTAAACTTTTTTTTTTTTTTTTTTTTTTTTTGGCTGCTTCTCAGAATGGAGAATAAAGGTATTGAAATCAAAGAGATCTGGGTTATAATACTGGCTTTTCTACTTCCTAAGTGCATGCTCTTGGGCTATCCAAAGTCTCTAAATTCAATATTATCATCAGAGAACTGAAAATCCTAAAAGCCACCTCACAAAAATATAGTACATAGGGCTGGAGAGATGGCTTAGCAGTTAAGGTGCCTGCCTCCTAAGCCTGGTTCCAATCTCCAGTGGTTCCAATCTCCAGGTCCCATGTTTAGCCAGATACAAAGTGACACAAGGGAGCAATGAGCATTTGACCACAAGGGGGCACACACATCTGGATTTCATTCATAGCTGCTGAGAGGCTGCTGGCACGCCCATCTCTATCTGTCTTCCTCTCCTTCTCTCTCTGTCTCTCTCCAAAAAAAAAAT
Organism: Orientallactaga sibirica; assembly: GCA_036365145.1. Taxonomy (NCBI): domain Eukaryota; kingdom Metazoa; phylum Chordata; class Mammalia; order Rodentia; family Dipodidae; genus Orientallactaga; species Orientallactaga sibirica. The sequence goes on from JAEOAD010000006.1 coordinate 52,129,179, forward strand.
ATTGTACATAAATTATATTACCAATATAAAGCCATTAAGACATAGTAAGTACTTTATGAAAAAAAATATTCATATAAATTTGAAAGAAAATAATTCACTAAGTCTGTATAGCACACATGCTTAGCTAGGGAATATAAGCTGCAGTCCACTAATAACTTAGCTACCCTTGGCAGGAAAACTGTTTGAATAACCTTTACAATGTATAAATTTTGGTTTGAAGAATCTAGAAATCACATTGATTATTCATCAATGTTTTAGACAATAAAAACTATCTGCCCAAGTATAATGTAAACAAAAGAGAAAAAGTGCTCTATTTTATGAACTGAGGTCCAGAAAAGGCAATTTTTGGAGAACAATCAAACTACTTTGATATTTAAATGTTATAATTCTTTCCCTATTTTTTTGTTTTCTTTCACACATTCTAATAAATATATATATTGTATCAACATACTCTGTGTCCCTCACAGTTACCAGTTTTGACTTCCCTGTATGCCAGAATAATTGAAGGAAGCCCCTCACATAGCTTTGCTTGGGATATTGTTATGATCTAAATGTGAATGTACCAATAGCCTCATAAGTTTAAATATTTGGTCTCCAGTTGGTGGCACTGTTTTGGAGATTGTGGGGCTTTGGGAAGATAGTCTAGCTCCCTGAATTAGGTCACTAGGCATGGGCTTTGAAGATGATATCCAGTTCTAGTTCCATTATAAATTCTCTACTTTCTAAATCACAAGATATGAGAAGTATGAGCTCCAAGCTCTCATCACTGTGAAATGAGCCAACCTACATTATATTCCTTGCTGTGATGTACTGGATTCCCTGGAAAGGTGAGTTTAAATAAATCTTTCCTTACCTCACTCCTCTCAGATATAATGTAACTAATATAGATATGTTAGTGTATCAGTCCAAGGAATACATTTACTCCAGCACTATAGAGCTTGTTGCTCATGGCCCACCATTGTGTATCATTGCAGTCACTGGAATTCCCCTACATAGGAAGCACCCACTTACACTGGATAAAACATATTATGAGCTTGTGATGAAAGTGACTATCTTTCCACTTATATTTGTTCATCCTATATTTCTGTGAACCTTTTCAAAATTAAATGTGTTCATATGACCAAGTCCCCCCAATGAAATGAGAGTAGGACTCATGGGAATCATTACAAGCCTTCCTTACTAACCCTGTGAAGTGTGTTTTTCCTTGCTCTTTTCTGTGCATAAGGATGAATATCAGGGAGTTGTGGAGCCACAGGATTGGAGCCTGGGTCCTGACATAACCACATGGAGGAGAGCAACTCACGAACTCAAACAATGTTCTTTAGGCCTATAATAAATTTGGAGCAAACTATTGGGTTAAGACAATGAGTATTTGAGGCGATTACTTCAGACCAGCTTAGTTCAATTATACCAGAACAGACTTAGGTCCAAATTGAGTATTTAATTCTGGTCCAGGGGAAACCAGAAAAACAACATGCTAGAACATTTTTGTTTGTGATTGTATTTTGAGATAGGGTTTTGTTATGTAGCCCAAGCTGGTCTTAAATTCCAGATCCATTTGCCTTAGCCTCCAAAGTGCTGGGATTATAAGCATGTACCACCATACTTGGTTATAACAAGGACATTTAATACATGCCTAACCTGCTGGTCAGATCTTCTTAGTAGTGGACAAGACTGCTTCTCCCCCAGAAGAATCAAGAGGTCAAGTTTCAGGTTTAGCAACTACAACTTTGTATGGACACATCATGTGTTGGTACCATCATTTCCCTCCTCCCTGCCCCTACTCCACTGAGGGCTGTCCATAGAGGGATTGCTGGTATTCACCATGTAGTTGTAGGTTATGAGTTGTGAAAGCCGCAGTCTGTCGTGGTGTGTGGGCTATGTCTCTGGATATTCCCTCCCACCCTGTGGCTCGCACATTCTTTCTGCTCCCTTTCTATATTGAAAATATTATTTCTAATTATTACATATATTTTTATTTTCTAAAATGCATCTTCATATTAGCAAGTGCTCACAATTTTAATACAGTTAAATTTACTAATTTCTTCACTTACTATAGCATTTTAAAATATTTATTTATTTATTAGAGAGAGAGAGAGAAAAAAAAATGAATGGCTATGCCAAGGCCTCTAGCAACTGCAAATGAACTCCAGATGCATGTGCTACCATGTGCATCTGGCTTACCTGGATTCTGAAGAATTGAACCTGGGTCCTTAGGTCCTTAGTATTCACAAGCAAATGCTTTAACCACTAAACAATCTTTCCAGCCCTACAGTAGCATTTTGTGTGTGTGTGTGTGTGTGTGTGTGTGTGTGTGTGTATAATCAAAAAAATCTTTTTCTGCTGGATGTGGTGGTGAATATCTTTAATCCCAGCACTTAGGATGCAGAGATAGGAGGATTTCTGTAAGTTTGAAGCCAGTCTGGGAGTACATAGTGAATTCCAGGTCAGCCTGGCCTTAAGCAAGATCCTGCTTTGAAAAACAAAACAAAACAAAATCCTGTTCCACCATAAAATTAGAAACAAGCACTCAGTTCTTTACTTTTCACATTATACCTTCAATTGGTATACTGTGATTGTTGTATTATATATAGAAATCCATTTTGACTTTTTCCTGTATAGATAATCAATTTGTAATGCCTTTTCTAGTTTATCACACAATTTCTGGCATTTAAGTTTGGTATTCTACGTGGAGTAAATAGTCGCAGTATAGTGCACCTCGTTACTTTTTGTATTGGGCAAAATTGCTCCATTATCACTACTGTGGTCTGATATTTGTGTTTCCCATGGGTCATATGCTAAAAACTAGTCACTTGGTATAGTCTTAGGAAGCAAAACATTTTGGAGTTACTGGTGCCCTTTTAAATGAGGACCCAGATGATCTGCCTTCTACATTATGCCTTGTGAGAAAATAGCAACAAAGTGTGATCTAGGAATCAAGAAATGGTTTCTTGACAGACACTGAGCTATGTTCAAGTCATCTTAGTTGTGTAAATACACTTTGTAATATTCAAACATTGATGAACTCAACTAATAGCATTTTTTTTTTTCAGAATGGAACCCTTATCATTAAGCAGTGACTGACCATGTAGGCTTGAGTACCCTCCACAGCTGGGAAAGGACACACTTGGTCATATCACAAGCTGTTGAGTTGGGTATTGTATTCATGATATATATGTGCTCCTTAGAAAAGTGGAACAATGTTAGTAATTTCTGTGACTTCCTTGATTAAATCCAGATTTGCTGTGGTTAGTAGTAAGTCATAACTTCCAGTCATAGTTCTCTACAGGAAAAGGTTCATTCTCAAAATAAGCAAAAATGCTACTTGACACAGTAAGCCAATAGTCTTGTCTTGTTTAAACCATTGCACCATGTAAATACTGGTAATTTTGTTTTCAAGTCAAAGTCCATTCTTATGTATTTAAAAATCATCACATTCAACCCTGTGCCTGGTAGGAAGAGGTCCCCACAGCACAATTGTATTCGGTTTGGTTTAATAGGCTTGAGCATCTGCCAAATGGAATTGACCCAATGTTGCATAGGAGGGTACTATAGAAACTTAGCACATATCAAGAAAGTAGAGGGTTTTTTCCTGATCTTCAAAAGGAAAACTAAAAAAATAAAATAGTGTGGAGTACCCCCAATACATCCCACTTCCTAAGACCATACCCAGTGGCTAAGTTTTAGTACAGCCTCTGAGGCTCAGTGAAAAATGGGAAAAGAAGGGACAGAAAGAACATAAGAGCCAGAGGAGGGGAATGAGTGAATGAGTAATTTGGATTGCTCTGTTTTGGACATGAAGTGGCCATTGTATTCATGACTTGATAGCAGCTGTCATTACATGCACAATATTGGACCCATCAACATTTTGTCATAGATGATGGGGGACAGCAAAAACATATAATAGGAGGAAAAAATGATGACATAAAAAGAGAAGAGTGGGATGGAGAGATGGCTCAGCAGTTAAGGTGCTTGCCTACCAAACCTAATGACCTGGATTCTATTTCCCAGTAACCATGTAAAACCAGATGCACAAGGTAGCACATGCATCTGGAGTTCTTTTGCAGTAGCTAGAGGCCCTGGTGTGCCCATTTTCTCTGTAAGTCTCTCTTCTTTCTCTCTCTTCTTGCAAATGAATATATATATATATATAAAAATAAAAGAAGAGTGACTAGTTGGAAAAAGAAGGGTTCAGTGGAGGGGGATAGAGGAAAGGAACATGGGAGGATAGTGGAATGGATTGTAACCATTGTATATTGTTTATATGTATAGAAGTTGTCAATAAAAAGTTAAAAAATATTTATTGAGCATTTGTATTTCTTTTTTAAAAGATATATTTTTGTTTATTTCCAAGTAGAGAGAATGAATGGGTGTGCCAGGGCCTCTTAACACTATAAATGTACTCAAGATACATGCACCACTTTGTACATTGGACTTTATGTGGGTACTGGAGAATCAAACCCAGGCCATAAGGTTTTGAAAGCAAGTGCCTTTAACTGTTTAGCCATCTCTTTAGTATGACCATTTGTGTTTGAGAATTCTCTGTTCAGTTTCATACAGTTTGATTGGCTTTTTATTTGTTTGGTGTTAAATTTTCTGAATTCTGTGTATATTCTAGGTATTAATCTTCTGTGAGATGGTGCTAGTGTTTTCTGTTAAGATTCATATGCTTTATTAACATAAATTTCTATTCTTTATGCAGCAATTTATCTATTCTCTATTAAAATATTCAAAACTAACAAAGCTCTAAACATTTTTTAAAAATGGCAACATAGAGAACACTTAAAAACAAAAACTCAAGTTATAAACATATGTGTTTATATGGGTATGAATACATATGTAAACCTTTATAGAAGTCCACTAAAATATAAAGAAAATAAAATTATTTTGGGCTACTACATCCAGCCCCTATATATATATTTCATACAATGCATACATACACCCATCAAAATTGACATCTTCTCTACTATTCCCTGTTCTCAATCTGAATTTCATCTCTTTCTGATCTTCATTTTGTCATCTTCATGTTTTGCTTCAAAATAAATTTAAGGTAGCTTCCTCAGTAACTGGCTTGACTTGAGATCAGCGTGTCTGGCTGTTGGTCACTCTTTCAGATCTTTTCTGTTTTCTTATTCCCAGTAAGGAGCATTTATCTGAAAGATGTAAAAGATCTTTCCCTGCTTCTCAATCCATGATTTCTTCCTTTAATAACTCATTCTCAAGCCAGGTGTGGCGAAGCAGGCTTTTGATCACAACATTGAGGAAAGTAAGGTAGGAGGATCTCTGGATTCAAGGCCAGCTTGGAGCTACATAGTGATTTCTAGGTCAGTCTGGCCTAGAGTGAGATACTGCCTTGAGTTCCCAACCCCCAAAGCCTCATTCTCTATGTTAAAAAAATTCCCACAAAGTTTGTGCTTAGGAAACACAAAATCTATCAATTTTTTTCTTATTTTTAAAGTTCGGTACTTCATATTGAGATGGAAATAAAAGCCTTAGCAAGATGGTAGGGGCAGAGGGGGCCATGGCTGAAGTGAGTTGGAAGGTCTTGGAGAGAAGAGCCTGGGACAAGCACTCAGTTTTGAAACTGCTGTAGTGTAGTGTGAAATGCTTATGATTAATGTCAATACTGAAATGGCCAACACACCTCATGCTGCCTTCTCTTCACCACCAGCTTTCTGAAAGTCTGGCTCAGTTGATGAACCTCTTAAAAGCATTACTCTTCCAAGACCTGATAACTATACTCTGTGGGATAAATTGGATCATTATTACAGAATTGTCAAATCAACAATGCTGGCAAAGCCCAGCCACAGACCTGTTTCCTCCTAAAACATGTGGGAAAGATCTGAAGTCCAAGGTCCACAATAGTCTGTACTGTGTTGCTAGAACTTGGGCTTTAGCTCTGGCATATCGGTGCATTGATGATGACAAGGGAAGGACCCATGAGCTGGAGCATTCGGCTATGAAATGTATGAGAGGAATTCTCTATTGCTATATGTGTCAAGCTGATAAGGTCCAGCAGTTTCAGCAGGATCCATACCCAACAACATGTCTTCACTCAATTTCAGTGTGCATACAGGAGATGAGTTGCTCTCCTATGAGGAATATAGCCATCTTAAGATAAATGTAGTGTTGTTTTCTCCTTTACCTGGTGGAAATAATTTCCTTGGTACTCCAGATTATCTGTAACACTGATGAGGTTCCTTTTATTCAGAATCTTGTATTTTGTGCAGAAAAGTTTAGCATGTGCTTGACTTTGGTGCTGGGAAAGAGGAAGCAAATATAACAATGGCAGCACAGAACTATATTCAAGCTCTGTTAGTTTAGCAAATGCAGTTCTAGAAGCAATTAATGGATTCAATCTCTTTGGCAGCAAGGGTTGTTCTTGGTCAGTGATATTTGTGGATCTTGATGCTCACAATCGCAACAGGCAGATTTTGTGCTCATTGCTTCCCAGAGAATCAAGATCTCCTAACACAGATGCTGCCCTGCTCCCCTGCATCAGCTCCCCTGCATCAGCTCCCCTGCATTTGCCCTTGATGATGAGGTTCTGTTTAGCCATGCACTTGATAAAGTGGTCAGAAATTTAAAAGGAAAATATAGATTCAAGCATTTCTTGAGAGATGGGTGCAGAATATCATTGGAAGATCTCAACAGACACTATTACAAACCAGCTGAGATTAAGCTATTTGATTGCATTGAATGTGAATTGCCTATATTTTTTCTTTACATGATGATTGATGGAGTTTTTAGAGGCACTCCCCAACAAGTAAAAGAATATCAGGATCTTTTGACTCCAGTGCTTCACCAGACCACAGAAGGATATCCTGTTGTGCCAACATACTATAATGTGCCAATTGACTTTGTAGAATATGAAAAGAAAAACCCTGGCACTCAAAAGTGATTTCCTAGCAACTGTGGCCATGACAGAAAACTTTCTTGGGGGAAAACTCCTAGCTGAGGAGCTAATCAGTCCTAAAGACATTGATCCTGTTCAGTACTTTCTCCCTCTACAGAATTAATGTAATGTGACCATGAGGTACCTGAGAATCAGGGCTCACTGGAAAACAATTCGGCAGTTCATGTAGCACTCATAGCAGAAAGCCAGCGCCTTCAAGTTTTTCCCAACACACATGGTATTCAAACGCAAACTGCTCAGCAAGTGGGGCCATGCAGATCTGGCCTCAGCAGGAGCTTGTGAAAGCGTATTTCCATTTGGGTATCAATGAAAAATGAGGACTCTCTGGAAGGCCAGATAGGCCCATTGGCTGCCTCAGTACATCAAAGATTTACCGCATCCTAGGACATGCTAGCAGCATTTTTAGAAAAGGAATGGTTGGAGGAGTCAAAGTTCATGTTGATATTTTACAGACATTAATATCTGGAGCTGTAGTAGAAGAACTTGACTTCCTATAAATCAGTGAAACTGAAAAGCTTCCAGAATTTAAGAGTTTTGAGGACCTAGAATTTCCCAAACATTCAAAAGTTAAGTGGCAAAGCAGCCCCTCCAGTGCTCCAGAGCTGAAACAGCAACCACGGAAAAACATTAGTTTGTTGCTGATTCAGTGAAAAACAACACCCACCCTGGGGGCTGGTCTTAAGGTGTGGTGAAATTCATTGTAAAGATTGCAAATGTGAAGCTGAATGACTGCAAGTTTTTGCTCTGTGTGCTGTGTCTGGTTGGCTTTGCTCTCCAGCCATTATGGAACTTCCCCTGGAAACCATCCTGCCTGGTCTGGGTTCATACTGCTGCTACACAACCCCACCCACTAAAAAAGATAAGGCCAGCCAAACCATCCTGCCGGGTATACTGCTCAAAAGATAAGGTCCTAACTTCATCACAGTGAAAGGTACCATTTCTGACCACATTGAGAGAGTATATAGAAGAGCTGGCAGCAAAAACCTTTTGTCTGTTGTACACAGTGCAACAAGTCTTTTAAGTAAAGTAGTGGTCAGCCTGGCCCCATCCATTACTAATGTTTTAGTGCAGGGCAAATAGGTAACCCTGGATGCCTTTGGTAATCCTTTGTCCCCATGAATGATTAAGAACATCATCTATTGTAAGAGTAATACTCATGAGAGGGATGCAGTCCTTCAGCAAGAATTAGTCATCCATATTGGCTGGATCATCTCCAGTAACCCAGAGTTATTCAGTGGCATGCTGAAAATACAAATTGGGTGGATCATCCATGCCATGGACTATGAACTACAGATCCGCGGTGGAGACAAGCCAGGAGTAGACCTGTGTCAGCTATCAGCCAGTGAAGTGAGGCAGTTTCTGCTGGACATTTCTCCAGCCCCAACAGAGAGGAAGATGTTGGCTGGTCAGGAGTCAGATCAATGGCTCTTTGAATAGAACTCCTTCAGGGTTCTATGACAGAGTGTGGCAGATCTTGGAACACACACCCAATGGTATTCTTATAGTCAGAAAGCATTTGCCATAGCAACTGACCCTGTCAGATATGACCATGTAGGAGATGAACTTTTCTCTCTTTGTTGAAATATTGACCAGCCAAAGTACAGACAGATTGTGGTACAGTTACTTATGGTTGTATCCATTGTACTGGAAAGAAACCCTGAGCTAGACTTTCAAGACAAAATAGATCTAAGTAGAGGGGTCAAAAATGCATTTCATGAATTTCAAAAAGATGAGGGTCGGCTAAAAGAAATTGGAAAACAAGATAATGTGACTTCCTTTTACAACACTGCCCCGCTGGGTAAAGGAGGAACCTGCAAGTCTTTGGCCAACTTTGTGATGAATTTGCTACTGGAAGAAGTCAGGGGAAGCAAGGGGGCGCTGTAGAGACATATTCTAGCCATGTTTTGTGTTGAAGCGTAATCCAAGCAGCCGTTAATGGATGAACTGAATGTTGTGGGATGCTGGCCATACTCAGTAAGTCCAAGCAGTTACTGGAGTGCCGTGCCATTTCTTGTCTAATGCTAAATGTTTTTAATCAAACAAAAATCAAGTTTTCATGGTTTATGCCAACTATCTTAATAATATTTACTGAACAATAGAAAGATTATGAATTGAAAATTCACTGCTGCATGTTTTCCAATCAAATATTTCAGCAAGATGAATCTGCTTCTTTGGAATCAATTCTCCCCTTGTTGTTAAAATGAATTTGCCAACTAGTCATGCTTACTCTGGGAATGAAGAGGTACTAAAGACATAGGGAACATTTTTAAAGTCACAGTGTTGTTCTCAAAGAAAAATTAAGCAGCTGATACTTGATTTTCAGAAACTGCATTATGGTATACAAAGCTATGATACAATTTTTACCTTGTAAAGGTGAGTATAGTTTTGTATTGGCTCTAAGAATAAGGATTGGACTAATCTATAATGTAATGAATCTATACCTCATCAAGTTTTCTTTACACTTCTAAATATGTGTAGACATGTTCATAAGTATGTTAAACTTTGGACTGTTAACTTTGCAAAAGCAAAATAAAAGCCATGTAATTCTAACAAAATTAAAAGAGAGAGAGAGAGAGAGAGAGAGAGAGATGGGAAAAATTCCCCTGATTCAGATTCCTAGGAAAAGCTTAGAATAAAGTGCATTACTTTTTTTCTTGAGTAGTTTTTGTAAAATGTTATTGAGGGGATTTTTAGTAGCTGGATCCTCACCAGATTGTTCTAAAAATTTTTTTACAAAAAACACTCTGCCACCACAAAAAAATTAAATAGTAATGCCAATGAGAATGATCAAATGAACAGTAACTAGAAATACTTCCCTACCATTTATCCTAGATATAACATGAGCAAAGTTCACCCAAATAAGCCTTCCTTTCTGAAACCTCCCTGACCACACCTGATCTTCTTATAATAAAGGTGATGGCAACATCTACTCTCACTTACCACATCTACTACATTATGCTATGCTATGCCCATCTACTGACTTACTCTGTGGACATTTCTTGAACATCCACTTTGTGCCTGGTATTATTCTAGGCAAGACATTATAGCAGGAAACAGTATATATGAGGAAAAAAGTAATTTTAGACAATGATGAGATCGATAGAGAAAACAAAACAGAGCAATGTGAAAAAAGAGGATTATGGTGGGGATCAGCTACATACAAAGGACCCTCTTTTGTGACTTGAAACAATCACAATGTACATTTTCCCAATACCTTGGGTTGGATTAGTCCAGCTGAGAGATGCTTCAGCTCTATATTAAGAAGTCTAAGATCCTTCATGTTCATTTGGAGAGACTTGTTGGCTCTGGCAAGCCTATAATGGCCTCTGCCTCTCCCAGGTCTCTGCTTGTGAGACTTTTTATTTAATAGTGCAGCCCAGCATTCCTCACACCTTACTGGCTTACACAGAGGAAAAAGTAGAACTGGCAGGCCTTTTAAAATCTGGGCTCAGAATAGTCAGTGTCACTTCTACAACACTCTATTGATTGAAACTAACAACAGACAATCTAGATGCAAGGGGAGGAAAAGAAAATGCCATCTCTTCATGGATGAAGCAATCGGTAGCTATCTTTAATTCATCACAGAATAGCTATTTGCTTAATAACCCTTTTCAGCAGACCTTAAGCTCTATGAAGGAAGGGATAATAGCTACTGCTTCTCAGTATTGTTATACAAGTGTCTACCACTGATACCCCCAATGAATGTTAGGAGGATCCAAGATGGTATATGGCACACAGAATTTGCTAGAATTTTCTGAGAATAAACTGAGGAAATCTGGAAAACAGCTATCAGAAGACAGGGATGATGGCCAAAAATCTCTAGTCTGATAGCAAAGAAAAATAAACTAAAAAGTAGAATGGTAAAAGTAAAGAGCCCATTCTGGAGGAATTGGCATAGTTTGGGGAGTTTCCCCTCCCAGTAAGAGGGGGTAACTGGAGTTTAAGATAGAGAGCCCCAGAAAAGACATACTGTATCTTTAAAAAAGAAAAACAAATAGGAAAGAGGAAATAAGAGAAAATTTCACATAGTAAGGAAGAAGACATGGCAGAAAATCCTCTCCTCTTGGTATGCAACTGGAACAATGCTAAAATGCCATTTTAAAAATTCCCCTGATGAGCCAAGTGTGGTACCACATGCTTTTAATCTCAGCACTTGGGAGGCAACGGTAGGAGGATCACCATGAGTTCAAGGCCAGCCTGAGACTACAGAGTGCTTTCCATGTCAGCCTGGCCTAGAGTGAGACTCTACCTCTAAAAATATAATAATAATAATAAAGTCCCCTGAAGACTTGGTGGCTTGGCAACTGCAGACCAACCATGAACCATACTCTCAGAAAACTTTGAGCTAATGTCATAGAACTAAACACTTCACCCTGGCAGGCAGAATACCTCTGGACCGTGGAGAAGAAACTTTAAATCAGAACTGTGCAATATTCAACAAGGTGAAATACTGGTTGGAGACAGAGTTTATAGAGGAACATGGACACACAAATTCTAAGCAGAGTGCCCAGATTTGGGAAGGTGTTCACAGGCATATCAATCTAGTGTGAACAGTAATACTTTTGAAAGATCACATAAAGGTGTGATCATTATCTGTGAATTGACTTTGCAAATCACTGTAAAGGGATGTGACAGGTACCTGGGAGCCAGGAAAGGAGAATCAAGAAGTTAAAGGTTGCACCAAGAAGAAAGAACATACTGCATTCAGGCACTTCCCCATTTACTCTCTCTTTCATTTTCATTCCTCTTTATTGACCCATTGTCAACCTCACAGGTCATCTCCAAACTGCTGTGTTCTCATCCATTCTCTCTCTCCTCTGCTCATCTTTTTCTCTAATCTTTTTCATTCTTTTTTTAATAGGCTAGCCTGGTGTTGCTATTACCCTTGCGTTTCTGGGACAACCATCTGACTAGAGGCAGTTTATAGGAAGAAAGGTTTATTTTAGGCTTACAGATTCCAGGGGAAGCTTTTTTATCATGGCCAAAGACAGGGCAAGACCAAAAAAGCATGAACTGCCAGAGCTCAAGTTGATTCTGAATACACCTTATTTCCTACACTACACAAAAATCAACTATAAATGGATGAAAGACCTTAACATGAAACTGAAACCGTGAAACCTTTAGAGAAAGAAATAAGGAAAATTCTTCAAGATATAGTAATGAATCAGTACTTTCTGAAGGGTACTGTGTGTTGGAGACCACTGAGCCAAACTGCAACCATTTGGAGGAAGAAGCCTCCACTCTTTGTGTTAAGATTTCAGCTTCCTGAGTTCCTGTGAAATTTACCAAGCCTTCCCAAAAAGCCTGCTTTGATAAGAACAAGAATGTAACCTAAAGATGTGTATCTTAAACAAACAGGACTGATGTAAATCCGCCCTGCCTGTAATCTCAACAGACATTCTTGAGGCCTATCACTCAAGAGACCCCCCCACCACCCTCTGGTAGCCATAAAATCCATTAGGCAGCCATAAATCCCATTTGCCTTCTTCCTGCCTCCCCTATAGCCATAAAATCCCGCATATCTTCATTCCTGCCTCCCCTATATATACCTCTGTATGAATAATAATAAATGAAGCCTTGACTGGTGTGGAAGCAAGGCTTTCTTCTTTGTGTCTGCTTGTCCCTCATCCAGGTAACAGCCTCCCCTCGAGCCTATGTTGAACCCCGCCGGCCAGGGCAAGTGGCGGCCGGGGCAACTGTGGTTATCCAGGAAATAAGATCAACAATTGAAACATGGGACCTCATGAAATTAATCAGCTTCTGGACAGCAAAAGAAATAATTGAGAAGAGACCACCTACAGAGTAGGAGAGAATCTTGGCATACTACCTATCTGACAGAAGATTAATATCTAGAATGTGCAAGGAACTCAAAAGAGTGAACATCATACAAACAAACAGCCCAAATTAAAAAAATGAGAGGGCTGGAGAGATAGCCCAGTGGTTAAAGGTGCTTGCTTGCAAAGCCTGACTGCCTGGGTTCAATTTCCCAGTTCACACATAAAGCCAGATGCACAAAGTGGAGCATGGGTTTGAAGTTGTTTTGCAGTGGCAAGAGGCCCTAGTCCACCTGTTCGTTCTCTCTCTCTCCCCTTGAAAATAAATAACAATTTTTTTAAAAGAATAGGATAAAGAACTAAACAGAGTTCTCAAAAGAAGAAATGTAAATAGTCAACATACTTTTCAATAAATATTTTTAAAGTGTTCAATATCCTTAGCCATCAGGGAAATGCAAATTAAAAGTACTCAGAGATTCCATCTCACCCCATGAGAATGACTTTAATTAAAAAAGCACATAAAAAATGCTGGGGAGGGTATGTGGAAAGAGGAATTCTTGGTGGGAGTATAGACTAGTATGGCCATTGTGGAAAGCGGTGTAGAGATTTCTCAGAAAGTTAAAGATTATGACCCAGCTCTCTTGAACATAAACTCAAAAGAGTCTACACTCTGCTGCAGAAATGCAGGAAAGAATGAAGGAAGAAAACACCTGATTCATGTAGTACCTCCTCTTCATCTGGTGATCATGATGACCAATGAACTCTCAAACTCTCATTACAGCCTGGGAAAAGTGCAAGATTCTGTTTGACATAATCAAGCATCCCTTGCTAATGTTATCATGTTTCATGTCTTTGTGGACAATAGTAGCTCCAGAGAAAGAGGTGGGCAGGTTATGTGAGCTAGGCTAAGAAAGACATGTAGGATTTGGAAAGGCAGAGAAAGGATACTAAGGCTTTTGCTTGCCTGTGTTGTTCGTTTAGACCAATGAAAATAAATACTCTCTTGAAAGATGAATTTGAAATACAAAAGTATGTTCTTCTGGGTAGATGTGTCCATGTTGGGAGTACACAGATTTGTGAACAGACAGAAAATTAAGTCTGAATAAGAATGAGCCCCTTTCTTCATGAGGATATATTCATTGTCCATAAATATATCTTGGCCCAATCTGTTGATGGGTTGAACATACAAATTTTCAAGAATATTATGCAGCTTGATAGGGTATTTAATGTTGAACAATCACAATGAGGCATAAATTAAGGATATACTTGAGTTCATCATTTTCTACTTTAACGCTCATTTTAAAAATAATTTTTATTAATTAATTTTTAACATAAGTTGTATATGTCTCCTTCCCAGGTCCCCATCTCCCTGAGGGCCTTCCTCAGTAGGGTTATTGCTGTTCACTCTGGAGTAATAAGGGCCTTTGTCTCTGGAGAGAGCTGTGCCTCAGAACCTTACAATCTATGCACCCCCTTTTCCTCAATGGTTCCTAGACCTTAGAGGGTGTGTTATCAGTTAGTGTTGACTTCTCTGTTCAGGAAAACCACAATACTCAGAGAGTAACCCCCAGTATTCCTTATACAAGTCGAGTGGGTAGCCTCATCAAAATGTCTCTCAAGCTCCTAGGCAGTTCCCCTTTAATCAAAACCGCTCTCACCTTTGGTCAGAGAATCTGTTCTATTTTGCAGATGGCGGAAAATACTGGAGAGATCCAAGATCCATGAACATGAGAGAAGACAGCTTAATGCTCACAACAGGATGTGCCACCTCTACCATATCTATCCAGGTCCAGAAAAAAATGCAGAGGAAACATCAAGGACACGAGTATTGCTCCCAGTGCTAGCCCAGCACCACACCCAGGAAAATAACATCAAACACATCTTAACAGATATACAGAGGCTACAGAGAAGGCTCGTTCTTTTTAAAGCAATGGTCTTTTAGGTTGAGCACAAGTACCTACAGTTCTTATTTTAGGACCAGTTGCATCTGCTCTGCCATCAGCTGATTTTACAATGATGTCTACTAAGCATGCAACAATGACTAGGTTTCCTCCACATCAAAACCACCAAGTGAAAAATGAAAGCACCAATCAACCCCATGTTTTGTCTACATCATGTCAAACTATCAATTATTCTAAATTGACCCTCCACATCCCTTTCATGGTTTTGCCAAAGTGTAGAGAAGGTCCTAATCAATGGGAAGATCAGAGATCTAGCGTTCTGTTTGCTTATACCAAAGAGATAAAATTAACCTTGTTTATAGAGGCTTTTATTTTTCAAACAGACATTGGGCATTATAACCACATTACTATATAAAACATGTACATTTGCATGCAGATGCCTGAAACTCTCTGTGATCCAAAATGCTAAATGTACCTTTGCAATACCAATGCTTTGAAAATTCTGTTTTGTTTATAACTCAAATGCTATGATAAACTGCACTATATTTAAGAAGAGATCTTATTGTGATAGTCAAGCTCCTCAGTATAGATACCATCTCTTTTGTACCATGACTCTCTTATGTTTTGTATATTCTAGACAAGTATGTCAATTAGTATGTTCTTGGGTTTTAGATCTCCATGGACAACACTGGATATATGGCAACAATGGAGAGCTCACACAGTTTGTTTTACAGTTCAGAGGTTTTCTTCTCCTGCAGGTAGCTAGCCTTTCAGATGTAGACTTACCTGAGAATTCCATAATGGATGTTATCATTTGGTTCTCCTTCATCTGAAATTAGAGCCTATACTTCTGTTTTGCAGATGAGGAAACTGAAATGTAGGGAGTTCTAGTCACTTGTTACAACCCAGATAATAGAGTGAGGAGCCGTAAGTTAAGGCAAGGAAGAACCTGTCCACAGTTTGCTTTACACTCTAAGCCTGTAGTGATTTAGATGTTATCCTTGAGGAGGTTTGCTCAGTTTCATCTTCCTGTTATTGAAAGATGGAGCACTTGGGACAAAAAGCCAATTGAATTTCCATCATCCCTGTGCATTTCCATCCCAGGGCTTTCACTCGTCTTTAATGAGTTTCTCAGCCCTTCTTTCCAGACATGAGCTTCCAGAGCTGAGCTCAGCCCAAACATGAAGTTTTAGGCAATAAATTAGGAAAGTCTGTTCAGCTGTTTCTGTAGAAGAAAAAAAAAAGATATATAATATCTTTTCTTCCTTTCCCCAAATAACTTAGTGTTTAGATCTTCAAATTTGCATGTGGTCAGACCCTTATGAGACTGGCCAGAGTAAGTTGGATAGGACATACATTTAAGACTCTTACCTCGTTCTTACTGCCAAAAGCACCGTGAGACACAAAGACCACTGAGTGACTGGTAAAGTAGGTTCTAAATTGTCTCACCAGCTGAAGCAGCTCTAGGCTGTCATTTGACCTTTCCCCTTCATTCTTTCTTCACCTCTTCTCCCACAGGGTCTCCCCCATGTTTGTTATTGATTCTATAAAACTCAGTGCTGAGTTTAGAACACCTAACTAAGGGTTCATGTATGTGCATTCAAATGTATTTGTTCACTTCCTACAAAGTGCTTGACATGGTACTAGGCATCTTATGTATATGAGTATATTGATCAATCCAAAGAAACCCACATAGTGGTAGTCATTGCTGACTTATCTAAAAAGAATTCAAGATATGGTCAGATTAAAGGACTAGGATTAATATAAGCACAGAACTGAAACTCAACTCAAGGTTTTGTCTATCTGTAAAACCAGTGCTTTAAAACATTACAAATCCTTTCTTCCTGGCAATAAACCAGAGCTGGGAGATGTGATTTTTGTTTATGTTACATAAGAGAAGCTTGGAAGAACTTGGCATATTAAGCCTACCCAAGGAACTAGCAAATATTAGATTGACTTGCTATGGGAGATGAATAAATGGGGCCTGTGGGTCCTTCAGTAGGAAAGATACATGGAGGGAGAGACAGAGAAAGAGAGAGAGAGGAGAGAAGAGAGACAGGAGTTCAGTTCATAATCCACAACAACAAAACCCCAATAAAATTAAGGATCACACATGCACATCCTAAGTTTATGGTTTGGAAAGGTCAATGTTGTTAAAGTGTCTATATTACCCAAAGCAATCTACATAAACTTTCAAAATACCAATTATATTTTTCATAAAATTAGAAAAAATATCCTAAAATTTGTATGAAAGCCATTAAGAAACCAAATAGTCAAATAAAATCTTGAGCACAAGGAAACAGTAAAGGCATGAGACTACAAAGCTGAGGTAATCAAAACAAAATAGTATCAGCATAAAAACAGACAAAAACCCAATGGAACAGACTATACAGTTTGGATGTAAACCCATGTAGCTATAGACAACTGAAATTTTATAGAAGATGGGGGCATGGTGGCACATGTCTTTAATCCCAGAACTACTGAGGCAGAGGTAGGAGGATGGCTGTGAGTTCAGGGCCAGCCTGGAAATACAGAGTGAGTTCCAGGTCAGCTTGGACTAGAGTGAGACCCTACCTTAAAAAAAAAAAAAAAAAAAAAAAAAAAGCAAAAAAGAGCATAATTGGGAAAATGACAGTCATCTCAATAAATGAAGTTAAACCTGTATCTGTCATCACGTATAAAACTCAACTCAAAATGGATGAAAGACTTCTAAAATAAGACCTACAACTATGAAATTATTAGAAGAAAACAAAGTGGAACTGCTATAGGACAGTAGAATGGGGAAAACATTTTTGTTTGTTTGTTTTTTGAGTTGGCAAGACCCAAAAAGCACAGGAAAGAATAGGAAAAATAAACAGGTGGTCTTGCATCAAACTAAAAACTTTGGCTTATCAAAGAAAGCAACAGAATGAAGAGACAACCAAGAATGGGAGAAAATATTTGCAAACTACATTTCTGAAAAATGACTTTTAAAAAACAACTCAGTTAAAAACATGGACAGTAACAGAGCTTTCTCAAAGAAAACATACAAATGACAAACAGCTATACAAAAAAAATATCTAGGAGATGCTAACTAACAATCACCATGATATTGTACCTCACTTCAGTAAGAGTGGCTGATATCAAAAACACTAGTTATAAGATGTAGGAAAAGTGAACTCTGGCATACTACTGTTGGTGGAAATTTAAATTGATGTAGCCATTATGGAAAACAATATTTTTTAAAAGAAAACTAGAACTCCCATATAATCTAGCAATTCACTACTGACACATATTCAAAGAAAACAAAATCTCTATCTTGAAGATATCCAAATTCTGATACTGATTGCAGCATTACTCATAATGGCCATGAAAAGGAAAAAGGTCCCAAGTGTTCACCCGATGATGAGTGGATAAAGAAAATGTACTGTGTATACAGCACGCAATACTATTCTGCCAAACAAAGAGAAGGAAACCTTGTATCTTGTCATCTGCATAACATGCAGACAGCATCATCTTACAAAGTCAAATAAACCAGAAACAAAAGGACAAGCCCCACATGATCTTAGCCCTACAAAAAAGGAATTGATTTTATAGATGTGAGAGTAGAAGGATGATTGTCAGGGTCTGGGAGAGAAGAGGAGAGGGAAGAATGGGCAAAAGTAGTAATGGGTTCTAGGTAAGAATTATATAGGAGTTTTGTCTATAGAAGGCCCTACACACTTGAAAAAGAAAACAAGACAAAATATTCTGAATGTTTTTACCTAGAAAAAGTTTAATCTGATTTAAATGTCTTATAATATATACATGTATCAAGACACCACATAGTACCCTACAAATATGAATAATTTTTATAGTTTTATATATCAATTGAAGTAAATTTATAACTTCTTGTGATTTGAGCCCTCTAATGAGCAAATACATTTGCCTAGAGAAAATTGAGTGCCTCATAATGGAAGACTTCATGCTGCCTGTCACTTGGCTGGTATAATATCAATCTTAGAGGTTCAGGCAACCAACACAAGGTGAGTTCATTCTCTTTCTCCCTCGGTGTTTCTGTCACTTTCTCCTCTTGATTCTTGGAATTTATATGACCTAGAACAAGTTTCTTCACCTGTTCAGGCCTCAGCATCTCCATCTATTGTTAAGGTATTCTTAGATTGTGTAGCTTCCAGGGCCACAATCCGAGTGAGAAGTATAATTGATAAAATATTTTTACCAAAAGTATAGTTTTATTATTACTTTACCCTGTCAGACGTAGAGAATACAATGTTGAAATTTTGTTTTACTCTCAGGTTGGCTTACTCAATCCTGAAAATCTAAGCTTCTTACTAATTTGTTTTTATTTAATACAAAGTTTGTTTTGTTGCATTCCTTATGTCACTGAAAAAAGCACTCCCAATCTCCTAATTTGAAGATACCCTGGTCTTTGTGTAGTTATTGTTCCATTAAGAAGGTAGTATGGACCAGATCAGCAGTGGGTAGTGGTTAGCGAAGAGTCTGTTTAACCTGAAGATCAGAGAGAATAAAAGGGTCAGCCAGACATTGACGACATTCTACATGGGTGGTTGAGCACTTTATAAGCAACTCTTATAAGGGGTTTTTACATAGATTACTGGTGCTTAATATGTGTGACATACTGAGAATGGTGCTACTGGCATATATTATGTAGAATACAATGCCTATTTTATTGTTTTAAACTGCTATTATACTCTGAACAAAGCAAGTCACTATTTCAGTAGGTGCTCAGTAAATGTTTGCTGAATGAACAGAGAAATTATTACTGGTTCCCTTGAGACATGTTTTTAACAATGATTTAAAGGCAAAAATGGTGGCTGAATGTTTTGGTAATGGTAAGATTTTTACAGAGGAAATGGGAAAACCCTTTAAACCCTGACATCCTGTTAATATTTTCCCATTTCTGTGGACTGTCCAGATTTTTCACTTCAATTCTTTTTATAAGGTGAAACTCTTGGGATTCAGAGGGCTTATGGAAAATGTGATTAGGGGATAAGTATCATTCATATGATCTTTGCCAATTTCTGAGTCTGAATAAGTTTTTGTTTGAGCCATTTAAACATTGTGCTATTTTTAAAGTTTTTCAAGTGTTGTAAAAGGCTTTAATTTAGAAAAGAAGTTTACCTCTCTGTTCCTTATATTTATAGATAGAGGTACAAACCTATTAGTGTTCACTGGGTCAGCTTGTCTGCTTTTGTGTTCTAGGAATTCAGATTCAAGTGTTCTCATTTGAAGAGGCCATGTGTATTCCAAGTCCTCACTTAGCTCAGCCAAGGTCTCGTTCCTGACAGTGCACAGAAGCCATAGTTAGAGAATTATCACATGGCTTTCTCACTGCCAGACGTCTCCACAGCCACATGCAAATTTCCTCAAGTACTTCCAGGGAAGACTCCCTCTGTTAGATCTGAAGCAAGGCTGGATTGGCCCATTTGGTCCTGGCAAAGTCATGCCTGCAGACTACACAGCCTACCGGGCAGTGACTGGCAGCAGATCCTATGCTGGAGTATGGAGTTGCCATAGTTGAGGTCTAGACTTCTGGTTAATCCAGGACCCATATGTAGTTAGTGTTCAATAAATATTAGAAGTTCATATTCTTTTCTCTTCATGGTGGCATTAGTGCCAGGCTGTGGGAGTTCTCTAACTGTAAATCTCTTCTGAAATTCCAGAGTATTTTCCCACGTGTGTCAACATGTTCTAGGCATAAAGCAAATACACTTAGAAGTGGAGGGCAAGCAAACTTTCTAGATGTTAAGAATTTCTATGTGTTTGGGAATGAAAACATCTTTGGCTTCTGAGGTTCCCCCTTACAATGAATAGTTGAAGACCGTTTCAGAGGGGACACACAGAATATCTAAAGTCTATGTAAAATTCTTTTTCATCTAAATGGAACACCCAAAGTGCCCCTTCCTCAAAGAAGATTCTGGGTGAGATCATTGTCAATTTTGTTTAGTAGTACTGTCAGCCCTTTCCTGTACATTAGCTTATCAGATCCTCACAAGAGCCTGCAAAATAGTGCACACTTTATGGCAGAGAAACCAAGACTTTTGTTTACATTTCCCAGCTAAGATGTGGCACAGGCACAATGTGAACTGGGCCCTGCTTCTACTTCTCATGCTCTCAAGTGACTCCCTACTACAAGGATGCAAAAAGGCAAAGGGAGAAGGGAACTTGGGCTGGATAAAAGTGACGCTTCATGGCTAGGCAAAAACACAGTGCAGAGCACATTATGTTCTTCTTCATTTACTCTGTAGTCAAATCTTGTGGAAAATGCCAGGGTTTGACTGGTTGCCAGCGAGGCATATATTTCTAAATGTTGGGTTGAACACTTGTGTTCTGGTCTTGGGATGAAAGCAAAGCGAGAGATGACATTTAGGACACACATTTCTTTAGCTGCTTTCAGGATAAAGATTTCACAAGTGGAAAATGTAAGCCATGGCTGCCAACTCTGAAGCATGGAGACTTTACCTCATTAATCACGGCTGTCAGGTTCCTTTCCGTAAACAGTAGACTGTTGACATACAAAATATCTTCCGTTTTTCAAAGGAAATTAAAAAAAAGGGACGATGGTAAAATATATAAACCATCAAGAGAAATAGAATGAAAGAATAAAAATAGAGTGTTCCCTGCCTATCCTGGGTCTACAATGACGCAGAGTTCTAAAGTTATGTTGGCACTGCACGTACCATGTTGTTAAATACAAACATTTGCAATGGTCAAATGTTATGACCCATGTGAAAGTGCTTGAAAAATGTGTGTGACATGGAGCCAGTTGCTTCTATACAAGGAATCACAAAAACACATGCAGCTGCAAGGAATGTATGTTTCACCAAGTATAAAATCAAGCCAAGAAAAAAATACTTTGAGGGAATTTGGGTTTGATTTTTTCCCCACTATGAAAATCATGTAAAGAGCATCTTCACTTTAGCATCATTTGGAAGGTATATGCAAGTATAAATTCATAAATTTTGATTCTGGTTTATGTGTATTATGCTGGGAAAGTCAGTTAACCTCTGTTGCCCAGTTATCTGAGAAATGTTTAGAATGTAATCTCTATGTGAAACCTAGCCCTGAGAAGATTATATAAATATCAAGAGAAATACTCTGAGTGGTGCCTGTTCAATAAGTATTAACTATTTTTGCTTTTATTTTGCAAAAATATCGACTGAATTTCAGAACATTTAAAACAGTCATTCAAGTTGTATAACTAATATAGTATGGGAGAAGATCTATAACCAAGAGCAGACTATATTTTGGATAGACTTAAGAATTTTCAAAAGATTTATGAAGGGGAACATGTTTAGTGCCTAAATTATAGATGTTAGCTACACAATAGTGTGTTCATCATTTTTTTCCTAAAGAAAAAATACACATACATGTACACAAAAATCTATTAGAAGAACATATACCATGATGCAGACACAGAGCCAGACTGAGCACATGAATATACCATCTTCTCTGTGTTTATGTTTTCTATGATATTAACATTCACCAGGTATGACTTTTGTAATTGAAAACAATACCATTAAGATGAAAGAAACATTATGAACAGCAAGGTAAAAAGACCTGTACCTCTTGAATATTTAATTTAGTCTCTTGATGAGTCCTCATAGAAAGTGAGCATTTTTCAATCTCCTACATTGCTGCACTCTAAATCTTTGCTTAAAGATTGGTTTCCTCACTCTATGCTATTTCTGCATTGGCTATCTCACAGTGTCATATTTCAAATGCTTGATGGGGCTGGAGATATGGCTTAGCAGTTAAGACCCTTCTCTGTGAAGCCTAAGGACCCAGGCTCAATTCTCCAGTCCCTACATAAGACAGATGCACAAGATGGTACATGTGTCTGGAGTTCATTTACAGTGGCTAGAGGCCCTGAGTGCCCATTCTCTCTCTCTCTCTCATAAATAAATAAGTAAATAAAATAAATTTTAAAAGGCTTGATGAAGGATATATCCCCAGGATCATGATTTTAGAACTACTTTTCCCTTAAGAGCAGCTGGCCTTCAAAATTACAAAGACATTTTACAGATTCCACTTCTGTGCAGTTGTGAGTTATTGTTACAAACTTCTGTATGCTGTGTGTAAAGAAAACTTCTCATGCCTCCAACTGTTTTCCCTCTGATAGTAAAACATTGGTGAAACACATGTAACACTTCTATTTCCTACCCAAGTAATATTTAACATCGAGAAGATAATAGGGCTAGGGAAATAGCTAAATGGGTTAAAGGCACTGCCTTGCCAAGCCTGCTGGTATGGATTTGATTCCCAGTACCCATGTAGAGTTGGATGCACAGAGTGGCACATTCATCTGGAGTTTGTTTACAGTGGCACGAGATTCTGGCATAGGAGAATGGAAAGGGCTAATGACAAGATCTAGCCCCTAAGACAATACCCTAAAGCCTTTCCCTTTAGCTAGATATCATCTCCTAGGTTCCAATAATTCATCAAGTTATAAACCCATCAAAGGGCTAATCTGTGGATAAATTCCTCCAAGTTTCACCTTTGAAAATTATTATATTAGACCTTTAACACATAATAGGAGATAAAATATTTTCTCTCTCTCCGAAATAAATAAATAATTTTAAAACTATTTTATTTTTATTTATTTGACATAGAGAAAGAGAATGGATGTGCCAGGGTCTCCAGCCACTGCAAACGAACTCCAGACACATGTGCCACCTTGTGCATCTGGCTAACATGGGTCCTGGAGAATCAATCCTGGGTCCTGTGGCTTTGCAGGCAAACACCTTAACTGCTATGCTATACCTCCAGCCCAATAAAAATATTTTTTAAACAAGAAGATTGTAATGCTCAGCTTCTGAAAATGTTCCAAGGGAGCTGGAGCATGTAGTCAAATAAAGTGAGATCACATTATTAGTGGTTTTCAAGGACACTTGTATGACTTATTAAAATAGTTAGTGATGAACATTTCATTGTCAGAAAGTTTTGAGTCTGATTCCTTGGCAGGGATCAGAACTGTGTTTAAAAGGCAATGTACAGTATATGAACTATGTAGCAACCTTTGGTACTGCTGCAAAGTGCCTGATGACCTCTGGTGGCTTCTGGTACCTTCTCTAAGCCTAGTTTGGCCATTGTAGAAGTGAAAACCACCTACTATCATTCATTAACAAACCCCAGATACATAGATACCTACAGAATGCTTCAAAATAGTAGTCATATTGAGAAAGTAAGAATTGGTGGTTTTGGACAATGAATCTCACAGAAAAAATGATCATTGAATAATTCTATAAACAGAGAAGCCAATATTTCTATAACCACTAGGTAGTATCAGCCAATGGAACCATAGATTTGTCCTTCACATTCATTTATTTGAACCAGACAGGTAATCATTAGGGAAAAGTGACAGCATAGTTAACTATATAAGATATCACACAGTTTTAACCTTGGGAAGGTAAGTAGGATTTCTGGGCCTCAGTTATAAAATTGAAGATACTAATTGAAATAGCAATAACATTTATTGATGATTAGTTTCAACTCATGCACTGTTCTAAGTGAAATGCATAACATACTTTATAAAATGTTTTATTTTCTGTTATGTTATAGGCCTGCTATAATTACATTCAAAGAGAACTCTGAACTCATCCACAGATTAGCGCTTTGATAAGTTTATAACTTGAAGAACTATTGGAACCTAGGCAATAAGACCTATCTAAAGGGAGTGGGTCCTTGGACTTATGGTCTTAGGGGATAGGTCTTGTCCCTAGCCCCTTCCTTTCTCCCATGCTCTTTTTCTTTCTTTGTGTCTAGTATGAGGCAAGCATCTTTGCTCTGCCATATGTTCCCTGCTATGATGTTCTCCTCGCCATGTGTCTTGAAGCAGCAGAACTAGAGCTGGACTCATACTTTTAAGCCAAAACAAATCCTTCCTCCTTTAAATTGATTTCTCAGGAATTTTGTCTCAACAATGGAAAGTGACTAACATGATTGTTTAATTTTACAAAATCCCTCACATAGTTTGTTGTTGCAATTAAGAGAAATGTGGCTTTCTTCAGATTTTCAAAATATTTCATTGTCTAAGAAATAAAGGGCCATTGCTTTGAGTGAGAATTTGTCACTGTGCCAGTAACAAAATCTAGAAGTAGGGAGGGCAGACCCAGTGCAGCTGGGTCTCCACCACAAGAAGGTTAGATAGTCCCAGTGATGTCAGCACCCTCGCCCCTGATTGTCTGTCCAGGATAGTTCCCTCTTCCTACCT
This sequence comes from Orientallactaga sibirica, assembly GCA_036365145.1. Classification (NCBI taxonomy): domain Eukaryota; kingdom Metazoa; phylum Chordata; class Mammalia; order Rodentia; family Dipodidae; genus Orientallactaga; species Orientallactaga sibirica. Next base: position 52,153,983 of record JAEOAD010000006.1, read on the forward strand.
GGAAATTTCTCTCACCCTCTGGAGACTTTTACAGAGCACTCTGCGAGCGACTAGCTGCACATCTCTCCATGAGTGAAGTGATCCAATGCCAGATAATTTCTCTCTGGCTTTGCAGGAATCAGAATGTTAGTACTGGCACAAAGCTCATAATAACCTATTTCAGAGTTTTCAAATTTGTAGCAGATGTACTACCATCTCTCTCCTGCACCCCTGGAAACATCTTTGATTAGAGACAATACTCTTTGCTTATCGAGTCCTTCACATACCATGTGCAACCATCACCAATTGATTGAAATCAGCAGGTATAAGGAGACCAGTGTTCCAGGGCAGTATTCCATTGCAATTGGTAAAATTAAGGTGATCACACTTGATATGTCTGTGAGTCATAACTAAGCATTTTGAAAAATGAATGATAGGACATTTTTGAGGCAGGAAGGCTTAAGACTTTACATACATTTAAGTACCAATTGTCAAATTGCTTCCACTATTTGTTTCCTCATTTTTTTCAGAATAAAGAAAGGATCCTTTTTCTTTTTTCACTTTGTACTTTTTTATGAGAGGGGGTGGGGGAGATTGGTATGCCAGGGCCTCCAGCCACTCTACACACGTGTGCTAGTCACCTTGTATGTCTGGCTGACATGGGACCTGGAGAGTTAAACATGGGTCCTTAGGCTTTGAAGGCCAGTGCCTTAACCACTAAGCCATCTCTTCAGCTTGAAATAAACCTTCTTAAAGGGTCATTTTACTCCTTCCCATCTATAAATCTACATGGCAGCTAAAAGCTGCCCTTAGTGCTGAAAAAGAAATTATAAATTATGATTTTAAACATTGTTCAAAAAGTCATTTTTTTATTATAAGCAATAAGATAGTTAACTGAAGGCTCAGGCACTACTTGTGTCCTGGAGTATAGGACAGAAATAAAAAGCTCTCTGTAGAACCGAGGAATATGCACTATTATTATTATTATTTTGAGTAAATGTGAAAAGAAAGCATATGTAAGGTGATGGTGAGTTCTAGCCAGGGTGAGATGTGAAATAAGTTCATTCCTACCTTTTAAAGTTATCATTTAAAGAATATACAAATAGCTTTGACATTATGTATTCTCATAGTTCCTATGACAGGACATAATGCCATTTCCATGGACAGAGCTGATAAGAGCATGTAAAATAAAGTAATTTTTATACACTTCCAATTGGGTCTGTGAAAATAATTGGAGAAATTTAGCTCTTAAGTAGACAAATATGAACCTAAAACTCTGTCCCAGGATAGGTCTTTCCTTTCTTTCCTTTCTTTCTTTCTTTCTTTCTTTCTTTCTCTTCCTTCTGAGAATGTGAAATGAAGACAGTTAAATATACAGAGCTATCTTTCTGCCCGCTTTATCATGTGCTCAGATAAACTTGCTTAAATCCCATTTTCCCTCTCCTTTGTCCCAATTTCTCTTAAAAAAGAAAGTTGCAGATGTCAATTAGAAAATAAGCCAGTATCATATGAAAACATATTTATTGGATAAATAATGCAATCTAAGTATTGAGTTATTAGAATTAGAATCCCCTTCTTTGAGATAAGAGTTTTCAATATGCAAAAGGAAACAATATCCCCAAGGAGAAAGAATACACTGAAAGGCATCTGAAGGGCGAGATCAAGCAGTCCACTCCCTTTACTGGAGCAATGAAGACAAATGTAGACCCACAGTGGAAGACAGAGCAAATCAGTATATCAACATGAGTGGACAGCCACCACAAAGCTTGGACTTCTTAAATGCTGCCACTTTAACTTACACAAACCCACAGAGGAACCTTACAAATCTCCCTGCAAATGGTGAATTGCATGTAAGTTCTCTGAAATTCTTATGCAAAATCACCATCAATTTGGACTATAGTTAATAAATAAGAGAAGACAGAAGGAACAAGCAACTCCCATGGGCTGACAGAGCAAACAGAGACACACGTTGTCATTTGCAAACAGGCACCTCAGCCTTGGGAGGGCAAGAGGGAGGCTGATGGTGGCACAGACAGATAAGCACTGAGGTGTTTGCTTACATCTGCGGAACCTTCCGGATGAAGAGTTTTAATCAGTCCCTCCACACAAAGTGCATCCATTAGAAAACACTGAGGCACGTTATCTCTGCAGAGTTTTACAGTCCCCCTGGGAAGACTGGAGGCATTGCTTTAAAATTGTTCTTTCCCGGAGAGAAATCCTTCACAACATAAGCTGAAATAAGAACCACAAACACTGACCCTCTCAACATTTTCTTTCTTTGAATAGATGACCCCAGATGCATTGTGAAAGTGCAAACGGGAATATGTATCTATATAAGTTATTAGGGAAAATATGACCGTCCTCTGTCCCCCACCCTCCGGACAGGGGACTCGGTTCCCTCTGGTTGGCGTTTGTGTCCTCGCACCTATACTTTAAGATAGTCGTTTTTCAGTCGACCTAGCCGGGTCCCGTGGCTCCGGATGGTGAGGGCCAGAAGCTCGTATTTGTCCCTGAGCCCCGCAGAGACGGCCAGCGTCTCCTTCAGCAGAGACCTGGTGTGCACCAGCATGCCGTGGAAGTCCTCACTGAGCCTGCTGTCCTGCCGGCTGTCCTGCTCTTGCCCCTGCTTGAACTTGCTCTCCAGCTCCGTGAGGGACTTGTCCGAGTTGGAGTAAGCATCTCCGATCTGGTGGGACTCCCGCCTCAGATACTTGCCATAGCTCTCTTCGCCGTCCAGGTCGTAAGAGATGCTTTTGCTGATCCCCTCCAGGACGCGGCCAGCATCCTCCACCTGGCGGCCCAGGACGGTGAACTCCTCCCGCAGGGTGAGGCTCAGTAGCCTGCTGGCCTGGCCCCCTTCCCCCTGCGAGCAGCGCCGGCGGTCACTCACCCGGAAGAGCAGCTGGCATTTCTCGGGATCATCATTCTCTTCATAGTCCCCATCAGGCACGAAGTAGTGGTGCAGAGTCCCATTGGACATTTCTGGGTACAGAGGACCGTCAAAGTAGCCCTGACACAGGTGGCAGAGTAAAGCCATCCAGAGTAACTTCAGCAGGAGCATCATTCTGGAGACTGGTGATGAGGGACCCCAGGAGAAGACTTTTCGTCCACGAGCCAGAACAGGGGAGGGGCCCCTCGGCAGTCAGTGGCGTCCCAAGACAGCACCCTGGGCCGTGGTCCCAGCCGGCTTGCTGCACGCGGACCCCAGCTACCCTGCAGACTTCGTGTGGCTCGGCGCATCCCAGGCTGGGCAGCTCCACAGCTCTGCTGGGCGGCGGATGCTGCGCGCTGGCTGTCCGCGCGGGTCACCGCGCCCAGCCTGACCCGCTCCTCCAGGGCTCCACACGCCTCCACACGCCTCTGGCTCCGATGCCCGGGAGACGGAGCGTGGAGCTAGAGAGAAAGGGTCTCGCTGTCGGACACTAGTTCAACTCTTGGAATGGGTGGAAAGACAGCTTTTCCTTTGGCTAAAGATATCCTGAGAATCGCTGGGCTCTCAAATTACAGCTGATTTCGTCACTTGGAAGTCAGGGAACAAGTTTGGAAAGCAACCTCTCTGCAGGTCTCGGTTATTAAAGGTACAGGGTTGCTTTTCCAAGACTGAAAAGGAAGACCCTGCAAAACAGAATGTAGCTTGAAGGGGGAAATTAGAATAGGGTAAATAGAATTTCCACAATATATATTATCAGGTTTCCTGTTAACGTTTTTGGGGAATGGGTGATTACTCTGGAGAAATTCCATTTCACACGTTTAAATATATCAGTTAAGGTGCATTGTTGAGCGTGTTATCTTTTTATTTTATTTTATTTTATTTTATTTTATTTTATTTTATTTTATTTTATTTTATTTTATTTTATTTTATATACCTCCTTTAGGGCCAGAGAGATGGCTTAGGGGTTAAGGTGTTTGCCTGCAAAGCCTAAGGGCCCAGGTTCAATTCCCCAGTACCCACTTAAGCATAAGCCAGATGCACAAGGTGACACATGTTTCTGGAGTTGATTTACAGTGGCTAGAAGCCCTGGCAAATTCTCTTTCTTTCTCTCTCCCAAATAAATAAATACTTTTTTTTTAAAAAAAAATCTTTTTTAAAGGCATATTTGAAGTGTTGAAAATAGTAATTTTGCTTGGAAGTGGTTTGTTATTTACGTTTATAAACACAAAACTTTGGAAACAATCAGAATATAGATACTTGATTAATTCATAGTTACTAATATGTACAAAACCAAAAAGTTAAAAAGTGTCATTTTCCAGTTTAATAAGGAACAACTGGATTGCTGCTTAATTTTGTGAAAATTGTCCATGTTGAGCTCCCATATTGAGTCTTTCACCTAAAATTGTACAGATCTCACTCCTTTGCAGATATGTAAAATCCTTTGAAGAATGCAGGACTGGTGTACTCACCCCATTTTTCTGATGGAGGCAAGAAAGGGTACAGTGTTAGACAGATTATTATCACATAGTTAGGTTGTAGTACCACAAGGCTTTTAATCTAATTTGAAAAAAAAAACTATCTTTTTCTGGGGAAAATCACTTTATTCTAATTAGCTCTCAAGTGACAACATCTTAAGTGGTTTAAGGAGGCCCTTCAAACACTTGCTGAGCCCTAAATACTATAGCATCAGCAGGAACACTATATCCCATGACCTTCCTTGGAAAATGATGTTATTAATGAGAGCTGTAACTCAGGATTTTATACTTTATATTTCACTATCAATTACATTTTTATGCATAATAACTTTTTCATTCTAGCCCATTTCTTCAACCTGAACTTCTTGATTGGAGTAACCCATCAGCAAGCCTTAGAGAACTGAATGTCAATCTCTCTATGGACACACTCCAAAAATGGCTTCATCTCGTGAAAGCAATGGCCACATGCTGTTGTGTGCTGCAGGCTCCCTGAGGTTCCTAATAAGTGATGTCAGGCTTTGTGGGTCATCATTGCTACCTCCACTGAGGCTCCAGTGATAATGTGACCCAGCATCTGCTCTACCTTGGAGCCCACAGCCACAGAGACTGCATTGGTTGTCAGTGGGGTCAGCAGACTTGACTGCCAAGGGGCAGCAGAGTGGGAACCAGCTGCAGATGGTGGGGCTGCTGCTGGTGGCTGAGCTGTGAGGGGTGGCTTGGGTAAGGCTCTCATCTCAGAGGTCCTGCTGGACAAAAACACTGTGTGGGAATTGTGGCTTTAGCTTCCATGTGGTATCCTGGTGCTAAGTAAATCTGTGTCTAGAAACTGGGAAGAAGCCACAGATTTCTAAAATTATATATTTTTTTCTCCAGATCATTTTAGCTTTTGATTTTTAAGCTGACTGATGAACAGCAACCCATAGGCTATGCATTTGTTCAACAAATTTTCATTGAGCATTTTACCTACATCAAGTTCTGGTATTGGGAATACAGAAGTAAACAAAAATAGCGACAAATCTTGGCCTGCCTGCAGCTTTCATTCTAGTAAATGGAAATAGAATTAAAATAAAATAAATAAACATCATATATTGTATGTTGAAGCTTGTGAAGAAGAGAAAATAGAGAATAGTTTGGGAAGCAGAAGCAAGCAGCAAGTAGCACCTCTTTTCCTGTAATTATTTGCTTGTCTGCCTTGATATGTAACTGAACAGCTCACATTGATTTTCCAGTGTGCTACATACACCAGTGTCCCCTGCATTGCAAGGGGTTGCTTTCATTCAGATACAGTGTGGCACAATTATGGGACTGTTCGATTGTTCCATCTTTCAGTGCCACAAACAGTCCAAACTCCTGGATAAAGAATAAAAAGTCCAGTTAAGTAACTGGTTACTATGCTGATGTGGTATCCCATACATAGATTTTTTTTTGAGGCATATTGACAGAGCATATAATTTTTGTCTGGATACTTGGCACGATGAAAACACAGACCAAAGGAAAGCAGTATTTTTAGTGTTTATGCCAACTAGAAGACCAAGACTAATTTTCACTCTGTCCCAGAAAAAAACTACAACTTTCTCTAATTTAGAGACTGGACAGTTGGCTCAAAAAGCACATTGCTTCACTTTAATTTCCTGGGATATTCATAAGTGACAACAGATGAATTTAAATTGGTTGTTTGGTCTAAGAAGAGAAGAGAGTTTTACTCTGATTGACTTTACTTCTTGCATAATCTGCATCACTCCAACTTACTGACCAATTTAATTAAGCAAAATTATATTAATGGCACACTGCCAGCTCCCAAGGATGTCAGGGTAAGGTAGTTACACATATATGTATATACAATAAAATATTTTATCTTATATCATGTGTGCTCTTTGGTCAGAGAGTCATGCATATAGATAGACACATAGGTCAAGAGGTTTTATATCTTTCTCACTGTGACTAAAAACAAAGAAAAATTCATTAACTCTTACATTTTAAATTAGGTTTCCAGACACTTAGTCCAGAATCTAGTTTTTCTCTCACCATATCTTGATTCTACTTCATCAGTTTATGTTCATTCATTCTTGGGTAGCCTCTTTCACTTGTGGATCCAAAATGATACTGGTTATCTTCTTGGGCAACATGCTATAGTGCTTATGTTTAATAGGAATGGCAGGTGGATTTTGTGGTAGATCAAATCCAAAAGTTTCATACCAGCTTCAATGTCCACAACGGGCCTGATCTGGATCATAAATCCATCTTCAGGTTAGGCTTGGGATAAACCATTTGGTTTAGGGAAATAGAGCTCAGATTGACACCTAAAGGCAAAGGTAACATACTGTTGCATAAAACCTTTTCCCTGGGTGACACGAACACATGTGTATTTATCTGAAATATGGCATAGACGACAGACTAAAACATGGTTACATGAAATCAGTTTCGGTGACCCAGTGAGTTTATTGGACTTGCTTACAGAGCAGGGTGATGGGTTGCTTACAGAGCATGGTGATGGGTTGCTTACAGAGCAGGGTGATGGGTTGCTTACAGAGCAGGGTGATGGGTTGCTTACAGAAGCGGGGCTGGCTCAAAGGCAGCTGAATCATGGAAAAGCCTACCCCAGAAGAAGTGACAACTCACAGGACAACTGCAAATCTGGAGCTCACTGCAGGACTTTCCTGCAGCTCTGCTGGTTGGAAAGTCTCTCCCCAAGCAGTTGTTTTCCCTTTATATAATCTTAGGGAGTAGTCTTGTAACCTTCTAAATCTCTGCTTTCCCAGACTTGACCTCCCAAGTCACTCTGCCCCCCCCCTTTAGAAGGGAATATTTCAATTCAGAGAAAATTGCTTCATGATACTGGTTAGAGGCTGACCCTCAGCCATTGTTTACTTACTGCTCCTATAACCTTGAGGAGTGGCCCTGAGACCTTACAAATTTCAGCTCTTCCAGACTTCTTGATCTGTTGAATCTCCTGAGCCTTCATCGTCTTTCCAGGAGGCAATATTTCAATTCACAGGTAATAGCTGCACAACACATACAAACTATCTGGTAATTTAGGACCATGTGTAGAAAAGGGGCAGTGTAGGATAGATTCCAAAGAATTGACAGTGAATATCCCCCCTACAACATACCCATGCGATTTTTAACCACACTGGATAACAATGCCAACTTTTTGTAATAGTGTGCTTGTAATGTTTAACAGTTGTTTAAGCAGAGGCTCTCTTCTGTAGGATCTGCTGATTTTCACAGTGGAAATACACTAATGAATGAAAGAAGTAACGCCTTCAGTATGGCTATCATCATTGAATTTCAGAGTTAAAAAATAAATGCTGTGGTATGCCTTACATAGCATCCCTCATACAGACACATTAGATGCAGATAACCCCAAGAAAATGGAAAATAGTAAAAATCTTGCAACTAAAAGTGATGAGCTTTGCATAAGTTTTTAAACTATAAGATTAAATAGTTTGGGCTGGAGAGATGGTTTAGTGGCTAAGGCATTTGTCTGCAAACCTAAAGATCCAGGTTCAACTTCCCAGTACCGAGTGAGCCAGATGCACAAGGTGACACATGTGTCTGGAGTTTGTTTGCAATGGCTGGAAGCCATGGTGTTCCCATTGTCTCTCTCATAAGTAAATACATAAAATATTTTTTAAAAGATTAAATAGTTTAATCTCAAGGCCATCACTGTGTTTAACAACTGTCTTACAAAATTTCTGAAAGCTGAACCATCAACTGTCAAGATTTAGTGCAGGGCAAAGTTGGTAATATGCATGCTTTGCAAGCATAGAGGCCTGAAATCTCAGTGCTGGGGAGACAAGAGGATTCCTGGGGCTCACTGGAAAGCTAATCTAGCCTAATTAGTGAGAAATTGTGTTTCAAAAACAAATAGACAGTGTTCCTAAGGGAGATATTTGAAGTTGTATTCTGGCCTTATGTGCACATACGCATGCACACATACGTGCAGTAAAAGAGAATATAAGCCATTGGCAATAAGCAAACCCTAGCACACCATGACCTTTTGAGTAAACCCTTAATTTTTTTCACTATGTAAAGGTATATATTGTGCTTCATGTGTGCCATCTTGAGCTAGACTTCAAGGGTCTGTGCTAAGGTGGCCTCTGAGATTTTACACAGAATAAGTGGAGCCAGAGGAAATCTTCAAACAGAGGACTCTGAAGAGTAAGCTCAAGAGAGTTGCCTGCTGATAGGGGCAGCATCTGAGTGTGTGTCTGAAAATGAGAGGCAAAGAGAAAACTAGGATCTGGCAAGGTTAGCAATATAGGAGGACCTCAGGAGCAGTAACTTGTGCAACATGAGTAAGCAAATGAGCATGCTGCCCAATTCCAGATGTTAAAATGTTTATAATCTGTATCTGACATGTGGTCCCGGCAAAGTTGCCTCCCTTGAGACTAACTTATTCTTTAGCATTTTTACTGCTCTCTAAAATCCCCTCACCCAGACTAAATACCACTTTAGTGGAGGAAGTAGGAATTTAAGCTGACACTTTGAACTTAAGGGTCTCTGATTTTCCTTTGTCAATGAAATTCTGATCCACTGCCTAGCCCTGTATTAACTACACAACTTTCATAGAAAAGAGGCTTATATGCATAGGGTATAAGGAAAGTTTGGGTGACTGAGTTCCCAAACTTTACCTTAGAATCCCAGAAGGAGACACTAGTAAACTCCAAACATCCTCCAAACTGTTGGGTTGAGATCCTGGAGATATCACAGGGGATAAAAAGACAAAGGCATTATCTCAGTACATAGAAGAGGTTCTGAAGTGAGAGGAACTACACAGAGAGAAGGTGGTGACAATACAGAGAATGACACAATATTTAGCACTTTGGGGAGAGTTTTCATCAACTAAAAAATAGTAGCATTTACCAAGCAGTCATTGTTTGCAGTGGGTAGGAAGAAGAGAGAAATAAAATGTAGAAAGATGGACCGATCCACTCAGTGGAATGGAACTCATTGCTGGAACTGGGAAATAAGTCAAAACCACGTACAAAAAATGAGCACAGTCTCCAACCAAGATACCATCAAATGTGGGCTAGAAGAGAGCCTACCCATATAAAATTCCCTCCAAGCTATCTATGGCCATCCCATATATCTAGTACTAACTTCTCTCTCCATTGGAGAATTTGCTTATTTTTTCCAGATGGACAACGAACCAGAAGGGAGGATCAGCCAATCACACCTCACCAGGGCTCCAGCTGTAACCACAGAGTAATGTGGAGGAAAGGCAAAAGTTCAGCACTCTTGGGGATCACGACACCAGAAAAAGGTTGAAGGAGATAAACACAGAGAACATCTAACTCCCACTAAGCCAGATATCCAGAGACACAGAGGCTCCCAAAACCTCATCACTGAAGCAGAGCTAAAATGACCCCAATGTGGCTCAGGGAAATTTGCGGAAGAGGGGGCGGAAAGAATGTTAGAGCCACAAGTTGGGGCATTATGCACAGAGACTTGGCCTATCCCCCATAGCTCCTGACTACCACCACAATGTGTGAACCACATTCCCCATTGATGAGGGTCCTTATGGAAGAGGGAGGACAGGGAGGAGGATAATGGAGTCACCACTATGAATGTAAAACCAGAATAATATACATAAGAATAAATAAAATTTAAAAAAATGTAGAAAGATGAGTGTGAACTAGGAAAGGAAAGAGGTAGCAAAAAATAAAGGAAGGAAAGAGTGAAGTAAATTTCATGAAGTGTCCATTATTTGTCACATTAAGTAGTGGATTTTATTACTTACTATAAAATCATTGGCTGGGGTGGGAAACCATTAAAACATCTAAAACAGGTAACGAGGACTGTAGAGATGGGTTAGTGGTTAAGGTGCTTGCTTGCAAAGCCTAAGGACCCAGGTTCAAGTCCCCAGGACCCATGTAAGCCATATGCACAAGGTCGTGTATGCATCTGGAGTTCATTTGCAGCAGCTGGATGCTCCCCCCTCTCTCTTTCTCTCTGCTTCTCTCTCTCAAAGTAAAAAGTAAAAATAGAGCTGGGCATAGTGTGGTACACCTTTAATCCCAGCACTTGGGAGGCAGAGGTAGGTGGATCACTATGAGTTTGAGACCACCTTGAGACTACAGAGTGAATTCCAGGTCAGCCTGGGTTGGAGTGAGACCCTACCTCGAAAAAAAAGAAAAAGTAAAAATAGGGCTGGAGAGATGGCTTAGAGGTTAAGACACTTTTCTGGGAAGCCAAAGGACCCATGTTTGACTCTCCAAATCCCACATAAGCCAGACACACAAAGGAAAAGCAAGCGCAAGGTTGCACATGCCCACTAGGTGGCACAAGCATCTGGAGTTCTATTGCAGAGGCTAAGGCCCTGGTGTACCAATCTCTCTCTTTCTTGCAGGTGCATGCATGCTTGCACTCTCTAAAAATAAAAATGAATAAAACAGGTAATGAGAACTCTACAGTAATGTGAATATTATATATATTCAGTCTAGATAGAAAATACAGGCAAATAAGTCTGTGGGCACTTACATCATTTTTACTATGTCTTTCATTGAGTCAGATCCTGTCTGCTCTTTTACCCATGAGCATAACGAACAACAAATCCTATATGAGAGCAGCTGGAGAGAGCCTGAGTGATAGTCTGTCTGAAGGAAAGAATGGACTTGTGTTTTGACTGTGAAGTGCCCCATGGCCTCATGAGTTTGTGATTAATCCTCCTGCTTAGTCCCCAACTAACAGAGCCTTTGGGAGGGGAAGCCTTCCTGGAGGAAGTGTGTTGCTGGGGTGGATCTTGAAGCTTATTAGTCCACATCTCCTGGGTGTTCACTAGACAGCTCATCTTGCTGCTTCCTCCCTTGATGAATGAAGATGTGAGCAGACACTGCCATGCTATACCCACCACCATGAAACGTCCCCTTAAGATGGTAAGCCAAAATCAAACCTTACCTTCCATAGGCTTTTGGTTGGGTGTTTTGTCTCAGCACCAAGAAGGTAACTACTACAGAACTACAGGGGAAATATCTACCAGGTAAGATTATGGATCAGCTTGACATAAAGGATCCTAGAACTCAGGAACTAGATGTGGTGCCTGAAAGAGAAGAGGGACAGTCAATCCTCAATGACAAGAGGCAGTCATTGGGGAAGAGTTTCCTTCTTTGTCTTAGACACTTCAAGTTTTTCCCATCTCACTTCAAATGAAATTCAGTTTCTTTAGCTGGTCTACCAAACCTTGACTTGTTACGTTCCAGCTTCTAAAGTTTATATGCCTAGCTTTGCCATGTAAGCTGCTTTGAAAAAATTATATCTCATCTCAAGGTCTTCATTCAAACTGCCTCAATGCCTGGAACCTTCTCTCCCAAGTCTTGTCCTGGGTATTTTTAACTCTTCTCTTGTGCATTATCTGCATTGCCATTTTCTGAAAACCCCTGCTTGATATCTGGATATGAATTTGCTTTCTCTATCATTTTCTTTTACACCTCCCTGCTCTTTTCACCATGACCCTTTTTACTATGTATACATATTATATTGCCATGTCTTGATTCGCCCCCAAATATGTTCTTTAAGTATTGAATCTTAATTTAGTGAATGTTCCTGCTTACCACCAGGATGCTCTTCAATCTGTCCAAGTTCAGAGTAGGACTTTGTCAATAACTGAGACTCATATTATGCAAGTGATTAAAAATTAGTGAAGTTGTCATTTGAATACTGAACATTTGCTTTGAATCATAGTGTCAAGACGGTTCAAGGTGCAGATTTTATTTAATGTTTTTATTTATTTATTTGAATTAGAGAGAAAAAGAGTAAGAGAGAAAGAGGGAAGATGATGGACATGGCAGGGCTTCCTTCCACTGCAAACAAACTCTGGATGCACACATCACTTTGTGCCTCTGGCTTTACATGGGTACTAGGGAATCAAACCTAGGTCATCAAGCTTTACAAGTACATGCCTTTAACCATGGAGCACTTTCTCCTGCCCTCAAGGTTTCAGATTTAATACATATTTTATTAGTGTGATTAAGACTCTTCAGCAATATTTTTATACAGACTTATTTATTTACTGACTACCTTTGCTGATATTTGTTCCTGACTAACAACTCTTGGTTTGTTGATGGAGAGTCTGCAGGCTTAGCTGCCTTACTTCAGCTCACCATCACCACTGTACAGAGGAGCAACCAGTCAAATACTGAAGAGCTGTAAAAGACAATTATGATCAAGCTGATTACATCAAAATGTGCACACAGTCATCTATAGGCACAGTTACAGGAACTGAGACATTTACAAAATGTTTTGGCAACAAATGGTTAATCTCTCAAGTATCAGTAAGAAAATCCCTAGAGCCCCCCCAAAAGAAATGAATCAGAGGCATAAATACACAGTTTTCCAGAGAGAAATAACAATTGGATATATATACCTTCCTGGAAAGCAGTATGGTTATTTCTATCAGGAAGCTGAAATATTTTCACGTTTTTTGACCTAATTTTCCTAGGACATACAACAAAGAAATAAAACAAATGCATCAAAAGATATTTGAGGGCTGGAGAGATGGCTTAGCAGTTAAGGCGCCTGCCTCCTAAGCCTAAGAACGCCTGTTCCAATTTCCAGGTCCCATGTTTAGCCAGATGCAAAGTGATGCAAGGGCGCAATGCCACACTTGGCTACAAGGGGCGCACGCATCTGGATTTCATTTGCAGCAGCTGAGAGACTGGTGGCACAGCCATCCTCTATCTGTCTCCCTCTCCCTCTCTGTCTGTCTCTCTCTGTGTCTTTCCAAAAATAAATAAAATAATAATAAAAAATTTTTTAAAAAGATATTTGAGTAAAGATGCTCATCGGTGTGTTGCTTCTTAGAAGACAAATCTGGAAACAAGCAAGATGCTCCAAACTTTTAAAAAGCTAAATAACTAAGTTGGAAACATTTTACATCTTTTATAAATTCATTTTAAACATATCAGAGTCAATAGTAAATGGCTATGGCACATTAGTAAGTGAAAAATATATAGTAGAGAAATCCACAAAAAATAGGAATATAAAGTCAAAAATAATAAAATATGGTGTGTGTTTACAGGCCACAGACATGACCTTCTTTATTTGATTTGCCTTTCCCACATATTTCCCCCAAATAGGATATAGTATGAAATTTAAGAAGAAAAGAGAAAAAAAAAAGACAGTTATACTAGAGAGAGAACAACTCAGGCCCCATTTGAAAAGCAGTCACCACACATTCTTTCCTCAGGGTGTCTCTGAGCACTGAGGTTGGGTCAACCCATCACAGACTTTCATTTGCATTGTCTGGAAACCACATGGCTGCATAGCTAAGAAACCAACCACTTGGATAAGGAGACTTGGGTAGATTCCTTCCATTGTCAAAATTAGATCAAAATAAAATCCATTAGTGTGGTTTGGACCTTAATTTTCTACATTTTCATGAGCTGGAATTGTATTGCTAGCATTAGTGATTGGATTAGAGAAGGTGATAAGGACATAATTTATATATAGAAGAATATTTTTGTGAAATTTAAGGCTTGTTAGAGTTATAACTAGACAACCTAAATTACAAGAATTATAGACAATTCTAAATAATCCTACTGGATAGCTGGATGTAAATTTTTTCCTTTCTCAGTTTCAGTCATTTGTATATTTATTAGAAAGAGTGCCATTTCCATAGATTTTACCTAACACCATCAACTAAGTGGAAGGAATTTCTGTGAGGTGGCTTCATAATCTAATTTGTGTCCTGCAATATACTTGAGGGAAAAATTTTAAGAATTCACATTGCTGGATAATTTCCATATTTTTCCTGCCTTTATTTCTTGTAAAATAAATATATTTTTCTCAGATCTGGTTAAACAAAGTTAAATTGTGTGATTGGGGCTGGAGACATATGGGTTAGAGGTTAAGGCACTTGCATGCAAAGCCTAAGGACCCAGGTTCGATTCCCCAGAACCCATGTTAAGCCAGATGCACAAAGAGTCACATGCATCTGAAGTTGGTTTGCAGCAGCTAGAAATCATGGCATACCCATTCTTTCTGCTTGTCTCTCTTCTCTCTATCTCTCTCTACATGCAAATAAATAAAAATATTTTTAAAAAATATGTGAATGCCCACGTGGTAGTGTTACTATAAAGGAAATGGGAGAAAGGGCACAACTCACTGTTCTCAAAAGTAAAAAAATAAAATAAAATAAAATAAAATAAAATAAAATAAAGATGGCAAGTTATTTATTCATTTATTTGAGAGTGACACAGAGAGAAAGAGGCAGAGAAAGAGAGAGAGAGAGAGAGGCAGAGAGAAAATGGGCACACCAAGGCCTCCAGCCACTGCAAATGAACTCCAGATGCATGTACCACCTTGTACATCTGGCTTACGTGGGTACTGGGGAATTGAACCTTGAACCAGGATCCTTAGGCTTCTTAGGTAAGTGCTTAACCACTAAGCCATCTCTCCAGCCCCAAGATGGCAAGTTTTAATGAAATTTAGCAACACACTTTCTTGGTCATATTATTAACAATGGAAAAATATTCTTTGACTTTTTTCCAGTACTATGAATAAATAAAGTTTAGTTTTTTTTTTTTTTTTTTTAAGCTTAAAAATAGATTCTGTGCTATCAGGGAGGTCTGTCAAGTAACCAAGTAATTGAAGGTGTTTATAAAGACTCAGTAATAAAAAAGATTGCCAGTGTTTTCTCCCTCAAAGTACACCAGTGTCTGGTACAAACTGATAGCAATTTATAATTTATGGATAGTGGAAATATTTGTGACTTAAAACAACACTGAAAATAATAGGCTTCAAGATATTTAAACTACAAGATGATAGAATGAAAATATTTCCCATCTCCTCTTAGAGTTCCAGGTAGTATAAGGACTGGTGGGAGAAGTTGCTGAGGTCCATGATACATAATCTTGGATGAGGTAAGCATGGGATTTCTGTCTAGGATTGGTTACTCTTTTTACTTTCTTCAAATGGTTTATTGATAATGGTTTTATCTAAAAAAACCCAAAAAACAGAAGCTAAGTGGAAAAGGATAAAACCATCCCAATGGAAAACAAATCCTGTCAGGAATAATATAAACAAGCTTAAAAATACCCAGAAGTGGTTTGTCATTTAAAAATTTGCTTTCCACTTGTATAATCATCTTTTTTACAATCCTCAATAAGAGGAAATTCTTTTTTAATTTGAGCTCTTTTTGGCTCAGCATGGCTGTATTCCAAAGCTGGCTGAGGGAAGGAAGGGATTTCTTCTGGAATGGTGGATGCACTGAGGTTTCAGTTCTGGATGCTGAAAGGAAGGAAGAGATTAGTTGAGGAATGGTGGATTCACTGGGGTTTCAGTTCTGGAGCTCTTGCAGGTGGCAAGAAAAATGAAAAGAGCATCCAAAGATGACATTCTTAGGAAAATAAACATCTGGATTTCAGAGGCTTGGCAATATGTAGGCAAATGCATCTGCATTTTGCTCTTGATCTGGATATTGTAAGATATTGGAATCCTGGCCTAGAAAGGTAGGCAAGAAGTTTTCAGATATTTTTATCCAAGGAAGAATGTCCTTTAGTTGAACAAAAATGCCATTGCAAATAAATGAAACCAAAATGTCACCAGAATGTATTGATACATGTTTAACAGTTAAATTAAGACATTTTTCTTAAAAAAAAATCACATTGTGTTTCTAGTCAAGACAGAGAAACTAAGATTGTGTATGTCTTTCAACTTGAAATACCTAAAACACTAGGTTATAACATAATAAGCAGTATCCAAGTCAGTGAACACTACAGTGGAGGATGGGGCTGCATTCTGCACAGGGAGAGGGACCCAGGAGGGCCCCATCTGACCTGTTTTGAGCAAATGGGTTTGGAACTGAAAATGCCATCAACTTTCATTTTCTGTAGACATTCACTAGCTATTTATAAAATAAAATTCACACAAAAATGTAAAAGGTCTGATATAATTAAAATAACCTAGAAATTTGTGTGACTTACACAACATGACTTTAGAAGATTTTAGAAAGCCACATTTATATAGACTATATTGCAACCATTCCATAAACTAATCTATCCTGGCAGATGTATAGAAGAAGACTTTTGCCAACCTGTCTTTATTCAAGGCTGTATAAGACAATGTTAAAATATGAATGTTTTTATTCTGGGAGCCCACACAGGAATTGTAGTCAGCCCACCCTAGATGCAAGAGGAGTGGCTGAAATATTCTGTGTATTTAACTCTATCAGTCTGAATTGGGCTGAGGCATCCATTTACTTGGCCCTGAACAAGAAGACTGGAGAGCCACACCCAGTCTCCATGACCCATTCTCCCCTGAGTGCCTGATTAGCATTGCCTCTCTGGCTGCTTGTGCTGTGTTTATTTGTGGATCCTTCAATATTCTAACTCCTGTCTAATTGGCACATTCAGGCTGATGCTTGGCCACATCTAATTTACATGTGAGTGCATCCTTCTGTATTTCAATCTTGAATCTCCTCTTGTGTCTTAAGATTGGGCTCACAGAAACCCATCTATTATTGTGCCAATGCCTTGTGTTTTTAAAGGCATTTTCTTCCATATTTTCTGTATAGGAATAATCCAGGCAATTTAAGGATAAATGAATCTTCAGGACATATGCCCTAGTACATGGATACAATTATGTTACGTAGTGTATATGGTGGCTGTGACACAGGCCACAAATTTACTTCCTTAGTTGTGTACCTTTGTCAACAAGTGATCTAAGCACTTGCTACACATGAATTCATTCATTCATTCACCCATTTACTTATTCAATACATAAGCTTGCAGTCACAGAAAGCATACTAGGTACTATTCTAGGCATTAGTTACAAACTGGAAATTATAGCAGTACTGAACTTGAGATTCAAGTGTGGTGGTGCATACCTTTTTAATACTAGCACTTGGGAGGCAGAGTTAGGAGGATCACTGAGTTCCAGGCCACCCTGAGACTACATAGTGAATTCCAGGTTAGCCTGAGTTAGAGTGAGACCCTACCTGAAAAAACCAAAACCAAAACAAACGTAATCAGACAATGTACATAGAGTCCAGTGTGAACTCTAAAGCTGTTCTCAGAGTAAAGATTCGAAAGTGTTTTCTGCATTCCTCCATTTCAAATTTCTACTGTCAGTAGCATTACTTTGGTAAAAGTATGCTGTCTAAGACTAATTAGATTAATTTTCATTTCTGCATATGGTTTAGGTTTTGGCACATGGTCCAGTTGCTATACCATTTGTCTTTTCAGGGATTTTAATTTATTTTATTTTTGTAGTTTATATGTAGTTTATATCAGTGAAAACAACTAACTAAAAAAAAGAGTAGTAGACTCTAGAATGGGCAACTAAATTGTCACGCATGTTGCACAGCATGAAGCTGTAATCACAGACTGGGAATATGTGTGCTTTCACTTGCGTAGCCTGATTCAAGGTAATAATTAACTTCATATTACAGGAAATGACAAATTCTTGAAAGAAGTAGAGTCAAGCTATGCCATTTCTCCAGCCCAAAAGGTGGAAAATCTGGATTTGAATCCTGGCTTGTTTCTGTTGAAGTTGTAACGATTTCCCACTTCAGGTCACCAGCGTGTCATTACCTCAGCAGTATTACCTTCCTACTCTGCCAGTGACTTCCTTCTCTCCAACAGATTGGAAATACAGGATTCCACCTGTCAAGAGTATTTATCCTGCTATATTAGTTCCTCATTTCCCTTTTATTGGGTTTTAAAATTCTACATATTTTGCAGTTGAGAATGAGTGAGCCAACATATGGTTTCAATGAAACGATTCTAATACATCGGCATGAAAAAAGGAAGGTAAATGAAAACATAACCAACCCTGTGCTTTTGTAAACATTTTTAATAAAAATGTTTTAATAAAACTGTATAAAGTGAAAGGCCTGGAGTTAAGTAGAGACAAATTTATATTTGTTTATTTTCTCCTTCCTTTGTTGATTATACCTAAAAGCAGTAAGTCTTCAGATAGAGCTTTCTTTCAGCTGCTTTATGGTTTCCTGAGGTTTGGGGAAGTGTTTACCAGAATTTCAGATTGTTGCTCACTATGTATGTCGTGGACCTTGTGTGCCAGCAGAGGCAAAGAAGCAAGAATAAAAGTGAAGATATGGATACTTAAAAGGAGAACATGAAGTTCCCTTACTTTTAATGATGAAATTTAATATGGAATAATAACAGGTGATATGCAAATAATGACAGTAGTTGTGTTCTAGTAAACTTTATGGACACAAAATTAAATTTATGTATTTTTCATGTTTCACAAAATATTCTTGTTTTTATTATTTTTAATCACTTATGAATGCAAACCTATTCTCACCTCACAGGTCATTCAAAAGCATCCAACTAGATTTGACCCAATTACATAGTTAGTTACTTTTGATGTTGGCTAATACAGTGTGCATAGTTGAATTACTGTTTGTACCCCCCAAACCTGTTATTCTCTTGTCCTCTGCAACTCTATGATAACATCTCAAGGATGTTCAAGGTCAAGCAACATTTTGACCTGTAATTCCTCTTTCTAATGAGAAAATACAATATTTCATTAAATAGATTTCTAAATATTTCATGTGTTTGACAATGTTGCAAACAGTATTGTTAAATTTTTCAATTTTTTATTATTTTATTTTTGAGAGATCGAAAGAAAGAGGAAGACAGAAAGAGAGAGAGAAAGGGCATGCTAGGGCCTTTTCTGTTGCTGTAAATGAACTCCAGACACATGTGCCCTCTGTAAGAGCCTGCAGGAGAGTGCTTTGACTAGGTTGATTACCTTAACTGTGGGTGACATCATTTTATGGGCAAGGGTCCTGTAGTACATAAAAAGGATAAAGGGCTGGAGAGGCACTCACCTGAGAAGTGAGGGACCCATAATCAACTCTCCAGGTCCCACATAAACCAGATGCACAAGGTGACACAAGCATGTAAGGTCGCACATGTGCACAAGATGGAACATGCATCTAAAGCTCAAATGCGGTGGCTGGAGGCCCTGGCATCCCAATCCCCCCCCCATTTCTCTCTCTCATTAAAAAAATATATATAAAAAACATTAAAACATTAAAATGGAGAGAGCTGGCTGAGCAGCAGCATTCTTCACACTCACTGTGGACTTCAAGCTCAAGCCTGTCACCATACCTTCCCTGCCAGGATGGACTGTAACCCAGAACTGAAGCTGAAATAACTCCATCTTCACTTACACTGATTTTGTCAGGTATTTTGTCCCAGCAATGAGAAGGTGACTAACCATCACCCAATCCTGAATTTCTCTTTGTAGGTATTTACAATGAAAAAAAAAACAATGAATGTGGTCGGATTATTTATTTATTCTTTTAATAATCTTATTAATGCATTAATTATATAAATTAGTGGGCTTTGTTATGACATTTCCACACACATATATAAGGTACTTAGATTGAATGTATCCTTGGTCCCTCATTATCTACACTTATCCTCCCTCTGTCCCCCACTGATTCTCTTCCTATTCCCTAGATGATCCCCATTTATTTTCATGTCTTTTGCTTGTTTTGTAGATTCTGCAAGTGAGACAAAGCATGTAAAATCTATCTCTTTGAGTCTGGGCTCAATTGCTTAACAAGATGACCTCCAGTTCCATCCATTTTAATGACTGAATAATGGTATAGGCTATACCACTTGGGTTATATCTCAAGAAGTCAAAGTGAACATACTGTACAGATTCCTGCATATGCATGTATATTTGGACACTATCCACCAAAGTCAAGTCATAAGATCAAAGAAAACATAAATCTTAAGGAAGCTGTGGGGTGTGTGTGTGTGTGTGTGTGTGTGTGTGTGTTGCTTATAATTGTCCCAGCAACATGAAGCTGACTGCAACAGGGCTGGATCATATTCTTGTAAGGAAACTATTTCTGTTTAGTTCAGGCCTTTCTTTATGACCTCATTTTCAACCCTCTTCAAATAGTCACACACAATGGAGGAAAGGACTCAATTCAGTTTTTATTTTATTTTCATTTTGCATATGTGTATGAGTGATGTACATTGTATGTGCATGTTCATGTGTTTCTAGGTGCACATATATCCTCAGAATGGCCATCCACTTCATTTTGAGACAGGATCTCTCACTATAGCGCAGCCAAGCAGGGAGTTCTAGAAATTGAAGGATGAAGAAGAAACAGGAGAAAATAATTTCCAAAAGAAAACACAAAATGATCATTAAGTAAGAACTAACTATTGCTGGAGATTATTTTCTCCTGTTTCTTCTTCTTTGGCTGTGCTATAGTTGCAATCTCCATCCATTCTCTTCCACATTTTCCAGCCGTAGATTTCTCTTACTTTTTATTTGGCTGTGGACTTGTTTTGGTTGAAAGGAATCTTCTAGCTGCAGCATCAGTGTTAGTCAGGACTTTGGGGCCTGGGTTTTTGTAGTATTCTTGTCTCTTTTTAATGGATTCTAGAAGTATAGGGAAAGATTTGGGTACAGTGGAGGGAGAAGTCACTCTTTTAGTAGTATCTGCTTTGTGTCAGTGAAGGGACTTCAATAAGAGATGATCATTACCTCTGCCTCTTCTCTCCTGCATCTTTGCCTCTGTGGCCTCTGGTAAAGGGATTTCTTCTACTCTCATGGACTTTTACCTGTATGCCAGCTTAGAACAGCACTTTTTTTCCAGAGCTCTGAGATAAGGAGGCTTTTCTGATTAAAACAATTGCCTTACACAAAGAAAAACCTTCCAATAAAGGAGTGACTTTGCTCCCTTGTGCCCTGGTATCACCCTAATTGTCATCAGTTAAGCCTGCACACTAAAGGTGGTTCTTTTCAATTTCTTACTCTATCTCCACATTTCTTAGGTCCTAATAATGAGGTTCATGGAAAACAGGTTTTAGGTGATTATATACACCCTGTGTCTGGGCTCTTAGTCATTACACATTGTTATACTAGCTCTCACTAAGTTTTAAAATATTTTTTAAAGCCAGAGCTCTTTTCTTTTTCTTTTTTTTTTTCCTAATTTTTTTGTGGCTCTGTCTACCATGCCCTGTCACATGTGAAATGGTTTATGTTAGTCTTCAATGGGCTAGGAAGATTTTTAGGATTTCATAGATTATCTGAGTTTCTCTTCATTGTTAACAATATCCTCTTCAAAAGTTCTACATACTGAATGAAGACCTGAATGTGTACACTTTTAATGAAAACACATAATTACAGTACAAGTTCAATGAAAAACACATAAAGCAAGATGATGAAGAGAGGATTTAAGAAACTATTTATCTTATTCCAAGGAGGAAGGGAAGGGTTTGGAATGGTAATAAATTATAGATGTAGGTTAAATAACAGTCTTAGCTTTTGGATTAGGGATTATTTAAAGCATTTAACTCCACAAAAAAAAAAAGAAAGAAAGAAAAAAAAAATGGCGTGGGCCACACACACACACACACACACACATTGATGATGAGAGAACATTGTAACCAAGGACATATGTAATGCAATCCTGTGTATTGAACGGAGAAATGAAATGTGATAAATAATAGGTATACCTTTCAGGAGTTATTTTCATTTACAATATGAAATAGAAAGAACTATTCTCACCAAAGAAGCGATAAAAGGATAATTTTACTCCTGAAATGAAACTGCTACTCAGAAAGTTTTTCTTTTGCTTAAACTACTTTGGAAAGATGATATGCCTAATCTGTTAGTAGATGAAGGTATAACTTAGCAGAGTTTATGTTTGGCATCTTTCCTAACCTCCTGATCTGTGTCCTGTCTTCATTTACATTTCCCCTCCATCCGTGACACACAACAGCTCTCCTCTCAATTTACCAACAACCTTTGGAGTGAATGCTAAGTCAACGGCATGATTAAATGCCAAGACCCAGAGATCACTCTCAAATCCCCTTCTTCTGACTCACTTATATGCAATTTGTCTTGTCAAACCTCTTGAATGAATCATCTCTTTCCTCTCTTAATGCTATTTCTCCTATTTAGTTTCTTATCATTTCCCTCAAAATCACTGGCATAAATGATTACTAGTTTGGTCTCGGTTTACCAGCATTTTCCTCTCTGATGCATTTACCCTCCAATCCCTTCCATTCTGTTAATGTCTTCTCATAATCTATTGGATAGAAAGCAATCCACTTAGCATTAAATACTGGGCTGTCTTTAATCTATGCATCTGTATTACTGTTATGGTTTACCCAGTCCATCTTCCCCCAAAATATAGCTTACCAACAGTTTTCTAAGGCATAAGACATTTGCATTATGTTTTGCTTATTTTGCATCTTGTTTGCTTATGTCCCACACCATAAATCAACTAGTATTTTTCTTTTAGCTTTCACTTAGAGATGTTTTCCTAAAGTTGTTTTAATAATAACTTTCCAAATTTTCTCCCATCAATGCATGTTAATAAAAAACTCTAACTATGTAAACTTAGGCAACATGGAGAGTTTGTTGCTACAACGTTTTAACAAAATTTATTTATTTGCAATTAAAGAGAGGAGAGAATGGGAACCCCAAGACCTATTGTTGCGACAGCTTTTAACCTAAAAACAAATTCAGCTGGAAAGATAGTTCAGTGGTTAAAGGTGCTTGCTTGCAAAGCCTCACTGTCTGGATTCAATTCCCCAGTACTCACATAAAGCTAGATGCTCAAAGTTCTTTGCAGTGGCAAGAGGCCCTAGCATGCCCATTCTTTTTCCCTACATATAAATAAATATTTTAAAAATTAAAGTTATTTATTTGCATGTATGTGGGATGTGTATGTGTGTGTGTGTGAGTGTGTGTGATTTGTGTGCGTGCACGTGCGTGTGTGGGCATGTAAGTACCTCTTGCTGCTGCAAATGAATACCAGAGACTGTGTCTGGCTTTATGTGAGTGCTGGGGAATCAAAGTGGGCTGGTAAACTTTACAAGCAAGCATCTTTAACCACTGAGCTATTGTCCCAGCCCAACTTTTAATGTTTATTATTTGAACTTTTCTAAATGGGTACCAAGCCAGAATTTATGCTGTGATCTAAATATTTGTGTTTTCCCCAAATCTCTATGTTCAAACCTAATCACCACTGTGATAATTTGAGGACATAAGGGTCCTTGGGAGGGAACTAGTTCATGTAAGCAGAGCCCTCATGGATGCCACTGATTTCCTTACAAAGGAGGCTCCAGCAAGTAGCCATGTGGAGACACATCTGAATAGTGTCATCTATAATCAGAAAGCAGGTCTCAGCAAACACCAAAACTGCTGACACCCACTTCTTGGACTTCAGACATATTAGAAACATGAGCTGCATAGTTTATGATATTTTGTGATGACATCCCCAGAGGCTGAAACCTTAACATCTCAAATTTTAGAATTTCATATAACTGTGGAAAAAAATAGATATTTCAATATCATAACCTTCTCGCTTTAGGTTAAATGGTCTGTACCTTGGTTCATGGTTTTGAAAATTTTTTAAAATTAAAAATAATAACTAATAACTTGATGTAGACTTATTTAAAAAGCAGTTGTGCCTTGAAAAATCTGAGTGTTAAAATGGAGGAGAGAGAAAAGTTAATTGCTTTCCTTCCCATAATTCTTCACTGTGAATTGTCACCATCAGAGGTGAAAGCAAACAACATTGTGCATGTAGTTCCACCACTTTCTCACAGGAGATTGTGCTGTAGAGCTAACAGACTAGTTGAATCTCCTCAGCATGCTGCGATGTGTCAGTGAGAGCTGGTGTCATACTTTGGAATTAAAAAACCCTGATCCTGAATGTTGGCCTCACTGGTAAAGTGTTGATGAAAACTTTTACCTTGAGGATTCTTTGGAAATGTCTTGAGATATTGTATATTGTATATAAATTATTTAATGTAGTATAAGTACCTTGTTCCACAGGAGGCATGTGGGTGGGAGGGGATTCTGGAGACTGACATTTTCTGGCCTCTTCATCTTCCTAAGCAATTGGAGAGGGTGAAGTTTGGGGTCCCCTAAGAACAGATTATTGTGGACATTCTGAAGGCCATTCTGTTAGAAAGCTCTTCAAGTACATGTGTTGTTCCTAGCAAGCAAAGCCACCAAGCAAAGTTAAATATCTTACAAATGATAAGTACGATTTTTATCAGGGCAAATATACAGACATGATACATGAAAACATGTAACTCATTTGTTGTGCAATTTATTTAATGACAGTGGTCAATAACATTGATATGCCAGGGTAGCACTAAAAGGAAAAGTGAAATAGATATTTTGTACCTAAATGATTCCACAGTAATTTTTCCTGAAATTCTAATACACTCTTAGTGTCCTACTATTTATCTATACACTCAATATATCATAACGCCTCTGTTACCTCTAACATTATGCAACTTATGCCAAAGGATTGAATCACTCCTAAATTTATTCCCTAAATATGTGTATGCATATGTACATATGTATGTATGTTTATATATGCATATATATGTGGATACATTTATTATAAGTTAAAATATTCAAAAATTGAGTATGTAAATACTCAAAAATTTCTCTTTTGGAAATTGTGCACATAGCATAGACATGACATGTGCTTGGAAAATCTTTATCTAAAGAATGAATCAATGATGGACTTGCTAGAAGCTAAATTCAAAAACGACCCCATCCCTTCTGTGCACAGTTAATTTTCTATGTTGCATCCATGGATGTAGCACTTTTCTGGCTTGAATAAACTTTAGCTGACTTTCTGGGGTGACCTCCTCCCTGTATTTTCACTAGCCACTGAAGACTCCTTCCCAGGGATAGCAGGAAGTCTGGCACCGCTTTGATGACACACCAATGACGTGATGTCTGGTTTCTATTAAAAAGCAAAAATCAAAAGATTTGATGCCAGAAACAAAAGTATAGGCAACACCATATACAAATATTGGAACATTGCTTAATGTTCTAAGCAGCCAGCCATGAGAGCTGCCAGTGGGTCTGGACCACACTGGACAACCATATGATGCCTGATTGAGGGTGATGTAAAGTCTGTAGGCTTTCCCATTATCCCATTCTTTTTGGATTTTTTGTTGAATGATCCCTGTCAAGATAGCTAAAGAGTAGATACTTAGTAAGAGACAAAATATGTTTTAGTAGTGTCCCAGGCATTTCTTGAGTTCAGAGTTTTAAAGTGAAGTTAACCCAGCTACTTAAATTATGGACAGATCTATGATGCCTCCAAATTTACCATATGTAGGTGTATGGCTCAGACCCATATAGAATCAACATGGCTGTCTTTGTGCTGTCATTTGAAATAGGTCATAAGGGGCTTTTCTATTAAAAATGCATGAATTTATATTTTACCTACCTCTGGAGGAAAACAAAGACCAGGGAGTGCCCAGTCTAAAAACAGATATATCAAGTTCAAAGACAATTCAGTGTAAGAAAAGCTATGAAGGTGGACACAGCTGGGACATTGGGTTGCAGATGCCTCTAAAAGGAGGTGATGCTGGTCAGATTCTAGTTGCTACCAATAAGAGTTGTAATCCTGTGACCCAAACCATGGAGATGATTAAAATGACATAAACTGTGTGGGCAGGACAACTTAATGCTGTCACAGGGAGTAGCAGGACCTTCAGGATGCATAACTTGAGATCATTTTGTCAAGAGGAAGGGAAGATGTTAATATTAATATTTAACCATCAGTATATGACACTTATTCTTATATTCTAGCAACATCTAAGAACTTTACAGACATCATGTAATTTACTGCTCTATTAGCTCAGTATGTGCTTGAGAATGAGAATTTTTGGAAAGTGAGAAAGGTGTTGAAGGCTGAGGACAGGTGCTGTTTTGTGGCTGTTTTATATAACAGAGCAAGGGGGTCAATCTCAGGAAAAGATAGAACAGCATCTAGGGTTTGTCCCACTGAAAGGCAGCATGATTCTTGAACTGAAATCCGAGGCATCATGAGAAAACTGCAAGTCTTAGAAGATCTAGTTGGAGGAGATGATGGGCATGGAGGCTGAGAGAGTCATGAACTCCTGAAACTTACCAGCATAATTTTATTTTAAAATTTTGCCCTGAACAGTTTGCTAAGCAGTTTATTCTATTCACAGACGTTTTTAAAAAAGCTTTTATTTTCATTTATTTATTTATTAGAGACAGACAGAAGGAGAGAGACAGAAAGAGAATGGGCATGCCAGGGCTTCCAGCCACTGCAAATGAACTCCAGAAGCATGTGCCACCATGTGCATCTGGTTTATGTGGGCCTGGAGAATGAACCTGGGTCCTTAGGCTTCACAGACATGCACCTTAACTGCTAAGCCATCTCTCCAGCCCCCTTATCAGATTATTTTTAATAAAGAACAATTGCCTATTTTTCCCCAAGAAATAATAAAATAGTAGCAATTATTAATTTTTGATGTTTCTTAAATACTAGGAACTAGTTCAAATATTTACATTATTTCATTTAACCTATGTAAAAAACTTTATAAGAGGGCTGGAGGGATGGAGGGTTAAGGCAATTCTCCAGGACCCACATTAGCCAGATGCACAAGGGGGCACACATGTCTGGAATTTGTTTGCAGTGGCTGGAGGCCCTGGCACTCCCATTCTCTCTCTCTCTCTCTCTCTCTCTCTCTCCCTCTTTCTCTGTCAAATAAATAAAAAACAAAAATAAGCTTTATAAGACATGATTTATATTTATCCCCATTTTACAGATGTAAAAACTGATGCCGAGGGAGGGAGGCTAACTTATCTATGATTATATCCATAAAGTTGGAACTTCAGTCAACATATAGAAAACCTAGCAGTCTAATTTCTGAGAATATAGCTATAAACTAAGAAACTAAGAAAAAATTTTAGGTATGATAAAAATCAATGAAGTAAATTGTAGCAAGATGTGTCCTTCCAAAATTAAAATATGGCTAAAGAACTTAAAGATCTCCTTTGAACAATTGTGAGTTGTAGCAGACCATTGATCAATGTGTGGTATCCTGGGCAGAGGCAGGAAGGAAGTAATGTGTTGGGAGCTTCCAGCCACCACCCTGTGTCTTTCTGCTGCTGTGATTTTCCACAGATGCTGTTTTGAGTTATCTTGTCTCTAGTCTTGGTGCCAAAGCCATCAGAATGCAGAAATTCCCCTTTTGAAAGTTTCATTTCTTAAATACTTGACTATGCCCAGATCACCTAAAATCATTACCAGGCACAAGCTCTTTGTTGCACTAAAATCTTCCTCTCAAAACCATTTGTTATAATTGCTTCATTCTTTACCAGTGCCATTTTCATCCCAAAAAGAAATAACAAATGGTCTTTTGATGATTTTGTTGATTTTTCATTGGAAGAAACTGACAAAAATGCTTTTTTCAAACATTTTCAATGGCAGCAAACAATATGGGAGGTGTTAAAATGCTGGAAAAGTAAGGGATTCATGGGAAAATGATTCAAGGTACTTGGACTGAAAAAAGTTTGTTTAAAATATATCTTTGACTGCTGAGTGACCCTCCTGGTATTTTAACTTATGACATTTCTTCCCTAGGAACTCAGATTCCCAATGTTTTGGCAACAAGCAAATGCAGAATAGTGGTTGCCACAGGGGGAAGCATGTGGGGACACTGACCAGGCAACCAGCACCCATCACTAACCTATGCTAGTTGGAGCTTCTTGGTGAGTTTCTGTATTTTTAACTTGAGTAGTTTCAGTTTTTCCTTCTTTCACTTGAGGTAATGACAATAAGAAACCCATAGCTGTTGTAAAGATTAGATGATGTGTATAAAGCTGTTTGAAAAGTGCATACAACATTTTAAAGGTTGAACATGGATTAATCAGTGTATATTTCTTCTACCACACTGACATTAAATGACTACTATGTATGTAAGTGTTGGGATCATGTTCTTCTTCATTAAAAGGTACCCTATTAAGAAGAGGCAGGAAACCAGGCAGAATATGGGGACAAGAGACAGTAATGGCAGGGCGTGGTGGTAAATATGACCAAAGTACATTTGCTGCATATATGAAAGTGTCATAATGAAATGCATTATTATATACAATGAATATACACTAATGAAAAAAAGACCATAAGCTGAAATTTTCCATTAAGAAAAAGTAAAGGAGGAGCTAGAGAAATGGCACCATTAGGAAAGTACTTGCTGTACAAGCATGAAGACTCGAGTCTGGACTGTCAGCATCCAGGGAAAATCTAGGCACAGCTGTAGGTGCCTGTAGTCCCCATGCTGGGAGGCAGAGGGAGGAGGATACCTAGGGCTTGCTGGCTGAATTGGTGAGCTCTAGTAAAAGACCCCATCTTAAACAGTAATGTGGAGAGCAATAGAGGAAGACTTCTGGTATTGACTTCTGCCCTCCACATATACATTCACATGTACAATCATGTCTGCACACAAGAACCATCCCCCTCACACACACAATCACATGGATTCCTGGCCACATTACACACAAAAAGTTCATCTTCTGACTATGCCTTACCTTGCATATTCTATATTTCCTGTTACAGGGCTTCTTTTTGGCTTCTGGATTCAGAAGCATTTCAGAAGTACCTGACTCAACCTTTTTCTAACTCTGCTGATGAAGCAGACTGCAGAGGCAGCACCCAGCCTTGGGCATGCTACCATTTTGCCATTGCGTGTGCTATGAATGTGCCTGAATCTTGGCTTCCTCTGTTGGGGAGGGAAGAGCCTAAGCTGAGGTGCAGACAATTTCCTTTGGAAAATATGTTAGTAATGGGCTTTAGAAGTTGCTCTTTCTTTATTCTCCACAATGGGCAGGTTTAGAGAGTCAATCAGGCAGCTCTATGAACATGCTCATGAGTGAGTACTCAGAAGTATTAAAATTCTTCTAAGGAATATTCCTCTTTCTTTTCTTGTTTTAGTTTTCCTTTCTGTTTTCTGGAATATGTTGATAGGTTTGGGAGTTATTCTCTTTTGTTCCAGGTTCTTTCTGTGAACTCTAGTGACCATTCTAGTAGGTAGTATAGTACCACTCGTCTTGCACTTACTCGGATCCCATTTGTTCAGATTCACCCGTAACCACATGGATGACCAATTATCAGTGCTCCTACTCACAAAGTGAAGCTTATTCCTCACCTTTCTGATTAGCAATTGTGTACCAGATCTTCCCTTCTCTTTGTCACCACCAGAGGATTCTTCCCCCAGTCCTCACTCAACTGTGATTTGATCTAAGATATATGGGACATGATGGACCTGGGATGCTCTAACAATCCTTCACAAAGACAAATGCATAGCCAGATCTGACTCACTAGGTGTAGTTGCAGTGTTTTGCTCCAAATCATGATGTCACCTATCAGCTGGTTGGTTTTTTTTGTTTTGTTTTATTTTGGTTGTTTGTTGTAGAAATCATTGGCAGGCATGGAGAAGCTCTTCAAATTTTGGTTTTGGTAGCTTTTTTCCCCTCTGTGTTTGACAGTAGCAAGTGTCACCCTCAAGTGTGTATTCCTTCCTATCAGGACTCAGTCCTTGGTAGTGACCAGTGTTATAGCTCTCAACGTGCGGTCTGGGAACCCTGGCTGTGAAAACTTCATAGTTCTCTGGAGCTCTTCTTGACAGCAGAGCCTGCAGGTTCTTTTCTCTGGCTCCTTACTGCCCTGTATCATCTTTATCTCACCCTACCTTCTCTCTCCTTCCTTTGCTTTTCTTCCACTACCACTCCCTTTCCTCTCCTTGTTGCTTTAAAACCCTTTGGCTGCTTCAACAGCTGTCTAGCAGCTCAGTGGTCTGACTAAGTGCCTGGTCTACATGGACTGCATTCAGGGGTTGGTGTACAAGCTAGTATGACCATTCAAGATCTCTGGCATGTGGTGCATAGCTGATGGGGAAATGGATGCTGGGCAAGGTTGGGATCATTCAGGATATGGACATCTGATGCCAGGTGGGCAAGATCCCTGGACAGTTTTCTGCAGATCTGAATCTGTGGCTGCCACAGCCCTTGGGCTGTCTTTTCTCTTTCTTTCTTTGAGTTACCAACTCAGCCTGCACTACTGAAAGTAGACAAGAAAAGACCATTTGAGAGAAGCCTTTACTGAGATAATTGCTGCAATAACAGAAGAGGCAGCAGTGCCCTGAGTGAGCCTATGCAGCCTGCTTATACAACCCTAGAAGGTATGTTTGGCTTAATCACAACCATTTATTTATATCAATCACAGTCTTGCCTTTTTATTACCTACCAGTCATTGTAATTCTCCCTCCAGGGGAAATGCTACCCTTATGGTAATTGTGAAAATAGTTACAAGAATATCTAGAGCTCGCCAAGCCTTGTGATTGTTTGATTGTCAGAAATAGTTTCAAATAGCTGCAATCTTGCATAGTTGTTTCAAGGTATAGCGAGATGAACAAGATGACTACTGTAAGCATTCAGGTAGCCTGGCTGCTCTTAAATGGATGGTTCTTTTGTTCAAGGAACTTCATACAGAAGAGAGAGTCCAATAGATGCTACTTAGGAAGTCCGAGTGCCTATCCCAAACTTTGCTTATTCACAGGAAGATGAACATCAGAAGGACACTATTGCAAATATGAACTTAAAAATCATTAATGCTAGCAGTGACTTTCAACAGATTTTCACCATGCTTTAAAGGTGCTTACCACCTACGCAGTGCTTCAGGTAAATTGCACCATCTATCTCAATAACATTACAAGAAGCAATTAAAGTAAAATGAGAAAATGTCAATTGGTAAATATTTTTCAATTTCACTTTCTTGAATTTTGATGATTTTAACTCAGTAAAAACATATTGACAGGGCTGGAGAAATGGCTTTGCGGTTAAGGCACTTGCCTGCAAAGCCTAAGGACCCAGGTTCTATTCCAAGTAAGCCAGATACACAAGGTGGCACATGAGTCTAGAGTTTGTTTGCAGTGGTTGTAGGCCCTGGCATGACATTCTTTCTCTATTTCCTCTCTCTCTCTCTCCCCCTCCCTCCCTATTTCTCTCAAATTAATTAATTAATTAATTAAACATATTGACAGAAGGAAAACAGCAAATTATTATTGAGTACCCTCAATGAGCCATACTCTAGACTATGTTTTCCATATGTATAATGTATTATATAATGTATTTCCATATGTATTACTATGCTTAGCAATTCTATAAGCTCACTGTTACTATTTAAAAGTAAACTAAGGATAAGAGATAGTGAACCGTTTCTTTGTAAAAAGCATTGTCAAGATTCCAAGACAGGTTCCCTTTAGCTGGAAGACCTGTGTTGAAGTATCATAATTAGGTTCCTATTATGTGAAAATTTCTTCAATTCTGGCTGCATAGAATACATTTTCATTTTAGTTGGAAACAAAATAAAATACCAGCAAATTAAGACAGGCTCCAATGTTCTAAGAGAAGTTCAAAGTACAGGGGAGTTCAAGGGAGCTGTCTACCAGCAAGAAAATGGAGAATTACAATAGAGGGCAGCAGTTGAGATTGGAAAAATAAATATAAATTTGAAAGGTACAAATAAAGAAGAGAATTTCTCAAATAGTAGAGGACCAGACTGAACAAAACCATGGACAGTAGATGTGCCTCTGCTTCTACAGTGCCTAAGTGAGGAGGTACAGCTCATCAAAGACAGGCCTTGCTCTTTTGCATCATTTGACCAAAGTCTTTGCTCAGCCTTGTCTGAGTCTAGCTTTGGCCTGACCTGCCATTCATTAAATGATGCCATTCATTAAATGATGCCATTCTCATATAATCGTCTTTGGCAGGATGTCTTATTTAGTACTTAATATAGAGAAATAGAAATCTGATGACTAAAAACCAAAAAGCTCAGAGTGAGCTAGAAGCTAAGCAGATATTTTAAGATAGGAAAGCAGGAAACATTAGTGGCAGAACTATAGCTGTCAGGGTCCAAGGTAATGGTGTTACAAATGAATGGACACTGCAAGGATCATTTGCTACTGGATAGTGGAAGCATCAGTACTAGCCAGTCTTAAGAATAACTTTTTTTTTTTTCATACAACATTCAGAAATAGTAAAAATGGTATCCTGACAATTCATAGATCAGTTGACTTTTAAAATTCTTGGGACAATTGCAATTTACATTACTATTTCAGCAAGTATTTTAACCTCCCATGGATCGTGAAGACTATAAGAGCATGGGCATGTCTGTCCATTGCTATGCCATCCCTCGTGTTTCTATGAGTGTGTGGAGGCTCATGGCTAGTGAAAGTGCTCAAACTACCGAGTGTAACTTAGAGTTTTGCATCATTCCCTGGGGAGACTTTTCAAGTTCTTGTTGCTTTGGGGAGATCAGGTCAAACTCCAAGAAGTCAGCAGTACTCTTAATGCTGCCTTTGTGTTGTTTTCATATAAATATTTTTATTGGAACATGTTTTTGGCAGATAAAGCCAGCTCCCAGGACTGTGGAGAGCAGGGGAGCTCTGCTCACCACATGCCAATGGTATGCACTTGAGTCAACTTTGGGCCAGCGCAATTTCAAATCACATCCTTTTCACTTTTTTCTTGATGCTTTCTCACTGACTCAGTGTCTACCCTTTATCCTTTCTTCAAATGGGAAACAGCTGGGATGAAGTGACGTCCATGCCCAAATTGCACATTCTATTTCTTATCAAAGAAGTAGCAGCTGTTTCTGATATACT
This sequence comes from Orientallactaga sibirica, assembly GCA_036365145.1. Taxonomy (NCBI): domain Eukaryota; kingdom Metazoa; phylum Chordata; class Mammalia; order Rodentia; family Dipodidae; genus Orientallactaga; species Orientallactaga sibirica. Next base: position 52,186,823 of record JAEOAD010000006.1, read on the forward strand.
AATCCCAGTACAGATGTTTTGCTAATTACCAAATGTGCAATGAATGTGCTTGCTAGCAGGGGAGACCAAGCAGATTCACACTGGGAAGCATCTTCTGCCACCCACTTACACCAGCTCCTTTTAGGCGCTGTAATGTCATTTGGTACTAGAAACTTTAAAAGGTTGTCTCTTCCCTGGCACAAGAGAATTTCTTTAAGAACAGGCAAATGATAACCTTTTGCTTCATTCACAGGAGCTCTGTATCCTTCCCACTCTGCAAAACCTAATCTGTAAAGGTGTAAATGAGTGCTGGAGGATTAAACAGATGTATCCAAAACTATGTTGCTAGGTTGAACCATGCCAATAATGTAAATGACCCTTTTCCTTGTGTCCAAGAGTAAATCAAAATAGTATTATGAAAACACCTATAGCAGGGCATATGACACAAACTATATGGTAGACTAAGGCAAGAGAATTACAAGTTCGAAGCATAATAGGGCCATAGAATGAGTTAGAGTAGCTTGTTTAACTGAACAAGCCCCTATCTAGAAACAACAAGTGAAAAAAGGGCTGTGGATGTATCTGTGGTGGTAGTAGCTTTGCTTAGCATGCCTAGGGCCCTAGCTTTAATACCCAAAACAATAAGCACAACCTTCCATATATTTTTACCACTGAGTATTTTCTTATTCATAATCTCAGTTCAGGAATAAGAACAAGAGAACAAATTTAAGAACCCACAGCATAGAAATTGTTCATACAAAAATCAAAGACACAGAGACCCCATTCAATGAAGTTACAACATACATTCCCCCAAATTAAAAAATATATATATGGAGGGCTGGAGAGATATCTTAGTCATTAACATGTTTGCCTGAGAAGCCAAAAGATCCAGGTTTGATTACCTAGGACCCAGATGTATAAGGTGGTACATGCTTCTGAAGTTCAGTTACAGGGCTTCAGGCCCTGACATGCCCATTATTTCTTTCTATCTGTTTCTTTCTTTCTCTCTCTCTCTCTCAAATAAATAAATTATATATACAAAATACACTTAGAACCCCAAATAGACATGACCAAAGAAAAACCATCCTACAACATATTGTTAAAATGCCCAAGCTACAAAGCAAAGAAACAATACTAAAAGCTAAAGGGAAAAAAAAAATGCCAACTCACCTACAAAGTCAAAACACATTAGGGTAATATCAGATCACTCTGGCAACTCTAAAAGCCAGAAAAAGATGCAAAATATATTTCAAGATATGAAATTGAAGAATTACCATTCAATATTTCTATGTCCAGTAAATCTATCTTTTAAAATAGAAAAAAAAGCACAAATGATAAGCACAAATACAGCAGTTTATAACCACCAAGCCAGCACTGCAGAAGATACTTGAAAGAATACTAAACAAAATGCATTATTTTTTATTTTTCCCTTTTCTTTTTTCTCTTCCTGACCACTGTATCTAATACAAATTGAAGCTATGGGTGCTGCTTTAACAATGATTCTTAAGTCATTCCCTGACCTCTCACAATGCTATCAATATATCCCAGACTCCTATTTTCTCTCCCACAGGCCCTTCCAGTTGTCTCCTATCTGTTCTACATCTCTGATTCTTATAACATTATTTTCTTTATCTTTCCAAAGCTGAGAGTTGATACCATGACTCTCCCCCTTCTGATATGCTGATAATGTTTTCCTGCCTTTCTATAAGCCTGACCCTTTAATGCAATGCACATGGTCAACCTTTGCCTTGGTTTCAACCTGTCTCTTCTCAGTTCCAGAAAACTTGTGGCTGCTGAACCATTTATGCTGCACTATACTTCTGTGCCTTTCCCATGTGCTATTTGTCTGGCTCAGTCTGAATTATTATACAGCACCTGTATGTATTTTGAGACTCACCAAAACATTCATCTATGAAGTCGCTATGATGAAATACCCCTCCCTTTATTGGAAGCTTGCATAACCCTTTTCTGGCACTGATCCAATTAAGAAAATGATTTATTTGCAAGATCAGTTTCTCCACTAGACTGGCTTATTTTCATACTGATATACTAATATCCATGCCTGTAGCTTAATGTTTCTCTTATTTGACATACTAAACAACTGCTTGTTTAATAAGTGGATTTTATAAATTAGCACATCCACAGTTGGGGGAGTATCAGGGGATGGAACTCTGGCATTGTGTTTTAATCCGCCTCTTCTGGTCATGCATTGAGGCCTTGCTCTTGACCTACTTTCTCACTGATGGAATGCGTGCATTTGATGGAACAAGTTGTATGATTGTTCATCCCCTACCAATCATTTTCATAGTTAACAAAACCCCATCAGATTCAAGATCTCCTGATTTGGAATCTAGATGTATTTCACAGGCTTAGGTTTTCCAGAGCAAAAGATGACATGAAATAACAAAGTACTCATCAGGAGAAAAGGAAGCATGGGTCACAGGGTCAGTCATATGTTAAGCCAGCACTGTGAGTTTGGCTGAGGCCTGAATCATCTGCTCCCAGTTTTTCCATGTTTATGGGGCGGGGCGGGGGATATTAACCTATATTTAAAACACTTGGCCCTCCTTTTACTACTGTTCACTCCTTCTGTGCTGAAAGAAGGCACTGCTAATCAATTATTGAGCATTTTATCACTGAACCTATCTGAAATAGCAAAATTATCTCAATACTGTATAATAACAAGTCACTTCTAATGAAGTCGTTTACAGTCCAACAATGTACATGATATTCTAAGGTAAATCAAACTTTTATCATTCTTTGCATTAGATGTTTTCTGGAGTCCTGGTTCTGGTTTGTTCTAACCAACCCACAGTGGATTTCTATTTCTGGTCAGAGGGTAAGACCAAGCATAGACCCCTGTACAGGAAGGGCTCCTTCATGATGAGTCAATGCAGAATCATCAGCCTGTGAGAAACCCAGAGTGTTTTATTTTCTTTCAGGACTAATGCCCAGGACTCAGTTGGATAAGACAACAAGGGTATCTGCCTTAAATGCATCAGTTGTCTCTGGGGACAGATAAAGATGCAAGCTCTCATGTGTCTTTTAGGAAGTGTTAACTGATGTTGGCACACTGCTCTGCTGTCCAGAAGGATTGTTTAGCTAAACATTTCAGTACTGGTAAATCTTTGATGCTTTTGGAAAGTAGGTTACATCAGAGCATTCCCCAAGTCTTCACTAAGTAAGTTAATTTTGTCCCACTTTGTTTCTGGTGTATCATAAGTATAAAAATAAAAGTGTGGGATAAATTGACTTCTTTTTAGATGGCAATTGCTCTGCCAAATGTCAATTCTCTTTGGAATGATCCTTTATCATCTTAGTACATATAGAATCTCCTTAGTTTGCCAGAGTTTGAAATTAATACCTGCTTTATGTCTCAGACAAGTTTCTGAGTCCTTCAGGAAAGATGACATCATTGTATCTTCTCTGTGTATCTATTATAAAGCCCATTGTATAGTTCACCATTCACTAACATAGATTATTGGCCATGGTTCCAAAAAAATAGTGTTTAAAATAAGTACCAAGGCAAGCGAGGAGGTTTATCATAGTATTTGATGAATGTAGGCTATCGGCATGTAACCCGAATCACAATCTCAGGAATATAGGGTGAGAAACTCCTGGATCAGTGAGATAGCACATCTATTCTACCTCTGCAATATATTTCGGGGAAATTGGAGCAAATCAGGCACATTCAAAGGAGATGGTGAAAGTAAGCAAACATTTTGGTCAGTTTGGAATACTATCTGCCATATTTTGTAGCATGGGTGGCTTGGGCCATAAAAAATAATTGCTCATAGTTTTGGGAACTGGAAGTGAAAAAATCAGTGAACTGACATATTGTTTTTTGATGAGGTCTCTCTTGTTATATCCTCACATAGCCTTTCCTTGATGATTACACACAGAGCAAACTCTGGTCACTTTATCATCTTATATGGGCACTAATCTCATCATAGAGGTTCTACTCTAATTACCTCTAAAATGTTCCAGCTCTAAATATCATCACATTGGGGATTCAATGTATGGATTCTGGAAGAACACACATTTTTTAGTCCATGGCAACAAGTGTCTTGAAAGCATGCTACACATGGCTGATGATATCCAGTGATCTACAGGCATTTCTTGAGGGATAAAAGGGCTTGGAGCTGGTATGAGAGATGTCACTATCTGAAGGTCTTTTCTGTGGCAGCAGGAAGAACCTGATTGTGCTTATTTGCTTAAGACAGAACTGAAATCAATGGATAGAAAATATTTAGGAGTGTGGTGATGGGGTCCTCCTGCATTTGATTCATGGCATAGCTTACAGTCATCTCTTACAGGTCTGAAATTAAAATAACTCCCAAACTGCAGTACCAGAACCAGGTTAAAAGATTAGCACTGATCACACAGAAAGCAGCATTGCTTTTTGAATTTAGTATGTGAGGAATGCATCACCACATGTGGACAAGCATTTGGCACCTAGTCTCTGCTCAGAACTCTTTAGCCATAAAGTAAATATGAGACAACAAGCTTGTTACATAGTAAACAAAATGAAACAATTACTTAAATCTAAGTAATTGTTAAAAATATAAATCTAAGTAATGACTTAAAATGTAAACTTTAAGACTTGGGGCCTTGAGACCAATAGACTCATGGCACTTTCCTCTAAACCTTTGTAGCATTTTAATCACTACAGTATCAAATATATTCAAAATTTAAAGATATTTTAAGAGATTTCTACCATCACTTATTTCTTACAGAGGCAGTGGCTGTAGGTTCTTGAAGTCACGGGAAGAGCTTAAGTTTTTCTCATTCACCAGTACACACAAGGTCGATGCAATAATCACCTCTTAGGATGAAGATTTCAGCTTAATAAAGAAGTGCCATTTGAGACACTGGAGTGGTCCAAAGATGAATATACTGCCTTGGCCCTTGGAAAGCCTTTCAGAGGAGTTCAAGCATGGCATAAAGAAACAATGTTGTGGCTTGTGTTAGGGGACTGGGGTAGATAAACCCACAAGCTTTGCTTTGCAGATAGTCTCCTCAGGACCCAACATGCTTCCATTCACAGGGTTGGTGAGTGTTGCAGTCAGGTTCACATTGCTGGCAGAAATCACCCAACCAAGAGCATTTTGGGGGGGGGAAAGCATTCATTTTGGTTTATAGACTCTAGGGGAAGCTCCAAGTTGGAAGGGGAAAATGATGGCATGAGCAGAGGGTGGACATTACCTACTGGCCAACATAAGGAGGACAATAGCAACAGAAGAGTGTGCCAAACACTGGCAAGGAGACACTGGCTATAATACCCATAAGCCAGCCCCAGTAATACACTACCTCCAGGATTTGTTAATTCCCAAATCTCCAGCAGCTGAGAACCAAGCATTCAGAACACCTAAGTTTATGGGGGACCCCTGAATCAAACCACCACAGTGAGCCATGTTTCAGATGCACTTTAGACAAAATATTTTCAAATTTAAATGGGTTTATTGTAATGTGACCTTGTCATAAATTCAAGAGAGCGTATATTTTAGCTCATACTGTGCTACTCAACCACTTGTAAGCCTCAAGCATAGACATAAGAGAAGCCACAGCACACTTGCCATTCTCCATCTTTGTTCTGATTCTCCTTCCTTAAACCGTTCCTTGTACTTGTATCCATCTGCATTGTCTCCCTCCAACACTGAATTTTACTGTTTATTCTCATAAAACTTTTTCTTTAATGACTGAGTCTCGTTCATCCTGTCTGTCACTTTTGAGTCTCTTTAAGCCAGCTAATCTGCCTTGATGTCTAAGGCCTAGGTGTCTTCCACCACGAGAGTGTAGTTCTTCCTGCACTGTTCCCTCCAATGTTCAGAAACAAGACGTCCCTTGAGTCTCTGAGACATTTTCTTTTTTAAATGCAAAGTTACTTGGTTCTCCTTGTGGTGGCATGTAAATTCCAGGACAGGGATGCCCTTTCTTTTTATCCAACAACTTGGGAAACTGAGTTTCTCTAGCTGGGCCTAATCCAAACCTTCTATTTGTGTAGCTAAAAAAGCAATAAAACAATGTATGCTTTTCCATCTCAACTGTTCCTCTCATAGAATCACTGAGCACCATATAACCTAATTAAACAATTTTAATACATAGCAACATTTTACGTTTTATATATTTTCAAGAAAAAAAAAGCAAACCGAGCTGTAAAAGAAAGAGAGCCATGTCAGCAAATGAATCTGAACTATTTTGCATTATTCCATTTAGATTCCTTCCTTGTAAAACAAAATATTCTTAAATTTTCAGCAATAACTCACCTTATAAGCCTATGCTAATAACATAGAATAATGAATACCTTGATTTTTAAAAATCTTTCCATCTGTCCACTTCATATGAAAATCTGGATTTTTATTGCTTATGTTAACCCCAGAAAAAAAATAAACTAGTCTTACATGTGTTAGTGCAATGAACAGAAATGCTTCTCAGAAATGCTTTTGGAGATACTACTTCATAATAAAATATGAACTAGCAGAGCATTTAAAAATTTGTGTTTCACTTGAGACAGAAAACAGAACAGCTTTGGCCAAATGATCTGGACCATGGATGAGAGCATGGAGCTAGGAAAGGATGCCATGTACCAACAAGGGGGACCTGACACTGTCTCTGAATTCATTTGAGCTATTCTTGGATGGAAGAATGAGGAGTTCAAATAAACTCTGGTTTCTTTCATTCCGCTGTCATTGCTTAGAACAGTGGTTCTTTAACCTTTCAGGGTCAAAGATTTTTTGAGAATTTGATGAAAGCTTCAGGAAAAGATGTTCTCATACAAGCAGTTGTAGTACTCCAGAAATCAAGCAAGAGCCTTAGGCAGGGAGGTTAAGGGATGAGACATGAAATGTAAACTTAAGGTCTTATTCACTGCTCAGAAGTCAAGGAGCACTATTCTGTATGTGAGTGCTTCTAGAACTTCAGTCTCATAGTGAAACAACTTGATAACTCTCATAGGTGATACGATGGTTTGATTCAGGTACCCTCCATAAACTTCTATGTTCTGAGTGCTAGCTCCCCTGCTGGTGGCAATTTGGGAATTAGAGCCTTCTGGAGGTAATTTGTTTTGGGGGTGGGTGAGCTTAAGGGTATTATGGCTAGCTTCCCTTGCTAGTGTTTGGCACACTCTCCTGTGGCTGCCTGATGTTGGTGAGGAGGTGATGTCCACCCTCATGCCACATTTTCCCCTGTCATCATGGAGTTTCCCCACAAGTCTGTAAGCCAAAATAAACCCCTTCCTCCTATAAAGTGCTTTTGGTCAGGTGCTTTTTGCCAGCAACATGAAGTTGTACCAAGAATTCGGGTCATTGTTGCTAGAAACCTGATTTTGTGGCTTTGGCCTTTTAAAAAAAATATTTTATTTATTTATTTATGAAAGAGGCAGATAGAGAAAGAGGGAGAGAATTGGCAATCCAGTGCCTCTAGCCATTGCAAACAAACTCCAGACACATGTGCCACCTTGTGCATTTGGCTTACATGGGTACAGGTAAATTGAACCTGGCTTAAATGGGTATTGGTGAATTAGTGCCTTAACTGCATCTCTCCATCCTGGCTTTTGCCTTTTGGAATTGATTTGTTGGAAGAATGTGGATGGGTTTGAAGCCTTGGCCTAAGAGATGCCTTGCAGTGCTGTAAGTACAGCTTCACAGACCATTCTGGTCCGAGTTGAAAGACCTGACTGTGGTAAGAATTATAGATTATGAGATTTGGCTAATGAGGATGAGAAAGAACTTTGTTGAGACTGGTCTAGAAGCAGTTTGTGTGAGAGGCTTGCTACGTTATGCCTGACTATGTCCTGAGAACTTGTGCAGAGTTGTGTTGCATAGAAATGACTAGGGTGAGCACTTTGGGCTGAAACTGCTGCCTATTCAGCTGCAATTGTTTAAGAGATTGCAACCATTGAGATTGGACCAGCTGGTCTACATTGGGACAGCAGGAAGAATGCCAACTCTTGAAAGTAAGGGGTCTAAATGCTGAAGTATTTCTGCTCTTCAAAGTCATCTTACCTCCCCCCAAGATTAACAAGTTGGTAGCCCACTTGGTACTATGGAGTATAAAAAATGCAAAAAAGAGGGTCATTGGATTTGTAACACAGTTTTGTTTTTTGGAAATAGCCATGGGCAGTATGCAACAGGCTTATTGGTTTACCTGCATGGAGACTCAATGGAACCATGAAGATGAACCGTGGGTAGCAGTGGAGACCCGATGGAGGTGCTATGACTATGGGATGGCTACCAAAGAGAGCTGCAGGTACTGGATGAAGTTTTCCTATGTTGTGAATAGTCTAGCTGGAAGGGTGGAATTGGAACTCCAAAGACTCATCTCTGGTTAGAATTAGCAGACTTGGAATCTTGTCATTGGTTAGAGTTGTTAGGCTTGGCAGTATAGTTTGCTGTTTGTCCTGTTTGTTTTAAATCTTATATTGGTTCAATATTTCATTGCTATGCCCAATGCCATCTTTTGCAGTATGATTGTTTATTGTGTGCCACTTTTTTGGTATTATGGCTCAATTAAAAGACCTTGGACTATGGGTATGTTTGAACACTATTGAGAACAATAAAAAGAAAACTATGGCAAATTTAAAAGTTGGACTGAATTCATTGCATTTTACATCATCGATGGTTATCAGTTTGTGGGAGCCAGAAGTGAAATATGGAGGTTTGATTCAGGTGTCCCCCATAAACTTTTGTTTTCTGAATGCAAGGTCGCCAGCAGATGGCAATTTGGGAATGGGAGCCTCTGGGAGGCAGTGTATTGTTGGGTGCAGGCTTATAGATGTTATAGCCAGCGTCCCCTTGCCAGGGATTGGCACACTCTCCTGATGCTGTTGCTTACCTGATGTTGGCTATGAGGTGATGTCCACCCTTGTTCATGCCATGTTTTCCCGCTGCCATCATGGAGCTTCCCCTCAAGTCTATACACCAAAATGAGCCCTTTGCGCCCATAGACTTCTTTTGGTCAGGTGCTTTCTGCCAGAAACTCAAAGCTAACTACAACGGGAATATGTTCCAATATTTGCTATCAATAAATCAATTCAATTTACCTAAATTTTAACACTCCAAGCTCAAAATTGTAGTCATTTTGACTTCTTCTGCATTCGCTTCCAGTAGTTGAAGCATCACAGCTATTCTTCCTTTTGCCGCTCAGCTTATTCCATTTCTCACAGCTGAGTCCTTCTTGTGAGGCAGTTTATGCATGAAAGGACCCCAAAGTGAACAGCTTTATCCTGGACTAAGTGTGGAAAATGCCCTGGTGCTGTAGTAGAAAATCTACATCATTACACTGTACTACAGGTCAGAAACCTCAGAAGGGTCTGGTCTTTCCTATCCCTTCTGCAGGGAGAATCCTTCTGCTCTCTTCTGAGAAGACCCTTTTGAGAGAATTAACATTTCTGGGAAGATTTTCCCTTTCCAGAAATCCTGACCCCAGACACCTGATGTCAGGACTAACTGGCTCAACCAGCTGCCCATTCATGGGGCTAACATAAAAATCCCCACCCTAAGTCTTGAGGTGGGGTCTCAAAACCCCTCTTGCCTCCCTGGGAACGAGCTCTGCATATTGTTTTTTCTTAGGTTCAGGGCTTCTCAAGCCCCTTTCAGCTTCCTTGGTCAAGACCTATGTCTTCCTTCTTACCCTTAAACTTCCCTGTTCTTGAAGCTCTCCCTCCTAAAGCTCTAAGCTGTAATAAAATCTTCCTGAACCTTATCCTCCGGTCTATGGATTTCATTCTCGGAATTCATAAGACAAGAATCCAGAGACACTTCCAAATTATTAGTGTATTGGTGTGTCATATTGGTGCATTGGTGGGAAACCCCCAAATTCCTTTATCACTTGCTGGTCTCTCTCCATTCAGATGCTCATCACCTCTAGTGTGATTTGGCTATGGAGTGTTTTCTTGTTTTGTATGCATATGTGTATATGTAGTATATATGTGTGTTGGGTCTAACATGTGTGTGTATGCAGATGCACATGTGCATGCAGGTGTATGTACCCTTTGGGTACATGTGTGGAGGCCAGCAATCCCCACTGTTTCTCTAATATCTGATTCTGAAGAGCTGGGGTCACAGGTGTGTGGGCCCATGCCCAGCTATTTATATATGAAGTATGGATGGTGTGGTGTGTGGTATATGCACATGTTTATATGCTGATGGGGTGCCCTGTGTGTTTGCCAGTAGTTCCACATGGACTCACCTGTGGCAGCCAGAGAAGAACATCAGGTGTCCCCCTCCATCACTCACCAGTCTGTTTTTTCCTAGCAAAGGAGCATCTAACTGATTCCAGAGCTTGTTGTTCATGAGCCCCAACAATTCTCTTGTCTCCTCACCCCATAGGACTGCAGTTATAGGCATATAGGCATGTGTGACCACCCCCCAGTGTTTGTGTGGGTTATGGAGATTTGAACTCAGGCCCTTATGTTTGTGCAGGAAGCACATTTAACTACTGAGTCATTTCTCCAGCCCTTTATCCAAAATTTAGCACAATATTCACAGACTTACCACCAAAACTTAGAATCCTATGTTTTGACTAAAATATTTGCCTTCACCTGATGACTTCATGTTTGCTTTCAGAAATCATACTCTTCCTTAAGACTCTTTTGCTCCCATTCCTACCTCTTTCTATTCCTTGACTTTTCCCCTTTTGGACAAATATTTTTTCCTTTATGAATTTCTAGATTGCTGTAAGCTATATCTCTTTTCAAGCCTTGGTTAAGGTGTAATGTACATAAAATAATTCATGCATTTTAAGTTTGCAATTTAATGACTTTTACTAAATTTACAAAATTTTGTAATCCCCCCCCACAATTCAGATTTTTTAACTTAAAAAATCTAGATTGAGCCAGGAATGTAGTTCAGTGGTAGATCCCTTGTCTAGTACATGTAATCTTCAGTGCCAGGTACAATTATCAGTATCTAACTTTTATAATTATTACTTTTTTTTGAGGTCAATAGCTCTTTTTTTTTCTGAATTATAAGCTTAAGGCTTGAAAATGCAAAGTATCTGAAGTCAGACGAGTGAGATCAGGAGTGCAGATCATTTTGATTTCAGAGACCATATTTTTAGACAATATGACATAATGTTTCTCAAATAAAGGAATCTTTTGCTAAATTTGTAATCCAGCAAATAAAAATGGAATTAGTTTTATCCAGTGTCATACCCACAGTGCCAGCAAATATCTGTTCTGTGACTAGCTGTATTTCACAATGGTGTTATTTTAGAATTATTCCACTATTAATTTTGTCCAAATTATGGGACAATGAGTGTCTCAGATGTTACTATAACTTATGTAAGTATCTTGGGGTGGGATGGGGTGGCAAAGAGTTGTTAATCCTAATGTTACATGAAGGAAATCAGTAATGAATTTATGCTACCTTTGAATAAACAATTCTTGATCTGTAACATAAAGTACTAGTACCTTATGTATGCTGTTAAATAGTGATTATAGTGATACATGAGAGTAAAAATAGGAGAAAACAAAGGAGGCAGAAAAGAAGGAAGGAACAGAGGAAGAAAGGGAAGAATAAGAAAAAGGTAGGGAAAATTAAGGGAACATTGGGCGCCAAAGGAGTCCCTCACTTTGGAGTGTGGTTGAGTCTCCCACCAGCTTAGAGTGAAGAAATCCAGCACAATCAACATTTGCTGTGAAGGTTGCCAGGACAGAGACAATATTACTTTTATATAAAGATATTTCAAAAGAAGTAATGGTTGAAGCCTAGGCATATATGACCTGTGAGTATGGCCTTCCTCCTTTGCCAGCTGTGAAGCTGAAATTTTCTAGTAATTTCATAAGAAACTCCATTTATAGTAGAAGACATATGGTAACCCTCCGAGCCAACGTTGTGATCCACAGTTCTACTTTATCAGATTATAATCCCAAACAAGGTTCCTCCAGGGCCACCCTATGATGTCATTTGCCAAAAAGAAGGAAAAATATTTAGCAGCCATTGGAGATACAAATTGAGAAGTGGCCAAAATTGCAAATGAGGTTACTGTTGAGACTTAAATGCAGCTGTCTCTTAAGAAGGAGACATCTACTCTCAGCTGTATACCATCCTTTCCTTGTGAGTCTCTAGTAATGTACTATGTTTCAGTCTCTGATAAACTACAACTCTGCTTTACAGTGACATCCTGAAACTGTTTTCTGTAGTGTAGTCAAGAATTTCATCTTCACCTGAGTAAAGATGCCTGAAAAGAATTTCTCAGGCTGTTGAAGGTGGCAGCATGGAGCTGGGTCTTTAGCCTATGTTCCTGACAGAAGCAACTAATGGAGGGAAGAAAGGAGGCGGGGAGGGAGGGAGAGAGAAAGGGAAGGAGGGAAAAAGAAAGAAAGGAAGTAAGGAAGGCAGGCAGGCAGAAAAGAAGAAAGGAAGGAAGGAAGGAAGGAAGGGAGGGAGGGAGGGAGGAAGGAAAGGAAGAAAGGAGGAAGGAAAGGCTGACTACATTTAGGGGAATGTGCATACTTCTTGCTTATTGCTTATTTGTCAATATCATATTCATCTCACTTTCTTCTTGCAAAAAAACCCAGATAAAGTTATACTTTCATACTTTTTTATGATTCTGGGTACTTGCATGCAATGTAAGCACATTACCACTGAGCTACACCCCATCCCTGATAATTCTCTTTTGGTAGTCCTGAAATTCTAGGATATTTTAAGTAATGTGGGGTTATTATAATTATAATTACATAAAACATTTTCTATTGATGGCTTTGAATTTTTTAAATAAAAATTTCTTTTTATCAGCAATTAAATTTTCAATATGATAAAAGGAAGTAAGAGAAGAACTCATCAAGAAAAGGGAAATAAAGAAAGGGAAAACTTATGAAAGGGAAGAAAGGAATGAAAGAACAGAATAATCATTGACAATAATGATTTTTTAATTTTTTAAAAAATTTTATTTATTTTTGGAGAGAGACACAGAGAGAGACAGACAGAGAGTGAGAGGGAGACAGATAGAGATCGGCGCGCCAGCAGTCTCTCAGCTGCTGTGAATGAAATCCAGACGCATGCGCCCCCTTGTGGACAAGTGCTGCATTGCGCCCTTGCATCACTTTGCATCTGGCTAAACGTGGGACCTGGAGATTGGAACCAATGGAGATTGGAACCAGTGTTCTTAGGCTTAGGAGGCAGGCACCTTAACTGCTAAGCCATCTCTCCAGCCCAACAATAATGATTTTTAAAGGATCAAAACAATAAGGAAAAAAGTAGAAAGCAAGAGAAACATAAGGGAGAAGAGACAGAAATTTAAAGAGAATGGAACACAAGGAAGTAAGGAAAAAAATGAAAGGCATAAAAAAAGAGAAACAGCTCAGACAATTTCAGAAAGGCAGTTACATATTTGCACATTGAAGCAAAGCTCTCTGAGTGCATGCTTTAACCACAGACCTTGAACCAGTTGAGCTGAAAACAGTCTCCCCCTTGATATTTCTCCAAATGTTTTACTGAGGAAAAGACGGCTTTATGCACGGTATCTTCTCTGAGTTCCAGGCTATGTTTGAAAGCAAAACTGGAAGCATTGGTTTTCCGTTTTTATAAGAAATGAAGGATTCTTGCCTTATGTTAGCCAGACATGGCAGGGCTCACTTCACAAATGCACAGTGCCAAGGGTGAGTTTTACATTGCTGCTTGAATGCCAGCTTGTTTATGTCTTTCCTGGTCCTTCTCCAGCATGATCTCAACATCCTGACAGGGCTTCAGTATCACTCTGCTAGAAATGGTCCTTGTTAACTGATGCCTAAAAGGTCTGCAAGGCACCGTAAAGAGGGCTGTGCCTGGCAAGGGGAGTCTGCAAACAAAAAGAGGGCTGGACTATCCTATCTAATGTTTAGGGTCCAGTTATCAAGATAATTCCTGAATTATGCACACTTTTCTTGAGTTCTTTTTGGCACAGGACATGTTTATTTATCTGGAAAAATCTACATGACTATTTCTCCTGAATTGCTGTGTTATTCAAGACTATTTTTTTTTTGTTTTATATTGAAGCAAAATGATAAAATACATGTATAGGTCACAGAAAAAGCTGTTAATGGTATCTGTATTTCATTCAACTCCCTCAACATTATGCTGGAGACACTGATTCAGTCATTCATATTTTCACAGATTAATTTTAAAATAAAGCAAACCACGGACTATATTTTATTTAATTGTGATAAGGGCTGTAGAGATGGCTTAGCAGTTAAGAAGCTTACCACAGAAACCTAAGGACCCCGTTTCCATTCCCCACAACTCGCGTAAGCCAGAGGCACATGATGGCACATACATCTGGAGTTCCTTTGCAATGGCAAGAAGCCCTGACATGCCCATTCACTCTCTCTTTCTCTCTCATAATTAAATATATAAAAATAAAATGTTTTAAACAAAAGAGTAGATCCAGTACATCAAGACATTAGAAAGAAAATTATATGCATGTTATGTTGTTTACTTTTTAAAAGGTGGAAAGGGAATGGCTTTGCTATTGAGACTTCATCAAGAAAGAAAGAGATTAACATTTTCTTCACTGTGCTCAGTAATTTTTCATTATTCCTTAACCTTATTTGTTCATTGTCTTAAAATATTTGGTATTGAATAAAAATTCTAAGAGCATTTTGTCAGTATCAACTGATTTCATGTCTCACACACACACATATAAAATTTACTATAGTAAATACCATGTTGATTTTGGGGGTTTTTTGGTCACTAATAGTCTTATATGTAATAATTGTCTAGAGATACTAAAAGAAAATTCTTCAGGAAGGGAATTTTCAAGTTCTCTGCCTATTTGTCCAAGTGACACATTCATAGAAGCTCCAATAGTTAGATAACTGTGACATTTTCTCAGTGTGTTAGATTTGACTCCGTGTATGTCCATTTTCAGGGGAAGTTTTAAAGTAGTATGCATCAGGGCTTTGCAACAGGAATGTGTGACTGATAAGAACTGCCTTTGCTCACAGAAGACGGATTTCATCAAGGGTTCTGCACCTCTTTGGCTGCCAACAGTCCCCACTCTCACTTCCATCCATTTCCTTGTTTCTATCCTCCTAAACAAACTGCATTATCTGCTGGTCCCTGCAGGCTATAGATTCCCCCATTTCTGGACTTTATACATGCTGGTCTTCTTCTAGGAAGTGCTTTTGCACTGGGATCATGCTATTTATTCATTTAAACTATATTAACTTTTAATGTATTATTATCACTTTCATTAATTTAGTAATTATTAATTTTATTAATCATATATTATTTAGCAGTGATTAGACAGAAGGTTTTCTCAGTGTTTGGTAGATCTTGATTTATCCTCCATAAAATCCTTGTTTTCTCATTTATTAACAGCATTACTTTATTTTTTCCCCACAAGGAAAATGGTGGGCTACTTGAAGGAAGTTACTTTAAAAAAAGAAAAAGAGTCATTTTCTTACACTTGGGACTTAGTACCTATTATACTCTCAGCAAGCACTGAAGGAATGAAGTGCTTTGCTGGACCATCTGATGCTATTTCTACAAGTTCCTCTGGGTTGGCTGGTCCATAATAAAAAATCATAAGTGGACACTCTTTTCAGAAGTTTCATCCTACTTTTAAGTATTTTCTCTTGTTCCTGTAGTGTGTACCAGATAGACAAAGCCTCATTTAATCTTGAGCTATTCATTAAACATACATTATTTAGAAGATACTATTCCAGGCACTGGAGATAGAGTAGCATCTATGAGATAAACAGATTGAGATCCCTGTCCTCACAAAGCTCATGTGACAGTCAACAGCTACAGGCTGTGTTCTGTGGGAAGAACACTATGATACCAAGTTTAGGAGCTAAGATATGTATTATGAGTTGCCATGGGATCAGAATTTGTGGAGGAAGAGCAAGAAGTCAAAATAGTGAAAGGGGAGGGGGAGATTAGTCTGTACAAGGGTCTCAGGTGCTCTCTGGGGAAGAGTTGGAATTAAAAGAGGTGATTAGAGTTGTCCCAAAAAATTCACAGGCCTTCATTGCCCACTTTGATGGATCCCATCATTGTATATGAGCTCTCCCAGGAGGGACAGATCCTGGCCAAGGTGGTCATCTGCAGCTGAGATAATCTCTGAATGTGCAGATAGCCAAAGGCTCTCTGGTGAGCAAAGGGAGAGTAAAGTGTATATCATATGTTATGTACTATATGTCATATAGTTCTTATATAGATACACCTTAAATATATAAGCCTATCAAATCCCTGAGATTATTTTTGTTTATTTTGGTTTGTTTTAGCAACACACTGTCAAAAATAGAGAAATCTGATCAAATTTAATGTTTTCTGAGAAGAGGATATTAGAATGTTGATAATTATACA
Source organism: Orientallactaga sibirica (assembly GCA_036365145.1). Taxonomy (NCBI): domain Eukaryota; kingdom Metazoa; phylum Chordata; class Mammalia; order Rodentia; family Dipodidae; genus Orientallactaga; species Orientallactaga sibirica. Next base: position 52,203,091 of record JAEOAD010000006.1, read on the forward strand.
TGGGTTACAAATAATATATAAGTAACATATTCTCAATTTCATACAACTTTCCTATTTCCATATGCATCTTAAAAATGCACAGATTCTTTAAATCTCTTATAAAGACATGGATTATGATATCAGTTGAAGTTTCCTACATAATAATCAACTTTATCCCTGAGACTGGTATCAATACAGGTGCTCACCTATGCTCAAATCTTCTGGCAGGTGCAGGGGATCTGTTGAAGATCCTGAAAGTTCCCATGAATCTAGTGTGAGGTCTGTGTCTCTCCCAGAGGTGGCTTCCATGGCTTACCTTGTCCTCTTCTGTCCTGTGCTTCCTTCTTCTGCTTCCACTTTCTCCTTCATTTTTCTATCTCTCATTAATAGGGACTCACAGACACACCCATAAGCACAAACACTCACATGCATACCATTTAAACACATATTAAGGTCAGTCCCACAAAAGTCACCAAGATTTGGTCTTAGTCTTAGGTACCTTTCAAGTAAGAAAACTTGTGTCATCAAGGTGAGGCCAAAAATTTCAGTCTTGAAAGAGTCTAAGGCTCTGAAAAGAACTTTTCCATGAAGGAAGCCAAATCCCCATACACCAGAGTAACTGGGCTTTAACATCTTCTTGTGTTTGAATCATCTGAGAAGGATTCCGATCCATCATTTGGTTGCATGCCAGAAATAAGAATACTGCTCATCTTCATTGTCTCTTGCTGATTGCCATCATGCTGACATGTTACTGATGAGGTAAACTCCCTGAGCAGGCTGAGGCAATGTTTTCCAAGGAAAGGCGAGTTTTGTTTTGCATTTGCTCTTCTTCGTTACCACAAGCCATGCTTAAGTTCCCAGCCCTGATCTGCCCACACACAACCATCTGGACCGCAGCTGCTGTGACCAAGTGGAAATTCTCTAGCATGAGCCATCCAAGGGCTCCTTTTACTTCTTGTAAATGTCAATGTCTGCATTATAGGTTACCCTGTCCTTTCCACTGGAAAGGCGACAACCATCATTTTCTTTCTTCTTTTTGCTTAAACTGGGTATGTGGACATCAGGTATATGGCAGGGAACTAGTAGGTATAAACTGTAAGCATTGCCAGGTGGGTTTCATCACCTTTGGGATTATAGCTCTCAGGTAGAAGTTAGAAAGCAAAGTATCAACATTAGCGTCATGGAACATGGCTAGATGCATGTCCATTTGATCAGGAGAGCTTGCTGGGTGAGTGCTCGCAGCAGTTGCAGCCCTAGAAAATAACCTGCCCCTCCCTTTTCCTTTTCCCTGCCCTGGCCAAGCCTGGGGGATGTGGTTAGGAATAACAATGATTGATAGGACCTTTATGGTGTGCTTTATGAACATCTTGGTAAATCTTTAGAAATATTACAAAGTATTTTAAAAACATTTGAAAATTTGAAACCTGTGCCTCAAAGAAGGTAAGTCAATTGTTCAAGGTCACACAGGCAGTCCAGTCTACTCCCCTGTGCCTCTTAAATGGGTTACCATAAGCTGCTGGAGGACAGGAATCATGCATTGTCCATCAAAGAGATCCTGCTATATAGAACAGTTCCTGACCCAGACGAGACACAAAAACAGAAAACAAATAAACACCCAAATGGGATGAATAGATATTGAGAGTATGGTAGAGGAAAATGTCACTGCTGGACTCAACTCCCCCAGAGCTACACTTACTTTCTTACCTGAAAATTTTGCTTCTGTTTTCCCTTTAATCATGTTGTTTACTACATCAACACGACCTCTTTGAATTTATTATTCAATCCTGTCCTCTTTCAAAGCTAATCTCAGACATTATCTCCCATGGAAAATGTCCGCCAGGGATCTCTGACCTCCTTTTGCTCCCACAATTATTATAGTCTCATGAACACCTGTTGGAATGTGGCGAGTGCCAGGACTTAGGTCCACTTAGAGAAGAGAACTTTATGCCCAGATACAGTATCCTGAACAGTCACTAGGATGTTGGCAATAGTGGCTCAATGGGCCAGACCTTTGTTCTCATGTCCTTCATTGATAACATGCCCTTTTATACTCTACATATTTTCATTTGTAGGGTTCAAATTGTCACTTTGTATGTAGACATAGCCTTACAATGGGAATCCTTCATTATATTGAAATATTAGTACTCCAATTGATATATGTGTTTACTCTGTGACTGGTACTTTATCTACATCATAAAATGAGTGAGTTTGTCTCCAAAGAGCAGAACCAGTCTAAACTTAAACAGACTCTCCCAATGTGGGGCCGTGATTTAGGGTGATTTTAGAGGTCTTGTGAGTGTCATCTTCTGGAATTTTCTTTCTTCTTTCTCTTGGATTCCTCAAATTCTCCTTTCAGAATTTCATTTCTTTCATAGTTGGTACCAGACAGAGCCAAGGATTTAAGTTCTGATGATTTTAATGTTATGCCCTGAAAAACTTTTTTCCTTTGTAGATTGACCTTCCAGAGACTCCTGTCATGATGCTGGCTGGAATTTTTGCTTTGCTCTCTCACTTTATTTCCAGAACTGGTGTAGAATAACCTCCCAGCTGATAGTTGGCCACAGACCCATATGGTTCATAAAATATTTGTAAAGCCTCTCTCCTAAGACTTAATCATCCTTCTAAGGGATAAGATTTGTTTACCTATTTTACAAATGAAGAAACTAAGACATACAAACCAAGTTACTGGTTCAAAGTCACACACATAGCCAGTAAAGAGGGTTGATATATACCAAGTATACAGCTTTCCCATCATACATTTCTTTTTCTTAGCATCCCATCATACAGTGATAACCACATCAAAATTACCTATGATGCTTATAAAAGACCAGTGCTAAAGGCATCCCTCCCAAGAGATTCTAATTTCATAGAGGCTGGTCATCAGAATTTATATGTTCCTCGTTTTTAATGTGAGAACCATTGATCTGTAGTCTTTATTTCCATGGCACTTGCTGAGCCACAGAGAAGTCTACAAACTAAAACCAGTATAAATATTAGAGATTTCTTCTTTGTAGGAGTTGTTGAAAGCCAGGCTATTAAAGTAATGAGTCCCTGGAAAAGTAAATTTTCTGTGGGTACATAAGCTTTAATGTCCAACTCCTCTGTTCTTCCAGCAGATAGTTTCCACTCAGGGCTACATGCTACCCCAAACAAAACCAGAGATGATGGTTATCTCCTCCAACAGTCCAGCTGTTGATAGTTATAATGCTGCTTGTGCACCTGCAATTGCTCTGCTATGGAAATAATATTTACAAGAGCTATCACCAGTTCACATTAATATCTGACCAGCTGTCTAGAGGGAAACTGTTAACTAGTTTGTCCTTTCTCAGAAGGTCTACAGTGAAAGCACATTTTCCAATGAATACATTTCTACATTTCAAGCACAACACGTCACAGATGATCAGTGGCTTGGACACCGATGTGGAATCTTCTAACTCCTGGACAGTGAGGCCAATTTGCTAAGCAAGAGTGTCACCAACATCCCAAGGGAAAATTCCTCTTAGCTTGCCTGGAGAAGAAACCCATTGCTTTCTCATTTTGTGTTAGGATAGGGTCACTTCTCCCTTCTGTGTGTCTCCCAGAAGGTGGGCCTGATATGCTGGGAAAGTAATTAAAACCCAGTTACTCAGAAGATTCAATTAATCAGAATGCCTATCTGTTTCAGTAGGAAGAGATAAGCACTAACAATACAAATTATAATAGAAGTTTTGAAAAGGAAGACAATAACAACAAAAGATTTCCAGTTCTTTCCCAAATTCTACTAGACAATAAGAATTTAATGGCAGGAACAGTTTTATGCATCTATCCCTTTCTAACATAATGCTGAAAGTAGATTTGTACTTATATATTTGTCTTTAAGTTTATACTTATTATCGTCAGATATACTCGTGTTCATAGTGTCATAAAGAACATACATCAATACTATTTTCATGCCTATAAAGAAAAATGGAAACTCCCTGATCTTCCTGGTTCATTCTTGTTATATTATCCAGTGGTTTTCAATTATTTCTACTACTTTATCTGATATTTTCTTTTATATTTTTAATTAATAAATTAAGGCTAATTTTTCTTTGCATATAGATTTCTAGGAATTATTTAATAACCTGATATTATCTTCATAAGTTATCTATTAAGCTATGATAGGAAATGAGGAGGTAGTGTATTCATTGCCTCTGTTTTCCCTATCTTCTGGTTTTTAGCCTTATTCTCACTTTGAACATAGTTCATTTCACAATTTTGTTACATAAAATCATTTGCAATGATTTGTCCCTGCAAATATTTTTTGCTGATGAGCACAGAATTATACTGTACTCTGTTTAGTTTTTGTATGTTTTTCTTTCTCAATTGCATGTTTCTATGCTTTTAAAAATTGCTAACATTAAAATATTTAACAATACTTTTAAGTGCAACACTCCTTTAATATGTCTCTAAATGTCATTTCTCACATATATTCATAAATATGTCACATTTATCAAGTAATCTCTGTGTTCTATTTTGGCATTTTTTTCTCTTAGAGACCTGTTTCCCTGTGTTTGCAAAAATTGCCATATGCTTTTCTATAGGAATGCTGAATGACTATCACCCTGTGGTAGTTTGAACAGATGGCCCTCAATATATTCAGTGTTTTATTAGTTTATAGTTTGCATCTGCAGTCACTTGGCTGGAGGCAGTGTCTCTGGGTGGATCTTAAGGTGTGGTAGTGGGTTTAGGATTTCAATCTAAAGATATGCAAAGTGTGCCTACCTAGAGTTCCTGAATTGAGGTATGCTGTGCTGTGTGTCTTTTGGCTTGTGGCTTTTCTCTTTGTGTTTGGTCCTGTGAAAGCAGGCCAGCTTCTTCTGCCATTATTTGGAACTTCCCCTGGATCTGTAAGCTATAATAAATCCCTTCCTCCATCACTGTGCCTGGTCTGGAAGTTCATCTCAGCAAACCTGAAGCTGTCTGCCACATGCCCTCTCAGCAATGGGCATCCTCCAAGTTGGTTTTGGATGACCCTCCATTTGGATTCAAGTTCTGGTATAATTCAGAACTGAAGGGACATCACTATGCATATAAATGGATGATGGTGTCTTCCTTGGAAATTCTTTTGTAGCACTTGAGTTCTCATCTTGCATTTGTCCTCAGTTACCATTTCTCAAGGTTACAGGTGCTGTGCTGTATAGCAGTCCTGGAGACTGGCATGTGTAACAGGGATCTGCCAATCAGTGTGAGCTTGGGAACCCATTCCACCCATGCACATCCTGGTTGAGATGTTAGATAAGACTGCAGGCAGAATACAGTGTTTGGAGTGGCAGAGTACTTCTCTTTTCAAGTGCCAATGGTTCTTTTGTCTTCTTTTTGAATGTAAGTTAGGATGGGGAATCCTATATGCCTTGGATACCGTTTTTCATTCCATCCTGGTTATATCCTTTATTTATTGGAGAATACTCATTAGTATGCTCCAAAGACAGAAAACAATGTGGTGACTATATTGTCACAGATTCCATATACTTGCTTGATAATCTGACTTGGGACTAAGTCTAGCTTAAAAATGATTTTGTATTAAGAATTAGTTTCTAACATTGCTGTGGAAAAGTTTGATTTCATTATTTTTTCTTGTTAAAACTTCTGTGAGGTTTTTTTTTTTTTTTATCCCTGGAAGTGTGTTGTATTTTTCCTCAACTCAAATGTTGTAATTATTGCCAGTACTGTGCCATAGTGTGGTTAATGACTATTTGTCTAGCCAATGTACCAGACAAAGGTTTAATGTTCAGCCAGTACAAATGAATGCAATATAGAGTCAACTTCCACCCTGATTGGGTGGTTGTGGTATTTTTTTTTTTTTGAATGAATGAATATCTCCAAAAATTGAGTTTGCAACTTCTGCACCTATCAGGCAGACTCCTGCTACAGGGGAGCATGTCACTTGGGTGGGGGGTTGGGGGGAGATCGGAATTCCAGCATGCAGGTGTGCAGAGAAGTGTGAGCTCTGGGGTTCCTGCTGCTGCATTTGGTTTTATGATTGCTGTGGAGCTAGCTTTTTTTTTCTCCTTATTCTTAATTTCTTTTTTTTTGGGAGGGGAGACAGACAGAGAGGGAGAGGGAGACAGAGATGGGCACGCCAGCAGTCTCTCAGCTGCTGCGAACGTAATCCAGATGCGTGCGCCCCCTTGTGGTCAAGTGTGACATTGCGCCCTTGCATCACTTTGCATCTGGCTAAATGTGGGACCTGGAGATTGTAACCGTTGGAGACTGAAACCAATGTTCTTAGGCTTAGGAGGCAGGCACCTTAACCGCTAAGCCATCTCTCCAGCCCTTATTCTTCATTTCTACATATCTTCTTTTTCTTCCCATTACCTTGTTTTATTTCATGGATACACTATCCTGCTAATGGTTTTAGGATAGAAAAACAAAATATCAAAAATAAAACAGTTTGTTAAATTAGATTCAGACCTGGGAAGAATTTCTACCACTAAGCAAGCTTTAGTGACTAAATTTAAAAGCAGCATCTCCCACAATCTAAAACAGATTATAGCCTGATGACTTCCAGTTTCATCTTGTTAGGTTCTTCATGTGGGTGCCTGAGGTGTGTTGCCTGCTTCCTGTCTATCTACTTCCTTCTCTTCTATGTGAACTCATAGTTAGGGAAATACACTGACTTTCCTTTGTGTATCTTTCTTCTATCTTCTGTTCCTTAGCTCTGATTCCTCTCATTACAGAAACTCTATAAAATTATTGAACTGAAAATATTAAACAAAAAAGTATGCCATTTGGAAAGTCCAGAGAAATATTTATGAGAATTTAAAGACGAAATTTCACAAAGCAATGGAGCGAGCACTGCAGAATCAATAAGTGGGAAGGGACTGCATGAAGTGAAACATGATTATAGAAGCTGTTGCAGCTGGGAATTCTAAAGAAGCTAGCTGCCCTCTCTAAGCCATGTAAAATAAATAAAACCTCTCTCTTTCTGTGCATCACTGGACAGCAGAATATATAGTAAAAGACAATGTGTGAAGGTATTTTGAACTTCTTTGAAATCAAGAGTGGCAGCCTTGGGCTAGGCTGGGGACATGACTCAGTGACTAAAGAAAGGCACTTTGTGAAGCCTGACAACTTCAGTTTGATTCCCCAGCACTTACATAAACCCAGATGCACAAAGTGGTACAAGTGTATAGAGTTTATTTGCAGTGGCAGGAAGCCATGATATGCCCATACTTACTCATTCTCTCTCTCTCTCTTTCTCTCTGCCAAGTAAATAAAAGTATTTTTAAAGAATGACAACCTGCTATGATGTGACATGAGTGAATTCATGCTATGATTTTCCTCCTAAAATTTGAAATTCAAAATAGTAACCTAAAGAACATAGTTTGAAGTAAAAAGTATTAATATGTTTCAATGATTATGATATTTTAATAATAAAATCCTAAAGGCTTGTAAAACATCTTTTCAGAGAACCAATAAGGATGGGATCAGATGCTGTTTGAATTAAGGGAGCCATCTCTTTTATTTGTTAGGAAAGGCTGAGCTAAGACTGTGGAAGCAAACAACTCCAGTCTCAGTGATTTACTATCTCACAATATTTCTCACTAATGCAAAATCTGGTGGATGTCCAGGTGACTCTCCAGGGAGGCTACCAGAGCAGTCATTCAGAGTCCATGTTCCCCCAGCCCACAGCAACTCTTGTAGCCAGAGACGTTAACCAGATTGCTAGGACAGCAAGGAGAGAGACTGAAGAATCATGCAGAGTATCTTACTCTTTCCATGATGCATTAGCCATAAACTAGACATGCCCTGCTGCCTCCCTCCCAGTGCCTAAAAGTGTTGGAACGTGTGTGTATATATTTTTCTATATATATATATATATATTATATATATATATATATATATATATATATATATATATACACATATGTATGCTTTCCAACATATATACACATGCATATATATGTATATATACATATATATTATATATATGTGTGTACAAGTAGGTATTGGGGATAAATAATTATGTGTATTTGCCTGGCGTGGTGGCACACGCCTTTAATCCCAGCACTCGGGAGGCAGAGGTAGGAGGATCACCGTGAGTTCAAGGCCACCCTGAGACTACATAGTTAATTCCAGGTCAGCCTGAGCCAGAGTGAGACCCTACCTCGAAAAACAAAAACAAAAACAAACAAACAAACAAAAAACAAATAATGTGTATTCTACAGAGACACATACAAATACTATTTGAGTGGTTCCCAATTTTAGGGATCATGAAGTACAGCTGATAAAGCAAGAGGAAATTTAGCAGTAGTCACTGATGTCTGAGAATGGGAAGCTCAGGCTTTATGTCCGGGAATGTGAGGTCAGTAGTAATGAGTCAGGAGACTGCAGGCCAAGAAGCTTAACCCCAGAACTTCTATCTAACAGCAGACCCAAATTCCAAAATATTTACATGCAAAATTGAAATTGATTTCCATGGTTAAATTAATTCACAAAGACGGAGTTAAACCTTGGGATAGCTAAAGCTAAGTAGGTTTATTTACAATAGGACTTCCCAGAATCTTTAACATAATGCAATATGTTATAAATCTTAAAATGCTGCAGCATTAAGAAATTCCTAACCATAAGAATCACCTCCATCAATATTTGATTTGGCCAGAGTATTGAGGATCATACATTAGGAAATGCTGCATTGAGGATTATAGGCTAATTAATCTAGGAAATGCTGCAGCCTCATCAGTTAATTATGTTTAATTAGACATCCAGGCAGACTCGAGGGGAAGCTCCATGATTAATGGCATGAGAGGGTGGACATCATCTCCTGTCCAATATCAGATGGACAATAGCAACAGCCTCATAAATCAACATTGCCTCCAGGAGGTCCCAAACTACCAGCTGGGGAATTCAGAACATGTTTTTGTCAAACCACCACACCAGCCATGTGGGTTTCACTCCCATCCTAGGAAGAAATGTCACAACCAAGCCCATCATCACTTCCCCATTTTTTTATTAGTTATGTACATACTCAGTGTATAAACAGCACATGTTGGTACCACCCTTAGCCTCCTACCTGTCCTCCCCCATCTGAAGGGACCCTTCTCATTGGGGATACCAGATTTCCCCCTGGGGATTGTGGGTCATGCATTGTGGGGGTAGCCATCAGGTATGGGGAAGAGGCAGACTCTGCATAATGTCCCAACTTGTGGCTCTAACAATATTTTCATATACATCATTTTTTATCCCTGAATTTGAGTATTCTATTGATGCATAATTTAATTCTGACATTTGCTAGATATTGTCCCTCATGGAGAAAATGCTTACTAGGCAAACACACTATTCCAAATGATATTAATGCTTAATATTTGAAGGCGAACAGGATGTAGTATCTACCATCTGTCTTGTTTCTGATTTGTCTGCTTGTTTTGTTTTGTTTTTTTTTTTTTTTTTTACATTTTTTGTAGACAGAGTCTATATTTTCCACGCTAGCCTTGAACTCACAACCTCTGCACAGTCTCCCAGGTAGTTGAGATCACATGCATGCACTCCTGCTCTTCACACACTCTGTATTTCATACTACATGAACTAAGATTAGTTCTAAACAAATACTGTGGCACAGTGTTGTAAGTGCTATTCTAAATAGAGGACTGCTTCTCCACAGGAGCACAGAATAGATGTGAGAAAACTTTGCTTTTGAGAATAAAACTCCTGGGAGACTTTCACAGAAACCTTTAAAGTCCCTTCTATCCTTTACTTGAAAATAATATTATTTTGGATCTCAACACTGGGCCTCTGCCAGTTACATTGCATCTGACCCATTCTGGCCTCCTGGGATGGTTATGCAATGATTGTAATCTTGTTAGATAAATCTCGCAGTAGCACTTACTCCCCACTCCTGTCACTTGCAGATTTGATCAGCCTTCCTTATATGTTTTCATCCAAGTCCATAATAACAATGTTGCTCATGGCAGAGCCAACAAGACTTACATTCAGAATTGCTCTCAGAAAAACTTCAAGCCACTAGGGAATTATCTTGTTCTTAAATCAATTGTGCTCTGAAAGAAACAAGAAAACAACACTGTTCCAAGGGGACAATTGCCTTCCAAGTATCCTTCATGTACAAATTTGCATCAGAGAAGGCCTGCACTGTAGTACTTGAGTAATCTTTACTTTCTACACCTCCTTTTCTCCATGTTAATTGACCTCCTAGCATGCCAGACATGGTGAGACATAGGTATGCTAGAGTCATTTAATTTAATTCCCTCAGTAGCCTAATTAGATTCCCACACTTTACACAGGAAGATATTAAAGCAATAAGAATTTACATGCTTTACCCAGGAATGCACAGCCAATAACTAGATGAGCTGAAATGAAATTGGGTTTTCCTGACTTTCAGATCCATAAAAGTGTTGTTTTTTTTTAAATTTTTGTTTTTGTTGTTTATTATTTATTTATTTATTTAAGAGTGACAGCCAGACAGAGAAAGAGGCAGGTAGATATAGAATGGGCACACCAGGGCCTCCAGCCACTGCAAATGAACTCCAGATACATGCTCCAACTTATGCATCTGGTTTAAGTGGGTCCTGGGGAACTGAGCCTCAAACTGGGGTCCTTAGGCTTCACAGGGAAGCACTTAACTGCTAAGCTATCTCTCCAGGTCCCCAAACAGTTTTTTGTTTTGATAACATATTATGCCTCATGTCTGCATGCAAACATATCAACCATTCTATTGACACGTAAATCCTCTTGCTTTCCTGGCAGTTCTCTGATTATCTGTGAAAATCCATAGGCATCTTCCATATATTCTATGTCTGAATAAATTCACTATTAAACTTACCAGTGTTAGAATGACATGAGGAATTTCTTTTTTAATGATGAGATTTTGTACTCTACCTTTTGAGAATGTTGATTCAGTAGGCTTTGCCGGGGGACCAGGTACTTGTAGCTCAAGAAAGCCTCTAGGTGCTCTGAAGACCAGCACAATTTTTGGAAGACTGGTTCGTTCTCTTACTGTCAACATGAATGGATTATTAAAGGGATGGTACATTTTCCTTCCTAAAGCCAGGAAAGTCCAGCTTTCCTTCTGTCTCTGAGCAACCTTTCTTTTCTCCAAATGCATAATTGATTTTCCTGTTTCTCAAAGAAAGATTCAAACAACTGTGTCCCATTTACATTTCTCTCTTTATGCACATCATCCAAGTCATCATGAAATCTTAACCAAATGGACTGGCTGGCAGATGGGTGCCGTTACAGCCATTGCATCCATGCTAAGGCAGGGAACATTGCCATGGATGTATTCACAGATCCTTGACAAAGTCACAATGGAAGGAAAGGAGGAGAAAATACAGGTGTTTATTTGAAACAAGTATCCAATAGCCTCTTGAAAATGAAGAATATAAACACTTCACAGGTCTGAGGCGCCACTGTATCAAGGTCCTTCAGAAATGTCCAGCAGTGCTTTTGAGGTTTACATATTTGTGAGAGCTACTCTTCCATATAATTGAATTGCTCTCATAATTAAAATATTCATTTTAAGATCAAGACTAGAAAGCATCAACAAATGTCAGTCTCTAAAAATATCCTTTGATAATTAAACAGAGGATATTGAACTTGGGTCACTAAGTTTTCTAATAGGCTAATCTCAACCTTGGGACTTCTGGGATGTATGGATTAATAAAATAAAAGTTTGTGTGGAACTGCAGTTGTCTATCTTCTACATTAAATACTAGACTGTGATTTTAAGCCTATATCTCTCTCTCCCTTGTTCTCCTTTTTTCTTTTCTACATGTAAGCCAAAGCATACATATAGTTCTGACCCATATGATTGGATGAGTACTCTATGAAATAAATAGCATTGTTCCCTAATTTAAACACATATTAGAGAACTCAATGTGCTAAAAATATGAACTGGAGAGAAAAAAGTTATCTAAATTCAGGCATTCCTTCTTAAACATTAAAAGAAACTTTCTAAATAGACTTTTAGTACTTTTAATTACACAGGTTGTTTTTTTAATTTATTTTTATTGTCATGGGCATACATAGTCTGTAAGCAACACATGTTGGTACTATCCTTTCCCTCATCCCTGTCCCGTTTTCCCAAGGGGTCCTCCTCATTGGAGAATGCAGGTCATCCCCATGGGGATTGTGGGTCGTGGGGTCAGGCATTGTGCATTTTTAAAAATAATTTAAACCATTCACCAACTTCTTTTAATTTTCTGGTAAATTATTGTCTTGTGCCAATATAAAATAAGGGGGAAGGAAAGTTTTGCATAAATAAATTGAGGTCACTAGGATGTTATTTCTTTTCTAATATATTTTTTTTTTTTTGACACTTTCATACATGTCTCTAATGTATTTTAATCTTATTCCTCCCTACTACTCTCTCTTTCTCCTGCCTCTTCCACTAAAACCATTCTACATCCCAATTAATCCCCATCCCACTTTCATGTATTTTGGGGTGACTCACTGAGTTAAATTAGGGTTGCTGCATAGCCATGGATGGGAGATTATTTATTATAGTATGGGAAAACTGCCAGTGGTTACACCACTGAAGAACATGAATCCCACCTCCTCCAGCCACTACTGGCTGCTCTTACCTACTCTGTTAATTTTTAAAATATATTTTATTTATTTATTTGAGAGAGTGGCTTCCAGCCACTGCAAACAAACTCCAAATGCATGCACCCCTCCTCCCCCCTCCCCCATGCATGCGGCTTACGTGGATACTGGAGCATCTAACTGGGATCCTTTGGCTTTGCAGGTGAATGCTTTAACCACTGAGCAATCTCTCCAGGCCCCTACTCTGTTAATTTTAAAAGACACTATGAAAAAGTACCTTTGGATGTAACCAATTTGCTTTTGTATTCAGGAAGGCACGGATTCCTTGTCCACACCAGCTCTAGAACATTGTGATGACCCAGGTACATGTGTAGCAGGTAGAGACTAGAATGACATTCTCTGCAAGAGATTTCTATTGCTTCCCATTGATGAGTTTACCCTGAGACATATTTGATTTTGTCTTGCAGATCCAGGTGATTATAGCTGTAGAATCAACAACGTTATCATATTCAGTGTCTCTTAATGTCAGCTTTTCTTATGCATTCAGTATGGATAAACAGTCAAGTTAATAAGTCTCTTCTCTTATTCCCAAAGTCTCACGTGATAGTGTCCACTTTAACCGGGCTTCAGCATCATGTGACACTCAGTGCCCTGCCACTCCCCACTGTATGCTTCCAATACAGGGCTGCTGGACATTGGCTCCAATCCCAAACTCATCTGCTTCCAAAGCAATGTTATAACAAATTGTAGAGGGTCTGTAATCAGTGGGGAATTTTTGTGGCTTGCAAATGCACCCCACATTGCCAATAATGAATATTCCATAAGCATAAAGGCCTTTTTTAGTTCCAAATGCTATTAGGGAAGCACAAACTCTATCAAAAATACTTATTTGGCTAAATACTTTTGAGCTTAGTAAATGACTTTAGAGGTTCAACAAAGGGATCCAAGCCCCACTGGCAACCCAAGTGGGATTTGCATGTACAAGGTGACTTCAGAAGAAATGTTTCAAAACCATATTCATCTTCCCAAGGTGATGAGAGATTTGTTCATCTTTTCCAAAAGCTCAACCTCTAAGTTCAATCTATTTTGTTTACATTACTGGAAGATTTCTATTTATAGAAGATCGGACATATTACTGCCAGTAATTAAGGAATAACTTACTCTTGTTTGGAAGACAATTGACTTTCTTAGGTAGCCAAAGGACATTGCATGTTTTGAAGCTTTGCTTCAAATGTAGAACCATTTTTATGTAGTGTGGTTCCAAACAGACATATTTGAAACATTTAAGAGCTCAAGGGGCCTTTGAGAGTGTCTAGTTGAAAGGTATGATTTTGAAGATGAGAAAACCAAGTTCTGAAAGTGAAAGAAACACATCCAAATGTATGCGGTTAGATGGATCTGATTGGCCTGGGTTTCAGTCCCTCAGGCTCCTCTCACATTAATATATCATTATTTTCCATTCCTCATCATTCAGTTATTTAGGACACAGAGTGTGCCAATCACTGAGATAGATTCTGGATGGATATATGCAGAATGTAAGTGTTCCTATATTGAAAGAGCTAAATAGTCCTGTGAGGGAAACACACCAAGTGCAAGCTCAGAAGCACATTGTTAAAGTTGCTACATTTACACAAATGGGCTTACACCAGAAGAAATGAAACAATCCACAGAGTACAGAGACCTCGGGAATTATGGAAAATATTTACAAGTTATACATCTGAAAAACAGGTAGATAGATATTCAGAAGAGATGTGGAACTCCACAAATTCAATTGTAAAACAACATAATTTCAAAAACAGGCAATAGACCTAAACAGATATTTCTCAGGAAAATACAGAAATTGTTAGCAAGTATATTTTGAAAATGGTTCAGCATCATTAACCATCAGGAGAATTCAAATCAAATTTACAAGTAGGCATCATCTCACTACAAGAAAAATGGCTTTTTTAAAGGTAAGGTACCAAGTGCTAGTGAGAGAGTCTGGAGGAAAGAGAACTCCTGTGCACTGTTGGTAGAGATGTAAGTTAGTATATCCATTATGGAAAACAGTATAGAGTCTCCTCATAAAAGTCAAGACAGGACTATAAGATAACCTGATCATTCTACTACTAAGTACATATCTAAAGTAAGTGCAATCCATGTTCTGAAAACATCTGTACCTCTCATATTTATTGCAGAAGTATTCACAACAGAAAATAAACAGAAACAACTTGTGTCCACTAACAAATGAAGTTTGGAAATAGTGGTATATACATGTAATGGAATAGTATTTAGCCATACAAAAGAATGAAGTCCTGTCATTCTGAAAACATGGATGGAACTGACCTTGATTATTTAAAATAAGCCAAGCACACAAAGACAAATACACTGTGATCCTACCCACTTGTAGAATCTAAAAGAGCCAATCTCTTTGAAGTTTGGAAGGAAGGCTGGAGAGATGGCTTAGTGGTTAGGCGTTTGCCTGCAAAGCCAAAGGATCCTGGTTCGATTCTTCAAGACCCACATAAGCCAGATGCACAAGGGGGTGTATGCATCTGGAGCTCATTTGCAGTGGCTGGAGGTCCTGGTGCACTCTCTCTCTCTCTCTGCCTCTTTCTCTCTCTCAAATAAATAAATAAATAAACTATAATTTTTTAAAAAAATGAGAAGTTGGGAGGGAAGATGGAATGAGTGGGAAAAGTTGACCAATGGATACAAAGCTAGAGTTCCACAGGAGTTAAGCAGGTCTTGGGTGCTATTGTGTATTAGGGTGAATATAGATGACAATAGTGAACTGTAAATATCAACAACTAGAAGAAAAGGTTTTAAAATCCCATCACACTGAAATGATAAATGTGTGAGGAAATAAACACATTTAATCTGGTTAAACACAACACAGTGTGTACATATATTGAAACATTATATGGAAATGCATTAATATGTACAGGGTTTACTATTAAAAGGCTGCTAAGGGCTGGAGAGATGGCTTAGTGGTTAAGGCACCTGCCTGCTAAGCCTAAGAACCCAGTTCCAATCTCCAGGTCCCATGTTTAGCCAGATGCAAAGCGCAATGCCACACTTGACCACAAGGGGGTGCACGCCTCTGGATTTCGTTTGCAGCAGCTGAGAGACTGCTGGCGCACCCATCTCTGTCTGTCTCCCTCTCCCTCTCTGTCTGTCTCTCTCTGTGTCTCTCTCCAAAAATAAAAAAATAAAAATAAATTAAAAAATAAAAAATAAAAAAAGGCTGCTAAATTCTGTGACCATGAGAACACAAAGTAGAGTGTTGGTATCTTGGTGATGAGATAGAAAAGAAAGACACAAAATGACATGCAGGAGATGAGTCTTAAAGGCCAATCAGAATAAAGGTTATTTTTATTATTTATTTTTGAGAGGAGAGAGAGAGAATTGACACACCATGGTCTCTAGTCACTGCAATCCAACTCCAGATGCTTATGCCACCTTGTGTATAAGCATGACCTTGTGCGCATGCGTCACCTTGTGAATCTGGCTTATGTGGGTTCTATAAAGTCGAACCTGAGTCCTTGGGCTTCACAGGCAAGAGCCTTAACCATTAAGCCATCTCTGCAGCCCTAATAAAGGTTATTTTAACCTGAGAGAATACATACAATGCATTTGAAGGTCAGCAAGAAGTTCAGTCTGTAACAGACTGAATGGAGATGAAACCAATGTGATGACAGCAATCAGATATTGAGAGTGGGTATTGTGTGGTTTTGAGCTCTACTGATAGATTATTGAAAATAATGAAATGCTTAAGTCAGTGGGAGATATGATACTATCTGCAATGTGTAACTACAGAGATATGAGTGGCAGTTGTATTGGGGAATAGATACATGGTAGACAAGGAAACTTTGGATGCAATTACAGTGAGTGAGCAAAGAGAAGATGAGACTTATGGCATGAAATGAGAGCAATAGGATGGAGAGGGCAGGAATGTAGGGGCAGATTTAATAATGTTCTTAACTACACACAAGCAGTAAAGTGAGAAGAACTGGAGAGAGTTCTAAGGTTTATGTCATAGACTCCTGGTAGACTGGAATCTTTTATCATAATGGAGGTCCAAAAAGCTAAGCATGTTTGTGGTAGAACTTTAGTACATATAGCATTTGGGATGCTGTATGCATTCTGAGTCCAGTGGTTCTATGAGTTGAGAAGACCAGAATGCTCTCTGAGCTAGAGCTATTTTGGAGAAATTTTGTCTCCCAAACCTACTAGCTACTTAAGAATAACATTTGCAGTAAGAGTTTGACCTATTTGGCAAGTGTGATCAAATCATTGTGAAATCTTCCTAGTCTGTCTTCATTCATATTTTCTTCATTATTTTACCCTTTCCTTATAAAGGTTAGTTTGTGTCTGACTGGTTGGCTTGCATGTTGGCTTACATGTATCTCTTCATACACATGATAGCCACATAATTCTAGTCAAGAAAAAAAAAATCAGGTTTCTTCTTTGTAGAAAATCAATGATTTCCTACAGTATATACAGATATAATTCCACAATTAAGTAGTGACTGCGAGCAAAGTTTGCAACAGAATATGGATAGGGAAATACATTGTATTATTGTAATGATAATGTAAAAGTCATGATCCAGGGAAATACCATGACTTGAGACTATAAAACTATAAACTGTATGCATGCACTTACACACACACGTACATGATCACATAGGCATACAAAATGTTTGTTGACTCTCTTTGTCCAGATGTTTACTATTTTCTGTTTAGATTGCTACATAATCCTGCTTTTTTCCCCATTGGTTATTTTCTCCTAGTTATGTGCTAAAAGAATTCAAGACTGCCTTTAAATACCATTTTGATGTCTCTACTTATTAGCTCAGTAGATTTTACTCCAGTCATTGTAACTAATTTACTCTATGAAATGTGTCTACTAGTGTGTGGTTGAAGCTCCCTGGTAAAGTGTTCAACTAGCATTTGTGAAGCCCTCAGTTCAAACTGGGGACCAATAAAATTGTTTCTACCACAATTTAGCATCACACAGGTGTCAGAAGGGAAGAAGATAATGCACCCAGAAAAGTTCCTCCAGTGTCTAAATGAAATTCATTGCCTTAGATTTCAACAACTTGCTTCTCTTGATGGAACAAGATCTTCCCCATGTTGTACTCTTTATGGTTGTTGAGTCAGCTCATCTGCTCTCCATTCTGTGGTCATTGACAGCATTAAGCCTTGGACCTCATTACCATGATAAGTCTCATCTAAAACATATTCATCCTTGATCTGTAGTTACCTTCCAATTCCTTTCCCAACATTTGTAGCCCAGATCCTCAAAGATTTCTACTAGTTGTCTAAACTTTCTCCCTTCCTTCCTTCCTTCCTTCCTTCCTTCCTTCCTTCCTTCCTTCCTTCCTTTCTTTCTTTCTTTCTTTCTTTCTTTCTTTCTTTCTTTCTTTCTTTTTTCAAGGTAGAGTCTCACTCTAGTCCAAACTGACCTGGAATTCACTATGTAGTCTCAGGCTAGCCTTTAACTCAAGGCCATCCTCCTACCTCTGCCTGCCGAGTGCTGGGATTAAAGGCATGTGCCACCATGCCTGGCTACTTCCATTCTTTTAACAGCCCTTGACAGGCTATGCCTTCTTTCTTGAGAAACCATCTCTAGTTGGAACCCACGGCACCATTTCTGGTGGTCCTTCTTCTGACTTGGTTATTGCTTGTTCTTGGTGTTTGGGTAAGTCCTCCTAGTTCTCGAGATGGGACATCAGAGGAGTTCAGCCACAGAGCATGTTCCCTATTTTGTGTACTTCCCAACTGCCACTTATTAGCTAATAATTTCTGCATTTACTTCCAGTCCCAACTTATCCTTTAAGCTGCAGACTCATATAATTACCTTTCTTCTGAATATTTTTATTTAGATAACTAATAATGGTTTCAAACCTAGCATGCCAAAAACACAACTACATATTCTCCTCCAAACATGCCACTTTCTCAGACATTTTCATCTTGGCAATTAGATCCATCACCTCTCCACTTTGATCAAGATCACTTCAAGTTGTCTTTGCTTCCTCTTTCTTTTATGTATGACATAAAGTTTTTGTTGGTTTTGTTAAGATACTATAGCAATCATCTGAAAATTAGTGTCATAAAAGAACAGAAGTCTCTTCTTTCAGACTTCACAAACCCAGAAGTCCAAAATTAGTTTAACCCAAATTAAGATGTCAGACACTCTGGAGGAAAATAAATTCCTCATCTCTTCTACCTTATGGATGATTCTGGCATTCCTTGATTGTGGCTATATCTCCATTCTCTGCCTTAGTGGTCATATTGCCTTTATTTCTTTTTTTGTGAAGACAGTTAATGCCCGTCTGAGAAATGCATGATTATATTCTCAAATCAGTGTTATATTTAAAAATCTTTATTTGCCTTTGGTATTGAGATAGTGGTTAGAGGTGAGGTTAAGGAAAGAAGGCTGATGGGCTGAAGAGATGGCTTAGCAATCAAGGCTCTTGCCTGCAAAGCCTAGGACCCAGGTTTGGTTCCCCAGGTCCCATGTAAGCCAGATGTACAAGGTGACACATGTGAACAGGTGGCATATGCACAAAAGGTGGCACATGCATCTAGAGTTTGTATGCAGTGGCTAAGGCTTTGGTGTGCCAATTCTCTCTCTCTTTCTCTCTGTGTCTCAAAAAAAAAAAAAAAAAAAAAAAAAAGAAGGCTGCTGAGAAAGAGTCACCAGTGACCAAACCATGCTCAGAATGCTTATTTTCGTTAGTGTCCAGAACACCCATGGGTGCCATTGCATTAGACTCTTGAAGAGTCTTCTCTTGTTCACTACTGCCTCTGAGCCCTCAGTACAAGCACAACAAGTCACATCTTCTTGCCTGATTCAAGCCTGTTCTGATCCTCCCAATGGGCTAGTAGAATCCATATCATGGTTCAAAGCATTTCTGTCTGATCCGACCTCTGCTTTCTGCTCTAACTGCATGCATTCCTGAGGCTCCATGCTCCTGCAACAGCTTTAGCCGTCTGCCATTTCCACACAGTGCCATGCCATTCTTGTTTTGGAGCCTTCCTTCTCCTCAATCTCATTGTCTTTTATCATAGATATGTAAATGTGCAGTTGAGGTGTTATCACGTCCTCAGTGGAAGACCTCTCTAGATGTCGTCATGTTCTCAGTTGATGGCACTTTAAGAAAATTTCCAATGCCCATAACTGCTAGATGCTGCATTGAACATGTGTCCCATGGTAACTGTACATCCCTTGTGATTCCTGGGTGTTCATTATGGGAAATTGCTCTGCTTTCCTGCTCAATATTGTATCTTTTGTATGCAGTAAACAGGCTCTAGCACCCTTAATTGCAATAGGGGATCAATAAACACTTCTTAAATAAATTAATAAGGTAGTCAGTTGCATGGGTAACAAATATGATGTGATGGTTTGATTCAGGTGTCCCCCATAAACTTAGGTGTTCTGACTGCTAGGTCCCCAAATGATGTCCCCAGATGACGGCAATTTGGAAATTAACACCTTTTGGAGGCAGTGTATTGTTGGGGCAGACTTATGGGTTTTATAGCCATTTTCAACCATGCCAGTGTTTGGCAAAGTCTCCTGTTGCTTTTGTCCACCTTATGTTGGCCAGGAGATGATGTTCATCCTCTGTTCATGCCATTGTTTTCCCCTGCCATCATGGAGCTTCCCCTCTAGCCTATAAGCCAAAATAAACCCATTTTTTCCCCCACAAGCTGCTTTTGATCAGGTAATTTCTTCCAGCAATGTGAACCTGACTGCAACAGTAAAGTTGATACCTAGAATGGGGTCGCTGCTAGACACCTGACTGTGTGGCTTTGGCCTTTTGAAGCTGATTTTCAAGAGGAATGTGGAAGGATTGAAACCTTGTCCTAATAACCATGTAGGGCTATAAATACAGGCTTGATGGGTTATTCTAGTCAGAGTTGAAAGACCTAAATGCAGTAAGAACTATGGACTGTGAGGTTTGGCTTCTGAGGATGAGAAAGAGCTTTGCCTGGACTGGATTAGAAGCAGTTTGTGTGAGAGGCTTGCTGTTATGCCCATGTCCTGAGAACTTGTGCAGGGTTGCTTTGCATAGAAATGGACTGGTGTGAGCAGAGGGATATGGCACAGAAATGAAATCTTTGGGTGAATTTGCTGCCCATTCAGCTGCAATTATATGAGAGATTACAACCTTTGAGATTGGGTCAACTGACCTGCAGTGGGGCAACAGGAAGAATGTAGACTCTTTTGAAGGGGCCTGAGTGCTCAAGGAGTGTCCTGTTCTTCAAAGTCTGCTTTATTCCCCCTGGATTAACAAATCAAATGCGGGAAAGAAAGGGTCATTGAATTTGCAACATAGTCTTCTATTTTGGAAACAGCCACAGGCAGTGTGAAGCAGGTTTGCCAGATGCCTGCATGGAAAGCAGAAGGAGCCCTTGAGGATGAACGTGGGTTGCAGTGGAGACCCAGTGGAGATGCTGGGACCACGAGATGGCTGCTAAGGGAAGTCTGCCCTAGATGAAGTTTTCCAGGACTGTGAGTAGTCTAGCTGGAGGAGCGGAATTGGAACTCCAGAGACTTGTTGCTGGTTAGAATTATTGGACCTGGAGACTTGTTACTTGCTAGAGTTGTTGGACTTGGAGCTACAGAGTTTGATGTTTGCCCTGTTTAAATCTTGTATTGCTTGAATATTTCTTTGTTATGCACTGTGAATATTTATTCTGTGCCATTGTGAGTTTTTTTGAGATCTCTTGGTATTATGGCTCAATTAAAAGACCTTGGATTATGGGAATGTTTAAACATCATTAGGATTGATTAAAAAATATATATGGGCACTTTTAAAGTTGGACTGAGTGCATTGCATTTTATGTCATGGATAGTTATCGGTTTATAGGGCCCAGGGGCAGAATGTGGTGTTATGATTCAGGTGCCCCCCCATAAACTCAGGTGTTTTGACTGCTAGGTTCCCAGCTGATGGCAATTTGGAAAATAATGCCTCCTGGAAGTGGTGTATTGTTGGGGGTGGGCTTATGTGTATTATAGCCAGTTTCCCCATGCCAGTGTTTGGCAAACTCTCCTGTTGCTATTGTCCACTTTATGTTGGCCAGGGGGTGATGTCCACCTTCTGCTCATGCCATCATTTCCCCCTGACATCATGGAGCTTCCCCTGGAGTCTGTAAGCCAAGATAAACCTTTTTTTTTTCCCCACAAGCTGCTCTTGATCTGGTGATTTCTACCAGCAATGTAAACCTGACTGCAACATATGGATAGTGATTTTAGTTATTTTTGTAGTACAGAGTGTGGAACCCATAATCTTATATACACTAAGCAAGTGCTCTGCTACCAAGTACACCCCTATCCCTTCTGACTAGTTGAAACAAAAATATGAAGAGGCAAGCATTGACTAATGTTTTCAATATTTTTCTAGTCTTTAGTACATATGTTAAAAAATTGTGTAGTTCTTTATGCAAGGTGAAATAATTTTTACAAATCAAACTTGGGAACTTGGCAAAACATGTAATAGAGATGATCTGTTTGACAATACAAATAAATACTTCCACTCTGACTTTGAATAATTCCAGATGCTTTAGTGTGGCATATTTTTGTGAAAGCTTCTTCAAAATTACCACCATCACAAATAATTTGCTTCATTTTCTGCTCTAGGATATATTATACCTGAAACACAAAATAAAACTTCATGGTTTTGCAATGGCAAGTGTGCTAAATAAAATCAAACACATGGTTTGAGTAAATTGAACTGAAGAATTTTTATTTCAAAATCTGAACATGATGGTAAAAGCCAAACCATATTCTATTTATGGAGAAAAATTGCCATGACTTTGTGACCATTTTATTTTATGGAATTTAAATATGTGACTATTTCAATTCCATAGTGATTTTACTTCAAATAATCCAACATCTGTTTGCAGTCTCCTCTGCAGACCCTTGAAGAGCCCATACATTAAAAAGGAGTAAACCAAAGCAGAGTGATGCTATGAACTATGACTTTCTTTAATTTACTCTCCTTGTGAACAAACACAGCACAATTTGGTTAATCAGATTAGTCTAAAGAGTAAACAGTCCAGAACCAACCATCTAATGGACTGGCATTCCCTCCTCCAGCCTCCTACTGTTGGTTGATGCAAAGCCCATAGGAACTTATTTTGCCCAACTTTGCATTGGAATTTTGTTAAAATCTATGTGATACAGTTGGGTTTCAGAGAAGCTAGACATCCTACACTGCATGTCTAATGAGTTAGAGGGGACTCTTAGGAGCTGCTCATCTGTGGACCCCATTTTGAGTAGTGAGGAGTCAGTGGGCATTGAGACCACAGGACTAAATGAAAAGGTGAGATCATGTCTTCTTGAAGTATCCTCAGCTGTTTTCCTTTTCCAATTTGAATCCCTCTTGCTGGTATCCCTGATTCTATTAATAGCACCACCATTCTCTCAACTATTAGTACTCTGGAAGTTCTAAGTTAACTTGAACTGTCCTTTCCACCTATGTTGGGATTAGTCAGTCTTCTGCTAAGTCAAATTGTAAACCCACCCCTTTGCTTACCACTTTTGTCTCCTTTCCCTCTCCCCATTTATTAATGGAAACATTCCCTTCCTCTCCATGACTCAGCCTATGTTCTAGGAGCTATAGGAGTGCTTGATAGGACCCAGAGCCATACCTTCACTGGCCTTGGGTTTTGCTGGCAGCAGAGAGATGGTATTGCTTCCCTATATGGCCTTGATCTCTGTCAGTAGAGGGACTCTTAAAGTGATCACGTCTATGTTTTTAACAATGGGCATTAAGCATTTTTATTTATTTGCCATGTCTGTGTCAGGGAGGGGTAGGTGGGTGTGCCAGGGTCTCTTGCCACTGCTAGTAAAAACCAGATGCTCATACCTTTTTCTGCACCTAGCTTTACAGGGGGGCTGGAGAATTGATCCTGGTTCTGCAGGTTTTGCAAGCAAGTACCTTTAGCCACTGAGTGATCTTGCTAGGTATTTTTAAACATGTTTTATTGATAAAGAAAAGAGACAAAGCACATGCCAATTCACATAAATAATAATAATGAAGGGGGATTTAAACCAAAATATATTGGAATATAGATATTGCCAGGATCCTGTTGCTTCTTTTGAGTCTAAATGAATCCTAACTAAGATCTAAGGAGGTTGACTCTTGTTTGCCATGGCTTATTATTTTTCTACCCCTTGGGTTTTCTTTTCTTTTCTTTCCCCAAACAACAGTATGTCCTGGTTGTAAACTTCCACCA
Organism: Orientallactaga sibirica; assembly: GCA_036365145.1. NCBI lineage: Eukaryota > Metazoa > Chordata > Mammalia > Rodentia > Dipodidae > Orientallactaga > Orientallactaga sibirica. The sequence continues at coordinate 52,226,817 of JAEOAD010000006.1, forward strand.
CTACCTTACTTTGTCTTCCCTCTTACATTTTTTCCACTGGATGTGATAGAGATGTCTCACTTAGTGCTGAATACGCAACATGTCACTTCTTCTCAGCACTATGGTGACTTTGGAAATCACTTCAGTGGTCACCACCATCAGAAAAGAGAAGCATCTCTAACCAAAAGTGAGAATAACATTAGTCTATGAGCATAGGCAAAAGTACTTAGAGGGCCATAATTTAGTGGTCATAATTTCTCCATCTAGCCAAGTAACAGTAGTATCTCTCCCTAGCCCCACTCCTCAAAGCTCATGATCTCATGAGCCATAGGCTGTGACAAGGTTTTCAGTACCAGGCATGAATTCCCTCCTCAAATATAATCAGAGAGCAGTTGGATTCCTCCCAATCTTGCCTACCAGATAGTATGGACATTTAAGTCATTACCATTTAATTTATGACCTGCAGAAGCATGGAAGCTTCTTTCCTGGGCTTATTTCTGTTATCTTTACTGCTGTCTGGATGTTTCAATTGTACCACATAGTCACAACTTACCTTCCTTCAGGATTTTCCACATCAGCATGATTGAGATTCATCTACATTTCAAAGCGCTTCTAATGTTCTCTGTCTCTGTCTCTGTTTGTCTTTTTCTCTCTGTTTTTCTGCTTGGGATTAAACCCAGGGCTCACATATGATACCAATAAATCACTTTACCACTGAGCTATACCCCAAGTCACCATTATTACATTTTTATTTTTGAGATAAGGTCTCACTAAGTTTAACCCAACAAGCCTTGAATTTGTAATTCTCTTGCCTTGGCCTCCTAAGGGGTTGAAATTATGGGCCTGTAGCACCATAACCTGGTAAAGTCATGTCAGAGTCAAGGTGAACATGGCAAATTCCATGTTCCTCATGAAATATCTCTTGGTTTGGGGATTCAACACATTCTTTAACTTTGTGACTATCAATTCAAGTTGAATGTTATTTTATCACTTACCACAGAAGAAGTAATGGAGGTTCATGATTCATCTTCTAGTTGAAAATCTAAATTTGAATCTATAATACCAAATTAAAACAACTCTTTATGTAATTGAATTGAAATATGCCAACACAGGAAGAAGTAGGATGAAATCTAGTCTAGACATGAGCCTAGCAATCTTCCCCATCATTTTATGACAGAATCAAGCTCTAATATTCAAATGCTTTCCTTGTATGCAGAAAGTTGATCTCCTATGCATGTAGAGAGGTGCCTTGCATCATGGGTCATCCTTGGGAGAGCTGAAAAAGCCTCATTGAGGTTAGTTTCTGTATTCTGTGGTCAGATGAGGAATGGTATTTGAGGGAGTTTGAGAGGATGAAACATACTTTTGAATTTGTCCAGGTAGAAGGGATGCTTTTTTTTGAATTTGCACAAGGATAGATACAAAGCCCTTGGATATAGGAGCAATATCTTAGCTTCACCAAAGGATTTCCAAGCCAAGGAATTATAATAGTGATGATGATTTCCCTTGGTGAACTGCAAGTTCTTTGAGAAAGAAGCCACGCTGTACTCCTTTTTGTATGTAATTATTGTTACCCTTGCTGTCTTTTCCCTTTTACCCAAATACCTCATTCATCTTCAGTCCTTTAAAAAAAAACTTGTATATTAAAGAAAATTTGGCTTTTCTATATCTGTATTATCTGTGAAACTTTGTATTGATTATCTAACATTCCCCAGTTTCTAGTAACCATTTTTCCCTATCTTTAAGTTAAACTTTTAAAGATATAACATATGAGTGAAAACATGTAGTAGTTATTTTTTCTATGCTTGCCATAATTCACTTACCAAAATGTCTTATCCATTTCTCCCCTTTTGACTTTAAAAGAAGAATAGTATCCCTTTGTCTTTATGTATCTTGTTTGTTTCATCATTGACCCACTCCCAAACATGTAGATTGAGTCTATATCTTGAGTGTGATAAAGCAAGCTGGCATGAGCATGGGGATGAAGGCAGCTCTTGAGTATACTGGTTTTAGTTCCTTTGGAAACATTTGTTTGTATGATGGCTCAAATTTTATTTTTTGTGGGGAGAGTTTCCAAACTCTTTCCATAATGCTGAATAATTTACCCCAAACCACATTAAAGGGTCCCATTTCTCCACATCCTCTTCGATGGTGGCTATTTTTTTGAATGACTTTAGTGACTTATTTTCTTCTAGATTGTTTTCATTATTATAAATAATCATCTTGATGTTAAAAATATCCATAAACTTAAAATAATCAGCCCATAGAAAAATTAATTTGTATATCTAATTAAAGATTTGCTTAAACCAGAAAATTTAGCAATTATATATCATGAATTATATTCTCAAGGGAAGTATGTCCCTCTTTTGTTCCATAATGTCAATATTAAAATGTATAATGCCAGAATCTGTGCTATGATATTCTGAATGACTAATAAAAGTCTTTATTTTACATGACAGCCCATAATTTTTATTGACAGGTCAAATTGCCATAGAAATCACTCTCATTCAGTATATAAATGTGACTCCTTTTCTTTTAAAAAATATTTTATTTATCCTACTTCTGTATTCTAATGTAATTTCCTCTCCCACTTCACATTTGTTTGAATGGCTAAATAAATTCATAATTCTTCTCCTTATTTTAACCAAAATAAAATATTTTAGTTCCTTACATAACCTCACCTGGATCAAATCCCAATTCTGCTATCTACTATGTTTTCTCAAATTGTTCAATGTTCTAAGAGTTGTCTGCTAAATAAAAATAATACTTACTTGAGCCAGGTGTCTTGGCACATGCTTTTAATCACAGCATTTGGAAGGCAGAGGTGGGAGGATCGTTGTGAGTTTGAGGCCACCAGGAGACTACAGAGTGAGTGCCAGGTCATCATGGGCTAAAGCAAGACCCCACCTTTAAAAAACCAAATATATAGCCAGGCGTGGTGGCGCACACCTTTAATCCCAGTACTTGGGAGGCAGAGGTAGAAGGATTGCCATGAGTTCAAGGCCATCCTGAGAATACAGAGTGCATTCCAGGTCAGCCTGAGCTACAGTGAGACTCTACCTCAAAAAACCATATATATATATATATATATATATATATATATATATATATATATATATGATATTTAATTGGGTTGGTAGATAGTTCAGTGGGTAGGAACTGCTTGAATAAGCTTGAGGGTCTGAGACAGATGGCTCACTAGTCAACCAGTATGACTGAAGAACAACAGTTCTAGTTTTCAGAGAGCCCCAGTGATTCTCTGGTCTCTGCTCCCTACAGAACTGGGGTTACAATCTGCATAGTCACACTCAGCTTTTTCTTTTAAATTTATTATTATTATTATTTATTTTTCAGAAAGAGAAAAAGAAGCAAAGAGAGAGAGAAAGATAGAGAGAAAATGGGCTCTCCAGGGACTTCAGCTACTGGGAACGAACTCCAGATGTGTGCAGCCCCTTGTGGTACATTGTGACATTGTGTGCTTTTTGTCACTTTCCGACTACATGGGACCTGGAGATTCAAACATGAGTTCTTAGCCTTTGCAGGTTAAGTGCCTTAACCACTAAACCATCTCCCCTGTCCTCTTCTTTTTTCATGGGTGCCAGGACATCAAACTCAGGGAAAATCCCTCTCTCTCAGAAACAGGCAGAAGAGATATAAAGATATAAACACCTGATGTTCTCTTCTTGCCTTCTAATGTGCATGCATGGGGTGCACAGACCTGTACATATGTCACCTCCCTTCCACATCATATACATCATACCACACGGGCTATACACACATGCATCAAAATAGAAAAAAAGAAATGTGACACTATATTTTATGGAGATTCAGAATATATGTAAAATGTATGACCTAGTTAAAAAATCAATCCAGCCATAAGGTACAGTTTACACAAGTTCAGTAATAAAAGTGGTAATATCACTTTTTCTCATCTAGAATATTGTTTCTGTTCAACAAATAAAGGCTACATTGGCTATTTTAGGTGCTTTACTCATTATGACAGTGCTCTTAGTGTACATGAAGAAGTCAGTGAAAGTTTTTCTTCACTCAAGACTTCCTCAGGCTGTGATAGTGCATTTGACCTTTAGACCCCCATTCACTGCATGACTTAACTTTATTTCTTACTACAGTGAACAGTTTTGGGGGTGTTGTTTCAGAGCTATGAGTTATCTTGGAAGGTTCTTTTCAGCCACCCAAAGTACACCTTTTCATGATTGACTAGTCATACCAAACTGCAATTAGCCTATAGTTTTGTTTATGTGCCCCTCAGTATTCCTAGACAGCATGGCCTTCTAGAAAGGCAATGGGAAGGTTTATCACCATACAGTTCAGGCACAGCAAATGCAAGTTCACTTTTTCTCCTCATGAAGCTTTATTTTTCTTTCTTGTGGTTTTGTGTATTGAACTCGGGGCCTTGCTTATGTCAGGCAAGTGCTCCACCACTGAGCTACATCCCCTACAAAGCATTGGAAGAGCATAGCTATCTATACTTTCCAAACTAGAGGAAGTATTATGTTTCCAAATGGGGATGCCATTAGTAATAACTGGCCAACACCAACCAACTGGTCAAACTGCTTTCCTCATATGGCTGCTGAAGGAAAGTTGATGGATGTTGCACAGCTCCATATTAGAGTGCACAGAGGTACTGCTCTTAGCAGATTTTTACATAGGGAGTTATGCAGTACATTGGTTTCTCATGTCTGGATGTTTCCCACATGACTTCATCAAGAAAGACTGAGACACAGGGTACCCCCAGATGCATAATTTATATAGCTGAGGCTATTTTCACTGTCAAGAAGCCAAGTACCTCAAACAAGCTAGCCAAAGAACTATCCTACTCATTTCTTTTTGATCCCTGAGGTCTTCATTCATACATTGGCTCCCCTTGTTAACCAGAGCATGAAACAAACCCTTATTTGTGAGATAATGTATTTTCCACTAAGTGAACTTCAGACCTTAGAGAAAAATCATCCCTTTTCCAGTAGTTAACTTTTTTTGGACTTTAACTGCTTATATATCTAATAATCATGACTTGATTTTCAAGCATGACTAGAAATGTATTTTGGGGGGCTCTAGTGACAAAGTGGACAATGTCCCTAATTAAGTGGCATCTCCTTCCTAGACCAACTCTTTCTAAAGGATTGTAAATAATGAAGATCATAGAGGTGTTTTCTTTGTCTATTAATTCTTAAACTGGTCTTAAGAGAACTAGAGGTGGGAGGCTGCCAGTTAGATTTTAAAATCTCAGTTTTAAAAGTCATGAAGTCATACTTAAGATTACTTTGATATAAAAGGCCATTTTCTGACTTTTTGTCTGTAAAACAAGACTCAACCATGCATAAAGATGACCTCTGGGGCTGGAGAGATTTTCCAGTGGTTAAAGCCTAGAGACCCAAATTCAATTACTCAGTATCCACGTAAAGCCAGATGCACAAAATGGCACATGCATCTGGAGTTTATTTGCAGTGGTTAGAGGCCCTGGTGTGCCTATAAGCTCTCTCTCTCTCTCACTATTTTTCTGCTTGCAAATAAATGTCTTTTTTTTTTTTTAAATGAGGAAATGTCTGTTAAGTCTAAACAATTAGCTAATGTGGCTAATACATGATTTTGTCAACTTGGTCTAAATAGTGTCTCTCTGGGCTACAAATTCTTCATAAGTAAAAAGAGGAATCAGAATCTTGGTAAATTTTATAGCTCTGTTTGTCTCCAATGTTTTTGGAATAGACAGGCAAAGCTTCTACCTTAAAAACTGTAGCAAGGTCACCTACAGAGTTATCAAAGAAGGAAGAAAGACTTTGGGGTAAGGGAAGTGTTTCTGGACTGTGATTGTCAGAATGAAGGAGGAAAAGAAAGAGATGGGGCTGTAAACATGTGCAGCTTTATTTGGAGCACCTGTATAATAGAAGAACAAATTGACATTTCTTTTTTTTTTTTTTTTTAGAGAGAGACACACAGAGAGACAGATAGAGAGAGAGGGAGAGGAAGACAGATAGAGAATGGGCGCAGCAGCAGTCTCTCAGCTGCTGTGAACAAAATCCAGATGTGTCCACCCCCTTGTGGTCAAGTGTGGCATTGCGCCCTTGAGTCACTTTGCATCTGGCTAAACCTGGGACCTGGAGATTGGAATCTCTGGAGATTGGAACCAGCGTTCTTAGGCTTAGGAGGCAGGAGCCTTAACTGCTAAGCCATCTCTCCAGCCCCAAATTGACATTTCTTGATTAGATACATGGGGTGTATCCCCAAACTGTGGTATTCCAACCCATCTTATTCCTCCTCATTTCCCACCCATTGAAGTTATAGTGTCTGTACCCAAGTAATAAAATGAAACAAGAGAACCAGAGAAACAAGAAAAAAAAGTGTCAAAAGTTCTGTGCATGCTGGAAGCATGACAAAGTTTCTGTACTGGATTTTAAGAGAATACATTGTGCTAGTATTCGCTTCTTTGAAGTTAAATTAGGAGTTTTTGTTAAATTCAAGGGCATCAACCCAGGGTGTGGCTTGGGGGTACAACAGTTTGTAAGCATTTGTAAAAGCTCTGGGTTTGATCTCCAGCAATACAAGACAGACAAACTGTATGTGGTATTTTATGTTGATTGTCAACATGAGAGGACCTAGAATCAGCTGTGAGAAATGATATAGCCTGTGGACTTGCCTGGGAGACATTATCTGGGCAGCACCAGTTCATGAGTCTGGGCCCAGAAGTATAAAATGGAGAGAGCTGGCAGAGCATCAGCCTTCATGGCCCTTCCCTGTTTCTTCACTGTGGACTGATGTGACCAGCCGCCTCAAGTTACTGCCATTGTATCACCCCTGTACCTGACTGTACACTGAAATAAATCCTTTCACCCTTAAACTGATTTTTCGGTTAGGTGTTTTGTCTCAGTAATGAGAAGGTAACTGTCACAGAAAGTTGATACTGAGAAGTGGGGCCATGGATATAATAAACCTGACCATATTGTTCTTAGTCTTTTGGAACTGGATTACAGGAAGAAAATGGAAGGATTTGGAACTCTGGAGTAGAGAAGCCTTACAGTGCTACAGAGAGAGCTTAATAGGCCATTCCTGCGGTAGTTTGAGAGACCAGAATGCCAAAGGAAGGCTGACAATAGAGGCATAGTTCATGAGGTTTCAGAGAAGAACAAAACTCTACCAGGAGCTGAGCTCTTAGGGGCAGTTCCTATTACATGCAGTCAACAAAACTAGTGACATCCTGCCTGTGTTCTGAGATAATGAACAACACTGAGCTCCAATGTAATGGAATAATTTATTTGTGATGCGAAGAGAAAACCATGTGCTTAGCACTGGACAAGTCATCCCTATCACTCACCAGAGCTCAAGGAACATTGCAGAGGAAAGTGGTAGAAGATGAGAAAAGGATAACCTCAATTCCATATTACTGCATTCAGAAAAGAAAGTTGATGGTAAATAAGATATAGAAGTCCAACAAAATTCCCAAATTATAAGAGGAAATGAATGAACTAGACTCAACCACCAGAAACAAGAAAGAAGGACAAGGGAAACAAAGTAAGAAATAAATAATAATAGTTTATATTGAAACAGGAACCTTGAGTCTTATTTACCTTGTTGATAGTGGAGTCTAAATCTTGCATGCTCTGATGAAATACTTATTGGTTGAGGGAATGAATGATAGGTTTGGGCTGAAGGAATGAGTGATACATGTGAGTTGCGCCATCTTGGGCAGATGGTTAATATTACAAGTTGACAGCTTTTTAAAATAAAAGAAGCCTAAGTACAAATTACTATTCAGTGGAAGGTATTTCCATTGGCACCCTTTCCCTCAGTGTTCATGCTCAAATCTAAACAACATCTGTGGAACTGCTAGGAGAATGTCCTGGAACAACTCTACATTTCCAAGCTGGGTGAGGCTGCAGTACCTCATTGTTCACATTCTGATTCTGGGTTTCTTCCTCCCCAATTTTCCCAGTTTTCTAAAGACACAAGAGAAGATCCTGTGAGTGTGTAGGTTAGAATTCAGATATGAACATGTACTCTTTTCTAGTTGGGTAGCCTTGAACAAGTCAATTAGTTTCTTTGAACCTCAATTAGATAACTCTTTTAATAGCGATAAAATATATCTATCAGTTACTGGTCACTTAGTGCCCCATAATATTTTTAAAAACTTTACATATGCCATTCCATATAATTTTCTATAATTCTCTAAAGTAAGCATTATAATAATATTGTAAGACTCATCTCTCATTCTGAAATAATTATAGCCAGCTAAATTAAGAACTTTTGGGAGAAGTTTCAGTTAACACACGAGTCCTTGCTTCTCTGCATAGCTCATCGTTCATTCATCTGTGCTCTGTCATCAAACTTACCAGTGACCAAGCAAAGGAGTATCTTGGTGCATTCTAGCTATTGCTCAGCTCTGAGTCACTTGAACTCACTCCACACCCCTAGTTTACCTTTTCTTAGCTGGCATAAATTTGGATCTTTCATTTTCTGTTTTCCAGCCTGCTTTGCCCTAGGATTTCTGTGTTATTTTGTCCTTTTTTTTTTTTTTGCTGCAGCATTCTTTTCCTTTTAACTAAAAATTAAAAAGATGGGCTAGGGAGATGGCTCAGTGGATTAAGGACTTGCCTTTCATGCATGAACACCTGAATTCAGATACCTAGATCCCACACAAAGCCTGGAAGCTGTGGAGGGCTTCCCAGGCCACCTATAACCATGAGAAGGAAGGCAGAGGCAGGAGAATTTCCTAGAAACTCATGAATAGAGTGGTGAACAGCAATGAGAGGCCCTGCCCCAACCAAAGGAAAGTCAAGGACCTAAAACATCCTCTGACCCCTGCAAGAAAGCCCACCTTCACACGCCTTAGTGTGCACACACATATATACATAGCATACACATAAACACATCAAAACTTTAAAAAGTTATTTTTTACAGGAAAACTAAATGTAGGAAATGAAATACTAATATCATGTTTATTCCATTAAAATATAATATTTTAATATTTCATTTTTTCCTTTGTAATGCCTTTTGTAAGTAAAAGTATTAAAAATACTTTTAAGGGCTGGTTAAGGTGCTCGCCTACAAAGCTTAATGACCTGGGTTCAATTACCCAGTACTCATGTAAAGCCAAATGCAGTGGTACATTCATCTGGAGTTTGTTTCAGCAGCTGTAGGCACTGGCATGCCCATTCATTCTGTCCCTCCTCTCTCCCTCCCTCCCTCTCCCTCTCTCTCTCTCTCTCTCTCTCTCTCACTCTCTCTCTCTCTGTGTGTCTCCTCTCTATCTCTCTGTGCTTGCAAATAAAGTATTAAAAATGTTTTTGAGAGCAGTGTTAGATTCATAGCAGAGTGAGCAGAAAGTTCAGAGATTTCACATATCCTTCATGTCCTTTATTAATAGACCACTTAGTTAACACTGCACTCCATGGGAATGGTGAATCCTATGTTGGCATAGTGTTGTCACCCAAAGCCCACAGTTTACTTCTGGGTTGGACAAATGCATAATGGGATGTGCCCCACCATTACAGTGTTTCATAGAGAAGGATCATCACCACCCTAGGAGAGCTCCAGGGTTTCAACTTCTCAGGCAATGACATTTTTCATGGCTGTCTAGGGTTCCATTTATGACTTGATCATTATTTATTTTTACAGTGGAATTTAGAATTTATTTAGAAGCTATCCCCAGCTTTTGCTTTTATTGACAGTGCTACTCATTGTGGATAGAATTTTGCATCTACTTATGCTTTTAATCTTATGATAAGTCATCAAGATAATCAAACCTTGTATACACTATTAAAAATGAACTTAAGAATGGTAATAGATGTTATGTTTCCTTATCTCCTTACTAAGACAGGATAATATTTTGAAAAAAGAAAACTTTGCCAACTTCTTGTGTGCTGTGGGGGTGGTGGTGGTGGTATGTGCATGTACATGAGTTGGCATGTGTGTGTGTGTGTGTGTGTGTGTGTGTGTGTGAGTGTGCAGTGCCCATGTATGTATGTGTATGTGTAGATGTCAGAAGTCCACGTGGAATGTCTTCCTTGGTCACTTTTTTCTTTAGTTTTCTGAAGCAAGCCTGTCACTTAAGCCCAGAGCTTACCAATTCAACTAATATAAGGATTCCATCTCTACCTCCATGCACTGTGATGCTGGGCAGCCGCCACCACCTTCATACCTGTGTTTTCATGGAGGCTGCGTGTCTGAACTCTGCTCCTTACACTTGCATGGCAAGCGCTCTACTGCCCAAGTCATCTCCCCTCTCCTGCCAAATTTAAACTATCTATCTATGTATCTATCTATGTATCTATGTATCTATCTATCTATCTATCTATCTATCTATGTATCTATGTATCTATCTATCTATCTATCTATCTATATCATCTATCTATCTATCATCTATTATGTGTATGTGTGGTGGTTTGAAGTGGATGTCTTCTATAAACTCATATGTCTTGAATGTCTGGTTCCCAGCTGACGGCAGTTTGGGAGGAAGAGCCATGCTGGAGAAGGTATATTGTTAGGAGCAGGCTTAGTAGTGTTATAGCAGATCCTCTTTACTAGCGTTCAGCTCCCTCTCCTGCTTCTGTTGTCCACCTGATATTAGATAGGAGGTGGTATCCACTTTTTTCCCTGCCATCTGGAGCTTCCCCCTCCCCTAAAACTATAAGCAGAAATAATAAAAAAAAAAAAACTTTCATTCCATCAGCGGCTTTTGGTTGACTGTTTTGTCCCAGAAATGAGAAGGTAACTGCAAAAAATATGTGGGTGGGGTGTGCATGTCTATGTATACTTGTACATGTCTATGCAGGGGTGTGTATGGAGGCCAAAGTACAACCATTGGTGTCTTGATCAGGATTTTTCTCTGCACCTCCTTTGAGATTGGGTTTCTTACTGGCTTAGAACTTTCTAATTGGGTTAGACTGATGGGCTGGTGAACCCAGGGTTCTTCCTGTTTCCCCCTCCCCATCATCGAGATAACAGGCATGTGCGGCTATACCTGACATAGCTATGTGAGTTCTAGCAATCGAACTCAGTTCCTCATGCTTGTGAGGCAAGCACTTTATTGACTGAATAAAGCTTCCCATCCAAATCTTTACTAATTTTAGGGAGGAAAATACTTTCTAATGTATTTTGCATCATTTGATTAAGATTGAAACTTTTAATATACTTTTAACTAGTTTGTAGGTTTTATTTGGCATTGCCTGTTTTTATCTCTCAGTCATTTCTCTACTAGGACACTTGTTTTAAAATGGAATTTTATACAATAAAAACATAGCTCACTGGGCTGGAGAGATGGCTTAGCTGTTAAACGCTTGCCTGTGAAGCCTAAGGACCCCAGTTCAAGGTTTGATTCCCCAGGACCCACGTAAGCCAGATGCAGGAGGGGCACATGCATCTGGAGTTCGTTTGCAGTGACTGGAGGCCCTGGCGTGCCCATTCTCTGTATATCTGCCTCTTTCTCTGTCTGTGGCTCTCAAATAAATAAATAAATAAAAATAAACAAAAAAATTTAAAAAGCATATCTCACATAAATCAAAATTTTAAAATAATTTTCTAGCTTTATAATTTTATTTCAATAATTTTCTCATTTTTAATTTCAAGATAAATTTAGCCTTATAGAATAGCTAGAAAATATAATTCAGAGAACCTCTATCTATCCTGTGAAGCTTATGTTAGCTCTTACAGAACCATCAAACAACCAGCAAACAAGAAGTTAGACTTGGCAGATTTCTATTAAGTACACACAAGCATTGCCTTCAGTTTTATCCATTTTCCTCCAGAATCCCATCCAGGTTTGACCTTGTACCTACCCACACATATCTTTGCTCTTTTATAATTTGAAATATTTATTCATTCACTCTCTGCCTTTTGAAGATTATACCTTTAACTTTTAAATTCTTTTAGATATAATTAGCTCTTATACATTTTTATGTTAAGCACATAAATGGTTTCTGTATTTGGTATTAGGTCTCTAACAGTAATATTTTGTGGTAGACTATAAAAATATTTAATGTTATGAATAGAAGATTTTCCTATTTTTGAAACAAAGTTTCACTTATATAGCAGAAGCTGGCCCTGCACTTGCTACACAAACCAAATTGGCTTCAAACAGAACTCTGTCTCCCAAGTACTGGGATTACAGGCTTGTGCCTATTTATTTATTTATTTATTTATTTATTCATTGTTTCATATTGAATATTACTTTTTCAGTAATTTATTTTAACCATGAAATAGAAATACAGTTTAATCTTTTATCTCTAGACAGACAAATCATTTTTTCCAAATGTTATTTGTTGAAACATCTGTTTTAAAATCTTTCACATGTTTTCTTGACTACCTGCTGTCCTCACATAGTTTTTGGTAAATATTCTTGGAAAGGTCCGGGAACTGATTAAATACTGAAAATAAGCATAGCTTTATTGTCAGCTCCAACACTAGCAGCACACTTCTTTCTTCAAAGAACAAACTGAAACAGGTTTATACACAGACTTTATTTTTTAAAGAATTTTAATCTTTTATAGTCATCTGAATCAATGCACAGTTCCCTTGTTAATTCTGAATTTTCCACAGTTCGTTTGGATGGGAAAGCAAACATAGTTATATAGTTAGATTAAAATTCCAGACTTAAAACCTTTTTACTTTAATTAAGCTTAAATCAGTCCTAAATGCCACCACCTTTTAAGAAAGAATGAGGTAAATTTCATTATCAATGATAATAAATGAAAATAATAGGAAACAGGTCAAGATATTATATTCAGTTTTCAAGTTTTCTCACACACTGTATATTATTTAACTCATAATAGCCCCTTAAGGTTATAATTATTATTCTTTCTTCACACAAGAAAATGGATGAGTGAGAGTTGGTGGTTGGATTGAAAGTACATAGTTAGTGATTTCAAGGACTTGAAAATAGAACTTCTGGTTTCATGCTGTTTTTATTACACTAAATTTTCCTCATTAAAATGAAATGCAAAACATTTGTTAATATGAGAGGAAGATGCTTTCTTTCCAGAAAACTTCTATGAGCTACATGATTACATTAAAAATACACAATTTATGATGATAATATTGAGAAGATCAGACTTGGTTTTCCATCATGTTCAGTACAAACTATAATGGTAAGTTTTAATTCCAAGGACCTCGAAATTCTTCAGCTATAAAAGACATATTTAATCATATGCAATCAAGTCTGAAGCCTTAAATGAAAGTTGTTAATGTGCTGTTCCAGTTACCTTATCATTGCTGGCACAAAGCACCTGACCAAAAGCAGATTATAGGAGAAAAGGGTTTCTTTTGGCTTACAGACTCAAGGGGGAAATGCCACAATGGCAGAGGAAAATGTGGCTGGACATCACCTCCCAGCCAACGTCAAGTGGAAAATATCAGCAGGAGAATGAGCCAAACACTGGCAAGGGGAAAGTGGCTATAACAACCATTAAGTCCCCCAACAACACACCTCCAGCAAGGCACCTGACCAGTTGGGAACATAGCATTTAGAACACATGAGTTTATGGGGGACACCTGACTCAAACCACCACATGTCCCAAATACTATCTCACACAGCAGTATCACTGGTATGTTCAAAACATATAAAGTTAGGCTGGAGAGATTGCTCAGTGGCTAAGTGGGCTTTCTACGTAAGCATGAGTGCCTGAGGTAACCTTAAATTGCCTGAATTCAAATCGCTGGCACCCATGTGAACAGCTCAATAGGGCCATGTGAGCCTGTAACCCCAGTCCTGCAAAAGAGAGAGGAGACCAGGGAATCATTTAGGATCTCAAAAACCAGGAAGCTCCAATAAGAGACTCAGGCTTATAATAAGAATGGGTAGAAGAGCAATAGAGTGGGACACCGACATTCTGCTCTGGCCATCACCAGCTAGCAATCCCCATAGCAGGTGAGTGAATGGGGTGCTGAAAGGGCACATAAATTGCATACACAGCATATACCACCACCCCCACACCACATTACACAAATGAAAACAATACAGATAGTTGGGCAGACAAGAAAATTTGCTTGAAATGACTGAGTGATACTTGTATGACTTAGTTGAGTAGGAATATGAGGTCAGTAGTTTTGAGGACCACCAAAATAGAGTGAGAATGCAGGATAAGAGAAGAAACATGGTCATTAGCAGTGAACCTGAAATGTTCAAATGTGTTGGCAGAAGAAAATGATAATCACAGTGATCTTCCAAGATGGAACCAAACTATTTGCCTAGTCTCTGACAATCATGACAAATGATATCCTCCAAAAGATGCACGAATTGGACAGAAGGCCAGTGCTTCCTTCCTGAACTAATGGACACATGGCCAAGTGAAGGGTGATGATTTGTAAGCTGTCATGGGGTGAACAATAACTTGTATTTGTTTAAACATTGAGTTAGAAAGAGATAAAAATTCCATTCATAATAAGAGTTTCCCTTCCATGTCTAAGATGGGGGCTGGGAGGACTTGTAGAGCACGCTTCCCATGCTTTTCAAACCCAAAACTGCAGGAAATATTTCTGGAGATTATCATGTGAAGAAATCTCCATTCAGGAGATTTAGTGTGGGACTGGGGCTCCTAATTGTAAAGACTTCCTGCTGTTCCTCTGCTACACTCTGAGTGGAGTGACATGGAAGGCGATGGTTCAGGAAAGTCAGGTGAGGGAGCAAGGGTGCATAGTTTAGAAATTGGGTAGGGAAAGAGGAACATTCATATAGGAATACAGAAACTATTAGCAGCATCAGAGAGAGGTTGGTTGTGACCAGCCTCCAGGAGTCTCATTAGATATGGCTGACATAATAAGACAGGTTCAAGAAAAATGGTTTAAGGTTGCTCTCTCTCCATTTTTATGTGTCCTTCATTTATTGTATTCTTGTGTTGCCATATTTACTAGGAAGAGTAGGATGATGGCTTTTCTCCCCAAAGTCCTCCTTTTCTTTACTAATTTTTTAAAATTTATTTATTAGAGACAGAGAGAGGGAAAGAGAGAGAGGGAGAGGGAGAATGGGCATGCCAGGGCTTCTAGCCACTGCAAACGAACTCCAGATGTGTGTGCCCTCTTGTGCATCTGGCTTACGTAGGACCTGGAGAATCGAACTGGGGTCCTTGGGCTTCACAGGCATGTGCCTTCACCACTAAGCCATCTCTCCAGCCCCCTTCTTTACTAATTTTAACACTACATAATGATGTTTCCAGTGAGGTTTTTTTTTGTAGTTGTCTTATGACAGTTATTAAAAATTGTCATCTGGACAGGATTTGTGATGACCATGGAAACAAATATCTGACTGTATGTGAGGGAATTGCTATTTTAGATTAATTGAGTGGGGAAACCAACTCTGGCTGTGGATGGAATCAGTCCATAGGCTGGGGTTCTGTACCAAATCAGAAGGAGAAAGCAAGCTCTGAGCTGAGCAGCAACATTCATCTTTCTCTGCTTGCTGACCATAAACTGAACATGACCAGCTGCTTCATGCTTCTGCTGCCATGCCCTCCCCACCATGATGGAAGCTATCCCCTCAAACTATAAACTAATATAAACCCTTCCTTTCCTACATTGTTTCTGTCACAGCAATGAGAAAAATAACTAATACAAAAACCATGAAAATAGGAAGTTAGAAAGGATTTAGGAGCAGTGGGAGTTAATAGTAATAAAGTGAAGGTAATAGGGGCAAATATGACCAAAATATATTACATACATATATGAAGTTGTCGAAAGTAAAATTTAAAATGACAACAAATAAAAAGCAACCAATACAGATATAAACTATGTCTACCTCATAGATAGTTTGGATTTTGACATAAGGAAGGCTGACTTTTAACAAACTTTGCCACAATCTAGGAAAATGAGATGGATTAGTGATGCATATACTACGATCCTAACAGGTAGAAGTGACATCAAAAGCTTCAAGTGAACACTTACTACTTGTGTTTTTATCCTGTTTAATAATTATTGTACAGTTAGATTTTAGTATTATCACTATTCCATAGATGTGGCATTTGGGGAAAGTTCTGAAACTTGTCTAACTTCATGGAACTAGCAGCTGAATGGGGTATGATTTAACTACAGAAATTATAGTTCCAGAGCTATACCATTTTAGACTTGGAAAGATAGAAGGTTAAAAAATAGCCAGGCATGGTGGCCCACGCCTTTAATCCCAGCACTTGGGAGGCAGAAGTAGGAGGATCGCCGAGAGTTCGAGGCCACCCTGAGACTACATAGTTAATTCCAGGTCAGCCTGGACCAAAGTGAGACCCTGCCTCGAAAAACCAAAATAATAATAATAATAATAATAATAATAATAATAATAAAAACATATGAAGAACACTAGTTTTGTCTGAAAAATTCAACTGTTGCAAAGGCTAAAACAATCATTGAAGGCTAGTCTAAGTCCTGGGCAGGCTTCATGAAGGAAGTGGCTCAAGTCAATGCCAGCTGAGTGATATAGCATTTACATAAACAGTTAAGACTACCACATAACCTGAGTGAAAAAGTGTGTCACAGTTCATTTATGGTTATTATTTATTTAGGCAGTCACCAGAAATTAAAAGGAACAAATACAGCCCTAGCAAATATTTTGATCCCAGTTAGCAAAAGTCATTTGAAATAGGACCAAACAAGCTATTACTTGCTTTCCTTTTCTTTCTTGACATGGAATGACCACATTCAAGTTATAAATCTTCCTGCCTCAAGTCTCAAGAGTAATATCAATAGGTTATTGTGTGGGCAACTTTAAGGGACAAATGACCATTTCTCCTCCAGGGAGAAATTATTTAAAAATTAGAGTGAAGTAATTGAAAAGTCTGATTCAATTTATTCCAAATTAAGCTATAAGGAATGCTTTATCATCACAGTCTACCTGCACTTTCCCTGGCAGAAAAGCTGTTATTTGGACCTGTGAGCCTAGCTGTAAACAGAGCAGTTCCACCAGTTCTACAGAAATCATGACTCACAGTCTTGCTGTCCTCCAGTGATCTTGGCAGAAATCAACTTCCCAACAGCTGTGAAACTACATGGGCTGCCTGTGTGCACTGTCAATGATGAACGGCCAGTGGGACATGGGCTTTGACTGAGTTAAAGATGTAGAACACCTGTGAGCTCTGTGTGGCATTTTGGGAATAGAGAATGTGTGGATTCTTTATTCCCAGAATGTGTAGTTCTATTGACTAGGATAACTTAACAATTCAAAACATTTTTTTTTCTTTTCAAATCTTAAAGCCCCAAATGAGCTGAATATAGTGTTTAACCTGACATTGATCATTCCATGTAAGAGCTGGAACTATCTGAATTCATTTTAATTTTGCTATCATGCTAAAGGCTATCACTCTTTTGAGGTGTGTGTGCGCCAGGGTGGGGGGGTGACTTGTGTTTGAACTACCTGCTGGCTCCTAACACTATAATTTCACATCTTCACAAATTTCATCAGGAATCAGTGAGAGTCTACATGCCCTTTGGTCTTAAATCACAGATTTTCAGGAAACTAGACATTTTAAGTCCAGCTTATTAATATGCTATTTTCCCTTACCTAGTAAAATGTTCAAATATTTTACAAAAAAAGTAGTTAGACTAGCCACAAAGAAGTAAACCATACTGATAAGTTTACCACCTGATCTAGCTAATTCCTTGTTTTATCCAAACCTATTATAACCATTAGAAGCAAAAAAAGTATCAGCCAAAAAAGTACAGAATAATATGATATAATCAAATTAATATATCTATTTAGCAAATGATACTAGAAACTTATTGCCTTAATTGGCTATGACAGGGACGTCTATGGAGAGGGTCTAGGTTTGATCAGGGTTTGCATCTGAGATCTACCACTTAGTGCAATGCTAATGTAAGTGCCAGTGAAGATTTTTCTAAATTTTATTGACTAGCAACATGCACTTGACTTTCAGAAACAATGTAGATGTGTGAAGTGACTTAATTACCTATTTTATAAGCTGAGATTAGATTAAATGAGAAAGCATTTATATTATGTATAATAGAACATATACTCAATACATGTTCAATATATACTATAGATTTATTTTATTTATCTATGTCATTGCCTTATTCCTTAAGGTTTATCTTCATTTGCAGTACATTAAACATATATTTCTCTAGCTTAGAGAGAATTTTAAATAAACTCAGCTTTGATTTCAATAAGCTTCTATGTATAAATACCAATTTCTTAAACGTTTTCTCTCAATAAATGTTTATTAAAATTTTGCTTTGAGATCTAGCTTTCTTCTAGACTCTGTGAAGGAAAAAAATAATAGAGTATAGTCAATATGCTTGAATAATTGTCAGTCCAGAGGTGAGGTAATGCTGATATTCCATGGTGTAGCACTTAGAAAACATGTACTGTGAAAATGTGGTGGATTCCCAAAGCATTCCAATGAATTGAGGAAGCTCTTTAGCTATAGGACTTCAGTGGCTTTTAAATATCTCATATCATTTAATATCTCATAACAGTGAAAGCCTAGTGGCAATGGTGAAATAGTATGCAGAATGTCAGTGTCCTCATAAATGCATTAGGATTCAGGTAAAAATCCTAATACATTTATGAGGACACTGGCATTCCGCAAAACTCATTTGGAAAATGACAAAAGTGCTGCAAATCAAAAACACCTGGGCACTCATCATTTCTCTGCCACCAAATAACTATGTGACATCAGGCCAGTTACTTAACTTTCCTGTGCATCTGTTTTAACTGTCAAATAGGAGAAGATGAAGTTCCAGCATCCCCTAAGTTTCATTGAGGAGGACCCAGTAAGGGAAATGTGAAATCTACTTAGAAAAGTCACTTGGTTACATAACTGCATGCTTCTTGTAAGTGAATGTGAAGAAAATATTTTATGGAGCTACTTGAATGAGCAATTTCTAGTTGTCATTTCTTGTGATGAAAATGGAAAATCTTAAAAACATTGTTTTCCATGAAAAAAGAAAGAATCAGTATAACTTGTCAGGCAAGAATTATAATGCTTGTAAACTTACCAGTGTCCATATAAAAATGACTGTTTTTTTTTTTGCAGTATTCCTCTGGCAACTTGGTAGAGAGTCTTTAGAAGCAGATGAGCCATAGATTCCAAGTCGGTTTGCATTAAATTGTATTCATATGTTGAAAAAGGTAACATGATGTAATCCTTGGCTTGACTTCACTTAATTCCAATTATATCCAATTATAAGATACTTTTAGTATCAAAAAAGAATCTACCATAGTTTTAAATTTATATAATCACTGAATAAGACAGAAATAATTATTCAGTTTTGTGAAATACATCCTCCATGTGCATTAGATGAATAGTTTCAGGATGCAAATATTTCTTTCCATCTGTCACAAGAAAATTTTTACTGTTATAATGACCTGAAAGATTCCCAAACATATTATTAGTGTACTGACATGGGTTTTAAATTGTCATAGCTGTAAGTCATATCTCTACAAGGGTGGTATAGTGATGTTTGGAAAGAAGATAAGGGGGTATGAGCAGGCTGGTGTGAAGGCTCACAGATGCTCAGCTACCAGAAAGAGTATAATGGGAACAAGTAGGATTGCTTTGTCCTTTTCTCTTATGCTATCAAGGGCAATTGTTGCCTATGAGAGGAAGCCTGAGCATTTCATTAAGATTCAGGATCAGTTGCTTAGAATATTTTTGTTTTCATTCGCAGGATTTTTTTTTTATTGACAGCTGTCATACTTACAGACAGTAAACCATGATAATTACCTCCCCTCCCCCACTTTCCCCTTTACAAATCCACACTCCATCATATCTCCTCCCTCTCTCCTTTCGTCTCTCTTATTTTGATAGCATCATCATTTCCTCCTATTATAAGGGTCTTGTGAAGGTGTTGCTAGGCACTGTGAGGTCAAGGATATTTTTGAGGCCAATTTCTGTCTGGATGATTGCATTGTAAGCAGTCCTACCCTTCCTTTGGCTTTTACATTCTTTCCACCACCTCTTCTGCAATGGACCCTGAGCCTGAGAAGGTGTGATAGAGATGTTTCAGTGCTGAACACTCCTCTGTCTCTTCTTCTAAGCACTATGGTGCCTTTTGGGTCATTCCAGTATTTACCACCATCTGAAAAGAGAAGCTTCTCTGACCAAAAGTGAGAGTAGCATTAATATATGGGTGTGAACATTAAGTAAAGTACTTACAGTACAGTTTGGTGAGCATGATATATGCATTTAGCCAGACAAGAGCAGGTGTTACATTTCTAAGGCTCATGACCTTCCCCATTATAGGCTTTTGATTAGGTTTTCAGTAAGAGGCATGTATTCCCTCCCATAGAGTGGGCCTCCAGTCCAATTAGAGAGCAGTTGGTTTCCCTCATAACAGACATGTCACTATTGCACCTGATTTGGCTTGGTTGGCCAAACTTGGGCTTGTAGTGCCCACTATTTTCACTGCTGATGATGTCTGTCTCCCCTAGGGCTGCATACTGTGCAGCTTTTTCCAGCTTTTTGTCATCTGTTCTATAGGGAGGAGGTTTTCAGCTCAACTACAGCTTGATTTCTCAGTGACTTTGCAGCCCAGGCATGTGGAGTCTTCAGTAATAGTGTCTTGCTGTCTATTTCTGGTGTGAAACCAAGAGCCTTGCAATAGCCTGTAATGTTTTGGGGGCATTGGGGACATCCCTGGCCAAAGACTCATTGGAAGGTATTCCACCCTGGCACTGAGATTTTTCTAGTAAGTCTTCAGTTTCTGGGTGTGCCATTATTCAGAAAGGTAGATATTCGTATGGCTTATTCACAATATCATGAATTTTTATTAATCCTCCCTTCCAACCCTTTTACTCAATCTCTTCCCCTGACTTCTCTTAGGTTATTCCACTCCCAGTAATCTGTTTGTCTACTTACATATATACAATACCATCCCCTTAAGTCCTCCCCTCTGCTCCCTCCCTTATAGCACTTTTCTAGTTTACTGGCCTCTGCTACTTTTTTTTTTTTTTTTTTTTTGGAGAGAGACACAGAGAGAGACAGAGAGAGAGAGAGAGAGAGAGAGAGGAAGACAGATAGAGATGGGCATGCCAGCAGCCTCTCAGCTGCTGCAAACGAAACCCAGATGCATGCACTCCCTTGTGGTCAAGTGCAGCATTGTGCCCTTGCGTCACTTTGCATCTGGCTAAAAGTGGGACCTGAAGATTGGAACCGCTGGAGATTGGAACCAGCGTTATTAGGCTTAGGAGGCAGGTGCCTTAACCGCTAAGCCATCTCTCCAGCCCTGCATTTTTTTACTCCAACTCACACAAAAGTCTAAATATTTGTAGCTAGGATCCACATATGAGAAAGAACATGTGATTTTTGACTTTCTGGGCCTGGGTTACCTCACTTAGTGTAATCCTTTCCAGATCCAATACCCTGCAAATTTAATTTCATTTTTCTTTACTGCTGAATAGAACTCCATTGTATAAATGTACCACATCTTCATTATCCATTCATCAGTTGAGGGGCATTTAGGCTGGTTCCATTTCCTAGCTACTATGACTAGAACAGCAATAAACATGGTTGTGCAAGTATCTCTAAGGTAGTAAGAAGAGTCCCTCGGATATATGCCTAGGAGTGGTATAACTGGGTCATATGGTTAATCTATTTTTAGCTGTCTCAAGAAACTCCACACTTATTTCCACAATGGCTGGACTGGATTACATTCCCACCAACAGTGTAGAAGAGTACTTCTTTTTCTATATCCTCGCCAGCATTTATCGTCATTTGTTTTCTTGATGGTAGCCATTCTGACAGGAGTGAGATGGAATCTCAATGTGGTTTTAATTTGCATTTCCCTGATTGCTAAAGATGTAGAACATTTTTTAGATGTTTAAATGCTGTGGTACTTTGAATAGGTGGCTCCCAATATGTTTAGTGTTTTATTAGACTGTAGTTTGCATCTGTAGCCACCTGGCTGGAGGCAGTGTCACTGGGCAGATCCTAATTGTGGTGGTGGGTTTGAGATTTCAATCTAAAGATATGCAAAGTGTGCCTAGCTGGAGTTCCTGAAGTGTGCTGTGCTGTGTGGCTTTTGGATTTGTGGCTTTTTTCTCTGTATTTGGTCCTGTGAAAGAAGGCCACCTTCTTATGCCATTATTGAACTTCACCTAGATCTGTAAGCTTCAATAAATATCCCTTCCTCCATAACTATTCCTGGTCTGCAAGTTCATCTCAGCAAACCTGAAATTGTCTGCTACATATGCCATCTATATTTCTTCTGTTGAGAACTCTCTGTTTAGTTCTATAGCCCATTTTTTTACTTGTGTTGTTTGATTTCTTATTTTTTAGTTTTCTGAGTTCTTTGTATATCCTAAATATTAATCCTCTGTCAGATGTATAGGTGGCAAAGATTTTCTCCCATTCTGTAGGTTGCCTCTTTGCTCTCTTCACAGTGTCCTTTGCTGTACAAAAGCTTTGTAATTTCATGAGGTCCTACTGGTTGATTAGTAGTTTTATTTCCTGAGCAACTGGGGTTATATTCACAAAGTCATATGATCTTATTGATCTTAGAGGCAAGTGAATGGAACATGGAATTTAGTTTACTTTCTTGTAATAGTCTATTCCTGTAAACTTGTACTTCAGAGGCTATAAAGAATTAAAATAGCAGTGGCTGGTATATGGTAGCCTCTCAATAAATGTCCATTAACAAGTTGAATTAGGATAAGAAACCCTGTCCTTATTTTATTTTATTTTATTTTTTGTCATTGGAAGGTTACATAGTCTCATTTCTTCTATCAAAAATTTTATGTTCATCATCTTAACAAGAAAATAGGGCCCTTTGAAATTCTTGGAAGCAAAAGAAAATGAACACAGAACTGCAGTGTTTATCATGACTACTCCAAACACTCACTTCCCTTGTACATATGGGATCTCTGGACTGGACCAGAAAGGGCTCTATGAAAATCTACCTTTTAAGACCACCCAGGAGATCCAGCTGCACCAGCATACTGGCTCAGTTCTCTGGTCTGGGTGCCAAGAGGAGCCTAGTCCACATCCTCTCTGTGGCTCTTCTTGATCTAATCTCTCTCTCTAGAGTAGCTCTAAGAAATGAACCCAAAGTCTGAAACATGTGTTTTGAAGCTTGTCTGTCCTCATGAATTGTCTCATTTTTATTTTGGCTAGGGGCTCCAGGGCCTTCTCAAAGGTAAACAATCACTTTCTTAGCTTTTGCCTATAAGCAATGCCTGATTTTAATTTTTCATTCAATTGACTGTTCTAGAAATCAATTATACATACATGTATAATCATATATCAATTATATAATCAATTATACATACATGTATAAATCCTCCCAAGGCTTTGTTTACTAACTTACTAAAGACTCTACCTTCAGGTATAAGATCACATTTAGTGAAATACTATCCTACTGGTTTACTACAGATAGTGAACTGCTGTTGCAGTCAGCCTCACATGACTGCAACGAACTTCCAGGCCAGAAACAGTTTATGGGAGGAAGGGACTTACTGAAGCTTACAGGTAGAGGGTAAGTTACTAATGAGGGAAGAAGGTGACCCGTTTTCACAGGCCCATACAGAGGAAAAAGAGCAACCACCACCAACACCATAAAGAAGCACACTTTTGGAACCCAGGTAGAACTCAGGCACTTTGCATATTCCACAATTCCAAATCCACCTCCACACCTGGAGATCTTAATTACAAGCTATAATAAACTCCTGAAATAATTGGGGAACATCCATTCAAACCACAAACACATAGCTAACAACTAGAAGGCAATGTCATATGCTAAATCAGAAAGGTGGGTCTGGCATTTTTGAGATCTGAGCTCAATTAGAAAATTTACTTAATTCTGTTTCTTTGAAGTCAAGAATGATGATATCTTTCATAAGACTACTGTAAAAATTATGTCATAAAATGCACATCAGAGTAAAAAACACTTTGGTTATGTTAAGATTTTAGTCACTGTGAGCTACTTTTTCAATAATAAAATTGCTATTATAAATTCATTATAATAAAATTGGTCTTAGGGATATAAACAAATATAAATTAAAATTGTCTTTGAACAAGTTAATTTGGAGAATCAGAAAGACAGAATACAAGTGAGAAATCACAAACGTACTTAGTTGGGGCACAGTGGTACATGCCTGTATTTCCAAGGAGGTCAAGTCAGGATCATAACAAGAGTGGAACCATCCTGGGCTACATGTGAGTTACAGCTAGCTTGGGCTAAGCAGAAAGATCCTCTGTCCAAATATATACATGTATATACACATTTGCTATTTGTAATTCCTATGTATTTAAAAACATTCCTGAGCAGAGTACTGTTGTTCTAGCCAGCCATGAGATGATAGTTTGGTGAATCCCGCAGCACTTGGAGGTTTGCATGTTGCTTCCTGTTTAGGTAACAAATAACTTCAGTGACTTTCTTAGAAATTACTTTCTTTTTATTTGTGTACAGCATTGTTTTCCAAATTATTTGGCTATTTCTCCAGGCTTTAAGAGGTTTATGCTTTCTATAGAAATTTATAAAAGTGAAATGTTGGCTATTTTATTTTTTCTAGGTTTATTGAAATTGCTAGCATAATCAGAAAACTTCTTAACTTCTTTTTAATACATTTCTTTCAAAATATGCTTTTGTGAAGTTAAATTTTGGTTTCGTTGCTAGATTGAACTTACCTATTAGTGTGTCTATGTGTTTTATATGCCATTGTTCTTTCCTATAAGAGAAAAATGACAAATTCAAAATGTATCCTTATGTATAGTTTCTTTTTTTCCAGTCTCATAACTCTATAAAGCCCAAAAGAATATTTTTAAGCTTCCCATGTGTAGCAGACAGCTTCAGGTTCACTGAGATGAACTTCCAGACCAGGTACAGTTATGGAGGAAGGGATATTATTTATTGAAGCTTACAGATCCAGGGGAAGTTCCATAATGGCAGGAGAAGTGGCCTGCTCTCACAGGACCAGGCAAGAGAGAGAAAAAGAAGCCAACCAGGCACACAGCACACAGAGCAAAACTATAGCCCAAAAGCCCAGCACACTTCAGGAACTCCTGCTAGGCACACTTTGCATATCTTTAAAATGGAATCTCAAACCTACCATCAACACCTTAAGACCAGCCCCCAATGACATTGCCTCTAGCAAAGTGATTGCAGATGCAAACTAATAAAATCCTGAATATATTGGGGGACATATATTCAAACTACCACACCATGGTTAAGTGACATTGTAAACACATGATCTCATAATCTTTTTTTTTTTTTCTTTTTCTTTTTCTTTTTTTTTCTTTTTTTTCTTCTTTTTCTTTTCTTTCTTTTTTTTCAAGGTAGGGTCTCACTCTGGTCCAGGCTGACCATGGTCTAACTCTCAGTGACATTGCGTGCACCACCACTTTGATCTCATAATCTTTATGTAATAGCCATGACTAGTGGAATTGAGGCCCAAATAATTTTTTTAAATGCATTTTAGGGGTTGGAGAGATGGTTCAATGGTTAAGATGCTTTCTGTAATGCCTGGTGACCTGGGTTCTATTCCCAGTACCACATAAAGACCAATGCACAAGGTGGTACATGCATCTGGAGTTTGTTTGCAGCAGCTAGAGGCCCTGGTACAACCATTTTCTCTCAATCTCTCTGTCTCTCTCTGCATATAACTAAATAAAAATATCTTTTAAAATGCATTTTAGAAAGACACTGATTGCATAGACATTCAGAGTTGAAGTATTTACAAAGGCAAAGCTATGTAAACATTCTATACTGATAATTAGACTAGATAACTTTAATTATTTTGGATAACCTCCACTTTGTTGTATTTATAAAAAATAGTCGAATATCTAATTTTCTCAAAATTATTCTTGTGTGATAACAGGTGACATATCAGATCAACCACTTAAGCCCTGTTAAGCCCATAGGCTGTATTTTTCATTCTACAGTTTGTATAGAATACAATTCCTAACCTGGATGCCTAAAGGCTTCTTCCTATTTGTTCCCTACATCTTCCACTATGTCCATGGTTACTCTGAGAACTTGAGGGTGATAGATGCTAAAAAACATGACCTACTTTTCTCTAGTTTCACATAACTGTGGGGATGGAAAATAATCAACTTAGTCATAAATTTAATAGCATCCCTATAATAAAACCTGCTATGTCATTCTGAAGAATTTTAATAGAGGTCTATCTTATCGCCAGCTGGTAAAATCTCATTCAGAAGCAAACTGATCTACATATTAGCAGCCACAAAACTGGTTCTCTGTAAACCAGTTTTGTTCTTTGTTTTTTGGTTATTTTTTCTCTGAAATTTATGCCAATATTAAATCAAAGAAGCTTTCTCAAATATAGTTATTATGAAATTATTTGTTAACAAAACTTGGAATATAATGAAATTCCTAATGATAGATTGCTTTATGCTATCCATGCTTAATCAATTTGAATACAATTAAAATGCATCAAAATGGTGATTAAATTATTATAATACAAAAATACCTACATTGATAATGAATAACTTAACATATTATACAGAACAAAATTATACTATAATGTTTACAATTGTGAACCTATTCATAGAGATAAGAGGTTGTGACAATTGAAGAGAGTTACAATTAAAAGGAAGGATTACGGACAAATTGTCTCCATTTTATCTTCTCTGTGTTCTTTCTTCTCTTGTTTTTTATTCTCTATGTTATTAGCTAATATTTGTAAAATGATAAAAATTATGATTAAAATGAATATATCATATCTCTTTCCTTAAAATATATTATATAATAAACTTCCTATTACATATACATGTGAAGTGGTTAATTGATTAGCTTTATAATAGCAAATAGTATTGATCTTAAATCTAAAATGTATTGAATAGTGAGATAAAAGTATATTTTTAAGTTATTTATATAGTTATCCTCATTTTTATATCATTATTTGAGATTGAAACAGGAAGCAAACAGCTATCCAGATTATGAATCAGCAACTGATTGGACAAGCTATTTATAAACCAATTATTTTAGAGACTACATAATATTAATAAAATTAGATAATGCAATAAATCTTATTTTAAAAGGGGCTTGGGGAATAATCTTATTTAGGATTGGTACTTCTTTTTCAGAATGTTTTCAGTTTAAGGACTATTGAAAAATATTTGAAGGCTGAATTCCAAACATCTGTAATATATTTTATGTTAAAAACTCCTTTCTGCAATTATTTTGAAATCCTGTCAGAAATTCTGTTTAACAGCAGGGGCATCACAAAAGTATTCTTTTTAAAAAAATTTATATATATTATAACAGGTTATAACCTATTGGTCCCTCACCCCAACTTCTGTTACTCTGGGGGGCCCTCCTCAGTGGCATTATAGTATTCACTATGGGGTCATGAAGGCCTTAGTCAGTCCCTGTGGCGTAGCAGGGGACCATGCCTCAGGGTATTCCTACTCTGTGGCTCTTACAATCTTTCCATCCCCTCACAAAAGTATTTGTGATAAAAGAGCCAAAGATTTGGGTTCTAAATCCAGTTTGACACATCCTCTGTGTGGTGGTTTGATTCAGATATCCTCCATAATCTTAGGTGTTCTGAATGCTAGTCTCTCCAACTGATGGCAGTTGGAAATTAAAGCCTCCTGGAGGTAGTGTTTTGTTGGGGGCAGGCTTATGGGTGTTATAGCCAGTTTCCACTTGCCAGTGTTTGGCACACTCTCCTGTTCCTGTTGTCCACCTGATGTTGGCCTGGGGGTGATGTCCACCCTCTGCTCATGCCATCATTCTTCCTGCCATCATGGAGCTTCCCCCTTGAGTCTGTAAGCCAAAAAAACCTCTTTCTTTCCCCAAAAGCTGTTCTTAGTTAGGTGATTTCTGCCAGCAATGTGAACCTGGTTACAACACTGTTAAACTTTGGGCAATTTAATACATCTTTCTATAATCTTTATTCTACTGTGAAATCCAAGAAAGAAAATACAACTTCCTTTAGGGTTTAGTTTTCCTAGAATTACTTAGTAGAACTCTAAAAGTAAAAGAGCTTAGTTTGGTCTGGTCATTGCCATTGGTGAAGTAAATGATTACATATTAGTTTGCAGAGAGTACACTGGGCCAAATAGCACCTTTTTATGCAATTAGGTCTTAAGGCATTGTCCTGAATCATATTATTTTCTGAGGGGAACTAGATAATCATCTCAGACATATGGTTTCTGATTTTACTATTCTTGGTGGGAAATTGTGATTATATCAGTTACCTTCTAGTTGCTAAAACAAAATATTAGAGTAGAAGCTGAGAAATGGAAGGAAAAGGGTTTCATTTGGCTTAGAATAGTGAGGGGGAGTTTCATTAGGGTGGGGAAGGAATGGCAGGCCTAAGCAGGAAGCCCACATTATGTCTCACCAAAGTCATGATGCAAAACAAGAGAATAGGATGTACAGATGGGCTATCACACCTCGAGACCAGCTCCCAGTGACTTACTTCCTCATTAAAAGTTTCATAACCTTCCAACAGCAGCACATCAGCCAGTGGGTGGCATTTTATATTCGAACCAACATGATGACCTTAGGGCCCACAGTATAAACATAGAGAATCAGCACACTAATATAGTCCCAGTGATATCTGAGGAAGTGAGTTGGAAAGTAATGGAAACAACAGTTAAATAATTGAAGCCAGGGTGTGGGGAGCCCAGCCCTGCTCTGCTAAACTGGATTCTTACTTAGAGATTAACAAAAATTGCCAAAGAATAAGCAAAGCTGAGGTAATAAAAACTCCAGTAGGAAAGAGTGAATAGAGGTACACAATGAGCTTTTCTGTGTGGGAACCAGAATTAGAGCAAAGACAGAAATAATCAGGCAGCACTAATCACAAGCAAGAACAGCACCCAATCAAGAGTTGGGGGAGTCCTCAAAAATAAGTAACTCAGTTGAGATCTGAATTTGGGGGGTTTAAGCATGCTGGGGCTGTCCCTACTTACAATTGTATTAATTTAGGGTTTCTTTCCATTTACATTTTCATTTCTTGCTTATCATCTACCTCTAATTTTAAATTTAAATTAAATCAGAATATGATAATCTTTGAATGTCAACTTGACGTGATTTAGAATCACCGTGGAAGCAGATCTCTGGTCCTGTCTGTGAATGATTTTCTAGATTAGATTAGTTGAGATGGGAGGATCCACCTTAACTGTGGGCTGGGCTTATGGATAGTATAGAAAGGAGAGAACTAGCTGACCACATAGCATTCATCACTTTCTCTACAGCTTTTGGGCTACCATGAAACCAAAAGCCCAAAATAAACCCTTTTCTTCCTTAGCTTTCTCCTGGTCAGGTGGTTTGTCCCAGCAATGAGAAAGTAATGAAGACAGTGTCTACTGAGAACTAGAGTTCCAATTCACAGGAAAAGTTTTCACAGAAAAAGACCTGTACTTACTTTTTGTTCACACTATATTCATATTGATTTTTTATATATTAATAAGGTGAAATCCACTTACTTATGAACATTTATGTTTTGTTTAAACAAAAGCATAGAGATTATATTTGGTCAATTATAGACTTGGTTTTACTTTATGGTTATGTGGAAAAATTTAGTGACAAGTTTTTCTTACTATAGTTTACCTGACAGTTATCTTCTAGGTTTCTATCTCTACATGCTTCTAAACTACACAGGGGAATATAAACAATAATAGATTACTGCATTTAAAAATCATAGCTATTTGAGCTGGGCGTGGTGGTGCACGCCTTTAATCCCAGCACTCGGGAGGCAGAGGTAGGAGGATCGCCGAGAGTTCGAGGCCACCCTGAGACTACATAGTTAATTCCAGGACAGCCTGGACCAGAGTGAGACCCTACCTCGCAAAACCAAAAAAAAAAAAAAAAAAAAAAAAAAAAAAAAAAAAAAATCATAGCTATTTGCTTAAAGTGTTAAACTTTATAGAACATTCTATCAATCACACAAAAGCCAAATGTCAAAACTGTACAATAATTTCATTTATATGTCTCACATTTACATGAAGAAATGGAGTGATAAAATTGAGTGGGTTCAATTTTTTTTTTGCTTTTATGCCCTAAAATTTATTCATTTATGTACAAATAAACCATACTTATACTAAAATCAGCAATGAAATGATCTTCTAAATTTTTTTTTAATTTATTTGAGAGAGGAGCAGAAAGAGAGGGAGAGAGAGGACAAAATGGGCATACCAGGGCCTCTTGGACCTGCAAACAAACTCCATACACATGTGCCTCATTGTGCACTGTCTTTACATGGTTACTGGGAAATCAAACTCAAGCTACAGGCATTGCAAGCAAGAGCCTTTAACCATTGAGCTATCTTCTTAGTCTGAAATGACACTTTTAAAGGTATGTCATTACATTAAAATTTTGCAACTACTATGTATCTTATTAGCTAATATTATGTTGCATAAACTAAAAATATAGATTAACTAAAATTTTGATCACAAGTCAAAATATTGTTTTTTAATTCCTGTAACTTCCTATAATGTACTACATGCAATTTTTCTAAGCATGAGATTTTCATTTCAGTTGTAGTGAAAAGTATTCACAATAGCTAAGTTATGGAATCAACCTAGGTGCCCAGCAGCAGAAGAATGGAAAAGACAGTGAAGTATTACTTATTTAGCCATAAAGGAAAACAAAAATCATGCCATTTGTGAGAAAGTGAATGGAACTGAAGATCATCATTTTAAGTAAAATAATCAAGATTTAGAATTACACATATCCCATTTCCTCTCATTTGTAGTCAAGATAAAAAGGAAAATTATTGTGCTCTTAGAAAACCTTCAGTTGATACTGGGGGGACTAAAAACTCCTGACATGCGATTCTGCCTGTTGCATGTGGTCTCATGATTTCAGGAGGCATTGGAGAAGTGTGTGAAATGTTAACTGGAGGGGAGACTCCATCTGAGTAGCTATGGGAGGTCATTGTCCATGCTAGGACGAGACTGTGGTGATGCAGTTGCTTTGAGATCACCCATGTTCCTGTAAGTAAGCCCTTGCTGGTGCTCTGGAAGTAAGCCATTAAACTCATTCGTTTTCCAAGTTGGTCTTTGGTCTATCTGTACTTTGGTCTCTTCTTGATGCCCTATCATGGGGGAGGAGCAACAGATGTTTGCTTAGCTCTCCCTAGGAAAAGTTCAGGCAGCAGTGACACTTGGATTGAATACTTCCCTGCACCCCACCATATTGTTTAATGGTAAAAAAGGTATCAGATATTATTAAACTGAATTCACTTTCCCTTTCCAAGCCTCTTCTGGCTCCTGGCCTCATTCATATGCTAAACTATTCCATCAAGCCTGAAGTATATATTGTGTGAGCCAAGTGCTGGAGATGGGGGACCTTCCAAGCTTCCATAACAATGGCTTTTGTACTTCTTTTTCATCTTGAAAAACCTTTTGGTCAAAATCCTAAAGGCAGGGCTGGAGAGATGGCTTAGCAGTTAAGGCATTTGCCTGCAAAGCGAAACGATCCTGGTTCGATTCTCCTGGACCCATGTAAGCCAGATGCACAAGGGGTCACATGCTTCTGGAGTTCGTTTGCAGTGGCTGGAGGCCCTGGTGTGCCCATTCTCTCCCTCTCAACTCAAACACTTTGGCAGTGAAAAATCAGAGACAGTTTAGATTTTAATTAAAGTCTGGTATGGTGGCTCACACCTATAATTCCAGCACTGTGGAGGTAAAGTAGAAGGATCATTGTGAGTGGAAGGCCAGCAGCCTGTGCTACAGCTTGAATCAAACAAACAAAAACATGATAATTAGAAACCATTCATTTGACTCATATTTTAAACCACCTATCTCCTTACAGGTCAGCGTTTTGTTTCCTGGCACAGAAACACCATGGGGACATACAAAAAATTGGCTCTATGGGAAGAATAGGTGATTTGAATGACTTTGTTGATTCTTCGCTTTGTGAACTGATTTTTCAGTTTAGAAACTACAGCCATACTGGGGACCTTGCCCAAGCTTCACAGCAGCCCAGTGAGATGCACACGGCAAGAATCAGGAGGCAATCTTTTAGATGAGGGCATGGTGATCCAGAGGGTTGAAAACTGCTGAGGACAGAAGAGTTTAGCCTGCAACTGTTAGATATTTTGTAAACTATAAACTAAACTCATAAGTTATCCATTTCACTGATGACATTGTTAATGTTTTGAGTCTTCCAGGAAAAAAAAAAAAAAAAAAACAACACTGATTCCATTAATCTTCAACTTTTCCTTCCCTGGCATGTTCCATGCTTTTTGTAACGGCTAACCTGTGTTGTCTCTGTCTCCTACACATCCCTGCCATTCTTTCCTTCTTTCTGCCAGTTCATAACCCTCTGTTCATTGCCTTGCTACTGTGGGCCTGAAAAACAGTAAACATTTCCTTCCTGTCAACTTGCTACCAACTTTATACAATTTCAATTTACATTTGCGTTCTAACATGTACAAATAGAAATACTCTTTCTTGCTTTAGGATGTATAATTTCCTCTGTTAACAAAAAGTACAGCCTTCTTTGCTGCCAAGCATGGCTCTCAATTATTTTTATTCTAATTATTCTAGTTTCACATTTACTACATATTTCCAATCCATAATTTGTATCACAGCTACCATATTCTACTTGCTGTTCTCTGCAGAGTTACATATTCTCTAGCTTCTGGGTCTTTATTCAAGGTGCTCATGCTAACCCTAAGCTCCATCCTTCAAAGTTTATTTCAAATATGTCTTCAGTAAGCAAAGTTGTGTATTTTTCTAGCTTTAATTGATCCTCTCGCTCCCTTCCCCTCATGTCTCCTGGTTCAATTTCTATTTTAATACTCCCTGGAATTGAAACTTTATGCTTATTTCCATGAGTGTGCCCTCCATCCTAGACCACAAATTCTGAAAGGTGCAAAGCCATCATCTGTCCTTCTTTGCCAGTCTCTATGCCCACTCCAGTGCTCCACATATTAATAGTTAATTGTTTGCCAACTAATTTGAGGACTTCAAATTTTTTTTTGTAAACTTTAGTATTGCTTTCCATTTTTATTAAAGTGAGGATGTCATCTGGAAAAAGCAATCCAATGACCAAGTGCACCTGACTTTTTCCTTACTACTGGCAAGTTATTAACACACAAAAAACTTACCCAGCAATCATCTGAGAGACTGAAACACCAAAAGGGCAAATTAGAGTCAGAAGCTTTGGAGAAAGTAAGTAACTTCTCAGATAGCCTGAAAAGAGACAATATGACCTAAAAGAGGGCACCCAGGCTGTCATTAAAAACACTGTGGACATAAGAAGGATGAGGGAAAAGAGTTAAACAACAGTTCCAATTCTTTATCAAACACTTTAGCTTAGGTTTGTATCATTCAAAATCATTCAAAAAGATGTTTTACTGTATTTGTTTATGTAAATTACCTATTTATTTGACAATAGATTGAGACTCAAAAAAGTTTAGTGAATTGAATTCAGGTACATCTTATTCAAAAGGCTAGTGTGTTTCCTGATATGTTGATTTAAATATGTTTGGGAGAAATGTTATAGAATAAAATACAATGATATGTGATATAATAATATCACAGTGAAGCCAATTACTTTGTAAGATAACCAACAGTTGACTTAAAAATACACTGTGGATGGTAGAGTTGTCTAGCAGCTATCAAGGAGAGATTTCTGTTTAATTATGATTTTTCATCTGTTTTTTTTTTTTCAAGAAGAAAGTATACTCTGATAAGAGGAAATATATCTCAAAGCAGATTTCAAACACACACCCTGTTTGTTCTCTGCCATTTCCCCCTACAAAACCTTCCTGTCTTCACTGGTACATTTTACAATGGGACTAGAATACAGGCAAAAAAAAGACAAGTGGACAAGGTGAGAGGGACATTTTTATACAATTGCTTTCTTTTACAGACTGAACTGTGGTATGAAAGTTAGTCCTGCATCTTTTAGACCATAAATCTGAGTGGGGCATGCTGTCTTGGCAAAAACCAGTAGCAATGTGCTAAGTGTTTATTGCCAAAAGCAATAGCTTCATGACAGGAGATAATTATGAACAGTGCTAGGGAGCAGTCTTGGGAGGAGATGACTCAGAACTCCAGGGAGTCGGGGCTCGGGTGCTACCAGTCAGACTTTCTTTCAAGCTTTGCATCTGCTCTGTCTTAAAACCCAACCACTTTCTTTAAATGCAAGGGGGGGCTTGTCTAGAAAGAAGAAATACCTAGAGAACCATCCAAAATCAGGGCTAAGCTAATGATCAAGGGTGAGGAGGGTTTAAAGACTAAGCCCAAAATATTTTTACCCCCCAAGACTTGTACCAAGACTTACAAAAAGTGTTGGCATTGCGTTACAAGTTCCTGCAGATCCTTACTATTGAAACTCTTTCATCCACTTTTCTCTTGCGATTTCCACCGAACACATTTTATTAGGTGCAATAGCTGGACCCTGCTGTCTCTTTCTCTTGGTCTGGAGTCAGCTTATGAATGAGGGCAATTCAGCCTCCACAGCATGATTGGGAGAAAACAAATCTAATGAATTCAGGCTGTGAGGGGAAAATTTATCCTGGGGCTCTTTCATGGGAGGAGGGAAGAAAGGAGACAGTCAGGCTGCTACCTGGCAGTCTGCTGGAGCCAGGGTGTCGTCTGAACTTTGGTTTCCTGCTGGAGTCAAATAGACCCTGTGTTACATAAGACCCTGCTGGCTGCTCTGTAGGCAAAGCCACTGTCTGCAAGCCACAGCCCAGCCCTGCTCTCAGGATCCTTTGCCTTGGTGCTTCAGTGCTCAGTTCATTTCAACAAACATCTCCTGTTAGCAACAGGTTTTTTTTTCTTTCTTTCTGCACCCACGCCCCTGCTTGTGAGCATACTGTAAGGGTAAGTGAGGCAGAGCTGCAGGAGGTCCAGCCTGCTCAGAAATCTCCATACTCTAGCAATGAGCCTCCTATCCACTGAGCAGGGCAGAAAATCAAGAGCCAAATGACCTAAAAAATCATTACCAACTTTCTTCAGAGAACACAACTCAGAACTTTTCTCTTATTATCTGATGTCAAATGAAGAGGCATTGGTTTGACAGTGAACTGTGTGATGTGACAATCTCCTAGGGCAGCAGTGAGAGGCAAAATATTTAGTGTTGGCATGTAATAGAAGTAACCAACCTAAGCATAATGCATTGCTCTAAGTAGTGAACCCGGGCAGGGGCAGCCAGCCTTGTCCTTGGGGGTGAATGAACACAAATGTAATGTTTTGTGCTGACTAGCATCTATCAAGCATGTAATTGCATCATCTAAATCCTTACCTGACATTATGATATAGATAAAATTATATTTTATAGAAAAAAAATGCTGAAGACCAACCAGTTTGCATTGTTTCAAAGTATAAGTGTCGAGGTCAATATCTGTTCACTTTTTAGCTTCCTAAAGTGTTACCTTTGCCACACTATCTAAGATGTTACTCCTGTTTCTAACTGTTAGCTGCAAAGAAACCATACAGCTGAGCATATTAAATTTGTAATCTCCCTTGAGCACTACACAGGCTTCTCTCCTACATCATTGTAACAAACCAACAAATGTTTACCAAATGCCTACAATGTTCATGGCACAGAAAGATCAAATGGTTCATGCAATGAATTAATTCTGAATACTAGCCTAACTCTATCTTCTGTACTCAACCTACACATACAATCATTGCCATATTAGCTAGTTGTGAGTGTGCTAAACTCTCTGACAAGGGGAAATTATTAATGTCTTCCCTCAACAAAGACCATTTAAGTTTTACTTCCAGTCCCATGTTTGGTGTCTGAGACAACTGGAAGTGAAACCCTGGGAAGAAGTGGTTCTTTGATGGGGCTGGTTCCCCTGTTCAGTCTATAGCACACAGCTAAGCAGGGTGTGCCCAGGGTCCCTGCAGACTTGCTGCAGCACAGCTAAAGGGAGGGATCCTCTTACAATGTTTGTTAGTCCACGTATGCTTAGGCAGTGGGCACTGTGTACTGCACCCTCTCCCAGGACTGAGTTCACAGTTGATCCCCATCTAACTGTGACACCGATCGCTGATCTTCTTGGAGGACGTTCGCACTTTGATGTGTCTTGCTTCAGGACTTTCCCCAGTTCTAGCCAAGAGTAGCATGAAGCCTTCGAGCAGGGTTTACAACTTTGCTTTGCTAGTGCTAATGCAGCGTGCTGTTCTCATCATCTGTCTGATTTGGCTGATCACATGGTGACATGCCAGAATGTTTTCTCAGAGATCCAACAGTAAAAGAAAGCAACAACAGGAAAGGACAAAGAGTTCAGAACAAGACGGTACTCTCCAGAAACGTCTGCAAGGAAACATCAACTTTTTTTCCGGGGCTCTAAGAGACAAAAGTTTGGCACATAGGACAAATGAAGGTATTTTCAACACAAATATTATGAAAATCGAACATTTGAATATGAGGCTGACTGTCATTCATTCGTTTCTGACCTCATCAGTGGTTCTGTGGCATCTTTAAAACAGATTTTAAAAGACTCTTAGCACAATCTGGGAGGTCTATATGATACCAAATCTTCAACCTCTGCCAAGATGTTTGGAAACACTTCCCCAGAAAAGTTGGCCCGCCTTTTGTATCATTACTCTACCATCAATCATTCTGGATTTCAGTCATGAATCAGCATAAGACTGTATGGTCAGATTGTCTGGGATCAGGACGTGACTTCTGCACTTAATTATCTGACTTTCAGCAAGTTTCTAAACCTTGTTGGGCTTCAGTTTCTTTAACAGTTGAATGTAAATAAATATAACAATATTCCTCAAGTTATTAATTGGAATCAAATGAAATAATACAGGCAAAGTAGATATTACAATATGTGACATATACATCTCAGAAATCTTATAATTACCTATCTTTGTTCTCTATTAGACAGTAAATTCTTCAAGTGGTAAATCTGTGTTATTTACCTTTTTATTTCATTATAATGCTCCTATTTAATGCGTAAAAGATTATGAATTAGAATACAATTCATTATGGGATAAATGCAAAGATAACACTGGAAAATAATTAAAAAAACTCAATCTAAACTAAATTCTTCATTCTATAAAATTTTAAATCAGATTATTTTTAATTAAAAAATTAAAATTTCTTGTGGGCTGTGGAGATGGCTCAGTGGGTATAGTGTTTGCTATGCAAGTATGAGGATCTGAATTCAAATTACCAGTATCCACTTAAACTGTCAGGCATGGTGTCACAAGCCTGTAATCCCAGTGTTTGAGAGACAGGAGGGAAATCCCTGGAGCTCACTGGCTAGCTGGTCTAGCTGATTCACTGAGATCTAGGTTCAGTCAGAGACCCTGTCTCAAAGAATAAAGTGGAGAATGATTGAAGATGAGATCTGACAGTGCCCTCTCCTCTGTCCTCCACAAAGGAATACAAGTGCATGAGAGCATGCACTCACGTGTGTTCACCCAAGACAAATATATACACATGCACATGCAAACCAGCTCAAATGTCTTAATTCATTACACAGTTGAACAAGTCATGGGGTACTTTGTGATCCTTCATATATACAACATGTGATGAAGAAATGTGGGTAAGGGGCATTTCCTTCTTATACACTTACTCTTTTCTTTCTGCTGGGAAGCTTCAGTTTTCTCTCTTTGAGTTCTTTATAAAATATTGTAAGCACCTATCTCGGAGGAAATGGAACTGTAGTCAACTCTTCTGGAACACATGGAATTAATTACAGTCAGCTCCTATTCTGAGGAACATGTAACTCTAGTCATAAAATATACTCCTCCTGTGGAAGTGTATTTTAATACCATGCATACAATTTCCATCCATTTCCCATCCTCTACCTACATTTCTTTCTCTTAAATTAATTTTTTTAGTTTATTCATATATAAGAGAGCATATATTCTTTGTCTGACTGATTTCACTTAATGCCTTCCAAGTCCATTAATATTTACAGAAATGATAGGATTTTACTTCTTTTCATGTTTGAATAATATTATAATATGTTTATGAACATTTTCTTAATCTAGAACCCTATAGATGGACATATTGATGCTATATCTTGTCTGTTGTAGATAAAAGGTGCCACAGGAAACATGAGCATTCTGGAATCTCTTTGACATAATGATCTCCTTTCCTTTAATAATGTATGGACCAATGGGATGCTGGATCAGATGGTAGTTCTAATTTCAGTCTCTTGGGGGAGCTTTTATATTATTTTCAGTAAGGGCTGTATAAATTTACAATGCTACCAACAGTACATAAAAATTCCCTTTCTGTAGATCACTGCTCATCATTTTTTCTCTGTAGTGAGAACCATTCTGTGTGTGAGGTGCTGGTTTCTCATTGTGATTATGATGTATATTTCCCCAATGCTAAGTTGTGATTTTTTTCCATGTGTTTATGACAAGTAGTGTATTTTGTTTTGAGAACCCCATTCAGATGACTGGCCCATCTTTGAATTGAATTGCTTGACTTTTTTTAAGGAGCTTTTCAATTCCTAGTTAATTGTGAATGTTACTTAATTCTGGGTAGGTGGACATTTTCTCACTCTGAAGGTTATGGAATAACCCAGATGACTGTTTCCTTTGCTGTGCAGGAGCATTAGGCTTTCCAACTTCTGGTTTTGGTGCCTAAGCTTTGGGGTCTTATTGAAAAATTAGTGCTGGGCCTAGAGAGATGTTACAGCAGTTAAAGGCACTTGGTTGCAAAATCGGATGGCCTCGGTTGTATTTCCCAGTGCCCATGTAAAGCCAGATGCGCAAAGTGGCACCTGTGTCTGGAGTTCCTTTGCAATGGCAAGAAACCCTGACCCATCCTTTCTCAGTCTCTCTCTCCATCTCTCAATGTCTCTCTCAAATTAATAAAAATATTTTTAAAAATTAAAATAAAAATTCAGTACTTATATCGGTACCCACAAGAGGTTCTTATCATTATTTCACCACTTTGGGTTTTACATTTAGGGGCTCTGTTTTATTTTTGAGTTTATTTTTATATGTGAGAAATATGGGTCTGGTTCCATTCTTCTGAATATGGATAACTGGCTTTCCGGGACCATTTATTAAAAGATGGAAGAAAGTTTCCTTTTTCTAATTTCCATCTTTGTCAAGGATCAGTTAACTGTTACACTTGGTCTCTGTGTCAGAAAGATCAGTTAGTTCTATTTGTGTGGGTTTATTCTTAGTTGTCTGCTGTATTCTCTTGATCTCCGTGTCAGTGTTCATACAGTACCATGCTATTTTTGTTGCTTGTAGCTTTGTAGTCTGATTTCAGGTTAGACATTGTAATGCTTTCACCTTTGTCCTTTTTGTCAAGATTGTTTTGGCATTTTTTTTTGAAACTTTGATGGTTGCATACAGATTTTTGAATTTTTTTCTTACTTTTTCTGTTTCTAAGAAGAATGCCATTGGTATGAACATTGCTACAATGTTAATTCTTCCAACCCAAAACATGACAGTTCTTTCCATTGTTTTACACATGCCCTATTTAGCTGGGCTTTGTGTGTGTGTGTTTTACAATTTATTTTGTGTAGATCATTCTCATCCTTGGCCAAATATGAGTTTTTGATCAACAATTACCCCACCTTAAACACTGGGAAGTAAGAACTGAGGCTCTTCCAATCTTGTCACACCTGTGTCCTCAGCTTATGGATTTCAAGCTCATCATATGTGTCAGTTGTCAGCTAGGAACAAAAGGGCAAGACTGTGAAGATAGTTCAACCACTTTGTGACTACTGTAGCTCAGAAAGAAAATACGTCACATGGTGCTTTGTCCCCACAACTCTTAAGTCACAGGATAAATATGTGCTCAGCCACTTCTAGTAGCCCTTAAAAGATAGGTAGGAATCTGGTAGGTATATGATAGGGAAGGATGTTCTAAAGATAAGAAAAGGAGATGAAAGATGTTCTAGGAGTAAGACATGGAAATGGATGATCAAGAGGAAGTCATGAACTAGAGGATGCACATATGTCTGAGTGAATATGGAGTATGGAGGCCGCACTTCGATGTTGGGTGTCTTCTTCAATTGATCTCCATCTATTTTTTTTGATATAGGGTCCCTCACTGAACTGTAGCTTACAGATTCTACTATACTAGCTATCTGGTGTACCAAGGGATCCTCATGTCTCTGCCTGTCCAGAACTGGGATTAAAGAACTGCCATCATGCCTGGATTTTACATTGACATTAGAGATCTGAACTCAAGGCCTGTGCTTATCACATGATTAAGCCACCTCACTAGTCCTCTATTATAGTGTCTCCCTTCATCCTAGTATGGTGATATTTTGTGTGCATGCTTCCACCAAATGATGAAGAGAGTAACCGACAGTTCTTTGAAAACTAAGAAATCAAGGAAACAGAAAGTTAAGCCTCAATGCATGTTAGTTGACAAGCATTATGATAGTCTTTAATTTTGTTTTCTAATAAAAGGGCTATATTAATCTTCCCTTATGACTTAGAAAATTTTTCCTATTAAGCAAAACAAAGCATGAATTCCATTGTTTGATGATAAATGTATGAATGTTGCTTTAAATGAAAATAATGCAGTGCTGACTTTCCACTTTTTGCTCTAGGAATAAGGATTTCATGCTTGCTCCCTTTGCTTCTTACAATGGAACACAGATGTTGACTCTTCCCTGGGTAAACCAATGTCAAACTACCTCAAACAAATTACATGCCAGAAGTGACATTATGTCTTCCTCATCTAGCTCTGTGCCTTTTCAGAAATGCAGCTTTAAAATATTAGGCCAGCCTGTAAAAAAAAAAAAAAATCCACTTTACACTGGAGAGAATATGAAAAGACCCCATAGAGACAGACATGTCCAGGACCTTCAGCTTTGCTGGATCAGGTATCTTCTGTGTGATCTAAATCTTGGCCACCATGACGACAACCTCATTAAACATCTCAAGTTAAAAAACCCATATTGGAGTCTCTTAGATTCTTGACCCCCCAAACTTCAAGATAATAAACTTTTGTTTCAGGCCTCTATA
Source organism: Orientallactaga sibirica (assembly GCA_036365145.1). Lineage (NCBI taxonomy): Eukaryota > Metazoa > Chordata > Mammalia > Rodentia > Dipodidae > Orientallactaga > Orientallactaga sibirica. Next base: position 52,267,589 of record JAEOAD010000006.1, read on the forward strand.
TTTTAGAGTGATTTGTTGCACAGCCATGGAAACTGGAACAAGGCAATTAGCAAAAAGAAAAAAGTTATCCCAGTTACATTCACGCTGTCAGATAGCTGAAGCAGGCATTAGAACACTTCATCCCTCAACCTAAATGACTCTGTGATCATAGAAAAAGAACACTGTCCAATATGTGAGCTTTCTTTAATTACTGGGGTTATGACAACTGAAGAGAATCAAAACCAGTTTTGTCCCCAAAACTGACTCTGGAAGAATAAAGTATACTTTCTTCTTAATGTTTTTTTTTCCAGTAATTAAGGTTTTATTTCCACATTCTTTTTGGTAAGTGCAAAAAATGTGTTGAAAATTCACTCTTTCCCCCAAAGTGGAAAAAGGAGAGGGGAAAGCAGAGCCCATATGTCTTCAAATAATTCTAATTACTGGCCCTGCCTTCTCTGAGAATGTGCACTTCTGCTGAGGAGGCCATGGGATGGTCAGGGATTTCTTTCTGGAGTACCTCAGGTAACATTGGCCACATTAGTTATGGATGACAAACTGCAATTGCCTCACCAATTTTCTTGGTTTTCATCCTTCAGTAACATAAAGGGGTACAAAATGATTCTAACTGTGTTATAAACTGGAATTGGACTCGTGATGGTGGACAATAAGCAACTTAGATTTTTTGACTGTTAGAAAAGCTTGTTACCTACTGGTCACAAAGGTGAAATAAAATGTGAGATTGACACGGAGTAAAAAACGTAAATAGAGATAGTTTTACTTCTGGTCATGAGTGATGGGAACAAAAGCAAAGTAGAAATCCTCTAGGAGAGAATAAGACGCTTCATGCATCCCATTCATGTAGATAATAAGCTTCATGCATCCTGTTGGTGGAGAGTAAGGAGGTTCATGAATTTCATTGGCTGATAGTATGAAGCCTCATGCATTCAGTTGGTGGAAAAGGTGTTGAATGGCTGCTAACTCCATTGAAAATACTATAGAGGGATGGCTTTCTGAGGGTTTAGTCTGATGGGGTAGGCAAGCACTGTTAATGGACAGTTATATTAGGCCTATAAGAACAGGAGTATTTAGGAAGGTGTTGTGCAGCTGTTTCCTATGAATCAAGGCATCCCCTCCTAGAAGGAGGAGAGATGTTCCTCCAGGAAATCTAGGCAACTTACAAATCTCAGGCAGCTCGTAAAGTTACAAGATTTACAAGTAAGCCCCCACCCTTACCCTCCAGGTTATATAAGCAGTACGCAATTGCTGGGAGAGCTTGAATAAGCAAGGGAAGAACTGCCAGGGGAAAAGGCATGCAGATGCTATTCTTCACATAATACTCTGAGTAGTGAGTAAAAATTGAAAGAAAAAAGAGGGAATTAGATGAAAGTGAAGTGTCAGGCATTTTTTTAAAATAGCTGTCAGGATACAAGAGAGAGTACAAATTTTGTGTGTGCTAAAGAGTTCTTCCTTGGGTCCCAAAACCTATGAGAAGTATCCAATACTGAGGAGGAAAAGAAAAGGAGAGAAATGATAGAAGACACCTGCAGGTCTGACCTTTATCAGAGAGTAAGGAAAACCAGTGGTTCAATATGCAGAACTGAAAGCAAGTCATCACAAAACCAACAACTGCATAAATGAAACACACAGAATCATCCCTTACAGTACATAGCTTTTGACAGTAGGCTTAACTTAATTTTGGAAAATCAGAGAGACTTCAAATGAGATATAAATGAATTGAAAGTGATTCAACAAACAGAGGATCTCAATAAGCAGTTGATTAAGGTTAATGGAGACATGATTAAATACAAGAATGAATTCCAAGAAGCATCAAGAAAATTAAATCACAACCTGAAGTTGGGACTTGACAAAGGGATGGATATAATACAGAAAAATTGCACCAGAAAACAAACCAAATAGTTTGTAAAGGCCTGTCAAGAAACCCTCACTAACAGAGTTAACTGTGTGAAGGACAGAATCTTCATCAATGAACTGAAGCCACTTTTTCTCAAGTTTTTTCAAAAAATTAAAGAACAGGGAATGCTCACCAAAACCTTCTATGAACCTAACATCATGGCAATACCCAAACCAGACAGAGATAAAACAAGAAAACTGTAGACCTATATCCTTAAAGAACATAGATGCAAAAATCCTGAACAAAATTTTTGCAAACCAAATTATACAACACATTAAAAGCATTATTCACCTTGATTAAATAGACTTCATCCCAGGGATTCAGGGATGGTTTAGTATATGAAAATCAATTAATGTAATACATTACACAAACTTCAATACAGGAGCCACATGATCATTTAAATAGATGCAGAGAAGGCCTTCAACAAAGTACAACATCACTTCATAATCAAAACACTGGGGAGACTAGACATGAAGGGTTTATATCTCAACATAATAAAGGCTATATAAAAATAATATAAATCGCCGGGCGTGGTGGCACATGCCTTTAATCCCAGCACTTGGGAGGCAGAGGTAGGAGGATCACCGTGAGTTCCAGGCCACCCTGAGACTACATAGTGAATTCCAGGTCAGCCTGAGCTAGAGTGAAACCCTACCTCGAAAAACCAAAACAAAAAAAACCAAAAAAAAAAAAATATATATATAAATCCCAAATCATAATGGTGAAAAACTCAAGGAGTTCCCATTAATATTGGGAACAAAACAGGTGTGCCCACTCTCACCTCTTTTCTTCAACATGGTACTAGAAGTCCTAGCCCAAGCAGTAAAACATGAAAAAGTTAAAAATAGGGATATAAATTGGAAAGAAAGAAGTTCAACTAGCCCTATTTAAAGGTGACATGATCCTATCCATAAGTGACCTGAAAAACTCTTCCATAAAACTTCTAAAGGTGATCAATTCCTTTAGCAATGTGGCAGGCTATAAAATCGACACACAAAAATCAGTAACCTTCTTATATGCAAAAGACAAATATACCAAGAAAGAAATCAGCAAAGCTGTCCCATTTTCAATAGCCACACACAAAATAAAATCAAATACCTTGGAATAACACTAACCAAGGATGGGAAAAACCTATATACCGAAAACATAAAAAACACTCAAGAAAGAAATTGAGGAGGACATGTGAAGATGGAAAGACCTCCCATGCTCCTGAATAGATAGAATTAATATTTTGAAAATGGCCATTGTACCAAAAACAATATACAGATTCAGTGCAATACCAATAAAATTCCTAGCATCATTCTTCACAGAGATAGAAAAAAAAAATCTCAAAATTCTTATGTAATGGTAAAAGGGACCAGATATCCAAAAATATCCTTAGCAAAAAAAAAAAAAAAAAAAAAAAAAAAATTGGCTCTGGAGGTATCAACATATCCAATCTAAAGCTATATAACAAAGGCATCATAACAAAAACAGCATGGTACTGCATGGTACTGGCATGAAAATAAATGTATAGACCAATGGAGCAGAATTGAAGACCTGGCACTTAGTTCAAGTAACTACAGCTACTTGATCAATGGCAAAGGAGCCAACAACATACACTGGAGGAAAGACAGCATCTTCAACATGTGATGCTGGACAAATGGGATAACCGTATGTAGAAAACTGAAACTAGAGAAACTCCTCTCACCATCCACAAAAATCAACTCCAAATGAATTAAAGAACCTCAGTGTAAGCCCTGAAACTCTCAAATGACTGAAATAAAAAACAGGAAGAACTCTCCATGATATAGGAGTGAGGAAAGACTTCCCTACAATACCCCAGTAGCCAAGGAAATTAAATAATCACTCAACCAGTGAGATCTCATAAAGCCAGCAATCTTATGTACAGACAAGCATACCATAAGCAGAGCCAACAGACTACCCACAGAATGGGAGAGAAATCTTCACCAACTACACCACTGACAAAGGCCTAATATCTAGAACCTGCAAAACACTCAAAAAACTAAACAAAAAACCAAATAATCCACTCAAAAAATGGAGCTGAGAACTGAACAGGGAATTCTCAAAGGAGGAAATACAAATGGCTAATACTCAGTTAAGGAAATGTTCAACATCCTTAATTATCAGGGAAATGCAAATTAAAACAACTATGAGATTTCCCCTTACTCTAGTCAAGATGGCAATCATTAAACAAATCAAATGGCAATAAATATTGGCGAGGATGTGGGGAAAGAGGAACCCTCATTCACTGCTGGTGGGAGTATACTCTCTATGGAAATCAATATGTAGAATCCTGAAAAAGATGAAAACAAAACTGGCAACTGATCCAGCTATTCCTCTGTTGGGCATGTACCTTAAAGGCCCTGCTTTTCATTACAGAGATGACCATGTTTATAGCTGCTCAATTCACAAGAGCTAAGAACTGGACTTAACCCAGATGCCTCTCATATGATGACTGGATAATGACAATGTGGTACATATGCACAATGGCATCCTACTCAGCAGCAATAAAAAATGGTATAATGAAATTTGTAGGCAAATGGATGGGCTTGGAACAGATCATACTAAGAAAAAAATCACACCAGTGTACAAAGACAAATTCCACATGTTCTCCCTCATCTGTGGTTCCCACCTGGAACAGCTTGAGTTGCAAGCATACCTGAAAAGCAATTCAAGGGTCAGATAATAGGGATTGAAGGGTTTGGCAGGAGAGGAATGGAAGGGTGGAGGAAGATACTCACACAACTAAATCCATCATGAATTAGTACCAGAGAACCTTTCTTCCTGGATAGCAGACTAAAAGATACCACCCTCAAAAGGAGTATGGGGGTGGTCTGGTAAGAAGAGCCCTGGAGAGGGTGGGATGAAGCCTAACCCTAAAACATTTGTCTTTGGTACTTCCAGTACCAGATATTGGCTACAACATTGATCAGAGAGACCTACAACATACCCCAAACAAGACAGGCTTCTGTCAAAGCACTTGGTTACCCACCTAGGTAAGAGGTAAGACCATATTACAGAAGATACAGCATGCTGCCAACACAGAATATCAAGAGATCCAGCTGGAAGGAAGCTAGTTACCAGATGGTTAGCCCATACAGTGCTGGAAAGTGCTACATGAGCTGCTGAGGGAAAATGGCCAACAATGTTGTGAGCAAGCTGGGGCACTACTGTATGAAAGCAACCAGCATGACAAGATGGACACACCTGTGCAATGGCAGCACCCAGCCTAGGTGGGTATCCAATGGCTTTCTGACTGGCTCAGTGGAAAGGAACCCATAGCTGGAACTAGGAACAGAGTTAAAATACTATGGAAATCAAGATTATGGACTTCAGTGAGAAGCTCCCACTAGTTTTTGGCCAAAACAGAGGCTACACCCTTCAAAATCTCTCTAAATTAACAATGTTTATCCCCTTTAACCTATGCTGATCTCATTCTCCATTGGAGAATCCATTTTTCAGAAGGCAGTGAGAACCTAGGAAAACCAAAATCTGTCAAAAAGATAAGAAAAGATAGTTGACTCCTTGGCAGGAGATGAACCAAGCCTCACACATCAGCCAGGGCCCAGGTAAAACCACAAAGGAATTGGTGAGATGAGCAAGAGTGCTGCTTCCATGGTGAGCCTGAAACCTGAGCCAGGGTGATGGGGACAGACTGTGGATACTCAAAACATACCAAAGCAGAAATCCAGAAGCTGCTGAGAGCTCAACACTCAAGTAGACTTAAAACATACTCACCACGGCTCTGGAAAATTTGTGGAAGAGGAGGCAGAAAGATTATAAGGGCCACATGTTGGGAGGGAATATCCAGGGGCGTTTCCCCTCCCATAATGACTGACTGCTGCTCTCACAACTCAAAACCCACAACCCCATGGGGAATACCAGCAATCTCACTAAGGAGGGCCTTCAGTGTAATGGGGCAGAGAGGAGGGAAATGATAGTATCTACACATGATGTGTCCATAGAAAGTCTCTACTTAATAAAAAAGACAAAAGAAAGAATTAATGCACCAAGGCCTCTTGCCACTGCAAATAAAGTCCAGATGTGTGCTCCACATGTGCTCCTGGCTTTATGAAGGTACTAGGGAATTTAACCCAGACCATCAAGCTTTGCAAGAAAGCACCTTTATCTGCTAAGCCATGTCTCCAGCATGAAATCATATTTTCAAACATAATTTGGGCTTTCACACAAAGAAGTGGCCTAGATTCCTTCAATTGGAGGACAAACAAAAAATGGCAGAGCCATGTTTTTTTTTTTTTTTTATCTCTAGTAAATAAGAACTTGGGGTTTATGATTGATGTGTGAAATCCTTTTAAAGACCTTTGACCCTAAATTGTTCTTGGACTCAGTGGCCAAGTATTTTAGAATGAGTTAGAATTTTGGAATGACACACCAGATTAAGTAATACAGTGTTTCTTTTTTTTTCATTGGTTAATTTAAAGCCATGTTAAGTAGAGAAGTCTTGGGCTTATACCTGTATCCCCCTTTCCCTGGCTTTTCGGATCAGTCTCCCTCTGTAAAAATTTTCCCATGTAAAAAAAATGGCATCTTGGAGTGATGTCATGGTACTTTTCTACCTAGTACTCGTATGTTCATCTGTATTTGTCTGGCTTACTCTAAACCAAACCACACAGTGTTCTAGGCTACTTTTCAGTCAGTTTTCTTACTTTCCTCCCTGTAGAGTATTGAAGTGACGATTACCAGTGGTAGCATCTGCCACAACTTGTAGGTATCAACTTCCCTACTCCCTTTTTTAATTATTATTAAGCCAGAGATACTTTATCTGCAATTCAGCAAAGCTTTAGTTTAGTATTTGATCTTATTAACCATGTTTTAAAACCAGTTCTTAGTAAAAACCCACCCCCGACTCACACAAAATTCTATGTCTGGTCAAAGAGGTAATTATCTACCAAGAAGATCCACAAGACCATGAACTCTTAGTAGACTTGCTTTCTCCATGAAGAATTCCAGAATAGGCTGTGTCTATACCACTGTCCATGCCACCAGTTAAGGTCTCAACAGGAAAAAAGGTGATTTATTGGAATGGGCAGTTTGAGTGGATACTAATAGAAGAACCATTTTGAAAGGTATGCATAAGACAACCAGGTCTCTTGTCAGTCCTCAGGTCCTGTTTTAGTAGAGGAGCTGGGACTGCCCACTGACCTGAAGAAACCAGGATGGAGGTGCATCACTAGGATCCAGAGCTGGGGTACTGCACAGAAGAGGACTGCAAGGAGCGTTTGTATTAGTGGAAGGACTTGGGCAACACATGGAAATGGGGAGGAACATACCCAGGAAATGGCTTCCCCACCCTCACTCCCTGCCTCTGACTTCCAATGGGCCTCCCATTGAGAGAGCAGAGCTAGAAACCAGAAGACCAGCAAACCTCTAGGGCAGACTCTTAGCTTTAAGCTTCTGGAACACAGGAAGGAGGGAGTAGAGTGGAAACTAGATCCAAGAACCAATGGCAACCCTCCAGCACAGGTTAGAAGACTGCTGTTAGCGACTTTATTGCATTTTGTTACAAAACCTTATGCTCTATCTGTCCTTCAAAAGACAGGCAGTGATCTGGGATTCAGTTTCAATCAGGTCAGTAAACATTCATGAAGAAAGGACAAACTCTACATAAAGGCACTTACCCCATAATCCTTCACATATAGAAGAGGCAAGGAGGTCAGCAAACAGTATGACCACTGTAATAGGTAGCAGGGTGGAGCTGGCCCTCTGCACTCTGTGAAACGTATAGAATGGCTCTTGTAGTGGGAGGGTGGAGTGGTTGAGAAAAGTTTGGTAGAGAGGATGAGGTAACATTTAAAACAGGCATCTAAGAAAACTTGAGTGCTGTAGAGAGCTGCGAGGTGCCGCGCCTTAAAGATGGCGCTGGCTTCCGCCTTCCGCCTTCCCGATGGCGAGTGCTCTCCTGGATAAACAAGTCCTTATTTGGCTTGGGCCGTGATCTAGGCTTGCTTCCGCATATGTGGACCTATCTGCATTCACCACGTGGCTTACCAGGGTTGGCTGTTCAAAGGCTTCTTAAGCTTTGGGCGGGCTTGTCCCGGGGGCAGTCAGTGAGTGAGTGAGTGGGGGAGTGAGTCGGGCAGTCAGTCAGGCAGTGAGTGAGTGAGTGAGGCAGGCAGTCAGGCAGTGAGTGAGGGAGTCAGTGAGTGAGTGAGTGAGCGAGTGAGAGCAGTCAAGCAGTGAGTCTGTGAGTCAGTGAGTGAGTGAGTCAGCGGGAGCAGTGAAGCAGTCAGTCAGTGAGTCAGTGAGTCAGTCAGTCAGTCAGGCAGTCAGGCAGTCAGTCAGTCAGTCGGTCAGTCAGAAGATTGTTCAAGGTTCCTGAATAAACTGCTGAAAGAAGAGTCTGAGTGTTGCGTCTTCCTTGCTGGTCGAGGCGGACGCGACAAATGGTGGCCCGTACGGGGAACTCAGAACTTGCAGGGCAGCTAGCTGGTAAGTTCCAGATAAGTGGACAAAAAGGGTAAAGGCAAGTTTTCCGGTAGAGAGACGATAAGGTCCCATAGCAAAATGGGCAATACATCTTCCAGTATTAGGGTTAAAAGGCGCCACAATAAGGTTTCCTTAGAGGAAACGCAGTGAGAAGATTTCTTAAGAATGATAGCCGGCCAATTAATGTATATTTGTTCGTGTGTCTTATTAGTGTATAAAAGTTGGTTAACCTCATGTGGTGTATTTGTGTTGTAGTGTGTCTAGTCATATTACATAGGGCAAACGAGAATGATTCAGAAGCAGTTAAAAAAAAAAAAATTTTAGAGGAAGTGAGAGAAGAGCGCTCAAGTAAAACATCTAAAAGAAAAAGTAAGGTTCCTGAATAAACTGTTGAAAGAAGAGTCCGAAGAGGGACTCAGAACTTTCTGCAGTCAGGGCAGTAGTAAGGTTCCTGAATAAACTGTTGAAAGAAGAATCCGAAGAGGGACTCAGAACTTTCTGCAGTCAGGGCAGTAGTAAGGTTCCTGAATAAACTGTTGAAAGAAGAATCTGAAGAGGGACTCAGAACTTTCTGCAGTCAGGGCAGTGCACTGGTAAGTTCCCAGGTAAGGTGGGAATCCGCGACAAAAGCGGGAATTTTGCTCCTCTCGGTAGAAAAAGAGGGAGCAGGAAGAGTTCGCGGTGTAGCGAACCAAAAGTAAAAGTTTTAAAAGAATTTTTTGCAAGTGTAGCCATGGGCGCTTCTCACTCGCACCCAATTTTTTGGCTCTGAATGAGCTGCTTCGTTCAAAAAACTTAAAGATAAAGGGGAGTACCCTGGAGAGGTTCCTGGAGGAATGTGATGCCATAGCCCCTTGGTTTGCGTGCTCTGGAAGTCTTACAATCCCTTCATGGGAAAATTTGGGCGAAGATCTTGATTTTGCAGCAGACCAAGGCACGCTTAAGGGCGGGGTAAGATCGATCTGGAGGTTAGTGAGGAACTGCCTCGAGGAAGAAAGGTCGAAATAGGCAAACAATGAAAAAGAGGCAAAAACAAAGAACAACTTATATCCAACACTTGAGCTAGAAGATTCGGAGTCTACGGATTCTAAAGAAGAGCTGCAGGCTCTCATAAAACAAATGAAAAGATCAAAATTATGCTAAGTGCAGACAGTATTGAACTTCGAGGCTTGTCTTATGAGCTTTCAAAGGGGAAGGAAAGACTGCAGAGGACTTTGTTGGAACTGGGCTACTGGCATAAGGGATGGCTACGTTCTGCTATCCAGGCCCAGAAAGTTTGATCAAGGTTAAATTTGTAATGGACTGATGTGCTTGGCTAAAGATATCGGACTGAGATATTAAGATTTTAAGTTGGAAAAACTCAAGCAAAGGAAAGGCAGAGGTACTGAGACTGGTTTTAGGTTACTGAAGCTGCTATTGTCAACGCATTAGCAATCTTAAGGAAGGTGGAAGGAAGGTGTCCTGACTTGATTTACATTAAAACAATGGAGAGGATGCCTGAGGAAAGACTGTAAAAAATGCAAATTCTTGGAAAGAGCTGACTGGAGAAGGAACCTGCTTTTCAAGGCTATATTGAACTTGAACTGCAGAAGTTTGATGACTGCTGATGGTGGTTGAGTTTGCATTGTTTTAGTTTCTCCTTGCTAATGTTGTTAAAAGACCTTGGATTATACTAGGGCTGCAAATTTATCCAGATCTTTGTCTAGTTTTCTATTACAGAATTGGTCGCTTGAATTTGAAGATACCTTAAAAGAATTGAGGCTGGCTGTAGTTAATGTGAATTCTACCTGCATGGACCTCTCCTTTGCCTCTGGATTGTCATCTTGGCTGATCTCCGCTATGAATCATCTGAAGGAATGGGCGGGTTTGGGTGCTCTTTAGCAGGCCTTCTGTTACTGGTCTCTCTGGTTTGCTTGTGGTGTCTGTGTAAAATCAGGGTCACGCAATGACGGGATGCAGCTATGATCATTCAAGCCTTTACTGCCATAGAGGCTGCACAGTCCCCCTAAGTCTGGCTGGCTACAACTAAAAGTTAATCTTCTTTCTGCTCAGGTTGCGAGGCTAAGCACTGCACTCTGGGTTAGCCCTAGAAATCCAGAGAAGAGCATGTTTGATTGCATGCGGGTTGATGCCCCAGATCCCGCCTCTGAGAAAAAGGCATCAGGGTTGCAAAAATACGCATCATCAGAGATCAGACCTCTACTCTTACCTGTGGCTTGTTTTAAAACATAAAAGGGGGAACTGTAGAGAGCTGCGAGGTGCCGCGCCTTAAAGATGGCGCTGGCTTCCGCCTTCCGCCTTCCCGATGGCGAGTGCTCTCCTGGATAAACAAGTCCTTATTTGGCTTGGGCCGTGATCTAGGCTTGCTTCCGCATATGTGGACCTATCTGCATTCACCACGTGGCTTACCAGGGTTGGCTGTTCAAAGGCTTCTTAAGCTTTGGGCGGGCTTGTCCCGGGGGCAGTGAAGCAGGCAGGCAGTGGAGCAGTGAGTAAGTGAGTCAAGCAGTCAGTCAGTGAGTGAGTCGGGCAGTCAGTGAGTGAGTGAGTGAGTGAGGGAGTCAGTGAGTGAGTGAGTCAGTCAGGCAGTGAGTCAGTGAGTGAGTGAGTCAGTGAGTGAGTGAGTGAGTGAGTCAGTGAGTGAGGGAGTGAGTGAGTCAGTCAGTCAGTCAGTCAGTCAGTCAGTCAGTCAGTCAGAAGATTGTTTAAGGGGTCAGAAGATTGTTCAAGGTTCCTGAATAAACTGCTGAAAGAAGAGTCCGAGTGTTGCGTCTTCCTTGCTGGTCGAGGCGGACGTGACAGAGTGCCTTGATTATTTTCCTTGGGGACCTTTTTTTAAAGACTTTTTTTTTCTACCTATTTTTCCTGAAAGCTCCCTACTAGTGGTATTTGGTTTCTAAAACAGTTCCCAAAGATCCTGACCTCCTGGTAGTGTATCTTTGTGCTGTCCCTCCTTTTGAAGTGAAGGCTGAATGTAATGTTTCTAGCAAATAAAATGTGACAAAAGTGACAGGATATCAAGTGTGAGTCTTGGATACAAAATGACCCACTTCTACTAGTTCTTTCCTTACTTCTGTGAGGGGAAGACAGCCTCAGACAATGAAATGCTTTGGACTGCTGTTTCTTTAAGATATATGACATTGGGGGAATTTATCAGATGTAGAAATTTATTCCTCACAGCTCTTTAGTCTGGAAAACCCACCACAGACAATGGCAAATTTAGAGTTGATCATGGTTTTGCTCTCTGGTTCCTTCTGCCACAGCCTCAGGATCAGACGAGTTTGTATCCTCATCTGGTAGGAGGGCCAGAAGAGAAGGCATCTCTCTAAAGACTGACTTATGAGGTCAGGACCCTCATGATTTAGTTCAAAAAATGCTCTATTTAATATAATTACCTTGGGAATGATGCTTCCACATGGATTTTACTTGGGTATACACATTCAAATCATAGCATTCTACTGATGCCACCACTGAGTTCACGTTCTTCTCACACACAAAATACACTCGTTTCATGTCAATAACCAACAAAACAAAACAAAACAAAACAAAAAAACAACTTAACTCATTCTAGCATTAACTGAAAATTTAAAGAGTAAAGCAGCCTCTAAATATTTTAAATCTGATAACTGTGAAGCCTAAGGCATAATTCATTCTGAATCAGCCTTCTCCTCCCATGGACTCTAACAAGCTGCTTCCAAAATACAACAGGATAGGCATTCCGATTCCAAAAAGGAGAATTCGGGAGTCAAAACATCCTAAAGAAGTCCAAATGCCCAAAAGACAAACAAAATTAAATATTAAACTTTAAGAGCAATCTTTGATTGCATATCTCTTTACGGGTACACCAGAGCTGGGATTGGGTTCCCAGATTCTCTTTGCATATGTATGGTTTATCATGTTAATAGTTTTCAGTTTCTTAAAACTGTAGATTGGCCTGGTGCTGTGTGTTTATAATCCCAGTGCTCACAGTGCAGAGATGGGAGGATCTCCTGGGCAAGCTGATTAGATAGAATAACCAAATTAATGAGCCCTGGATTTTGCAGGAGATCCTGTTTCAATAAATAAGTGGAGAGTGACTAAGGAAGACATCCGATATTGACCTCCAGGCTTTGCTAAGAACTCCATGTTCTTTCACAAGCCACCTAAGTAGGTTGGTCAACTTATAGTTGGGGAAGCCTACAGCAGCGGCACTAGCTGGGAAGTTGTTAGACATGGGGCACTTGGGTATCTGAGAGGGACAATTATGGGAATGACAGCTGAGAATACAGATCACTTAGACTTAAATTTCTGAATCATATTAGATTTGAATGTCTTTATTTTGTACTCCCTTGGCTCTGCAGCAGCATCACTCAACTTTCATATGCCTCGCACCAGAACTTGGCTTAGCACAATTATTCGGAGGAAGATGGTTTCAGCCTATTGATTTCACCTTTGCTTGTGTGATGCATTTTCTAATGAAGCTCACTGTTTCTGGAAGTTCTTTTCACTTAGATACACACACGTCTCTAGACAATGACGATCAAATTCATTTAAAATGCAGAAAACAACTCATGTTAAAGAATTAGCTAAAAATTCTAGTATTTTTCTTCTGTGTTCTGATAGTTTGGAGTTTGAAAGCTATGTCAGTGAATTCTAAACAAAAGTGAGTGGAAATCTTCTATAATCACATAGGGGAATAGAAATACTTTGATTTTTTTTTTATTTTTCCACAAATGATTTTCTGACAATTTCATTTGAATATTCATAAAACAAGTAGTCAAAAATCACCCAGTAAGGGGGCTGGAGAGATGGCTTAGCGGTTAAACGCTTGCCTATGAAGCCTAAGGACCCCGGTTCGAGGCTTGATTCTCCAGGACCCACGTAAGCCAGATGCACAAGGGAGTGCATGCATCTGGAGTTCGTTTGCAGTGGCTGGTGGCCCTGGCGCACCCGTTCTCTCTCTCTCTCTCTCTCCCTGCCTATTTCTGTATCTCTCTCTCTCAAATAAATAAATAAATAATAAAATATTTTTAAAAAATCACCCAGTAAATCCTTGTACATAAAGAAGGATGCCAGTTCCAAGCTCTAGATGTAATGTAGATTCTCTTCTGTTTGTCATGGAAGGCCTCATCCATCCTGTAGGAAAACTGACAGTTTAGTTTTTATATTTAGAGTCTACCTTCTCTGAAGCACTTTTACTCAGACTTGTGGGTTTCAAACTCTGCTCATGGATGCATGGAATAATCCCTTGAACCTCCAATGTTTGTTTAAATTGGCATAAAATTCTAAAAAAAAAAAAATTTTTTTTCTCAAGGCCTCTGTGGCCTTCATCCAGAAACAAAGCTCAGATTGACTGTTGGCCCATTACCTGAAAGCTTGCCTGCTAAATGGAACAGCAGGCTTGACTGAAGTGCAGGAATGAAGGCCGGGCTTTGTGCAGTAATTACACTTCCCTGGCCTTTGCTTTAAGTCAGCCTTAACTCTGGTTTACCAAAATATTAAAGTCCAGCCCAGCTTGGTTAGACAAAACACATTTAAGCTTTGCGTCAAGACAAACTTGAATCTGCCTTTACTCTGCCATTAAGTGCTGAGTGACTTAGGACTCTAGGAACCTCAGTACTTTCATAAAATTTCATAAAATTTTTCAGTTATGAGAATTCAGTGAGTAATACAGAAAGAAGGGAATGCAGTGGGTGAGGATGCTAGTTTTGTTCTCGTAACAGTTACCCTGGTGGTTCTCCACAGCACTGGTGTGTGGAGAGTACTTTCTGCTCTGAATGTTTTTAAAATGAAGCATAATTCTGTACATATGGCACTTAAACATAGTCATGTGTTTTCCACAACTGTAACTTATTTGCACAATTTTTCCCCAGTGTTCTGCCCAAACTATTAAATGCCCTATGAGAAAGAGAAATCAGAAAATACTTACTCAGATTTGTCCCAGGACAATTCATTATTTTTATAGACAGGCTATATCAAAATGTCACACACACGAAAGCTCTCACCAGACACCAGAATAACTCACTGTGTGTGTGTGTGTGTGTGTGTGTGTGTGTGTGTGTGCATGCTTTTGCATGCATTCATGTTTGTGTGAGTGTGGGTGCATGTGTACCATAGCACACATGTGGAGGTCAGAGGACAACTGACTCTTGTGGGTAATCATTAGTTTTCCACTTCATTTGAGGCAGGGTTTCTCTCTCTGCATCTCTCTCTGCTGTGGTTTCAAGCTTCTGGGAAATTCTCCAATGTTCACCTCCTATCTCCCTATCAGAGTTTTGGGCTTACAGAAGTCCTCCACGGTTTCTGGCTTTGTACATGAGGTCTGGGAATCAAATTCAAGTACTCATGCATGAGCAGTGAGCACTTTGTCCACTGAGCTCTCTTCCTAACCCTCTCATTCTGAAGTACTTGTCTACATTATTTTCATGCATGTGATGTTTCTCATTGACACTCTCTAAGATAGGTAGATTGGGCAAAGTTTCCATTTTACAAAAGTTCAAAAATATTCTAAAATGTATTCAATATATATTCTAATTATATATATATATACATATATATGTGTATATATATATATATATATATATATATATAT